>OX596355.1:10964923-12222346 GCA_951394395.1 Colostygia pectinataria
TAATTATTTTTAGCTTGGTTAAGTTTACTAATTTTTTTGCATGCTGCGGTATCCTTTAATTAGGGGAACACTTAGATTTAAGTCCTTTGTTTTTTATTTACTGTATTTTTATGTGTTTTCTCTGTTGGATACCCTTTATTAAATAAATAAATAAATAAATAAATAAATAGTAGTGAAAGTAGATATCATAAGTAATCACTGCCCTAATCTTCAGCATTTGTAAGACTCAATTGATATCTCACCAATTGTTACGACTGCAACCGAGTTAAATTAGTTGAAGTTAGACCGACTAACTGGTTTATCAAACAACGCATAGTCAGAACAATAAGTACTTATATGACATTTTCAAAGTGTGTTCTTTTAATGTAGGGGTGCATTATGAAGGGAATTTGAAATTTAACCATAAAAAACGCGGTGGAAAGTTTGCAAGTTTTTAAACAAACGTTTGCATACAAAAGTCAGCATAAACAAATTCGCGGGGCGTTCTACTAGTAATTTATAATATTGTTAATTGTATTACGATAAACTAATTAAAATAACCTTGCTAATTAGCCGCTGCAGCAACCCTAGCGCATGTCGCCTAGGCGATAACAATTCAGCTGTTATGCTGACTTCACACCTCCAGCTCCGGTTAAAGCGATACGTCCCAAGACGCATGTGTTTGTCTCTATGTGCGCGTGTGTTCCGCGTACTCCATTGTTCAGGGATCGTTATACACACCTATTGGTGTGCTATTGGTAACAAGGGATCTACAAAGATATCTTCCGAGTGAAAGGGACGGCCTTTGTGACAGCCCTAGGTTATGAATATTAGGACAATAACGGCCACGCTCCTTTATTCCAGAGATAGTTATCTGAGGGTACGAAAGGACACGGGTGATTTCAAAAATGGGATGCAGATATGTCAAGAGTTTGTGGATTTTAATTCAGTTTTATTGAGGAGATAAGGGAACGCGTTTGTTAACAGGCAGATAAAACAGCGCTCGTTTTGGGCCTTTGTTCGTGCTTTTGCTTGTAATCGCCGCTCTTATTCAAACAAAACTAATTCATATTGTTAGGTTGGCTAACGCAAGAATATTTTTGTTATAAACTCAATAATATTTTCAGCATACAATATCGTCTGTTTTAAAATTTAGCTGCTAACCTTAATTAAAAACTGTAATACAAAGAGTTAGAAAATAGCATTAAATTATGTTATAGCAGCGTTCCGTTGGCGATAGTATTTTTGTATAATTTAATATAATACACATGCACATTTTTTTTTTAATACATATTTATAATACATAGAAACAAAAGGGAAAGACTAGTAAGTTGATAACCTGTCAAACCTACATACTAAACATACATACATAACACAGATATTTTACATACATATAGATATTATTCATTTACTAATTACAATTGGGCCTTATCCAATCACCGCAACAGAATCCAATAGCAATTAGCGCGGCATACCGGCCAGGTGGACCTTGGAACAATGCGGGGAAACATCAATACTTGCCTATCAGATAAGTACAGGTAGTGCCCCTGACCTGACCTGCATTGGATATCTCCACACGATAGCCGTAATATCTTCATCTCTGCATTATACAGTGAGGCCTCTATAATAGTTGTTAGCACACTGTTATTATAATAATATTGCTTGTATAAAGAAAAAAGTTCGGATGTTTGTATGTAGGAGCATCACGCTCAAACGACAAAACAGATGAAATTTGGCACAGGCATAGATTATAGTCTGCAATAGCATATAAGAGCGCGCAAACCCAATAACATCCCCGGGGTCTTTTATTTGTAAAGTATGCGGTCGAAGCTGCCACTCCCGCATAGGCCTGTTTAGTCATGAACAAAAGTGTTCAACCTCTGGATGTTCCTTAACCTGACGCCACGTAAATCATCTGTAATAGATGTAAAGGCCAGTGATGATGATGAGCATATAAGCTACTTTTTATCCCGGGTTCCCGTAGAATCACAGCTGAAAAAAAATAAAGCTTGTGAATGATACTAAAAAAAATACAAATGAATTATTTATAGTTTAGCTATTAAAAACTAAAAACTCTGTCACCAGAGTTGGCCACTGACTCATACGAACGAACGAACGAACGAACTTACTGTAAAATAGTCCAGCTGCTACTTGGTTTATTTTTTCTATCTACGGCAAGAGCACTCTGAAGTCTCGGTAATCAACATGAAAACACTGAATCCGTTTCAAACATTCATCACTCATCTGCTCCGCGGTAGGTCGAAATAGGTATAAATGCGTCGTTTTGGACCGCAAGAAGGGCCGTATCGGTGAAATATTCAAAGGGGCTGCGGTCGCCCGCGGCCGGGGGTGATTCTAATTAATATTAAACTCCGATTTTACGCGAGATTACCAGCGCTTTCGACAAATTTTTCGGCGACAAATATTTTGGTGACAATTTCCCTTTTTAATAATAGGCTCAATTTTATTTTCTTATCACGGTGATTTCATCAGGTAATCTAAGTGAGTTGGGGGTTTTGCGTTTAGGTAAAAGGGTTGAACGTTCCCATGGGTACCTACCTAATTTAAAATTGTATTAGCTGCGAAACTTAAGCTCAATGCAGTCGTCTAGAGCAAACAGTTTGCCGCTGACTATTTGTGATCAGTAATTTTAAAAGTTTAGTGCGTTTCGGTCGCTCAGCCGTCAGTGTCAGTCAGCCGCGTACTGTTTGCCTGATTGCCTGCAGATATTCTACCTCCAAGCAGTATCGTGCAAGCATTACTGTGTTTAGGTGTGAAGGGCATTGTAGCAAGTAAAATCACTGTGTGGAAGAGACTTGAAAACTACGTCTCGGGGTGACGAGCGCAGTGCAGTGCCACGCCAAAAAATAGCGTCAACACACACAGTGAAACAAACATAAATTAGTATATAATACGAGTGACCATTTTCCAACTGAACCGTCTGAACCTCTAACCATAAGATCTTATCGTAATCTATCCAAATTGGATCCACAGAATTTCCGGTACCGATACCGTACCCAATACAGATACCAGTTATAGCCGATAATAACCAATAATGCGGCTAAGACAGCTGCGGATCGCATTAGGACATACGGGATTAGAGTGTACAAATACCTGGGATCCGGGTGAAAGGCACGGGATTACGGTATGGCTGGCGTAGTGTGCGAGTTAAGCCGGACGAAACAAAATTCAAAATAAACCGGACAGAGAAACTAAAAATAATAGAAAACAACTTATATTTATGTTACATAAGTACTTTAATTATTTGCTAAGTTCATTTTTATTAGAAATAATGTTACCTTGCTAATTTCAACGCATGCTGTGATGCCCTATAATTTTTTAAATTAATTTTAAGCAATGAATAAACATGTAATAAAATAAGTTTCGATGAATCAGTGGCTAACTTTGGTGGCGGAATTAAATAGCTGTCCGAAAAACCTTCGTCAGGACTAACAAGTTTTAAAAAGCCGGAAGCGACTGCTTAACGTGCCCTCCGAAGCACGGGAGCGCTCACCGATCCAAACGGTGACTACGCGGAACAGTGCTTAACTTCGTTGATCGGTTATAAGTTTAACGAACTTAGCCAGCTACGTCACGAGCGAAGTAATGAACGAAAAGTCGGATGTATAGACATACCCATAGATTCTCTATCTGATAATAACGAGGGTTGCCCGGGATACCATTTGAGGGTTTAGTTGAAAAGACTTATTTGTGAGAAATGCTGAAACGAATGACGCTGCTAATAGTTTGGCGAATAGCGCTTGTATGTCTTATTTTATTACGTAAAAGACATGAATGTTGCTAAATGTCTGTCTTTATTCGTTTTTGTCAAACACTGCGAGAAAAATCTATTTGATATACTAGCGACCCGCCTCGGATTCGCACGGGTGCTTAAACTATACGTATAACTCTTGTTTTTGAAAAATGTAAACGTACTTACACACATACATTTATACATACACAAGTACATCCATACAGAGAGACAGACGACGGTTGGAATCGATTTTTATACTATGTAAAGAAGTAGTTACTTGAGTTATTGTTTAATCATAGTGATAATTACGTGTCTATAACTGACTATAAAGCGTTTTCAATTTAACACGATGAGTCGTGGCAAGTAAAATGTATGAAAATATCACTTTTCACAGGCACGACAAATTTAATCAAATTTGGACGACACTTTCAAAGAGATTTTACTGTCATGTCGTGGACTGTGTCGTGGTCGTGGACATAGTGATGTTATCGTGTCGGACAGTGGGATAACAAATTAACCTAATAGACCTGATTATGGAAAGTATCTAGTCTTTTAGGGTCTAAAAGTTTACTAAAAACGTCATTTCAAAGGTTGCAAGTTGAATTTTCTAATAATAAAACACATTTCGTAAATAAAATAGTTTTTTATAATGTTGTTTTTGCAGGAACATATTATTGCGTATTAAAATAAACATTCGCACGCGCATGTTTTATTGTCTTCTTTTGTCGTGAGAATTATGATCTAGCTTTATGTACACATAATACATTGAGTAATCAAAGATATACGAGTAACTCGAAAGAGCTGTTTAATAAATATTGTTAGTTTCCAATAAAATTTGGACAGTTTCGACCAATGTGGCGCAGCGGGCAAAGGTTTGCCTACGACGCAGGAGGTTGCGGGTTCGATCCCGCCTTGAGACAAATGTTTGTACAATCTGCAAATATTTGTTCCAGGTGTTTTGGGTATTTACTATGCATAATAAAAAAATATCTTTCTACCTATGTATATTGTATTGTAGTCATCTAGTACTTACCCATAACACAAGCTCTGCTTAGCTTAGGGCTAGATGATACTGTTTATTTATTTATTTATTTCACTCGCGTGACGATTTTTACCCTAAATCTGGGGTAAGAAGAAGCCTGGGTATATGAGTATACGGTCTATATAGTACACTCTTTTGCTCCCAATCGACTTAGTATGTAGTTGGAAAGGAGTATCGACCATACAAACTTACAAACGTACAAACTTTAGTACCGTTATTTATTAATGATTATTTTTTGTTAGATGCCTCTAAATTTCCATATGATTACATTGATTCCCTGGTATGATTAAAGTAGTGAGATTTTTAGTATTATTCAACATGATATCCTGTGCTACTAATATTATATTTATAAATATTTATAATATTGGAAAGCGGATTGGGAGGTATTTATTATTTGCGAAATATAAAATATGTAAATAGGTATTATGTGGTTATCAAACGCGCATAACGCCTGAACAGATTTAAATTATACTTGTGATAGATATAGTTCTGAACCTGTAATACTAGGTGAACTTTTTATAATATTTTATTTTTTTAAACAGCCATAGTGCCTTTGTCGAAATCATCATAACATTAGGTACGTGTCTACGGCGTAGCACTTATGCTACGAAGTCCAGTAAACTATACCTACTAATGTTATAAATAATTGCAAATGTTAGTCTATCTGTTAGATTTTCACGATCAAACCGCAGACACGATTTGAACAAAAGACACGGAGACAGTTTTAAAGTCTGGGTATGGACATTGGCTAATTTTAAAAAGTATGTACGCTACAAAGCGATCGAAGCCGCAAGCAGCAAGTCATTAATTTTGAATCGACAATTAATTCTACAAAATAACCATTGTTTCCACGAACCGTTAACAAAATTAACTTTGTTTTTTACCAGAAATATGGTACACAAAGTTTTTTTTGTGTCGCTTGTTTTATTCAAATATATGTCCTTTGCGACATGTTCAAAAGTTTATCGTACTCGTGGATGGCATCGTATTTTTGTTAGCTGGGCTAAAAACGACATTTCCCTGGGTAACTCGAACAAAACTAACATCACAGAATACAAAGTACATGCCTGAGCCTAAAAATAGCAACTTTGCTCCATAATAGATATCGCTAGAGCTGTAAGGATTATATGGTGGTTTTAGATATATTTTTAGCTATAATTTAGCTACTGATGGTATATTATAGATATACTTTCATACCCAGTTTAACACTTTAATATACCTAAATTTATATTATTATTTTAAAGCATTACATCTAAAATAAATCGTTTATATAAGTTCTTATAGGTGGTGACTTAATGACAGACAAATAGTATTTTTGACGACCGATGTGGCGCAGTGGACGCAGGTCCGCCTGCGACGCAGATCTTGCGGGTTCGATTCCCGCCTCGGGACAAATGTTTGTACGATCTACAAATATTTGTTCCGTTTGTTCTGGGTGTTTTCTATATATAATGAAAAATATCTATTTACGTATTGTATTGTATTAAGTACATATCAGTCATCTAGTACCCATAATACAGCTCTGTTTAATAGCAGCTTACCTTGGGGCTAGATGATGCTGTGTGAATTGTCCAGCATTGTTTATTTATTTATTATTTATGGCCTTACTTCATCTGTCTGATCTCACTAAACTCAATCGGATCTTCTTTTGGATCTTCGCTCGCACGTCTCTTCTATGTCGTATATATAATAAGTAAGTTAAATAGTCGCTCATTTTTACAAAACTGAACCGGAACACAAAAAAAATACAATAACAAAAACTGTTATTTTTAAATAAAAGAAATAAACGACATTTATATGTGAAAGAAAAGCTCCATCTACACCTATATGACTATGTTTATAACTTGTTTACTAGTAGGAATGTTATGCTAATAAATAAATAAATAATGCTGGACAATCCACACAGCATCATCTAGCCCCAAGGTAAGCTGCTGTTAAACAGAGCTGTATTATGGGTACTAGATGACTGATTATATACTTAATACAATACAATACATAGATAGATATTTTTTATTATATATAGAAAATACCCAGAACACCCGGAACAAATATTTGTAGATCGTACAAACATTTGACCCGAGGCGGGAATCGAACCCGCATTCGCGTCGCAGGCGGACCTGCGCCCGCTGCGCCACATCGATCGTCATCGGTCGGATCGTTTTGAAAAGTTATTAATTATGTTAAAAATATGGTTTTTAAGACTGTTATACTATAAAAGTTGTATAAAATTAAATTAGATTAGTAAAAAGTGCAGGTACGCAGTAGGGTCAAAGTTTTATAAAAGCTTTTAAGAAAGTCGCAAATCTGACATGTTAAGTCTACTTAGATAAATTGAAAAGTTAGCAGGTAGTAGGTACCTTAACTTTTAGAAACTTCGAAAAGTTACCTATTTGCTCAGAATTTTAAATCACAAGAGTGTGTGTCATTGTGCTTTTTGGTCTATGATGTATTGAATGGATGAGAAACCAAACAAACAAAACACCTTAAAAACTGCAAAAGTTAAAAAAAACGTGTTTAAAATACGTGTGATTTGATTATATTGCGGTTTCATGTATTTGACGGTTTGCTAATTTAACTATACGTGACGAAACGATGTTTTTTATTATTTAATTATTCAGGCTGTAATTAGAAGTTTTATAGTAAGAAATAAAAAAATCAGGTTATTAATTAAATAAAAAAAACTTCATTTAAGTTATAATACCTAATGTAAGTAATATATTTTTTTTTAAATCTGCCATTGCAATTATGATTCAAAAGTTTGCCTAAGAAAGAAAGTTATCTAGAAATGTTGATAAATTCATAATCTCAAAAGCACAACATCTGAAAGGCATTTCTCTGAATCAAAAGCTTACTCAATTTAACGCAATTTGTTCTGACTAACAAGTCTGGAAATACGCTGAATGCTTGAGTATTTTTCAACTTTAATCATGTTAATTATGAGCGTTTTACGCTCTGTAATATCAAATTGTAGCTCTGTCTATTGACTAGTGTTGTATCAACTTAGTACTAAAAACTCGAACATTCGAACACTCGAACACTCGATTATGTAATTTAAGCATAAATTAAATTACATAATAAATTGTTCGAGAATTGTGTTTAAAAACAGAAAATGTAATTTAAGACTAAAGGAAAAACTTTTGGATTTTATTTAAAACTATAGCTGAGTTCGGGACTCTACAACTCGGGAGCCGTACTTTTTTCCGGGATAAAAATCCTATTTATATTATATATACTCGTATATTATATTTCTGGTCATTACGTCAATGTTTTAAATTTTAGCTAAATCGGGTCAGTGGTTGTCGAGTTAATAGAGGAACAGACATCCAAACATCCAAATATCCAAACATCGCATTTACACAACATTCGCATTTGTAATATAAAAGTGATAGTGTGATTATTGTGACTGTGTAAAGTGTGTTAACAACTAATCTAAAATCCATAGGTATATAATAATACGCCGGCTCGGTCGTCGTGAAGTTAGCCTTTTTGATGCGCAATGGGGCTTTTTCGAACTAAACTAAGTCGTCGTCAAACGTCTTTGCGTTTGCGCATAACAAATGGCTCATTTCACGGGGCGCGGGCGACCGAGAACGAGATTCGTCGGCAGTTCTCTTCGAGCATATTATAATCATTGTCTTTGGCAGTACTATAATATTAGAAGTCTATTTCCATTGTCTAGGGATAAAGAGAGGGCAAATAATGCAATTTTAGTTCAACCACTTGTCTGGATTACCATGAAGCTGCATGACTATTGTCTAGCCCACTTGCGAAATACAATGCAAACACGATTCGGAACGGGACCGTCAACGACATCGAGTGAAATGGAAAGCGACGTCGTTGTTGTTAATTTTCTCACACATTTTGCTGGATCGCGCAAACGCCACACACGGGACGAGTGTTATTCCACCGACGAGTTTAATTAATTTTCCTGCCATAAGTTGCGGTTTGACAGACGTCAGTTGAGAGTTGCGCGCGAAACAACAATGGTTATTGCTCGCGTAGGTACGTGATTCATTAACGTCTAATGACACGTCGTTGTTCAGTTTGAAGCGTGGCTGCCAAATATTCACTTGAGCATTCTTTACGTTATGAGCGCGTCTATGTGTTCTCACAGTTTGTAATTTTAATGAGGTGCCTTGTTCTTGTCATAACCATGTTTAATTATTTTTTATTTAGTTTTGTGGTTGTTTTTCTATTATTTTATCAGTTTCTGACACCGCTTTTTTGCCTATTGATAAATAATCAAGACGGTCTGATTAAATCTCTGTGTGTAGTCAAGTCCGAAGCAAGGCAAAACCGCAAAATTTCGCACAATGTTATGGTGTTGTGACTTCATTTTGAACGAATTTCATATCTTTTCGCTTCATTGTCCCGTTACGTGTTTGATTTAACAATGCTGTTTAAATTGGTGACAGCTATGCGTGCATTTACACCTGAATAAATACGAATTCCAGAAACGAGTAAATATAATGTCTTGCGAAAAAAGACAGAGGGAATTTTTTACCGAAATTCTAGGGCTTACGTTACGGATGGCCGATTTTAGTAATGAACTTTTTGGGTAAAATATTTCAGTCTGCCCTCAGGATTATTTCAATAATACTGGGTTTTCTGTAAGTACTTGCCTAAATCCTTTCAGAGCAAAAGTTTTTATTTCAATCTGAGTTACATCATACTATAGTATAGAGTAACGAAATAGGATTGAGAAAAAAACTCTTGAGAATACCGACGGTCCGAGACGTCGAGGAGTCATCCAAATTATTAAAGGCAGAGGCAAATTAAATTAGATTATGTAGGACAACTTGAACCTTCACGTGTATTGTAAAGACTTATTTCTATTTTTACTCCCAACATTTTAGGTATGTAAGTGGGTAATTCACTCCCCTAGGCATTCGAGTGTCATGGTATAATATTTCCCCATTTATTGTAATGCGCAAATTCATTTCTTTTCACATCAAAAGACGACAAAGGAGATACAGGTTACGTTTCCTTTCACGCAGTTAGGTATCTGCAGATGTACAAGCGTTCCAATTTACGAATGAAATTGCTACATCATTTGAGGTATGTAAGCAGTTATATTGGAAAGCGGATCGGGAGATATTTATTATTTGCGCCAAAATAAAAAAATGTGGAAGTGTTTTCCATTTGTAGCTCTCATACAGAGATAAAAGATGGATTACATCGCGAAGTATTATTAAGTAGGGAGTAAAACTGGAATTATTTTTCTTGGAAAATTCACCTACTGATCAAAAGATAATATGATATTACTTTTTTTGTATACTTATACTACATAACTTTTATTTATTATGATTATTTTTGTATTTGTATAATATTATTATATGTGAATATATTATACGAGTAAATGTGAATAAGCAGATTGAGAGAATCATTCTGGCTGTTAGCTACTTATCTCAATTTCATGAAAGTATTTTTTTTTAGAAACTGAGTTCTTTTACACTTACCTCCTAACTGACCTGCAACTTGTCGATTTCTGTTCCAAGAAATAAACACTATTTTTCTACCGTAATTCGAGTTTTCCCTCCACAAAATGTAGGTTGTCCGCCTTGACTCCGAATTCAAATTTATTCAATTTCGCGAACCGATCTGAGTGGAAATGAAACGTCTCGTCGGCGAACTGGGATGTTAGGCCGAGGGCTGATGGTTCTTTACGTGCGGAGTGATGATGATGTAACACTATTTTGCATAATAGCTCCGTGTTATTATGTTATTACTCTCGCGTATTTTATATTACTTTAGAGGTTTGACTGTGTGAGCAGGTGACCACAGAATACAACTTTGCTTGTCGTATAACTTTTTTTATCTAGATAGATTAATAAAAAAATACTAGAGGAAAGTAACCAAATATGGAATAGTATCCCTAAAATGGAATACCACCATTTCTCGGAAACGAATACTCCTAGTTGCAAAAAACGGTGACCTTCTGTCTCTTTCCATCATTATACTCGCGTACAGGTTTCGGCTTGTCAGTCGGGCGACCGTTGTGGCCGCAGTGAGAGTGTTTTGTTTTGGCGCTGTGAGAAAAGTTTTTAAGGACGTAAAAACTAAGTATTTCTCAAAACGTGATTGGAAATAATATTGTATATTATGACTAGGCATTGATTACATGTTTGGTTGATTGTTTTAGAGGTCATTTTCTGGTCTGATTGTGTTTAGTATAAAAATCTGATATACGTTTTGAAAAAAATCTGATATAGTTTTATAGTAGTCCATATTGGTACCTATTCCATAATTAGGTACCTTTATGTTGATTTTGTTTTTTTGAAAATTTTATATTTTAAAATAATATATGTAAAGCAAGACTGTCAATAAGTTAAGTGCAAATGTATGACTGATAATAAATAAGAATAAAAGTTTTTGATTTATAATTTCTTTTTTTTTATAACACAAAAACAAAATGGTATTCCATATTTGGTTACTTTCCTCTAATATTATGAATTCGATTTCGAATATTGTAAAGGTGTTTGTTACTCAACCACGGCGTAACCACTAAGCGGTTTGGGGTAAAATTCACTATGTAATCACCTAGTGTGTCCCTGAGTAAAAATGGCTGCCAATATTTATTTATATCGTTTAAGCGCCCGTTTTCCGTTTTAGGTAAAGCATTTGGCTCCCGGGCCACACTAAGGTAGTTAGGTAGGTACTCTATTAGCATTCGCGAGCTAACTTCGTTCTGTCATAGTCGGTTGCGCTGCGTTGCGTTGTATTGTAGATCGACTGTTGATGTTGCAACTTGCAAGTGTCTGGTTTCTATAATTAATTTAAAATAACTACAATTTATAAGTAGAATTTTTAACCCTTCTCCCTCCATTCATTTTAGAATGTCTAAGGTTGCAGTGCAGTGTTCATTAGACATTTTAAAACTGTAATCTTAAAGTTAACCCCTCTCGCAGCAAGCAAGTGGGTTATTTTCGTACTACCTTGCTCGCTGAAAAGCTAGCGTACATAATAAAGTCTCGTCAAATAAGTAGGTACGTCTTGGGATAAATGCGGCTGTTAGCTCTTCCGGAGACGAAACAATGCCGGCCCATTGTGCAGTGTTTGCGCGGCAATTTCAAAAAGCTAGTTGCAACATGTCCGGACATAAGAATTTGAAAACTTACCGGCAAAGAAGACCCTGATCTGTAATATGTAAATAACGGAGCGTTTGCTGATACTTCTAACAAGTCTTTGACTATGTTTTACTATCTAAAAATGACTTAAATTTTCTCTTATGGTACCTAGGTCTATAAGTATCTAAGTAGGTATTTACAAAACAAGATATAGTTTTATACGCAGTCATAGTTTATTTAATTGAGTATATTTGGTTTATTTTATGATTAGGTACTTGTTTGAAACGACTTTTCCGGCTTTCCTACCTGTCAACCCTATTGTTACGTAGTAGTACCTACGTACTAATCTGTTCTGTTGTAGTAGGTACTCTGTGTTAGTACCGAAAGTTTCGTAAACTCGCAGGAATCTGTTTGTTGAGAACGGAATTTTTAGCATAGATACCCAACGCGTTTCCTACCTCATGGTTGGTACATAAAATTCAGAGTCAAAATTCAAATAAAAGTAGGTTTTTTTTTAAATACCTAAGCTTTTTTTTACGCCGATAGAAATCTTTGCCGTCAACATAGGATTTTGAAAATGACAGTTAAAAAAATATATAATTGAGTAGGTATCGTTACCTTTAATGTCGTTTAAAGATTCACCTGTTGCGCGTGAGCTTGGTGCCTGTGAAGTTACTTTAGATAAAAAAGAAATACAGGAAGACTATGCAGGTAACATTACAAATATATTTAAAAAACACACAAAACAGTCGTTGATATCAGTTGATACCATACATATTAATATGCATGTAAAATGATTATAAAATAAAGTTGATCTCTAGGGAAATAGGCACTAAAGCAACTATGTTAATACGGTAGTGTTACAAGCTACTGCACTTTGATGTTGGAGCGTCTGCATTATGGGCTATTTTAGAGCAATCTGAAGATAGCGATGCTAAACCATAGAGCACTCATGCCACATGAACACATAGGATAATCTTAGAGCGATAAATAAAACGAAACGGAATGAACCAAATTGATAATTCAAAGAATAACTAATTTTGAAAATAATAAATGTAGTTTTTTCTTCTTTTGTATAAAAATACATTTTTATACAAAAGAAGAAAAAACTACATTTTGCAAAGCGCCATCTAGCACCAAAGTAAGCAAAGCTGACCAGAGGGAACCAAATAACTGATTAATAATTATGTTTTTTTTTAATAAGTACATACTTGCAACATAGAAATACTCAGATCTGAAACAAATATTTGCAGATCATGCAAACATTTGTTCCACAGCGGGGATCGAACCCGCAACCCCACGCTTCTCCAACCAAGGTCGTCATACAAAGTAGAGCAGCATCCTAGGTAGTATCTTCCTAATTACCTATGTTTATTTAAATAAATGCAATCTCCAATTTACCAACATCACAAGCTGCTCAAGTAAAACACAATAACAAAAACGTAATAACGCTTCGCAAAAACGCAAAACAGCATTAACAAAGGTAAATTGAAATGGTAATTAACTTTGTCATAAATTGCTCAAACGACCTATTTTAAAAGGAAAGATTTTCTGAGGCACACTGGCTGGCTGGAGGTACCTCGAAAACCGCGTAAAGCATTTTTAATTAAAAAGTTAATACAAAATCTTGAAAGGTGTTCATTATTTAAATTTTTATCTAACCGACAATGTTGCCAGCCGTAAAACAAAGAAGGTCTTCCGTTATATTTGCTGAGGAAATTATTTACGGGGGAAGAAGAGGTAAAATAGTAGAATATAAAAAACTATCAAGAGCTCCACTTAGCTCCTCTTACAATTTTATTTCAAAGTAAATCATTGAATTTGTCAAAAATAACTCTTTAATATAAAATAATGCTTAGGTACATAATTACAGGTAATATAAAATATCGTTGGCAACGAAATATATGATATATTTTGCTTTACCGACATAGAGCACTGCGCTGGCACAGAACACACAACTTTATTTAGTAAACAAACCTTTTAAGCTAACTATTGTGCGCGAAGCTAAGGCCTTGTTTGACAAACAGTTTAAGAGGAGCACGGCTAGCCTATTTGCAACGAATTGGGTAAAAATAAACACGCCATTGTAAGTTCACGTAACCCCGGTCTCCCCTCTGGTCCGACGCGCCTCGTTCAAGAGGTTATGTAAATTGTTTAACGAACGGTGCCGTTACTAGCTGGATGGCGCACTTAAGGCATTAACATTTTAAAGCCTTATTTGTTCTAAGTACACAATTACTCCTGCATTTATACTGATTACGCTCTTTGTTTAAGATAGGGATTCTCTTCAGAATATTCTAATTTGTTTCAATCTCTAACTTCACTTTCAATTTGAGCGCAGTAGAGCACTCGTGACTTGCACCGAAACAAGGTTATATTTTGAAAGTCTCTACACGTCGGACTGATTAATTCGAATGAGAGGTTTTCGTCGCAAAGACTCGATCGAGTGCGGTAATTTTACGAGAGAAATTTAGACGGGCGAGCAACTCCGCGATTCGTGAGATGTGTTTCCGCAAGTGTTGATCTTGCGTTTAAACATTCATCGCGTGTGCAAGCGAACTGTCGGAAATTAGCTTGTCTACAAGCTCACTCGCTGGAGTGAGTTTTTCAGTGGAAGCCGGTTTGTTTTCTCGCGCCATTTTCATGCTAATCTCCGAGCGAGCGAGCTGATTTTGCGGGCATGAAATATTTGCAACCATACGCCGCGGCCGCCGTGAGCGCC
The DNA here is from genome assembly GCA_951394395.1 of Colostygia pectinataria. Classification (NCBI taxonomy): domain Eukaryota; kingdom Metazoa; phylum Arthropoda; class Insecta; order Lepidoptera; family Geometridae; genus Colostygia; species Colostygia pectinataria. Next base: position 10,979,488 of record OX596355.1, read on the forward strand.
GGTACCTTTTCAATTTCGCCCGGCCTCCCCCTGCGGGGATTGAAACCGTCGAATGTTGAATTTTACGCGTTCGTAATACGCGAAATTGCGTTTTGTATCTACTTTTGACGGTGAAATATTTGCAAATATTTTTATGTGTTTGCTCTTTTATAATGACCCACATTTTGCTAGAAGATTAAATCGGCGTCAAAAAATCGGGGAGATGCGGGGGGTTTATGTCAGGGGTCAACCTCGTAAATTCGTAGTTAGCTTTCGGTACGCAGAGTGCGAGTATTTTAGGAACTTGAATAGATTTTGTTCCACATAACTGAAGGTTTGGTATAATGTACTGCACGCGACCCAACAACAATGCCCAATGCAGATTACGTGATGGGGGTATCTGAATAGATGCCATCTCTTTGACATAAATGTTCCTGCACGATGCAAAGGATTCCTTTCACGGATTCGCAAACCAAATGTGAATTCTGTGAATGCGTCTCTTCGTTAGGTAGGTACAATAACTATTTAGGTCGTATAACAGCTTTAATACAGTGCTAATTAGGAACTTCTATAAAATACCTACTATGTTTCTAGTCTACTTTCTATCATTTCTATTGCGTACATAAATACAAACGTCAATGTAGGAGATAACCTACATCTAAACTAACCTATCTAATTTGGTATCTTTTTAGAATTTTGAATGAAAGCAACATCTATGAAGCAACATTCGTAAAACACACTAGCATGCGCAATTTCATAACAATTGTTTTGAGAAAATCATTCATTGAAAAATCATTGTCTCGCGTTGCGGCCTTGTGTTCAAAATAAGAGTCGTAGTGCGTTTAGTTTTAAAATGATTGACGCGACAAAAGTGTATAGCTACATAGTATATAGCTTATGTAGTTTGGAATGCTTAAATGTTTTATGTCTCTTGTCCGCAGAACGCAAGCTGTTCGTTGGCATGCTGAACAAGAAGTTATCAGAGAACGATGTCAGATCTCTTTTCTCCGGACACGGAGCAATCGAGGAGTGCACGGTGCTACGTGACGCGCAGGGGCAGAGCAAAGGCTGCGCGTTCGTCACTTTTGTGTCGAAGCAGGCGGCCATTGCTGCTATCAAAGTAAATATGACGACGCTCATTATTTCTCAGATATCTCTTATCGATTATCTTAAATCGATTTTTTTATTAGAGCGATTTAGTTAAATTAGAGATCTAGTGGCCTCTTTCGTCGTATCGGACGTTTTTTGGCAGCTTTAATGCTATCGCGCCTGAGCGACTGCTACATGATCGATACCTAATTTAACATTTCCTTCGACACTCGAGTAACTTAGTGATCCAAAATGGTGCACTGAATAATTTAGGCGTTCATCAAAGATTAAACCTCCACCTTGCTGTTTCCAGGCGCTACACCACAGTCAAACAATGGAAGGCTGCTCAGCGCCACTCGTAGTCAAATTCGCGGATACGCAAAAAGAGAAGGAGCAAAAGAAGTTCCAGGCGATGCAGGCGAGCTTGTGGGGGCTGACGACGCCGGTCACGCCTACCGCGTACCTGCAGTCGGAGGCCGCGCTGTCGCCCGCCACGCAGTTGCAGCTGCTGCAGCAACTCCAGGCGGTAGGGTTGCAGCAGCAACTACTGCAAGGGCAGGGCTCTACGTTATTGCAAGGTGAGAACTTAATCCACCTAGTCAATTCTCTTTGACTGATGTTTTGATGCGAACCTTCGGGAACTGATGAAGCCGGTCACGCCTGCAGCATACCAGGAGTCGGAGTCAGCGCTGTCGCCCGCCACGCAGCTGCAGCTGCTGCAGCAACTGCAGGCGGTAGGGTTGCAGCAGCAACTGCTACAAGGGCAGGGCTCTACGCTGTTGCAAGGTGAGAGTTTGAACCGTTCTTTTTGCCTGACGTTTTGATGTAAGCCTGTTGGGACTGACGACGCCGGCCGCGCCTGTCGCATGCCTGGTGTTTCTGGCCGCGTTGTCACCTACAACGGAGCAGCAGTAGCTGCAAGGGCAGAGCTCAACGCAAGGTGGTAATTTCAGGCACCTAGTCGATACGGTTTGACTGATGTTTTTTTGCTATAATTAAATGTCTTGGTTTGGGCGTTTTATTTGACCAGAACATCTCTAGATCGCGGCACGTGAAGGAGATAGAAGAAACTTTTTGAAACGAGGTTATATAAAAAGGTTATTTTTTCAATACTTATGTAGGTGGTACCTCTATAGCGCCTCATTCGTCCTTAGAATAAAAGTGTTTAGTCTTTACACAACCGCTTTCTCGTTTTTTATTCATTTTCTATTTCTGATTAGGTATATAGGTATATTGCATTTATCTATCAGTGTTTTAACCAATGTGCTGGTTTCCACACAATGTTTTCCTTCCTTAACTGTCAATAGAACTTTATTATGGTACTTAAATGTTTAAAATATAGAGCAAACAAAACAATTGGATTATGTAGGTGTTCTATGTAGTAGTTGATACACCTATGACCTCACAGCTTACCATAATGATTCATCAGAACTAAACAGTTTAATTTATCATTAATTATTATTATCCGTGGTTATTTATAGCCAAAGCTTGGTTCATACATCAGTCTGTCACATCAATAGTTTTGAAACGAAATCTAATAAGCATGTAGGTAGGTACTATGAAAATATTGACAACGTTTATTGTAGGTATTTAAAGACAGTTTTATACCAGCATTTTTGGGCAATTTTTGATCATACTGATCGGTCTTTATTTGACACAATGAATCACATTTTTATAGTTAATTTTTAGGAGAGTTTAGTAGAGGTCTAGCCTAAGCTTTAATTTCTTATTATTTATATCCAAAAACTCTTGCCTTACTCCATCCAATTTATTTCTCCCGTTTATTTTGTTTACATTATGTTTTTTCTTCGTTCCGTTTAGGTGTTAACTATCAGGATATCAGCGCATTCAATGGTGCAGGCCTAAGCGGGGGGGCGGTAGGTAAGCATACTTATACATACTTACTACTTTTTTTACATATAGCACAGAATAGGAAGAAGGAAGAAGTGCCTAGTGTTAGTACCGAAAAAAATATTATTTTGGTGACTTCAATTATAGGTACCTAGTGTCTTAAAATGTCATGAAAATCAATTATTAGGACACTTAATAAACTAGTGTGCTCTACAGTGTTGCCAAATAAAAAAAAAAAAAAAAAAGTAAAAAAAGGTGGAAATTGTAAACCCATTTAGCTCGTCATGAGGTTTTAACATGATCGGAAATAGGTTTTATTTTACTTGTTTATGTTATTCCAATTAACCCTTATAATGGTGTCTCATTTGCGTTGAAAGTTTTAAATGGCCATAGGTATCTAATTTTATATCAGCTACAAAAACTCTTCCCAAACGAATCGACATCGACAGTCTGACGATAAATTCACGATATGACTGTACTAAGTTTCTGCTTAGGGTAGGTACTGGTTAAGTCGTTATAAGTACTACTTTTCTTTTCTTTTTTTTCTTTTTCTACAGACCACCGGTGGTCTAGTGCACCCACCCTTCCGATCCTAAGGTTGTGGGTTCAAACCCGGTCGTGCACCAATGGATTTTTCTGTTCGAAAAATGTATGTGCGCATTGTCACTGCTCTCATACGGTGAAGGAAAACATCGTGAGGAAACCGGCATGTCCAAGAACTAAAAATTCGAAAGACATGTGCCATCCACCAATCCGCATTGGGTCCGCGTGGTGGACCTAATCACTCTTGCCCGAGAGTAGGCCAGTGTCCCAACAGTGGGAAGATTAGAAGGCTGTCATGATAATGATGACGATTACTTTTCTATAATATTATACGAACATCTCTTATTAGCCTATTTGACAGTCAATTTTTGTATAATAGTACATTATGGTACTAGTGTGTAACATTGGTGATTACCGCTGAGGCGCCATTGAGATCCGAGCCGTAGGCGATAGCCGCCGATGACGGTAATCATCAAAACACACGTGTATCATACGACGTTTTTCAACACACTTGTGAATAAAATAACAAACAAAAATTTATAACTCACTAGTGAGTTATAGCAATGAAAAAGTCATAGTTTGATTATGGGTGTCATTCTGTGCCTAATTGCGATGATCATAGAGCCACTTTATAAGCAAGTGTGTTGAAAAATTGTTTACTGCCCATTTTCTTTTCCATACTTACAGAAATCAACTGAGTGTTGCCACTAACGAACGATTGTACAATAAACTCTTCATAAAATGGTAGGTAGTCCTAGTAACAAATGAGACGCCAATAACCCAGCTCCTTCCGTTTTGTTTCTCCTCGTTATTTTTGTTTTACATTTTGTTTTGTTTCTCCGTCTCGCTTAGGTGTTAACTATCAGGATATCGGTTTCAATGGCGCAGGGCTGAGCGGGGGAGCGGTCGGCGAGCAGTTGGGAGGGCTGTTAGCGCCCGTGTCGGTGCAGAATCTTGCGGCGCTGGCGGCGATTGCGCAGCCGCCGGTGGTCACGCAAGCGCCAGCAGCCGCGCCGCAGCAGACCGCGCCGCAACTTTGTAAGTAACTTTTCAACCAAAAAGGCTAGCGATAACATAATGGGATGCCATTGCGCCGTCGCCGCTACGTATCCAAATATTCGTATTAAAATGTATGACAGACACTTGACTACGTTTGGCGACGACGACTGGCGAAATTGTTTAGATACATAGCTGGCGACGCGGACGGTCCTATTCAGTTTTTTATATACCATTATAGAAACTTTCAATAAGTTATCTGTCTTATGCCCTTGAAGGCGCGATGGATTAATATTTTGAGAAATAGTTAGCAATAAGCCCCCGATTTATCTATATAGTCGGTACCTACGAAGTACAGTTGTGTGTAAACAGATAGAAGATTTCTATGGATAGAAGACAGTAGTGAGTCAAATTGGCTTTACCCTTGCTTTAAATTTAAAACTTTAAATCAACTGTATTTGACCATTGGTAATCGGGTCTTAGGTACCTACTACCTAACCTACCGATTTTTGCTTTGCGACTTCAATTAAAGAAGGGTCGCTGAAATGCAAGAAGTTGGAAAAAGCACTATTGTTCGTATTTCGGGTATTTCGGGTTATTTTTTATATTCCTTTTATTTATATCGAGGGATAAAGCTGAAACCTTTCACTTTTCCCTATTTGCTTAAAAAGTACCTACATTCTACATTATAATAGGTCGTAGTCAGCAGAACTTATTTAAACTTAGGTATCAGCAGTTGTTTCTACCGTATTCCAAGTTAGAGCATTCGAAATTCGAACCTCTGTGTTCGAACACTGCATCATTCGAATCCCGAATTGGTCCACCTCGAGAACAAAACCCTGTAACGAACCGTTTTGTCCGCAAACTTTCCTATTTCAGGTTGGACTTTACAAATGTTGCCATTAAAAAAAAAGGTTAATAAAATTAACGAACATTTTTCACACTTCAGGTCTTCTCGGGAAGACAAACATCACAGGTAAAAGCGAATGCTCTGCAAAAGTGTGTGTTTAATCATTTTGTTTTAAAAGGAATGAATTAAAAGTTTGGTTTCTTGGACTGTGATAAGTGATAGACGTGACACCATTTAGTTTTGTAGACTGCCAAGGATGCACATACATAGGCTGAAGACAACAAACACATACAACCGGTTCTAGTAGATAAGTAAGCTACTTCAATTTGCGTTGAGTGCTTTTAATTTAGACCTTAGTTCTTTATATTTTCAAATAGGTATAGTTAATGACACCTAGTAGGTATACTTAGTACAATCTCTTCAATTCCATATTTTATAAGTTTTATACTGATAAAGGTATTTGTAACTGTTACTAAACGAAAGCGTTCTTTGTTTGAAAATTTGATCAATTGGTTTGGTGTTTATATTGTTTTGTGTCTAGGAAGATACTAAAATAAGAGACAAAATAATAAGTTCAGTAGGTATCTAGCTAGGTAGGCACTTAATTTATTGTTCTATTTAATTTAATTTATTCGTAGTAAGTACAAACATTAGGCATCGTCGGCCTTCTAAACCCATAACAAAGAAAATTATCTGAGTTCATTAAATAACGTTAGCGTCCGTCTTTTATGTTTACGCGACGCTAGACGTTGAGGAATAATGTCGGAAACATAGTACCTTTTTGACATGAAAGAATAATAAAAGTCACGGTCTAATATGCTCATATGCATCTTTATATAATAGGTACTTATCAATTTCAGTAGGTATATAACGGACGCCGCTGATTTTAGAAACCTTTGTCTTACGGCTTGGCTTACCTACCTACTCAGAAGTAATTAATAATTCATAGTCGCGCTACAAAAGAGAAGTTAATAGTGTCATCTATTGTTTTTCAATATGGCGTTGCATAAATAAGGCACGCGTGACGTGACGATATCGTTGTGTGATAGAAAACAATGTCATCGATCGTTTTAAATTCAATTCACGTCGAGCATCGTTGCAGCGTCTTGCTGATATTGAGGCAGATTTAAGCAGCAGGAAAGTGTCTTGTAACAGTTATAATCAATTTTATGTTACTCCATATATTAATTTTATTTATAATTCAGTAATATCACAATAACAACTTGGTTTAGTGAGCTTTTTCTTTGTCTCAGATTCAGACTGGTGCGCGATTGCAAGCGTTCATACGACCGCCTATAACCTACGTATTCTTATGACGTACCCTTATTTTCCACCTTATTAATGTGATAAATAATAATAAGCTTCTTTGTACTTGTCAAAGCCTCAAGGCGTTAAAATAATGAAAACACAACCAAGTAATTGTCCATTTGGCTGAGCATAAAATTGTGTAGCACTTAATAAACAGTTGCTAGACGCTACGTGACACTGCGGTGCTTTATTATAAGAAGTAGCGCTACGCCTACGCGTAGTAATACTACTACGTAAAGAAATACGTAGCACTACGTCGTCTAGACTAGTGCTCATGGATAACATATCGCGTAGCACTTGTAGCGCTACATGTTGCACCGTACGCATAACATTCGTAGGTGTAAGTGATACTTGTACACTTTGACAAGATTCACTACACTACACCTAGCACTACAGAAAAGATCAATAATTTGTGCTAAGTCACAGAATATAGTCTACGCTACGTGTAGCATTCATATTTTTTTTTGTTAAATACTGCAATGCGCGTAGCACGCGTAGAAGATTCTACGCTATGCGTAGCGTAGCACTTAAAGAGGATTGAATTATTAGCGCTACGTGTACCACTCGTAGCATATATTTTTTACACAAAAATTCGTAGAAAATAGAATAGCTGATGCAGTATTTAGTAAGAATGTCACGACTTGAAATCTGTGACATTCATAAAAATACTGCATTACCTATACTTATGTAAAAAAGTTCAACGTAAATGCCAGCTGACTTTTTAGTTTCCACCATAAATACCAAGAATTTCTTACTGATAATACAAACCTTAGTAGAACCAAGTTGATTTATTACAATGCATAAAGTTGTAGGTAGATTATTAAGTACGTGCGAACTGGATAGGCACGTTCTATACTTACTTACTTCTATGTTCAGAATCACTTTCAGAATACGAAAGTATAATAAAATTGTACGCACATTAGAACGGGGACACGTCTTATTCATTTATCACAGGTCTAAGAGAGCTTGGTTTGATTCTATGTTCGCGGACGGTAGCTGCCTGATGATGCTTGGCTTTACTTCGGCCTTTGTTTTTTAAGCCGGCAAGTAAGCCGCACGTGTAAATAAATAGAATTATTGTGTGTTTTGAATGTTTTTTGTGAGTTATGATTAATAACATAACAGCTCGTTTTGTGTAACTGTTTCTGAACGAAAGCGTTCTATGTTTGAAAATTGCATCAGTTTGTTTTGTGTACATATTTTTTTTTAATCTTGTTTTTGTCCGCAGTCTTTTATTTAATGCTTTACTAATATTTTTTAAAGTTGTAACTTGTTTTGTTTGGTTGTTGAATATTTTGTAGCTACTCGTATATTTTATAGTAGGTATTAGAGTATGTACTACGTTACTCAGGTACCTACCTACGCAACAGTATAGGTCTAACTAGATTCTTACAAAATAATATTTGCATGAAGTGCTACTAAATATACAGATATTAAATTAATATATCAATAAAATTGTTCTTATAAGATAACGGCTTCAATATTTTACGAATTAGTTCATTTTGAGTTGCACTTCAGGACTTGTTCAAGATACGAGCGACTAGGTCACGCTATTACCTACGTTTCACTTTTGATTTTTTTGGTCAGTCGTCTGTTTATTGGCACTAAAGTGAAACATTTCCGCGTGGGTACGCGGCATATTTCTCATACTTGAATAAGTCTTAATTTGTTATTGAATGGAATTAACAACACTTTGTTGATTGAACTAGAGGGCTTTTAACAATTTTATAGACTAAGAGCTAACAGCATATTTTTTACAATCGTAGTTAAGCTGTAGGTACTTAAGCTTTTATTACTTGCATAAAATAGCAACATGACTATTGAAATCATTTTCATTCATCGACAAATAAAATGCCTGATTAATAACATAATAATTAAGTTAACCTTACTTTCCTAACTCGTAAAAAAAAATTCGCCATTCGCGAAAATCACAACCTATCTACCTAACTATTGATATTCTCGTACCTACATAATTATATGGTCAAACATCAAGGGGGCAATTGCCTCTAATACACTGATAGCAAAATTACAGTAGCAGTGTAAATTTATAAACTGAAAGAGTTAAATTTATCGATCATTCAACTGTAATTTGTTGCCATTGTTTTAGCGTTGCTCCCCTGTATTACCATTTATAGTGATGTTTCTGTAAGTAAAAATATCGGTCAGAGAGCTAACCGCGCGTTACATTACAGGGTCCACAGCTGAGCCGTTGAGTTCAGCGTACGCCGCGCAGTTCGGCAGCGCATTCGCAGCCGCGCCGCTCGGCTCGGTGCTCGGTTCGGCGGCAGCAGCGGCCGCAGGTAAACAAGTTGAAGGTACATATCACACTTTTTAGTACCCCCACCCCATCCCGTGAGTGTGGCAGTTGTTAAAGCGGTTTTGACACTCTGTGCATGTAAGTAACGCCTGACGCACATACAAACACTTGCAGGTTCACGTTATTGCGCCGAGTGACATTGTTGGCAATTTGCGTTCACGTTCTTGAATGTCTTGCTTAACAAGTGCAAGGCTTGCTGTGTTCAATACAACACCATAAGTTTTAAGCAGTGCTCGCACGTGGCTCGTAAGTTCTGCCAATGCGAGTGGGTGCATGTGCGGCGGGCTTTTATGAAAGAAAATATGAGTTTACTGGAAATAAAAATGTTCTCAGGCGTTTTCTCACGCTGTGATAAACAAAACCACAGACCGTTTTAACGTCATGTTTTGTCAACTGTCAATAAAGTGTTTGACCATTGAAAAAATTGTGCAAAGGTCACACACTGAATTCACATCATTGTTTGCGGAGGGTATTAACTTTAACTTACATATCAAATTAATTTAAAACTCGATCTTTAAAAAGACTACGTTCTATTCTATTCCCAACAGTTTCTACCCTCAATAAGACCACAAATGGACACAATTTTTTGACTGAAGACTGATTTCAAAAGTCTACAAAAATTTGAGTCTTATACCTTTCACCTCATCGTCCTATCCAAATTTTAAGTTTTTATTTTTAGTTGTACCAACACAATTAGATAGAAAACCGCTTAACCCAACTCGCTCATCATGCAGATAATAAAGCAAGCCCTTTTTAATTGCAGGCCCGGAAGGTGGCAACTTGTTCATATACCACCTCCCTCAGGAGTTCACCGACACGGACCTGGCTTCGACTTTCTTACCCTTCGGCCACGTTATCTCAGCGAAAGTGTTCATAGACAAACAGACGAACCTCTCCAAGTGTTTCGGATTCGTCTCGTACGACAACGCTGCCTCCGCTCAGGCCGCCATACAAGCCATGAACGGCTTCCAAATAGGTACAAAGAGACTCAAAGTTCAATTGAAACGTTCTAAAGAACTATCTAGACCTTACTAGAGCAAATTCCACGAACTCGTTCCTAGTGAATTTAAAAGTAAAAAAAAACTTGCAAAGAGGTTGTAAGAACGTTTGTTGTGATGTTTCGAGTGCACTTGAACTAAAAGGTAGTCGTAAGGTTCGTACGAAAGTCCACGTGCACAGTTGTTAACTTAAGGATAAGGTTTGTGTCAAAGGATTTCATCGTTTCCAAAGTATTCCCCAAATTGTTTTATTATTTCTATTAAAACGTTTAACTGACGTTTAAGTTGTAGTCACGTTTTTTTTAAGGTTAAGTTTACATTTGTTCAGAAATCGATGCAGTTTAATCGCCAAAGAGCTACTTATGAAAAGATAAAATAGTATCAATGTCTTAAAAAAAAGTGCTCCAAAGCTATCAGGTGCGAATGTACCGAGTACCAAACAAGTATTGCTGATAGGTTAGGTTCATGTTCTAAATCATGTCTATTATTGTTTTGTTACAAGTTCTTAATTTTATGTTACCAATTATTAGTTAATTTTAAAAGATATTTAATATTTTGATGTGGCCATTTTCAGTTCAGTCAGTTTTGTTTTCGTTAAAAAAATTAAGGTTAGTATAAAGATGATCTCAAAGTGATCAGTGTATTTATTGTTTACATTACTTGTTGTCAATGGTGTACTTAAACTTTGTGGGTTAACGTAATGTCTATAACGTCTTGTCCTTAACGACGCGTAGATTTTTTAAGATTTTTATGAGAATTGCAAAAATAACAAGTACCTAGGTACCTAATTACTTTTCCTGTATCATTATAGATAAGCTCAATAAAACATCTTAGTTTCTTCCGCGTTTACACTGACATTTATAAGTTCAGTGTAAACCACAAACGCATTATAAAAGCCCCAACATAAATCGTAAAAAGTCAAACTCGATCATGTTCTATTTTAAAATTATTTGCTGTTTATGGCGTAGTAAATAAACTGACAGCTCCGAAACTATAAATTCAACTACGTATGGGAAAACGTGGTATCTCATAAAAATCTGAAATCTGCAATTTTTCAAACTACTTATTGTGCTTGTTTGTGTATAATTTATTATTTTAATATGTTTACCAGTCAACTGCAACCACGCATCGAACACGGGCCCTTAGTCAAAAGGGTTTTTTTTCTTTAGTAGATATAAGTATTTAAATATTTTAAATATCATAGTTACATAATATTTTCGTGTGTAAGTTTGGTATTCTTCAATTCGTTTTTAAATTATATTGGAAAATATTTTTAACACATTTTCTCAGTCACTGGCACTTTTACCCTGATTGTTATTACTAACTTTTCACTATACTTTGTCACGGAAAATTTCGTGGTCAAATGAAAAAGAATAACTGCCCAATAATTTTTTTTCGATCATATTACGAGATGTGGTAAAACCCAGATTCATTATACAAAGTAAGTAAGTAAGTAAATATTAAGTATTTAGTTTACTAGATTTCTTTATTTTTTCCGTGACATTGTTGTCTATAGGTTCTGTGAAGTAAATGTTGTTTTTAATTAACATTATTTACTTATGTGAAAAAATAACGAAGATACGCTCAACGACAGAATTAAAATGGTTTTTCGTACCTACTTAAATTGAATTATGTCATTTTGTTAACGACTTGTGCCAACGCGCTTTTCGAAAACTATATGACCAATTTGAACCATGGAAAATTAAGTTTATTTGTGTAAAAGAACTGATGTAGACAGAGCATCAATCTAATATAAAATTAAACTTAGTTCGAGTATTAAATGGTGGTTTATAATAGTTTTAATTTTTAGTCAATGTTTTTGGATGTCTCAATAAAGACAATATCTAGACTGAATAAGTTTCCTTTTAGGTGTTACAGATTAAAAAAAATGTAATGGTTTAACTTGTGATTCCTTTAGTAAGTTCATTTAGTGAAGTCTTGTGTACCATCTTTTTCGTCTTTCAGTGTTATTTTTTCTTGTTATTTAAGATTATAAATTATTAATAAAGGCATGTACGTATTGTTAAAAGGACATTGGGAATATAAATGTAAATAAAACGGACAAAGCTATTATCCTAGACACGGAAACGCAAAACGCCTCTTTACAATGTGTGATTTAGATAAAGATCAAAACAAAATGTGAATAGAGTTTTTTACCTGCAATTTTCTAGGTATGTTAGACGGGTACCTCATTGTTGTTGTACAGGAATGTACCTTAATTTTTATGAAATAAGGCTGGTTTACTATTGCTTTGCTATTATGAAATCACTCCAGCCATGTTACCAAAAATTACTAATTTGAATAACGTGTAGATAAACAGATATCGATCGAGGATACTGACGAATTCAATAAGCAACATGTTGCAGTAATTACCATTAAAAACCATCATGTTATAATTTTGAAATTATTTACATTTGTGATTAGTGAATTTTTGAGACGAGTGGCCATAAAATCTGCTGTAACAGTGCCTTTGTGCACCGTTTCTGTCAGCGAATTGTCAACTTATTTAAACTGTGGCGCGACCGAGAAACGGGATTATATCGGACCGAGGTTGGAGACGAGATAACGGCGGCAATGGACTCGCACACCATAGCACTGTAACGTTTCGCTACTTTGGCGCCGTCATCTCGCTCTATGTGAGGCAGTGGACAAACACTCATTTATGTATGCCATAAATCAATTTCTTTTTGTAGTTAAATATTGCAAATATATAATTTTTTGGTTTATTTCATGTTATGTTTTTAGTACCGAGCTAATCAAATTGTAACAAGTAACAGTTGAAATGTTAAAAAAGTTAGTAGATTAATTTTATTAGTAGCTGAACGTTAATGAGGATTAGTTTGTATACATGAGGATTTAAAAAGAACGACAAACTTTTACAGACTGAATGGCTTGTGTATTGAAATTTTATTTCCAGTTATTTTTGTGCTCCACAATTAAAAAACCACGCTTTACGGAGTCACGGTAACAGCATATCCAAAAAATATAAATGCAAAGTAAATATTTTTTCACAAAATCGAGGCACCATGTTTAAGTAGTTCTACAATTTGGTATGAACTATGAAGATAAATTATGATGTAAAGTACTGTTTTATACAACACCCGTTTTGTTGATATGAATGTAAATAAATGTCAAGTTTAAAAAATATTACTTGGTTTTATTTTTAGGGTTCCGCACCTCAAGAGAACCCATATAGGATCAATTAGTTTTGTTTTTTGAGTTCCGCACCTCAAGAGGATCTATAAGATCAATTGGTTTGTTTTTAGGGTTCCGCACCTCAAAAAAACCCATATAGGATCAATTGGTTTTGCTTTTAGAGTTCCGTACCTCAAGAGAACCCATATAGGATCAATTGGTTTTATTTTTAGGGTTCCGCACTTTAACGGAGGATAGGATCGTAGGTACATTTTTTTTCCCGAACGGACCAATTTGTTGTGTAGAAGGGAATCAAAGTACCCGCCGCATAATCAGTTGAGCATCGTAGTAGTGCCTTGGGTCCGGAAGGTCAATATGTTAGTTAGGACGTGCACTTCTACAAAAGATGTGCGGCGAGGCTGAAAAACAGCGTGGCTGTGTCCTCGATCCATTCACATCCACCATTTACATTACTCATACCCACTATACAGGGTCTTTCATTATAAAGCATAATATTCAAGGAATAGGTTCCACACACAAAATTGATTATGCACTGTAGTAAATAATTACCTACCTACTTTTTTATGAAGTAATGTGTGGTTATAAGTGAGTAAACGTCTTTTTATTTAATTTATTTATTAGAACCGAAATGGATTAATCCAAGAAAGTTCTCTGTTCTATCAAATTCTACTTTATCCTAGTCATTGCCAAGTTTGACTATAGACTCTCCGTAATCACTGTCTTCTTCTTTGGTTTCGAGCACGTTGTCTTGCCGCGCCAGGATCGGCTTGGACGACTTGATGAGCCCTGTCTCGTCCGCTAAAGGTAGAATATCGCATATCAGCGGTGATTCCACGCCCAGGATGTAGTGGCAGGTTCTGGAATGGAATATAAACGGAATGTTAACCATTGACGACCTCGGTGACGTTTTTCAACCGGGCGATTGCCCGGTTGAAAAACGAGAGATCGTGGGTTCGATTTTTGCTGCGGGACAAATTTTTGCATCATCTGCATTCATTCCAGCTCTGAGTGTTGTATGTTGTATTTACAAATAAAAAAATATACAGGGTCATTCATTATCAACCTGCCAAACATAAGGGATAGGTTCCACACATAAACAAAAAATATGTACGTGTCTGTACGCAGTACTAATATCTGTTTTATGGTTTGGGTCAGTACTATTATTTGTTCTGTGGTTTGGAGATCACTACCTAGCAAGCTGTTAATTTTAATTTATGCATAGGGTCAATAGAATGCTTACCTGGGTTCTAGTAAATAGAGCGAGACCTGGGCCGGACTCGAAGAGTTCTCGAGACACTTGAGCTTGACCTCCGTCTGGCGCGGCTTGCCCGTCTTGTCGCACACGTCACCGTTAGAGTAGAAATGTGACACTGACGTGCGTTGCTCTGCAAAAGTAAGCTCGCATGAGTCAGTATAATAAATAATAAATCGCACGAGTCAGTATAATAAATAAAATAAATCATAAATAAATAATGCTGGACAATCCACACAGCATCGTTTAGCCCAAGGTAAGCTGTTAAACAGAGCTGTATTATGGATACTAGATGATTGATATATATTTAATACCATACATAGATAGATATTTTTTTATTAAATATAGATAAAAATACCCAGAACACCCGGAACAAATATTTGTAGATTGTACAAACATTTGCCCCGAGGCGGGAATCGAACCCGCAACCTCTGCGTCGCAGGCGGACCTGCGCTTGCTGCGTTACATCGGTCGTCAAACACATCGGTTTTATACAGGTGAGTAAAATATAAACGGCTATAGATATGGTAAAATGTTGTCAGGAGTCACGGACTCGATTTTAATATAACAAAAATTGCATATAATAGACATAGATATATTTTTGACGACCAATGTGGCGCGGTGGACGAAGGTCCGCCTGCGACGCAGAGGTTGCGGGTTCGATTCCCGCCTTGGGATAAATGTTTGTAGGATCTGCAAATATTTGTTCCGGGTGTTCTGGGTGTTTTCTATGTATAATAAAAAATATCTATCTATGTATTGTATTGTATTAAATATATATCAGTCATCTAGTACCCATAATACAGCTCTGTTTAACAGCAGCTTACCTTGGGGCTAGATGATGCTGTGTTAATTGTCCAGCATTATTTATTTATTTATTTATTTAAATAGAACGCAGCCCGCATTATGTATGAACAACACTGTGTAATGAAAAGCACTATAATATAAAATACAAATTATAATTTTAACACAATGGAAATAATAATTACTCATAATGATTATGGTTCAAAAATTAAAATTTTAAACCATAATCACTGACTAAATTAAAGTTTCCGACCCCGACAATAATCGTTTGGGGCAAAAAAAGTAAGTAAGTTCGTATGAGTCAGTGGCCAACTCTGTTGACAGAGTTTCTAGTCCGCCCGAAGGCCTCTGTCATGGCCTAACAACTTTGAAAAAGCCGGGAGCGACTGCTTAACGTGCCCTCCGAAGCACGGGAGAGCGCAGTTGAAATTGCCACTGGCGGTCACCCATCCAGATGATGACTACGCGGAACAGTGCTTAACTTCGTTGTTCTTAAAAAATCATGATGACGCACTAACCTATCGGCTTGGGCGCCTTGCCCTTGTTCTCGCGGATCCAGTCGAGATGCGGCTGCTCCTCGAACCGGCCCAGCACCAGCGTGCTCCTCTCCCCGGCGCGGTCCACGTGGTACTGCGCCACGTGCTTGCCGTAGCAGAACTCGTATTTCCACCATCCTGTACCCTGGACCAAAACCGTGTTTTTTTTTTCACTTAGTATAGGCTAACATTTGACCACCTGTACCCTGGACCAAAACCGTTTTTTTTTTTTTTTTTTTTTCACTTAGTATAGGCTCACATTTGACCAAAACCGTTTTTTTTTTTCTTTCACTTAGTATAGGCTAACATTTGACCACCTGTACCCTGGACCAAAACCGTGTTTTTTTTTTTCACTTAGTATAGGCTAACATTTGACCACTATCTCGCCTGATGTTAAGCGACGATGTAGTCTACGGTGGAGCACGCTTGCCTAGAAGAAACCTTTTCACTCGTGATTTGAAAACACCCAGGAGGCCACCCACTTATTCGCTATGACCAAACGCGGCCTCGTTACGATATCTGCGAGGAATCGTTGTCGACGAGCCACGTTTTAGGGCTCGTCCGACTGTTTTTCAAAGTCAACCTTTCAATAGCGAAACTATCGCTATTGAAACAACACAGATACGGAAAACAATTTTACAATTTCACACCATGGCACGTATAGAACACGTTACTAAGTTACACGTTATTGGTAAGGAATCTTCTAGGTCATAGCGAATAAGCCCCCAGGTTGTAATTATCGGGAAACACAGACGGCAAAGAGTTCCATTTTTTAGCGGTGCGCAAGAGAAACGTAGAAGATAATAACCTATTATTATGAAAATCAATCATCATGCCTACATGATGATTGATTTTGAAAACTGCTCTATTGTTTGCAGAAGTATCGACTTTACGCAAACAATAACTTATTATTCCAGAAATTAATGGTTTAGTAGTAAAAATGCGATTTCAATTTTAATTTTAAACTTGCAATGCGAGCATTACTGCTTGGCGGCAGAAACAGGTATGGTGGTAGATGAGCTCTATCACAAAGAACTCTACTACTCATATCTATATTTAACTCACCCCGTTAAGACAATTCTCCCCGTTGAGAAACGCTCGCACAGGCGAGTCGTCGGTGACCGGTGGCAGGGTGCTCTTGTCTGGCAACTGGGGTTGATTCAACCCCTCAGATATTGTGTCATCGTCGCTTAGAGGGTGCAGTTCGAATTTCAGATGAGTTTCGCCGTCCTGCAAATTTAAGTAAATGTAAGGACACCGGCATGTCCAAGAACTAAAAATTCTAAAGACATGTGCCATCCACCAGTCCGCATTGGGTCCGCGTGGTGGATTAAGGTGGATTAAACACTCTCGCCTGAGAGTAAGTCAGTGTCCCAGCAGTGGGAACATTAGAAGGCTGTCATGATGAAGTAAGCTTGAAAGTCAGTGTCCAGCTTTGGTAAGCAATTGGGCCGCCTGAAGACTTCAGTCATGGCACACCCCCTTAATAAAATGTATGAAGCAAACGCGTCGCAATCACCACACGCATGGTTTGTAAATAAATAAATAAATAATAACTTTATTGAGGACACAATTTGCATGGTAGTTTTTCATACATAATTATAAAATAGTCCTACAGTTTGTGTACGTAAACGGTGCTGTTGTATGTGTGAGTGTCATGGTTGGAGCCAATTATAGCAAGAGCGAGATAGCACACTTTCGTCCGCGATGGCATGCGCGCGCATGTATCTACACAAAATCAAAATAAACGCGTGCCTTAGCCCTTACATTAAATAAGCAAAATAAATTACCTTTTCTATTTTCTCAACTTTCAAGACAGCTAGCACATCCTTTGGTTCCTGATCCTGAACATGCCAACAAACGTTATACAAGCAACTACTACTAAATAAATAATTATAAATAAACACAATAGATTAAGATGGATTAAGACCCAATTACTCTCGCCTGAGAGTAGGCCAGTGTCCCAGCAGTGGGAACATTAGAAGGCTATGATGATGATGAAACACAATAGGCATGATGACTCATTTCGAAAAACTGTTCTATTGTGTTTAGAAGTATCGACAGCGCATAACAAATAACATAATATGTAGTAAAAAACGCGATTTAAAGGAGTTGTTTCACACAGTATGGAGCCGGGCCCTGATCCTTTGTAGGAGTCTAAATAATTAGATAATCATTAAAGAAACTGTTCACTGTTTATTTATTTTATTTTGGATTCTCTCACAAACTAAAGTAAGTTTATCTTTGTGAAAGAGTGCAACACAATCCAAAACAACATGGCAGGTTTAACGTACAACTGGGTTATGTACTGTCAAAGTCAAGATGCGTCACGTGAACATTGGTAATAACTGTCATGGCAGACCTCTAGTATCCCCGTTTTAGAAAACTCAACACAATAAACATTTTTCCTTTAAAACTTTGTATGTCTATTTAAAAATAAAATAGTTTGTTACTGTTAGTCTTATATTTTTTTCCAATTTTTATATGGTGTTACAAAGACCTAGGCCACTATGAAATTGGTTCTTTGAATTATAAAATTCACGCCAGAACGCGTCAAAGTTACGGCGTGACAGTAGTGACGTCATAGGTAAGTTTTGAATGTAAAATTTTAGCAATAAGGTTCAAAATTCTGTAATTTTGTTCGATGTCACCAATCAGAGAAGTAAGATGCTCGGATTGGTGTTCAACCTTTTATGGCGGATTGCTGTATTTGGTAGTTTTATTTAATGTAAAAAGGTTTTTTTTTTATTCTTGGTTACTGTCATCATGCCTATTAGCGAGCTACCGTATGAGAGCAAAGTGAGCTAGGTGATCTTGTACAGTCAACATAAAAAGTAATTGGTGATTGGGTAAAATTTCAAAGCATAATTCAAATCAGAACTACCCGTAATTTACGTAAATGATATTAATAATAATGATAAGACAATTTATGAAAAAGCAAAGTTTTAATTTGGATTTTGCTCCTTTAGGGCGACTATGGTACGACTTAACTAACGCTGACGCTTCTTTGGCGGTTTTTCCGTTTTTTTTTTTATTGACAGAAAAAGAAACAAAACTTGAAGAAAGCACGAGAATAACTTTTTTTTTTAAATAAATAAAATAAAATAACGTGCGTAAAGTAAGCAAAAACAAAACTCAAGTCAACCTAAACTAATGATGATGAAACAAATCACAATAATAAAAACTTTCTCGCTATTCCATTATCTGGTTAGTATAAAAATACTTGTTTAATCAATTATCAAAAACAGTAAAAAGCTTTTTTCCATCTGCTACAATACCATAGTACCACGATTTAAATGAGAAACCTCGGCAAAGTTCGTGATTGCAAATTATGCAACCAATGCCTGACCGCCCCGCGGCTGGTGACGGCTCGTCAGTCACCAGTGAGCTTCAAAGATGCTAGTACGTGCTAAAGAGTGGAACCGCACGTACTATCTTCAAGACAAGTAATATTTATAGAGTTGTTAACTCTCCCAGTTGACACATTTCATAGAGCAGTACATATATTTTTGGATTTGTCATCCTATATTTGTTCGATGGTATCATTTAAAAAACTAAACTATTAAACAATTTGAAACAGTTTTGTAATAAGTTCACCATTACACTATAAAAAAAATATTGTAACAACTCTAGATAATTATCACCATCGGGCGTATTTCCGATTATATACAAAATTAGCCGAAGTATCTAACTTAAATTGTAGTACTGTAAATTATACAGATAACTTACATTCAATCTTATAGTCTGGTGATGGAAACGCAGGCTATCTACTTCGCTTTTCAGCAGGCTTCTGGGTTTCCTTGGCGCGTCGCCTACTGGGAAGCAATTGATGCTGTTCTCTCCAACATCCTTGGTCCTTTAGACACACAAATATTATTAAGATTTGGATGTAATTTTGGGTTATTTCATAATTAACTGTGAGTAGAGAGCCTTATGTTATGGGTCTAAATCGATCCGGACGACCGATGTGGCGCAGCGGGCGCAGGTCCGCCTGCGACGCGGAGGTTGCGGGTTCGATTCCCGCCTCGGGTCAAATGTTTGTACGATCTACAAATATTTGTCCCGAGTGTTCTGGGTATTTTCTATACATATATAATAAAAAATATCTATGTATTGTATTGTGTTAATATCAGTCATCTAGTACCCATAAACGCAGCTCTGTTTAACAGCAGCTTACCTTGGTGCTAGATGATGCTGTGTGGATTGTCTAGCATTATAAAAAAAAGCAAAAAGGCTTGCGAGTAGATGTTAAAAGCAACACGACCAATAATTGACCGTATAAATTTTATTGATTTACTGGGAATTTTTACCATAAAATGAAAAGTTTGTAATTAAATAATGTTTTATAAAATTAATAATCTTTAAAAATATATTTTTTAAGGTTTGTATGTGTAGAATCTGGATATCCGGCAACATTGATCGCCAACTACGGACGTACGCCAAGCAGTCACCAACAGTCTACGCGTTGGCCCAGTATGTTGGCCCAATGTGCAGCCGGCTTATGCTACAGCAAGAGTTTTACGGCAAGAGATTTAAGAGTAGTGGAGTTCTTTGTGACAGAGCTCGTCCGGGGAAAGACTACCACCATACCTGCTTTTGCCGCCAAGCAGTAATGCTCGCAATGCTGTGTTCCGGTTTGATGGGTATGGTTTTCGGTGAAATTACAGGCATATAAGACTTTCCATCTAACGTCTCAGGGTGGTAACACGCAAGTGATATCTATGAGGTTGCATGCGTACATAGGCTACGGTAAACGCTTACCATCTAGTGGGCCGTACGCTTGGTTGCCACTTTATTGGTATAAAAAAAAAAGTTTTTGGGTGTTACTTACTTGAACAAAGGATGTTCGCATAGCAGCGGTGAGAGTATAATGATTTCGTATTCACAAGTCGACGTCTCCTTGAATGAGTACACGTCGTGTTTCCCGTGCACGAAGCACACGTAGCGGACTCTGGCCAGACGAGGTTTTCCGCTAAGATCACAAATTGTACCTGTTCGGGACATCAGTAAATGTTGATTTGTTTGACATTGCATTTATTTAACACTTATAATTGAGGAGACGATCACGAGTCGCGTGTTTGTAGCGGACTGACTCGCGTTGCCCGTTTCCGCGCTTTGCCACGAAAATGCAAGCATTGCAAAACTGTACGGTACTTAGACCGTACATGTTCCCGGGCGCGAGATGAGCGTGAAGTGAAATGAGTAGGGTTAATTAGCGAAATGTATCGTGATATAAGGTGGAACAATGTCTGTTAGTAAGCGCAGTATGCTACCGACGGTACATAGACCGTACAGTACATGTGACACACCCCGGACACTCAATAAAATGTATGAAGCAAACGCGTCGCAATCACTACATGCATGGTTTCTGTAAGTAAACGGTGCCGTTGTATGTGTGTTATGGTTGGCCCCACCCAATTATAGCAAGAGCGAGATAGCACACTTTCGCTCGCGCTGGCGCTGCATACTTGGCATGCTTGGACTTACACAAAATCAAAATAAACGCGTGCCTTAGCCCTTAGCTTTAGTGCCGGCGAAAGGTGCCGTGTGGTGCAGGCAACCGGAGTGGGGGAGTGCCGGCAACCGGGAGTAAAACCGGTGGGAGGTAGGGAGTGGCCATTCTGTACGTTGTACTAATATCTGTTCTGTGCCTATGCCCAAGTCAGTAGTTTATTTACTACAAAAATCTCGCGAACTGTAGAGCTCATTATGGGAAGGACATAACTTATGAGCTGGACACACGGAAAAGATTACATCTTTTCTTCGACGCGGACGGGTCGCGGCGCCAGCGCAGCTTTCATTTCCGCGAGGTTTTGCAGATACCTACATTACATTTTTACATACATTTACACAGTACATTTGGCACAGTACATTTTTCGTAGATAAAATGTTGCCATTGTACTATTCTTGACTATAATCTATCTCTGTGCCTTTGCTTATTTTTACATAGATAACTGGTAGATTAGCACTCGGCCCCCCACCCGATGGACAGACGACAGTGCAGTCGCAGGATCGAAGAGCGTTCGTCACCGTCGTTTCTATATGTTTTAAAAAGACATGACCCGTCTACGCCCTGTCTACGACGCTCCCTCGTCCCATCCCGTCCAGTCCCATTCGCAGGCTTACCATCATCCATAGCCATTTCCACGTACGGCACTGCATTGCCGTCAACCTTGACAGTTTTAAGAGCTTCTTTAGACTTGTATGTTTCCTTCAGATCTTCCTCGAGCTTGAGCTGCCTTTCCGCACTCCAGTGTCCAAGGAAGTACTGTTGTAGGTTTGATTGCTTGCCTGGAATGATTAAATAACATTTATATTAAATAGGCTTTCTAAATAGTAAGGACCTTATACGTGACACTTCAAACCTTTGTTAGCTAATGTCTTTGTAATCTATGAATCATCATCTTTATTTTACGTTACGGAGCAATATATGGAGCGCTCTTGACGTAGCTGGATAAGTTGTTCCTAACAGATCAACGAAGTTAAGCACTGTTCCGCGTAGTCATCAATTGGATGGGTGACCGCCAGTGGCAATTTCAACTGAGCGCTCCCGTGCTTCGGAAGGCGTTAACCAGTCGGTCCCGGCTTTTTCAATGTTGTTAGGCCATGACAGAGGCCTTCGGGCGGCCTAGAAACTATATCACCAGAGTTGGCCACTGACTCATAAGAACTTACTTACTTTATTAATATAAGAATGACAAAGAAAGACAATACTTATCAAGCTGCTGAAAATAACAGTTTTTTTTTGTGAATAAGGGCAAAAATATTGATATCTACTTATTACTCAAAGAGAGTTAATAGGACTATGAGTTAATCTGGTTCTTGACGTGTTCGTCAATCGAAGCCATTTCGAAACTACAAAATGTTCCCCTTAAAGGTTTTTAGAACTTAAAGGTTTGTAAATAATTTTTGGCAAGCTTTTAACATCCCAATTTAAATAAAAAACCCTTGGAATTAATGGAACGTCTTAAAAAGTAAGCATTTAAAATCCTGGAATCCTGGTGTCTTATTGAACCACTAATAATGTATAAAAGCCATAATAAAAAACAGACGAAAAATCTCTAGTACTATTCCGCTTAACCTTTTAACTGATGAGGTTACACAGTTACCACAGTTAACCTCAAAAGAAAAATATCTATATATCTTTATCTATCTATAGATATTTTTCTTTTGAGGTTAACTGTGGTAACTGTGTAACCTCATCAGTTAAAAGGTTAAGCGGAATAGTACTAGAGATTTTTCGTCTGTTTTTTATTTTGTAATGGATTTCCGCAAAGTAACGCCTGAATCTATCAATTATATAAAAGCCATTTAAAAACGCCAAAACTTTATTTTTTTATAAATTTGAAGACTCTCGCGGTTATCTATTTCAGGAATAAATTAAAGATATTTATACTGATTAATTACTCTTTACATACGCTTTACAAATGAGGCTTGCTCTCCAAAATCGCTTGGTGTCTTCAATTTCTCGAGTTTGACTGTGAAATAGAGAGTAACTAGATAGTTTCTGTACAGGTTGATGATCCTTATATCTTTATCATAATAATTCAATTTCATTAATTAGAACAAGGATAACTATTTTTGCAAAAAACTTTAGAAACAGTAGACAGAGTATGCGAATGGTAACAATAATGATAATAATATATAATCAGGTGGTAGTCAAATGCTTGTCAAAAAAAAATGGTAAGATTAGAATTGTTTTTTAAGTTTGTAAGTTGGTTTTAGAAACCCTAGTCAAGCTATAATTGAAATGTCAACAAGTTATAGACACCTTCTCTTTCTTCATGGTACTGCCTGATATATCTCCCATGGCAAACCTCATAGCTCCAATAACTCTCCAATCGGTAAGAACATATCTTCTGAGAAAACAAAGGCTTTAGCAAGTGCAGGGGCGATGGTCCATCGTAATCCTCAATGCTAGTAGACTCTTCTACTGTGACAGCGGGTATGTGACATTCATAGACTTCTTTATTCTCGGTAGTCACTTTTAAGATCTCATTCTGTAAAAAATAATCAAGATTATCATCACACTTATATTATAAATGCGAAAGTTTGGATGTTTGGATGTTTGTTCCTTTATAACTCGATAATCACAGAATCAGTGGCTGAAATTTAAAACATAGATAGATAAGAGCTCGTCTGGGGAAGGACTACCACTGTACCTATTTCTGCCGCCAAGCAGTAAAGCTCGCATTGCTGTGTTCTGGTGTGAAGGGTATGGTTTCTGGTGAAATTACTGGCACATGAGGCTTTCGATCTTAGCCTCAAGGTGGCAACCCGCGAGTGATACCTCTGGTATTGCAAGCGTCCATAGGCTGCGGTAACCGCTTACCATCTCGTGGGCCATACGCTTGGTTGCCACTTCAGTAGTATAAAAAAAAATATAAGATATAGGTTACTTTTTATCCTGTAAAAAAGAATGGTTCCCAAGTTTCATGTGAACAAAGTCATGGGCAACAGTAATAATATACAGGGGAAAAAGATGTTTGTACAACGGAACAGATCCTTATGAAGTTTGGCTACTTTTTATCCCGGGTTTTTTGTAAACATCTCGGAGCGCAGGAGGAGGCAATAAATAAAATATAAATAAAAAATAATATGTATTCTTAGTTTTAAGGTATTTATTTATATGGGCCTTAGAATAAGTTTTTTTACATCTCTGTAACTTTTCTAATGTTGCCTGAAATAAAGTTTATATTATTATTATTATTAATAAAAGCTGAATAAAAGCTGAATAAAACATGAAGTACACAATACATCTCAATATGGATTGTCAGTGCAGTTCTTAATACTTTACAAGTTTATAATTCTACGAGGGAAAGAATTAGAAACATGAAGTAAATATTTGAAAGTTGCACATAATTATGGAATGTCATATACAAAAATATGGTCTTTTGAATAGGTGATGTATATTTTTATGGTGGTTTTACACACTTCAGAGGCGAGGGTAAGGTGGAAGCATAAAGGTGGGAGTAGATTACGTATTTGGCTGACTAAATTTGGATGTAAGATTTCAAGATTTCAAGATATTTATTTGCACAAATAAGTGTTACAAAAGGTCTTAAAATAACTAGAAACTTGGAATAGGTATAGTTAAGGACCTCTGAAATAGCATATAGGTTATTTTACGTGGGCACCACTCAACTCGAGCAAATCTAGTCTATCTTGCACTAACATTACTACTTACTACTACCTGCTTCTGACAGAATTAGATAATGTTGATGGATAAAAACCAATCAGTACAATTTTTATCTGGCTTTGGCTTTAACAAAAGTTATTTATTTTATAGTATAATTATAATAATAAAAATTTTACAAATAAAATATTTTATACCTGTGATTCTTTAGCTTCTCCTTCGACTAAATTTTCCAGATTTTCTGGGAATCCAGGCCAGTTGATACCAAACAGTATGGAGTCGTCAAATCCTTTTAGATCATGCTCAATACACAAAACAAATCTTAACACATACAGGTAAAAACACCAGAGATATTTCATTTTAGCTACACGCACATTTTATCAGAAAAACCATAAGAAAAATGTTAGTTTGTTTGACCGAAATTCGTCGTCCAAAATAAAAATACTACAAAATTTAGAAGCTCTTTTCAAGTCTCTAGTTTGCTTTATTGTCACAGATTTGGAATTTGGCCATGCTCTATCAGCTGTAAACATCGAGTTGGAAATCTGTCATTTGTCAGTACGTAGACATGTTTACAGAGCATGTGCAACACATAAATTAACAACGATTATGATAACGATTAGCCTGTGGTGTCCCACAGCTGGACAAAGGCCTCCCCTTCATCTCTGTTGGATAATTTTAACAAATAATAATACAATAAATAGAATAGAAAAATATTTATTTTGAAGACAGCCACTCAGCATGTGCTAGAGACATAATGTGTCTGTAGCGCTGGTTTTCAGTGTAGCCTACGAGTAGCAGTAGCAGCAGTTAACTGCGACACGAGTCTCTCTACCCAACTATTTAATAGCGTGACACAGTGCAAAGAGCAGGACAATGTTTATTTTTATTCGTAGTAAAATTTTGGTTTTTATTCATTACAAGTAACTCTCCCAGAGCTATTTGATCTGCAATTTTGAATAAGTAACGTAAATGTTGCCGTTATCATCTTGGACGCTCCATCCATCGCTATCACTCGCAGACTGTCCTTTATTTAAAAGTCCTGCCCTCGTTTAAGCATGAGTGCGAACTTTACTCCGAAAAGTATATCGTACCCTTGTGTTAGAAGGTGACAGAACTGTTAATGTGGCACCTTTCTCTCGGCATAGATTTGCTGACAAGAGCAGCTCATTCAAGGAGTTTATAGTCCTTGACCTCTTGACCTATTTAAAAAATTCCTTGACGAAATAAATAATTTTATTGATTAATTGATTGATTGAACCTCATCCACCTAATGTAGATTTTTTTTTATTCTCAGAATAATAATAACTTCTTCTTTTAATTTGTGGCGTCTGTGGCCGGGGCGGGGTAATATTATCGTTTCTTTTTATTTTGGCAATGTCAATTATAGTCAAGTTGTAGTTGTCAACGTACAGAAAAAGATCAGTCAGACGGACAGGCTTACTATACGGACTATATGTCAGACGGACAGGCTATAAGGAAGAAGAAGAAGAAGAAAAAATCTAATCGTTAGCCAGCGTTGCAGGCGCGGACTTTTTGGTCCGTTTTGTGGACTTTTTCGGGCCTCGGCGGACTTTTTGCGGATCATGACTTCTGCCGGACTTTTTTTGGACTTTTTTACCATGAGCCATTTTTGCAACTGTCATTGTCATGACAGGTAACTTTAACCCAACCCACAAAAAGATGAGAAAAGTTTATATCTAAAAATATGTGTGCGTGGTTACACTCTGTGTAGTGTAGGTAGTGAGCTACACTTTAAATACATTTTTTGTTAAACAAACTTGGCGATTGGTGATTGATGCCTGAAAAGGGCAAATAAGTTCTAAGTGCCATATTACTTTTAAGACCTTTTGTAACACTTATTTGTGCAAATAAATATCTTGAAATCTTGAAATCTTGTTTGCAAAGCGATGCAAGATTAAGTGACATATAACCATTTATGCTATTTCAGGTGCAGGGTGTTGAGCGTCATTTAAAGATTTAAGGGGTAATATTAGGTATTCAAGGCTTATTTTTTTTATGTTTATTAAACTTGTTGCATTTTATTTTCACCTCACATAGCAAACTTCAAAGTAGGTAGGTAGATACACAAATTGTAGCTTACCTTGACGACATCAGTGGTCTGGTTAGAAAACGAGGCAACCTCTGGTTCTAGGTATAGTCTTATCTGCGGGATAAATGTTTAATAATATACTAACGTTTGTTCCGGGTTTGGTTGTTTCTATTAAAATATTTTAGGTATTTACCTATTTACAAAAAACATAAAAATTGTATTAGTTATCTGGTTCCCGTAGTACATGTTTTACTTAGTATGGTACAAGAATAACATTGAACACCAATTGAATAATAATAACCACCAATATTTTTTTTATTTTTAAAGAACTTATTTCACGGCACACTCTGGTTTACTTTGAATAAGCCCAAGAAAGTCGAAATTTTAGCGGTTCTCTGCGCTCGCCAATATCAATGGCATTTAGGTTGTGGTTAAGGCCCTTGACAAACTTCAAAGAGTTAATAATAGATGTTCTACTACACTCTAACTTGCTTTGAATAAGCTAAGAACACAAAAATTTTCGCGGCTCACTGCGCTGCCGATGTAATTTGCCCTACACAGATTAGGTTATTGTTAGTTGCAAAATAGCAATTAGTTGCAACATAAATTGAAAACTTGGATTTAGATAATAAGTGTGTTAAATAAATAAGTTCTTACTAAAAAAAAAAATATCCTACTGTCACCGATTCTCTAGAGACATCGAGATCCGGTGCTGCGTGCGAGCTCCCAGCTGACAAGCTGTGTAGTGCTTACTGTAATCTCCAGTGTAAATTTTTTTTTTTACATAACGGTCTTTTTTAACCGATTTCGGACCTTTTTCACCTTGGGTTCGGACTTTTCCCAGTTTGACTGCCGGCAACACTGTACTGTAATCTACCTACCTTACCTAGTTACTTTCAAAAAGAGAGAAAGATGGCGTTTAGTTTTCCTGCTTTTTCCTACATTATTGCGCTTATTGTAGACGCATTTCTTATATTTTTCTCAATATTTCATGTCATAGCTTTTGATGAGCTCAAAACTGACTATAAAAATCCAATAGATCAATGTAATAGTCTAAATCCAGTAAGTGTTATTTCATAACCTTACCTTTGTGTACTGTTTATAAATGTTTTTTCTAATCGGTGTTTACTTTCCAGTTGGTACTACCAGAATATCTGCTACATTTACTCATCAATATCCTGTTCTTGTTGTCCGGAGAATGGATCTCCTTGCTGATAAACATTCCATTGATCCTATATCATATTCACAGGTAAGTTAATAGTGATTCATTCATCTGAGTTCTTGTGTAAAACTGTTTTAATTCCATTTCACAAAAAAATTATCTAAATATCATACAAATTATGTTTTTCTGTTCTCTCTCAGTTAGTAGTAATATTTGGCTGAGAGGAATTTATATTTGGTTACAAATTGGGATCCAATCAGACATGATGAATATATTGTAGTATGATCTGACCTCAACCTCAATTAATGACTTGTTTTTTTTTAGATACTACACCAGGCCAGTGATGTCAGGGCCAGGATTGTATGACCCGACTAGCATAATGAATTCCGATGTGTTGACTACTTGCCAACGAGAAGGGTGGATCAAGCTTGCATTCTATTTGCTGTCATTCTTTATGTATTTGTATGGGTGAGTATTCTTTAATCATCACAACATTATCAGCCTTCTGATGGTTGAACAGCCTTCTCTTGAAAGAGAGTGATTAGATCTTACTAATCTTTCATGCTGACCCAATGGTGCACGGATTGGATATGGAGCTTTATTTTATTTAAGAAAATATGACAAAAGTTCTCTAAAAGCTGACTTTTATTCAGAATAATTTAATTAGCTAAGATTATTTATAAAACTTAAAAAAATTATATAAAAATTATAATTTCTAAACCTATTATTATGAGATTTCGAACATGTCTCGAAATATGATCTGTTTGTTGTCATTCGTGGTTATTGAAAAATTTCTAATGAAAAATGAACATAAAAAATTTGAGAATATTTTTTATGTTCTCTTCATAAATTTACAAATAAATCATATTACAAAATGAGTCCTGCCGTTTGTTATTATCCAATGGTAAGAGATATCAAATACTTTTTTGTTTAACTTTTGCTCTCTTTGTTATCTCAAGCTCTCAATATTTTCAGTAAAAAACTCCTTTTTGTTTCAGAATGATTATGGTGTTGATTGCGGCATAAGCATACTTACATAATTTTTTATCTTACAAATAGATGTACCTTAAGTCATAATTTATTGTTAGTTTCCGAATTTCGATTGTTAATGTGAAGTGTATAAATGAACAAAGTTAAGTGTCCGTGATTTACAGTATTTTGGTAATAAATTTTAATTTCTTATTGTATGCCTAACAATCTTTTCTCATAACATTAATGCCAGTGCAAAAATCTTTTGTTGACATATAGACTACATACTATGTTCCAGTAGGTATACCTAATGTTAGAAATATTATATTTTGTATTATGTATTATCTATTATTTATAAATTATATAACTTGGCCTTACGGCATCTGTTTCATCAAAAGCTTTGAGACATTAATAGGCTGGCTATTTATATTTTAGCTCAGCAAGTGATAAGACTCAAGTTAATACTTAATGTTAAGCATCATACTAGTTGCAGTATATAAATTATAGGCACATGAGACTTTCGATCTATGTCTCAGTGTGGGTACCTGTGAGTGAAACTTCTGGTATTGCAAGCGCTTACCATCTTGTGGGCCGTATGCTTGGTTGTCACTTTAGTTGTATAAAAAAAAACCTTGCACACTACCATAATAGTAGGTACTAATATCTTTTCTGTGCTAATGTCTACTGTGACACTACTTGTAGGCATAATATCTCACACTGTGTTGGTTGTACCTTCTTAAGGACTTAGACAAATTATAATTTGTCTGAGTACCCTATATTGGACTCTTAGTATACTACATCATTCCAAAAAGTATTACATTACTTAGCATAATCAAATAAGTTAGTTATCTGTGACATAATGCTCCTTTCAGGAGGCATTAACCAGAATCTCTGATTCAAGAAATTCCAAATCTGAAATGTAGGAACAAAGACATCAAGACTGTTCTAAATGTATTATATTAAGAGCCCTATCCTTGACAATCCTTGAATTTTCTTGTAGCCCGTGAAGTTTCGAACACTATTGTGGCTCGTGTGTTGAAGATATTTTAACGAAAATAAAAACAAATAAAAGCTTTATCCCTTAAAATTTAAGCCAACAGAGCAAATATTAATTAACTCAAGACATAACTGATTAAAAAAATAATTAGTAACGCACGTTTCGTAAAATGAGCAATTCCAGTCAACTTTCGATCATTTTTTCTATGAAATAACAAAGTCTAACATATTTCCAAAAATGCAATTATAATAATCACAGTTTTAAAATTTAAGTGAATAGAGAAAAATACAACATGTTAGTTCAATATTTTAGAAAAAAGACGGTCTAAAAAACGCGTACTTTTCCCAATTTTACGCTTGTTATTTCTGCTAAAGTAAGGAGTTTACAATAAAAATACACCTACTTAATTAAAGTTTAAGTTTTTATTAAATAAATACAACGAAGAAAACAGTCTAATAGCATTGACTTTTTTTAATACGAATTTTTTAAAATCACACCTTAGCGCACTTATAATCATATCGATCGAAGCAGCGACTTCAAACCGCGCTGAGCGCTTATGGAGGGAGGACGTATCGCTCCTCGTCACGCGCTCTATTACTTCTACTATATAAAGATACATTAACGCGAACTTTATGAATTATATCGCTAAATCTTGGAAAGGCCTCTTAACTAGACCGTCACTGTAACTTTTATATGAGAAAGCGTATCCGTTTCCGTCGATTTCTATCAGTTTTCGTACTTTTTATCCCTTTGAAATCCGTTCCAGTGGCGTCACCTAGCGGCCGCGCGCCATTTTTGTTTCGTTAAAATGAGTGCCGCCATTTTTCTTCATTGGCGTTTTGTTCCCGTCGAAGCAACTTGTGCCCGGCAGCTCTGTCTAGCTCTGCGGCCGTTGCTACCGTTAAGTAATAAATCGTATTAAGAGGTACAATAAAGTGGTTAAATAGTGCAAGGAAAACTGTAAGTATCCTTATAATATCGCATTTAACCTAAATTGGTACGTGATCAGTGATTTTAACGGTTTTACCGTTCGGATCTCGTACATTGTTTACATTTTTATCAAATTTATTTCGTACTGTAAATTTGTCGAAATAATATTATCCACGTGGTTGGTTTCGACACAGGGTCTTATTATTCCATAAGATAATAAGTACCTATTCACATTGCAAATATCTAACATTATTCCCTTTACAGAAATAATGAATGTTAAGGAGCGGTTCCTGTAAGCAGGTTCCGACTGCGATAAACAGAACTGACAAGACTACGTTATCAGTAAGTTTTGAACATTTTTATACAGAGCGTAGGTCTTCCCCCCTTGGTCAATATGTATGTTGAACATGTACGTAATTAAAAGACGAGTTGACCAGGACTGATTTTTTATTATCTACCCACATATTATCAAATACAGAAGTTAGTAGTTTACGACAGAGCATACATGTAAAAAACTTAAAACGAATACTCCAGGTTTCATAGACTTGTAAGCAAACCAGGGGGGGGGGGAGAAATTATATGTGAAACCTTACATGTCACAGAGTCAACTCGTGAGTTTTACGCAGCTATAACCTACTGCGTACTAAAATGATAGAATAGAAAAATAGAATTGATCCGCATCCGTATCGGACAACAAGAGGTGGGTAATTAATTATTTATTTGCTGTTTTTTGTAATCTTCAGCGGAAGTCGATTTTTAATGAAGGTATCAATATGTGCTAAACCAAGCCGAGTTAGAAAAAGATCAAATGACTGAAGGTTCACAAAGCATTCAACCCCATTATTCATAATCACTTTTAAAATTTTAATAAGTCATAGTCTGTCTTAAATATTTCTACCATATAGCTATAATAATGAGGTTTATTAAGTGATTATGAAAAAGAGTGTTAGCTTTTGAAAAAACTGAACCATTTACACATGTAAAATCCAGTCTACAAGCCGCCCCTCGGGGGGGAAAGGCTTTTGCAAACCAAAATTCCATCGCGTGAAACTCAATGTACTAATTTTTAATCAGGCCTTCTTATGCACATGCATGCCTGTACAACCAACCCTCGCGGGGTGTATTGTTGTGTATAGCTATATAGCTATCCATTTTTACAACTATGGCTCGCGGCCTGACAGTAAAAATTAAGGACGCCTAAATGCTACCAAGATGCTTTAGAGACGTACCTTCGAGAGATGTGTACTGAACAACACTTATAAATCAAGCTCGTGGCTTGATTATCATATACAACAGAGGACGCTCAAATGCTCCTAGGATGTTTTAAAAACTCACCCTCGCGGGGTGTGCATTGAACGATACCTTTACAACCAGGACCACAAAACTTAATAATTAAGGCTCCCGGCCTGTCCGTTAGTAACAGAGTACGCTAAATTGCTCCTAAAGGCTATAGAGGCTCATAGGGCTTGCGACAGTTGCGACCTGACCGAAAAACCAAGGACATTCCTATGCAGAAGTTTTACAAATCTACCCTCACGTAACCTCTACCTCTATACTTAATGCATATGCATCAGTGACTACTCATTATCACAACTAAGGTTCGCGGTTTGACCGTAAGTAACAGAGGACTCTCAAATGTTCTCGGGTGGTTCTAAAAACATATGCTCATATCCATCGGTGTGTATGCAACTCTGACCACTCGTTATCACAACTAAAGCCAGTGCCTTGATTGTAAATAACCGAAGACGCTTAAATACTCCTAAGAAGCTCTAGAAATGCTTAGTTGAAACAGAAAAATTGATGCTAAATTGCTAACAGTATTTGCACGATGCAAAATATCTGTTCCAGTGTTAATAAAATTGTAATAAACTCTTAACTCTACTTCTTTAGATAAGAGTTCTTCCAAACATAGTGGGAGAAAATGGCGCACCAGAAGCTATCTTTTGATTAGCTTAGGGTTATAACATACCAACAGACTTAGATTAATATAAGGTATTTTAAAAGCTCAAGCTTTTTTCCATTTTATTTCTGTACCTGGTGCTTATAGCTTAGAACAAGCTGTTTCATATTATAACCATAAAACACCAAGCAATTGTGTTTACCAAACCATTTTACTAAATAATTTTAGCTACTAAAGGAGTGGCTGTGCACAGTGAGGTGAACCTTTTACAATCTTACACCTAAAAATGGTAACGTGTTATCGGATGTAATTAATAAACCATTCGATTTTGTTGAAAACTTGATCACTTGATTGTTAAAAACAAGGAGCCCACACAGTACATTTTTAAAGCCTGTTTCTTGTACGGGCCACACAGTTTTGCTATTTGCATTCTTTATCTACTTAAAATAAAATTAAGTTATGGACATAACACATTACGTATAGACGCACGCTATAATCTAGACAAGAACGCATATTAAACAGCTGATTGCCAACTTCCAGTAGTGGCACCTCTTATCAGCATTCTGTGTATTTTATCTCTGAAAGACCGCGCATGCGTTTAACTGTTATTTTTATTGTTTTGAGACCCGTAATACCGTCAGTCCGTTTTAAGGCACGGTCCATGAATAACACCAGGTTGCGTGGGTAGTTCTGCTGCCTACCGTTTTTATCTGCAAATGTTTTGACACGCCTTAGTCAACCCACATTAAATTGTTTATTGAACTGTAACAGAACAGTAAAGTAGTATTTTGAAGCGTTTATTCTGAATAACCTACAGTAGGTACATTTGACTTTCGATGTGCATAATGTGGGAGTGGCATTAAAAACTAACACAATGGTCAAAGGCTGCGTAATTCTCCTTTGAAATTTGTTGAAGTGATATTACTATCTAACCTAACAAGGTTTGATTTATGTATTATTCTAATCATATTGGCTAAAACCTTAACAGATTTTTTGGATAATTCCATACAATATGTGTATATTATGTTTACGTTATGTTACCGAACACACAATCTAGTTAAGCCTAATTTTCAATTGATTGTCATTAACAGTCATGACAGCTGTCTAATATTCCCACTGTTGGGACACTGGCCTACTTTTGAAACTATTATAATTATAATACAGAATTTGGATATTAAATAGCACAGTCAATGAAAGCCCTAACACAGGAAAATCATTTAATCTGTCACCTGTTATGAGTTGTGCCTAAACTTGGCTCGTACACGATTGTAGCAAGCTGCGTCGAACTTTGCTTTAAAAAGCTGGTATATTATACAGTTGTACTCACAGAAGGTAGTTAGTATTGATTTGTGATACTTTTAGCTTGGTCGAAAGTGGTCCTATTCTGAACCATCAGCTACAAAGTTGAACCTACGGTAAATAGTTAAACTTTCGGTTTAATAGTTGAACCTTCAGTTAAAAAGTTGAAAAATGAACCTTTGTTTAAAAAGTTAAACCTACGGTCAAAGAGATAAACCTTTGGTTAAAAAGTCTAACTTTTACTTTTATCTGGGTGGAAAGTGGCCCTATTTTGAACCATCGGTTACAAAGTTGAACCTTTACTTAAAAGTTAAGCTTTTAGTTTATTAGTTAAACCTTCGGTTAAAAGTTAAACCCTCTGTTAAGAGTTGAACTTTCGGTTAAAAAACTGAACCTTCAGTTAAAAAGTTGAACTTTCGGTTAAAAAGTTGATCTTTTACATTTAGTAGGAGTGAAAAGTTGAAAGTTGTGCTGAGTGGAAAGTTGTCCTATTTTGAACCATTGGTTGAAAAGTTTAAGCTTCAGTCAGAGTCGTACCATCAGTTAAATAGTTGAACTTCCGGTTTAATAATTGAAACTTCAGTTGTGTTGAACCGTCGGTTAAAAGTTAAACCTCCAGTTAAGAACTTTTATTTTTAACTGGTAAGAAAGTTGTCCTATTTCGAACCATCAGTTAGAAAGTTGAACCTTCAGTTAAATAATTGAACTTTCAGTTTGATAGTTGAACCTTCAGTTAAAACGTTAAACTATCGTTAAAAAGTTGAACCATTGGTTAAAAAGTTGAACCACTGTTTTGAAATGAAATGAAATGAAATGAAATGAAATGAAATGAAAATGAAATGAAATTTGGTTTATTTGACAAACACACAGAAAGAAAACAAAAAAAAAAAATATAAAACAAGAGACTTAAATAATAAAAAGAAAAGAAAATAGGTAGGTAAGTAGGTACATAGGATAAACAACATGACATTTTTTAAGCAAGATAACCTACTAACTGGTGGACTGTGCCTTACTGTGCCAATTAGTTTTCTGCTGTGTGTGGGTCAAAGAGGCTCTGTCTCAGTTTAAGCTGCGACACATACACAGAGTGTGATGTGAAGCTGCACTGGTTTTCAGACAAAACCTGGACAAGGGTGACCTCACGAATGAGTCAGCGTTGATAAACATAATAAATAATAAAAACACTTACGTTTAATATGAAATAAAATTAAATAATAGGTATACAAAATACATAATTATTTAGAAAATAAACTAAATAAGAAAAGCAGCGAATAATAGTGGCTAATAAATAGTGTTCTGTTCTGGAGACTAGTACCACTTGTTTGTTTGTAAAATGTGAGAATTAATTAAGACCGAAGAGAAAAATAAAAACAATGCCTACCGCTAGGCTGGGTTAGACCTCAAGATAGTAAGTACATTTACGAGGACTTTTGTAGTTGTAACAGATTCTTTTTGAGCGCTAATTTGAAAGTGTGGATGGATTTTAAGGTACGTATGGGTGGATCTAGCGCGTTCCAGCACTTAGTGGCCGCATATCTGAATGAACCTCGAAATGCAACGGACTTGTGCCTCGGCGTAACAAAAACATGAGAACACGATCTTTTGAGAAACCGAGAATTTTCTTTTGCCCAGACAAACTTATTGCAAAGATAAAGAGGCGTTTGATATTTAATAACTCCAAAGAGGAGGGTAGCAAGATGAAGAAGTCTTCGAGCTTTCATTTTTAGAAGATTAGAGTTATTCAAATACGGGGTAACATGTGTGCGAGGAGGAATTTTAAAACAAAATCTGGCGCAAGCATTTTGGACACGCTGAATGAGCCTGTCAGTCCGACTCAATAAGCATGGTCCATACACCACATCACAGTAATTCAATCTAGATAAAATAAGAGATTCGCAGAGGGTGATTCGAACCTCCTCACTCAGATATGGACGTATTTTGTATAACAATTTCAACCGGTAGAAACAGTTGCGCACACATTCGGATACATGATTTTCGAAGCGAAGGTGACTGTCCATAACAAGTCCAAGATTTTTTGTATCTTTAACATATTTAACTTCCTCTCCATTTACCATTATGTTTATACGAGCATCATCAAGTTTTTGCAGACTGGATTTAGTACCAAGCAACATATATTTTGACTTGCTTGGATTAAGGACCAATGTATTTGATTTTGACCATTTATAGACTTGTGCTAAGTCACAGTTTACTTTATTTATAGCACTAGCCCAGTCCGAAGGCAAAAAAGAATAGTATAACTGCAAGTCGTCTGCGTATAAATGGAACTGACAGTAACTGATGTCATTGATTATGTCGGCACAATACAATATGAATAAGATAGGTCCAAGTATCGATCCCTGAGGGACACCCCTCGGAACAGAACGGAAGGATGATCTCAAAGAATCACCATTAGACATTTTTAATTCAACACACTGTTGCCTATTTTTCAAATAGCTAGAAAACCAGTTTATTGTTAAACTGTCGAAACCATAGTACGCGAGCTTAGACAAGAGAAGGGGAATATTAATGGAGTCAAAAGCTCTAGAGAAATCTAAAAGTACTAAGATGCTGCTTTTACCCTGATCTTGAGCAGCTAAAAGATTATCGACAACATCAAGAAGAGCAGTTGAGGTGCTATGGTTTTTACGAAATCCAGACTGAAATTGAGGAAGAATATGATGATCTTCAAGAAACTTAATGAGCTGCATAGACACTATTTTCTCTAGTACCTTAGAAAGGCAGGGAAGCAAACTAATTGGCCTCAAGTCACTTAATAAAGAAGGCTGATTATTCTTTGGTATTGGCTTAACCACTGCCATTTTCCATGTGTCTGGAAAAACTCCGCTGGCTATTGATTTGTTTACCATAGCAGTGATAGCAATTAATGATTGAGGCAGGGTCATTAATAGCATATCTAAAGAGATACCGTCAATACCCTGCGCATTTGATCTGAAACTCTGAATAGCTTTTAGTACTGTGAAATCACTGACGGGGCTCAATGTGAAGGATACAGAACCATGCCTGCGATTTTCAAAGTGT
Organism: Colostygia pectinataria; assembly: GCA_951394395.1. Lineage (NCBI taxonomy): Eukaryota > Metazoa > Arthropoda > Insecta > Lepidoptera > Geometridae > Colostygia > Colostygia pectinataria. Next base: position 11,016,652 of record OX596355.1, read on the forward strand.
GATATCTGAAAAATGTCAACGTTATCCTCTCCAGGAACATTTAAGAAGTGAGAGTTGACAAGATCAGCATTATCAAAGTGAGGTGGTAAATCTGCAGTCAGCTTTTTATTTGGTAAGATGTTACTTTTTAAATTTTTCCAAAGTTGTTTAGAGTTTCCTATATTCTTATTAATATTATCTGTAAAAAAAGCAGTTTTTTCACACTCTATCGCTGATATAACTATGCCTTTCATGTCCTTGTAACAATTTCTATAAATATCAGAACCAAATAACTTGTACTTTTTATGATAGTCATCTCTAATATGAATCATTGTTTTTACAGTATCGGTGATCCAGGGATGTGGTGGACCTTTGAATTTAGATGTTTTGAGTGGTGCATGGCAATCAAACAGAGTCACTATTGTAAAAGTTAATGCAGACACTAAATCATCAATATGTTGATGAGAGTCGAAAGAGTTCCAGTCTATTGCATCTAGATCGCCTAAAAACAGCTCAGAGATTATGCTTTTTAAAGGCCTATATGTAACCATTCTTGGGTGCACCTTCTCTTTTCTAACATTAAATTCCACCACTATCATGGCATGGTGTCCTAAATCGGGAGAAAACTTTAAATTCACTTTCCGTACTCCTATATCTGAACAAACTAGATCGATAAGAGTCTGGCTATTTTCAGTGAAGTGTGTAGGCTCAGCTACTATTTGGTTTAGGCTTAAACACTGCAGAAATTGCTGAAGTAAAATGAATTTACTACTGTCTGGGCAAAGCATATCTATATTAAAATCACCTACCAATACAAGGTTATCGCACTTAGGAAAAGAGGCAGCTGAGTCAGTTATGGCATCAAGAAAAGTAGATATATTTTGCCAAGGTGCCCGATAAGCAGTACCAACAATGACGCTTTTGCCTGAAATAGTAAGGCGTAACCACATCTGCTCGACTGTGGGCACGATAGGGTGGGGACAGATGCGCGCATTAATACCTCTACGTACGTAGAAACCAACCCCCCCACCGCGCCCGTCTTTGATACCTAAAGGCCTAGGAGTGTGCATCATACGGTACCCAGTTATTCTTGGAGCTTTCTCATCCTGTCCCACTTTCATCCATGTTTCATTTATCGCCATAATATCGGGATCAAGTTCTTCCATTGCCACAACAAACTCATCTTGGCCAGTATTGAGAGACCCTGCATTGAAAATTCCAACTTTTAGGTGGCGTAAATTAAGCATTATAATATTGAATGGGGTTTACTACATACATAATAGATTATATAAAACATAAAATTCGTGCATATTGCAGGATTGAAGTAATCATATACATAAGAAATAGTGGCTTTAATGTGACAAGGTTCTAAAATATTGATGCGTGATAAATACACAGAAATAAAAATGTTAGATAATGTAGATATATGATATTTTGCACAGAAAAAACTAATCAGCACAGTACAAATGTAATTAAAGAACATAGCATGTAAATACAAATATTTTTTAAAAGATAAGAAAAAAATAACAACACTGACATCACTATTACAGAGTGATTGATGATAAGAGGAAAATTTCAGACTGATCAAACTGGGCCAGGTCCAAAAACCCGCAGAACATCTGCTTCAGAGCGTATTGGATAGGCAGGCTTGCCGTCACCTTGCCTCGCGTAGATACGGCCTTGTTTGGTCCAGGAAAACCGCCACTGCAATCTCCGACACTCTTCCCTGACGCGGTAGAACAAGAGCCTATTGAAGCGACTTAGCCTTTCATTTAAAAAAATTCTATTAGGTGACCCAGTGACGGCAGCATCAACAGACGAAAGGTTCCGGCGCACTCGAGCTGCTTGTAAAAGCTGATCACGCAAATGTCGTCGCGCAAGCCGCACAACAACGCGGCGAGCACGGGGTGGTGAGCCAGCGGCTCCCGCAACCTGCGCCACGCCTACCCGCTCCGCGTATACGACATCACGCTCATCAAGTTGGACGCCCAGCTTGGCAGCAAGCACGGTGATGGTGTGCAACACGTTCTCCCCCTTCTCCTCAGGCAGATGTCCGATCTCTAGGTCCGAGAGTAGGGCCTCCTGGTCCCGGTCATTTAGTTCATGTTCTAGCCGGGCAACGGTGGTCTTTAGCTCGAGGACTTCAGACGCGGGCTCTACGCTTCGCCGCTCTACCGCTTCCAGCCTTTCCTCGATACCGTCCATCCTCGTCGATAGCCCCACAACGGAGATCCGGAACTCAGCCATCTCTCGACGGAATTCCCGGATTTCGGCTAGACACTCAGCGAGCTCTTGTCGCAATTCCCGCACGCCTCCGTCCACAGATGACGTAGTGGCGGACGAAACGGCGGCAGCCAACGACCCAGAAGCATGTGATGTAGCCGATTGCGTTACAGTATCAGCGCTGGTGCCCCGCACGGAGCCTCCGCTGGTTCCCCGAATAGGAGTATTGTCGCATTTACGCACTTGCTTCTTACATCCCGGACACTCCCATTTCGTACTCACCGATTCCGTCTCCGAGAGCGACACGCAAGCCCTGTGATACGTTAATGGGCATAGACTGCAGCTAGCACCACTGCTAGAAGACAAAAACTTCCCACAAGCAGCACACTTAGCCATGTTTAAGGTAGCTACTTTGCGTAATTGACAAAATATTGCCCTCTGTAGATTTCAAAATTTCGCGCTTTTAGATTTCAATATTTCCCGCTGTATGAATTTCAAAGTTTCTCGCTCTATGAATTTCAAAAGTTCCCGGTCCAAGGATTTCAAACATTCGCGCTTTAATGATTTCAAAATTTCCCGCTCAATGGATTTAAAAATTACGCGCTCTCGGGCTATGTCGGTAAAGCAGAACGCAACCAACGCAAGCGAAATGGTTCCACGAACAACCTCTAGATGGCCTAACCAACCAAAAGGGCATACAGATTAATCGATTAGCAAAATCAATCAAATCAAAGGGCCAGCCAGCACACACTCCAGATAAGTCCAGACTAAGCAGTCATTCAGTTTGCAATTTAGCGCTCACTTTAATAAAACATATTATTTCTAACATCCACTGTATAAGTTTGGCGATCAAATAAAAAGGGTAGGTAGATCACTACAACTTTACGTGAATTTGTGCAATTTGTAATAATTTTCAATAATGTTATAGCGTGAACACTGGATCACAGATCTTTCATTTCCACCGCACAAGTAATAACCACTAGTTAGATTGGCGCAACCTATCACTTTGATACTTTAGTTTAATAATTTAAAAACGTAAATAAACAGTTAACGAGACAGTTACCAGCTGCCATTCGTGACGTCACTCCCATTCGTGACGTCACTCCCATTCGTGACGTCACTCCACTTCGTTTTAAAGTTGAACCTTTGGTTAAAAGTTGAACCTTTGGGTTTAAAGTTGAATCTTTGGGTTAAAAGTTGAACCTTTGGTTAAAATGTTTAACCTTTGGTTAAAAGTTGAACCTTTAGTTAAAAGTCGAAATTTTTGTTAAAAAGTTGAACAGTCGGTTAAAAAGTTGAACCGTCGTTTAAAAAGTTGATCCGTCGGTTAAAAAGTTGAAACTTTGGTTTAAAAGTTGTGCTTTGGATTAAAAACTTAAACCTTGGGTTAAAAAGTTGAACCTTCATTTGAAAAGTTGAACCTTTAGTTAAAAAGTTGAACTTTTGGTTAAATTCAGTTAAAATGTTAAATATTGTAATTCTGTAGGAGTGAGCAAGAGCGAGAAGTTATGAGCAGTTGGTAATCATTTTGAAAATATTACACAATTGTTCATATCGATTAACTATGATTATTGGATTTCAAGCACTTATATTGTTAGATATATTATTATGTTTAAATCACATTGGCGCTAGATGTATCCTATAAGTGGCGGCACCAGGCGATAACAAACAGGTCTCATATAAAAGTTACAGTGACGGTCTAGTTAATATAATAGCAGCGTTTTACCTGAAATAAAACGCATATTATATATACTTACCTCACTGTAACTTTGCTTTTATTTCTGCCTGGCGAAACTGAGCCAATGAAGAAAAATGGCGGCACTCATTTTAACGAAACAAAAATGGCGCGCGGCCGCTAGGTGACGCCACTGGACCGGATTTCAAAGGGATAAAAAGTACGAAAACTGATAGAAATCGACGGAAACGGATACGCTTTCTCATATAAAAGTTACAGTGAGGTAAGTATATATAATATGCGTTTTATTTCAGGTAAAACGCTGCTATTTGTAAAGGGAGGAGATTATAGTTAGATTCTTGCTCTGCAATTTATTTATTACCTAGCTATCTAACTTATTAAGTAGTTAGGTACCTAGATATACCTACCTAAACACCGTATTTGTTTATTGCGTTGTGGTCAAGCACGATTGATAAGATAAATAAATAGGTAGGTACCTTCTTATCTCTGCAAATACTACAATGACAATGAAATCAATCTAACAAGTCGACTTTTTTATTGTTTACTTAGTGTGTAAAAGATATTCCTATTACGCCGTTATTGCTGAACTTACCCTTTCGGCTAAAAAGTTTCGCAACCAGTTGCGAATAAGGAATTTTTTAACCTTGTTAGTTTATTTTGTAAATAATTTGCTAGGATTTACAGAGTGTTATGTACCTACTACCTACGCGATGCGATGTTTTTTGAAGTTGAAAGTTAAAGTTAACTGTCATATTAAAATTGAATCCCAAATCAGAGGCCTTCGGGCGGCCTAAAAACTTTGTCACCACTGAGTTGGCCACTGACTCATACGAACTTACTTTTAACTTAAGTACAATAATAGATATTTCTTATTCGACTTATTTACTTTTTAGCGCCATATTTTATCAATACCTAAGAGAAGAGATTTTTATTCTTTAATGTATGAAGTAGGTAGGTACACTACTGGTTATGTAGGTGGTACTAGGTACTTAATGTAGCATCACACGAAGAAAAACGCAGATAGGAAGTAGGCTCAGGTCAAAAACAAATCACAATACCTAGGTACAAATAAAAGTATATTTTTTGATTGTAGTTGTAGGTAAAGTGTTGTGGACTTAAAGTCGGACACACAGTGTATTGATCTTTGTCCTTTATACGCTCCGTATCAATCAATAGGTTATTTCCAATTCTGTATAATAAGTAGGTAAGTGTAAGTAATTTACTTACACTTAATCCATACCTACCTGTTATCAATACTTTTAATATTCCTGTTAAAAGTAACGGATTATTTTTGGAGTTACTTCGTCATTCTTCTTCCGAGATATTTTATAGTAAGCAAGTACGACGCGAGCGAAGCTGCGGGATGTAGCTTTAATATAATTGATGGATTCAGGCGTCACTAATTTTTTAACTAATGACACACAGTTAACACCGGTAACCTCAAAGGAAATATATCGACACGTGTTTCAACTTTCCAGGGGACATCATCAGGACCATCGACTTGTTCTCCGGCAGACGTGTTGCTCCGTTGAGCGCTAGAGCCTAATTTCATTAGTTCAAAGGTTAAGCGGGTTATTACTAGAGATTTATCGTCTGTTTTTTATTTAGCCCTAATAGCTAGCAGCACAGCATTAGTCGTTACCTACCTAACCAATTTGTTTGGTAGGTAGGTGTATAAAACTTTCTTATGTAAGATAAACCTTGATCTTCGGTTCTCAAGAAGCCTTGTCCTTAACTAACGATCCCTTACCCTCGTTGACGTGTTTATCACCAATCACATTACTGACGCGCTGAAAATAACTTATATTCGATCGGGCGGCAGTCGCGGGCGAGTGATATAACCGGCATCAGTTATTCAGCCGCAGCGGTGTAAGGCAGAGCTCACGCGATGCTCTCTCTCACAATATATATCGCGCTAATCGCTCTCGCACAAAATGCAGAACCCGCGCGCGTTCTCGGACTCTTTCCCCACACTGGTAAGAGTCACCAGATGGTCTACGATCCCTTACTCCGCAGGCTAGCAGAGAGAGGTCATCACGTCACTGTCGTATCCCATTTCCCCATCAACAACCCACCCGCAAACTACACCGATGTTAGCTTAGAAGGCATCGCTGAACTGGGAGTAGAAACCATCGATGTATCCTACTACGAAAATCCAAATAAGGTGATCAAGTATCTAGGCCTGGACAAAACTCTGAAACAATTCTTTGAAATTCAACCTCTTGCCGAAATGGCTTTAGGGATCTGTTCGAGCTTAGTAAACTTCGAACCTTTAGCTGAAGCTCTAAAGAAGGAATATGATGTGGTTCTAGTGGAACAGTTCAACAGTGATTGCATGCTGGGATTGGCACACGTGTACGGCGTGAAAGCGCCAGTTATTGCACTTCTGTCAAGTAATCTGATGCCTTGGTCGCTAGACCGTATTGGCGTTTCCTATAACCCATCACATGTGCCGATAGTGAGCGCTGATTACACAGAAGAGATGACATTCGCACAAAGGCTGGAGAATACTGTAATGGATGTCTTCTACAATATATGGTACCGCTACGCAATACAGCTCAAAGAAGAGGCGATTATCGAGAATCACTTTGGCATGCAGATTCCGGATTTGCAGAATCTGGGAAAGAATATTACTATGATGTTGGTGAATGTATTCCACAGTTTGAATGGAGCGCGTCCGTTGCTGCCGGGTATTGTGGAGGTTGGAGGGATGCATTTGGATCACACCAGGAAGCCCATACCACCAGTAAGTGTGTTATTTCATTATCAAAAGAGAACTAACTTGCTATTCACAGCACTGTTTGCTTTACCGTTTGTCCAAAACTGTGTGTGCGCGTGAGTGACCCAATGCGACATAACATAACCCCAATCGATTTTATTCCCTAAAGGAGTGATTATTATTTAGGTACGCTCGTCGGATTTCTCAAATGCACGAAAATTCGATATTATCTTTGCGGCGTCAGTGACTTAAAAAAAACAATTACTGATAGATGCTAGTATTGGTTGTTCATTATTATTATAAATATGGCATATTAATTGAGATAAACCGGTAGTAAGTTCTTATCAATCTATCTATATCTATACTAATATTATAAAGAGGAAAGATTTGTATTTTTGTATTTTTGTTTGTTACGAATAAACTCTTTTCAAAAATTCTTTCACCAAGAAGAAGAATGCTACATTATCACTGAGTAACATAGGCTATATTTATTACTAGCGACTCGCCCCGGCTTTGCACGGGTGCGGTTTCATTGCACCCACGCGAAGCTGGGAAAGACTGCTAGTTTATAATAAGATAGACATCCGTAACAGTAACAGGTTTCTGGTTTATAAAAATTTTTGTCAGTATTGTATAATAGGTATTATACCCGGATTTTTACTATCAAAGCCACTAACTATTATTATGTAAGTACAACAGTTTCTTCTGGCCAGTAATACTGAAAAATTTATTGATCTTTGGTCTATTTGTTTCACTTACCAGGCTATTAACTATTGAAATCGGGCAGGTGAAGCTATAATAATTTTAATTTGGACTATAAATTAAGGCGGTTATAGTAGAGGATGTACCTATCTACATACCTTAATTCTTTATCTTTAATATCCTTTAATATTAAGTAAATGATTTATTTATTTACTGTAGGTACATTGCTAATGATGTTTCACTTTCGAGAATAACTAAGTATAATACATTTATGAAAAAATATATTTCTACTGGAGTACCTAGCTATGTATTTATAATTATAAACTGATCAAGTAGGTATGGTGTACCACAGCGTAGTATTCTAGGGCCTAAACTCTCTTTTTTTTTATATAATAATGATGACTTGTCTGAAGCAAATGATCATGAAACCATTGTTTTTGCTGATGACAAAACTTTATTGAATAATTAAATCTTTATTGCTCTGACATAAATACATTTGAAAATGACATTCATAATAGGTAGGTACTTACTATTCTTGACATCATAATAATATTTTAAATAATAATAGTAAGTATACTTAATACAAAAGTAAATAAATATTGGCGGCCTTTTTTTAAATTTTATACAGCGCCTTCTAGCCTTAAACAGTGCCTAAACTAAGCTTGTACTATGGGAGCCATATATCTAAAGTACCTATACCTACTCAGAATACAAATAACAAAATAAAATAATGCAGTTTTTATTCGTATACAGGGTCACAGAACAGATATTAGTACTACGACAGGGTGGTTATGGAATACAGTTATGGAAACATGTTGCTGCATTAGCTGCATTTAAAAATATCAAAAAAAACATAATTATTATCAGTATTATTACCTTTCTTTTTCTTTATTACATTTTCAATTTACTTGTAATAATTTCATATTATAATATTTACTTAAGTACTACATGCCAAAGATTTTTATAGACAATTTAAAATTAACAGTTTTTTAGATTGTAAATGATAGTGTTCGTACAAATAAAAATCATATTTTTTTAATTATCATTTAATTTTGTCATTACAAAGATTAGATTCGATTCGTGGGCGATTGAATTTTTGCATGGTTTCACTAAAAGCTTGTTTATGGTCTCCGACATATTTTTGTGACCAGGGTCACTAATCAAGTTCTGTGTCCTCAAAATACCCTCAAATATGAGTTCGTTGGAGTTAGGTACCTATTGTTTTTTTTATAAAAGCCAGTTATTTATTAATAACGCAACAAGTGGTACGGTCTACCTACATAATAGCGAAGTAACATTATTTAATTTTTGCCTATAATATTAGTTTTATTTCAAGTTTGTGCGCTATTTTGTGATTTTGCAAGTACTTAGTCTAGACAACTAGTTTACCCCAACAATTTTATTTTGGTTTATGTATCATACATATGTTAGGGTTGTTTATTTGTTGAAAATAAATGTATTTCGTTTTTGGATAAATTACTCAAATCTCGATATCTATGGATATACTCGATATTATTTAATGCTAGCAACTGTTTTGTAACTTTGACGTTGTCGCTGGTTCTTTATCTGTCAAATGAAAAAAGGTGGATCGATGAGGTTGGCCAATCACAGAGTAGTATCTGCCCGCAAATCGTTGCGATTGAGGACTCGTTTTGTGATTGGCTAACGTTCAAGAAGGAATCAATCGAAAGCCCGTTTTTTTTGAGATAGAAAAATAAAGAACGAACGAAAAGGTCGGAGATTCATTCTGGCTTGGATCGTCGAACAAGTAACATTGTGAAAAGTACCTACGTTGGTCGAATAAAGAAAAAGTATTTCTGTACCTGAAACATCATGCTGTTCTTCTTTCTACAAAGTCCTGAAATAGTAGTGAAGTTTACATTTCAGAAGCCGGGATCGAGACTAACTTAAATAAATAGTAAGTACACGCCCATTTCGTTGCAAAGACTAAAAAATGTTTAGCTTTTCGGATTTTAAATTTTTGATGTTGAAACAGTCACCAATTTTGTTAGTAGTCTGTGCTGATAGATTTAGATTCGTATTTTTCTCGAGTAACCTTTACCGGTAACCGTAAGTTTGGTTTACTATCATGATCGATTTTCATAAAATTATTATTCGTAAGATGCCTAGATAAGGCTAATTTATCTAGATTCTATCCTGTACCTAGCTAATATTGTTTTTCGTAGAATGATTTTCTAAAATATATTTTATTTTAGAACTACCCTCAAAATGTTTTATTCTAAAACGTGTTTTTTTCTGGGATTGCAATGCCACGCAATCCTTTTCAGACGATGAACGAATCAGATCACAGGGTCGATTTGAAACGCAGCTGCCGAATCGTCGGGATCGCCGTGTGCTTTCTCGAGGTCGATGCCGTGTTCGGGTCTGCGGCCCCGGCGTCGGCGGCGCTGAGCGGGACCAAGAGTGGGTGCGGAGTCAGGAGCTGGTCGAGCTGCTGGAAGGGCTGACTGCGCCGGCGACTTCGTGCATCGGAGCGGCATCGCCGTGCGCCACCAGCCATGGACGGCGAGTTTCGTCAGGGCAGGCAGCGACGCCACAATTCTGAGCCGCGTATCGACGCGGAAAAGCAAAGGTCACGTAGTCTTTCCTTATTTATGTACGGTTTTGAATCGAAAATAGAGTTTGATTTTTCAAGGCTGATAATGTTTGAATTTGGGAAGGCAAGCGAGTGTTGTTTGATAGGACGATGAGACACTACTGTATGCATAAAGTAAATAAATTTTATAAGTCAGTGGCTAACTCTGGTGACGGCCGATGCCGCCCGAAGGCCTCCGTTATAGCCTAGCAACTTAGGAATGTCTGGGACCGACTGTTTAGCTTTCCTGCTGCTAGCGATCACCCATCCCAATACTCTTAATGCTTTAGTGCGCGGAACATCGAATGTTTCCTCGATCGTAATCTTCCATCGAAGTCATTGTGTTTATAGTATAGACGTTTGAAGCTTTTACGCGGCGTTGCTCAGATTGGAAGTGTGTCTTGCTCGCGTGCTCTGTTAGTTTATATTGTTGCATGGAGTGATTTCATATTTTCTATCGATATCGTTATGTCAAATCGTGAGTGTCTGTCTATCAGGTATTTCTTAAGTATACCATTATGTTATATTACAAAACGAAGAACTGCAGTATTATCGATGTACCTACCAGATGGTCTTACTTTGGTCGAGGTCGAGGTCAATGTCGAGCTTAAGGTTGAGGTCACGATCAGGGCCGAGGTCACGATATAGGTAGAGGTCGTGGTCAAGGTCGCAGTTGAATAAGTCGAAGGTTGAATACGTCTCAGTTGAATAAGTCTCAGTTGAATAAGTTGCAGTTGAATAATTTGCAGTTGAATAATTTGCAGTTGAATAAGTCTCAGTTGAATAAGTCTCAGTTGAATAAGTCTCAATTGAATAAGTCGCAGTTGAATAATTTGCAGTTGAGTCGCAGTTGAATAAGTCGCAGTTGAATAAGTCGCAGTTGAATAAGTCGCAGTTGACTAAGTCGCAGTTGAATAAGTCGCAGTTTTAAGTCTCAGTTAAATAATTCGCAGTTGAATAAGTCGCAGTTGAATAAGTCGCAGTTGAATTATTCGCAGTTGAGTAAGTCGCAGTTGAACAGATCGAAGTTGAATAAATCGAAGTTAAATAAATCGAAATTGAATAAATTGAAGTTGAATAAATCAAAGTTGAATAAATCGAAGTTGAATAAATCGAAGTTGAATAAATCGAAGTTGAATAAATCGAAGTTGAATAAATCAAAGTTGAATAAATCAAAGTTGAATAAATCGAAGTAAGTTGAATAAATCAAAGTTGAATAAATCGAAGTTGAATAAATCGAAGTTGAATAAATCAAAGTTGAATAAATCGAAGTTGAATAAATCGAAGTAAGTTGAATAAATCAAAGTTGAATAAATCGAAGTAAGTTGAATAAATCAAAGATGAATAAATCGAAGTTGAATAAATCGAAGTTGAATAAATCGAAGTTGAATAAATCGAAGTTGAATAAATCGAAGTTGAATAAAACGAAGTTGAATAAATCGAAGTTGAATAAAACGAAGTTGAATAAATCGAAGTTAAATAAATCGAAAATAAATAAATAGAAGTTGAATAAATCGGAGTTGAACAAATCGAAGTTGAATATATCAAACTTGAATAAATCGAAGTTTAATTAGTTGAAGTTCATAATGTCGAAGTTTATATAATGACCAAGTTTTATAAGTCGAAGTTTAATAAGTCTTAGTTTAATAAGCCGAAGGTTACTAAGACGAAAGTTTAATAAGTCGATGTCGAAGTAAGTCGGAAGCTTAAGTAAGTCGAAGTCTAAGTAAGTCGAAGTCGAAGTAAGTCAAAGTCGAAGTAAGTCAAAGTCAAAGTAAGTCGAGGTCGAGTAAGTCGAAGTCGAAGTTAGTTAAGGTCGAAGTAAGTCTTAGTCGAAGTAAGTCGAAGTCAAAGTCGAAGTAAGACGAAGTCAAATCAAGTCAAGCCGAAAAGTCAAGTCAATTATAAGTCAAGTCAAAGTCAAAGTCGAAGTCAAGTAAAAGTCAAAGTCAAGTCGAAATCAAGGTCAAATCAAAGACAAAGTCATGTCAAAGTCGAAGTCAAGTCAAGTCCAAAGTAAAGTCAAGTTCAAAGTCAAATCAAAGTCAAAGTCAAAGTCGAAGTCGAGGTCCAGTCAAAGTCGAAGTCAATGTCAAAGTCAAGTCGGAGTCGAATAAGTCAGAGAAGGAATAAAACAAGTCGGATCTGCCGGATCAGCTGGAAAAGTTGGATTAATCAGAAGTTATATAGTCATAAATCGAATAAATCGAATACACCGAATACGCCGATTCAGTTGAATATGCCGAATCAGTTGATCATACGCCGAATAAACCAAATCGGTCTGTACAGCCGGATCAGTTGGATAAGTCAGATAAGTCGGATCAAACAGATAAGTTATAGTCTTAAATCGAATAAGTTGAATAAACCGAATACGCCAAATCAGTTAAATACGCCGAATCAGTTTAATACGCCGAATAAGCCGAATCAGTCGAATAAGCCGAGTCAGGCGAATCAGCAAATCAGTCGAAAGAAGAGGTCAAAGAGGTCGAAGAGGTTAGAAAGTCGTAGGTCTTAGAAGTCGTAGCAGTCGTAAAAGTCGTAGCAGTCGTAGAAGACTCAAAAGTCGCAGAAGTCACGGGTCGAAGAGGTCATAGAAATCGAAGAAGTCGTCGCAGAAGTTTTAGAAGTCGTTGAAGTTGTAGAAGTCTTAGTAGTCATAAAAGTCTCAAAAGTCGCAGAAGTCACGGGTCGAAGAGGTCATAGAAATCGAAGAAGTCGTCGCAGAAGTTTTAGAAGTCTTTGAAGTCTTAGAAGTTTTTGCAGTCATAGAAGTCTCAAAAGTCGCAGAAGTCACGGGTCGAAGAAGTCATAGAAATCGAAGAAGTCGTCGCAGAAGCTACGGAAGTCATAGAAGTCGTAGGTGTCTTAGAAGTCACAGAAGTCGCAGAAGTTGCAGAAGTCGCAGAAGTCGTAATAGTCACAGAATTCGTAGAAGTCAAAAAAATGCTGAGGAATACGTGGAAGCCAAGAAAGCCGAGAAAAACAAGGAAGCCAAGGAAAACGTGGAAGCCGATGAAAACGTAGAAGCAGAGGAAAACGTGAAAGCCGTGAAAAACATGAAAGCCGTGGAAAACATGGGAGCCGTGGAAAACGTGGAAGCCGTGGAAGCCGAGAGAGCCGAGGAAGCTAAAGAAGCCGTGAATGCCAAGTAAATCGAGGAAGTCGAGGAGAAGAGAAAGTCGAGAAAGCCAAGGGAGCCGTCGCGAGTCGAGCGAGTCGAGGAAGTCGAGGTAGGAAGTCAAAGAGAAGAGAAAATCGAGGAAATCAATAGTCGAGAGAGCCGTGGGAGCCGAGGGAGTCGATAAAGTCGAGGAAGTCAAAGATTTAGAATTCGCATTACTTCGTAATATATTATGATCTCTTTTTGTGTTTAAGAAAGAGTAACACTGTATTCGATGTCCCGTCATGTTAGAAAGTCGTTGAAAAGTATTCGTCTTTTTCTCCGTTAACATTAATTGCTAACGATCGTTACTCTATTGGCCAACAATATCGCGAAAATAAGTTTTTAACTCTACGCTCTTAGAATAGTACAAGCATACACATGTCGTGTTGTGGCGTTTGATCCAAAGTAACAATTATGTTCTTGGACTTTCTTCAATTGATGTTGAGGCCCAGTTTTTGGCTTGCTGTTTTTAGACGCTATAGCTATAGCAGATCCACCAGTCATCTTCGAGAAGTAGATGAAATTTGCAAATCAGTTTGTTATGCGTTAAGTTGTAAAACTTGTTAAAGACTGCTTCTATTGCTTGAATCGAATGTCTGATACAGTAGTTTCGAGATGTTTCGAGAGTTGTTGAAGATAGGCCAATTCTAGTGATGTGAGTACAATAGGGTAGCAAAAACCAAACTGGACACCGATTCGATAAAAGGTCATGGTTAGCTGCTCAAACGTTATTTTAAATAGTTTTGCTCACTGACGGCAATGCTCTGTGTTTAATGTTGTTAAAAAAAAAAAAAAACGAAACTCCTTCGAATCGTTATTCAGTTCCGTCACGAATGCAGAAGTGGATTTTACTCTGAACAAAGTAGATAAGAAAACCTTAGAGTAATAGGTTTTTTGATTTTGTTTGATTGATTTCAACTAGCGACTGTTAAACTTTAATGTTACTGTGTTACTGAGCATGTTTAACTACAGATAAGTTATTTCGTTGTTTCAGATCAAACACGAGAATCGATCGGTTCGTGTTTTGATTTGCCCATGCTGAGAAGAACCCTCCGTAATCGATCGTCTTGTGAGCATCAGATGAAAGAAGCCGCCACTGTTAATCCGGCGAGCGACGACTTGATGAATCGATAGTATTTTGACTTAATTCGTTACTTAACTGTCACAGAACAGAATAAGTCGATCTGTGTTTGTTATTCTACAGCTTCCCCACAGGGAATCGATCGATTGATGAAGGGATCACCACAGGATCGATCGTCCTGTGTGTGTCTACTTGACGAATTGAGCGTTTTTTGATATGATGATTCGATAGTAAACGTGCAAACTGAATCAAACAGTTTTTTTATGTTATTCTACGTCGTTTGTTACGTCCACAGGGAATCGATCTTTCTGTGAGCGTTAACTTGACGTCTTTTACTTAAGTTTTCAATACGGAACCGAATTGATCGGTCTGTGTTATTTATTTTACAGTGCTACCACAGGTAGTCGATCATCCTGTTTGTATCAACTTGACGAATTCGATTGTTTCTTACTAAGTTTTTTAGCGACCACGGGGAACCGAGTCGATCGGTCTGAGTTTGTTATCAGCGCTATCATACACACAGGAAATCGACCGTCTTGTAGTCCACTGGCCTGAATTGTTTTTATTGATAAAGTATGTACCTACTAGCAATTTAGTGATCAGGACTAAATAATACTAAAGTTGATAATATATGTTCTTATTTAGATATGTTTTATAAGTACATGAATATTATGTATAAGATGGTATAATTGTGGCCATGGCATTTAAGTAACTGAGCTAATGTATTTAGAAACTATCTTAAGAGTAACGCTAGATTCATATAATATTTTTTCGATAATGTTGGCTTGTATAAAAATATCCGATTGTTAGGGTTCCACCTGGGGTCGTGTGCAGGGACGCACACGTTGTCAGAATGGACGATTGTTAGGGTTGTTTATTTGTTGAAAATAAATGTATTTCGTTTTTGGATAAATTACTCAAATCTCGATATCTATGGATATACTCGATATTATTTAATGCTAGCAACTGTTTTGTAACTTTGACGTTGTCGCTGGTTCTTTATCTGTCAAATGAAAAAAGGTGGATCGATGAGGTTGGCCAATCACAGAGTAGTATCTGCCCGCAAATCGTTGCGATTGAGGACTCGTTTTGTGATTGGCTAACGTTCAAGAAGGAATCAATCGAAAGCCCGTTTTTTTTGAGATAGAAAAATAAAGAACGAACGAAAAGGTCGGAGATTCATTCTGGCTTGGATCGTCGAACAAGTAACATTGTGAAAAGTACCTACGTTGGTCGAATAAAGAAAAAGTATTTCTGTACCTGAAACATCATGCTGTTCTTCTTTCTACAAAGTCCTGAAATAGTAGTGAAGTTTACACATAGTATGATTATGATGCCATTAATTATGTAGGAAATTGGCATCATAAAAAATATGCAAGTAAATATATGATTTAAATGAGAAGTTCAACCACTCACAATCGATTGTCATTATTTAACTACAATTTAAAGTTACTTTCACAGTTGGAATCGAAATATTGTACCTAACATGTTTTGTTAGTGGCGATAGATTACGTTATCGAAGTTAATCATTTTGAAATAGGTACTGGAAGCTTTGTTCGTAGACTGGAAGTAGGAAATTTTATAGTTTTCAATTTAGTTTATGGAATGCACTGATTCCGATATAACCTTTCCAATAGGATTGACCAATCATTGTCTGACCACTGGTGGTAGTTAGATAGGCCAAAGAGCAATACAGTCCTTCATTAAAGCAGTGCCTGCGAAGAGAATGATAATTTATATAATCGTTCCATTGAAAGGTCAGTTTTTGTTTCGATAGTTCTACCATGGAACTACAGGGACAAAAAAGGTTTAGCAGTTCTATGACGTGACAGTCTTATAAGTACTATAGCAAATAGGAGTTTTCCAACATGATTACAATAATACAAAACACAAAAAACTATGTGTTGTGCTTACATACCTACCACAGTGACATACATGCAAAATTGATTGAGTGGACATTGTGCAGTACTTAAATCTGTTCTGTGATTGTGCATCCAATTGTTAAAGCAAACAATAAAACTGCATTCACCAAACGAAATGCGAAGCGTGTTATGTTATGCAAAACCAACAAAGCTGCGTAGTTTATGGTTAAATTGTTGTTATTCCACAGTATCTTTGTCAATGAACTTGACTCTGTAAGTCTGCACCTGATTCTCACAGTAGCGTAAGATCATGTCAAGTTTTGTCGTTGTAAGTTCGTGGTCGTGGATAGTTACGTAGGTATGGATTCAGTTGAATATCTAATAAATTCAAGTCAAGTCAAGTCAAATTATAGTTTTAGAATCCATAATACATTCGGGATCTTATTATTTATTTTGTACTAATTTTCAACTTCATCAGATAAAGTCCGACGGACGATGCGATGGACGAAACGCGAGACCAAAAATTGTTGTGTTTGTTACCTACTTTATTAGAATTTAATTTGTCAAAAAGCCACCTCAAGTATAAAAATGACAAAGAAGACAGTCATACCTCAAAAAGTATTGGAAAGTTTGACTTGCGAAACGAGGTATCCATAATCATTATCAATGGGAAAACGAGTTTTGAAAGGAAAGCAGTGCTTGAAAAGAAATGCTTTTCTCTCAAAACTCGTTATTCCCTTGTTAATTAAGGACCCTTCTGACTGATTATACCGAGTTATTAATTAGTTTGCCTAAAAAATTTGTTTGTTTGTTTGCATTAAATAGGCCCCGAAACTACTGGACTGTGTAAAGTTTTATTACTAGCGACCCACCCTGCTTCGCACGGGTGATTTAGTTTTCATTGCACCTGTGTGAAGCCGAGAATCGAATTACTCGAGGTTTTGAAGACAAAATGTTTAAAAAAAAGGTACCTTACATGTATTTTTTTGTGTGTGGAACCTATTTCTTGAATATTTTGCACTAATAATGAAAAACCCTGTATAAATAAGTAGGTAATAAAAACAGAAATTTATAATTTTAAAGATCAAGTATTATTAGGTATACAATACAATTTATTACGGTGTACTTAATATGATTTATTTTATTTGTAACATACATATAAAATAAATTCGTAGTTTCAGGTCTGATTAACATTGAACTTATCTATCTTATCTTAGGGGTACATTGGTGTTCCAGTTAGTAGATTGACTGGAACTTCCAACAATCTATAACTTACGGCGACCACATGTCGCGTCGTACCGTCTCCAATATTAGACAATTGGTCCGACTCGAGGTCATTTTGTTTTTCAGTTCATAAACGATTGTTCGATCGTCTTTGGCTGGACTAACAAGCAAGTTATTTATGCAGCTTTAGCACGTCTCAAAGTCAACTAAACCTTCCTGAGACTTATAAATTCTTTTTCAACAATTTCGGTCAACAACAAAAAAAAACAATTTACCTTTTTTTATCTAACTCAAATCAATATTCGATACTTTTATGAAATATAATCCACCAGGATCATTATAGAAAGTCAAAGTGATCAAGTCAGCAGAAAAAATATTACGTAGGTAGGTATGTATCGCAGAAAATTCGGCATGGTTTACCAAAAAAACACCCAGTTTTCTGCCTATTCTAAAGCGTTGTTCGTTCGCATGTTCATATTGTATTGTAATTTTTTATTTCAATCAAAATAATCATGCAAACATTTTGTTTCGCCGCACATTATCTCACTCATCACATCATTGAGCGTTTTCTTGTTACAGTTCCTTGAGCGGTTCATAAACGAATCTGAGCATGGTGTGATACTCCTCAGCTTCGGCTCCCTCATCAAGACAACAACTCTCCCAAAGTACAAGGAACAGATCATCGTGAACGCGCTTTCCAAGCTGAAGCAACGGGTGATATGGAAGTTCGAAAACAGCGCTGATGAGGGTACCCTGGAAGGCAATATCCTGAGGGTCAGGTGGTTACCGCAGTATGAGCTGTTGCGTGAGTTACGATTTTTGCTTACTGTTTCAATAGCTATCCCATTTCACTAGTTTGGTCCAAGACGTAGAATATTTTTTCAAGATGTTTGTGTGCGACACAAAAATTCGCATATTATGTTTATGGTGCAATGAAAGAGATATACTCTCCAAATTTTAGATCCTTAGGACTTGGCCTTTTTATGTGGAAATACTTTTTCTAGATAGGTTCAAAAGTTTCCAAGAATTAAAAATGTAGCTCATTATAATAGCTTTCTAATGTTCCCTGCTGGGACACTGGTCTGCTCTTGAGTGAGAGTGATGAAGTACTAGCTAATCTGGCTATATTATTGTTTTGTGATTCAGTCACTTAAAAATTATAATGAAACTCATTACCAGACGATAACACGATGTGAGTAGGTAAACTAATCGTCCATGTATATCACGTTCCGGAAAATATGGAAAGGATATATTATCTGCTTTATTGTCCTCGTGTGTACAATAACATTCTGCTCAAGAACACAGTCATTACGTTGGCAAATCATTACACTACACTGCACTTCCTTAGAAGTACTTACTCGTTAGAAAATTAGCTAAATTAGTTTGTAGCATAGAAGGCAATTTAGTGAATCTTATCTGATGTACCTTCTAAACTACCATAATAATAAAAATCATTAGATCACAGCAAATGTTTTGAGCCAGATACGAACTGAATTAGGTAACTGAATTAACAGAACAAATTATTTTAGTTGTTTTTCATCATTTGTATGAATTTCCAGTAGAGATGTTCTATCTCTCTTTATAGATAACAAAACATTATATTATGACTTTATTTCATTTTAGCAAATCGACCCAAGAATCTCTAATAATCACTACACGATAATATTATTAAAGTCGTCATCCCTAGCCCACTTACTTATTTATAAGTTTTATCAGAACCCGGCCACCTTCAGTATTTGTGCAACAACATCTAGTTTAGTTAGACACATAGGTCTAAGTAGGTACCTACTTAAATGTAAGTAATTAAGACAATAGTCTGTTAAAGATAAACAATGACCAAATAATAGAATTATCGTTTTAAACTATGTCGGTAGGTTATTCAACTCAACTTATTAATTTGTGGTTTTATTATAGTAAACATTTATGTGATCAATTAATGCTAAGCAAACATCAGACAATCAGGCTAAACAGTCGTTGAACGGTCGGTTATGGTAGACAAGGAGACAGACACTGGTCACATCACACAACGCTATTATTAATTATTACTAGCTGTTGCCCGTGACTTCGTTCGCGTAGAACTTGGGAACAGTATTTTTTTCCGAGATAAAAAGTAACTTATGTCTTATTTCCGGTCATTGTCTATCTATGTTTTAAATATCAGCCAAATCGGTTAAGCGGTTATCGAGTTATAGAGGAACAAACATATAAACTTTTTTTCCACTGACTCATACGAACTTACTTACTTTTTACTTTTTTATCCAAACTTTCGCATTTATAATATTAGTGTGAATTAGTGTGGGTGAATATAAAAGTGTGATTAATTTTTCTAGCCTGCGTTCCATTTCAGGGCTAAGGTTTCCTTAGTCCAATAAATAATTATTATTTATAAAATAACCTATAACAACGCTAAAGATTAATTTCTTTACATAAATTAAGTCAAAAACGTAGGTAAGAAATTTTTAAATTGGTAGGTACCCTACTAAAATATAGGTCTTTTGTAAATTATGTAGGTACCTATTTCATCACAATAACTTACGATTGATAGGAACCACCGAACTTTGTTACAAACGAAATGAACGAAAGTTAGACCTTTCTTTTCTTTGGCCTATTGTGCTTCACGTCAGTCGGTCGTCCTACTATAGAGCATACCAAATCACCTGAGTTTAGGAATTTGTTGCACATATTTTTAGAGTTCAAGAAGTTGGTGAAAAAAAAAAACGTTATTCTGGGTTCGCAACCATTAAGTTGCGAACACAGAATAGTTACGTCAGTTACTAAACGACACTTAGGTACGGTACTTTTAGTATATTCTGCTGGAAGGCACATGTTTTTCAAATGTTTACTTCTTGGACATGCCGAGAGCACTGGTAAAGTAAAGTAATAATATCACAAGGATCATTTTGAAACGTCTTATAGCTAGGTGAATTTACGCCAGATCCACGCGCCCCAGCCTAGAAGAACCTGGCAACAAATTCGGCTGGGTTCCACACATTAACATTGAACACATTATTTTTCGAATAGAAAAATTCATTGGTGCACGACAGTGTTCGAACCCACGGCCTTAAGATAGGGAGGAAAGCGGGGTCACTACACTACCACTAGACCACAAGTGCTCTTATTAAGTAAGTATCGTTCGCACGGCGGAGCCGTAGTGAAGTTAGCCGTTTCAATGCGCAATGGAGCTTAATCAAACAAAATTGTCTTTGCGCATCACAAACGGCTAACTTCACGGAAGCCTAGATCCGCCGTGCAAACTATAGATATTATTAATTATGCTGTGTTGAGAAAACCATCACGTTTCTTGATAAACATAATAAAATTGTGGTTTTAACTTTTAATTCATCATTTGCCGATAAATTGATAGTTTCTATAAAATCATGCAAATCACTAGGATATAGGTTGTTTACTGGAATTAGGTATATCGAGTCAGTGTAATTCGATGAAACAGTTGAGCATCGATTGTGTTAATATAGTCATGCATGAGAGATTAACTATTTCACGATCTTTGAGTAGAATAGGCATCTGCCATATCTTACCGGCTTAGACATTAGGTATGTTAACAAAGTCAAGTAAACTGACTTTCAAACCTGTCTGTCAATCAACGTCAAGTGCGACAGTCTCAGAGGAAAATGTCTTTTGATGAATTATGACTTATGAATGGAGTGACAGCAGTAGGTATTTTAGGATTTTTATTAATACCGTCTATAGTTCGCACAGCGGATCTAGGCTTCCGTGAAGTTAGCCGTTTGTGATGCGCAAAGACAATTTAGTTTGAAAAAGCTCCATTGCGCATCGAAACGGCTAATTTCACTACGGCCGAGATCCGTTGTGAGACCTATACCTACCTATATTGTGGTGCCGTATAATAATACCGTGTAGCCGTGTAGTACTAAATAATCATCAGTTGTTTATACCTAGTTAGTTTCAGTCTCAGAATAAATACACGCTTTTCATGTTTTTTTACGCTAGTGGCAAAGATTTCGACATGTATATAGTCAAAGGCTAGAGGTAAGGCCCCAAAACCTACTTCACTGTAGTTGTGAATAATGTTGCTGACTGCTGTGCTATAATAATATTGTACTCGACGAGCATCCGTAAACGGATCGGGTTATTCCCGATGAATCCCACGTTTCATCCCCACTGAGGACCAGGGGGAAGTTTTTTCCCGTTCACCCAGAGAGGGTGAGAGGGAAGTTCTAGTAGCGTACGCCCCCTCTAAAATAGTATGAGGATTATTTATTAAACCTAACACAGTTGGTTTTGTAACCTAAAATATGATTTAGAATTATGGTAAAAAACACAGGTATAAGTTATACCTGCAAGTATTAACAAACAAGTAAATACCTAATTCGGTATCTGCTACAGATAGAAAGACATAGCGACTTTCTTTGGTATGTTCAAATGCGTGAAATAAACGAATTTAATTTATATTTATTATAGCCTTATTATAAATAATGTACGGTAGGTACCTAATGTATTCTGGTAAGGGCTGCTTCCTGTTGTGTCTTGGAGGAAAGTTATTGAAGGAATGTTGAAGACGCATTTCATGAATGAAAACTTCGTTTCAGTAGTCCCTCCTTCCGACTTTTAGTCCGGTCCGTTAGTACTAATCGTGTATACTATACAGGGTCTTTCCTTATTAGTGTGTGGAATCTATTCCTTGAATATTATTACACTAATTTATACCTGACTTAGTATGTTGGGTAAGCGGTAACCGCAACCAGCAATTTTGTTTATTGATCTACTAAGTAAGTTAAATAGGTAAGAACAAGCTAACTGTCTTGTCCACTAAGTTTCTCAAAGGTCACAAGTACAGTAGGTATAGTTCGCACGGCGGATCTAGGCTTCCGTAAAGTTAGCCGTTTGTGAGGCGAAAGACAAAGACAATTTAGTTCGAATAAGCTTCATTGCGCATCGAAACGGCTAACTTCACTACGGCCGAGATCCGCCGTGCGAACTATATATAGGTACCTAACCTACCTAACTACCTCACTTAGCTCGGTCGATATAGTATTAGAAAATCCGCTGAAATCCAATTACAGTGTCCGACACGTAGCCTCGTAGGCAGGTCCAACTGAAGTAGAACGAATTGATGCGACGACCGACAGCAACCGTCTCGCCGCGGTCGATAAAATAAAACAAAATTGACATCGATTTCAACTTAGATTTCAAATATTTTTGTTATTAAAATCGATGTCATTCAGGAACATCCTTCTAATGTATTGACAGCTTTCTTATTTTCCCACTGCTGACACTAGCGCCTACTCTTCAGCAAGAGTGATCTGGTCATAACATAAATCATAATCCACGTGGACCCAATACGGATTGGTGACACTTCTTTAAAATTTTTAGATCCGGTTTTTAGATGCCGGTTTCTTCACGATGTTTTTTTTTGAGAGTACTGAAGGCGCACATAATTTTTTCGAAAAGAAAAATCCATTGTGATGCTTCACCGGTTTCGAACCAAACCTGTTCTTTGACCAAACCCACGACCTTAGAATTGAATGGCGGAGTCGCTACCAGTAGACTATTAGAGACTTTATTAGTATTTATTTGGATATTATTCTATAAGGGGAAGAAACAGGTAAAAAATTGATAATTGGTACTTATACTTACATCTTTTCCAGAGCACAAGAAAGTGATAGCATTTATCGGCCACGGCGGCCTCCTAGGCATGACGGAAGCCATAGCAGCGGGGACGCCGATGCTGGTGATACCATTCTTCGCAGACCAGCCTCTAAACGGAGAGCAGGCTCAGAAAATTGGCTTCGGGAAGTCTCTGCCGTATGAGGATATGACCGAGCAGACGTTGCTTGACACTCTGCAGACCGTGCTGAGTGCTGAGTGAGTAGAAATAATCAATTGAGGGTAGTTTAGAAGAGTAGCAGCGTTCTTTGTGATAGCACACGTCCGGGGAAGTACCACCATACCTATTTCTGCCGCAAAGCAGTAATGCTCGCATTGCTGTGCTTCAGTGTGAAGGATATGGTTTCCGGTGAAATTACTGGTACATGAGGCTTTCGATCTATGCCTCAAGGTGGCAACCCGCGAGTGATAGGTACCCTACCTCTGGTATTGCAAGCGTCCATAGGCTCTGGTAACCGCTTACTATCTTGTGGGCCGTACGCTTTGTTGCCATATAAGTAGGTAGTATAAAAAAAAAAGTTACCTTCGCTTGCTAAGTCTCACTTAGTGGCACTAAGTCACACCCACTAAGACGGACTCTTGCTCAAGAGTCCGTCTTAGTGGGTTCCACCGCAGCACAGAGTAATATTACTCTGTGACCGCAGTGCCCAATTATTCTGCCTTTGAAGGGCACTGTAGCAAGTGAAATTACTGGGCGAAAGAAACTTATCAACAACGTCAACGTCTCATTGTGATGAGCGTACCTAGTGCAGTGCCATGCAGAACTTTGGTGGCACTGCAACGATCAATCGTTTCTATCAATTATGTTCTTACTAGTTTTAAAAGTGAAGTTTTATCGAACAGAAGTGTCAAAGTACCTATTTTTAGTTTATGATCGGTAGGTACTTACCTACTGGCTGTGTATATTTAGTATTATAATTTTTGGGTTCTTTGATTTTGATCCTAAACCCTTAGGTTACCAATGCCTTGATGAAATTACTGACACCGCTTCCACAAAACGGCTTTCATAATTTACGCAAGAGCTATTATGGGAAACTGAAATCGTTCAATCATGCTGCCTGCTCGTGTTAGTCTTAATTGCCTCACTATACCCTATCATCATCGCCATCGTTTCAAGCCAAGAGTTCTTGTATCTACACGTACGTATAAGGTAGGTACCTACTTTACTTACCTACCTAGATAAAGTCGTAGTCGTTTATGAAATACACTTTTCGTTTTTTATCTAAGTAGGTAGGTAGGTACATACATGTATACGTACCTACCTTTATAGGTCATTATTGATAAACTACCTACTTATTCAGAATGAATATAAATTCAACTAACTGAGTGACAGACTATTGGCAAAACCGTCAACATTAAGAGGCCTTTCCAAGATTTAGCGATATAATTCATGAAGTTTGCCTGAATATATCTTTATATAGTATAAGTAATAGTGTGCGCGACGAGGAGCGATACATCCTCCCTCCATAAGCGCTCAGCGCGGTTTGAGAGTCGGTACTTCGATCGATATGATTATAAGTGCGCAAAGGTGTGATTTTAAAAAATTCGTATTAAAAAAAGTCAATGCTATTAGACAATTTCCTTTGTTGTATTTATTTAATAAAAACTTAAACTTTAATTTAGTAGGTGTATTTTTATTGTAAACTTCTTACTTTAGCAGAAATAACAAGCGTAAAATTGGGAAAAGTACGTGTTTTTTAGACCGTCTTTTTTCAAAAATACTGAACTAACATGCTGTATTTTTCTCTGTACACTTAAATTTTAAAACTGTGATTATTATAATTGCATTTTTGGAAATATGTTAGACTCTGTTATTTCATAGAAAAAATGATCGAAAGTTGACTGGAATTGCTCATTTTACGAAACGTGCGTTACTAATTATTTTTTTAATCAGTTGTGTCTTGAGTTAATTAATATTTGCTCTGTTGGCTTAAATTTTAAGGGATAAAGCTTTTATATGTTTTTATATTCGTTAAAATATCTTCAACACACGAGCCACAATAGTGTTCGAAACTTACGGGCTACAAGAAAATTCAAGGATTATCAAGGATAGGGCTCTTAAAGAACAATAGATAAGGTTTCATAAACTTCCTTGATTAGGTTCCTATCTCCCATCGTTGGTTAGTTTAGTACCTACTTGGTACCTAATCTATTACCTTTTGTAACACTTATTTGTGCAAATAAATATCTTGAAATCTTGAAATCTATTACCTTCTATTAGGTATGTACCTACAATGCATAAAGAAATCACTTGTTATAAATTTTAAATAATATTGCTTATTCTCAATAGTACCTACACATTGACCATTACTCTTGCAGTAGTGACCATTTAATTTATCTAGTTAGGTACCTAGGTACATATTGTTTTGTCTAAGTAAGTGTATATAGGTATAGGTCTCACGACGGATCTCGGCCGTAGTGAAATTAGCCTTTTCGATGCGCAATGGACCTTTTTCAAACTAAATTATTTTTGCGCATCACAAACGGCTAACTTCACGGAAGCCTAGATCCGCTGTACCTATATCTACCTATGGTAGGTACAATCGATGATGCCAACTTCCTAACCGGTTTTTGCCTAAAAAGAATATACCTATGTAGGTATTGTTGGTACCTAACCTGTAAAGCTAGTTGTCTATCACTGAAACCTACCATTTTCCTTTCAGAATGCGAGTAAGCGCGCGTCGAGCATCCAAAATCTGGCACGACCGACAGAACGGCCCCCTAGACACCGCGGTCTACTGGACCGAGCGCGTTATCCGATGGGGTCACGCAGACCAACTCCACACAATCGCCAAAGACTTACCACTGTACCAATATTTGCTACTAGATGTCGCAGCAGCAATTTTGATAGCTTTAGTAATGTTGTTAGTTGTTTTGAGGCTAGTTTTAGTGTTTACGTTGAAGTTTATTAGCGGTGGGAATGGAAAGGAGAAGTTACATTAGTTTGGCTAAACTCCAGACAGTGCCAAACTATTAATAGAAGAGTGTACACACTACCTATCGAATTAGACACAAGAAAAAAAGCAGTGCTGCTCAGAAATACAGAATTTTGTAATGTGGCGCAAAATAAATAATTACTATTCTATTTTAAACACAAATCGTAGTCGTGGTGACCAGCATTTTTGAGTGATCATGGGCCATACCCTGACCAATGGCGCGGGACAAATCTTTGCATGATCTGCAAATATTTGTTCCTTGTCTGGGTGTTTCTTTACAAAAAAAAGATACTATCAGCTACATTATGCTGGTTCATAAAGTAACCTAAGTACCTATACCTACAACCTTTAAGTAGGTACTTAGTTTGGGGCTAGATGGCGCATGGCGCTGTGTAAAAATGACCGCTAATACTTTATTTAATTAGTTAATAATATTATGCTTTGTTTATGCGAATATAACCTATAGTGTAAAATGATGGTCAGCATGCGGTGTCCAAATTGATTAAGATGCAAAATGACGGTTGCGGCCAGGGTTGTATTTAAGCCCGATGAAAACTGTAGTACAAAAACTATAAAATAGTAGTATTTCTAAGAAAACTGTAGTACATCTCTACATTCATCTTAAACGTACATAAAATCATTAAAACCAACATTAACTTAGCCAATATTTTCTCTTCTTCTTATTTTTGATAACTTTTTGAATAAAAAAGTTTACAAATTATTCAAAAAACGAAAAAAAAAACACGGAATATAATGAGTATTTACAATCTGCTAATGTACTTGACGATGTCATTGACAAATGACAAAGTTTATTCAGACAGGAAAAGAAGCAAACCTTACCAATACCATTAAACTTTTTCTTATTTTTTGGTAATTTCTACGCGTGATGAAA
Organism: Colostygia pectinataria; assembly: GCA_951394395.1. NCBI lineage: Eukaryota > Metazoa > Arthropoda > Insecta > Lepidoptera > Geometridae > Colostygia > Colostygia pectinataria. Next base: position 11,043,371 of record OX596355.1, read on the forward strand.
TTGTAGTATTTTAGGTATGGGTAGTAAGTAGTACGAAGCATGAAATTGTAGGACAAATACTACTACTGTAGTACGAATTCCAACCCTGGTTGCGGCAACCGTTGCAGTGGTCGATGTCTGCATGATGTCGCCTGTTGTTACTCAAAGCGTTCAAATTCAAATCAAGTACAAATTTATTTTCAAAAAATTCTAACGCAATTTATTTGCAGGTACACTTGATGACATGATTTAAGTTTCAAGTTTTGCAGAACGAGGTACTTACCTACCAGGGTGTTCTTTAGATAGCATATACCGAGTATTTTATTTTATCACTCGAATAATTAGGTAAATAGTCTAGTTTTTGAAGGCAATTCGCATGTAACACGCATAGTAAGACGGTATTTACGGTCACATTACGGTGTAAATTGTGATAAGATTTTGAATAATAATAATGTGGCATAAGTTCAGTTACACAGGTACTGAACATATCTCGATCTTCTAATTAGTTACTAGTATTAGGTATGTTATCTGTGGTTTAGTACAGATGCTGGATATGGCAGTATAGTTCGGTTCGCACAACGGATTTAGGCTTCCGTGAAGTCAGCCGTTTGTGATGCGCAAAGACAATTTAGTTTGAAAAAGCGCATCGATCGAAACGGCTAACTTCACGACGGCCGAGATCCGCTGTGAGAACTATACCTATTTGTAGTTTCCTTTCAATTTTTGTGTACAGCCCTCGTGGGCAGAGCCAATACAAAATAGAATTATTGTAATAGGTAGGTAGGTAGCACAATTAGTTTTATTTAGATCAAGCACTTTTAAATTTGAAATAGACGCGCTGAGTGTTATTTGAGATCTCCATAAAAGATAGTTTTAGAAAATAAAATAACGTGATACAAACATGTTTTTAATTTAGCATATTCAACCCAGTTCAATTGTTTTAAACATCGGTCACAGAACAGATATTAGTTACTTGACTTATTAGCGGTTTCAAACTTTCAATGCTGTCTAAATTCAAGGCTGTGAAGGTACATTAATATTTTTTATTTTTGCGAAAACTAGTTCGACCAAACTCGAACAGGCACTATCTCCCATGGTACAATAATAATATGTTTTCTTTGATCATGCTATCTCCGAAGTAAACTGACGTAGGTAGGGCGAATAATTACGATTTATTCGGATAATATGCCTGTTCGTTTTTGGTCGAATCCAACCAATTTAATGATTTACTTTACTAAAATTCAAGTTGGTAGTAGTAGTAAAATGCTCCCACTACTGGAACACTGGCGGAGCCTTACTCTTGATCTCGATCAGTATTGGACAAGCATTGGAATATTCCATTTTGTAGGTACTTCTAAGTGCAAACCTAGCGCCAATAAATTCAACCTTGTTTTCAAGAGTATACAGGGACAGGGGACAGCAGTAAATTGAAATTGGAATTAGATCAGAATTGCCATTGGATTCAAGTGTAAGGCACCTGTTCTCGATTATTTAGTAAAAAATAAGAATTCTATTATTTTAAAGTTATTATTATTTGAATATTTAGAACACTAATAAAGAATTGACAAAAGCATTAAATTTAGGATTTTAAAGATGGCAGCACACAACTAGGCAATGAAAGCTTGTTGCAACAAAATATCCTTACCATACCTAATAGTTAACCATATACCTTACCATATATAACAACCTAAAGATGCGAGTAACATTGGTGTCGATTCTGTTGTAACATTTTCTAAACTAAACTAACTAAAATTGTTGCCATCCTATTCTAATTAATTAATATACAAAGGACCGCGATAATTTTAGTTAACTAAGTTTAGAAAATGCAACAACAGAATCAACACCATTGTTTAATTTATTTTATACTTATTATTTAAAAATAAATAAGTTACACACAATTTTTGTTTTTTTTTGTTTTAGTAACCCCCTAATATGATGATGTCGATTCTGTTGTAGCATTTTCTAAAGCTAACTAAAATTATATCGGTCCTGTGTATTTTGATTTATTAGAAAAGGATGGCAACAATTTCGGTTAATTTAGTTTAAAAGAAAATGTATAGCAGAATCGGCGGCTAGTTAGAAGAAGGCTTCCAGGTATTTGTTTTTCATAAATTGAGTGTTATTATTTAAATTCTCAGTGTAAGAAAATATTGAATTTGGTTGCTCAGGTGTGATAATCTAGAAAATTAAAAAGCAGATCAATTACCATCAAACATTAAAATTAGTAATTTTTGAGCTTACCTGAGCCTAGGGACTTCCCAAGGACTTTTTATATCAAAACTCCTTGACAAATCCATACAATAAACGAATAATTTAAATTCAGGCCAGCCCTAATCAGATCATCATCATTTTCCAAGATTTTCTAATCAACCAACTCAGCTTGTAACTTTTGAATCTTTAATGGTAAAATGCTGACCATTTGCTTACATAGACTGTACTCTTCCTTCATCATAGCTGCAGCATTGGGATCATTTTTGCAAATATTTACCACAGCTTCATATGATTCGTAACTCTTCATGACAAATCCATAATTAAGCTCTATATTTTTATAAAGTGAACACCTTTTCATACTATTCCTACCTATAAAACAGAACGCGCTAATCACAGGTCTAATCAGATCAATCTCTAATTTAGCAGGCATTTTACCATTCTTATCTTTGACAGAGTTCAAAAAATGATCATAGTTTTCAATGCTTTTCTCAACCAGCTTTGTGATTTTCATCAAAGCATGTGGTGTGGGCTTCTCCTTGGTTTTAGTCAATATATCTAATTTAATATTAAGAATATCAGAGTATATCTCACCCAGTTCAAACCAGAGTTGCCTGCAGAACTGTAGGTAGTAGACTGGGTTTATTTCTTTGACTAGTTCTTCTAGCATGTCAATGCGCTTTTTGTGCATCTTAGCTCTTCTTTCAGTGTTCTCTTCGAAAAATGACAAGTAACTGTAAGACTGTGAACAGTCCTGAATAAGTTCAATGTAATCCGAGGCTAAGGTTTCTAATTTGTAGTACTCTTTAGCTTTATTCAACCACTGTTGACAGCTTAAAAAGACTTCTCTGGCATCCTGGTACATCAGGAGGAATTTGTCAGTTATTTTGTTTTCGTAAACTGACACATCTAAGTCTGGGAAGATTAAGTTCTTCAAGTCACTTCCACAGATGTTCTCATTGTCTTCTAGTGATAAGTTTGACATGTCTGAAATGAGGAATTAAATGTTATTTAAGATTGTTCGTTTGTATGTGTCAGTGGCCAACTAACTACAGATGGAAAGTAATCATGAAAAATATAATAATAAGAATAAAAATATTTTTATGTACGCTATAAAATGATTGGGTAGGTCATCCATATAGCTAGATTCTAGGGCTATTCTGATCAGACAAGTAAGTTCATATGAGTCAGTGGCCAACTCTGGTGACAGATTTTCTAGGCTACCCGAAAGCATCTGTCATGATAAGAACTATTACCATTCCAAGTTTAATCAAAATAGGATCAGCCGTTACAAATATACAAACTTTTACTTAAAAGTTGGATGTGAGTGCAGGGTATGATGTGACTATATAGTAAACACTGTACCTGTAATAGCATCTGTCAATTCATCAGAATCATTCATCAGCCTGTTCTTAGAAGCTGTCGTCAGAATTATGCAGTATTTAACCCAACAGCGTGCCACATCAGCTGATCTGTGCTTAAAAGTCTCCAGTTTGGCTAACTGCACTTCATCATTATTTTCAGCCTCTTCAAGAGTCTCACCATATCGCTGTAGAATAACCGAAGCTGCTGATAAAAGATGCCTGGACTGGAAAAAACCATTCTGCTCAGCAAAGAATTGAGATAGAGTAGCTGAGTTTAAAGCCCAATCGATCGGCTCAAAATCTTGGTACTGCAACTGTCTTCTCAGTGTAACATGGCAATATACAGCAGATTTTAAGTTTTCTTTCAGTGAACCATACACCTGTGCAAGGTAGTATAATGTCAGGGTATGTGCCTTTTCCATTACCATAAAATCAGCAGCATTAGTCTCTGCGGTGTTGCTCAAAATATGCTCTAAAGGTATTGGCATCTGCAAAGTGCATTTGAAGCACTCATATGCTTCTTTGGCTTCGAGTAAATAAGTTTTCGCCTTTTCCGGCTCTTCACGAGTGCTCCAGAGAATACCTAGATTGTTGTAGACGTTGATCAGAGTGACTACTATCTCTGGTTTTGCGGAGTACGGCGCAAGGATAGTCACAGCCTTAGTTAGAACGTCAGCACTTGAAGTCAACTCATCTGTTTCCATATCTATGATGCCAATGTTTAGTAAAACAGCTCCCAACATAGCTTCAAGTCGGTTACCTTCGAAGTTTGCATTGAAACACACTGAGTGTTTCAATAACGATTCATTCATGGAACACAGAATTTCTTTCGCTTTGTATTTAGAGAAATATGGCTCATTTTCCGGATCATTCTTGCTGTCTTCATCCAACAACTTGCGCACTTTAGTGTAATTTTCTTTAAAATCGTTTAGGATCTCCTTAGCACTCATATTATCATCGGCCACGGTCATGGTATCGAGAATTAAATCTAACGTTTCAGCGATTATTTTGTTTTCCAGTTTCCATTAAATTTAAAGTTTTTTTTTCAATTTCCCAGATCAGAGACCAGAGAACTATGGTCTAAACGTAGTGCTTACATTCTCTTGGCCATACCATGGTGGCCATACATACACGACTGTTTTTTTGTATATTTGGATTTTTTTTTGGTACTTTCGAAAGTAAATACTTAAATAGCCTGAGACTTTGATACCTGTCTATGGTATAGTTCTAGCGGCGGCGGATCTCGCTTGCTCGCTCGGCGGCGCGGCGCGGCGGCTCGGAATATCTGTCTAGCCGTTTGTGATGCGCAAATACAATTTAGTTTGAAAAAACTCCATTGCGTACCTATATATAGGTAGGTAGGTACATCAAGGAATTTTACGCTACGGTAGTAGGTACCTAATAGTTCCATGAGGTATAGTTCTCACAACGGATCTCGGCCGTCGTGAAATTAGCCGTTTCGATGCGCAATGGAGCTTTTTCAAACTAAATTGTCTTTACGCATCACAAACGGCTAACTTCACGGAAGCCTAGATCCGCTGTGCGAACTATACTACATTGCTAAGATCTAGAGAAAGAGAGAGAAAATATTATGCACCACAGGCATAGGTACTTAAAACAACCCTGCGATGATTTTTTTTTACATCACATCTACTCATGGAACTACTAAGTACTAAGTATTGGGAGGACCCATCAACCCATGTTGTTCTGACAAGATAGCCAAAGACAAACCCATGCGCAATAAGTTTATGAAGCAACACAAACGGATACTGGCAGAATGTGACAGATAAAAGTCTTCATCTTCGCTTAGGCAGTTATGTCAAAGTCACAGAAGAATAAAGAAGTCTCAAGCACGCTCCATATTTACGCCGATCGGCGGAGCCAGAGCTACTTATCAATAGATGGCGCTCAAATCTGATTTATTAAAATACGGTTAAGGATCTAAGTTTTCATTCAGTTAAAGTTATGGCTAAAAAGTGGTGGCTACTCCTGCACTCTTCAGTTTTGTATGCTTTTTTGGTACCTACCTACATAATACACACTTAAATATTAACCTGTTTAGGTTTAACATGAAATTAGAAACTAAATCTGATTAAAAATTAGGTAGGAGACAAGTCATAAGGTAAGGTCTGATAACATAATCTTATAGATAGGTATTACTAGTAGGAAGGACACATTTTTTATTAAGTAAAAATACACAATACCCAGATGATTTTTGAAAATTATTGAGACAAACTCGGAATTTTAACACACTGTTTATTCTTAAATTCAAGTACCTCACAATAATAAAATTTATACATCATCCATCAAATATAACAGACACTCAAACAATCATATCCATGGATTCCCCTATCCACAAACACAAAAACAATTTATTTTATTTACATTTGCATTGTACTGTCACGGTTATACTAAAATGTATATAATTACTACTACATTTAAACACTTATCAGTCATTTATATAAAATATTTTGTGTCAATAGCTAAAACATGATTAAAAGTTCATGGATAGAGAAATTCTAACTCTTACTTACATCTATTTAGGGACATTGTAGAATAGGGTACAAATTACAAACAGTGCATTTCTACATAAACATAATATGGCTTAGGAGCCAGTCAACACATGTATTAAGAGCCAGGTTCTGGTTCCTGTTCTTCCATGGAGAGTGCTCGGGGAGGAGTAGTGTGGGTATTCATCTGGGAAAAAACCTCCTTCTCTCCCAAGGCCAGGGGGTCAGGTTGAGCAGTGGGAGTTGGAGCATACACCATCATAGGAGATGGAGACATCGGTCTCACTGCCCCAGCAGTTGTTGCTGCTTCCTGCTCTTCCAAAAACCTATCCATATAATCTGTGTGACCTGGGTGAATTGTATACTTTTTCTTTTCCAGCCTAGCTTTGTTAGCAAATATATCATGTCTCTCTGTCTTTTTCCATATGTAATAAAACTGCACAAGTTCCCCAACTGATCTAGTTCTTACTTTATGTTGTCGTATCAGGTGAAAATCCTTTCCATGTGCTTTAAGACCATTTTCAAAGTTCCGGCATTCTTCTTCTGACCATAGGCTGGCATGGGGAGGTGTTTGGGCAGAAATGCGCCTTCTCCTCAATGCTTCCTCTATATTGTGACCACATTGCTGAAGTAGAAACAAGGCCTCCTCATCATCACGTAACTGCCTTCCTTTAGGAATGGCATCAACTCCGGTTCCAGAGTTTAAAGCTGATACTTTGCTCATATAATCTTCTGTAGCATTTTCATCTAACATACTGGGATTCCATAACAGTTTATCCTCATTTTCATAAGGTAGTGCATCATCATAACTGCACAAACCCTCTGGTATTGCAGCTTGAAAGTCACTGCCAACCATAATAGTCTTTTTCCAATCATCCTCATCTGGACTGTAATCATTGTCTTCCTCTTCCTCTGAAGGTGGTCTTGAGCCGGATCTGAGGTATCGAGGTGCTTCCGGATTGGCATTATCATTGTACAACTGTTGCAAAGCTGATTCAGGCTTCTCGGCCACCTCTTCAGGAATGATTTCAGGAACAGGTTCAGGGGTGGGTTTGTCCATGGTTTTATCGTATCCATAAAGCGCTAGAAGTTCTTCCAAAGGCATGTCACCCTCCTGCTGCAGGCTATTGAGTTCGGCCTTCGGGTCGTGCTGCTCTCCCGCCGCCAAAGCTTCTTCCTCGTCTAAAGTTCTCTCGTCGTCGAAATCATTTACCATCATATCAACAGTGGGTTCGAATAGAGACTTATCGTTCCCCACGTCCATGCTAGCATCGTGTTCGCTTACATTGGCTACCAGCGCGCAATCTGACATGACTACACCGTCCGCGACTATGAAGATTCTATCATCAAAACATCACAAATATTCCAGTTAATAAATAAGAGCTTATGTAGAAAATGAATTAAATAAGCACAAAACATTACAGAGAAGACATTATTTTGGTATTTTTTGGGAAAATAATATAGGCACAAAACAAAAATATTTTGACGCGACAACTATTCCATGACATCCACACACACACCCAAGAGAATGTAACCACTACGTTTGACCAGAGAGAATTTAATCACTACGTTTACGTTTGACTAAACGTATTGCTTACATTCTCTTGGCGTTTGACTTTTTCTTACCAAAAGGTTACTAAAAACGCTCAGACAAGCAATTATGACAGTTTTTTTTAATAACTCTACACGAAAATACCACTTTTTGAAAAATGCCGTTTCAAAAAGCGCTCGGGTGGTAATCGAAACCTAGTCGAAAAAGTGTCTGGGCGGTTATGACTATGTATAGGGGTGTTTCAAAGGTACGTGGTAACGTGGGCGGTGGGCGCTACAAGGCTACAATGGCTTAATCAGTTTTACTAACATTCCAAATTCAATGTTTTCAATGTCTTCAAATGTTCTATGAAGTTTCTTGTGTAAATCCACCCACCTGCAACCCTGGGCTTGCTCATATGCATGGACGTAATTTATACATAATTATATTACGGCCATACTCAAGAGACATGGAATGGATTTTTTTACGTTCTTTTGGGCATCGCGGTTTTATATTTGGATGACATCTTGCGTCTTGAGACCGGGCATGACGTTGTCATACCAATGTCAGTGCCCAAATTGACAAATGTCATTAGACAAAAAAGAAGAAGAGAAGAGGAAATTTTGTCATGTCAAGCAAGATAGTGTGGGTGTGTGTGTTGTGCTTGTGCTTGCTTCCCAAGAGAATATATGCACTCTTGCTTCCAAAAATATTTAAAAAATAATTTTATACCATTTACTTAAAAATGTGGTTTGAAGCCAAATTATTAAGCAACAAGTCATTAGCGTTGTGTTAAAAATGTATAAAAATTTAGTTATAGTACTGGCAGTAGTTCTGTTTGAATTTTCTCACTGCTTTTCCGATATTGGAAAATGGGATCTACCGCTGAGATCTACTGTCGGGGTAAGAAAAATATTATTCACTTTATAATAAACTGTAGTTACCGACTCTTTCATACCTAGATGAAATCTAAATATATCTATAAAATGCGTCTACAAACTGTGTAATATTCTAGCAGGGTACCTTCGAAGGCTTGAAATATTGACTATAATGTTGTTGAAAAATTGACTCACTAATGTATTGATACCTACTTGGAGTGTAGCCTTTGTGGGACTATTAATTCGCCCTAAGTCATTGTATGCCCTATTATAATAACTATGCCACTATATTGCAATTAAGTCTTTAGCTTGAAAGAGAAAACTGATGTTGCAAAACAGAAATTTTTCAATGTTGAAAAGCGCAACTCTAAAACAGCAATGTTTTGCCTAAAACTTTAAACAATTTCAATTAAGAAATGTGTTCTAATCACTTTATTCTAAATTATGTAATTATTTCATTTCGATTTAACTTACAATTTAGATCCTGAGTCTTCGAGAGCTTAATGATTGTAATTTGTTACATATTTTCAGGAAAAGTGTTACTACACGTTGGCTAAATCACTATTTAAGGATACCAGAGTATCTATTTTTTGTGAGTATATATACATATTTTACTATTTATTTTCATGTGGTTAATTTATTAAATACTTAGGATCTGTAGTCTAGTCTAGGCCTAGCTCTATGAAAGTAATCCGAAAAGATACTACCTATTTCTTAGAGGTCTATATGACATAACAGGGAATAGCAAATGGTTATTTTAAGCTGTTCTTTGCAGTAATGTTAATATGTTAATAGGTCTTTAACCTTATTCATAATTATACTATAAACATCTGTTAGCTAATGTAATTTAAATCTGTTATCATCTTTGTTCAATGGCATAAATATTTTCTGACAATACTTAGGGAGCAGCTAAAATGAATGTTTATTTTATGAATAAGACTGAGAATATGACTCTGAGATTAATCCTCATGTTAGGTTTTTTTTTTTTTTTAATACAACTGAAGTGGCAACCAAGCATACGGCCCACAAGATGGTAAGCGGTTACCGCAGCCTATGGACGCTTGCAATACCAGAGGTATCACTTGCGGGTTGCCACCTTGAGGCTAAGATTGAAAGCCTCATGTGCCAGTAATTTCACCGGAAACCAAACCCTTCACACCGGAACACAGCAATGCGAGCATTACTGCTTTGCGGCAGAAATAGGTATGGTGGTAGTTCTTCCCGGACGAGCTCTATCACAGAGAACTCTACTACTCTTAGGTTTTTTTTTTATTTATTAAATGGTATAATGCAATGACTTATACTGAATAATGTAGGTCTCAACTTTGACTTGTTTTGTATTATGTATGGAATCTGGCCACAATTTTATATTTAATTAGCAGTCCGTCCCAGCTTCGCACAGGTGCAATGAAACAGCACCCATGCGAAGCCGGGGCAGATCGCTAGTAATAAACATAGCCTATGTTACTCAGGGATAATGTAGCATTTCAATGCTGAAATAATTTTTGAGTTTATCTATAACAAATACAAATCTTCTCTATTTATAATAGTTTATTATAGATTTATTTAGTTACTTATTAACTATGCCTAGATCTGCCAATTACACTACAGGTTATAACTATTTATTTCCTACAGATTTATCTCCCAAAGCAGTTACTGTCCATTCATAATTTTGTGAAAAATTCAAGTTTTATAAAAAAGTTAATAAATAAATATATAAATAATGCTGGACAATCCACACAGCATAATATTATATCCTGTTTCACCCAAAAATAGGTACAAAAAATTATTACATACAAAAGTGTTATGCAGGAAATAGTAATCATTATCCTGTTTATCACATTCATAAAGAACTTAAAAAACTTATATTATGTTACACGCTTCTATTATTTTACTTTTGCAAAAGCAAGTACCTACTAGGTAATACCTTATCAGCCCACTAGACTCACACAATACCGTCACTGATAAAACAGGATAATTTATATTGTATCGATTAAAACCAGTTGAATGCACTAAACTTTTATTGTAGATTAGTAGAATACCGCGACTCTGCGCGTTGAGTTTTTTATAGAAACTTAGCTACCAGCCCCGCCTTTGCACTGGTGCCTAAACTCCCATTTTTATGCATAGGTACCTACATATGTATGTATAAACCTTCCTCTTTCATCATGACAGCCTTCTAATGTTCCCACTGCTGGGACACTGGCCTACTCTCAGGCGAGAGTGATTGGGTCTTAATCTACCACGCGGACCCAATGCGGATTGGTGGATACCTTCCTCTTGATTCACTATCTAGTGATAAAAACCGCATTGAAATCTGTTGTATCATTTAAAAGATCTAAGCGTATAGTTCGCACAGCGGATCTAGGCTTCCGTGAAGTTAGCCGTTTGTGATGCGCAAAGACAATTTAGTTTGAAAAAGCTCCATTGCGCATCCAAACGGCTAATTTCACTACGGCCGAGATCCGTTGTGAGACCTATACATAGGTACATACATACAGAAGGTAGACGTCGGACAGCTCCGTAAATAATCCATCACGCGGACCTGGGGGTAACCACGAGCTCTTAAAGCAATATTGAAATACCATTACACTTCTACTACCATTTTATTTGTATGCTGAAATGTCAGCCTACTGTTTCAATAATGTTAGACTGACATGATGAGTATTTGTAGATCGCACATGTCTTTCGAATCTATAGTTCTTGGACATGCCGGTAAAGGAAAACATAGTGAGAAAACTATTTTTTTTTTTATTTTTTTTTTATACAACTGAAGTTGCAACCAAGCGTACGGCCCACAAGATGGTAAGCGGTTACCGCAGCCTATGGACGCTTGCAATACCAGAGGTATCACTCGCGTGTTGAAACCTTGAGGCTAAGATCGAAAGCCTCATGTGCCAGTAATTTCACCGGAAACCATACCCTTCACACCGGAACACAGCAATGCGAGCATTACTGCTTGGCGGCAGAAATAGGTATGGTGGTAGTCCTTCCCCGGAAGAGCTCTATCACAAAGAACTCTACTACTCTTACTACTGGCATGTCTGAGAACTAAAAAAGACGATCCACCAATCCGCATTGGGTCCACATGGTAGATTATAAGTTACTAGCCGCGTTGTTGTTGTTGTCCGCGCTTAAATATTTTTTCCCACGGGAATCCGGTATAAAAAGTAACCTTTATGCTATTCCAAACCATAATCTATGCCTGTGCCAAATTTCATATAGATCTGTTCAGTCGTTTGGGCGTGATGCTCCCACAAGCGAGCTAGTCCCGGCTTCACACGGGTGGTTATTAATGGGTTACATTTGATGCATTGTGAGCATGGTGAAAGAATTTATTTAATCGCACCTGGTGCCTTAGTCTTGAATCCAATGACCGAACCAATCCCAATTTCAGTTTACTGCTGTCAAATTTTTTCACTCTTGAAAACAAGGTTGAATTTGGCTCTAGGTTTGCTGTCAAAAGTACGAAATGTCATATTCCAATAGGTACTTGTCCAATACCGATCGCGTTCAAGAGTAAGCCCCTATTTTCTTTGGCTATCTTGTCAAAACGACATGGGTCTTCCCATTTTAATTATTTTTCTCGTGTTATTTTAAGTTTTATTGCGTAAATTTGGTGGCAGTTTATACAATTTAACTTGTTTACTTAGCGCAAGTGTAAGTAGTTATTGAGTTTATTCATAACAAACCATAACAAACAAAATACAAATCTACTCTCTTTATAGTAGTAGTAGTATAGATAGATAGTGTAGATTACGATATTAAAATGTATGACCCAATCCAGCCATTATGAAGAAAGCATGTCCACATTAAGTTTGTTTGTTCCAGTGCAATGCGATGTCACAGAACCCACAAATATTACTTCCAAGATAGAATGGCTGCAGCAGCCTTGCTCACCGGACTACATGCATTATTTCGAACAAGTTAGTATCATAATTATCATCATCATCCACAGCCCGATTTCACCCACTGCTGGGTATAGGCCTCCCTTTGTATGTGCCACACCTCTCGGTCCTGTACTAGTCTCATCCAGGTTCAAGTTAGTATAGTCACTACTAGATAAACTTTACCGATTTTCTCGAGTTTTTTAAGACAAATGTATAAAAAGGTAAGTATAGTTCTCACAAATCTCGGCCGTCGTGAAATTAGCCGTTCGCGCAATGGTGCTTTTTTAAACTAAATTGTCTTTGCGCATCACAAACGGCTAACTTCACGGAAGCCTAGATCCGCTGTGCGAACTATACCTACCTACATTTTTTTGTGTGTAAAACCTATTCCTTGACGCACTAATAATTGCTGACTTTTATTAATGGGTGTTTGTGCCACCCACGACATTAAATGAAAACACGTTTGTTATCTCATTTTAAAATATTACTAATCACTTTTATATTCAATTAGTGTGAATAGTGACGTATATTGAATAGTGAACTAGCCTTGTTGTTTATAAGAACGCGCTATAGCGCAATAAGTCACAGAAACCGATGTAGAACTCTATTCCCTGCCCCCTAGCATGGCGATTCTACTCTACAGTAGAATAGACAAGGCAAGGCGTCGAGATAGCGCGATGTGGCGATGCGGGCGAAGGTCCGCCTGTGACGCGGGAGGTTGCTGGTTCGAATCCCGCCTGGGAAATGTTTGAATATTAAATATTTGCAGATTCTGGGTATTTTCTGTGTAGCAGAAATTAATGATTTAGTAGTAAAAAAATGTGATTTGAATTTAAATTTCACGCCAAAACGCACCCAAGTCACAGCGTAGCAGTGTGACGTCATAGTTCAGTTTTCAATGTAAAATTTTAGCAATTAGGTTCAAAATTCTGCATTTCTGTTTGATGCCACCAATCAGAGACAAGATGCTCTGATTAATGTTCAATAATGGCAGATTGCTGTAATTTTCTTTTATTAAAAATATCATCAGATTCGCATGTAAAAAGAAATATGGTTTTTATATTCCTTGAATTCTTTTTCATAAGGTTAAAAACGTAATTTTAGTGATTATTGATTACTGTCATCATGCCTATTATTATACATATGTATATTGTTCCACAGGAAATAATGAAATGCTCAAACCACGTGGACAAGCCCGAGGGGATTAGCACAAGCTCACAAAGAATAGAAACGCACATTTGCCATGGAAAAGAGACCATTATATTCACTGATGACAAGCCGGAAGCTGCGACTAAGAAATCTGGTGATATAACATCTCAGTCGGTGAGACAATATAACTAGTAATTAAAACAAATTAATATAATAAACATAGCTCATTATAATTATAAGTGAGCGCTCGTGACGTAGCTGGTTAAGTTATTCCTAACAGATCAACGGAGTTAAGCACTGTTCCGCGTAATCACCATTTGGATGGGTGACCGCCAGTGGCAATTTCAACTGAGCGCTTCGGAGGGCACGTTAAGCAGTCCTGGCTTTTTTCAAAGTTGTTAGGCCATGAAAGAGACCTTCGGGCGGCCTTAAAACTATGTCACCAGAGTTGGCCAACTGCCTCACGAACTCACGTACTAGTGAACTTTAAAGTTCTTCAAAACAGGCACATGAGACTAGATTTACGTCGCAGTGGCAACACGCAAGTGATATCTCTGGTGTGCGTACATAGGCTACGTACGGTAACCGCTTATCATCAAGGCCGTACGCTTGGTTACCACTTTAGTGATATACAAAAAAAAAACTGACAGACACACGAAAGCATTTTTGGCCGATCTCGAAACTGAGTCACTTCACTCGCTAGATTAATTATAGATTCCAACTTTGCACTATTCGCTGCCAAACGGCCGATCCTCATAACTTCTGCGTAATTTTGCGGGTGGACAGGATCAATTGTTTTTTTTTTTTTGTATCAACTAGTCAGTAGTGGAAAAATGTACCTATTTTAGAAGCGATTATCTAGAGCACCTTTAATCTATTGGATACTTTTGTTCGAAGCACTTTAAATTACGTTTATTACTTAAATTTCATGTTCAGTTTCTTTCAGTTTCTCATAATAAGTGAAATGTAAAAATTTCTTTTGAGAAAATTGATAGATTCAGGCGGAAATCCATTACAAGATAAAAAAACAGACGAAAAATCTCTAGTACTATTCCGCTTAACTTTTTAACCAATGAGGTCACACAGTTAACACAGTCAACCTCAAAAGAAAATTATCGACACGTGTTCGACATCCCTCCACGGGACATCATCAGGACCATCGACTTGTTCTCCGGCAGACGAGTTGCTCCGTCGAGCGCTGGAGCCAAAGTTTGGCTTAAAAGGTTTAGCGGAATAGTACCTACTAGAGATTTTTCGTCTGTTTTTTCTTTTATTTTCTTTTGAGAAATAAGTTATCTCTAACCTTTAATTTGTATTTTTTTTTGTAGAAAATCGCATCGTTCGCGACAGTGCACACGGAGGGGATATACGTGTTGAACATGTCTGTATGGAGTAGTGCGCAGTACAACGGCACAGTGCACATCGAGATGGCGTCTCCGCACGGCTTCCTCTCCGCGGCTATATGGCCGCTGCTGCCGGTAAATAGCCTTGCCTACTCTCGAGCAAGAGTGATTGGGTCTCACCACGCGGACCCATTGCTGTTTAGTGGATGGCATGTCTTTCGAATTTTTATTTCTTTGACATGCCGGTTTCCTCATGATGTTTTCCTTACCATTTGAGAGTATTGATTGACATTACCAACAAAATACATATGAAACAGTTCTGATCCAAATCACAATTAGTATGTTAAATAAATAAATAATGCTGGCTAAACCACACCAGCATCATCTAGCCCCAAGCTAAGCAGGCACATGAGACTAGATCTACGTCTCAGGTGGCAACGCGCAGTAGATACCTCTGATGTTGCAATCGTACATAGGCTACGGTGATCACTTACCATCAAGTGGGCCGTACGCTTGGTTGCCACATTAATTGTATAAAAAAAGTTGTGCAAGTTTGTAGACAATAAATTCTTTGTCTTTCTTTCTATCTTTGTTATGAATGTATTTCTCTGATCGTTATTACTCTGCCTATGAAGGGATTTCTCTGAGTTTACATTACTCTATGACAAAAAATGACAACTGTCAGGCGGGTATACCTTGTATGTTTAAGAGTTCTTCAGTTATTTTGCCAGTACGACATGGTCCTCCCATTTTAATTGTTTTTCTCGTGTTATTTTGATTTTTATTGTGTAAATTTGAAAAAGAAAACGACTCGTAGTCTTGGCACAAGTATAGTGATTGAAATGGAAGGGTGATGTTGGTTTGTAATTTGGTCGAAGATACGCCTAAGAAAATTCTGATAGAACGCCATCTTTATTCAAAATTTTGTTCGTCCAATTCAAAATTCGAACTATATTCGTTTATTTTTGTATACGTCTGCATTACTTGATCAGTGCTTCGAGGGTACGTTAAGCAGTCGGTCCCCGCTTTTTCAAAGTTGTTAGGCCTTCGGGCGGCCTAGAAACTCTGTCACCAGATTGACTGACTCATACGAACTTACTTACTTAGCAATATTGTCTAACTAAACAGACAGACTGCCACTAAAAAAAAACGTGTATTCCCAATGGCCCCATGATTTTGACCCTATTAATGGGGACAGTGGGATGTCAAAAATAACTTCCCGTTGCCCCCATTACGCTTTATCTTCAATGGGGACAGTGACACGTTACAAAGCAATGTATGTGTCCAGTTCTTCGGCATCATGTGCTCTGTGTACACGCTGGTGTGCACGTGCTGGCTGGCAGTGTGCGGGCTGCAGTGGCGCGACCTGCTGCGCATCCAGTACTGGATCGGCGCGGTGGCGCTGCTCGGCTGCATCGAGAGCGCCACCTACTACGCCGTCTACTCCGCTATCAACAACTCCGGGTAAACACATCATCATGAAACCCTTCTTATCTAAGTTCACAAAAAAAAAACCTTCTTAATATTAAAAAACCCCTCCTAATATTCCCGCTGCAAAAAAAACCCTCCTAATATTCCCGCTGCAAAAAAAAACCCTCCTAATATTCCCGCTCCAAAAAAAACCATCCTAATATACCCGCTACAAAAAAAAACCCTTCTAATATTCCGGCTGCAAAAAACCCCTTCTAATATTCCCGCTGGTAGGACACTAGCGTGCTCTCGAGCGAGTGATTGGGTCTTGTTCCACCACGCGGACCCAATGCGGACTTCGCCATCAACAACTCCGGGTATACTCACCATCATCATGACCCTTGTCACACTCCGGACACTCAATAAATTGTACAAAACAAAAGCGTCGTAGTCACCACATGCATAGTTTGTGTACGTAAACGGTGCCGTTCCATGTGTGAGTGTCATGGTTGGCCTCGATTATCGCAAGAACGAGATAGCACGCTTTCGCTCGCTCATCGGAAAGTACACAAAACATGCATGTGGTGATTGCGACGCGTTTGCTTCATTCATACATTTTATTGAGGGTGTCCGGGGTGTGACGTTGCACTATAAACTGTTCTGTGGTAATGTTGTTATATCTTAAGATTTTATTATCCCAAAAATTATTTTGCCTCAAGCGGGATTTGAACCCGCAACCACCGCTTGATACGCGGGTGCTACCAATTGAGCTATCGAGACATATCTCTCTTGGACGAAATAATCATTGTCTTCTGAAGCGCCGATAGCTCAACCTACAGGGGAAACGTTGCAGTTATCCAAGCCTGTTCAATGACTAAAGTTAATTTAGTTTATTGACGAGAGGTGTCGCATTGCTTATTCAATTGGGTTGGTAGAGCACCCGCGTATCAAGCGGTGGTTGCGGGTTCAAATCCCGCTTTAGGCGAAATATTTTTTGGGATATTAATCTTTAGTATTCCCTTAGTGTGATGGTTAACACTATAAAAACAATAATAACCAGTTGTTATATCTTGCTTCAGGTACTTCAACGTGAACGCGTACATGTTCGCGGAGTGGGTGTCTATTGCGAAGCGCGCCCTGGCGCGGATGCTAGTCATTATCGTCTCTCTCGGATTTGGGATTGTCAAGTAAGTATAGCATTTTCAGGGATAAAAAGTAATCTATGTTTTATTTCGGAAAATCTATCTACATTCCATGCATTACAATCGGTTAATTCGTCATGGAGACGTAGACATACATTCACACACCCACGCACTGATTTCTGCATTTATAATTATATAAATAATAATAATAATAAATAATGCTGGACGATCCACACAGCATCATCTAGCCCCAAGGTAAGCTGCTGTTAAACAGAGCTGTATTATGGGTACTAGATGACTGATATATATTTAATACAATACAATACATAGATATTTTTTTATTATATATTGAAAATACCCAGAACACCCGGAACAAATATTTGTAGATCGTACAAACATTTGTTCCGAGGCGGGAATCGAACCCGCAACCTCTGCGTCGCAGGCGGACCTGCGCCCGCTGCGCCACATCGGTCGTCAAATGTAGTGTGAAATGTTATAGTGTCATGTGATTTAAATTCACTACAAGTTTTTATTAAACTCAATGTTATTATTTTGTATATTTGTAAAGAATTATGTACAGTCAGCAAAGAAAGTGGTCTATCACTTTTGATAAAAGTTTCTGTGAAATCCTATGACAATCAAATGAATCTCGACCTTAGGGTACCACATTTTTTGCTGACTGTACATAATTTTAATTTTATTTAGTTAATAAAGGTCCTTCTATCGTATGTTATTATCGATCACAGGCCCCGGCTCGGTCCAGCCTTGCAACGTGTTGTGGTCACGGGAGTGTTGTGGGGTGTGCTCGCTGCCATCAACGCCTGGCTCCGCCTGCACCATAAGGACAGCGAGAACAACCGCGACCTGCTACTCTCGGAGGTGCCGCTCTCTGTTGTAGACAGCGCCATCTCTTGGTGGGTGTTTGTATCGCTCGCGCACACCATGAGGACCTTGCAACTACGGAGGTAACTTATTTTAGATCTTTATTACATTTTTTTTTTTTGAAAGTAAAGTAATGTTTATTTTGAAATCATACAAAAGTGCTACAATAATTTTTTTACAAATATTTTTCTAGAATTAGGTACGACCGCAGTAGGCATTTAACTACCTACCGAGGTTTACACAGATTGCAATTTGTCGTAAATTTATTTGAGGGTAATTGTAGGTAAGTACCTACTTAAAACTATTTGTAAGTGCACTAACTCCCACCCTAGGAAAACCTGAATTGTGGGAGTTAGTCCTCTTTCGTATTGTGTCTATTGAATTCACTCTGTTGAGAATTTACGCTAAAAAACAGTACGACAGTAACATTCATGTTACTGTTGGGAGCACTGGCCTAGAATTGGGTCTTTATCCATATTTTTTTATTAATTTTGTTCTTACTTAAACTAGGAAACTGATTCAAGTCGGGGCGCGTCGCTATAATATCTTTGATTCTGTTATAATCTATAATAATCATTATATTTATTTCAGAAACACAATCAAACTGTCGCTGTACCGGCACTTCACAAACACGTTGATATTCGCCGTAATATCATCTGTTGTATTCATGCTTTACTCTATCAAGACATACCGTGTCATTCAGTGCATCACTGTAAGTACATTATAAAATAATATCTTAATTTATTTTTAAAAAAAGTTGGTCAATTCATAAATACAAAAGAAGAAAAGAAAACTTTTCCGACTGTATTTTTTTTTCTTCTATTGTAAGTTTTTTTTTAAGTATGTTTGTTGCGCGATTTCTCCGCCAATTTTATTTAGAAATGGATTTTGTGTACCTCAGAATACTTCAGAGGTAAAGGAAACATAAACATTTTATCGGAATTGGTTCAGTACTTTTTGAATGAATCTTAAAAACGTGTCAATAGCTAAATCCCCTCATTTCACCACAATCTATGGAAAACAATTTTTAGTTTAGTCTGTTTGTTTTTAAACTTATAAATATTACGAATTGGACGATGTGGTCGCGTTTGAAGCCGACTAAAAATAAAAATAAAAGAAAATAAATGTGTATATTGACTTTGAGATAACATTGCAGGAATGGAAGGAGGTTTGGATGGACGAGGCATATTGGCACATTCTGTTCGCCAGCATCCTGTGTGTGATTATGGTGCTGTGGCGCCCGACTAACAACAACCAGCGCTACGCCTTCACGCCTCTACTCGACAATGCTGAGGATGACGATGGTATGTAGTGTCATAATCACGACCTCGGTCGCGCGGTGGGAGAGTGTTTGGAGAAAATGTTGAAAAAATGACCAAGAGATGGAGTTCTTTGTGATAGAGCTCGTCCATGAAGAACTACCACTATACATATTTCTGCCGCCATGCGCCAAGCAGCCAAGCAGTTCGAGGGTATGGTTGGTTAAATTACAGGCACATGAGACTTTAAAACTACTTCTCAAGGTGGGTAGCGCGCGAGTGATCTCTGATATTGCAAGCTATGGTAACCATCCACCAAGTGGGCCGTACGCTTGGTTACCACTTTAGTGGTCTGTCTATAACAACCTTTTATAATACGTAGTACGTCGTCTAATACATAGTGTGCGCTTGGCTACAGGGCAATAGATGGCGCTAACATGGTAGGAAGAATGTGTGAATATTCAGATTTCCGAGTCTCGAGAAGTAAATTTTTCATTACAGAAGAGGAAGAACAATTCGTGAACGACGCTTACGGAGTTAAGATGCGCGGTTCCGGCATCAATAATGGTGATGTTGAAAGAGATTCCCAACCCGACAACGCTAACACTCTCGAATCAGATCTCCGCTGGGTGGAGGAAAATATTCCAACCAGCTCGCTGCCCCTGCTAGACTCTGACGAAGAAATCATCAACACCAAATTCGAAGTGTCCAAAATGCAGTAGACGTTTTAAGTGTATAAAGTATTATTGTAACTGTGATGTCGGCTTTTATTTATTCTCTTTCGCTTTTAGTGTGGAATAAAAACGATACAATAGTTGAACTTTTTTTTATTACCTACATGTTTGTCCCCTGGAAGTTTAAGATAAAAAAATACAATACTAATTTTAAGACTTTTATTTATATATCTTGTTCTATAAAGATGATCTTTGGTATATAAAATATAATATTGGTTTATGGCCACAATAGATTACATAAAATGGAAGTTTAGAAGTTCAGTCAGTATAGCATACCTTTTGAATTCAGTATTCACCAATAATAATGATATTTGAAAAAAATAATCATATAACATTAAAATAATTAGTGCGACAATTTTAGCCAATACATGAACCTATGTAAATTCTAATGGAATACATTTTTGTCAAGACAACAGTTGTAAGGTAGTTCACCTTTTACATTCATCAGTATGCAAGAACTGCCTCAAAAACAGTTAGAGGCGGACATGACACCACATTCACAGGATGTGTTGCTCTATTTGGTATACACATCCAAAACATCTACCATACAAATTTCATCCTTAATTCAAATAGAATACTGTGTCTAATCGCATAAATTACGCAGAAACGTAAAACGATAGCATTTCAAGGTTTAAAATCTTTACTACACTAAATTAAATGAGTAATTTTAAAGATTAGTTCTTGCTAAGTTAAAAATAGATTATTAATCTTATGTACAATAGAAGCTTCAATAAATATAATTTTTAGTTATTATCATAATAAAAATCGTAGTCTTCTGGTTCATCAGGTATTTGAGGAGGATCTTGAGGAATATCAATACCTTCAGCATCTAACAGCCTAACTTTAATATCCATGGACAACAATGTTTTTAAATCAATTTCAAATGATTTGCTTGTCATTTTTTCCTTGAGCAGTGCATTTATCCCATCGGTCCAGTAATCAAATATCTGTTCATCTGGGGCTACAAAATCTAAAGCCACCACTTCAGCAGATCTGGGTATCAATGAGAAAGCTAAATGTGGAGTTGTCTTTCTTCCTCTCAAGTCTTTCATGTGAGGACAATCTTTCCCGGTGATTACACATTTTATTTCTGACACTGATAATTTGTTCCCCAGCTCTTCTAAACTAGGAGTGCTCTTTTCATCACAGTCACCATAATGCAGCACCTTATGGTTAGGGGATAGCCGGACAAACCAGAATTTATCTTTTATTCTCTGTCCTCTTGTTGAGTACTTTTTGAACCTAGTACCACCCACTAATACTCCCAGTCGCTGCTGTTGTATCAAATCAATAATATCTGGTGTTATTTTCTCTTTCAGCTCAACAATAGGCCTGGCTTCTGACTCACAAGTTTCTCTGTTTGTGCGGTCCTGTAGCCATAATTGTGTGATCTCAGCGTAACTCAACTCATTGATCTTTTGTCGGAACTTATCAAATCCCTTGGGAGATGATGTTAGAGCTCTGCTGATTTGCTCTCGAACCACACTTGACACTTTGACAAAGTCCTCTATAGTAGCTCTCATTTCCTTCCATGTTTTGTTTAGCAGAACTATACAAAGACAAAACAATTCTTCGAAGGGATGGTCATGAGTGAAAAACAAAGGATGGTAGGTTTGTCCTTGCTCACTCGGTGCATCACCAATGTGCATAAGGTCACACAGCTGCTTGACCAACTCTACACTAGTTTTACCAAAAGGGCATTCATGCTCATCAGCTCTGCAACTGTTTTCTAGAACAATCTTTGTGTAATGTTCAGGGTAGTTCCTAGCAAAGTACAGCATACATTCCAAAGCTAAGAGTCCAGGTGGGGTCTCATTGAAATCTTTTATTGGGTCAATCTCACACTTGAAGCCAAGTTTCTTAAAGTCTTTGGAGTAGCTTCCAACTGGTTTCCTCAATGTTACCTCTATGTTAGGGTTATTATCATTTTCAAAGGCAATTTTCCTTAGTTCCTTTATTTTTTCTTGAGATTCCACTTCCTGAGAATCAGCTCTTTGCCTCATCTTAGGTTCTAAGAGTCCCAATAACAAAGTCTGTAAGACATAGAGTTGGTGAGACAGTTCTGTGCCATTCCTGCTCTCACCAGCAATGAGATACTCATAGATAACATTTCTGACTTGTTTTGAGAACAGAGTAGCTGCTATTGCTTTCCTTTTCATTAAATCAGCTTTTGAAAATATAGCATTGATAAGTGATATTGTGTTCTGTTGAATTTTACTATCTTTGCGGGAGTTCTGTAAATGTGATATTAAATTGGGAATAGTTATCTCTTTTTCAACATGCAAGTTTTTAGAGCTGTTGAGGACTATGTTCTCGAGTATAGATAGACAAGACTGTATCACTATGGGGTCCTGTGGACTTGCCTGGTTGCTGACAAAACTAGCCACTTTACTTATAAACTGATTCTCAAGTATGTCCCAGAATATAACTCCGTGGTCCATGAGCTCTACGAATGTGACGAGTGCATAAGTAAGTAATATTCCTTTAAACTTCCCGTTTTCAATATTACTTATAATAAGAGTCAAACCTTTTTTGTTTATGAACTCAAGCGCAAATGTTAGATCAGTGCTGTGTATAGATAGTTTAGTCAGGGCTGCAATTTGTTCAAGTTCTGAGCCTGAGTTGATCTTACCTAGGATGTCTTGGACTGTCCTAGCAGGGGATAACTCTAAGCGCAAAACTGACCCGTTTTTTATCTCATTGCGATTTTTCTCGGTTATGTAGTTTTGGTTAATACTCTCTGAGAATTGAAGAGCGTAGTTTTCTGGATCGGGCAGCCCCCAAGGTTTGCAGAGAAGCTGGATAATGCTAGAAAGTGGTTGACTCTGATCGAACTCAATCAACTGTGGGACCTTATCGGTCGCGTTGAGCATCTCCACAGCAATTTTGAGGATTTTAGAATCCTTCTCTTTAGTTGCCGATGGCATTTTTATTGGTTTTGTAGACATTTAGACAACATTTGATAGAAAAACGAACAAAACAACACAGACACCACACCTCAACACAATTTTTTTTCTACTTCTTCGTTTATTTTTTTTTTATGGCAATCTGTCTGTTCAGCCAATATTGCCAGTGTCAAGTAATGTCAACGTAAACAAATATGAATGACGAACAAAATGAAATAAATAATGGCGTTCTTTCATTTTCTAGGAAAGTCTTCGATAATTTCGAGTCGTATTGGTTAAACTGCCACCTTTACACAAAAAACGTAATATAACACGAGAAAAACAACTAAAACGGGAGCACCATGTCGTCGTCGCGTCGTCGTCGCCGCGTCGTACCGGCAAAATGACCGAAGAAAACTCCTTTTCGTTCTTTTATTCTCTGTCTACGGATTGATGATTGAATGAATGAGTAACTGAGCTGTCATTGACAAAGTTATAAAGCTGTCAATGTTGTGCGTGATTATTAATGTTTTAAGGTACTGACACAAATGCTCATTACATGCCATTTTAATTTTACATTTATTAACATGCCATAAGTTTTAATCATACTTTTAAACATGTTTAAATATGAGCATGTGTGTCAGTACCTTGTTTTTGTACTAATAATCTCTCAATGGAGTGAAAATGAAATGGAAACATTAATCGCAAGAAAATGAACTGTGTTAAGGTCCTAGGACTTTTGGGCAAATGGAAGAAAAAAAAATACAACCATCCCATTCGATGTAATTTTCATTGGTTCTCTCTCTGCGAGATAATAAATTGTAGGCAAGATTAGTTCCATGATTGTAGGTACCTACCCCAGAAAAGTCAGAAAACACGTAAGTACAGTCGGCAACTTATTTGTATACTACTTTGTAGCAACTGGTAGGTGTTGTACTGTAGGTACTTTGCAGTAGCTAAAAATATTATAAGAATCGAATAATTTAGCTATCAGATGTCCGCGAAATAATACCCACGTGAGCGGTGTGCTAAGTAGGTAGTTAGTTAACAGACATAGGTACTTAGAGTAGGCAATTCTAGCAATCAAATTTGATCCACCATTCAGATGAAACCCGAAACTACCTATTTAAATAGGTTCTGTTTCAGTGGATCTTTACAAATTATTTCATTGAGTCTTGTTGAAATAAATTGTTTCAGTTTGTAAACATATACCAACTTAGCAGACGTGTGGTGTTTATTTACCAAAATATTACAATGTTAAGTACCTACCCTAACATTGCATTGCAATGGAAGCGTTTTTAATTTTGCGATTTAATAGGCAGATTTAACCATTTTACTTGACTTTTCAGATGTTTTATAATAAACGAAGTTACAAGTATGTAAAAACGTTATTATTACTGGTTGTTTTAAAAGAGATAAGCAGTTTCCGGTGTGACCGTCGACCATATGGTGCAACCACTCATGCTTCACCTTCAGATGGTCGTTTTAAGCTAGAAGTTATCGGTGCTGACAACCATGCCTATATTCCTGATCAACTTTATAATGGTAGGTAAAATTAATAATGAATAGTCTTTTTTTACAATAATAACGTAGGTCTTAAGCGGATACCATCCCTTTTTTTAAATGTCTAACTAACTAACTTTATTTTGTATTATGCTTCCTCTCAGTTCAAATATCAGCAACCGATGAAGTGTCCCGCTTCACGGCGTTTATGATATCTGCTGATGGCGACACCAAGCCAGATCCTAGGAACCCTAGACGTACCGTGGCCCTTTATCCGGGTGAGATCAGGCCTGTAAACCCTGCAACGTCGAGATTTAGTGACCGATGCTTGTACTCTATTGAACAAGCTATGAGCTCGTCTAAATCTTCTGTTGAGGTAATAATTCATCGTCTTGAGTTTGTGTTGAGCACCGGTGGTCTAGTGGTGAGCACCGGTGGTCTAGTGGTAGTGACTCCGCCTTCCGATCCTAAGGTCGTGGGTTCAAACCCGGTCGTGCACCGATGGATTTTTCTGTTCGAAAAATTGATGTGCGCAATGCCAGTGCTCTCATACGGTGAAGGAAAATATCGTGAGGAAACCGGCATGTCCAAGAATTAATAATTCGAAAGAGTCCGCGTGGTGGATTAAGACCCAATCACTCTCGCCTGAGAGTAGGCCAGTGTCCCAGCAGTGGGAACATTAGAAGGTTGTCATGATGAGTTTGTGTTGGATATGCCATATTTTTTCTTATAGTTGTTGAATTTTTTTCCTTTTAGCCTTCAGTTTTTGATTTTGTGACGCCAACATCTAAATTATTACAGGCCTATTGGCAAGCTCCCTCATCCGGTAGTGGATGCGTAACGCTCCGCGCGATGGTGGTGGAAAGCGAAACCACGTGGTTTGAAGACGGGTCACCACTCACTCAAAAGCTATGCGAGGATATGAGGCAACCAGACGATGTGGCACCGCAGTTAAACTATGACTGTCAGATTTGTGATGAAGCTAAATATGAGGTGAGGACATCCTCGCAAAACCAAAGGCGTGCTATTTCAATTATTGATCTCTTTTAATAGAAGGTTCTCTTTCTCTAGGTATCATTCACAGGGGTGTGGTCTCGGAACACTCATCCATGTCAGTACCCCGAGAATGACTGGGTGCCACGCTACAGCGATCTAGTGGGTGCCTCTCACGCTCCAGATCTTATTTTATGGGCCCCAGGTTCGCTGGCATCAGATGGCTTAAGAGACCTCGCCGAACACGCAAACTCTAGCAAGTTTGAAGCTGAAATAAGAGAGAAGGTCAGTAGAGTTAGTAGTTGAAAATTGGAATAGACTTCCTTTGGTCTGAGTTTTTTTACTAATGTTATGAGATTGTTTAGATTGGTGATGGAGTCCGAACAATGATAATGGGAAAAGGACATGGTTACCGGAAAATGGGAAATCCCACCTACGCGTTCTTCCGAACAGATAAAATAAATCATCTTGTCACGGTTGCCATTGGCTTATACCCATCCCCGGACTGGTTCTTAGGGGTAACCCGGTTTGAGCTTTGTCAGGATAATGCCTGGTTGAGGGAGAGAGAATTGAATCTGTATCCATGGGATGCCGGCACTGACAACGGAATTAGCTATGAGGTGAGTTCTCTGTACAAAGTACATTGATAAGTAGGGAATCTTTGTTTTAAAGTGCTTGCTTACTGAGTTTGCTTGCTGTTAACTTCGTTTTAATTTGTTGTAGATATTTGATTTTGGTTTTGTTTTTCAGTCAGCAAATATAGAAACGTTTCCACAAGACGCAGTTTCTCGCGTTCAAATGAGTTCATACGATAAAAACTCACCGTTTTATGAAATGGACTTGAAGGACATGCATCCTTTTGGAAAACTACACATCAAGCTGATAAGAACATATCAAAGAGACTGTGAGGAAAGTACAGGTGAAAATTTTCAATATTAAAACTTGGTTGTACCTATAGCTATAGCAAGCTCTTGAACCATGCATTAGGTATTGAATTAAAATCAGTTTAGATGTTTTTAAGTCATTTTGCACTAGCAAACTGGAAATTATATTTATATACAATAACACCATAATAACTAAATTAAAATGAATAAACCTATCAAACGTTTAATGTAATTATAGGTACCTAGAGATAAATTGGGTTTTTTATGATTTTAAATGAGTACTTACTTGTTCAGAAGAACCTACAGAAGAAGGTGGTGAAGAAGAAAACAAAGGTGAAGAAACCAACGAAGAAGAGACCAAACAACCCGAGCCGGAAGATCCCTCCAGGTACCAAAACCCAGAAATTGATTCCGGAGAGCGTGGGGGGTGAGACTTGGTTAATACTATTCATCTCATTCATCCATTTTGTATTATGGGGTAGTAATGTGGGACTATTAAAAATCATAGCATAAGAAATCTAGATTAGGTAGGTGTAGTACATCACACCCCACATAGTAGTTTTTTAAATAAAACACACGTCTTTTAGACATAAATACATACCCCTATGAATAACTTGGCAACGTTTGGCCTGTAGATATTATTAGTTCTCTGTAGATATTATTAATGGAATTTTTTTCTCGTATAGATCTCCGCTGGTCACGACTACCGAGGTTCCTATAATCCAGGATCCAGAATCAACAGAAGACTGTCCCACCTCACCGTGGTCAGCTTGGAGCGCTTGTGAAGGTGCGTGCGTAGATGGCAAGATAACTGGATATCAGTGGAGGGAGAGGTACCATCTCGTGGACGGAATAGCTGTTGAGAAATACGATCCAAATGTACGTTACCCCCTTGCCTACCTATAAACGTATAATGGAGAGGTGAGGTTAGCAAAAAATATATAATATGCTTAACCATGCCCATGGCTAAACCTAAGCAATGATTAGATAAATATCTATCTAATTTTGAACATGAGCTAAACAGACGATACTACTATACATACGACGCAGGCCAGTTAAGTAGACCAATTGTTTTAGGACTTAATAAAATTAATAATCAAATTCAAATTGTAACGCTAGACAATCCACGCAGCATTATAAAAAGTTTTTTTTTTTTGTTTTTAGGTTAGGCATCCATTCAAAAAGCAAGTGTCCAAATACTGCAAGACCCACTACGCTGACTTTGAGAGAAAAGAATGCGAAGATGATTGCTCAGCTTCAGAAAGTGAAGAAGACGAAGAAATCAACGGTGAGTTATGTAAAAATAGTCTCGTTAAAATAACATAAGGATGATAGTGCCAGTAAAAAAATTCCAGTGACGATATTAAGAAAGTAGAATTGAAGTATAGTTCATCATTTCATTGTTTGTTTCAGTTGAACGTAGGATAATGGATCCTATCGTTCCAGGTTTCTCGTGGTTTTCTAAAAAAAGAGATGTGCTTGGTTCGGAAAAATCACCGTGATGTGTTACGTTACGACAACAACAACAAAAAGATTGAAGTTAAAACATTTATCTACTACTGTAAAAGCTAGGGTTTTTTATTGTACCTACTTACTTAAATAATATTACGTCTTAATTTTTAAACTATGAGTTTCATTGTAATTACAAAACTGCACACGTTCAAACTAATTGTTGTAGGTACTTACCTACTTACACACTGAGATCTCAACACATAAAGCTAGTTTTCTTTATTGTAATGGATTATGCCACAGTTTGGTGTGGCAATTAAACACAATATGCAGCAATTAGAAGTAATGAATAGTATCAAACATAATTGAAGTTTCAAATATAAAGTACCTACCTACCAACCAGAAAAGGTAATTCAACCCTAATTGTGGACGGTCATTTAAAAGCCAGTAGTATGTGACCGTTGTGAACAACAATTGACCATTTAGAACACTAGGTCGTTTACTGGCACACGACTCTTTAAATTATTTTCTATTTTTAGGTTGAAATGTTTCTAGTGAGTGTTTTTGGTAAGTTTTTTTATTTCTTACATTGTTGGTGGTAGGTAAACCAAAGCCATAATTATTATCTTCATAAAATCAGATAATAGACGTATATTGCTGAGTTTGCTGACATAGGGCTCTCCCAAAGAGTTCCATGACGACCAATCTTGAGCTAAAGTAACATGCAAGTAGACCGTAAGTAATTACTAACTGTGCAAAAAGTAAGCGTTTTCATAAATTATATTTTTCACTTCCCTTGGACATCTTAAAAATATACTTGTGATCCTAAGAGATGGCTGATATCTTTATGCATAGGGATCGCAGTAGTACCTGTAAGTCTATTTTTTTCTTCTTCGTTTTAATATGAGTTTTATTCAATTTTAGGGGTTTATGCTCTTATGTTCTTGGAAACTTGTGATAGTTTGGATAATGTTTGTGATCGTAGACCACTTGGGACTAAAACAGAACCATTGCTGCCTGATAATCAATTCATATTAGATATTGACGATATACGAGACAATAAGTACATTCCGAAGCATAACTACACAGGTACTTATTTATTATTTGGCAATGAAAATTATGAAGCACAATTTATTATTATTATTTAGTACCTTGGTATTTTTTTCTGGTTTCAGTTCGCTTGCATGCAAGAGACGGGGTGTCTACATTCATGGGATTCACGATATCTCTTCGAGAAGATTCAAAACCTAATCCAGCAAACCAACGAAAGCCTATATTTCTACAAGCCGGGAATTTGATTCCCAATAGCAATTCCGCAGTTCCTCATATGTATTGTAATAATACGGTTATCCAGTCGGATATCACACCTAAAACTTCTGTTGAGGTGTGTAGGTATCTTAACTAATTTGGTTTACAGTTTATTGACTTACCTACCTACTTAATTAGAGTTAGAATGCATTCTGGTCTTCAACTTGCAAGTTATTTTTTTTACTTGGAAGAAGGAACCTAACTTAATAATAAACAATGGTGCAATTTGGCTAATTATATTTGGCTAGCGACCCGCCCAGCTTTGCGCGGGTGCTATAAAATTATATAAAACATTCAGAACATTAGGTAAGTGCCTAGTTTAAAAGATCTAGGCGTACATACATAATTAAATATATATATATTATATAGACACAGACTTTATTTTATATTATGTAAAGTTACTTAAAGAAGATTTTGATGAGTTATTTTTAACTTTATAGGCTACGTGGATTGCACCAGATAAAGGTAACAAATGTGTGACAATATTTGCCGTGGTTGCTATCAGACCTAACGTTTGGTACAGTTTCGAAGGTCCGCTTTCTAAAAAGGTATGCGAAGACCCTCGAAAAAACGACGATATGCCTCCGATGGAAAACGACAATTGTGACGTGTGTGAGGAGGCTAGATATGAGGTGAGCTGTTTTGTTACTGAAATTAGTAATTTTGTATTTAAAAAAGTACATTATAGTAGTTATGGCGCTTGTAGTTTCTGACCCATGGCTTATTATTTTGATATTTTAGTTAATCTTCCAAGGCTTGTGGTCATTCAACACGCATCTTGAGCAATTTCCACCAGATAAAGCTGGTCATGCCCACTTTAGTGATATAGTTGGCGCCTCTCATGATTCTGAGAGCTTTACGTTATACAGAATTGGCGCTGAAGCCTCGGACGGACTTAAAATGCTGGCAGAGCAAGGTAACACCACCGGACTTGAGTTTGAAATTGAAAAAGGGGTGAGTAAAATAATAAAAAAAATCTTGACATTGATACATGATGATGGCGATGATATAATAAAAACAGCCTTTTTTATTATGATGTTCAAGAATATCTAACTGATGGATGATGTTTACAATTTTGATATAGCTGGGCACAAACGTTCGGACCGTGGTCAAAGCAACGAGTCCACCTGAGCCGAACATGTCTGCCGTAACACAGTTTAGAGCAAGTAAAGACTTCCACCGATTATCCATTGCAACTGCCATCTTGCCATCGCCTGACTGGTTCTTAGGTGTCTCCAACATGGAGCTTTGTAGCACGGTAACACATCAGTGGGCTAAAACGATCACTCTCAACTTATACCCTTTGGACGCTGGCACGGATAAAGGAACACATTTCGATGTAAGTGCTGTGATTTGGCTGTGATATAGGTAGGTTTTGGCTTTTGATTTAAAAAAAATATATATTGTTGCATGGCAGTCTTCCAATGAAGTTACGCTGCCACACCAGGCAATATCCCGGGCTATAATAAATGGACAACGGGCAAAAAAGCCATTCGCAAGACTTATACTGTCTTTGATAAGGACGTATAACAGCCCCGAATGTACCATCGATAGTACCCCAGAGGAACAAGGTAACAGAAAATTTGGTGTCATTTATGGGTATTTATGAAGGTACAATCACCTAGTTATCATATTGTAGGTAAAAAGCAATTTCATCAAAATAATGTAAAAATATATTAACAGATAAAGATGAAGAAAGTAATGGTGGTGATGATAATAATAGAGAAGAGTCAAATGGTGATGGAGATAATTCAGGAAATAATGGTGATGGTTTATCTTCTGAAGAAATTTCAATAATCCCGGCGTTTAGACCAACAACCAGGTAGATATAATCCGCTAGGAAGACTTTAAAATATAGCAAAATCCAAGATTAAAAAACTTGTTTGAAAAACCACTTTTTTAAAGTTTAAAATAAATTCAAATAATGATATTATTTCAAAATTATTACTGTTACTAAACGCATGGTGTTCTAATTTTTTTAATAGATTATAAATGCTTCATATAGGTTGAGTTAAGTCAAATGATCACCATTATCTTCTGATAAGGATTTATTTTTACCAGTGAGGCGCCTCCAGCAGTGGATCCAGACTCTTCCACAGATTGTCCCATGACGCAATGGGATGAATGGATGCCATGCCAAGGAGATTGCGTCGGTAACACCATTACTGGGTTCAAAATACGGTTCCGGTACCATATGGTTGATGGCATCGCGGTCGGCAAATATATTGAGAATGTAATTTATTTTTTACATATCTTTACAATATTTTTATTATACTAGATTCCATAAATAGATAGGTAGAGTCTGTTCGAAAAGAGAACCGTCTTGAATCAATCTATTAGATACAATACTTATGCCAACGACATAAAAGTCACACGTCTCATGATTCTGATTAAATTCTAATATGTATCGAAGTGAGGTATGACCGAGCTCGGTCAACGTCGAATCGAAACAAACCTTAGCACTATGTACTAGATTGTGATGCGCTACACGACCTTGAGTGGTAAGCTCGTGTCACGGCTGTAAGGGACCACGGCTTTGAAATTTGAACTCTATTGCCATAGTGTTATGGTATGTTATACCTATGATTGACGTTGTCCGAGCTCGCTCCCGCATATACATGGGATATTATGTAAAAAAATCTTAGTGCAAACTTGGAAGATGACATCGTGAGGAACTCCAATTTCCAAAAACTAAAAATTGAATGAATAATTTTGATTTGATATTCACCTTTGGGTTCGCGACTCGCGTGGTGGATATAATATTTTTATTAACCCAATCACTCCTTTTATAGAAAATGTTATAGAGTATGAAGCGCTTGATGGCTCTATAATCACTAGGTACATTTTTACAGGGTCCTTCGTACGAAGACAAAGTAGTATCACAGTATTGCCTAGAAAACGAAAATGACAGTCAAACTGAGAAATGTGAAGAACAGTGTGAAGAAAATCAGGCAGGAGAAGAAGAAGAAGAAGCAGCAGAGTAAAATCCGAAGTGTAACCACAGTTTAACTCAACACGTAAATATTGTTTGTTGCAAGTTTGTTGTCATGCAGCTGTTGCTGACTGTACTTCTACCTTTTTTTAAATCCTACCGTGATATTTAAATGTAGGTACTTATGTTAAATTATTTTTACTATCAGGTAAGTACCTACCTAACCTACATACTACCTGGTAGTCAGAGTCACTCTAGTTTAATAAAAGCGTAGAATAGAACTTTAAAAATATAAAAATGGAACTTAAAGTGTGTTCAGACTAATCGTAAAAGTAGAGTCTTGTTTTGTGTTTTTGTATCATTAAAAAAAGTAAAGAAATAAAATAATACATATGCTTAAGTTAAAAATCCCTTTGAGAATACTGATGAGTGAGTGTGAGTGTTTATTGTTTTTTTTCCCTGCCGCATCGCGTTCTGAACCCTGATTGGTTTTTTAGCAACAAATCGGGGGTTTTCTCACAATGCTAATGGTACCGACACACATGCATATTACTAGCACGAAAGCATGCCAGCCAGTGGCATGTGTATCGAAGCATTTTGTTAGTCACATGCATGCTGAAAAATCAACGGTCGTTTGATTTTCGAGCATGCTACCATCAGAATAGTAGAATTTTAACGTATAGTTTTAAGTATATAAGAAGAAGAAGAAGTATGTACTTAAAACTATACGTTAAAATTCTACTATTCTGATGGTAGCATGCTCGAAAATCAAACGACCGTCGATTTTTCATTATGCTTCTACCATGGAACTACTTGCAAGGTATAGGTCTCTCGGCGGATCTAGGCTTCCGTGAAGTTAGCCGTTTGTGATGCGCAAAGACAATTTAGTTAGAAAAAGCTCCATTGCGCATCGAAACGGCTAACTTCACGGAAGCCTAGATCCGCCGAGAGAACTACCTATACGTACTACGTACAAGCTTTGAAACGACACTTGAATAACATGCGATGTGTCGTTATTAGTGGCGATGCCGAGCAATACGTGCGTAGCCAAAAAGAAAAAAAGTATTTGTTCATTCACTTGTTCTCGTTCATTCATTTCATTCTGTATTGTCTGTCTGTACAATACTATCATTCATTGTCTGTGTGTGTGGTGGTTTTGCTTTTGAACTTTCTGGTTTTCAATATTTGCAATTTTCTTAAATTCTGATTATAGCGCCAGTAAGATTGGCTGTAGACCTCAGATTATTATGTTAACAAAAACTCCCGCATCTACATTCAAGCGAGCCTTGAACGTAACTTTAAAAACTGCGTTTTTGGTCGAGGCTGCTGCCTTTGCGGTGTCATTCGGTGTGTGGTACAAACTCAACACAGATAGAGGTGAGATCTTGTATTTTCATCCAGAGTTAGCTCTCAAATATGATAAAAACTCACGTTGTAGGTTGTAGTAGGTATTCTCCAAACGTTTCTTGTATACTGTGCTAAATAATTTCTAGATTCTAGAAAATACCAAACTGATCTAATAAAATTATTCAATGACCTGATCACATAGTTTGATCATGATGTAATGCTCTACAAAGAACCCAAAAAGGTTTTTTTATTCCCTTCACTAGATCATTTTACAATTAGTTAAAAAATATAGGACTGGTTGATTGCTAATAGATGTCTAGAAAATGTATTTAGTTGTAGTTTATAAACAGGTGTGACTGTGCTAACTAAATTGAATAGGTAGTGTCTTATTTTATAAACATACTATAACATCTCTGTTGCATTTTGTGTTGTAGATATCTATCATTGCCTTTGTTTATTGACAAGAATGACAACGAAAGACAATACTTAACAAGTAGTTTTTTTTTCTGGGCTTAACATTATGGCATTTAGGGTTTAACAAGAAACCCTTATAATTTTTCATGTCTGTGTCCATCCAGAGTTGTTTTACTTATGTACAGACTGCTAGGTAGGTAGTAGGTATCTCAATACAATTTGTAATAGGTACATATTGGTGAAGCCTAAAACTTAGTAGGCTAGGCTAGGTCTAAAGTCTAGCCTACTAAGTTATATAATAAAATAACTGTAATGATAGAGGTTTCCTGTAGGGGGATTACGAAAGTCTGTCGCAATCCAATTTCAATCAGCGAACTGTAAATAAACTGTCATATTCATACAAATTATGTAAATTTTTGATTGAATTCAAGTGTAATCAATAATTGTATTCACCCCTATGGTTAATGTGGAATTTTTAGATTTGTTTAACATTGAAAATACATACAATGGTTTTTATATATGGTTTTTTATGACTAGCCATCTATTGTTTCCATTCTTGGGACACTAGCTTACTTTCAAGTGAAAGTCATAAGAGTAGTAGAGTTCTTTGTGATAGAGCTCGTCCGGGGAAGGACTACCACCATACCTATTTCTGCCGCCAAGCAGTAATGTTTGCATTGCTGTGTTCCGGGGTGAAGGGTATGGTTTCCGGTGAAATTTCTGGCACATGAGGCTTTCGATCTTAGCCTCAAGGTGGCAACCCGCGAGTGATACCTCTGGTATTGCAAGCGTCCATAGGCTGCGGTAACCGCTTACCATCTTGTGGGCCGTACGCTTGGTTGCCACTTCAGTTTTATAAAAAAAAAAAAAAAAAGAGTGAATGAGTCATAATCTAGTGGACCCAATGCTGACTAATAGACAAAGATAACTAATGAAATCATTCATTTTAGATCAATTGCTTTCAGATTTCCGTCTGTACATGTTCAAGAACCACAACTGGGCTCTAGAAGGTTACTACTCCCTTGGTGAAAAGATTGCCAACCAGAAAACTCGAGAGCACGATCTTAACGTTTGGAATACTGAGGGGAAGATATAGATACCTAATAGCATCTATAGAATTTCATCGGTGAGATGAGTGTAGCTATAAAATCCACATTCTGGGTGTTGACATTTGGCACACTCGGGTGGGCACTGTTCAAGTTGGTCAAACCTGATGATGAACTACTTAAGAAGGTCAATAATATGATTTTTTTGTTCTGTCACATGTGATTTAAATAACTGTAATGGGTTGGAATTTTAAACTAATGTGTGCATGTTTTGTGTTTTCTGTCAAAAATGTTTTGTTCACTGACTTTATTGATGTTTATAAAAGTGAATTTGCTTAGTTTACATGTTTAATTAACAAGAGGCTATTGGTGGATATAAGCTTGTAGGAGTTATTTTCGGGAATATAGTCTTCTTTAAAAAATTGGACAAAGATCTTACCTACCTTTGAAATCACATGCATTTGGAGCATAATAAATCCTGAAAGTTTTGTAAATTTTAATATCATAGATTTCACTAGTTTTTGTAGATTAACAATGACAGTTCATCATGTTTGATCCATTTGCGTAACAATACTATTCATTCATTTTTGGGCTCATACAACGCGCATGTTTCCTATGGAAACGTTTGTATAGAATGTCGTCGACCTACACATGAGCTCTCATTTGACGCCTGTCCATACAAACTGCTCATAGTGTATGGTCTCAAATTATGCAAAGTTGAGCATTTTTTTCTGTTTACAGCTTGATGAAGGTTCCAAACACACAGACACCAGAAAACTAGCTAGTAAATCATTAGAAATCCTAAAAGGAGCTGCCGCCAACGACCCAGAAATAAATAAGAAAATAGACAATTTGCTGAAGAACGGAAAATGAATGATAAACATACTGTGTTAGATAGGCTGAGCAGGAGGGACGCGCAACGCTTAGAAAAGTTACATAAGGCTCACAAAGCACGAGAAGATGTTGATGCATGCGACGAAAATGAAGATTACTTCTCGGGAGCTTTTAAAATCAGAGCTGAAGACATTGAAGACCTACTCACGGCAGTCCCCGCCTTAGAAACGAATGTGTTAACTTCACACTTTGATATCATTAAAAAGGAATTGAATGACCTGCAGAAATATGTCATCACTTCATCATTCTTTCTAAAAGAATTCAACATGAGGAAATACCTCGGTATCGTGCAGAACCTACAAACAAAATGCTATGAGTTAGAAGATAGGTATGTTCCTAAAAAAAAGTTCGGCTTTTCAAAAAAAAAGCTTCCCAAATCAGATCATCAAAAACAGAATTCGCTCGACGAACACGACGGCGCTAGCAAGAAAGATATCAGCAAATGGAATGAAAAGCTTTTTGGATTTGATTCGCAGGTTAATAAAGTACTTATGCTTGAGAATGAAGAGTTGTTTCAAAGAGATGTTGCTTTACGCAATCTGAAGAACTGTACAATTGGTCTCAAAGGTATCATGGGTACCTTGCATTTGATTAACTTGGAAAACTGCATTGTCCTTTCTGGCCCAGTGACATCTTCAGTGTTTGTTGAGAAGTGTTCTAACTGTAAAATTGTAACAGCATGCCAACAGCTCAGAATGCACACTTCAGTTAAATGTGATATCTATTTACATGTTACAAGTAAGGGTATTGTGGAAGACTGTACTGAAATACGTACAGCTCCTTACAACTTGTACTATGATGATCTACAAAAGCATTTGATCACATCTTCGTTGAATATGAGCAGTAACAACTGGGATGCTTTAGATGACTTCAACTGGCTTGCTCCAGATATTCCATCACCTAACTGGTCTACTTTGGATGTTGCACAAAGAATCAAGTGTTGGGATGAGTTCTGGACGAAAACTCCGTAGTATTTGGCTTGTAGATAGTTTTAAATTTCAGTTTATTTATCAATTGCATACAATACTAGATAGTCTAACAAAGTAACCATATGCCTACTCATAGACTTGGTGTAAAC
Organism: Colostygia pectinataria; assembly: GCA_951394395.1. Taxonomy (NCBI): domain Eukaryota; kingdom Metazoa; phylum Arthropoda; class Insecta; order Lepidoptera; family Geometridae; genus Colostygia; species Colostygia pectinataria. The sequence goes on from OX596355.1 coordinate 11,080,383, forward strand.
GTACACTACACTAGCCTGATAGACAATGCACTGTGTAAGGAAGGTAGCGATAGTGTTAAATAAAATATGGAAGTTAATATATCATTTGCTTGATAACTTAGTGCTTTCGTAAACTTCAGAAGTATAGGTATCACAACGAATCTCGGCCGTAGTGAAATTAGCCGTTTCGATGCGCAATGGAGCTTTTTCAAACTAAATTGTCTTTGCGCATCACAAACGGCTAACTTCACGGAAGCCTAGATCCGCTGTGCGAACTATACAAAGCAAGTTATATCTTGAATACGACACACGAATGGCGCCTATTCCTTATCACATTGACGTTTGTGCGCTGAACTTAATTCGATACATTTACCTAGATTATATTTGTATCCTTTTTTATGTAGTTCAAATTAAACAAATCAAGTGGCCTTGCCTTTATAACTATTTTTAAAAACTTAATATGTCGCGTCGATTACCTGCTTCAATTTTCTTTTTAAAAGTAAAAAGAGCCATAATGTAACTTTACACAATTTAACTGATACATAGTTATGTCAGCATTTATTCACTAATTTTATTATGAAATAAAAGTTTTATTAGAAAACCCAGTTCGGTTTATTATTTACTTACCTTTTTACAAAAAACTTAATTTTATGAAAAGGTACGATCTTGGTAAATAAAAGGGAATAAACAATAAATATGTATTTATTTCTACATTATCAATAGGTAGGTAATTAGGTATATAAAATTTCATGTTAACTCCACAGAAATTACTATTTTACACTTATGCAGAAGAAACATCAGATTTCTGATAGGCACACACATATTTTTATAAGTACATGTTTGGTACAGTGGTAGTTAAGTAAGTAATCAGCAAGTTAAATATCGAAGAAAATTTACATTTTTTTTTAATAATGCTGGACAATCCACACAGCATCATCTAGCCCAAGGTAAGCTGCTGTTAAACAGAGCTGTATTATGGGTACTAGATGACTGATATATATTTAATACAATACAATACATAGATAGATATTTTTTATTATACATAGTAAACACCCGGAACAAATCTTTGCAGATCCTACAAACGGGAATCGAACCCGCAACCTCTGCGTCGCAGGCGGACCTTCGCCCACCGCGCCACATTGGTCGTCTGGTCCCAACATTATGTTCTGAACATTCAAAGAAAATAAAATAAAAATTAGAATCTGATACAAAAAGTAAATGCTTATTATACCACAAATTTGTAACTAACTGTTACAATAAACCAACGCTGCTCTTAGGTTCTGGCCACACGTAAGTATCTGAGATTAATAAATTACTTAATTTATGTATTTTATTGTTTTCATATCCGTGGAACCAATTCTATTTAATTTATCAATAATTTCAATTTTATACTTTTAGCAATTTAATCACTTTACATTATATTGAAGATTCGGCCGACTTCAACTGTGGTCGGCATGGCGTTAGATCACGTGGTATGCCAGCGCTCAACTTAAGTGCCGGACGTAGTACAATGCTTTTCAATCTGATATTTTTAATATCGCATAGCATAAGAGCATTAATAATGTCTTGGAATAGCAAGTAAATAAATTAAAAAATGAATAATCTACATTCTTTACCATTGAAATGGTTTTAAATCTCAAATTATGAGATTTCTAAGTACAAGATGAGTAAAATGTACTATGTATAGTTCTCTTGGCGGACCTAGGCTTCCGTGAAGTTAGCCGTTTGTGATACGCAAAGACAATTTAGATAAAAAAAGCTCCATTGCGCATCGAAACGGCTAACTTCACGGAAGCCTAGGGCCTAGATCCGCCGAGAGACCTATACCTAAGTATAAATAATTATATAAATGAATAAAATTTAACCATGTTACAATGTTTTTTTTGACATAGTAGGACATCTGATTTGTACTTAAATACTGGCAATAATTCGTGATGTTATTCATAAACGTTTAAAGTTGTGCGCAAAAACATGTTAATTGCTACTAACTCGCTAACTACCATACATAAGCGAGTTGTCAAAGCATAAAAGTAATTTAATTTGAACCATGTAGCTGCTGATCACAATTACCTAAATATTGTTGCATTTAATTCGTTATTTTAGTCGTTTATTTATATGGTACTTAAATAAATATAAACTGCTGGACAATCCACACAGCAAACTAATTAAGTACCTACAAGAAAATAAATACGTTAGCCTATCACAAATAAAGAGTTTGAGCTGAGATTCTGTACCTAATAATTTCAACTGGCTATAAAACATGATTAATAAAATACAACACACAGAAATGAAAGGAAACAAATTAGAAAAATAGGTTTCCCAAAAGTAAAACATTTATGGAATGCATGAGTATATAGGGTCTTTGATTATTAGTGCGCGATATTTAAGAAATATGTTCCACAAACAAAAAAAAAATTAAAAAACATTCTTTTTTTACTTTATTTCTGAAAAATCTGTAAATTATTAATTATCATTGTTGGAAATCGAAAGGGAAGCGCGTGGCGCATGTCAATGACTCGCGCGTCAATGACCTGCGTGCGTCATTTATTATTACGTGATTTGGAATAATAATAAATAATAATTGACTAGATTTACGTAACCGGTTTTCTCGAGATTGTTAAGAGAAAATATACAGAAAAAAAAACAGTTACATTATTTTTTTTATTCATGTGTGGAACCGGTTCCTTGAATATCGCGCACTAATAATCAAAGACCCTGTATAAGTAAATTAAGTACACAATACATAGATTTTCTAGGCTTGACCACAGGAAAAACATAGTTTTATAGACAGACGACTCAAGTGTAAAATACTTTGTCAAAATTCATTCATTAAAGTGTAGGTAATGTTAATGAGAATTTATTTCACATTTAATTATATTATACCATGTAGGAGTATACAATACAAGAATATACCTATTTTTCCAAACAAAATTTTTTTTTAAAAACACCATCCCATTTATTACTTACAACTTGAACACAGTGGGGTTACGAAATATTTTATTTCAAATAAAAGGTAACGTAGTACTAATAAAGCATGTATCTGTGTAGTAGGGTACTGTAAATAAAGTTGTTTATTTAGACTCAAAAAAAGTAGAAAAATTCCATAGGTAGGACTAAATCACGGTCGCAGGAAGGGTATCTTACAGACCCGACTTTTTTAAACACTTTATTTTTATTTTTTACTTATTCAAAAAAAAAAAAAAACAAAGTAAGGGTTTACAGACAGGTCCAAAGTACCCTAACTTTAGAAAAACAAAAATATGTCAGACCAAATACTCTCACATCATATCAAGATCAAAATGTCACTTATTATTCAAAAAAGAAAAAAAATTAAACATATTGGTTTCGATTCTGCTGTATTTTATAAAACTATCGCTGTCTTTTGTATTTTAGTTCATAAGAATAAGACTGCAACAATTTTAGTATAAATAATGCTACACGGAATCCACACTACCTCTGTCACTCTCGGAAAACCGATATTGCAGTCTCGCCCGTACAGTACCTTTCATTTGCCTGACAGTCCCGCGACCGTACCTTACTCTAATTATGAATTCACGAAAAAAATATACTTTCAATATTTTTCACTTCAAAAATTATTATTATCCTAATCACCGCCTACAAATTAGAAGTAAATACATTTCAAAATAAGCTTCTTATGTGAGATAATATTGCGGGTAGTTCACAGCAGTAGCTAATTATACTTCTGTGGGGTAGTTATAGAAATAAAAAACTCAACGTAAACACCAAAAAACTAGTGTCAAGTTAGTTAAATCACGGAAAAGTAAGTAAGTTCGTATAAGTCAGTGGCCAACTCTGGTTACGGAGTTAATAGCAAGAGCTAAATTCACGGAAAAATTGCATACACTCCCAAATCTTTTTTCCTCTCAAAAATTACTTATCCTACTCACCGCCCGTAAAAGTCACATCACCAATTCGGCTTCTTGTGTGAGATAGTCCATTGCTGGTATGTATTGTTGGGGTCGCACGGCGCTAAGCCGAGCTCCCGCGAGTGGGGCTGTAGAGTCAGGCAGTGGCCGTGTAGCCTGTGGATCAACTGACTGTGCTTGTCGTCGTAACTGGAATATAAGGGTAAGCTATGAGACAGTAAGCAACTCAGGCTGTTTAGTTCGTATGAGTCAGTGGCCAACTCTGGTGACGGAGTTATTAGGCCTTACCTCCAGGATCCGTCCGTAGTGCCGAGGCGGCAGATGGCTTGCTTGACGTACACTTACCTCCAGGGTCCGTCCGTAGTGCCGAGGCGGCAGATGGCTTGCTTGACGTACACTTACCTCCAGGGTCCGTCCGTAGTGCCGAGGCGGCAGATGGCTTGCTTGACGTACACTTACCTCCAGGGTCCGTCCGTAGTGCCGAGGCGGCAGATGGCTTGCTTGACGTACACTTACCTCCAGGGTCCGTCCGTAGTGCCGAGGCGGCAGATGGCTTGCTTGACGTACACTTACCTCCAGGGTCCGTCCGTAGTGCCGAGGCGGCAGATGGCTTGCTTGACGCTGTCCTCGTCGGCCTCGACGCATCGTTCGCCGACGCCGAGCTGGCCGGCTGCGTTCAATCTGAATAGTTGACTGTTCCCTGAGCCGTGACACGATGATGTGCCTGCAATGTGTTTTTAGAGTAGTAGAGTTCTTTGTGATGCGCTCGTCAGGGGAAGTACCACCATACCTATTTTTACCGCCAAGCAGTAATGCTCGCATTGCTGTGTTCCGGTTCGAAGGGTGTGGTTTCCGGTGAAATTACAGGCACATGAGACTTTCCATCTAAAGTCTCAGGGTGGTAACACGCAAGTGATATCTATGATGTTGCAAATGTACATAGGCTACGGTGACCGCCTTACCATCAAGTAGGCCGTACGCTTGGTTGCCACTTTAGTAGTAATTATTAAAAAATAAAAACAGTTATTTTACATTTGCATTACCTAAAAGCAATAAAGTATTTGAAGTTTTTTTTTTGGTTCGTAAGAAAACCTAAAGAATAAAACTTACCAACATAAGCAGGCGCCGCCTTTCCCATAGTGTCCATACAAGTGCCGACCGCTTTATTCTTCACCATACCCCAATGCACGTTCTTAGGCAGCTTGGGAAACTTATCGTAAACGTCGTACGCCACATTATCCATGTACCAGTCGAAGTTCTTACACTGCAACCTCTCTTTCAAAGCAATCTGCTCACTTATATCCCCCATATCTAAGAACCTGGCCATCGGTTCTCGCGTATAAAAGTATTCTTTATGCTCCTCGTCAAACCACGTCTCGATAACCCGCTTATAGTTTATTGTAATCAGTGATCCTTTCCTGTTCTTAGCTAGGTTCCCGAAATTGTAAGGCATGAACGCTCGGTACACGTGGCCTACTCTAGAACAAGGTACCCATTCAATGCTGCCACCGCACTGCCATATCTTGAAGCTTAGCTCAAAGTTTTCCCCGCCCCAGACCAGTAAACCAGGATCGTACGCGCCGATCTCGAGGAAATACTTTCTATTGATCGCAAATAACCCACCCGCGTGCGTAGGACTTTTATAAGGCTCTGATTTATGTTTGTGTAAGTTCGCTTCTCTATCAGGAACCTCGTTTTCCTTGTAAAGCATACCCCATTCGAATATGCCTCTGAAATTCGAGCCGTGGAGGTATACCGGTCTATACTCAAAGGTTCTGTGGTCGATGCCATCTATGACTGGCACGGTCATGATCCTATAGTCTCTGTAGATGGGAGCCAGGAGTGGGGGCAGCCAGTTTAGGTTGACCTCGCAGTGTGCGTCGAGGAACACGATGACGTCGGCCGTGGCTTCCTGCGCGCCGCGGGACCTCGTACGGATCAAACCCTCCCGCTGTGTGTTGCGAATCAAACGGACCTTGCCTTTCCATCGTTTGATATAGTTGTCTAGATTCCCTTTTAGGTTGTCTTTGTCTGAGAAATCGTCAACCTAGAAATAAAAAGATTTTCATCTAGAGATAAATAAGAAAAGTGGCGACAAGGATGGGATCACTGTTATGAACTTACTTGAATATTTCAGGACTGAGAAAAACGAGGTAGTTGGAGAAATTGTAGTAAGCGTCTTCTGTCGCTACCCTCGCATTCACATAACACTCAAACGTCAAACAACTGTCACTGTCTCATGCTACACACCTAGCCATTGCAATACACTATACATACCAAAACAATTTCATGCAGCACATCTGGCGGTGACCTGTCGATCACGGAGTGCACAGTTCTCATCAGCACGCTGAAACCTTCGTTGTGAAACACAATGATGACGGAAGTGCTGGGGAGTGCCTCAGGGTAGTGCCAGTACTGGCACTCATCCAAACGAGTGTCGGGGATACTTCTGTAAAGCATGACAGAATGTAAATAGCTTACAGTGACTGTAGGGAGTTAATAAGTGTTAGAGATGACCAGACTTCCTACTGAGGCCTAATGTCTAATGGCTGGAATAATGGCTTTGTCAATCGTAAACGTTAACATATCATGCAGCTGTTAATTTGTATGTGATTTTTAATAGCACCTTACTAGTATCTCCCCTCTTTTTTTTAATTTAATAATTATAAGAAAAATATGAAGCAAAGAAGATTTATAAAAACTGCTTAAGTATTATAAAGTATAATAATTATGTTAATGGTAAGTCTGATTTCCATTAAGTACTCCATATTTTGCTTAATGTGTATGCCCTATGTATAACTGTTGTGTGGGTGTTTTATAATACCTGTTCATAGCAATATCATTTGAGGCAGCAATGTTCATGCCATATTCACTCTCTGACTCCGCAATGTCATTGGCTCTATCTTGTGGCATGTTGTAAGCCTTGCCTTGTTCACCTGGGCCCGTGATAGGCTTACGCGGCTTAGGCTCAAAGTTGCCTGACTCTGGAATTAATAATTAAAAAATGAACTCTACCCATTCCAATCACTGATAATAACATTATCTTTTAATCTAATAAGGTTGTTATCTACGCCAACTAATTGTAAAACTTATGTATGCTATTCTGATGGTATCCTTTTGGGTGTAACAGTATGTTTAACCTCTGTTCCAGTCCAGTAACCACAGGTACACTCTTCATGTTTTGCAATAGAAGTAGGTGGAATACAAAAGTAAACATTATTTCCAGTACAAGCAATATCGGTTTATGATTAAATCTGTTATCGTGCGAGACCACAATGCAAGTGTTGACGTAACAAAAACACAGTAAAAGACACGCCGGCATTGTAGGCCACATAACAGTATTCATAACATACTACTCTTTAACTTTACACATCGACTGTTCCGCTACTCACCTTTTTTTAACGTAGGATACACATCAGGGTGGAACTTGTAGAAACCGACTTGAGATTCAGAAAGTAATGAATCTTCTAGTTCAGCTCCGATTTTCTCGTCTTTCCACTTGTAAAGAGAATACAGCAAAACTATCAATATAGCACAGGCGCCGCACATGCGGATGATCCTGCTGCGTCTAACGTTGGTGATCCTCATTATTGTTATGATTAAAACTTATTTCATTAGAATTATTTCTAAAGAATTTAAATAAAAAAATCGTCGACGTAGCGAAACGAGATGAGCGATCGACCAACTCGCGAAATGAACAAAAAAAGCATAGCAAAATATTGCCATGCACATTGCATGATTGACTGATTGACTAGACTGATGGACGCAATTGACAGTGACAAACACTGATACGGTACGTACGACACTAGATATTCGCTTCCGCCGTATGATGCGCATGAGCGTATAATAACTACTTACGTGTATAGTTCTCTAGACGGATCTAGGCTTCCGTGAAGTTAGCCGTTGGCTTTTTCTAACTAAATTATCTTTGCGCATTGCAAAGATAATTTAGTTAGAAAAGCTCCATTGCGCATCGAAACGGCTAACTTCACGGAAGCCTGGATCCGCTGAGCGAACAATTGGTTTGCATACCTGCTTCTAGTAAAGAATAAAAAAAAAGTAAGGGCCTCGGGTATGTGTATACCCGAGGCCCTTACTTTTTTTTTTATTCTTTACTAGAAGCAGGTATGGGTGTCCATACCCTACATCCATTCGCTAGAATAGAACCACACCCCACACTCACTAAAATGTATAGCTCGCTCTAATGGAGCGCTCGTGACGTAGTAGTCAGTCCCGGCTTTTTCAAAGCTGTTAGGCCATGACAGAGGCCTTCGGCGGCCTAGACACTCTGTCACCAGAGTTGGCCACTGCCTCATACGAACGAACGAACGATTATAATGTAGCGAGATAGCGCACACTTTCGTTGGCGCTAGCATGCACGCTGGCAAGCGCGCCAGCAGTGACGGTTGCCAATAAAGAAAAAAAAACTGGATGACCGTTTTGTTGGTTGTGGTTTTTGAATTTTGAAAACTACGAGATTGTGTGAAATAAATAACTTTTGCTCTATTTTTCAACTAATGATCTTTTGTTTTTTATACGCTTAGCAATTTCTACATAAATCACAATGAACAAAGGTATGTATGAGAGCTGTGTGTGTCAAGTTCCAAATTGAACTTTTGCACTGTAAAATAGATCGCAAAGTTCAAAAATTTTACAAAATATAAATATTTAATAACCAAATAAAAAAAATGGACAACTTACAGGTCAAACTTTCACAATAGAGAGTTTTATCAATAATTGGAATGACGATTTTCCTCAATACCCCCTTAAACCTGATGATTTGAAGAAGCCCCATGCTGTTATGGAAGCCCTGTTTCAAGTCTTCATCAGGCTTGGGGTTGATAGGGACTTCGTGCTGGCTGTAAGTAAATAAGTAATAGAAAATAGACTACCAACTGAATTCACTACCGGTGCTCTGTAGTTCTGTAGGTAGCTACAGCAGTATTACTTTACTAAGTATTTTATGGAGTTGGGTTACCTTGTGTCTGATTAGCTGGGGAACAATGCACAAATACACAAAACCAGGCAACAATGCAAATCTTATTGCCTCAGAATTACAATTCAAAACTGTGTTCCTATTTTAGCCACCAGCAGAAGAAGATTGCACTGAATCAACCCCTTATTACTGGGATCTGCTGCCAGTTATCAACATGATTCGTGTGGTGAATCACCTGGTATCCGTGATGCGTGATGGAGTGGGCATCACAATCAACATAATGCATCTACTACAACCCGCGCCAACTACTTCAAGATCAATCATTCTACTGGTGTTAAATCTGATGATGTTCAATGATGAAAGACTTAAGGAGATTGCTCCAAATGAAGAGGAATTATTTGCTAAGACAGAGCATGTAAGGTTTAAATCATAATGAACATTTGTAATGGTACCACTGCTGGACACTAGACTACTCTTGAATGTGAGTGATCCACCATTGCCCAATGCAAATTGTATTGTAATGGACTTATGCAGCCTTATTCAAATTTTAGATCCCAACATTAAAATTTAAAGATAACATTAAATAATGGACTTATGCGGCCTTATTCCAAAAAGCGAATAAAACAAGAGATCAGATTAAATATTTATTTTGAAATAAGACTGTCTAAATAGATATTATGTCTAAATTGTAAATTTAGTTACTCAGATTCTTGACATATATAGTTCGCACAGCGGATCTAGGCTTCTGTGAAGTTAGCCGTTTGTGATGCGCAAAGACAATTTAGTTTGAAAAAGCTCCATTGCGCATCGAAACGGCTAATTTCACTACGGCCGAGATCCGTCGTGAGACCTATACACCTGGACACTGTATATGTAAAGTATATGTAAATGGTGCCATTGTATGTGTGATGTCATGGTTGGCCCCACACAATTATAGCAAGAGAGAGGTAGCACACTTTTGCTTGCGCTGGCATGCGCGCGCTTGGACCTACACAAAATCAAATAAACGCGTGCCTTAGCTCTTAGCTTCAGTACCGGCGAAAGGTGCTGTGTGGTGCCGGCAAACTCGCTCTCGGGGTGGGGTAAATAAAACCGGTGGGAGGTAGGGAGTGGCCATTCTGTACGTAGTACTAATATCTGTTCTGTGACATCGTCTAAACGTGTTTCAGACATGTCTAAACAATAACTCTAATGCTGGAGCATAAATCTCAAACAGATATGACGACCGATGTGGCGCAGCGGGCGCAGGTCCGCCTGCGACGCAGAAGTTGCGGGTTCGATTCCCGCCTTAAGACAAATGTTTGTACGATCTACAAATATTTGTTCTGGGTGTTCTGGGTATTTTCTATATATAATAAAAAATATCTATCCATGTATTGTATTGTATTAAATATATATATCAGTCATCTAATACCCATAATACAGCTCTGTTTAACAGCAGCTTTCCTTGGCGTTAGATGATGCTGGATTGTCCAGCATTATTTATTTATTTATTTATATAAAGCTCAACAGTTTTACCATTATGTCTCTAGAAATCCCAGTTGAAAGTAACTAGTAATCTATTTGTAACAGGTTGAATGCCCTTTGCTAATGAATGTAGTTTTCAAGATGGCATATTTTTATATTTCAGGTAAAAACCCTGGAATCAAAGAAGAATAAGTTGCTAGAAATGCTCAACAAGCAAGCTAAAGAAAAAGGGGAACGGGCAGAAAGGCTAGAAAAGGTAGTGAGTTGGAGTGTTATTGACTGAGTGAGCAGTGTCTCTGCTTCAATGCTGGCAAGGAGCACTCATGACGTAGCTGGCTAAGTTCTTACCAGATCAACGAAGTTAAGCACTGTTCCGCGTAGCCGTCATTTGGTTTTGTTTTTCACCCCTGCTACCAGCTGATTCAACTGTCAGTTCAATGTTAGTAAATATGGCATCTTGAGTTTGGCTAGAGTATAGACGAAACTTGGTATACAGGTTTTACGACTATAGTTAGCTATAGATTTTTGGCGTTGGGGAATTTTGATTGGACACAAAAAGGGGCTACTAGACTTATCTCCTTAAGAGCCTTATGAGATCCGATTTTGGATTTTTTTTTAAATGTCGAAGGTAGTTTTTTTAAGTTGTTTTAAAAAAAATTGGTGAAGATCTGATTAAGATCTTCAGTGTGATGGAATAGCTGAATAGTTCCTCAAAATGCAGAGATTTGTGTAGTTTGTGTACTGTTTGCAGAACATGTAGTTAACTCGAGTTGGCAACTGATTCATACGAACTTACATACTTTTTAACCAACTTTTGTTCATAAAAACCATGCTAGTTCCTTCTTACCCTCACGTGAATTGTATCACATAACACAATATTTCTATTCTTCCAATAGGCGGTTATCATTTTGAGTTTGTTTGGTAAGTATGTTTTTTTTTGGTGAGTGGTGTCATATAAATTTTATCGAAATCGCTTCAGTACTTTTTTTTAACGTACCTGTTAATAAATACATCCCCTCATATCACAATCTATTGGCACTTTTTGATTGTTTGGAGTCGTTTTTTGTTTTTTTTTCTTTAAAAGTATTAATTATTATATGTAATGTATAACCTATTTGTTCCAGCTTGCACCAGATGTGAAGCAGTTCGAAGAAGAACTAAAGCAGGAGAAGGAGGTGCACAATGAAGAGAAGCAGGAACTGGAGCCGATCCTCAAAGAGAACCATCAGATGGAGTTGTTGTTGGAACAGAAGAAGTCGCACCGGGACGCTCTGATGGCTGAGGTGGCGCGCAAGAAGGCTCTTAGGGTCTATGACGCTGATGATATAAAGACTCAGGTATGTTATTTTTACATAGAAAACACCCACTCTCAATTATTATAAATAATTTAATAAATAAATAATGCTGGACAATTCACACAGAATCATCTAGCCCCAGGGTAAGCTGCTGTTAAACAGAGCTGTGTTATGGGTACTTGATGACTGATATATACTTACAATAATAAAATACCCAGAACATCAGTAAAATAAATAAAAACAAGTAAAAGTAAGTAAGTAAAAAGTTATTTATTTGAAAACAGAAACTTATGGGCTAGCATTATTAGGTAGTAGCATGATTCAAACTTAGATAATAAACCTTAACTATTTTACATCACTATAAAACAGGCAATGATATTTGCAAGATCGCTAACTCCCACCTTAGAATAACCTGTGTTGTGGGTAGTTTAAAAAAACAGTGTTTTTTTTAATTTTTTCTAATTTCTAACTATCTAGACCCCTACAAAAAACCAGGGCCCGGCTCCATACTGCGTGAAACAACTACTTTATTTTATTTTATATTACTCAATTTTTTTTAAGAGTAGTAGAGTTCTCTGTGATAGAGCTCGTCCGGGGAAGGACTACCACCACACCTATTTCTGCCGCCAAGCAGTAATGCTCGCATTGCTGTGTTCCGGTGTAAAGGGTATGGTTTCCGGTGAAATTACTGGCATATGAGGCTTTCGATCTTAGCCTCAAAGTGGCAACCCGCGAGTGATACCTCTGGTATTGCAAGCGTTCATAGGCTGCGGTAACCGCTTACCATCTTGTGGGTCGTACGCTTGGTTGCCACTTCAGTTGTATAAAAAAAAAAAACTCCTCAGGCGGAACAAGCTGCCCAGAACGTGCAAGAAGCTGAAGAGCAATTGAACACACTGCGAGCTACCCTGATGCAGAAGGAGAACAGCTTGAAGAACCTACAAACCATCAAACCTAGCTTGGACACCGCCAACAACTTGTTGCACGAGATTATGAAGCTAACTGACTCTTTGAAGTGAGTTCTCCCCGGACACTCTCAATTATTATGACAGCCTTTTAATGTTTCCACTGCTGGTCCCAACGGTGAAGGAAAACATCGTGAGGAAACTGGCATGACTAAGAGCTAAAAATTCGTATGACATAATGCCATCCACAGATCCACATTGGCTGGTAGACCATGACCCAATCACTCTTGCTAAAGAGTAGCAGCGTCCCAGCAGAGTTTTATAATATATAAATAAATAATATAAATAATGCTGGATCATGGATCAATCATTTAGCCCCAAGCTAAGCAGAGCTTGTGTTATGGGTACTAGATGACTGATATAATAATTAATACAATACAATACATAGATAGTTTTTTTTATTATAAGTACATAGAAAATACCCAGAACACCCAGAACAAATATTTGCAGATCATACAAACATTTGTTGGGAATCGAACTCTCAACCTCCGCGTCGCAGGCGGAATGAATAAATGAATGAATGAACACTTTATTGTACACAAAAAAATGACTTATTAACTCATATAAAAAAACATTAACAAAGTACAAAGGGCGGCCTTACCACTAAGAGCTATTTCTTCCAGGCAACCATGACAGGCGGACTTTCACTCGTCGCGCCACATCGGTCGTCATAAAGCTATCATTTTTATTTCTAAGGATCTTTTCCTTTCGTTCGTTCGTTCATATGAGTCAGTGGCCAACTGGTGACAGAGTTTCTAGGCCGCCCGAAGGCCTCTTGGCCTAACATCTTTTGCTTTAAGACCATGTCAGTTCCATCTACGACGAACGACGTTGTAACATGAATACATGGTGATTTTTTTTTTCTATTTTAAGGAGCCTTTGTCCATAAGAACCATGATGATGTTGTTTTTATACAGAGATTATGAAACGGGCGACCTTGACACAGACAGCAAGGAAGGTGAGCTAGACGTGCTGAACACTGAGCTATCTGAGCTACAAGTGCAGTTGTCCGAGCTGCAGGCGGCGAGGGCTGAGGCGGCCGACAAGCGACAGGAGAGCCAAGCGAAACGACAGAATGAGATGTCACAGGCGCTAAGGTGACCTATCTCACCTAAATGTGCACTATTATTGTTAAATGAAAAAGTTTTTAAGAAAACTAGTAGGTATGTACAATACTTTTATTTATCCGAGTAATGTGATTTACATGAGCTAATAAGCTAACTGAGCTACAGGGCAGTTCATGCAGTGCAGTGATGTACAGGCTAACTGCTAACTAAATGTACGGCAATCAATTTTTGGTTAAAACCACATGAAGTTGGTTTGCAGCATAATTATAGTTCTCGCGGCGCATTTCAGCCGACGTGAAGTAAGTCGTTTGTGATACGCAAAGACAATTTAGTTCGAAAAAGCTACATTGCGCATCGAGCTAACTTCACGTCGGTCGCCCGAGATCATCCGCGAGAACACTGTCAATACAGTCATTTGTTTTTTGTTTAATCTTTCACACGAAGTATAATCCCGACAAAGTACGATAATACGAAGTATGATACTAACTAATCACTAAAATACGTTTTCACCTCATGAAAAAATATTCAAAAAATCTAAAAAACATTTCTTTTACAATAAATGCGATATTTTTATAATATAAACTAAAAATACAACAATCCGCCATAAAACGTTGAACATCAATCATAGCGTCTTGGTTTTCTGATTGGTGGCATTAAACAAAAAATGCAGAATTATGAACCTAATTGCTAAAATTATACATTGAAAACTTAACTATGACGTCACTACTGCTACGGCATGATTTGGGCGCGTTTTTGGCGTCAATTTTAAAATTCAAATTTAAATCGCATTTTACTACTAAACCATTAATTTCTAGAATAACAAGTTATTTTTGCCTAACGTCCATACTTCCGAACACAAAAGAATCAAAAGCAGTCATCATGCGTATTCTGCTTCACCTAGTATCACCAATATGCCTTCTCTTTCCTACCAGTGCGTTGCGCGAGGCGGAGGAAAAGGACAAAAAGTGCCGAGCGCGCTGCAAGAAGGCCACGCAACGGATAGACGAGATCAAACAGCTCACGCTCAAGTACGAGGAGGAGAAATCGACCGGCTTCGAGGAACTGGCTGCGATAAAGAACTCTTTCTGCGATGAGGTACGAGTAGAATGTTCAAAATTCTCACATCTGTAACTGTAACTGTGCAAGGTTCATGCCTAAAAAGCGATAAAAACCGTTGTTGTTGCCAAATTCTTTTAAGGGCACGTTAGTAAGTTAATGAGTCAGTGGCCAACAGTGGCCAACTATGTGACGGAGTTATAGGCCGCCCGTCATGGCCTAACAACTTTGAAAAAGCTGGGAACTGATATGGGAGCGTTGGAACATACATTCTCATTCTCACTCTGGAGCATCTGACCACCATGAACTTGCCACCAAAATCAAAATCAAAAAATATTTATTTCAATAGAATCACAAGGATCACTTTGAAACGTCTTACAAGCTAGGAAAATTTACACCAGTCCCAACGCGCCCATACCGTAAAAGAACTGGGAACAACACTGGCTGGGTTCCTATCGCTTTTTTGGCATGATCCTTGTTGACACCGGTTTTCAATTGAGACTGAAACCACCCCATTTTACCACTGGTGGTCAACTGGGAAAAACTTATTCCCAATTCACCACTAGTGATAAAATGGCACGATTTTAGTTCTAATTGACCACCGGTGTTGAGATGGTGTAAAATTTCACCACCAGGGGTAAAATGGGACTAATCTGCTATCCGTAAACACTACCTAGCCTGTTACGATGTGAACTTTTTTATTGCACTACTATCTTCTGTCCCCGTGTCGGTCTTGCGCTTTCCGTGTAGCGTCGGCCTTTTGTCATACATTTCGAACCTAACCAATCCATGTCGGGGTTGACAGCGAATGAATGAATTGATGTGCGTTAGGATCGCTAAAACTTAACAACGGCTGTACCGTGTGGCTCATTTTGGTCTTGAAATGTTTGTAAGTCCAGGGAAGGTTTAAACGGTGAGAAATTATAGAAAAATTGCGAAAAAATGATTTTTGATTTTACTAAATTGAAACTGATCTTACAATTTGACCACTGGTGGTAAAGTGCTACTGATGTTGTTTTATTTACCACTAGTGGTAAAATGAGACAATTTTCACCACTGGTGGTGTAATGGGAGTAGTAGTAGTGTTATTTGGTCACCGGTGGCAAGTTCATGGTGGTCAGATGGTCCGGAGGGCTCATTCTACACTGTTTCAAAGTAATCCTTGTGATTTTATTGTACAAAACTCTTTTGACATTGACTGAGCTTTGATAGGTGATGAATACTATTAGAAACCTTGTTGGCGCGGTGAGCGAGAGCTTGGTTGAGAAGCGAGAGGTTGCGGGTGCGATTCCCGGGACAAATGTTTGCAAGATTTGCGAATATTTGTTCTCTGCTTTGTTGTGGTACCATGAGTTTCATGGTAGCTCTAGTTTCTAATATATCGGTTTAAAGAGTATTTATTATTTCTCTTAAGAAATTTACATTACACTTATAAGAGACTTAAATTAACTTAGGTGCTAAATTTTAATTTTAATGTTAATGTTTAATTGTGTAGAATGAGCGTGCGTGACTCATGGAACTTTTATGTAGGTACTAGGTAGTATAGCTTATACATTTTTTTGACGTGACTACAGTGAGTTGACATAAAAACAAGATACTGACTTATGTTTAACAACTAAAACAATACTTAGCTAGCTATCTGATAGATGAGCGTTTATTTTATTTTTTTATAAATAAATATTTTACACTATTATTAAAAAGTGGAAAGAAATTGCACTTTTGTATGTTTGAAACGAATGATATAGGGATATATATATGACATAGGGAATCTTATCTTAGGGAACTATGGGACTGTAGTTAGTGTTTGTAATTTTTTTTATCAGATAATCTGATAAACTTGCGTTTTAGCATTTTCATCAACAGATTTTTTGTTTCAGATCAATTCAGTGCAAAATTTGTTGATCAAGAAAACCATGGAAGTAGAAAAGAGAGTAAAGGAAACATTACAGAACCGGAATTTTTAAAATAAACTATTTAATATTAAGTATATTTAAATACATTTATTAATAAATATTATAAATAATTTTTTTTTAAACAGCGTCCCATCTAGCCCCACACCCTGTAAAGCTTGTACTAGAGAGTCAGGAATACACTCATGTTTTATTCAAAAAAAAATTAAATACATACTTTAAAGTATGTATTGTATACATACACAGAACAAATACTGTAGGTACTAAATAAATTATCCTATCTTACAGTATATCCGCAAAATAATTATGTTAATATAAGGCGAGGTTTGAGATTTTGATTTTGAAATTGCTAAAGATCGAGACAGATGGAAAGATTTTGGGGAGACCTTTGCCCAGCAGTGGGACAATATGGGTTGAAAAAAAAGGTGAGATTTGCTCAGCTAGACAGTTAAAATAAAAATAAAAATCAGTAAAACAAGACAAAAATTCAACTAAAGAACACTAATTTATTGAGACAATTTTGTTCGTACACAAACAAGGAAACTCCATCAATTATACTATGTTATTGTAATTATGATAGCTTTGCTCTAGATTTATTCAGTGTTTATTATATCTATACGTTTAATAATACCTAACAGAAAACAAATTGTGAGTACGAATATCGCTATGAAGCTAGCATAGTCACTCTTTTTCGAGACTTTCCTACATGCCAATAGTTCACGAGCTTGAGAAGTAAGTTCGTTTAAATTTGAACTCTATTATCTTATCGGTATGGTTCTCTATAATACTGCAGCGCTGTTTTTACTAAACTGACAAAAACGAGCGCTGCTAATAAAGCTCAAAGTAGGCCTTACAGATAATGTGTGATGCCTTTTCCTTATACCGATAACGGTGTTGGTCAACTAACATATTGCCGTCCTTTTCTAATAAACTAAACTGCAAAGGACCGCGATAATGCTAGTTACTGCTCTAACAATCGGTTCTATTATAACTAAATTCGTAGGTGCGTAAAAAATGTCGGGGATGTCCAAACTCCAACCTGTTTATGAATTTGAGGCACACTCACGCTTTTTAATGTACCTACTTACATTGTAATACAGTTAGTGATTATGTGTAGGTTCATACTTTAAGAGTAGTAGAGTTCTTTGTGATAGATCTCGTCCGGGGAAGGACTACCACCATACCTATTTCTGCCGCCAAGCAGTAATGCTCGCATTGCTGTGTTCCGGTGTGAAGGGTATGGTTTCCGGTGAAATTACTGGCACATGATGCTTTCGATCTTAGCTTCAAGGTGGCAACCCGCGAGTGATACCTCTGGTATTGCAAGCGTTCATAGGCTGCGGTAACCGCTTACCATCTTGTGGGCCGTACGCTTGGTTGCCACATAAGTTGTATAAAAAAAAAATACAATGACGTACCATGCCCAGAAGTAACTATTATCTGTTCTGTGCCCTGAGACTTACTGATTAGCTGGGAATAACCTATTCCCACGACCGATTAGCTTTGACCTCTAACAGTAACTAACCTAAGTACCTACCTACTTATTTACTTATTTGTATAAGTAGATAGTTGAGTACCCAATCCTGTCAATAAAAATGTTTTATTTGAATACTGTATATGTAACTAGAATAACACTTAGCGCATTTTCTTATCAAATTGTGCAAAAACCGTTGAACTGCTTTTATAATTGTAATGCAATACCTATCTGAGATATAAACCACAAGGATGACTTCATGCATAAAGGGTAAATAATAATAATAAATAACAACAACAACAAATATTGACGGACATTTTATTTTGCAAATAATTTGCATAAATGTTATTAACCTGACTGTACTCAACAGCTTCAATAATTTGATGGTGTCCGAATCAATAGTATTTTGTCCGTATCGTCAGCAACTCGTATTAAGGTTTGATGGACCAGCACAAGGAACATAACGACCAGCAGCAATTGACATCAATGGGAGGTCACCCCCCGGTACTACGAGACTCATTTTAGGTGACGCATCAGGCAAATGACTTGAGTCTCGTCTCTAGCAGACAAATATACGAAATTCCAGAACATCCTGTAAACGGTAGGTAATAACAATGTGTTAGTGAAAATAATTGCACAGAAGTGACAGAAGTAACACTCGTCATACATTGCCCTTAATAATAACTTTTCTCAAAAGACAAATCAAAGAAAATCGTGCAAGTTCTACTAACACCTATAATAACCGGAATACATTATGAACAACAGTCTGATTGACAGTTATCGTGAATTCGTAATGCTTTATGTGCGACTATTTTTTCAGAGGTGTGTACGTATGTGTACAATATGCACACAATTAAAGATAGGTAGGATTCCCCGACCACACAAACACTAATGCCTACCTACCTCGTGTTGCATATAAAAGCTTCGTCCCCGGCATAACAAATCAGACGTTGCCGAGATTTGGTACAGTTAACTTGTGTAAATAAAATATGCAGAAGTTTTTGGTGCTATTCGCCTTGGCTGCGCTGGTCTGCGTGAGTGAAGCGAAGAGGTTTGACCGATGTGGACTGGTGCGGGAGCTTAGAAGACAAGGCTTCCCTGAAGATAAAATGAGGGATTGTAAGTGCCTATTTTTCTTGTTTTTTTAGTGAGGTAATCGTAGTTTATTTATTTAATACCTATATAATTAAGGAAATCGATCAGCACATTACAATTAACTGACTATAGTTAAAATATCTCTCACTTCGTGTAACAAGCTTCATAGAACTCTGGCCAAAAATCGCAGCGTAAATCCTTCCGCGTCTACGTCGCCGTCGTCACGTCTACGTAGCACTCGTAGCAAATGTTAATGTTGATAGCGTCTGGATATTTAGGAGAATTTAATTTTCAGAGTTATTAAGGGGATTTTGGGACCAAGCCGAGAGTGGGCGAACTCTTGTTACTGTTACTTACTTCATCATCATCATGTTAGCCAACAGACATCCCTGCTCGACAAAGACCTCTCCCATAAAGTGCCAGCAATACTTTTATTTTTATTTTTTATTTTATTTATTCGGGATAACAAACAGTTATACATTTATGGTTGAGTAAATAGTAGATATGAAACAGGCTTAATTAATATATTTATAACCTACAGCGTTATCCACTACTTACTATAAAATCTAGGTAGAAGAGATCTTGCTACTTGTTTTTAAAACTATGGTAGGTACCTAACCTACCTATCCATTTATCTACCTACCCACCCACAACCAGTCTACAAACCGCGCGACCCAACCGCGGACCTCGCCGGAATGCCCATCACTTCCTCACCCAAGACTTCGTCAACATTGTGAACGAGTGCAATATTTTATTTTCCAATCTTCAACGGCGTTGACGACAGGGTGTTGACTGATTAAGAATGACCCTCTGACAATGTCAATGTGACCATTTTATGAATAAGTAATAACTATCTAACGTGCACCGGTGGTCTAGTAGTAGTGACCCCGCCTTCCGATCCTTAGGTCGTGGGTTCAAACCCGGTCGTGCACCAATGGACTTTTCTGTTCGAATTTAGGTGCGCAATGCCAGTGCTCTAATACGGTGAAGGAAAACATCGCGAGGAAACCGGCATGTCCAAGAACTAAAAATTCGAAAGACACGTGCCATCGACCAATCCGCATTAGGTCCGCGTGGTGGATTAAGACCCAATCACTCACGCCCGAGATTAGGCCAGTGTCCCAACAGTGGGTACATTAAAAGGCTGTCATGATGATTTATTTATTTTTATTTTATTTATTTATTTAACTAGAACGGTGCATAACCAATTACACTAATTATTAAAATTAATTACAATACTAATACTAATAACATAAAAACAAAAATCAAATAAATTAAAAATAAATTAAAACATTAAATAATAATTAAATTTTACACTATCTTAGGTCTAACAAAATTAAATACATATCAATCTAAATGTCAAGTTAAATAATATAATGTCAAGTGAAATAATGTAAATGTCAACAATGTCACAAAGTAGGTACTTTTAAATGCACAAACAAATTAGGTCAACTTTCACACACTCTTTACACAGAAATTCAAGCACTCCGACATAATCACCTTCCATCCATCCGCTATCACATCACTGTTAGGACTTGCGTCCAGGAGGGCATTGAGCGCAGTCAGAGTTCGCGGGATGGGAGACTGCATGCGCGATCGTACGGCAATCTGTTCAATTCTGCAATGATGATGATCTGTTCTTTTTAGGGGTTTGTCTGGTAGAAAACGAAAGTTCCCGCAGCACTGACAAGATCAACTCCAATCGCAACGGATCCAAAGACTACGGCCTGTTCCAGATTAACGACAAGTATTGGTGCTCCAACAGTGGAACTGCTGGCAAGGACTGCAATGTCACTTGTGCTGGTAAGCTATCTTCTTATATTATCCTCTAAAAGTAGAGTACTTTGTGATAGAGCTCATCTGGAGAAGTACTGCCACCATACCTATTTATGTCTGTCGTATAACCTCGTTAGTCCATGCGATGTCATTGTATCTCCCTTACTTTGGAGTACCTATTTTATTTCTACAAATAGCGAACCAAACTATAACCTTCCTCTTGAATCACTCTATCTATTGATAAAAACCGCATTAAAATCCCTTGCGTACCTGGTTCAAAAGATCTAAGCGCAAATACAATACCTAAGAGTGCAGACTAGCGACTTTGTATGTCATTATCATCATGACAGCCTTCTAATGTTCCCACTCTGCTGGGACACTGGCCTACTCTCGAGCGAGAGTGATTAGGTCTTAATCCACCACGCGGACTCAATGTGGATTGGT
This sequence comes from Colostygia pectinataria, assembly GCA_951394395.1. NCBI lineage: Eukaryota > Metazoa > Arthropoda > Insecta > Lepidoptera > Geometridae > Colostygia > Colostygia pectinataria. Next base: position 11,101,734 of record OX596355.1, read on the forward strand.
GGATGGCACATGTCTTTCGAATTCGAATTCTTGGACATTTTACCTGGTGGTAGGACTCTTCAGCAAGAGTCCGACTTGGTGGGTACCACCGCAGTGTCAGATATTCTACCTCCAAGCAGTAGAGTGCAAGCTTTACTGTGTTTAGGTTTGTAGGGCACTGTAGCAAGTGAAATTACTGGGCGTAAGAGACTTAACAACAATGTTTCGGGGTGATAAGCGCAGTGCAGTGCCACGCAAACCCTTAAAAACTTAAAGCTTTGGGTGGCACTGCATCTGTAATAGTCAGGCGTGGTGCTTAACATCAGGTGGGCCTTGACATTGGTGCACGACCGGATTCGAACCCACGACCTTAGGGTCGGAAGGCGGGGTCACTACCACTAGACCACCACTGCCACTAGACCACCACTGCGCTTTGTATGTATAGTTCGCACAGCGGATCTAGGCTTCCGTGAAGTTAGCCGTTTGTGATGCGCAAAGACAATTTAGTTTGAAAAAGCTCCATTGCGCATCGAAACGGCTAATTTCACGACGGCCGAGATCCGCTGTGAGAACTGTAATTGGCTCTAACTTCGCCACTGCTGGAACAGACTCGATTGATAGCAATTGAATAATGATTAACACCATCATTTTCACTAACAGATGTTATGAGCGATGACATCACGAAGGCTTGTAAATGCGCCCTGAAGGTCTACAAGCGCCATAACTTCAATGCCTGGTACGGATGGAAGAACCACTGCCAGACACCCGGCTCTCTGCCCGACATCAGCTCTTGCTAATACACCAGGACGGACACTGACATCTTGCGCGACACGCAGCAATGGCGCCAAAGATTTTAAAATCAATAAACTTCTTACAAAGCAAAGATCATGCAAACATTTGTCCGCAGCGAGGATCGAACCCGTAATCTCAGTTTTCTGTCTATTACCTAACACTTTCTCCTTTCATTACGGACTGGGTGACAGAACGCACTTTTTGAAAAAATAAAAGTGCGATCTATCACCCAATTGCAAAAAGGGGACAAAACTAAGTGACAGATGGGAATAAACCATGCTTTATTGACGTGCACACTGTATACTGTACATTAATCTATAGGTAATCCAATTTTTATTTCTATAATAAGCGTGTGTACTGTACCTACCTATTTCGATACAGGTACTTTGTAATTGTAAATTAAATTATATTACATTACGGAATTACTGTTTTTGAGTTTAATTATCTAAGTAAGTACCACTATGTGTAAACTTTATAGTTTACTATGTTACTAAAATAATTGTATTAATTATTACTTTCTAATGCCACCTAACACTAGGCAGGTTTCGTGAGAGTCATAGCAGTCATAACAAAGGGAACTGATTAAAGCAAGTTCCAAAATTTCGTAAATTCGTGTAATATCGCGTGTTGTAATATGTGGGGTGGTAAATTACAGCGACTACTGCCTGGGTCGACATATTAGTGTCTGCGTCCACACAAGCAATAGCTGTCACCAACAATGCCGTTGCAAATTATTGATCTAGGTACCTACCTACTACGGTGTTACCCGTGTGTAGTGGCTAGGCTAATAATGCCTACATAGATGAACCGAGGACCGCTGAACGAGGTAGCGAGTCTTGCACCAAACAGTCATTATCTGTCGACTGTTTAGTGCAAGACGTCGTAATCATTTTGACGACCGATGTGGCGCAGCGGGCGCAGGTCCGCCTGCCACGCAGAGGTTGTGGGTTCGAATCCCGCCTCGGGACAAATGTTTATACGATCTACAAATATTGGTTCCGGGTGCTCTGGGTATTTCCTATATATAATAAAAAATATCTATCTATGTATTGTATTATATTAAATATATATCAGTCATCTAGTACCCATAATACAGCTCTGTTTAACAGCAGCTTACCTTGGGGCTAGATGATGCTGTGTGGATTGTCCAGCATTATTTATTTATTTATTAATTATCCTGGTTTAGTGCTGCAATCAGAGCTGGCATTTACCCAGGGCTGAGAATCGTCATGACCAATCTTCTATAATGTTCCAGCTTGGTACACTGACGAATTCTCAATAAAGAGTGATCATCGTGAACATGTCATGACTTTCAATTTTTTGTTTTTCGGACATGCCAGTTTCCTCACAATAATTAAGAGCATCATTGGTGTTGCGCACATTTTTTTTTCGGTTAGAAAAAACCATTGTTGCGCGACACGAAACGGCTAGATTCGAACCTAAGATTTCAGGTTCCGAAGGCGGGCTCACTGCCGCTTGGACCAGGCAGTACTGGAGCCTTATTCGCTATGACCAAACGCGGGCTGGTTACGATATCTGCGAGGAAATAGTTGTCGACGAGCCACGTTTTGGGGCTCGTCTGACTGTTTTTCAAAGTCAACCTATCGATAGCGAAACTATCGCTATTGAAACAACACATACAGAAAACAATTTTACAATTTCACACCATGGCACGTATAGAACACGTTACTAAGTTACACGTTATTGGTACGGAATCTCCTAGGTCATAGCGAATAAGCCCCCTGGGCTGCAGGATAGAACAACAAATTATGAAAACGTTAGGGCAACTTGCACGTGCGAATATCTTTGTTCATCGACAAAGTCCGCTAAAACAAAAGCGTAAAAACCTTTTGTAACTGCCTTTATTTATTTAATAGCAAACCATGTACCTACTTGTTTGCTTGATATCGCTTTAATTAAAGGTGTCGACTCACCACATAGCAATTAGCGTTGCGTTACCCTGCTAGCTATCCCATAATATAATAAAAAATACCGGTTTTCGCGCATGCGCGGAAATTGACTCGTGTTTTAAGCGATTGCGGCTACCTACGCGGTTGCTAGGTGCTTGTTTTTCCGCGATTGTGGGGAAATTTGTGGAAACTTATTCTATGTAAATCGGTGACAAAATAATACCTGTGTCCCATTGGGTAATCTAAATGCCTAAAACTACATTTCTGCCAAAAGGTTGTATGAGAAAAGATGTAAATTTATCAATTAAATTCATAATATTATGTGTAGGTTTCTTATTTTGTATTGTTAAGAATACCTGCTGAACATTAACTAAGCTACGTACCTACTATCTTCTTTAGAACTCAGAAGAACGAGTACGATTCTTCAAAGCTGTAACAATTAATTTAGCAGAATTATCGAAATTGTTACTAAAACAACATAAATCAACTGACGTATGGCAGCTAAAACATTCTGATGAATGAAGTTTAAAAAAATGTATCGAACCTAAAGAAACAAAAACTCGTACCAACCAACCCAAACGAAGAGTTGGTAATTGTAGGTACCTAATAAGGTCGGTACGAAGAAACCTACAGACCTATTAACCTATCTCTTCGTGGAAATCGTTTCATTATTCAGGGCAAACACTTTGCGGGAAAAGCTTTACTCTTTGGGGTTTTCGTTACTACCGCCTCGGCACCCCATAGCGAGTCTATCGGCAAGGCATCAGTTCGCGCGTGAGCGTTGTAATGCGCGCATCTGCGCTCGATGGGCGCCGCGGGTTGGGCGCGCGGCCAAGCGCGCGTCGCTGACGATTCAGACTTCCAAACCCTGAAGAACCTCCTCTCAGCTGAGGGCGGCTGGACCCTGGAGTACGAGAAGGACGGCGTTAAAGTTTGGGCAGAGGATGCGGCGCATGGCGCGCTTCGGACGGTCAAGGTCTGTTTTGGTTTTACTACTACTTTATGTTGCATTTTGTCGCAATTTGGCTGTATAATTGTGAACCGCTCTTTTTAAGCATCTTTGTGGTACTCCTCTAGGTTTAATATAACTTAGTATAACCTATTGTCGACATGAAAGTACTTACTGTGAATTTTAATTACAATTAAGTGCTAGCGTAGCACCCGCGCCATAAAAGACAATGAGGCAACAGCAGCGTCTACTAACACAAATAGAATAATGTTTTTTGTTTTAGTAATTATTATTATTATTATTTTTATACAACTGAAGTAGCAACCAAGCGTACGGCCCACAAGATGGTAAGCGGTTACCGTAGCCTAAGGACGCTTGCAATACCAGAGGTATCACTCGCGGGTTGCCACCTTGAAGCTAAGATCGAAAGCCTCATGTGCCAGTAATTTCACCGGAAACCATACCCTTCACACCGGAACACAGCAATGCGAGCATTACTGCTTGGCGGCAGAAATAGGTATGGTGGTAGTCCTTCCCCGGACGAGCTCTATCACAGAGAACTCTAATATTCTACTAGTTTTAAAAAATTAGACGATTAGATTAGATATTAGAGAATTAGAAACTACACCGTAATAGAGTTTTATTCAATAAAAACGAAACGACCACTTTGTAACGTCTTGTTAAAATTTATTTCGGAAGAACAAAAAGTTACATTATACCTACCAATCTTTTAGCCAAAACAGTAAACATGTAAATTTAGTTTTTCTAATTTCACAAGCTAGGTGATTTTATACCAGTTCCACACGTCCCAGCCCAGAATAAAACTCCCAGCAAACGCTTGTACAATTCAAACATTTAGAGCAAACATTAAATATTTATAAACAGAGACAGATAATAATTAAGGTTTGCGTTTGTTAGTTAGTTAGGTTGTATGTAAGTATGTTTGCCCTCTTTCGATGTTGTACCATGAACTTTAATTACGCTAAAGTGCTACGGCCATGCTACGGCGTAGTATAGTAGTTACGAAAGCTATCAAACACTTCAAGAGGTAGTTTCCTTTAGCTCAGTCCAGTCATGTTCAACAGTTTGTTACTCAGAAGTGGGCCGGTCATATAACTAGAACAGGGCATAAATACAGTAACTGTATGTAAGTAAACCCTCTTTCGATGATGTACCATGAACGGTAAAGTGCTACGGCGTAGTACAGTAGCTACAAAAGCTATCAAACACTTCACGAGGTTAACCTTAGCTCAGCAGTCCAATCATTTTCACCAGTTTGTTACTTAGAAGTGGGCCGGTCATATAACTCGAAGAATCGATGACTTTTGGTGCAAACTGTTCTATTGGAGACAGGCGATTAGGCAAGGGTAGGACGCATTTCGGCTAAGTGGAGCGATTTGCGCATTGATATTGGAAGAAAAAAGCTTAGTTAGCGTGGACTGCAACAGGTTCATGATGAAATGCTTTGGTTATCACTATTTTTTTTCAATTTTGTTGCACTGGTATTCTAGTGGTAGTGAGAGACTCCGTCTTCCGATTCTTAGGTCGTGGGTTCGAATCCGGTCGTGCGCCAATGGATTTTTCTATTCGAAAAATGTATAATGATGAGAATGATGATATGATAGCATTGGCTCTCATAGGGTGAAGGAAAACATCGTGAGGAAACCCGCATGTCCAAGAACTAAAAAATCCACCAATCCGCATTGGGTCTGCGTGGTGGATTAAGACTCAGTCACTCTCGCTTGAGGGTAGGCCAGTGTCCCAGCAGTGTGAAACATTAGGCTGTCATGATGATCATGATATTGACTTGGCAACCCATACAAAGCTCTGTAATTCTGTTTAGTCCCATTAGTTTCAACCCAAAACGACTCTCTAGAGATTCTGTTTCGGTTTTCACAAAAATCTAAATAAATTATACCCGATATAACACCTATATATTATTTTTTAATAAGAGTTTGTTTTAGGTTAAGTTTGTTAGTTTGTTCTTCTCTTAAGTTAGTTATATTCAATGGTACCTAGGTATTAAGTTAAGCACGCCTTTTTTCTCTACCTACCTTTGAGGTTGGCAGGCAGAAAATGCTGTTAGCATTAAGCCCACCTTTTGTACTGTATATTCTGTGCAATAAAGAATTAAATAAAAATAAATAAATATATTCCACGTCATGACTCGACAATATTATCAAAAAAACCCCGTTTTATCGAGAATTTTGTCGAATGGAAAACCTATAAGCTTCCACCACAAGTTGATAAGTATAACTAATTTAATTAAGTTTTATTAGACATCGTACTACAACTACTTGCATCTATTGTGGTAAATGTACGCGGTTCTTGAGTGCCAAGAATCTATTGTGCTAAATCATATTAGTAAATTATTAATAACTGAAATTGAAATACTTATCTATAACTGTTAAAATATAATTATATTAAGTATTTTGGATTTTTTAATGTCTGGATGTTTCTCAACTGAACGTCGTAATAGCTGAACTGATTTTGACGATAAATAGATTAGTTTGGGGCTAGATGTCGCTGTGTAAAAATGTCCGCTATACTTAATTATTAGGCCTTCAGGCGGCTTAAAAACTATGTCACCAGAGTTGGCCATTGACTCATACTTACTTATTGACTTGTTTTTATTTAATCTCACGTGACTGTAATGCTGGTTACGGCTCTGGTGGCGAAAGGGGTTGACTGGATTATTTATAACGAGCTAACCCGCGCAACCTGTGTGTTATTCCAGGACTTAAGCTATCTACATTCCAAATTTCATGCTAAACGGTTAAGTCGTGTCGAAGATACGTGGTAACAAACATACACACACACACAGAGACTTTCGCATTTATAACATTAGAAGGAAGGATAGGATTAGGATAAAATCATATATTATTTTACATACATTTTAATAAATAAATAAATAATAAATAATAAATAAATAAATAATAAATAAATTTTATATGGATACTTTTTACCCTCGTACCACATAAGCAAAGCCTCGGGCGACAGTGTGGGCGACAGTTGTTACAAATATAATTTTCAATATATTCAAAGTTGGTAAAGAAAAAATATTGGCTTTGTTATGCTTGATGATTCTCTTCTAACAATAAAAGCTATCTCCATCCAAAGGTTGTCTGGAAGAAATCGCTCATAAGCGATAAGACCGCTCATTGTACATTGTTTTTTTTTTTTTAATATAATTTGGAGACAAAAAAGCTGACGGCCTGCCTGATGGTAAGCAGTTACCGCCGCCTATTGACCTCAGCAACACCAGAGGTACTGCTGAAGCGTTGCCTGCCTTGTAGGACCTTTTTTATATTTATTTTGTAAATTGTTAATTTTAAGTTTTATTTTCAGTGTACAATAAAGTATTTTTCATTCATTCATTGATTATAATCGATGGGCTAAGTTGTTAAGAAACATAAGCTCCTCCCTCCACGACGCTTCCGGTTTTGTCCTAAATTGCCGCATAACAAAACATTCTGAGCTCAGTAATTGGCTACTATTAAAACGAATGTGTATCGATTTTTGTAATGTCTTGTCTTGTCTTGAAAAGACAAAGAGAGCCGCGTTACTTGATTATTTGTAATTGCGTAGCTTACGTATAACTGGGCAATGTATCGGTTCAAAAAGCACTGGTGGTCTAGTGGTAGTGACTCTGCCTTCTGATCCTGGCTTGGGTTCGAATCCGGTCGCGCACCAATGGGTTTTCTATTAGCAAAATTTATGTGCGCAATGCCAGTGCTCTCATACGGTGATGGAAAACATCGTGAGGAAACCGGCATGTCCAAGAGACATGTGCTTGTTTTTTTTTTATACCACTAAAGTGGTAACCAAGCGTACTGCCCACTTGATGGTCAGCGGTTACCGTAGCCTATGTACGCATGCAACATCATAGATACCACTTGCGTATTACCACCCTGAGACGTTAGATAGAAGTATAGGTATGGTGGTAGTCCTTCCCCGAACGAGCTCTATCACAAAGAACTCTACTACTATTAAAACTTGTGCGACCAACCACTCTCACTCGAGAGTAGACCAGTGTCCCAGGAGTGGGAACAATAGAAGGCTATCACGGAAAACTACGAGACGTGGGTTGCTACGCCGCCGGCGCCTTAGCACGTTTTTTTTCAAATCTGAATATTTTTTTCTTACCACATTAAAACGAAGAAAATAACAGGTAGGTACTTACCTGATCTTTTGCTGTTATAGAGTACTTTGTAGTAAAAATACATTTTCCGACTTCAAAGAAACTTCTAATCTAAGCGAGCTGAAAATTGTTTCAGACAATTTTAGTTTCTGATTAACACACCCTTTGTGTTAGATAAATTCTTATCTACCCAGTAACTGTCTAGTAGTCGGTACTTCTGCTTTGCTTTGACAGTTTCATAATTTAGGTACAGCTTATCTGAGAATTCGGTATCAAAAATTTTTTTTATTAAGCGTTATAAATTTTCCGTTTTTAAATAAATTTAGTTTTATTTTATTTATTTTTATAATAACTAAATAGGTAACAATTTAGTCACCGTGCATATTCCATGCACGGTGATTACATTTTGTAATTTTAATGTAAGTTACGAATCCATAAATACTTCGTTTTATTTTTATTTTTGTTTGTTTAGGGCATGTCTTATATTTTTTAAACCTATTTAACGTCTTCCTCTGTAAGTCCATAGTTACAAAGGAAAGCGGTTTGAGCTAATTTTTTTTTATCATAAAGCACTAACTTTGGTATGTATGGTATTGTCGATTGATCTTGGCCATTGTTAGCCGTTTGTGATGCGCAAAGACAATTCAGTTCGGAAAAGCTCCATTGCGCATTGTAATGGCTAAATTCACAACATCCGAGATCCACCGGCAGAACTTTGACCCTAGACGTGAACTGAGGGTCGTGGATGAGTTTATGAATATTGATACCAGTGTAACTTATAAAAACATACCGTAAAGAATTGTGTTTTGTGTTTCAACAGCAAAAATAATATTGATTGACCAGAGGCCTTCTCATCAACGCAATCTCGATCCCAATTTAAATCAAACTCTAATTTACTGCTGCAATTTTTTTTAACTCTTGGAAACAAGGTTGAATTTGGCGCCAGCTTGTCATGAAATGCCATATTCCAATACTTGTCCAATACCTACCGATTGTTTTTAAAACTAAGACTAATAGTGTAACTTACAGAAGCATACTGCATTGTGTTTTGTGAATTTACAACAACAAAAAGAAACCTGTAGCATTACTTTAATACAATGTTGGGTAATATAACAAACTGTAATGGCAATAAAGAAGAATAACACAAGAAAATGTCCTTTACCCGGCACAGAACAAATTGATTTCTGACCTCGTCTCTGTAATTGAAAATCTCGCTCCTTTCTCCCTCGACAGTTGAGCTATTACCGGTCGGCACAGGGATGGGATTTCAGAGCAACTAGGTACATGTAAGAAAGCTTGAAAAATCCTTGTTTTTGAACCAAAAACCAGCATTTCAAAACGATTCAAACCCAAACGACACTAGTGGTTATACAGTTTATTCAGGAAAGTTCTAGAAATATTGATAATGTTTTTTTTTTATTCACAATAGGCTTGCGCTTGACCACTAACTCACCTGGAGCCTTATTCGCTATGACCAAACGCGGGCTGGTTACGATATCTGCGTGGAATCGTTGTTGACGAGCCACGTTTTAGGGCTCGTCTGACTGTTTTTTAATGTCAACCTTTCAATAGCGAAACTATCGCTATTGAAACAACACAGATACGGATAACAATTTTACAATTTCACACCATGGCACGTATAGAACACGTTACTAAGTTACACGTTATTGGTAAGGAATCTTCTAGGTCATAGCGAATAAGCCCCCTGATGTTAAGCGATGATGTGGTCTACGGTGGAGCACGCTTGTCTAAGAGCAACCTATTCACTCGTGACTTGAAGACACCCAGGTTATAAGTATCGGGAACACACAGACTCTGGCACAGAAATACATTTTGTTAAACTGAACATTCTATTTATTGTTAAACTGTATCACATATTTCCTTATGCTGACACTGCACTTGGCATATTTGTTTGAATATTTGCGTTATTACATCAATAAAAACTAAACTTTGTAACTTACACAGAGTCGATTTTGTATTGACGAGCATTATTATGCCAAGTGAAGTGCCAGCATTAGATGACTAATTCGCTGTCGAATAGACGGGAAACCGTATTGGCACTCAAACCTAGACTAAAGTCACTGAAAAATAGATTTTGTGGCAGTTTTCTGTAAAGAAAATAAGACCTTATACTTATATAGATATGTTTTTTTAGAACCGGAAAATTCTTATAAAAGTCGGTTTGCCATTTTAGCACGGAATAAAGACTTGTTGTCGATTTGGACAAAATTTCTTAAAAATAATATAATCAAAAGTGTCAGTGTGTCTGTGTCCCAATAAATTTGGTCAGAATCGGCAGCAAGTCGGAATAAAAAGGTTAAATTATTACCCCATATTATATATATATCCCCATATCCATTAAAATAAGTTTTTTTTTTAATGATAACAGGGTTTAAGTGTTTGGATGATATTATGTTTTTGTAGAGCTAAAAATTTCTCATAAATCTGTGTCACATCTCTAGTTCGGGATAAAAGGTTAATTTATTGCCCCCATACCCTTGGGATGGTAACCACTGGACTGAATTTCCTTCGATAAACTGTTTAATATATTGCTTGGTTGGGTCAGGAGGTTTTCAAAGACTAGGTACTTATAAATTTTAACAGCATTATTAAATTGGTTCAACAGTTCTTTGTTGAATATTACCAATTACTGAGAAGTCGCTTATTTTATTGGACCCTTGCATGCTCTAGTCAAAAGAATATCTCAGTAAAATACAATACACCTTTACCCTCTGCTATTACAGTTACTAAGTATCTTTCTACGAACAAACAAACGACCTAATGCGAGTTTTGGAGCATTATGAGAGGTTTACAAAATGTTTAATACCTATCTTTGCAAGTGTATTCATAAAACCCCAGTGCGAATTATAATAAACACAATATCTGAACAAACCCAAATATTGTAACGACAAACGTAATTTTCCATTTTGTTACTTTTATACAACCATAATAAAGAGGTTTATGTGTGAATTAGAAACGCTAAAAAATAGGAGTAAATGATAATGGCGGTAAGCGAAATTGCAAATGAAAACGTCGTTTGGTACAAAATAAAGCTTAACGATATTGCAAAAAGTAAAAGCTTTCCTTACAGACAGGAAGAGAGAGATCTAAACCGCACCCACACTAGGAATGGGCAATGAACGAAACAGTACCTAAATTAAAAATAAAACGTCACGATGGCGTTGAAAACGCTCGCACGTGCATAATGTTTGTGTGTCCTTGTATTGATATGTTTTATATGAACGCTCACACCCCGTCACGTCATCGCGTCGTCATTTCGTCCCGCTGAACGCTCGGCTAGAAAGCAGTCACTCAATTCGTAGACATTACACGTAGCGCTCGCTACGCTCGTAGACACGCGTAGCAATAGTAGCCAGGCGCTAAAAAACGTGCAAACAATTTAAAGTCTTATTAATTAAATAATTATGAATATTAATATTCTACCTCTGAGTATTAAAACACAGTGTCAGATAAAAAACATATGGGTTTCAGGGCAATCTAGGGAGTTATAAAAATCGTAAGCTCCATTGATGCTTGTGAGTGATTTGGGCTTTAATAGCGTAGGATCATAATGATAAGATAACCGCATTACTGTCGGGGCCCAACACGGACTGATAAAACTATGAAATGGCTCTAACAAACATTAATTTTATGGCTTAGATAATGTTTTCTAAGGTAATTTTAACCAGTTTGTGTGTAGTTTGTAGTTTGTTACTTTCGCTTTCTGCTTAGAAAGTGTGTATGTTTTACAATTGATTTTAAAATAAAAAAACAAATTGTATTGCGAATTAACTCGAACCACAATTTCGCCAGTTTTTTTCTACACCTTAAATAGTGTTAACGTTTTGAACCTTTTGCGCCTTGTGGCAACTTACTTACTTGTAGAAAGACAATGTATGGAACCTTTTCCGAGCAATGCGGCTTGCGGCTATATCTATTCAAAAGGAGAGTGTGGAACCTTTTCGAGCAATGCGCAGGACTACCACCGACGTACCACCGGCCACCGTGCTCTTTAATAATAAATAATGCCGACTATTTTAGTAACATAAGTAATCTGTAATAAGAATGTACAAATACTGCCAAAAAACGAATCTGCCATAAAACGAATTTGCCATATCCAGAATATGTCCTAAACAGAATCTGCCCTAAACCGAACAAAGACCGTAAGCCACAAGTCGCATCGCTCAGATATTTAATCCACGATAATTTAATTCACATAAAATAATATGTTTTCACGTTAAATATGTTCTTTGAAAATTATGTTCCGTCTAGTGTATTAATTAAAGGTTGAATTTGCGCTGGTTCTGGCCTGCCAACGTAATCCTGGGACACTTTCCGGTGCGTGAGCAATCGCTCAACCAATCCACGGCGTCGGAGTCAGGGCTTAAAAGCCAGGGGCTAAAAACTCCACACACTGAGCCTCCTATTTAGTCAAGTGACACTATAGTACTAGAGAGTAGGAACCTTTGGGTGTACCCTAGGGAGTACCTTAGTACTAATTTTAAACTACATGTCGTACTAATGCCATTATTCATAAAAAAACAATCATTCAGTATTCAGTATTGTCCTTCTTTGTCACTTTTAATCAATTAACTCAGACGACTATTTTGAAAGACACATTATCTAACATTATTTGTTTAAAGTACGTTTATGAATAGGGCCATTATACTAGATAGATACCAGTGCTCTTCCGATTCTGAGGTAAGGTAGTAAGGACTAAGTGCGCAGGTGGCAGTAGAGGTACTACATTTTGAATACTTGCTACATTTTCAATGGACGACACAAAACTACACAAAAGCACAGAAAAGATAATAGACATAATTAGAAATATGGCATCAACTCAAGTATCGCGAACCGTCTCGCTCGTTCGTTCGTTCGTTCGTATGAGTCAGTGGCCAACTCTGGTGACAGAGTCTCTATGCCGCCCGAAGGCCTCAAGCTCAGGCTCGTTGCCCCACTTGCAGCTGTCGTCAAGGACTCGGCTACAGCGCCCATCTGAATCACTCCTAAATACCTCTCTGTTCTTGCGTAGCGTTTCATCTTCCAAGTAATTGGTTTTGTACACGCAATGTTTATAATATCAATGGGTTGACAGTGAAGAAGACGTCTAGAAGGTTCGTGACCGTTGCTTTTATACATTTACTACATGGATATGATAAAAGTAAGTACACGGGTATGTATATCTGTGTGCACATCAGTTAATGTTTGAAGGTTCGTGAAGTAGATACGGCTGGCACAAATTATTTTATGGATAATAATATGTTAATTTATTTCATGATTTTGTAGGCGTTAACTGTTGACATAAATTATATCACTGTGCAAAATAATAGTAGTTACTCCTCCCAGATATAAATACTTCTATTAAGGGAACTGAATTACTACTATTTTGAGTAAAGGTTGATAAACAACCCGATGTATGTATACCATACTAATTCCGGTTTCAATTCGTACTGTGAATAGTTTGAATGCATTTAAAAAATTATTGACAAAATTATTAGAAAAAAGAGCGTATTATTCTGTAAACGATTTTTTAAATGATATGGTTTTAATGATAATGGTCCAAATAAGAATATTAACATATATATAGATATTTTTTTATAATTGTAAATATCCAATTCTAATTTATTCATTTTATGTTTGTTAGATAGTATGTTGAATGTTTTATGATTAACTACTACATGCGCTCTGATTTTGACTTGTTTAAATTGTGATTATGTACCTAAATGTTTGTAAGCCTGTTAGGTTAGACTAGAGATACTTTAATATTTTAGAATAAGATCCATTTTATGTAATACCTAGTTCTACAAACAATAAATTTATCTTTATCTTTATCTTATCTTTATCTTTATCTAATATCTGTTCAGTGCCGGCCGATACACTTGATATACAGTCCTTAGGATAAGAACTCTCAAAAGGCTCAGTAGGGTACGAGCTACCTTATCCTTTCTCAAATAAAAGACAGAGAGGAAAGACCCTTCTTCAACTGTGGATCCTGTGTAAACAAGCATTGGGGTCACCAAGGCTGCTTACGTAAGTAAATGTGATGAACTGGAAGAAAACGTATTTTGTCACGAACAATTTTATAGATAGTTCTCTGTAATAGAGTCGTATGCTACTATTTCTGCCACCAAACAGTAATACATTTTTCCGGTTTTTTTGCATCATAGGCAATCATGCTCGTGAATTACGTGCAACTATTATACATCATACCTAGTCATATTTTGTAGACTACTGCAGTTGTTGTCGTATTTAAATATTCTTCTTTCTACCTACATGTGTTTGTTCCTAATTTTTATTTTTTATTTGATCACCAACGGTATGTAATTTATGAAATAAACAATCAACATGCTAATTAGCTAAATGCCACAACAATTGACGGCATGTTATGAGATTAATTAAAATTACATCTGTGTGTTTTCTATGTATAAAAAAAAATATCTATCTATGTATTGTATTGTATTAAATATATATCAGTCATCTAATACCCATAATACAGATCTGTTTAACAGCAGCTTACCTTGGGCTAGATGATGTTGTGTGGATTGTCCAGCATTATTTATTTATTATTTATTTATTACATAAAACATTTTTCATTTTGATTGATTGAATTTACAAACCTCTCAAAGCTGCTTTGATTGCGTGATGCCAATCTACGAGTAAAGTGCTCTTTAACCTATTTTAGATCACTACATCTTATATATTTTGAAAATCTTATCAAAATCCGTACAGCCGTTTGTTTTTGCCACAAGCCTCAAGCAAAGAAATATGCAAATATCCAGACTTTCCGATTTATATATTTGTAGGGTTTATTGATATAAAATTAAGTATACTCTTGCTTCGAACAAGCTCAGCAACGCACTTCTCACTGGCACGCTGCTGCAACCATCGACGTCGGCCGCCACTATCAATTGATAGATAGAGTAATTCAGGAGCAAGATTTAAGCAACGGTGCGAAACCGGGGCGGGTCGCTAGTAGAAAAATATAAGAAAACCCAACTCTACTGATGCCTACTAGTACTACGTAAAGTAATTTACTGTAGGTTTTTGGCTGAAAAGCAGCGCTAAGAACCCACCCACCACATGCTGAGCCAAACTCCTTTTCGGCACAAGGCAAAATACTAAATGTACTAGGTACTCGTATCTAGGTACATTTAGTACCTAGGTATGAGTACCTACTTGTCTATGGACCAATGCAAATGTTTTCTTTTATTATTAGGTAGATATTTTGGTGTTTTTTGATTGGTTTTATTTGTTTTAATCTTTGAGTAGCTTGTGTCGAATAGATGTTTTTCTATTTCTATTTCTATTTCTTGTACTAAATACAATGTATTCTGTGCTTAAACATAAACGGTGGGTAGTGTGGTGTCCCACTAAATAATGAGTGGAGGCGGAATTGATCGTTTACCATAATAAATGCGGTTATGACCCGACGTGGGCTGACGATGTGATGGAAGGGTGTTTTATCATGTTTCACGGATTTCAGGATCGCAGTCAGGCTGGTATCATCATCATAATGATCAGACTTCTAATGGTTCTTTCTTACCAATCTAACTTAACTTTAATTTATTGGATAGACATTCGTAGGCTTCGTAATCCTCATTAATTAAAATTATGGGCCTATGAAAATAATACCCATGGGTAGTATTTTCATAACGGTTAGTTAAACATTTTAATCTCGACTTGATGATACATTTACCGTCTTAAAAATTGGAATGTTCGCGCTAACCTGGTCTAGCTAATCACATCACAGTATCACACAATAATATTATATGTATAAATGCGAAAGTTTACATGTTTGAATGTTTGTTGTAGACCTCGACAACCACTAAACCAATTTGGCTAAAAAACATAGTTAGATAATGACCGGGAATAGAACATAGGTTACTTTTTATCCCGAATAAATATACGGTTCCCGAGTTCCACGCGAACGAAGTCGTGGGCAACAGCTAGTGTTTAATAAGATTGGTTGTAGAGTTCTTTGTATTGTGATAGAGCTCGTCACCATTAATATTTCTGCCGCAAAGCATGTTAGTATTGTAATATTGTTATTTTAAGTACTTAGGTATGGGTAATGTATGTACAAATATATACAAAGTCACAAACATTTTATTCGTAAAATCCTTCTACATTAATTTGTGGATTTGAAATTTGCTGATTTCTGGGTCGATTTGTTGCTAGGGGGTTTAATATCTCCCCCCTTTATGCTCGGGGCACGGGTTCGGGGATGACTGGTTTGAGGGATGGCCACTTTTATTATATTTATCGGATTTATGAGCTTTAGCTAAAGTATAAAAATAATGTGTATTCCAGTTTTTCAGTTGATAGAAGCTCAAAAATGTCAGTTAGTTATTGATTAACCTTTCACGAATAATATCTACTTACTCTTGTTATTCTCTACCAGTTTCTTAGAAGCTTATAATAATGCCCACTGATTATTCAAGCTTATGTACATATTGTATCTAAAAATGCCAGCGTAATTTGTCATATTCAGAAATCTTTACCGCCAACGGCTCGACCCTCATAGAACTTCCAGGAAATCAAAGCAAAACGCTTTACCAGCTGCACGTGCCTGGAACTTACAAACTGGGGCAGCGGGATAATAATAATTATAGTCAGGCATGATATTAATATTATTACTTCAGTACTAAAGTACTGAAGTAATAATATTTACGATAAATCGTGGCCTCGAACTAGCAGTGAGTGCCAACGAGCTTTATTAGATAGTACTTTTTTTTAATAGTATTTACCGCCACACTAAGCGCCATTCATAACCTTACATGGTTTAAAGTTAGCTAATTTAACTTTTAAATCTATGATATCACAGTTTGGTTCATTGAATTAGGAATTACAAGAAAGCCAATGATTAGCAAGCCGCTGAAATAACAGTTTTTTTATGTGCTTATGGGAATACACAACACAATAAAGTTAAGAACAAAATAAATTCGGATATTATAAAAATCATCTTCATCATCAGCCTATATCAGCTTACTACTGCGATATGACTCTTAGAATGAACGTCTTACAGCGCTTACGTCACCTGAAGGCGTAGGTTTTAATTAAACTCACGCCGTCACCGTGTATCGCAGGGAAGTGATACCAAGCTTGGTCAACGTCGAATCATGACATACCATAATTCTTTGTTAATAGAGTTCATTTTTGTCCAGGACTTGGGTTTTAATTCAAAGTCTTCGTGATCATAATGTATTCGTTCACGGATCGAAAGCATTGCTATTATGCCACCACATAATTTCTTGTAATAAAAAAAATCTAATGTTACACGACCGGTTATATCGATCAAAAGGTTACTCCACACCTCCACAGAACAGATATTAGTACGTACTACAACTAGACCACCAATGTTCTTATTATCGGTTTCAAATGCTTATAATCGTTTTCAATTCCAACTTTGTTTCAAACAACCTCAATCCAAACCAAAGTTTTCATTGAGGTAGAGAGTCGTATCTCCCGTGGCTCGTGTAAAACACAGTTTAAATAAAAGCCACCTGGCTCGAAGCCAGCCGACACAACTGGGCCGTTGTGAAGAATACGCTGCCGGATGCTTGCGGACTGAGACTGGCATGATAACAACTCTTATGACTTTTTTTATATCTACCGCTGTTAAAAGTCAGTTTGTGAGTTAGTGCATGGGCCCAAACAATGAAAAGACTGAGTTTTTCTCTTCTTCCGAAACGAATTTCAATTACAACTTTAGTCTAAACGGTTAGCGTGCTAGCGTCAACTTGTTAATCAAAGAGAGGAGGTCACTTAGTTTTTTCACTCGTTACAGTTCAAAACATTACGTGTCAAGTAATGTTTGCACTCTGCTGCTTGAAGGTAGAATATTTGGCACTGCGGTGGTACTCACCAAGACGGACTCTTACTAGTCCTAACACCAGGAAACCTTCTTTGCCAGTTCTTTTACGGCATGGGTACGTTGTGGAACTGGCGTAAATTTGAGGCATCCGTCGTAGCGCACCTAGCACCTAGCGCACCAAAACGAAGCGCAACAAAGTACTTCCACATAGCACCATAAGCGTTCTTTCATAAGAGTAGTAGAGTTCTTTGTGATAGAGCTCGTCCGGGTAAGGACTACCACCATACCCATTTCTGCCGCCAAGCAGTAATGCTCGCATTGCACACACATGCACATGAGACTTTCCATCTATCTAACGTCTCAGGGTGGTAACACGCAAGTGATATCTATGATGTTGCATGCGTACATAGGCAGCGATGTACGCATGCAACATCATAGATATCATAGGATAGGTCAGCGATTACCGTAAATCGCTGACCATCAAGTGGGCCGTACGCTTAGTTGCCACTTTAGTGGTATATAAAAAAAAAAAAGCGCGCCCGTTTTGATATGTACGATCATTCAGTACCTAATTGTAAGACGAGTAAAGAATGGAATTCGTTGCCGGTGTCTGTTTTTCCGGACCAATACAATATGGGAGTCTTTAAGGCTAGAGTGAACAGGTTCTTTCTAGGCAAGCGTGCTTCATCATCGACCACACCATCACTTACCATCAGGTGAGGTGGTGGTCAAACGCTTGACTATAATCAATAAAAAAAAAAAAGACGTTTCAAAGTGATCCTTATAACTTTGATAAGATAAAGCTCTTTCGACTTTGACTGGTTCTTCACAGTACCTAATGTGAGTTTTTGCTTTGTTCCAGGTGGTTGCGGAATTCGAGGATGTGGAGCCAGACGCGCTGTACGACGTCCTCCACGACCCGGAGTACCGCTCCGTGTGGGACACGCACATGCTGGCAGCCGAGGACGCGGGACACCTCAACGTCAACAACGACGTCGGATACTATGCCAGTGAGTATATCCCCCAGCGATAAACCCGCAGATTTCAAAATTTCGAACCGATATTTCGTCTAGTTCGTACCCAATCACATTAATTTCAGAAACAAATTCTATGAAACTACTTCGTATTTAGTTCAGCTCAGACATTTTCATGGGCTTGCTGACAATAACGTCCGCATTGTAACAAATAGACAAGTTCCGAATCTTTCCGAACATTCGCGGACAAATCAAAACACAACTTCAAACAAAATATGATTGCAAATTTGTTGCTAGCCTATGTTTTGCCAAGAATATCGGTCGTAGGACATTTCATTTTATACTGGCGGCGGCATAAAACACTGGCCACCCACATCAACATCAATAATAACGACGTTGTCGGATGCCATGACACTGCTTTAGTTTTCGAACAAGAGCCCTAAGTACCATGAGCTCTAATTGCAGCGCTGCGTTTAATTAAACTGCTTCCATACAAAACGCGCAAAACGAGAGCTGTAATATGAATAATCCTACCATCTTATATCCCACATTTACCCACTGAATAGGCCCCCTATAATACTTAACATTATTTCCAATCTTGAGCCAATCAAGTTTAGAAATTCCAATTGCGAGCGAGCTCGAGATGAAAAATTTAAATAACTCAGGATTAATAATGCTCAAAAACTCCCTCTGTAGAAACCTACTAGTAATTCACTATATTTCACAAATCACATTGTTCTTTTGAGAGCTGTAAGTATATACCTAGTCTATTTATTGTGCGTTGATTTAGTTATTGGAGCTTGGAGCTGCTAATCCAATACGATTGAGCAAATGTCAGCGCGATGCGACAGGCAACGGAATTTCGAAGTCGAGTAAAGCGCGATGGTATTACAAATGTTCGAGTTGTGATCGATGAAACAACAAATTTCTCACATTACTTGCAATCTTTCATATATGGATGGGAGAGAATATAGCGATATTTATCTCATAACACTATTTTACTGGGAAAAAAGGGTCTGCAAGTAGGTCTACTATCAATGGGCACCTAATTTATCATGGTAAAGAACCCACTGGTCTTAGCAAAAACCTCTGTTTGACAATACTGACAATACTGCAGCATTTGATTTGTAATAAACATAGTGTAGTTTTGGTAAATAATTGGATGAGTTAAAAATAAATAGTTGTTTTCTTGTTGTCATAAAATCTATCTAGGGTCTAGTTTTGTAACACAAAATAAATATATTTCCAGGGCAAAAATTTTGTTATAAAACTGGAGATATTTAGTGTCGATTTTGCTGTAACATTTTCTTAACTAAACTAACTAAAATTGTTGCCGTCCTTTTCTTATGAAATAAAATACAAAGGACCGCGATAATTTTAGCTAGCTTAGTTTAGAAAATGCTACAGCAAAATCGATACAATATCTAACTAAAGTTACTGATAACTCTCGGCTCCGCTCATATAAAACGTGAGAGGGTTCCCGATGTCTCAAACAATCGCGGATACCTACTCGCATATAACGTCGATGTGGTATAAAATTACGTAAAGGTTACCTACCTGCGCTTGGGTACTTGAAATACTAACTTTCTATTATATGTAGATCAACAGTTAGATTATTATCAACAGTTAGAAAATAAGTCATGGTGGGCAGTACACATTGGTTATATAAACGGGTCTTCAGACACTGTGGAGTATCAACTGATTTCAAGATGTCATCCAACTTGCCAAACGCAGCCCACCCCAATTGTATCCGCCTTGAGATCTCCTTTTGTTGATACCCTTTGCCAAAGGATAAAATATGTCCAAGATAAAGATATCGGTCAACTATCTCCAGTTTCTCATTTCCCACTATTACAGTGGGATTTGTGACACTGGAGACATTCGCCATCACCTTCGTCTTGGACATATTCATCCTGAGGCCAACACTCAAAGAGGCATCAAAAAGATGTTGTAGCATTATCTGGAGATCATCAAAATTCTCTGCGAACAATACAAGATCGTCTGCAAACCTTAAATGAGACAAGTTGACACCGTTGATGTTAATTCCGAAATCTTTCCATTTAAGGGTTTTAATGATGTCCTCGAGGACAGCCGTAAATAGCTTTGGGGAAATGGTATCTCCTTGTCTCACCCCTCTCTGGATAGGTACAGGATGGACGCTCACACATGAGGCTGTGTACAGAATGAGAGTTGCACAGAGAGCCATGGAGCGAGCCATGCTTGGCATCAAACTTATTGACCGAGTTCCAAACACAGAAATCCGAAGACGTACCAAGGTCAAAGACGTCGGGAATCGGATAATGGAACTCAAATGGAGCTGGGCAGGACACATGGCAAGACGTGGTGATGACAGGTGGAGTAAGGCGACAACTGAGTGGTGGCCAAGAAGTGGCTACAGAAACGTCGGTCGTCCGTTGGCGAGATGGGTAGACGACATAGTGAAAGTCGCGGGCCGTAGGTGGATTAGATTGGCACAGGATCGTGGTAGATGGCACAAACTAAGGGAGGCCTATACCCAGCAGTGGGTGAAGTCAGGCTGTGGATGATGATGATGATGATGATGTTAGAAAATATTTGCTACTGGACATAGAGCCCTTAGAGTGCCATGACGACTGATGATCATGTGCCTTTACCACCTACCAACTTCCTACGACCGCTGTAATGACATCGAATAAATGCTTACATTCTTGCACAGTGTAGAGATGATTTGGGATCACATAAGTTAGGCGTTGTTAGAGAGAAACACTGTTATGAGTTGTAAGAATAGAATGAATTTATTTAGCGGTGTCCGCTGTATATATACAAAAAGAATAATGAACTAGATTTTACTAGAATGTTCTAACCAATCATAAATGCGGATTGTTGACCATTTAGAAAACAATGTATGAGATTAGTCTAGAGTGTTCGCGATTGGTCCGAGATATAAAAACTTATACGACGAACGTTGCGTTGTGTCTTAAATGTTCCAGCGTGGAAGTTTCTAGAATCGATGAAGTAGTTTTGTGCTATTTATTAGATGCATGTGCAGCTACAAGGTATTCAATGGTAACTATACCAGTGCAAACTGAAAAGTTTTATTGAAGCAAAAAGCTTAAAGCTGAAAAGAAAAGTTTTTTTAACTTTCCATTTTTTTTTAGAGGACCAATCCAGATAAGTTCAAACCTGTAACCAAAAGTATACCAGCCTCTGCGGAAAAAAATTACAAACACCTTTTCGAGACTATTAATTCTATCTGTGTCCAGTAGTGTAAAAACTCTAGAGCGCTCAGACACAAACAAAGCAAGAAACTCACGCACAAACAAAGCGATTATACCTAACCTACAGCATAAATTACTTTCTCTACAATAAGGTGGAGTTATGTGGGATTGTGAGAAACGTTAATTGAATTGCACAGCGAGACAGCTCTGTTTTATAGGCTAGTCCTAGAACAAAGACAAAGAACTAGTTTAGGTGTTAGTTTTTTAGGTCAATAAATGAAGAGACCTTCAAGTCGTTTGCCTGATGTTAAGCGCCACGCCTGACAATACAGCTGCAATGTCAACAAGCAATTTCTTCACCCCGAGACCTAGTTAGTTATTGTCTCTTTCGCCGAGCAATTTCACTTGCTACATTGCCCTTAATTAAACCAAAACACAGTGTAGCTTGTACACCACTTTTAGGATGCAGAGCATCTGGCACTGATGTGATGTCGATACTCGGCATCCATAACAATAGCAAAGGTCATGCCAAAAAAAGCGATAGGAACCCAGCCGGTGTTGTTGCCAGTTCTTTTACGGCATGAGCGCGTTGGAACTGGTGTAAATTTTCCTAGCTTGTTAGACGTTTTAAAGTGATCAATGTGATTCTATTGAAATATTTTTTTTTTATTTTGATTTGTTTTTCCCCTACCCACCAAGATAGACTCTTCAGTCTTATCACCACCTGGTGTTTTGGTTGTCACTGATAATTTTTAACTCAGATTAATGGCCCATTTACACCATACAATTGCCTTATCAAATCCATTTCCGAACATTTTTGTTCCAAAATCAATTTGGCAAGACAACTCTTGCAAGTTGCATAAGACTTAATGCTTTTTTTATCCTATTCTAACGCAGGAATGAGGCACGCGGCACTAGTAGGCACTAGAGCATAAGCCTTTACTTTCTGTACTTATATTGAACTCACAGCGGCATTCGGGACTTTATGTCACATCGAAAAACGCAATGCAGTAAAGCGCTTACCAAACTAAGTTGCTAAAAGTGCAGTTTTAAAAAAAAAATCGAAGGATCGGCTTTTATTAGGTTTGTTGATGTTGTTAATTTTGATCAAATGAATGTTAAAGATATTTTATTCGCAAAACATAAGTAAAATATAACGATTTACATTAGATCTTAGGTAGGTAGTCTGGTATCATTATGTTCTGCCTCGAAATTAGGCGTGCAAACATTTTCTTTTCTAAATGACATTAGTTACGTATATATGTATCCCGTCCGTAACAATTTTACAAATTACAAGTCTAAGTTTAATTCAATTCAATGAAAGAGTAGTAGATTTAAGAGTAGTAGAGTTATTTGTAATAGAGCTCGCCCGGGGAAAGACTACCACCATACCTATTTCTGCCGCCAAGCAGTAAGTAATGCTCGCAATGCTGTGTTCCGGTTCGAAGGGTATGGTTTCCGGTGAAATTACAGGCACATGAGACTTACCATCTAACGTCTCAGGGTGGTAACACGCAAGTGATATCTATGATGTTGCATGCGTACATAGGCTACGGTAACCGCTGCCCATCAAGTGGGCCGTACGCTTGGTTACCACTTTAGTAGTACCTATACAAAAAAACATGAAATACCAGCGTACCAATATTCAATCTTACAGATATGAGATTTGACGACCGATGTGGCGCAGCGGGCGCAGGTCCGCCTGCGACGCAGAGGTTGCGGGTTCGATTCCCGCCTCGGGACAAATATTTGTACGATCTACAAATATTTGTTCCGGGTGTTCTGGGTATTTTATATTAATAATAAAAAATATCTATCTATGTATTGTATTGTATTAAATATATATCAGTCATCTAGTACCCATAATACAGCTCTGTTTAACAGCAGCTTACTTTGGGGCTAGATGATGCTGTGTGGATTGTCCAGCATTATTTATTATTATTATTAGTCTTGGATTGAGATAAAATATGTGTTGGTAGGTATACCATACTCTATAGCCCACATTCGATGTGTGTTCATGAATAAATGATGACCGTCTTACGAGAAGGCTTTATTTGGATTCTTTTCCAAGTTCCAAGTCTTTTGTAATTATACCTAAAGCCGCGTTTACACGGTGTGGGTTACTTGCGCAAGTGGATAAGACAATGCGTGCGGACACATTGCCTTGCGTTGAGTTGAGTAGGTTCATGCCAAATATTTTGCCTGAAAGCAGCAGTGTGTAAGCATAGTCTATCTATTCTATGTACTATGATTATGATAAGTGTCGGTGTGTCATGCCTTCTTTATTACATCTCGTACGCAGTCGGTACCCAATGTAATGAAGAAGTTTAGCAAACGTTACGAAAATTATTATACAGAAGTAAGTACTTAGGTACTTACCTATTTCGTGAGTTCTTGCGAATAATTCAGCTGCTCTACCTTTTCGTAGCTACGTCACGTAGTTGCCAAGTCAGACTACTTGTTGCGACTTGGACAGACTTGACTTGTTACCAGTTGTATACTAGAGCACTTCCTGTGACTTTGTTTGTGTAATTATCTTCTTACAACTGACTCGTCAACAAGTCTGTCTTAGTGGATAGGGGTGGAGTGGTAGATACTCTAGGTCTTATTCATAACCGAACTATAAGCCCCTGTTAGCTAAAGTGTCTTTTAAATTTGTCATCATCTTTGTTCTTTGACATAAGAATGACAAGGAAGTACAATATTTTAGCAAGCCACTAGCGACAGTTTACTTTATGAATAAGGGAGTCTGCCTTATGCCTACAATTAGGTAGTAGTGTGCAAACGTTACTGGGATTAGGTTACAAGGGTACTAAAGCAAGTGTGAGTGACTAAGTAGGTACGAACTTATGCCCTTTATTCATAAAAAAACCGTTATTTCAGATGTTCGTATGAGAAAGGGCTGTCGATTCTGCTGAATAAAATATATATATAAAAAAAGTTATAGGTACATATATTATATGTGGAACCAATCAGGTTGATAATGAATGACCTTCACTCACGCTCACAAAAAACGTAATCCAAAAACGAATAATTTGAATAGCATGCCATCCACTAATTTGATGCAGCTGTCGTAGAACCTTCTACGAAAGTCTACGCTGTAGAGCGTCCGAATCATCTCAGAGCTACAGATCGTAGTGGATCGTTGTTTTATTGTGGCCTAGTTCACAAAAATGTGCCTTAAATCTACATGACTAGAAACTACATTATATTGAGGATAAACATAGTAAATGGGCTAACAGATTGACTCGTAGATGACTTCCTGTTCCCGATTATTTCAATCGGAGCTAGATTAGCTATGTTCCGGTCAGATGGATTGCTTAGCGCTTCAACAGCGTATCGTGTTATTTTGAATGCGTTTTTATCGGATTCTATCGATGCGTTCGTGACGTAGCTGACTAAGTTTTTTTTAATTGATTCGTTTGGCCATAGCTATTTTACGGACGGAGGTCTTCGCGTGGCCTATTAACTTCGTCACTAGAGTTGGTTACCGCAAACGAATTATTTACTTATCAGATTCTAATTAATTTCAAAATTGCTAATCGCAAATGATATGAAAAAAACATAGAAACAAACAAAAAAACAAAACAAAAATCTGTAGTATCTAATGAGAATTCGTAGAGCTGGGAATCAGTAAAAATAGGATTCTGTTGAATAAAACGCAAATCTGTAGTAATGGGAATCTGTAAAACTGGGAATCAGTATAAATAGGATTCCGTTGAAACGAGAATCTGTGGTAATGGGAATCTGTAGAATTGGGTATAATCCAGACAAATGAGTCAGCTAAATAGAAATGTCGGTTGTCGAGTCACGACAATTCACTTCTCAGATGGGCAAACCGCTCGCTTGAGAGCATAATGACAGACATTATAAATTACGAACAGATTTTGGTTTGCGACGGTAAAGCAAGTCATTCATAGACGATTATTCATAGAAACAAAGAAATAAATAGTGATGTCTTTGACCGATAATGATCGGCGTGGATTAAAACCACCGTCACCCAGTCTCGCAGCAGCAGTGAAGCAGAAGCCGGTCATGATAATGAAAAGAAACGAGCGCTTGTTAGTAAAGAAAGTCGTAATATAGACGCGTGACTCAAAGGCTGGTTAATATCTGGCTCAACGTATCAGCATTGCCATTCAACGTGGCAATGCAGCCAGCAAGTTAGGAACGCTTTCGTCTGGTAGGGATTTGGATCAGTTGAGCTATCTACAGATCGTTTGTAACGGTCTTTAGATGGCTCAATTGTTTCATATGTATTTTGTCAGCGACCAACTCTGGAAGTGAAGGGCTTCGTCATGGCCTATTAACTTTGAATAAGCCGGGACCGACAGCCTAACGTGCCCTTAAAAGCACGGAAGCGCTCTGTTGAACTTTCCACTAACGGTTACCCATCCAAAAGGTGACCCAGCGGAACAACTAAGCTAACTACGCCTCGGTTGCTTCTAAGTAAAAGGAGCCTCTATTGATGCTAAACACTATAAGCTCTTGGCAGTTTTATTGGCATTATATTCAGTTCGTTGGTTTTCTATCGCGACCAAAGGCTCTAGATACTACTCAATATACAGAACCAATTTCCAGACATTTCCTAAATGAAAATTTCCGTTTAAACTGGGCGAACGTGCTTCGAGAAGTAATTTTGTAATGGAAATCGAACGTAAACCGTATTGTTTTTCCGTCACCACATTATTTTCTCATGTTATTTTACCGCAAACGTTAATTTTGTTATTTTACTGGAAGTAGCTGTTTTGCTGCTATCGGTTTTGCAATATGGAGAATTTGTTAAAGCATTTAGAGGCTGTGTTTGCAGAGGTCTTATTATCCAGCGGGTGGGCGGGTAATCAAAACTCTGTACCACCACATGCGTCCTTAAAATGATGAAAATGATCGAGCATAGATGACGTAGTACCATCAACTATTTTGGCTGATTTGAAGGCAATCGATTTTTTAATAAATTTATTTGCGCAAGTACAGATGGCTCTCGAATGGAACTTCAAGATTGAAATTCGAAAGACATGTGATGTAAATTACTGTCGCTATTCGCCTATTCTCGGTCACTATACTTAGTTCGAGTTTGTCACTGGCCAACTTTTGTAACGGAGTTATTAGGCTGCCAAAATTCCCCCGTCACGGCCTAAAAAAATGATAGTAAAATTGTAATTACCTACCTATGATGACTGATGGATGAGTCATCACCATATCATTCATACTGATGAGGTATAATTGTAATTTTAGGTCAATGCTGTCAATGCTGCCTACGACCCGGCATGTTCAGGTCTAGAGCACGGTTTGGCTGGAGGCCAATGCAAATTTTCACACCCCCAGAATGGATGCGCTAAAATTTACTTCTTTTTTGTTCGGAGCTCTACAATAATGCCTCTTCTGTTTTGGTAATAAAGTCGCTTTTTCATGCACCTACTGTGGCACAAAACACACGATCTAGGCGCAGAAGTTTGATTAGTGACATCATATAAAAACTACACCCTGCTTTTACAAAAAGGTTTATAGGTTTCTAGAATAAGCGAAGCTACAAATAAAATACTTAGGGTGAGTTGCACCATCTAACGTTAACGTCAAATTGTTCAATCGTCGTCTAACTATTTGACGTTAACGTTAGATGGTGCAACTTACCCTTAGTAAACCGTGAAATCAAATCAATTCCTGTTCTTCTAGAATAAGCAAAGTAAAGTACTTACCATCTAATTAAACGTGAAATTTTGATTCAAGATTTGTCTTGTGAAACAAGTCTTATAAAAATAGAGGTGTTTTCCAGTGTCCTGCCCAGCACCCCTCAAGAACCGCGACTTCGTGCTGCAGCGGTCGTGGCTGGACACGGGAAACGAGAAGATGATCCTCAACCACTCCGTATTCCATAAGGACTACCCGCCCAGAAAAGGATATGTCCGGTAAGAAAATTCACCATTATTTTTCAAAAGAGTATAAAATTGGACTGCATTTGTCAGCTAGATGTGGAAGTAGAACTCGAATTACGTCCTGTCAATATATTTACATCTTTTTACATCTTGTTAGTTATAGCGCGGTCTTTGTCCTTGTGTTCAAAAAATGATGCTTCGACATACTTTGATCGGTGACTTTGCATGTCGTGTCTATCTACAATAAAAAAGTGTTGGTCTCTTCACAATATAAGCGCTCTACACACTCCGCCGTACTTGTTGATAACCTAAAAATAAATACAAGAAACAGCGAGCTATATAAAAATAATAACCTTGAAGAAATACATTCCCCTAATTCTTCACGAGGAAAATTACGTTTTTATATTGTTGTAGGAATCAAAGGAGTACTTCGAGCTCTTCATCAGGTCGTTAAGACCCTCCGATTACAGCCAATTAATTTACCAGAACACAATGAATTGGGTGCTGGTGTTCCACAGAGTAATAAGTTGAGAATTTTCAGCAAATTGAGGACTGAAAGTGTAGTGCAGCACGGTTCGAAGGTGTCATGTCGGTTTGTTTGAATTTTCATTTGCGTTTTTATCTAATTTTACTTGATTTGCCCTACACCCAACAGTGGAATATTAAGGGCTGTGAATGATGATATTATTACAGGTAACGCAGAGCCCCGCACAAACCCTGCGTCGTTTTACAAGTACTTACCTGGCCCAATCTTACACGTCTATTTTGCACCAATTTCCGTTATCTGATCGAGCATACCCAGCAAGCTCGGATGGCAATTTACAAAAACTACATTTAAAAAATGATGATCTCTAAGGAATTCGTTTTAATATTCTTATATCCCAGAAACCTTTGTATTGGGGGCACTGTAGACAAATTTTAATTACTGAAACGAGCAATGAAAAAGGCCGTCTGGGAACCTTTTCAAACTAAGCAAATTCACCTAATCTACTTTTGATATTAAGTGCTTAGCTGTGAAGGAAAAATAATATTATTTTGCAAATGCTTTTAAATCTTGAGCTGGGATTAACTGCCTTGCTCTTTTCGTCTAACTAAGTACAGACGCCTGTCATGGTCCTTTCTTCTGTCTTTTGGCCCGACTGCCACAAGGCTAAGTAGACCTTGGCTTAGCGGTTAGGATTATATAATAGCATTCACCAAGGGATTACAGTGCTTTGGGGTTGAAATGAAAATGCATAACATTATTATTTCAAGAGAAATCAGCTAGTTAACATATAATACATACTTAGTTCTTAGATAGATACTAAGAATAAGTTTACACTTTTTTGCCTGTGATTTGACCCGAGGCGGGAATCGAACCCGCAACCTCCGCGTCGCAGGCAGACCTGCGCCCGCTGCGCCACATCGGTCGTCAATTATGCACATAGAATATTTTTCATTGCATTACTCACTGTTAGCAAACCCATATTACTTACACTAAACGTTTGAAAAGAGTCAGATACAGCCTCAAACAGTTTATAAAACTAGAATAAGAGACAGTATTATGTAGTACCTAGATTAGCTCTCCTTTTTCCTCCCTCAGCTCCTATGGAAGGGGCGCCTCAACGAAATTGGACTTTGATTGCATTTGAATTCACTCTAGAAACTTATTTCAATTTATTTCAAACGGAGACTCCTCAAGTTTCAATCTTAAAATTCATCTTTTAGCAGAAGTGCTGCTTCAGACATAAACGGGCACGCGCGACTCGCGATTTAACTTATTCATAAAGTTCTGGGAGGCGGACGAAAGTGTCAAGGTTTTCTGAAACAGTTCTTGTCTTCAGAAAACTGTTGGAAATGAGGCTTTTTATAATTCAAAAGACAAACTTCAAGCACAAACAATTTAAAGTTGATTTTGTGGCTAAGTAGAGCTGTTGTCAGAGTTGAGTAGAGACCATGTAGAGTCGTATCGCAAGAACCGCCACTCAATCTATGTAGCTTAGCTACCTACATAACCACGACCACAGCCAAGAGTGTCCAACGAAGAAGAAGAAGAAGGTAGCCTTATTACCGGTCTGTTGAAGATGATTAGTACTGCGTCTATTTTGGAGCGCTCGTGACGTAGCTGGCTAAGTTGTTCTTAACAGATCAACGAAGCACTGTTCCGCGGGGTCATCATTTGGATGGGTGACTGCCAGTGGCAATTTCAACTGAGCGCTCCCGTGTTTCGGAGGGCACGTTAAGCAGTCGGTACCGGCTTTTTCAAAGTTGTTAGGCCATAACAGAGGCCTTCGGGCGGCCTAGAAACTCTGTCACCAGAGTTGGCAATTGACTCATACGAACGAACGCACGAACTGCGTCTATAGTAGCAAGTTGGTTACTTTTTAATGCCCAAACTAATAAATGTGTGAAGTGCAGACGCTGCTGTGACTGGGAGGGACATGATTAGGTTTCGTAGGTGTTGGGGACACCTAAATTACTGCAAAATTAGCGACAATAAAAATATCTCAAAATCCGCTTTCTTGGAGAACCAAGAAGAAAACGAATGCAGTGAGTGTCAGTATCAGTTTTTTTCCAACGTTTGTATATTTATCCTCGTATTACCTGAAATCAAATTGCCAGAAACGCATAGTGGGCGGATGGTCCCGTGTCATTCGTTTATTTGCACAAGTCCCGCACTCGATGATGATTAGATAGGTACGGCGTGCGTCAAACCGTGACGACCTTGTCTGTCTCTTGACTCGCGATGTGGCCAATAAGGTTTTGTATCAGCTATCAATCAAATAGAATACAATACACAAACAATAGCATGGCCGTTATTCGTGCTTTCCACTGCGCGAGTTATCACTTATCATGTTAAAGCGTGGGTGTTGTGAGTCCTACGACTTGTTGCGCCGTGAAGTAGAAACGCTTGCTTAGAACACTTCGAACTTATAAAGTGATTTGGACCCCATAATCTTCGGATAAGAAGTTGGGGCCTATTCCACTGATCTACACACTCATTACTGTTAGAGCACTTGTGGTCTAATGGTAGTGATCATATCCTAAGGTCTTGAATTTCCCAACAACCCGTATTGGGTCCGCGTGGTTGATTAAGACCCAATCACTCTCGCTCCAGAGTAGGCCAGTGTAGCAGCAAACTAATTATGTGTGTTGTGTCCACAGAGCGATATCGCTTCTGACGGGGTTCGTGGTGAGGACCCGGTGCGGGGTGTCGGGGAGCTGGCTCGGCTACGTGTCTCGTTCTGACCCTCGCGGCGCCCTGCCAGCGTGGCTCGTCAACAGGTAACTAATAGTACTCTAGAAGAATATCGGCCGTCGTGCAGTTAGCCGTTTTTATTGCACAAAGATAATTTAGTCCAAAAAGGTCCATTGTGCATCGAAACGACTAGTTTACCAATGGCTTAGATCCTCTAAGCGCATCTTTACCTACAGTTTATTTCTTCTTCTTACAGTTTATTTCACAACTGCTCGTGCAGTGACACTGACAAGTCGTTGATAAGATTCAAATTGCAATAACTCAACTTAAAGTGCTCGTGCCGTTCACTAATTATTCATATCTTCAACATTCCGCTGAGTCACCATTTGAATGGGTTACCGCCAGTTGCAATTTTTACTGTTCGTTTCCGTGCTTCACGTTGCCACGTTAAGTGTTCGGTCCCAGCTTTTTCAAAGTGGACATGACAAAGGCCTTCAGGCGGTCTATTACCTCCGTAACCATACTTGACCACTAACTCATAAAAAACAACTTACTTTTGATGCTCAGCTTGATGACGCAGTAAAGGAGTGCTCGGCTGATGTTTAAGATATTGATGACAATTTGCATGTTATGACGAAAAGTCAAAATGTCTCTACATTTTGACTTTGTCATGTTCACTTTGAAAAAGCTGGGCTTGGCCTCCTAGGCACGGAAACGCACAGTTAAAATTGCCACACTGGCGGTAACCCATTCAAATGGTGACCCAGCGCAATGTGATCTGATAAGAATAACGTAAGCTACGCCACGAGCACTTCAAGTAGAGTTATTGCAATTTGAATCTTATCAACGGCTTGTCAGTGTAAAATACATGTTTGCTATGGTCAAGATGTCGTACCGTAATTCCAGGGTAACAGCTCAACTGGCGCCTCGGCTGGTTCAGCAGCTGCACGCCGCCGCGCGCCGCTACCCCAGCTGGAAGGCCGTCACCGACCTGCCGTACCACAAGCCCTGGCGGAACCCGGACCAGGTGCCTCCTTACAGGATATCGCTGGAAGACGTGAGTTACAGAATCTCAAACAAAGTCCCAAGCGACATACTAAATTGACCAAAAAACTGTCTCAAAAAGCTTACTATAAAATAAACGATTACTTATTATTATTATTAGGTGATAAAAAAAGCTTGAGACGAATGTGCTCCAACTCTACTCGGCATCAATAACCATAGCAGGGTCATGCCAAAAAAGCGATAGGAACCCAGCCGGTGTTATTGCCAATTCTTTTACTGCATGGGTGCGTTGGAACTGGCGTAAATTTTTCTAGCTAAGACGTTTCAAAGTGATCCTTGTGGTTATATTGAAATAAACCATTTTTGAATTTGAATTTGAATACTATTTCTTTCAAAAAGAACAGAAAATACTATTTGACACAAACCGACTGATCAAAATGTCGTTTTCTGAACCGGTAGTTCGAAAAGTGCATGACTGTAAATAACGAGCTGATTAGTTTACGGTTCATTTACTGTAACAGCACTGACGGAGTGGATGTAGCAATTTGTGGATGTATCATCATTGAAAAAAGCTAGGAACCCAGCCGAGTTTGTTGCCAGATTCTTCTAGGCTAGGGCGCGTAGAGCTGGCGTAAATTCACCTAGCTTTAAGACGTTTCAAAATTATCCTTGTGATATTATTGGATAAATATATTTTTTACTTTTACTCTATATTATCTTGTGTTTCGACATTATCATTCGCGTGAACGGAATATTTGTCAGACTATAGAAAGACGTGAGAACATTCCAGAGTAACAGTAGATCAGCTGGCGTCTTGATTGGTGCAGTAATTATTATACTTGCTACAGTGTCTTTCAAACCTAAGCACCAGTCGGAAAACTTGACACTGACCTACTCTCGAGCGAGAGTGATTGGATGAAACAACACAAATCATGGTAAACATGGTTATTATTACAGCAGTTGTTTCTTTATTAAATCCAGAAAATTATAGCTTTGAAACACTTTCAACAAATAACATAGCTAATACAAGTCACGTGATTGCTAAATCAATAAACCCCGTAACCACATTTACTACACAAAGGTATTTGGGAAGCCCCTAATAATCCAATAGAAACTTTCAAAAGTTTCCCCAATCCGGTTGGTATTATTTCCTAAGCTTTTGAAGTCCAGTTATGGACTTGTTGGAAATTTTATTTAAACTTACGCGTTTTTATGAACTCTTGTAGCCAATAAATAATACTGTGAAAACAGTTTTAATTGCCATCTCCTTTCCATCACCTGTACTCGATCGTTTTTCAATTTCAACCCGACAAGTGATACCTAAGTGGCAAGACAGGATAATTAAAATATTAAAAAAAACTATATCTCTCATGGTTTAGTGGTAGTGATACTTTTCGATCCTAAGAATACTCGAGGGATGGGTCGTGAGTTTGAAACCGGTCGTGCACTAAAGACTTTTCCACTAGTTAGCGATGGCAAAGGAAAATATTGTAAGGAAACCGGCATGTCTAGAACTAAACATTCGAAAGACAATATGCCATCCACCAATCCGAATATAGGTCCAAGAACCAAATAGTAATAAACGAATCACTCGAGGATAGTCCAGTTTCATCATCATCATCATCATCATCAACCTATTGCAGTCCACTGCTGGACGTAGGTCTCTTCCAAAGCGCGCCACTGAACCCGATCTTCGGCTCTTCTCATCCACTTTCTGCCAGCTACAGTGCGCAAGTCATCGCTCCATCTAGCCGGATGGCGTCCTACACTACGCTTGCCTAAGCGCGGTCTCCACTCCAGAACACGTTTGCCCCAACAACAACAATAGTCCAGTGTCCCGGCATGGAAATATTAGAACGCTGTCATAGTGGTGGTGACTGGATTAACTTGTTTGTTTGTATATTCCAGTGCGTAGACCCAGACGCGCCGCCAGTCCCAGAGGAACCGAAGCCAGACACTTCCCGGGCAAAGCTGGAGGTACCGCATTCCAAGGAAGCTGAGAGCCACAGCGTTGAGGATCTCGGAGACATATCCTCCGAGTTCAGTGTAGAGGTATGAATAGTACTGCAAATGGATCTCGGTCATCGTGAATATAGCCGTTTGTGATGCTCAAAGACAATTTAGTTCGAAAAAGCTCCATTGCGAAACGGCTAACTTCACGACAGCCGAGATCCGCTGGTCGTATTCAGCTGTTCCGATGTGTTTGAGTAATTTCGATGTGGTATATTATTATGACCAGAGGGTCGACTCTTGCGGCCAAAAGCGATATTATATCGTAGCAGTTTTTGTGCAAGCGTACATAGGCTACAGTATCTTAGCATCTAGTGGGATGTACGCTTGGTTGCCACTTTCGTGGTATATACATTTTTTTCTAAATTACTAATTGTTTTAATTCCAGGTGGACGATGACCCACACGAGATAGCACAAGACCCAAAGAAACGCGGCAAGTTCTACAAGCTCGTGAAATCAATGAAGAACCGTCGGAAAAGCGTCCAAGTGGCTAAGAGCGCAGACCATCTGGACAAGCCCGTGGAAGAGCGAGAGAAAAAGAAAGGCTTCAAGTTCCATCGCAGGTTCAGCCTGAGCAGGGGGAGGGAGGATTGAGCTTAACGTATTGTGCTTTTTGGAAAGTTTACGACGTTGGTTGTTAGTTGGTACTGTGTAAGTTCTAATGGGCTGCGGAATAAAGCTCATAGTTCATCGGGTAGGTCATGTTATAGGATCCTGATTTTCTAACAAAGATAAGCTAGAAGGCACAGTGAGAAAATTACGCAAACTTTCGAAAAATAAACCCAGGATATTGGATATTCTTGATAAAATATGGATGTTTTACTTGTTAGACTTGGTAATGCGTGAAGCGTGACAAAACAACTTACCGAATATAGCTACCCTAAAAATTATGAAAATGTTAGTCACAATATTACATATTAAGTACATTTAATGCTGCGCATTTTAGCTTATCTCTGGTGGAAAGCACGGTAGAGCTGAATTATAAATGCCAGCGGTCACCTATCAAAATGTTGACCGTGCTGATCGTTGCTTACATGTAAAACTGTTACGTTTTCAGCGCCACAAGCGCTTTGAGTGTTAAAAAGTGTGTAGCTTAGAGACAATATGTAATGTAGTCTTCTGCATTTAATGAATGATATTGAACTACTTTTATATAATGTTAGATAATATACCTATACCTATACTATCAATATTTCTAAAAATCCTCTTGTCTTGTAGATTTCTTTTGTACCTATATAATAGCATACCTTACCACGTGAACAATATTTTTTTATTTGTGAAACTGACTCTTTGAAAGTGTTATGAAATTGTATCGTGGAGTTTTGCTAGACTTTGCCAGGTTCTATAAAAAAAAGTTAAGATGTAGGTACACTTAGTTACAAAGGATATTTCATTCAGGATTTTTAATATAATACTTAAAAATAATCGATATGTATACTTTTTACTAAAATAAGTACCTAATCATATAATATTGCAAAATATCAATAAAAATAGATACTTACTCGTTAAGAAACAGAGCGTTCAAAGAAGCCTTTTTGTAAAGTACTTATACCTACTTTATTGTAAGTAATTACATAACAAAGAACATATCTTACATATTTTTAATTACTGCGCACTGCTTATCATATCAAATAATGTTTTATAATATAGTAAACAGCTTATTAGTATAATGTTATCTGTGGTTTTTTAGCAAGTACAGTCAACTGCATATAACTATGAGAACCTCAGTGTCAGTATATACTATACAAACACCTTTACAGGTAAGTAATGCTGCTGACTGTATTTTTTAAAGTAGAAAAGATGATGAATAGTAAGATGATATTGTGTAAGAAATTTTAGAATAGGTACGTTGGAATGGTTATTTTTCGCAAACGAACGGTATTTATTTCTAAATACTATCTAATCTAGTACATAAACAAAACTTACAGATACTTATTAATTAGTTATTACTTTCTGCCCACGGGTTTGCTTCCGTAGTAGGTACCTGAAAATATAAAGTACATATTTGTTTCTGAGCCAAAAACTCTATAGACAGACATGCCTATACCCGTGTTATTATTCTAAGCCTATACCATGTTTCAAAACTCTTATTCTAAATGCATACATTGCATAATGGTGTAATCATCCACCTAAACTTTTATAATCCACAATTAGGTATTTATCTTCTATATCAATATCAAGTCAAATAATAAATAATGTACTTGCCTTTCCAAAATAACTTGTATACAGTATTCAATCAAAAACACATAAAAACATGAACAGTCTGGTTTAGTCACCTATTTCTTCGAATAGTGCAAATTCTATTATATATTAGAAAAACGAAATAGTAAGAAACATAAAATCACGTAATTTGTATTGCGACAATAGAATTTTTTGTTAATTCCAGGAGCAGTCGGTTTTATACGAAAACATTAAAGAATATGGAGTATAGTTTTTGTTGTAAGATTGAACCATTTGCTAAGGTTTTGTCTAGTTCAAGGTTTCTTTATACTAAGTGACAAATCTGATGCAGAACGTCCGCGCGATTTTCCTTTGTAACACATAGAACTGTTCAGAACTGGCCATATTTTGGCGGAAAAAATCAAACAAAGAATGTCCGCGTGCGGACTTTCCGCGCCATTCTGAACGGACAAAACAACACAACTGAAAACAAAAAGCCTTTGCTGATTTAACGCTTGACTAAACTAGATTTTTTTCAATAAAGATATCTGCTTGTCTGACAGAGCAAATGAAGCCGCAGGCGAAAGAGTTTGTAACCCAGAGCGCTATCCATCTTGCTCTGATATCGGAACTATTATTAAAAATCCATCGAGAGAAATATATTTAGTTCAAAAGCGTCATATATTATATTCAGCTTAGGTACCTACGTACGTTTTTAATAAAACAAATACAAGAATTTATCTAACTCGGGTGAAGCCCCGCTTCACCTTAAAAATATAAACTATTGTTCTTGCGTAGTAAATTATAACAAATGAACACAAATAATTAGCTCCTGTTAAAAATAACTTTAATTTGAAACTAATTATCGCTGACACTGACTGTACTACTATTAAAAATTCGCTATTCTTTACCAGGCTTTGTTTTATCAAGATATTTGTAGAAAACTTATGGATAATAATAACTATTGTCTGTTCTTTCAGACCTGCTTAGTATATTTTCTTGACAGCCTGTAATTATAATTAATTAATAAAATCGCCCTAATCATAAGTGTTGGTTGATTAAAAGTGATTATATTGATTATTAGAACATGTTAATAAATTAATAAAAATAATATTTGTTTATTACTTACACTAAAGAGGATATAGAGATTATTTTATAAAGTTTAGTGAAAATGTGATTTACCATGATATCTTTATCTATTTCATACCCATAGCTCTGTACAGGTAGATACTTAAGGGGGTCGCACACGAGTAAAATAACCTTTGGTAAGATAAGTTTCAAATTAATATTTTAAACAAAATAAAATATGTACTTAATTACATTACATTACAAAATATACAAAATACATATGAAACAGTTGAGCCATCTAAAGACCGTTACAAACGACCTATAGATAGCTCAATTGATCCAAATCAATTATTTTAAACATTTTAAATTTCTTCTTTCCACTTCAGACTGCTGTAAAAAAACGGATTTTAACATGTTAAATATTTACAGCACTACAAACATTATTTAAATTAACTTATTTATTTAATTGCCTTGTGTTTCTGTTTTTAATAATCCAATGGTACGAGACAACACTAATTTAATCAATGTGTAACAAATAGCGTTTTTATGTAAGACTGACCATGTTTTTTTGAATTCAAGTTCATTACGTGGACGCGATCCTCGAAATAAGTATATCTTGTGCCTTTCATTTTTAACTAACTCATAAATTTATCACTTTTCTTCCACTTGTGATATTGAACAATCCGTACAAAAGTGCAATAAATACATTTTACAAAGTTATATTATAAAACGTTGTATAAATTTACAATTTAACATTTTAAATCTGCTTAAAAGTAAATGAGGCATTGTTGATACGTATTTAAAAATAATAAAATACTTTTAAATAAAACATAGCAACATTTTATGTACTTCATTAAAATCTTACTACAGTTAATTAAATCTACTGTTGAAGACTAGGTACTTTTACTGACAGTTTTTAAGGATACATCTTTAAAGTATATTAGGTACTTGTGTTTATCTGTATTTACGTGCTCAATTTTGCGTAGATAGAATCTACTATTTCTATCACTTTACAAAATAATAATTGATATTCAAATATTTCTTAAAAGAACAGGCAGTTTCGCTAGTGTCCCGCTTCTCTTACAAACGGACAAGACAGCAAAATTAGTGCGGTTCCGCTGTTAGGGTTTCGCAGCGGAGATGTGCTACGTACGGGCGTCAAATTCGATTCCAAATTCAATCAAATGTTTGCATTATCTGCAAATATTTCGGCTTTGTATGTTAGGCCTGTGTCAATGCAATATCTGTTGCGTGTGTGTTGCCATCTGTTTGAGAGTACTACTACTAAACTGTATCCCGAGATCGAAAATACAACTTACATTACCTTCTACAACCGAATGGTGCGAGTTGAGTAACACAAAATTATATTATTTCCGTTCTACAATTGGTTCCATTTGTAAAAGTTGGTGTGTACAGTCAAAAACCGAAATATGTTGATAAAGTATGAATTTAAAACGGCATATACCTACAGTAAATATTACGGACCCACACGACACACGGGCCGTAGAATGTGACCAAATGTTCATGTAGCGTGATAAGACTCGCACAAGGTTTCATGTTTTAAGCTAATGTGTCAGTATAAGCAGTCTTTGCCTTTCTTTCTGTGTATGAAATGGTACATAATTAACTTGTTCTATGCAAAGAAACTTAATTTTGTCTCTGAGCCCTGAAACTGTAGTAGTTGTGGGATGAATCTTGATGTTGTGCTTGAAGATTTGTTTCAAACTTAGAGTAATTATTTGCAAACTATGTACCGCTATTTAATAAAAAAATACTCTTAGGCTGGACTCGACCAACTTTTGGAATAGCTATTCTGCAGAATAAGAAATGTCAAATACAAGTAAACTGACAGTTTTCTAGCTAATAACTACGATTTACTTTGCGTATAGAGCATAATCGAGTTTGGTCGAATCCAACCTTAGGCAAATTAAAAATAGTCTTTTATGTTTGTAACATTTTGTAAAAACCTTTCTGATATTGTAAATGCGAATGTTAGTGAGACTGTTTGAAGTATAGTAGCAACTGAAACACAACGGCTAAATAGGTAGTTATAGACGAAATCTGAAAACGACAGAGTCCTGATTCTAATAAATGGTAAAAACAATGAATAGAGCACTATTCCCATTGATTTCTACTACTTATTACAGTGTATTTGTAGATTTTTATGGTGTTGTGTTTATTATAATATAGGCGCGCTATAAGCTAGCGACCGATCATCTTGCTCCGATAAAGCGTACTCAAGACACTTCTTATTTGTTACAATGGCGCGGAAATTCAGAGCGCATTATTTGTCGCTAGTGTTTATCTCCAAAGTTCATATTTATTCCAGTCTTTCTATAGCTTGCTGTATGACTCTCAGCCCTTCAAGTTAATTGGTTTGTCATGAGATGAATTATGTGTTAAACAAATGTTGGTAGCTAATACTTCTTTGTTGAGCTAGTTAGAATGGGTAAGTTAATGTTAAAATATATAATGGTGATTTACTTTGTTGTGTATTTATTTTGTATTGTGTAACCGGCTGCAACTATAACATCATTATCATGATCAGCCTTTTAAATGATTCCATTACGTACCTGCGACATATACGTCCACGGACCCAATGCGTATATATTAAATACTAGTTGGTTTAAGGAATTTTTAGGGTTCTTTACCTCAAGAGGAACAAACGGAACCCTATAAAATAACTTTGTTGTCCGACTGTCTGTCTATCATGACCCCCATTTCTTAGGAAGGACTTAAAATTTAAAGTTAAGTTAAGTACGCAATTTCCAGCAAGGATAACTAATAATTGACCAGCAATACTTAATCAATTTACTAGAAATTTTTAAAACAAAATGTACCTAAATAAAAAAATTACATATATTTTTTTTATGTCTGGAACCTATTCCTTAAGTTTGTCAGGTTGATAAGTTAATATCATCGGACTGAAGATATTAACTTGAAAATAATAAGTTCGTATGAGTCAGTGGCCAACTCTGTTACCGAGTGTTCCGACCGCCCGAAGGCCTCTGTCATGACGGCCTAACAACTTTGAAAAAGCCA
The DNA here is from genome assembly GCA_951394395.1 of Colostygia pectinataria. Lineage (NCBI taxonomy): Eukaryota > Metazoa > Arthropoda > Insecta > Lepidoptera > Geometridae > Colostygia > Colostygia pectinataria. Next base: position 11,141,827 of record OX596355.1, read on the forward strand.
GATATGACAATAAATGTCCAGTATTTGTAGCAAGTATGAAAAACTTTTAGGGTACTTTTAGTAACCTTCTATTCTGAAACTTGTAATGTTACAAATCTTTGTGCTCTATGGCACATAATAAAGAAAAAAAGTCTAAAATAGAGTTTCCATTTTCCCCCTAAAATGAGATGATTTTGTTGTTTGACGTTTGTAAGAAAAATTGCATATACTTGGAGTCTATTTTACATAGGAAGGGTGCTGACACAATTGGTATTTGATGGTTTTTATTTCATAGTTTAAATTGCAAATTAACACACTATTCGTAAATGTATAAATTGTGGTAAATTGTTTGTTTTTTATAACTTTTACATTGCCGAATAAAAGATGCAAAAAAGGAAAAACAGAAATGTGTCAGCACCCTTCCTATGTGAAATAGATTATTATAGTAAAAAAAACAACCTCAGTTTAACTAGTACGGAACAGTACGGATCATTCAGGGCGCGAGTCTCACCCACACTTGTCTGTTTAATTAGTTGTACTTGTTGGACCATGCCAATTTTTTAAATATTTTTTGACTTGGTTAATCAATTAGTAAATAAAATGTATACGTGTTATTTTTAGATGTTGGACTCGTATTTATTAGGTAGGTATTTATTTTATATTAGTATTTTCTTTAATTTTATTGTAACGAAACAATTATGTTAGGTATTATTTCTAAATTGTATTGTATGTTTCTCAAATTGTATGGATCTAAGTTGTCTGAAATAAAGAATTTATTATTATTATTATTATTAGTCGGTATAATAATAGTTATCTTTAGATTTGAAAAGAACAAAACTTAGAAGACAATACTGCAAGTAAAATAAGTTAAACCGTAAAAAAGCGTGAAAAACAGTATAATCGATCTGTTGGAAGTGGTTGAAAGTAATTAGTTTTCAATAAGTGATATTTGAATTGGCTTCGAGTTGTGTTCTGGCCCAGTGGTTACTGGTTACCGATCGTGGTTCAGTAGCACTAGTGCCTTTGTTAACCTCGTGAGTTTACCTTTATGTTCCTGAGCATACGATTAGCTTTTGAATATTTAAAACCAAAGAGATTTGTGAGTGTGACTTTTTTGATTTCTATCTTTTTTATCAAGGGGATTTAGAAAAGAAATATATTTTTTTAAAAGTGTTTTTCTTTTGTTTTAGAACATTAGATATGTAAAGCTAATTGACTAATTGTATTTAATAGGTTCAGTGATCACAGGGTTATGGAAGGTAACCACTAAGTATGTGGAGTTGTGGATTGGTGGGTAGTTAATCAACATAGAAGAAAATTAATTCATTATATAATTTACTCTGTAAGTACATTGTCAGTTTTATTGTTGAACCATCAAATACAAAATTGATGATGATTGATCGTCATCTCTTTGATTAACTTTAGAATGACTCATTTTAATAAAATACAATACACCGTAATTTAAAATGATTATCTAGCGTTTTAAATTACGGTGTTTATTAAGCTAACTTGATCAGAAAGTCTAATTAATAAGATTCCTAAGCAGTAAAATGCCTAAAATTCAGAACACTAAGGTTGGATTCGACTAAATTCGAATAGGCGCTATCCTTATCTGTATTTGGCATTTCTTAAGGCTCGATTACATTTCACGATTCATCGTGACGATTTGAAGCAGGGAGCCTAAATCGGAAGGTGTAATCGCTGTTAGGCAGTTCGTCGTCGTTTTACGATTCATCGTCACGATGAATCATGAAATGTAATCGAGCCTTTAGAAAGGCGATTTAGGGAGGCTATCGGGTAGTGTAAACAGAACGTCCGATCTGTCGTCACGGCTCATCGTGCCGACGAATCGTGTAAGTTAATAGGCCGTTTATTCCGCGGAATCGTTATGCCAGAAGTTGGTCGAATTCAGCCTAAAACGATAGTGTGCCTACTAAGTAAAGGAAATTTTATTTGATTTTGACACCATTATTTTTTTTCAATTACAGATGGCGTCAAACCTGGAAAAATCTCTGCTCTCTCAAGAGACTCGAAACCTCGAAAATGGCTCCTTAGAGTCATGTGACGATGACCCTGAAGAGTTTACTTGCAACCAAGTTAGCTATGGTACAGGTACCTAATATTTATTATTGCTAATGACTGCGGCTTTATTTGCACCTTTATAAAAAGTAGTGAGTCAGAAGATAAATAGAGTTCTTTGTGATGGAGTCGTCTGGCCAAGTACCTACCTACTACCATCATACCTATTTCTGCCGCCAAGCAATTATGCTTGCTGTGTTCCGGTTCGAGGAGTAGGTATCCAGTGAAATTCAACTGAGTGCTTCCGTGCTTCGGAGAGCACATCGGTGCCGGCTTTGTCCTTTTGACTCCGTCACCAGAGTCGGCAACTGACTCATGATAAAACTTACAGATGAAATTACTGGCACATATGACTTTTGATCTAGGTACGTCTCAGGATGGCAACGCCCAAGTGGTTTCTCTGGTATTGCAAGCGTCTATAGGTTACTATCATATACTACTATATAAGAGCACTGGTGGACTAGTGGTAGTAACCCAGCCATCCGATCATAAGGGCGTGGTCTCGAATCCGGTCCAACTAACTTTTTGCTACGAAAAATTAAAGTGCGCAATGCCAGTGATTTCATACGGTGAAGGAAAACATCGTGAGGAAACCGGCATGTCCAAGAACTAAAAATTCGAAAGACATGTGCCATCCGCATTGTGTCCGCGTGGTGGATTAAGACCCAATCACTTTAATTTTCAGGTGATGCAGTTTTCTCAAGTTTTGTAGTAGCTCCACTGGTGGTGAGCGTGTGGCGAGGAACATGGGGCATCATGGAACTCCATCCTAAACTGTTCCCATATGCGCAGATTTACCTGCTTGGGATCATTCTACATGTATCCTTCGCAATTATCAAGTAAGGAATTGAAAATGATCCTGTGGGGTGGGGTAGGATTGTTTAGGAGTTTGGCACATTAGACATTTCAAAAAAAAAAAAAAAAATTTTAATAAAAAGGGTCTTAGACAACATTATTATATAGGATATTAACAAATATTGTGTTTCTTGTAAGTAAAAAAAAATGCTGTGTGAAAAGACCTTTGTGCCAGTGTTGCATTGAGTTCCTCGCTCTAACCAGGTAGAGACCTGTACGTAGATGCGAGGGAGACATTTATCTATGTGTTAGGGTGGCAATGCGCAAGTAATACCTACCTCTAGAAGGTACTGCAAGTGGCAACCACGCGTACGGCTTACTTCATGGTAAGCGGTTACCGTAGCCTACGCTTGCAACATCAGAGATATCACTTGCGTGTTACCACTCTGAGACGTTAGATGGAAAGTCTCATGTGCCTGTAATTTCACCGGAAACCATACCCTTCAAACCGGAACACAGCAATGCGAACATTACTGCTTTGCGGCAGAAATAGGTATGGTGGTAGTCCTTCTCCGGACGAGCTCTATCACAAAGAATTGTACTACTCTTAACTAGACTAGAAAACTGGACTGGACTAGAGTTGGAACTGTATGGAATGTTTAATGTTGTTTATTTATAAAAATCAGCCTCCAGAGACTATCCTGGGACGTAGATCAGAATTCTCATATGCCTATAATTTCATTTGGAACAAATATTTTTAAAATACAATGCAAGCATTACTGCTTGGCGGCAGAAATAAGCACTTCTCCAATTAAGCCTCTTTACTGTTAAACCTCCACAGGTTTCAGCTCCTAAGACGGTCAGTCGAAGCTAACCAACCCCCTGCACCAACGAAATGGCTCCTAGAACGGATTCTATCTAGGATCTACACCTACGTGTTCATTATATCCAACATCATGCATTGGCGCGGGGGTTGGGGGTTGTTCGACGCGGCAGTGGCAGCTATCATCCCTGATCATACTAACCCTCACAGGTAATATAACAAAAAACGAATGGCCTTCTTCATAATCGTATTGAAACTTCTGTCCTCTATTACGTACCGTGACTTTTAAAACCAAGGTTATACGTAGTACTTATTAGTTTCATGTTTAAAAGCATCATCGTCTTTGTTCATTGACATAAGAATGACTAGAGGAGACAAGACTTAGCAAGACGCTAATAATATACTATACTATAATATAATATATAATGATAGTTTTTTTAAGAGCATCATCATCATGATCCTGACTTCACCCACTGCTTAGGCTACCCTTAGTTTTTGCCATCTACCGCGATCCTGCGCTAATCTGATCCACTTACGGCCTGCGACTTTGACTACGTCGTCTACCCATCTCGCCAATGGGCAAAAATTATTAGCAATCACGGAGAATACGGAGATGGCATGACAACTTGGATGTGCATTAACCAGACTGGCCCACTGCAGCAAGGCATAGAGAAAACTGGAAAAAAGGAAGAGAGCCTTTGCCCTGCAGTGGGATTATATATTAGGCTAAAAATAAAAATAAAATAAATAAAAATATTAGCAATGCTCTCAACGAAGATTACTCTAAAAGATATTCTGTTTGTTTTCAGACCAGTGCTCATATCAGCTTTCCTTATATTCTTCTACGTATGCAGTATATCTCTGCGGTCATCGCGCAACATCCTCGCAACGCCTTACTTCCTGGTCACTGATGGGAAGGAGCCTACCTACCTCTTCAGTACCAGGTTTCAGACACAAGTCAGTAGAACGTATTTTTTGCAGCTTGCATGAAGCGCTCGTGATGTAGCTGGGTTGTTCGTACGTCATACGTTCATAACATCCAATGAAATTAAGCTGTTCCGCGTAGTCACCGTTTGGATTGGTTGACCGCCAGTGGCAACTTTAACTGAGCGCTTCTGTGCTTCAGAGTGAACGGATCTGAAAAATCTGAGTGGTTGGGTCAAACCCACGATCCGATACGAGCTACGCCAACCGAGGCCGATCCACGTCCAATTTACGGATGCTGATTTTGCAGGTTTTATTCCTCTACAGCAAAATATTGCGTCATCTTCTGTCTGGAACTTAGGGCATGGAGTCACGGGAAAGAAATGTTAGCTATGACTGTACTGGTTAAGCTAAGGACTTTTGTTATGCCTTCTAATGTTCCCACTGCTAGGAAACTGACCTACTCTCGAGCGAGAGTGATGTCACGGACAATAAAACTACTTATAAAATAAAAGTATACTACGCTTTGGGGTACGAGAACAGCAACATGTGTACAGCAACATCACGACACTGGATAATAAATATTATTATGACACATTGATTGAAACAAACGTGAGCCCGTTAATATGACCCTGGAAGTAAACTGCGCAATGGTCAAGCAAATCAGGAGTAGGGACAAAATTACCGGCTTCCTATTGACCATAGCGTTCGTCTCGACCTTTAACTTTACCCATCTAACCGTGTCACACATTAAGGCACCTTCTTACTGTATTCTTCATATTTACTATCAAGATGGAACTTTTGAATATTTATTTATTTATCACCAACGAAAGATACACAGGCATACACATTTTTAAATAACAGAGGTACTCAGGTCAGGTGCTCTCTCAATTATTTATTCAGTGGGCAAAATCTTCACTGGCAATACAGAAAAGCCAAATCCGTTACGGATATGTTAAATTTGAGCATGTCCTGATATTATGCAAACAACTGAATCTATGGCGCACTTTTAGCAACAGTCAAGCAACGTTTACCGCAGTAAACAAAGCTAGCTTTACAACTAAAGATCTCCGTGCTTTGGAGGCCACAACTTACAATAACAGTTCGTCAGTCCCGTTCAAATAACAAACAAACGAGGATTAAGAAGTTGTGCTGAAGGATTGTAAACATTGCCTTCTAATTGCACTAGAAATAGAAATTATATACTGCTATCGCGTCACATCAGGAAATAAGTGCGTATTGAACACAATTACGCTATCTCACATCTGATCCTGTTTGGTCATAAAGTAAACCAACCAAAGGATCTTTCGTTTGAGTGATTGTGATCCAAGTTTCATGTGCAACATAGTATAACCGATGCGCTTATGAAAGCAGAGCAAATTAAAGCTAAGCTGAAAAATCTTATATCCTGAAAGTAGCACCAAAACATGTAAAATATGTAGCTAAAGAAATAAAAAACATAGTTTAAAAAAAAAACATAATGACTTGTCGATCTCGGCGACACTTTATAGTCACGAAGTATATTATAGGGGTAAATGAATGAGTTATTGGCTGGCAGTAGTTATTGGCTACTTCATACTCAAACACTTCTTAAAAGCTACTGATGCTAAGTACGATATCTCCCTTCATTCTAGAGAATAGTTTACATATTTAGCTTTAATATTTGTGCCGATTTGTACCACCTTTCGAATAATTTCGTATAAAAAAAACATAATTGATTGACAATCGGCAATCCGGCTACTATGGTGGGGTTTTGTTGTGAAAACGGTAAGGATTGTGTTTGACTACAATTCGAATGAAACTTGTATCATACCTCGTATCTCAGTAGTTGATCGTTATTTCGTTACGATTTAAGTTATTTTATCTTAATTTAAATGTATTTTATTATTTTTTTACTTTGAAACATTGAATTATAGTATAGCCAATAACAGAAACGAAAAAAACGAAGTTTTAAGTTACTGACCATACATGTACATCACCGCCAGTCACCTACGAATTCAATTTATAATTTGTCAAATTTGGCGAAAACGGCTTTATTCCAAGTAATGCGAACGAGTGGAACTTTATTCCGCAATAATAAATAAAAACGACTTAGTTAGTTTTTGGTCAATCGGTTCAATGCAAAATTTTAAATCAATCTGACGTTTGCTGAAGAGCACAGCATAAATGGCCAGTTGAGTAACCACCGCATGTAGAGATCAGTTCAAGATCCAATTGCCTGAAATAAACTTGTGCCGAAACCGATACTAATTCATTTTGTTTGGTGAACTTTATACTTTAATTATTTATACAAGGGCTTCGAAAATTTCGTTTAGACCAGAGCTAAGAACTCGATAATGTTCGATTATGTTCCTTGTATTTCTTAAAAAAAATGACTATAATCTGCTGTGTTTCGTAAAAAATGCTACAGCCAATAACTGAAACCAAACATGCCAGTAACTAATTCTGAGGTGCCAGTAACACAATTTTTATTTGAATGAATATAAAAACTTTATAAATAAGGTTAATTATTTTTAAAATGATATTAGAACTTTTTCCGTTTCCATTAGCACCATAAAAACATCATTTGGATGACGCGTACAGAAACTATAGCAATTTGAATTGACCAAGGTGCTTAAGGTACCAGTAACTAGTGCTTTTACCCTACCTATTGCTAATTTTTTGTTCTGTACTGATATAAGTTAATCATATACGATGAGCACACCATAGGTGTTCTTTAGTTATACATAAGTGCTACGCGGGATTCGAAAGGTCCTCGATCGAAGTGAAACAACGTCACGTCAGTACGCTACGGCAGGAGGACGCGAAGTCCACCGCGGCATCGGCACCGGCACCGGCACCGGCGCGACGTCAGAGATGTCGCGGGACGGCGATAATGCAATTAGGTGAGTACGGGCTCGCGGCGGCTTGCACGCTCAGTCTGGAGCCATGCGCGGCAGCACCGCCGGCCTGGCCGACACGCTCGCGGGCGGCTCGCGCGCGCGCTCCGCCGCGCTCGAGGCGGCCGACGCGCTGTTCGCGGCCGCCGTGGTGGCGCCCGCCGTCGTTGCCTACTGGAAGTCCACGTGGAGCCTGCTCGACCTGTACGCGTGGCCCGCGCGGCCCGTGCGCAGCGCCGCGCTGTGCGCTGGCGCCGGGCTGGGCGCGGGGCTGCTGCTCACGCTGTGCCAGGTGCAGCTGGCGCGCCGCCTGCGACCGGAGCGAGGCAGGGTCTCCTACCTGGTGCTCTCGCGACTGTACACGTGCTGCGCAGGCGTGGCGTGCGTGGCTGCGTGGCGCGGCGTGTGGAACCTGCTGAACGAGTGCACGGGCTCGAGCGCGCGCACGCTGCTCTCCACGACGGCGGCGGCCACGCTGTCGCTGGCGGCGCTGCGCGCGCTGCGCAACATCTGCGCGGCGCCCTTCGCGGTCGCGGTCGACTCGCCGCTGGATTACTTCGATGTGCCGACGATGTTTCGGACGGTTAGTGGCCCTTTCGGAAGAAGTGGCGTCTCGTGATCGTCTTTCGGCTGAAGTGATGTTGTGTGGATCACCTAAAATGTGTTTCTTGATTGATTAAGCTCTGAACGGCGAGTAGCGATTCGTTTCGACTTTACCTTACCAGAAGACGCTGTATGTATTACCTTTTTCATAGCCACAGGTCAAAACAACTTTTTTTAATGAAATAAAATAATTTCATTGTCATCTTTAGCGTATAATTTAATAGCTCAGAAAATTTGTCTGAGATTAATAGTAATCAATTAGTAACCTTATCAATTAGTAACGGTATAACAAATTAGTGACCTATAAGAATTAATTCGAATTCCACTCGTAGCTTAGGTACATATATTACATACCTACTAATGTTCTAAATTTTCCTGTGGTTTTGCTCACATACCTACCTAATGTAGGTTTATAAAGATACTCTACCTTACTAGAGTTTCAAAACCCATAATTTAGAACTGTTATTGAAACTCCTATAAAGACATATGAAATCCAAAAAACTGCACTATATCCAAAAAATACCTCCGTTATTATGTGTGTATGATGGTGGCCATACACACTACGGTCTACCGGAGATGCAGGTATGCCTGTGTAGAGTATGCAGATAGACCGGAGCGTGTGTGGGATTATACCTGTGCAGTTTATTAAACGTTACCGAGACGTGCAGTTGACTTGTGCAGGCAAAACGGTAGACCGTAGCGTGTATAACTTACTTAATTTGCAAAAATAAATCACTGTTGGTTACATAAAAATCAAAACTTAATAAACAATCTTAGTAACAGTAATGGCCCATTTACACCATACCATAATTGCATTCAAGAATTGCCTTGTTAATTTCATTTCAGAACATTTTTGTTTGAAGAATTGCCTTGTCAAATTGATTTTAGAACAAAAATATTCTGAAATGAAATTGACAAGGCAATTCTTGAATGCAATTATGGTATGGTGTAAATGGGCCATATCTTCATTCAATGCAAGTAATTTACAATCTTTACAACAATGCACATGAAAGGTTAACTCGTACCTTATTGACGTAGCATTTACACGTGCCCAGAGTCGAGGTATAGTGCTTCAACATCATCCGTACATAATTAACCTTAGTCTTGACTGATTTATATTCATATAGCTGTCGCCCGCGACTTCGTTCGCGTGGAACTCGGGAACCGTACTTTTTTCCAGGACAAAAAAAAAATCAGCCAAATAGGTTCATTGGTGGTCGAGTTATAGATAAATAAATAAAAAATAAAATAAATAAATATGTTTTGTGATTACATTAACATTAAACTTTTATGTTTTGTGTTATGACCCAATCCAATGTGAGTGAATTTGGATATGAATAAAGTATTGCGATTATAATGCAAGTTGAGGTTGATGGAGTAAAATCTAGAGGGTCCTGTCATCAAGTCTGGGGTACCTCAGGGATCTATACTAGGGCCATTTTTATTTCTGCTATACGTAAATGATTTGCCATTTATGATAAAAAAACTAAAAGGGGCTGAAATAGTAATGTTTGCAGATGATACTTCCATCTTATTCAAAGTACCGCGGCGAAACCCAGATATACAATGTCCTGAATACACTAAATGAGTGGTTTGCGACGAATGACCTGATGCTGAATCCATCCAAGACTAAGTGCTTAAAATTCTCTCTACCGAACGCTCTTAGCGAAAAACTGAGTTCAGCCATCCACGCAGTACGACAAATCAGAAAGATATCTGATATAGCCAGCGCTAGATTGGCCTATTTTGCATATTTCCACAGTATTATTTCGTACGGTATATTACTGTGGGGTGCAGCGGCTAATGTTAACATTATTTTCGTGCTTCAAAAAAGAGCAGTTCGGGCTATTTACAGTCTTAGTCCGAGAACTTCCCTAAGAATTTTTTAGTAAAGTATAACAGTGCCAGCATTATATATTTACGAATGTATTATGTTTACTAGGAAAAATATCAATAGCTTTAAAAAGAACAGTGACTTGCATGTAATAAATACTCGTAATAAAAACAAGCTTAGATTTCCCAAGTTTAGATTGCAAAAATGCAATAAGTCATACATACGAAACTGTATTAGATATTATAATAAAATTCCTGATGTTCTTCAAGAACTCAACGAAAGACATTTAAAAAAAACTATTAAGGCAGGACTAACACAATCAAACTATTATAATTGTAATGATTATCTGAATGATACTAACGCTTGGCTGACTTCTGTCTCCACATTAAAAAAAATCAAAATTACATAATTATTTAATATTCTTTATTGACATTGAGTATTCACTATTATATTATTATTTATATGGCTATCACTGACATTACTTTTCATAAGTATTTTTACAATTTGACAAAGCCCTTATAGAGCTGCAACACTACTAAATGGAACATACTTATAAAAATATAAATAATGTTATTGAGATTGGACAAGGCCTCTGTACAGCCGCTTTGCAAAACATGATTGTATAACGAAACCAAGTGTTCCTAAGGTCCCTAAGGTTATAAAAAAAAAAATGACAACCCTAAAATGTTCGCACTGCTGGGACATTGCTCTACTTTCAAGCGAAAGTGATAATCCACGCAGACCCAATGCGGATTGGTGCATGGCACATGTCTTTCAATTCCTTTTTTTTATTTGCTTAACTTGGAGTTTCTGTCTAATAATATTACAAGTATAACAATAGGCAAACCTTATTTAGTTTATGACGTCTGGCATAATATCTACTTATTTACGAGGTCTAACTTGCTAAGCGCGAGTTGGATATCGCAAATTAGTGTTCTGCCGCTGTACCTAAAGGTACTTATTTTGTTTAGTTAATTGATTAACGGAATTGGCAGTAGGTATATCATAAATTACCTAATCATAACAATTCACTGTCGTGTCCTTGTTTGTTTCTGGCAAGAGAAGTTCTTGTCCCATATATGTATATTAAAACTATGATCATCATGACAGCCTTTTAATGTTCCCACTGCTGGGACACTGACCTACTGGATTGGGTCTTAATCCACCACGCGGACACAATGCGGATTGGTGGATGGCACATGTCTTTCAAATTTTTAGTTCTTGGACATGCCGGTTTCTTCACGATGTTTTCCTTCACCGTATGAGAGCACTGGCATTGTGGCATTGCGCACATAAATTTTTCGAATAGAAAAATCCATTGGTGCACGACCGGATTCAAACTGACGACCTTAGGATCGGAAGGCGGGGTCACTACCACTAGACCATCAGTGCTCTCCTATAGCATGTTAGTCAAAATTTTGTCATGTAAAGTAACATACACTTTATAAGTAAATGAATTCTTATGGGAAATCAAATATTCTTAAACCTGAACATGTAGTAGTGTAAAACATGTTGTTTTAAGACTGCAAAAAATAAAGGTTATCAATCCGACTGTTTTTTTTTGTACGTTTGTTACGCGAATTTTCCGCCAATTATAAATTGATTTTGATGAATATTTTTTGTTAGATAGGTAATTTTCAGAGCTCTCATAAATTTTATCAAAATTGGCACAGAACTTTTAGAAAAAATCATAAAAAAACGTATCAATAACTACATCCTCTCGTATCTCCTCTTATCATTTAATTATTATTATTTCTGTCTTTAATTGTTATAATTGGGATTAATCCCGTTTTAATTCAAGTAAATAAATAAATAAATCTCAACAATCCACCGAAACATTTATTTTAGTATTTGTTTGTATTTATTTTATTAAGTACTAGCTGACCCGTGCCACACAATTTTCTTCTGCACATTTTTTACACAGTTCCCATAATCTGCACAAATCAAATTAAAAAGAAAAAACGTTCGGTAATAAAACAACTGAACAAATACATGTGGTGTAAAACATTTGGTTTTGTTACAGAACAGTCGCGACACGGCACTGTATGTGCTAGACTGCGTGTTCTCTGTTGGTGTGGTGGGCTCTCTGGTGGTGTTTGTGTGGCGAGGCTCCTGGGCCCTGCTCGACATCTTCCTCTTCCCCGAGGAGACCGTCAAGTCCTGCTGGACATCGCTGGTGAGTTTTCAAAACAGTAAAAAAGGTATAAAACAATAAAGCCTTACAGTATGGCGAGATTGCAACTGTGAGTGACCTCCTCAGACTTACGGTCTTTTTCAGGCAGTCCCAAGACTCCAAGACTCTTCGGACTTCACGGTTCTGGGTCACTGTTGACATTTCATTCTGAAATTGTTTTGGCAAGGCTATTTTTTGCAAGCAGTTATTGAAATAAGTAAATGGCCCTTTAGTTAAAGCGGAAAAATACTTGAGTGTTCTATTTCAGTCCAAGCATAAGAAATTCAACCCGACTCAGTATAAAAGGCAACGAAATTACTCTCTTCCGCTGCTGATTTAACAAACGAGGAAAACCACGTCACATGTTCGTCATCCCTCTGTAAATAGACCCTAAATCATCCCATTACTACAAAACCCGACTCAGGAATGAAGCTAATGAGGTAAACGGTCTTTCGCGAGATGTCTACAGGATATTATGACGTGCGCGCTGTCTGTTTCGTTGATTTCGCACTAATGTACGACGCTAACTTGTGACTTCTATTAAATCGACTCTCTTCTTGAGTCTGTAAGACAGGTGTATGCTGAGAGTGGTTGTTTCTTTATTATGTCAGTGGTAACTTACACAGTTGAGCACTAGCTAGAAGAAGTTCTCTAGTGTTGCGCTGTTTATCTCCACAAACAGCTCGTTGTCAACAATTCCTTAGTTCAGATTGAAAAACTTATATTATTTTTCAAATTTCAAGTACAACAGTGCGTTAATTTACATATCATACAGCCAGTTACAATGACGTTTTTGTACCTTAATTTAACTGCCACAATTTGCTCAATGTCATGTTATTGTACGTGAAGATTTGAGGATCCTATTCTATTGTGCTCCAGATTTAACACCTCTAGAAGTGAGCTAGAACTCACACAGTTGAAGGGATGAATAAAATAGGTGATAAATCTTCATTGTAGAACGATAAAAGGCGACCATAAATTTTAGTAGGCTTATCTTTTAGTTAACTAATCTCACAAGGACAGTATATTGGTTTGAAAATTTAATGAATACTAAACACTCTAGTCGTCTAGCCTAGCCTCTTAGCATAAAATTTTTTTGATGTTATATTCTGTGTGTGAACTATTAGGACTTGAATCGAGCCTAATCAACTAATTACCGAGAACATTCTCTCATTTTCGAACAAACATGTGTATCATTTTTATTTCGCGGAAATGAATAATTACTTTTTGGGACATTCGGGACCTAATAATTAGAAAGACAACCAGATCATAATTTTCGGGAGACACAGACAGAAAACGCTACCAAATGGTTTTCAAATGATATTTCTAAAAGTATACCTTGCTCTATCACAGCTAAGCAAATAGTTTGTGCTAGTTGGGGGACAAGACAAGAGGATGAACCAATTGCGTGCTGAACTGTACCTACTTACTGGTCACTGACTCAATGTGGCGCACGTAATGACCCAAATGCGGAAAAATCTGGTGATATGGGCTGACAAAGTGATTTTTACTAAACCTGAAAGTTTATTAGCACAACCCAGATTTGATAAAAATATCAAAGTATTATGACAACAAGTTCATTTTATACAAAAACCCCAAAATATATATTTTATTATAACAAAAGGTCTTTAAATATGTAATTTGACCAGTACTCCGGTCAACATCTAACTATTTTTATTTTGGAATTCGGAAAAAAAAAAAAATTATGTCAGCAAATGAAAAAACAAACTATCAAATGAAGTATCTTGCCCAGTCATTTCACTTGCCCTTTACTTGCCCATTAAACATACTTACTAATGCTTGCACTGTTACAGTGCTGCATTACTGCGGTCTTACCATCATGTGAAGTTAAAAAAAAATCGGTAAGTAAAGTGCATAACAAAATACCAAGCATAGTAATATTTTTTTTTATTTTTAACAAAATCGCAATCGAATTGCTACGAGATCTCGTAGCACCTCTACGAAACTTTTTATTCAAAGTCCATGACAAAATATATGAAATATAATTTCGTTCCAAGAAGCATGGAATTTGGAGAGTATGTTCCCCTTTTTGATGTAGGGTGCACTAGGAAAATTATTCACGAACTCAACTCATAAACAGCAGACTCAGCAAGAATTAGAAGTTTGCATTTCATAGTCTAATCTAATCTAAAACTAAGCTGAAAAGATGTAATAAACGGATCAATTCAATGAATTAGCACCCTTTCAAAAACCTTTTTAGTGGTTTAGAACACAAATAAAAATGACCACTTATAATAAACTTTGTTGTTGTTTCTTTATAATGCGAGTGCGGAAAAGATGCGGGTTCGATGGCCCGCTGCATGACAAATGTTTGCATGATCTGTGAATGTTTGTTTCTGGTCTGGCTGTCATCTATGTAAGCACAAAACACTTTGCATAGTTTAGGGCTATATGGCGCTCTGTGTAAATATGTTTGGCAAGTTTTTTTTTTTTATTTATATTTTTTGTAGTTCATCTCAAACTGTTAGGCTCATTTGTTACAGAAAACAACAGCAAAAAGGTTACTCTCTCCTCGTTTTATCAATTCCTACAATTCCATAGAATAGATAACAATGCATATTTGTTTAGACGTACTCAACGGTTCAATTACCTATTAAACAATATTTACTTACGGTAATCTGTTGTGCAGACGATATTACTTTGTTGATAAACATTATTAAACATCCTAGTTATATTTCCGTCAGAACTATTCTGCGTGTTATCTACCATTCCTGGGAATTACCTAGGTAGTACTTTTGATTTTAGTGTTGAGTTTGAATCTCAGAAATGTTATTGATCGAGCGAGCGAAGCGAACAAAGCGTCTTAGTTTTGACATTGGCCAATAATGTCTGTCAGTTTGTTCTCGCCTACAGGTCGCATTTTTAAACCGATATAGTAACGATTTTGACCCACCCAAATAATAGTTGTTATAAAACTAGAATTTATTAAAAAAACTAAAAATACTAAACAACGACCTAGAAATGTACATTTCACGCAAGAGTACACGCATGACATTATTTCATATCTAGTTTATTGCTACTAAGTACATCTCTTGTAAATTTCCCTTATTAGTCAAACAGTCTATTTTTATAGTATTTACTTGAGTTAAAGATAAGTAAGTAACGCGTTTGCGCAGGATTAAGTCAGGCAATGAAGATTTCGATGTGTTAATTTTATCAGATAATGTTCTTGCCTAGTTTTTTTATTGTTTTTTTTTACCACCAATTGTTCTTGTACTAACTAAAGTGTGCGCGAATGAAACTTTTGTTACAAAAGGTTTATTCACACCAGTTCCATGTTCAAGAAAGATAAAATTAATAAAATTACTGCTAAAAAAACAAGAACTAAACTGAGCCCTAA
The DNA here is from genome assembly GCA_951394395.1 of Colostygia pectinataria. Lineage (NCBI taxonomy): Eukaryota > Metazoa > Arthropoda > Insecta > Lepidoptera > Geometridae > Colostygia > Colostygia pectinataria. Next base: position 11,157,277 of record OX596355.1, read on the forward strand.
TTGCATGTTTTCAACTCATGCCGTAAGTTGTCGGCGCGTAGGTATCGAAGTGAGATGAGATGAAAGCGAGCTCGGAGAGTTCGAATAACACTCATGTTTACACTCATGTCTAACCTACAGTCACTAATCTAATCTAACCTATTAAAATGTACTACCTAAGAGACCACAGCTAAGAGGGGGCTCTTCTCACACAGGTCATTAAAACTTAACTGAAGAGCCCCAAACCCTGTAATATTTAAAACGTGTAATATAAATAAAAATATTTTGATTTGATTTGATTTGAAATAAAGGTCACAGAACTAAAATATAGTTTTGTGCTGGAGGTCCACTACACGACGTTAAATCACGACGTGAGTAGAAAACATGAACATTGATTTTTTTTATTCGAATAGGAAAATCCAGTGAGTGCACGATCCGGTTCAAACCTACGACCTTTGGACCGAAAGGTGGGGTCAATACCACTAGACCACCAGTGTTCTATTTACTACCACTTGAGCCCCAGAGCTCTAATCACTGCTATGCGAAAAGTTTATATGCCAATGCTCTCATACGGTGAAGCAAAATATGAGGCGGCATGCTGTCCAAGAACTAAAAATTCGAAAGACAGTGCTATCCGCCAGTCTGCATTGGGCCTTGGTGGATTAGAGAAGGCCAGTGTCCCAGCAGTGGAGCTTATGAAGGCTGTCGCCTACAAAGGCCTTTTTCTTTTTTATAAAGGCTGTCATAATGATGGTTTTTTATTTTAACAGATAGCTGGGTACGCGTTAGTTATAGTGACGTTTGCCCTTCAAGCCCCGGTCCGCTGGGCGGCGTCGCGCCTTCACGGGGCCCCGAGGTTACTGCTGGCAGACGTGTACCATCTCATCTCCTTCTTCGCCACTGTCAACGTGTGGCGGGGGGTGTGGGGCCTGCTGGATGTTTACTTTTTTCCAGGTAGGTTATTTGACTGCCTTCTTGGCCATGGGTCCATAAAACAATAGTTTACATTTTAAATTTTGATTGTACTTGGCAATGCTGATTGTTCAAATCTTTGCGAGCTCTAAGGCATACCAAATAACACCGACAACGTCTCCCTGCCAGTTTTACGGGGTTTAGACCTATTTTTCATGTAGAATATACTGAATAGAAATGAACCCTGTGCTACCTCTGCTCTTTATACCCAGATATATCTCGTTTCAACAGAATCCCATAATTGCCCGGTTAGCATAAGCACCATAGAAAACGGAATAATTAACTACAGTTTTCTTCCGCGAAATAGTAGAGCTCTTGCAATTCGAGAGCGCGAGAGAATTATTTCAATTTGAAGATTTTTTGTTTTTTGATATACATTTGATACACTACACTGCAGTATTATTTACTATAGTGACTACAGTACTATATCAATGACTAAAATATCACCGGATGGACATCGGATAATTTGCCGATATATCTATAAATTACAATGTTGTCCACAGAAACGCCGAAACTTAGCAACTGGTGCTCCCACGTCATCAGTCTCACTCTGCTCATCCTTCTAAACTGTTCTAACTCCATTTTGGTCCGAGGAGTGTACATCGACGCGGAAGAGGCTGCGGGCGAGTGCGTTGTTTTCCCTTGCCACTACCTGCGTCTCTATTTTCACAAAGAACGGACTAAGAAGAGACACAAGCGAGCTTTGGCAGCCGCTGCAGCAGCTTCAAAAAGGCCAGAGGAAACAGGTTTACCTTTACAAACATCGGAGGAAAAGGTCTAGGCACGTAGCTTTATAGGGTTCGGATTCCCGTTTGAGAAAGTCTTACATTGGTATTGTGGTGACTCTGTTGGTCGTTTTTCTCTTCACCAAAGTCATCACGCACTGAATACCAGCGTTACTTAGATTGTACTAGTTGCATGTTGTAGATCTTTTGTTACATTGATCTGTTGCGAGTTTACTTTTGTAGTTGAAGATATTTGAGACATTGTTTTTACAAAAAAATTGTTCTAATAAAAGTCTTCCAGTTTTGAGTGAAAGCAACATAAAAAAAAAGTACCAAAATTTTAGAATCTACTTAGAGATTACATAGATTTAATTGTAGATAAAAATAGACTGTAAAAGTATTTTTGGAATAGATTTTGCATAATTATTAAGAGAGGTTGTTTATGTAGGTACTTAGTTCTTATTTACTAACACTTGTACTTGTACCTACCCTCTAGTGGTGAAAATGTCTCGTGTCTGAGTTGATGACTATAGATACTAGTGTAACCTTGGATTCACGGACGGAAAATAAGTCTCGGTGAACAAGCTTTTCTACTCAAATTTTTACTAGAGAAAAAAATCTAAATTCGAACAAAACTCGTTCACAAGAGTAGATTCACTGATATGGATAACAGCGTAAGAATATAAATCAAGGATAGTCAAGATTGTAGAAGAAAATATACCAATTACCCTAAAAACTTCCGTGATACTTATGTACTCGTAAGTATAAATATTGTTGTTTAGGTACTATGGATGTCGATTGGTTTTTCACAAAAGCAACAAGAGGTATTGTTGGGTTATTCATCAATTTTAATAAACAAATACTTTTATGTAAGTACCTTTTCAGATTTTGGGTAGATATGTTCAAATATTAATATTAGGTATACTTAAGTGCATTTTTCTGAGAACTAAGTAATAAGTTGAATACTTGTCTAAGTCAGATCACGTAAATTAGCACTAAATTACATTGTAAATATATACTCGTAAGTTATGCTATTTTTTAAGTATACAAAGATGATAGATTATAATAAATCGGTTATTAATGATCTGCTGTTTTATTAACAAAACCTAGATTTATCTTAGACTAGCTGACCCGCGCGGTTTCACTTGCGTTTTTTTTTTCATATTTTCTAAGCGTTTAAACCTTCCCTCGACTCCGACATATATTTCAAGACCAAAACAATGGAAAATGAACGCACATCAAAACAATGGAATATACTTAACTAAAGACATACTACCAGTTAGATATACTTTTTAAGGCACTTATTTGGTTCAGTATTGGAACACGTCTTTCAATAACAAAACATACCTACTTCGATATAAATAAACTTATCACAAAGACATAATTTAGTTCCAGATTATATTGTAAACAAAGGACCACCCAGAGGTACACGTTTGATTGCTATCTCTCCCATCTAAGTAACACCAGCCGACATGGCATCATTCATGACTGATATAGGAATACCCATCATTGATTGGCTATCATTTTCATTACCTACCAACCACGTAACTTTCATTCTGCGTGAAAATAGAACCAATCGATGATGCCTCTCCCCATGTTTCACTTAGATGTGCGAGCTAGCAAATAATCACAATATAATTATACAGATAGATTCTCTACCTTCTGAACGAAAAGAAAGAAAACACATTTACAAAATCACAACACCTATAAAAAGATGGGTGAGAAGTATCACAGGGTCTTTGATTATTAGTGCGAAAATTCAAGGAACAGGTTCCACACATCAATTAAAAAAAAATGTACCTATGTTTTTTTTCTGTATATTTTCTCTTAAAAATCTTGAGTAAATTGATTACGTATATCTGGTCAATTATTATTTATCACAGCAATTCATTTTTATATATAAGATTATGGGAAATCGCGTAATAATAAAATATTCGAGCACGTGAGCCCCGTAGCGGTTATAGGGGGTCATTGACACGCGCATGTCATTGACGCGCGGGTTATCGATTTACTCGAGATTTTTCAGACAAAATGTAAAAAAATAAAAAATTTTTTTAGTGTGTGGAGCATAATAATAATCAAAGACCCTCTAAAGTTGGTAGGCTAAGCTTAAAGTTTACATTATTAATAAATTAATTCGGGTATGTTCTAAAAATAAAAAAGCATTATTTCTATAAAATGTAATTAAAACCTTATGCTAAAGTCGGTGTAGCCTCGTTTCGTGGTGTATTCCCAGTTGGTCAGGTCGCACTTCTCGATCTTGCATCCTGGAGAGCCCGTGGTAGTCAGCCAATCTATCCTGGAACAGCAAATAGTTTTTCTACAATGTTATGGAGACATAGCAGTGCGTTCTTCTCTGTTACTTCAAGAAAAAAAGTCAGGTCAAGTCGACAAGATTTAAAATTGTACAAAGATGGAGGTTTGAGTATGAAAATGTTCAGTATAACAGAGGGAGACTCAACCATAATTTGGAAACAAGGTGTTCTGCGTTGCGAAAGTCGGCACTAAGCTCCAAAAATGAGGTGCTTAATTGACCGAGCGAGCGAAGCGTCTCAGTTTAAAGATTGGCCAAAAATGCTTTTGGATGTCAGTTTGTCCGGACTTTTTGTGTTTTCGCCTACAGGTCGCATTTTTCAACTAATCTGGTTGAAACTTGGTATACAGGTTTTATGACTTTATAGAATTTGATTGTCGTAGGGGATTTTTGATAAGGGGCGTACTTTCTTCAAAAAGGGACAAAAAGGGGGCTGCTGAATATCTCCGCCTAATGTGATTTGATTTCTATGATTTTTATTTTATATGAAAGGTAAAAGAAATTAACTTTAGTTTGTTTGATATTTGGTGAAGATCTGATGAGGATCTTCAGCGTGATGAGCAAAATAGTTCCTCAAAATGCAATATGTTGCTCACTTTCAAAGCTCACTTTACAAGTTTGTGCTTGCGAGGTCTACTGTTCGGAGACCTGCTAGTTGTGTTGTCATCATTCAAATATTTATAAGCCTATCAAAATAGAGCGGATTTTTAATTGCTCTAGTCTGCAGTTAATTATTAATTCAATCACATTGGATCGCTTCCAAATATTCCAATAGATCTTTATAGAACAGTATCCTATAACTTCCGGTATTGACCTAAACCGCCGTGAGAGCCAAATTAAAAATATAAGTATAATATACATAGTTGGTAATATTATAGCTAACGTATACGTTAGCTTGTGATTCTCATAAAATCAGACCAAATTCAAGCTTGTTTTCTTATGATTGGTAGCGGTGTAGTGGGAATCAACGTATTGTACTTAACTAAACAAATTAGAGCACTGACGGTGTGGTGATAGAACACTGAGGAAGTGAATTCTAATATTATCGGGACACATGGATTAGATTATACATTTAATTTTGAAAAACATGCACAATGCTAGTGTTCTAGGCAAAGAAGGAAAAAAATATAGTAAGGAAACTAGCATGTCTAAGAACTGAAAACTCGGAAGACCCTGTTAGCCAGCATACGCGTTTTTTGACACACTCACTCTTGCTTGAGAGTGCAGGCCAACCATCGTCCCAACTGTGATAACATTAGAGGGTCATGAACATGATGATTCTCTCAAATAAGGTTAGACAGAGACATGGGCAGTTCTTGTGCACAAGAAAGAGAGATAGATAATTTTACTGACATGTGGTCCAGTTCCGCCTTGTACCCCTGTATCTTCCCAACGATGGTGCCTTTCTTGGAATTCTTCACCCAGCCGCCGATCCCGAGCTGTTCTGCCAACTCCTTGCAGTATTTGGTGAAGAAGCAACCTGAAGCGAGGGTTAGTATTGTCATCATCACCATCATGTCCAAAACAAGGTCACCAGTTTGCAGCTACCTCTGGTTGGGACACTGAGCTACTCTCGAGCGAGAGTAAGTATTTAGGTCTACCACGCGGACCCAATGCAGATTTGTGGTTCGCATCGCGCTGTATTTTAGGTTTCCTCTCGATGTTCTCCTTCATCTTTTGTGAGCACTGGCATTGTGCACATTTTTACAAATGGTAAATAATTGGTCGGTGCACGATTGGGTTCGAACCCGCCCTAAAATCCTTAAATCGATGTGATGTAATGAGAGAGATTTATCATAAAATAAAGAAACCTCCAACGAACGAGTTTCTAGTTACAGTATATAAAAGGGTTGTAGTAAACACTAAGCGACCCGCCCCGGCTTCCACGGGTGCTTAAACTTTACGTATAAAATAAACCTTCCACTTAAATCACTCTATCTATTGATGAAAACCGCTCTAAAATCTGTATATAAAGATTAAATCTCTACCGAAACTCGTACGGCCTCAGAGCAAATAAAAAAGTATTTTATTGTCTATAAAGGAACTGGCTATATTTAGCTTAGGTTTTCATCTGGGAAAACTGTACCTACCTACTGTATTACATCGTAGTATATCGTATTTCGCAAAACAGATTTCACTACCTACAGCTGCAGTGCACCACTATATCTAAACTAGCGACCCGCCCGACTTCGCACGGGTGCAAGTAGATGCAATATAGAATGCAATATAGAACCGTCTGCGTCCCACCCAAGCAACGGTAGGTATATACATAGATATAAGTACAAGGGACAGACGTGGCAAGCGACTATGTAGAGATAGAGAATACCCAGTTTACTTCAGCAATTTAGATAGGTTTCATCAAAACATTAAACTTTAAAAAATCCCGCTTCCATTTCACGCCCGATTTGATGTCCAAATAGCTGATAGCTCATTGACAACGACCTAGAATCTAAATGCTCCGTCTCTATTTATACCTGAGTGATTACAGGTCAGTCAGTGCCGAAATATTGATTGCTGTACCGATGTAGACGAATCTAAATCGTTATCTTTACAATATAACCAGAGGCAAACCGAATAAATAAGGGCTTCCGAAAGCAGTCGGTCCAGGCTTTTTCAAAGTTGTAAGGTCATGACGCCTTCAGGCGGCTTATTAACTCCGTCACCAGTGTTGGCAACTGACTCATACGAACTTATTAAAAATTATAAAAAAAAAAATATCTAACTCACTTTTTTTTATACCAACGCGACCACATGGCAAACGGTTACCGTAGCATGATGCAACATCGTAAATATAACTTGCGTGTTGCCACCCTGAGACGTAGATCTAAAGTCTCATTGTGATTAAGGTTTAAGTAGTTAAAATTTCCGGTGAACCCTTCGAACCGGAATACAACAATGCTCGCATTACTGCTTAGCGGCAGAAATAGATATAGTGGTAGTTCTTCCCTGGACGAGCACAAAGAACTCAACTAGGTATCGACGTACCTACTCTTGTTTTTCGTGCCGCGTTTGCTCGGAGAATGGCGGAGAATAGTAGGTAACATGCTTCCAATACCATAGGATAACCATGAAACATAAATTCCGAAGATTTAGGCCGAAACGTAAAACTCGTACCAGAAATCCAATGAATTCTGCAAACGTGCCACGAGACATAAATTGTATGAAAATTAATGATAGCTAAGTGATTCGTTTTTTTGTTCGCGTTTCGTTCGTCTCCAAAATTACGGACAGACATTTTCATGGTAGGCTGAAGAATCTCTAGCGCGCTGCCACCCTGATCGAAAACATAGATCTCATGTTCCTGCTAATATCACCGGCAACCATACCTTTAAAAACCTTCGAATTAGACTGTATACAGAATTATATAGTCTTGATGTACTTTTTTTTTATATACAACTGAAGTGACAACCAAGCGTACGGCCCACAAGATGGTAAGCGGTTACCGCAGCCTATGGACGCTTGTAATACCAGAGGTATCACTCGCGGGTTGCCACCTTGAGGCTAAGATCGAAAGCCTCATGTGCCAGTAATTTCACCGGAAACCATACTTCTGTACTTATAAGTAGGTAGTACTACTTCCAAGGACGAGCTCACCAAAAAGAGCTACTTAACACTCTTTAGTAGCTCTCTCTCACTCAAATGCAAATATTAACAACTGCTTCTGATTCAAATAGGTTCAGGTGGGTAACCACAAGCTCAAAAGAAATATAGAAATAATTCGGCATACAAAAAAAAAACAGTGTACTTATTTTAATATTGCTTAATGAGCTTGTGGTAACCCCCTAGAAGGACAAAGATTGCAAACGAATCGTGTTTTGGGTGTTTTCGTATCCAGTTGCGATTGCGTCTTAGAAAAAGCCAGCGATTAATCGAGTGTTTTGTTTTATTTGCCCACTTTTTGGATAAAAACATTTTTTTACATGAACTGAACTAGAGTTGGGAATGAATATAACGTAGAATTGCCTTCTGAACCAGAGTTGGCTTATGTTGGAGATAAAGAGTAAATAGAACGTCGAACGTTGGTTCTTAATATTAGAATTGCCCTCCTGTTCTAATGGTAGTGATCCCGCTTTTCTGTATTTTTAAAGATAAAGATAAATATATTTACTTGCATGAACTCTACTAACCCTGAACTTGGCCATAGACTTCAAATTCCACTCCTGCCAACTGATTGGGGTCTTCACTTCCCATCACCGATCTATCACAAAACAATGACAATCAATCAAACACCAACAAAAAACCTGGCACAAAAGCACTGATACTTTCGTCGCCCGCCCAAACTCGAATGCTACTTTGGCCGCCCGCCCTACATTATTTACGTGTAGAGATTTACAATCAATGTATAATAGGTACCTACCTACGTATAACAAGTGCATTAGTTTTAAACGTAAATTTTATTGAAATATTGGCTAAATGGGTTTTCAATAATAAATTCTAGCTAATCTTTGCCAGTATCAGATTTAAATAAGTAGAAAATTTATGGCTTATAATTTCAAAAGTTAGCTACTGATAATAAATAATTTTATACAGGACTCAGACGGTGCTGAAAAACATCTTGGAAAGTCGTCAAACCATCCGCATCCGGACCGAACAGACCTTGTAGAAGGTCATCACTTGATCATTTATAGAAGCGCTCGTGACGTAGCTGGCTAAGTTGTTCCTAACAGATCAACGAAGTTAAGCACTGTTCCGCGTTGGCAGTCAGCATTTGGATGGGTGACCGCCAGTGGCAATTACAACTGAGCGCTCCCGTGCTCGTTAAGCAGTCGGTCCCGGCTTTTTTAAAGTTGTTAGGCCATGACAGAGGCCTTCGGGCGGCATAGAAACTCTGTCAACAGAGTTGGCCACTGCATCATACCTACGAACTTACTTAGGTACCTAATTTTATCTTTTGATCATTGGATTGAACCCAACGATTAGATTATATTGCTTGTGTCGCCCGTGGAGTTTATGATCGTGCCGTGAGCATAACAAACTGGCCATGACAAAGGCCTACGGCACCCTATAAACTCTGTCACCAAAGTTGACCGCTGATTCGCACAAACTAACCTAACTACGGGGTACTTAATCAAGTAGGAATAATGAATGACGCTAAGTAGGTACACGAAACGAATCAAATTTTATAACTACACGAATAATACTACACAACAAATTAGTAGGGTCCGTTCGGTCAAGAAGGAAGCCCCTCGCTGGAGTGGACGGTTCCGCCCCAATTACAATTATCTGATTGGTCGCTGATTGCTCAACTATTTCCTAATAAAGCCCGTGACGACATCGGCTATGTAGGTGAAGGATTTAGTTTACTCTTTTCAACTTGGTCGGTCTAGAGACGTTTGCGCCTGCGTATGTTGGAAGACCTCGCTCTTATTGTTGCTTTATTGATTCTAAAGGCGTAGAAGCGTAGGTGTAGGTATACCTGGGTGCGCCTACGACTTGACTTGACGACTGTCACAAGCGAGGCGTCGCGTCGTGACCACGCTGCCGCGCCTCGCGCCTCGCCGACATAAGGCCGGCGCCCAGCTAGGCGCCCTATTCACCGGTTCGGGTACCTAGTTGTTATTCCAATCCAGGGAGTTAACTCAGTAAACGTTAATTCAGTAAACGTAAATTCTACTTTTTTATTACAAAAGAGATGCATAAGAGCGATTTACAATTTAAAAAGTACTGACTCCTTACGTAATATTTTTAAATCCAAAAACTTTTTAACGCTAACAGGAATTTACATATTGGAAATAAGCATGTTTGTAAAAAATAATCATGAATATTTTTTTGAAAACAAATCTAAACGCAATCTTCGTAGTAAATATAAATCGAATGTATGTATTCCTCAGGTAAATAATACCATGTTTAAAAAAAGTGCTTTTTACTCTGCCATTCAAATATATAACCATTTACCTTTAGAGCTCAAAATACTTAACGGAAATGCATTTGGCAATAAATTAAAAACGTGGCTTATTTCAAAAGTGTTTTATAGTTTGTTAGAATTTTTTGATGAATGTGTTTAAATTTAATTTTAATTTTTATAATAATATAAGTACTAAGTGTACCATTTTTGTCTGTGCTACTAGGTACCTACATTGTATTATTGTGTGTAAACAAACTTTATGCATATTGTACGTCCGAAAAGGGCAAACTGTTGGACTATTTTTGTATTTTTAATTTTACCATCTTACATTTATAACAGTTTTACAATAAAAATATTCTTATTCTTATTCTTATTCTTATTCTTATTCTTAACATTTCAGTCATAACCTTGCGACATTTATTTTTGGACATTGTGGTCGTTGATGTTGCTCGTTGAGGCAAGCTCAACGCTTTCGCTATCTCTGTTCCCATAACAAACAATTTAGGAATTTATCTTTACCATTATATACACACCCTACCAGTTATTATAATCTTTGCACCCTACAAAGGTAGGTATGTATGTACCTACCTACCTAGAGCCTATCTTTAAAGTACTAATATCTATTCTGTGCTATAGGTATATATTTTGTGTTCCTGTTTTTCTTGGACCCTGCTTTTTCTGATGTGGCTGATGTGTGGGAGTTCTAGGTCTAAAACATTTATTTTTTTCTTTCTTCAAGAATGTCTGATCTTTTATCTTCACCAAATTGGTACCTACACCAAACTATTGTAAGCTTGACATGTTTGTTGACCACCAACAATTTCTGTTTCCGAACGAAATCTGCTATCTGTCACATGATGTCCCTACTATAGCGGTGCGTGTGACAGCGATGATTGATTAAAAAACTGCAGTCATTTATCAACCCTATTGCATTGCCCTAAGAGCTATATTTACAACATAACATTTCAGTCGTTATTACACTCGTGTTCGTTTTCAGGGATGCCAGATATAGATTTATCGCTATTTAGGCTATCCCTGAGGGTATCCGGGTGACTCAAAAATATCCAAAGGAGTTGTTTTACGTAGTATGAAGCAGGGCCTTGCTCATTTGTATTGATAGTTAGATAATCAATAAAGAAACCATTTATCACTGTTTATTTATTTTATTTTGGATTCTTTCATAATCTAAAGTAAGTTTATCTTTGTGAAGGAGTGCAACACAATGCAAAACTACATGGCGGGCTTAACGAACAACTGGGTTGTTAGGTACTGTCAAAGCTAAAATGCGCCACGATCATTGGCTAATAGCTGTCATGGCGGACCTCTAGTGTTCCCGTTTAAGGAAACTCAATATAACATTTTTTTTTTCTTTAGAACTTTGTTTGTCTACTTAAAAATAAAATGGTTTGTCACTGTTAGTCTTATATTTTTTTCGAATTTTTCTATAGTGTTAAAAAAGAACTAGGTCACTATGAAACTGGTCATTTAAACTACTTTAAATAAGAATAATGAACATTGGCAAAATTGTCGCAAACTCAGCCACAGACGCCATAAAGGAAGAAGAAGAAGAAGATAGGAAGAGTGATGTCACACAACTCACAAGTGATGTGTTGTTAATGTTAAACAATGACAAGATTTGGTTATAGTACTTTAAATCGCTTATTCAACGTGGTTACATTCTTCTTTTTCTCTCTATCGTTCAACTGTCTATAATGTCACCTCTCTGGTTTCGTTACTTTGTTTGTTTATATATATACATATATACATTTAAGTCTAGGTATCTACAGGGTACATAGGTACGAAAAAGCCGACTGTATGACTATGTATGTGAGTCTGAAAAGTAAAAAAAATCGAGACCTCTAATGGTGAGACGACGCACGAAGTCGTGTTAAATTTCAAATGTTGTTATTACAGAATGACTCATGTTTATTTTTTGATGTTGTTAATAATTAATTATTAACAGTCGTTAATAATTTTATATTAGTATTTGCCTTTGATTTTTAGCAATTAGGGGATTTTCTTAGTTACAATTTATGTTGTTTTAAAGCGTGTTTTTTAAAACCTTTTGAATGATTTGGACTTCTTTTGGGCTAAAAAATATAATAAATTATTTAAAATGATGTTGGCAACCCTATTTATGTCTGTCTTGGTTGGTGGTCGTGCGTGTTAAAATCTACTTTGTTGAATAAAAACATCAATTCAGTGTGGAAACAGTGTAGGTTCTAATTTTAGCACAAACGTATTCGTGGAGTTCGGTTGCATCATTCTCAAACGGGAAATTAAAGGATATCCCACACTAATATTCGCAATTGGACACCGGCTCAGTCGGCTCATCCTTAAAATCTTTGTGCTCATCGCATTTTCCAAAATTCAGAATGTTAGACTTGAGTATGTTTTCTCGGAAAATGTATCCGGAAAATGTTGTTTGTGCAAGTGGAGACCCGAAATTGGATGCTGCAGTCAACAATTGGCTGAGACTCGACAAGGTAAATCATAATAATAGCAGTCCGGTTGTCCTTGATGCATGCTACATGCAACCTTGACCTTTTACATTTAGCGCAACTACTATTCTATGTATGACGCCCATTGCACTTCAAGCCTTGAAGGTCAAGGCCTACCTACCTACCTACCTACCTCATGTAAATTTTACTGTAAATCCTATTAGATATTAGATGTTTTTATGATTCTTCAAATATTTCGTGAATATCTGAAAACAATTGAAAAGGTTTATTTACCAACGAATCAAATGCACTTCTTTTATTATGTGAAGATTACTTAATTCTGAACATCAATGTTCATATTTTCATTTTACATGCCTAATCATAGATATCAATACTAGAATAACGGCACATTCTATTGGTTGATTTACATAAGTACAGCTGTGGTTCAGTCAAAGTCAAAGTATATTTATTGCTAGAAATACATGTACAGATGGTGGGTTGAGCTCCTGTAGTTGTATTAAATTATGTGTAAAACCGTACACCATTGGATAAATGTTCCACAGAATAAAGCCACTTATAAGGAGGCAGCAGAAGATGTCTTGGCGAAGAATTGGGACAAGTTGCGGAAGACCATGCTGAAGCGCCAGCGGTTTGGCACAGCCGGCATGAGGGGCCGCATGGGGGCAGGATTCAACTGCATGAATGATGTGGTCATCATTCAGACTGCACAGGTATGCCCTAAGTTCATGTACACACTGGTGACAGAAATGTGTGTATATAGTTACCAGGTTTTCTCTCTACCTTATATTACACTAAGCAAAAAGTCATTGTCAAAGACAAAAAAAATATTGTATCTATGCCACAGCTCAATACTTAAGTATGTCTGGAGGTATGATAGATTTACTTAAAAAAGGTACAGAAATTGGTTGACTGACACGCGAAATGCGCACGCTACTCTAGCCGGTCGACATCTTAGGAAGAAAATAGTTAATCATACTCTAAAAACCATGTTTTTGTCGCGATATATAGCATCACAATGAATGTGGTTTTCTTCACACCTATTTGGTGGTCACTATCATTTGATCCCACTTTGATCCTAGAGAATGCTCTGACATAAGTTGACACCAACATAAGTTCAGCCATAATATTTGAGACTTGATCATTTAGTTGCTTTCAAGAGTTGACCCTCGGATCTTAATATGACAGTTTATTCCAGGGCCTGTGCTCATACTTGAAGAAGCAAAGCTGTCATGACAAGTTGGCCAAAGGGGTTGTTGTCGGTTATGATGGAAGGCACAACAGCAGGAGGTAATTCTTATCATTTTCCATAAACAAATTTTAGGGTGTTCGTCCACCAAAGCAGTGCCGACACTGACGGACCAATTTTTTAAAAGTCACAGAAGCCATAAAATAACAAAGTCAAGTCAAGCAGTGCCGGGCGGCTATCAAAACTATGTCATTGTCATCATGTTAATTTAGCGCAAAGACACGATTCTATTGGTGGATATACATATCCATTCCTCTTTGTTTCAGTGGATGCCCACCCTAAATCTGGTTTGACCTTTGGAGATCAATTAGTTATCATTATTGTGGCCTATGTAATAGATAATGTTACTGTTTGGTAGTTTTTATCAAGATGTTTATAATAAACGTCACAAGAAATACCTATTACATAAGCAGGCATCTCAACTAGTTATACCTACGGTTACAGTCATGAAACAATGAATAAATTATTATAAATTTGATGAATATGTATAAGGTATTGACAATATTGATTGTCCTACTTGTGCAAATTTTCACAAAGGATTAAATAGATGAGTGAGTTTATGAAGATAAAAGTTTCAGACATAGAGCAAATACCTAAAGTACTTACATTTGAAGCTACTTTTACCTAGTGGTAGGACTCATCAGTAAAATCAGCATTTTTAATGACAAATAAAGAACTTTTAAAAACAAAACAAACATCAACAAAAGTCTGTCTTAGTAGGTATAAATAAATATTCAGTGTAGAAACTTTCATCAAGGAAAGTTCAGTAAGGGAAATTACCTTAACCGTTGCAGCTACCCAAAAATGATCTTACTAGACTATCCATAGTTTTTCGTGATGTTTTGATCCCCATTAAAAGATTTAAAAAAAAATTACGTTTAGCAAGAAAATAACCATTTTACACAAAAAAAAATCTGGACTGTAAAGGATGACTCAAAGTAGACCGTGCCGGGCCCGAGCCGAGTGTCGGCCGTGCCACGATCAGCTATTGTTACATGTAATTCTACCGAGTCATTCTTTCATCATCATCATCATGACAGCCTTTTAAGTTCCCAGCAGCTGACAGCTTTTTTAAGACACTGGCCTACTCGCGCGTGAGAGTGATTAGGGCTTAATCCACCACGCAGACCCAACGCGGATTGGTGGACGGCACATGTCTTTCGAATTTTTAGTTCTTGGACATTCTGGTATCCTCACGATGTTTTCCTTCACCGTATGAGAGCACTGGCATTGCGCACATATATATTTCGTAGCAAAAATTCCATTGGTGCACGACCGCATTCGAACCCAAGACCGGAAGGGTCCCTACCACTAGACCACCAGTGCTCTAGAGTCAATCATTAGTGGTATAAAACAAAAAACCTACTCTCGCTTTTAGATTCGCGAGGCTGACGACGAAAGTGTTTATAACAAACAACATCCAGGTGCACTTGTACTTCGCGGAGTGCCCCACGCCTTTCGTGGCGTACGCGACCGCGCATGTGGGCGCCGCGGCCGGTGTCATGGTCACCGCATCGCACAACCCGAAGGAAGATAATGGGTAACTTTATCAATCAGTTTAACCGCCTCGCACAACCCGAAGGAAGACAACGAGTAACTTTATCAATCATTTTAACCGCCTCGCACAACCCGAGGGAAGATAATGGGTAACTTTATCAATCATTTTAACCGCCTCGCACAACCCGAAGGAAGATAACGAGTAACTTCATCAATCATTTTAACCGCCTCGCACAACCCGAAGGAAGATAACGAGTAACTTCATCAATCATTTTAACCGCCTCGCACAACCAGAAGGAAGATAATGGGTAACTTTATCAATCATTTTAACCGCCTCGCACAACCAGAAAGAAGACAACGAGTAACTTTATCAATTATTTTAACCGCCTCGCACAACCCGAAGGAAGACAACGAGTAACTTTATCAACCATTTTAACCGCCTCGCACACACAACCCGAAGGAAGATAACGAGTAACTTTATCAATCATTTTAACCGCCTCGCACAACCCTAAGGAAGATAACGAGTAACTTTTTAATTTTATCGAAATTATTTCAGTACTTTTTGAATAAATCATACATAAAAGTGTCATAACATAACTATAATCTCTCGTATCACCACAATCCGTCGAAACATTTTTTTGTTTGTTTGAATTCAGTTTTTGTTTATTTCAATATATTAAAATAGTACTTACAGTTTTTAAAGTTTGTTACATCGAACTGTTCGCAGAATTATAATAATAATAAAGTATTTATTTTCAAAAAAAGGTTAACAACAGTTTTAATGATATTAATGGTGTTCTGTTATAACGTAGGTACAAGGTGTACTGGAGCACTGGATCGCAGATCATATCGCCTCATGACGAGAACTTACAGGATGAGATACTGCAGTGTCTGGAGTAAGTAGTATCACACTACATCACACTATCATGACAGAAAGAAAGTTTACACTGGCCTACTTCGAGAGTGATAGGGTAATAATAATCATCCACCATATTATACGCAAAATATTTTTAATTATATTTAAAAAGTGGTGTATTTTGTGTAATAAGTTTATTAAAAAGACTTTTGAAGGCCTGCTAGTTACTTAAGTCTTGAGTTTTAATGTGCTAGACTGTTTAGTTATGTTATGTACTGTGTTTATGTTAAATAAAAAACTTTTAAAACAAACTTATTATCTAGAATACCAGAAGAGCATTGGGATGAGACCTCGATACTGTCGGAAGAGATGGTTCTCGACTGCTACCACGAAGCGTTGCCTGGATACTACGCGACGCTACGCAACAACTTGCACGAAGACGTGTTGGAGGACAACAAGAGAGGTGCTATAGATGTTGTTTACAGTGCTATGCACGGCACCGGATTGGATTACGTTAGTCAGGCTTTCAAGGCCGCTAATTTGAAGGTTAGTCTCATTTATTTTTTTGTCATTAGACAAAAACAACAACATTTAAAACGATAAAGAGGATAACCCTTTTCCTGGTCGTAAGATTCGCGTTAGGTTCGTAGGACTTTTCAGCAAGAGTCTGTCTTGGTGGGTACCACCGCAGTGTCAGATATTCTACCTCCAAGCAGTAGTGTGCAAGCATTACTGTGTTTAAGTTTGAGGGGCACTGCATCAAGTGAAATTACTAGGCGAAAGAGACTTAGTTTATTGTCTCGGGGTGATAAGCGCACTCACTCGCAAACACTTAAAAACTTTAAGCTTTGGGTGGCACTGCATCTGTAATAGTCAGGCGTGGTGCTTAACTTCAGGCGGGCGCCTTGATTGTCTTGTCACTTGCTGACATAAAAAAAATATTCATAAATAAAATTCATGTAAAAAAAAATTATATCATTTTAAGGAAACAACTTGTTTCCTCAAAATGATTTATAAACATTTTTTTTTACATGAATTTTGTTTATGAATTATTAATTAAAATTATCATGTAAACTTTATTAACCCATGTTTCGCAAAATTAATAAATAATTTGATTTGATTTCCTTCCAGCCTATAACGAGTGTGACCCAGCAACAATATCCTAACGCTGAGTTCCCGACCGTGAAGTTCCCGAACCCCGAGGAGGTGGAGTGCCTGGCGCTCAGCAAGGCGCTGGCGGAGGAGCGCGGCATCAAGTTGGTGCTGGTCAACGATCCCGATGCTGACCGGCTGGCTGTGGCCGAGTATGATGATGTGTAAGTTATAAAGCGTATAAATATATATATTTTTTTTATACAACCGAAGTGACAACCAAGCGTACGACCCACAAGATGGTAAGCGGTAACCGCAGCCTATGGAAGCTTGCAATACCAGAGGTACAACACGCAAGTTGCCACCTTGAGGCATAGATCGAAAGCATCATGTGCCAGTAATTTCACCAGAAACCATACCCTTCACACCGAACCACAGCAATGCAAGCATTTCTACTTTGAGGCAGAAATAGATATGGTGGTAGTACTTCCCTGGACGTGTTCCATCACAATGAACTCTGCTACTCTTGAATTAAGATTATTTAAGATGGTATGTAAGTAATAAAGTGTATGGAGGAGTATTCTAACTTTTATTTGAGTTTTTAATGTAAATGGTACCTAATTTTACCTATAATTTTAAAACAGCTTTATGAACAATGTTAAATATTTTTTTTAATTGGAGGACTAAATATGTCTGTCTGTCTATCTGTTAGTAACGGGGCGACAGAAGTTTTGTTTCTCTTGTTACTGGTAGGAACTTCAGGAGACAAAACTAGGTGACAGATGGGAATAATCCTGTTCCACTGGTGTGTACCACTGCATCATTGCTTTGTGCGCCACTGTACATCACTATATGCCACTGCGTGTCACTGTACATCACTGTGCGTCAGGTACGCCACTGTGCGTCACTGTTATGGTCAGGTTATCGTCCCCAATCCCCGCTGAGTTGGTTGTCGTACGTTCCAGCAAGCAGCAGTGGAAGGTGTTCACCGGCAACGAGATGGGCGCGCTGCTCGGGTGGTGGCTGCTGCAACAGCACTACTTGCGGCACCCGACCGCGCGGCCCGACCAGCTGTACGTGCTCTCCAGCGTCGTCAGCTCCAAGATGCTGCGCGCCATCGCGAAGGACCGCGCGCAGTTCGTCGAGACACTGACAGGCTTCAAGTGGATGGGTTGGTTTACGTTGCTTTCAGATAACTTTGTTACATAGAAAACTTTGTTACTTTAGCGAGAAAAGTCGGTTATTTTAGAGAAAAGCAATTTACTTCAAAAATAACTAACTAATAACTATTTTGAAGCCTACTCGGTTGATTTAGTTAGAGACCACTTAGTTTCGTTATAGATAACTGAGTTACTTTAGAGAAAACTTAGTTATTGACTTAGTTTTAAATTCAATCTAAATCTAATCTTAGTAAAGATAAATTTTGTGGTTGATTTATTTAACACTTCTTCAAACAAGATTAAGTTCTTGTTTAGCGATAGCTACTTTAATAACATTTAGATTAGGCACTCAAAATATAATCAAAATATAGTCAAATGTGTGCGTGTGTGTATTTTAATAAATGTTTTCATATATATTTTTTCCTATGCTATTGTAACTTTTTATTCATAGCTACTGTTTTTTCTATCTGCGGAAACTTATAATTGGCCTTTCTATAGCCTTTAGTTACATTTATCTATATAATTTAACTATTGTATCTATTTAGCTGTTAGTTTTCTTAAAAATTATAATATAAAATAAAACTAAAATTTTAAAGAATACTCAGTTGCTTTAGAGACAACTCAGTTACTTCAGATTTATCTCAGCTGCTAGATTCAAGATATATATTTGCATAAAAGTGTTAAAAAAAAGTTGCTACAAAGAAAACTCAGTTACTTTAAAGAAAACTCAGCTATTTTAGAGAAAAACATAAGCAAGCCTGCTATATTATTCCTTTATTCGACAGGCAACGCTGCGCTCCTACTGCAACAGCAAGGCAAAGTGCCTGTGTTCGCGTTCGAGGAGGCCATCGGGTACATGTGCCAACCGGAAGTGCCGGATAAAGATGGCGTCTCTGCCGCGGTCCATGTAAGTGTAGTTATCTATACTAATATTATAAAGAGGGAAGATTTGTATTCTTGTATTTTGTTTGAAATGTACTTTATTATGAATAAACTTAATAACTAGTCCGATTTAAAAAAATATTTCACCATTAGAATGCTACTTTATCTGTGAGTAACATCCTACTAATATTATAAATGCGTACCACGTATCTCCGTGACGACTTAACCGATTGTGATTAAATTTGGAATGTAGATGGCTTAATTCCTGGAATAACACACCGGCTACTTTTTATCCTGGAAAAAATGACTGTTCCCATGGGATAGCAGTTTAAAAAACTTTTATAGGCGCTACAGCCTGCTAGTCACATCGATCTGGAGTCGTAATGTGCTAAACTGTGTTTAGTTATGTTATATTATTGTTTATGTTAAATAAAGAACTTTTAAAAACAAACAAAACGATGCACATCATAATGACAAAATAAACTATACTATTTGAGGAAACAAAAAAAGGTTCCGTAAAGCAACAGAACAAAATAAATATAGATAATAATAAATAATAATATCTAAGGAGGAGGCCTTTACTTGCGAAGGGGTTCTTACAGAAAACATACAATTAATAAATGAACAGTTTCAAGAAAAAAATATTTATACATAAAAAATGAAAAGTAGAAGTAACTTTAATTTTATTTTAATATTAATATTATTTATATATATTTTAGGAGACCTTTGCCCAGCAGTGGGACGAAACAGGTTAAAAATTATTTTATTATTTTTAAAATTATTAATATTATTATTATTTTAATAATGTTAAATTTTTTTGTAAGAAATGAAAGGCTTTTTATTTAATTTTAATTTTATTTATTAAATTATTATTATTTGAAGACTAATCCTCTCGTTTCCAGGTAGCGTCTCTCGCCACGAACCTGTACTTGAAAGAGTCCTCGCTGAAGCAGCAGCTGAGAGAGCTGTACAAGGAGTATGGTTACCACCTCTCTCACAACTCCTATTACTTCTGCGACGACCCGCTGGTCATCCAGCAGATCTTCAGGGGAATCCGCAACTATGACGGACCGGGGAACGTAAGTCTTAACACCTCCCGTGCTCCGAAGGGCACTTTAAACTGTCGGTAGATACGTTATAGAAAAAGAAAATATTTTTGAAAATAAATGCTATTAAAAAAAAGCTATTATACACTTGATCAGTTTCTCAGTGTCTCAAATAACGAATGATAGGTTTTATTGCTACCCCAAATAATGATTTTATTATTATCACAAACTAGGTACCTATCCATTAATACTAAAATCGATCCGCTCCTACTCAATTTTATAGTGCAACACCCTTACTGGGTACATAGCTATGTGTTGCCTGCTCTGATATTATTTAATATTACATAAGACCTGTGACATGTATTACCCTCATAATTATGATGCAATAAATGATACTGAATACTGAATACTGAATACAAGTTTTTTGGTATTAATACTGTTTCAAAAACTTCTATCATTTCTAAATAAATAAATCTAAATCTAAAAGAAAAATATCGACGTGTTTCATCCCTTCACAGGATCTATCAATTGTCTGTAGAGTCAAATCTAGTGACAGTTTTTAGGCCGCCCGAAGGCCTCTGCCATGGCCTAACAACTTTGAAAAACATGCCCTCGAAAATTATGTATGTTTGTTCCAGTACCCAAAGAAAGTTGGCTCGGCTGAGTTAGAGTTCGTCCACGACCTGGCTTCCGGAGTCAGGGTCCCCAGCAAGGGCAGAGAGGCACATCTGAGTAAGTTAAAATATATTAACAGCTATTTACCACTGGTTTTTGACATTTATGTTGACGTTTTGAAGCTATAAGCCATAAGCTAAGAAGAGTAGCAGAGTTCTTTGTGATAGAGCTCATCAGGGGAAGGACTACCACCATACCTATTTCTGCCGCCAAGCATTAATGCTCGCATTGCTGTGTTCCGGTGTGTAGGGTATGGTTTCCGGTGAAATTACTGGCACATGAGGCTTTCGATCTTAGCCTCAAGGTGGCAACCCGCGAGTGATACCTCTGGTATTGCAAGCGTCCATAGGCTGCGGTAACTGCTTACCATCTTGTGGGCCGTACGCTTGGTTGCCACTTCAGTTTCATAAAAAAAAAGCTTCAATGTCAAAATCAAAAATGATTTATTTCAATAAAATCACAAGGATCATTTTGAAACTTCGTGTGTCAGGATCGTAGCAAGTGGAAATCCGTGGTCTCTGCCTACCCCTACGGGATACAGGCGTGATTTTATGTATGTATGTATGTTTCGAAGATATTTAGATGCTCTTCTTCATGAGCACCGCCCGCGACCGCATTCGACGGCTGCTTGGCGAATACTGACCGTCGAAATAACTAAAAAAAATAGCTTTGAAACGTCAGCATAAAGAACAAACAAATGGTAAGTAGCCGTTTATATATTTAAAAAGTTAATAACACTTTACCCCTGATTACCCCTTTTAGCCACTTAGTTATTACTTTGCCCCACAACCGATTGTATGAAAATATTGTAGTAAGCTTCTTCTATAATAATAATCTAATTAATAATATAAAATACTAGCGGCCCGTCCCGGCTTCGCACGGGTAGACATGAAAGCCTTATTCAGGGATAATGTAGCATTCTAATGATGAACGAATGTTTGAAATCGGACCAGTAGTTTTTTTTTTAATGCTAGACAATCCACACAGCATCATCTAGCCCCAAAGTAAGCTGCTGTTAAACAGAGCTGTATTATGGGTACTAGATGACTGATATATATTTAATACAATACAATACATAGATATATATTTTTTATTATATATAGAAAATACCCAGAACACCCGGAACAAATAGTTGTAGATCGTACAAACATTTGTTCCGAGGCGGGAATCGAACCCGTAACCTCTGCGTCGCAGCCGGACCTGCGCCCGCTGAGCCACATCGGTCGTCATATTTATTTATTACAAACAAAACAAAAATATATATTTTTTCTCTTTATAATATTAGTACAGCTATACATACTTGACAACCTCGGTGGTGCGATGGGCGAGTAAAGACATTTTGTAAATACATACGATTACATATAAATAGAAACGGAGCACTGGTGGTAGTGGTAGTGACCCCGCCTTCCGATCCTAAGGTCGTAGGTTCCAATCCGATCATGCACGAATGGATTTTTCTATTCGAAAGATTTATGTGCGCAACGTCAGAGCTATCATACGGCGAACGAAAACATCGTGAGGAAACCGGCATGTCTAAGAACTTAAAATTCGAAAGACATGTGCCATCCAGTGCGTACCTAAGCGCGTAAGGGATTGACAAGCTATATACTTACATAATACAACATCATAAAATTCTTAAATAAATTTTAAAAAAAAGTCTTGATTTACCGGAACACAGATTAAATTAAAATGTCAAACTGACAGTTTTTTTTTATAGCTTCATTCAAGCCCTTTCCAAAGAGGTTAAATACACGATACCCACTCAAATCGCCACCATCTGGCAAACCACTTGAAAGGGTGGAGAGACCACCTACAGCGCGCGGAATACAGGGTCTTGATTATTAGTGCGCAACATTCAAGGAACAGGTTCCACACATCAATAAAAATACAATGTACCGTATATTTTCTCTTAAAAATCTCGAGTAAATCGATCGCGTAATAATAAAATATTCGAGCACGCGAGCGGTTATAGGGGGTCATTGACACGCGCAGGTCATTGACACGCGGGTTATTAAAGCCAAGGATACACTAGGGAACATTTTGTCCCGCAACATGACGCGCAACACATAATTTACGTGACGCTGCAACGTTGCATATTGTCCCGCAACATGCCCCGCAACATTGTACGTGACGCGGGGCATGTTGCTTGCTCCCGCCTCGAGAGCGAGCGCACGTGTCCCGCGTCAGTGTCGCGCCATTTGTCACCAAGTGTAGTCGCGTACGCAACGTGCCTCTTAACATGGCTTTAGTGTGGGGAAATGATACCGTGCTTTTACTTCTGGAGCTTTACGAAAGTCGTGAACTGTTGTATGAGGACTAATAGCATTCCGTAGTATTGTATCCTGTTTGGCTAAGGTCCGATCATTTGCAATAAAGTTTCAAAATCAGATGATGACATTCGAGTAAAATTCACAAACGATCCGTCAGACATTCGGAGATCACTTAGAATATTAACTCTTCTTTCTCGTTGTAGTAAGAAATTTCGCATCCACCACCTTCTCTTTCTTCTACGTTTCAACACACTCGATATAATTACTATGTACGCAGCACTAATAGCCACAACCTCCTCGGGCGACATTTCTATAAACACTGATCTGATCTGTCTAGTGTGGTCAACACAATGTTCCGCGACATTGTTCCACGTAGTTGTTGAGGAACATGTTCCGCAACATGTTGCTCCATTTGCCCCCTAGTTATTATTTATTTATTCGTATGGCGTTGCATGCAATCGTTCAATATTACAATATTATTTTCAAATTCTTTATCCATTGGATAGCGTCATCTTCAAGGGCAAACAAGTCTGCTGGGCTGCCATCATATTTAGTAAGTGGGCAGTCTGTTATAATGTGTGCGACGTCCTGTATGGGTGCTCCACATTCACACGCTGGCGACTCCCTCCAGCCACATCTGTGCATAAAGGCTCGACTGCGACCGCAACCAGTTCTTAGCCTGTTGAGCTGGCACCATGTTCTTCTCGGAAGCAAGAAGCCAGTTGGTTTTGCGGTGGGATTGGTGATGTTTTCCATCATTCCATTTGGTGGTTTGGTTTTCCAGTCCTGTATCCACTTTTCAGTTACATTAAAATCTGTATCTATAAGGCTTCGAGCTGTGTGATAGGGCGGGTTCCGAGACTTTAGCCTGTGATAAGGGGGGTTAGTAAACTCTTTATGAATTGGAAGATCAGGGTTTGCCAGGATCTTTTGCGCTTCACGAACTAGTGCTTGCTGCCTTCTCAGGTGAGGAGGAGCTATATTGCTCAAAGTAGGTAGCCATTGTACTGGTGTGCTTTTGATGGTCCCCGATATGCACCGCATGGCATGGTTCAGCTGCACGTCTACTCGCTGTGTGTGCGTACTGTTGAGCCACACGGGCGCACAATACTCCGCTGTGGAGTAGACAAGGCTTAGGCTTGTAGTGCGAAGTACATCGGCACTCGCTCCCCACGTAGTGCCTGACAGTCTGTGCAGGATGTTGTTTCGAGTTTGAAGCTTTTTCCTTAGCTTTTCGATGTGTGGACCGTAGGTAAGACTGCGATCAAGTGTCATTCCCAGATACTTTGGCGAGGGATTATACTTCAGATCTATACCCCCGAACTGGATGTTAGGTTCGTATTTTGCCTTTTTGTTGTATAAATGAAAAGTTGTTACCTCCGTTTTAGCTGCATTGGGTACCAGGCGCCATTTGTTGAAGTAGTTATGAAGGAGGTCCAGATCACTATTCAAAATGTCTTCAGATGGTTCGAAGTTAGTGTGTTGGCTAGTAATAGCAATGTCATCCGCGTACATGAATTTACGACTCTGGGTTTCTGGTATGTCGTGCGTGTACAAGTTGAACAAAAGTGGAGCCAAAACAGACCCTTGTGGCAGTCCATTGTTGAGCTTTCGGACGCTACTTTTCTTATCCCCCAAGTGAACGACAAATTCTCGGTTGCTTAACATGTTGTTAATTAAACCTACAACGCTTCGGCAGGGCACAGCACTCATCAGTTTGTAAATCAAGCCATGCCTCCACACGGTGTCATACGCTGCCGAGAGGTCTATTAGGACTGCAACAGTCTTTAGGTTTCTTTGAAATCCTGTTTCTATGTGAGTTGCAAGAGAGAGGACCTGGTCTGTACAGTTTCGACCACTACGGAATCCAGCCTGTTCTACCGGGATTTTTTCGTTAACAAGGTGGTTGATACGGTTGTAGACCAATCTTTCCAGGAGTTTATAAACGCAGCTTAGAAGTGCAATGGGTCGGTAACTTTTCGGATCGTCGGCAGGTTTTTCAGGCTTAAGTATCGCTATGACCTTCGACCGGTTAAAGTTGTGCGGAAGTTTGTTGCGTTTTAAGATATCCGAATAGAAACGCGCTAGCCATTCTCTGCACTTTCGGCCGAAGTTCTTCATAAACTCGTTGTACACACCGTCAAAACCAGCCGCCTTGCCAGGTGGTAGATGTCTTAGGGCACAATCTGTTTCTTCTTGGGAGAATTCTCTGGACAGTTCTACGTCTGTCGGCAGCGCAGCTTTAAGTTGTTTAGCGTGCCTTTTAATTGCCTTAGTTTCTGCTTTTAGACCTTTCTCTCGGGAAACTTCTACAATTTTGTTGGCGATTGAGTTGGTTAGTTGCAGCGATGTAGAGTTTGATTTTGGGCTAGGTTTACCAGAGAGCTTGTTAAGCACTTTCCAAGCCTTCCTGCTTGAGGTTTTGAAGTCCATAGATTCAACAGTTTCTACCCATTTTTTACGGCGGCTGTCGTTAAGTGACTTAAGAAGATCCTCACCAATTTCATGGTTTCCCGTCCGTTTATACTCTTCATATAGTTTTTCACTTTCCTTCGACCAGCATGGGATGTAAGACTTTCGATAGCCTCTGGGAATGTTCTTTTTTGCTGTTGCAAAGATGAGCTTTGTAAACCGTTCGTAGTTTTCAGCTCGCGGAGGTATCCATCTTATTGCAGCGTCCATATCTGCTCTAAAGCTTGGCCAGTTGGCTTTCTGAAAATTCCATCGTGGTAGTGGCATTGAGTTTGATAGAGGGACACTAATACCAATATCCATAAGAACAGGTCGGTGTTGGCTATTTGGGAAGTCTAGTAGGATTTTGCGTGATGTGTGCAAAGGCACTCCATCAGTGTTGCATGTTACAAATGCCAGGTCGGGGTTGTAATCCTTATTCCAGCGAGCAGATCTAAATGAACCCCTGTCTTTAGCATTAAAGACTAGGTGCAGGTTGTTATTTTCTGCCCACTGTGCTAGCTGAATTCCATTTTCATCGTTGGTGTTGTAACGCCATGTTGTATGATGGCTATTGAAATCACCTGCGTATAAACAGGGATGCGGATGGGCAGGGATATTTATGGACCATGGGCGTGATGGTGGCTTATACACATTGACAACAGTGAAATCCTTGATTTTAACAGTTGAAGCGTAGATGTCTGGCCCAGCGAGGCATTTTTCAATGACGACACCGTTTATACTATTCTTAGTGTAAGTGGCTATACCATACTGTGCGTGGTTAACGGCATGAGCAACACTATAGCCGGGGATAATACCTCGCTTTAGCAGATCTTGTTCGTCCTTGGCATGTGTCTCTTGCAGGAGAAGTATGTCGATGTCATGCTCTATAAGTATCTTATATATTACTTCACACTTAGCTAAACTTATGCCTTCTACATTTAATTGACAGACTCGGATCATAGGACCGATGTCTCTGGTCTGTTGGCTCTTGGGAGAGCGTATTTGTGCGCCTTGTGACATATTCGATGATTAATTTCTCAATTTTTTATATTGTTTCTGAACGATTGAGTTGCTGTGAGGTTTAGTAAACAGGTACAGCAGCCAGTGTTGTTGCTCGTTTAGCGCCACCCCCCCCCTAGTGTATTCTTGGCTTAACTCGCGGTTATAGGTCTATAGACTTTGTGCGCGCACTGTTCCGGACTAAGTTGAGCGGATAACAAGAGGAGGCGGGTTCGAACCCACGACATTTAAATCGGAAGGCGAGGTCGCTACCACTTGACCACCAGTGATGT
Source organism: Colostygia pectinataria (assembly GCA_951394395.1). Classification (NCBI taxonomy): domain Eukaryota; kingdom Metazoa; phylum Arthropoda; class Insecta; order Lepidoptera; family Geometridae; genus Colostygia; species Colostygia pectinataria. The sequence goes on from OX596355.1 coordinate 11,184,044, forward strand.
CGATGATGATTCTATATGTTTGCAGATGTGCTAGGCACCGGGTTAGACCGCGACTACACGTGCGGCGAGATGATAATGTTCCGCACGAGCGGCGGGCTCAGCGTGACGGTGCGCACCAGCGGCACCGAGCCCAAGATCAAGTACTACACCGAGCTGGTCTGCAGAGGCACAGAGTACAGGTGAGTGCCATCTAAAAACTACACCTTTTACCATCGGCTTCGTCTGAAAAACAGTGCGGCACCACTCCTACTTTAGGTCACAGATATTAAAAAGATAAGGTTCAAGATATTTATTTTCAAAATTATAGTTATAATTTCTTTGTAACATACCCTAAAGCTACATATTAAATCCCAGATATACATAATACTTAAAACTACGAAATAAAATGAAATGAAATGATTTATTTGCTTAAAGTGCGGTTGTTTAGATGTTCTTAAAACTATTGTCTCACACACTCAGCATGCAAAAATTAAAAATAAATTAAAACGAATAATAAATTTATATACACCTTTTGAATGTGAATCATAAAATAACAATAAAAATAGTAGTCGATTTTATAAACATAAGTCAAGAAAATTTACGACCTTGACCAATATTGGTCGCGAAGTTATTATTTAAATATACTCTGCAATTAATTTAAAAATCGTTTTGACATCTTTTAAAAATAAAGATAAAGATTATTTATTTGCAAAACATGTGTAGGTGTACAGGTTTGCACCTTTCACCGGCACTGAAGCTAAGGGCAAAGGCACGCGTTTATTTTGATATTGTGTATGTCCAATTTTGTATGTAAGTGTAAAGTAGGTCTATTAACTGTACCCGGGAAGGGCGGTAGTACAGGGGTGGCCCTGTGCTGCCGCAGCACTGCGAGGTGCTGGGGCTGACTTTTGTTAGCCCCGGGAAGTGCTTGGAGCGCGATGCGAGAGGGGCACCATTGACAGCCCTAGGGGACCGTGGAGCCCCTTGGCATGCATCGAGGCTGGCCACCGGGGATGGTTTAGTGAGTTGTCGAGTCCGACAACCTCATACACCCCCGTCGTACCCTTATGCGATGGGATGTCTGGATGCAGATTCCTCCCCGTTAACAAAAAAAAAAAAAAAAGTCTATTAACTGTTATGTTAGAATTCAATTAAGTACTTATCTCTTTATTCATTAAGTTACCAAATTTTGTGTGCACTATCTACATATTATATGTATCTTCGCTACCCACAGGTTAACTGGTAGATAATGCTGTCTAGCATTAAGTTCGCCTTTATAAGCGTATTTTTTTTTTTTTTTTTTCAACTGAAGTGGCAACCAAGCGTACGGCCCACAAGATGGTAAGCGGTTACCGCAGCCTCTGGACGCTTGCAATAACAGAGGTATCACTCGCGGGTTGCCACCTTGAGGCTAAGATCGAAAGCCTCATGTGCCAGAAATTTCACCGGAAACCATACCCTTCACCCCGGAACACAGCAATGCGAGCATTACTGCTTGGCGGCAGAAATAGGTATGGTGGTAGTCCTTCCCCGGACGAGCTCTATCACAAAGAACTCTACTACTCTTAAGTTGTGCATTAAAGTATTTTCTACCTATCTATCTATCCAAGCGCGCGCATAAACGCTTGCCTTAGCTGTTAGCTTCAGTGCCGGCGAAAAGTGACGGCTAACTCGCGACCAATGTAAGGTAAATAAAACTGATGGAAGGTAGGGAGTGGCCTTTCTGTATGTAGTACTAATATCTGTTCTGTGCCCGTGTGCTATTCTACTGTTCTCTCCCCGCAGTGACGAAGAAGAAGAGAAGCTGCGAAGCAAGCTCAAGGTCATGGTGCGCGAGTTCATTGATGCCCTGATACAGCCTCAAAAGTACAACCTGCAAGGCGCACCTTCCGACGACGACTAAACGTGAGCCATAACGTTATTATAATATCCCAAAGATCACGGGAATACCTCCCTAGATATAATGACCAACTACGCCATCGGGTCTGCGGTGCGACCGCTCGAAATTCTTTGGGATGCTATCGTATTTATTATCTTATTTCAAATTCTCAATGTTAACTAGATGTTGATTATAAGATGAAAAAAATATTTTTCCTATCAAAATATTATATATCAAATCATAACAATCATCACAAAGAAAAATATTATCTTCAAGTGTAATGTTGCTCAAGCAACTGGTTATGTTTATATCTTTGAACTCTATAAAGGGCTCTCCTAATTATATAAGGCAAAGTTTATTATTCTTCGTGTTAAACACATTTTAAATTTGTTGACATATGTTTCCTAGCTTTATCCATCACGTAATTACTTAGCTATACTTAATTTCAAGTAATTATTGTGAATAAAACATAACTCATCATGATCATGACAGCCTTCTAATGTTCCCACTGCTGGGACACTGGCCTACTCTCGGGCGAGAGTGATTGGGTCTTAATCCACCACGCGGACCCAATGCGGATTGGTGGATAACTCATTTTCGGAAAATACAATTGCTTTAAAAAGGCATTTGAAAAAGTCAGTTTTTTGTTTGTTTGAGCTGTCAGTAATTTTTTTTCTAAAATTACATCAAAAAGTTCATCAAAAATATATTACTCTGTAGTCTGTAGTCAGTGAATATTTTTAGAAATAATATACATTAAAAAAAAACCAACAAAATGTAATCACATAAAAAAATATGTAACGTTGTATTTTGATGTCTATCGTATAATAACGTCAGTAAATATTTATAGAAAATATGTATATTCTACATCAAAAAAAGTTAAAGTTACAAAAACATGTCTCTTTGCCACAAATTAAAATAAGAAGAAGAAGAACATGTTTCGATACCTGGAAATGAGTCAAATTGAAATAATATTAAAACTCTGTATTTTGAAAGTAGTGTCAGTAAATATTTTTAGAAACTATACTCTACATTGTATCAAAAAATATGTTGATTCTAAGTGTTCTATTCGATGTCAATAAATGTTAGTAAGTATAATAATTCACATGAGAAAATGTACTTAACTTTGTTGCTGTAGTTTCGTGCGATGATTTTTTTGATATTAAAAGTTATTTTGTTATGTTATTTACATACTTTTTTGAAAGCTTTTATAAATATTATTATTGTAACAGCAGCGTCACTAACAAAGAAAATGATGCAGCGAATGAAAAGAGTGCCTTGACTATCGAAAACAAAAAAAAAACATATTGCCACAGAACAAAATATTTAGTACTGCGATTTTGCTGTAATTAACAACTTGTGTAGCGCTTGTGTCGCAGCTAGCTAAGTCGTTCTTAACAAATCAGCTAAGTTGAACGACGTTTCGCACAGAACATCATTTGAATGGGTGACGGCCAATATCATCTTAGCGCTTCCGTGCTTCAGAGGGCGTTCTAAGCTATTTTTTCCGGCTATAAGTTAGGACATGAGCGAGGCCTTTTCGCCAAGCAACAGAGTTGACCACTGACTCAGACAAACTACCAACAGTTTCCAGGCAATCTTTTCACTCACAAATATAATTAGTTTGTTACATAATTGAAGTTAGTTTTAAATTTTATTTTAGAGTTAAGTTGATTTTAGTGAATAAATAGCCAAAGAAACTTGACCATTCCATTGCTATGTGATAAGATAAGTGAATTGCCTAATTGAATGAGTGCAAAATGCCAACGAATTCCAAGAAAACCTTAAGAACTTTTTTGGCATTTTGCGTGTAAACGTAATGTGGTGCGGAAATACGGTCCAAAGAGATCTGCTACTTATATTGTTTTAAGATTTTCTTTGATTTAAATTAGTAAATTATTGAACCTTGATGTTTACATTTAAAACGATGATGATACAAATTAAATAAATATATTGATGTGTGTAGCATTTAATACGCATTTTTATTTGAAAAGTCAAAAACTTCAATCGAGATCTATAATATTTAATTTCAATAAACATCACTCATCAACAAACAACTAATAAATTAGCTACTCAATTCTAAACGTTACTCTGGAAAAAATAAAGTTTATAATTTATAAAAGTTTGTGCATTCATCAAGCTGGGTTCCCTTCAGCCTCGGCTTCAGCTTCTAGACGAAGTCTTTCCTTCTCCTTCATATTCAGTTCAATCAGTGTGTCTAGCTCTGGACTGAGCAGGACGGATAGACCTGTGGTAGCTGGCACCTGTAAATAAAAGTGTCTGTTGAAGTCTGTTTAAAGTAAAGTGCTCGAAACAGAACATCAAAAGGCATGATAATTATGATGATACAGGATCGTAATTTGATAGAGCAGACAAGTGCTCTTTGTCTCAACTTTAAACTTTACCAACATAATTTTTTTTTCGAGATATAAAGCCTATTTGCTATTCCAGACTCTAATCTATGCCTGTGCCAAGTTTCATACAGATCCGTTCAGCCGTTACACTCCCACAAACATACGAATATCCAAACTTTCTCTAATATTAGTAAGAAGAAGTAGTTTATATAAACCTTAATCATTATATTAGGTATAGTTCTCTCGACGGATCTAGACTTCCGTGAAGTTAGCCGTTTGTGATGCGCAAAGACAATTTAGTTAGAAAAAGCTCCATTGCGCATCGAAACGGCTAACTTCACGGAAGCCTAGATCCGCTGAGAGAACTATAGATAGGTACTTGCCTCAGCAAAAACAGGCTTGGCAGCATCCCATCTTTCGATATGATTTTCTACTATCTTTACACAAGTTGCTGCTTTCGGTATAATTCTACCCAAAACGCTGTAAATAAATGTTCAAAAGTATATTTCCATGCAAAAAGCCAGTTTAAGTAGGTAACTCCCATTAGTTCTATACTGACGTCATAGAACTGACTCCCTGTCCGTTCCGTCCATGTATATTCCATGTGGAGATGGGCTTGTAACATGTGACGACCGATGTGGCGCAGCGGGCGCAGGTCTGCCTGCGACGCGGAGGTTGCGGATTCGATTCCCGCCTCGGCTCAAATGTTTGTACGATTACGAATATTTACAAATATTTGTGCCGGGTGTTCTGGGTATTTTCTATATATAATAAAAAATATATCTATGTATTGTATTGTATTAAGTATACATATATCAGTCATCTAGTACCCATAACACAGCTCTGTTTAACAGCAGCTTACCTTGGGGCTAGATGATGCTGTGTGGATTGACCTACGTGTCAGTGCTATAGAAAGACCTATTGCTACAAATTTAGTTGTAGCGTAAGTAAATCTTCTCGCCAACAACTACCCAGGTACTAGGTTTGTTTAAAGTGGGCATGTTCCAGTTCCAATTAATGTTATATGCCTGCAACCCCAATAGCTTACTTCTGCAGCATTGAGAGTGGGCAGCACACAGCGCAGACTAGGAGCCTTACGCAATTGGTATTGGACAAGTGTTGGAATATGAGATTTCATGACAACCTACACCGAATTCTACCATGTTTCCAAGAGTAAAATTATTTGACAGGGGGTTAAGATTGCGTTGAAGAGTAAGGCCCTAGGTCCCAGCTCTTGCGACCAAAATGCTATTTTAAATTAGATCAGATAGTTCGTTCAATTTTATTGCAGAAAAATGCCTAAGCCCTTAGCTTCAGTGCCGGCAAAAGGTGCCGTGTGGTGCCGGCAAACTCGCGACCGGGGTGGGGTAAGTAAAACCGGTGGGAGGTAGGGAGCGTGGCCATTCTGTACGTAGTAGATACTAATATCTGTTTTGTGCCCCGGGCTCTAGAGAGCCACCCGGGCGCGTCCGACCCTGATTGTATCCAGGTAGGTAGGTACTTGTTAAAATTTTTAATTAACAAAGTCTTACTCAAACAAAGGAACGCAGGTGGTCTGCAAGAACTGGATCTCCAGATCGGGTATGAAGCATTTCTCCCGATCCATCATCATCAGAGGTAGATCCCCTCGACTTTTCTCAACGTCGCCTTGCTTGAAGAACTCCGTCAGAACTGCAGCCTGTTTGAGTTTACTTAGTTTACTCAAACTTAAACTTTAAGAGTAGTAAAGTTCTTTGTGATAGAGCTCGTCCGGAGAAGGGCTACCACCACACCTATTTCTGCCGACAAGCAGTAATGTTCGCATTGCTGTGTTCCGGTGTGAAGGGTATGGTTTCCGGTGAAATTACTGGCACATGAGGCTTTCGATCTTAGTCTCAAGGTGGCAACCCGCGAGTGATACCTCTGGTATTGCAAGCGTCCATAGGCTGTGGTAACCGCTTACCATCTTGTGGGCCGTACGCTTGGTTGCCACTTCAGTTGTATAAAAAAAAACTATTAACTAACTAAAAAGAGGGTTGATTATAAAACTGGTCATCAAAATAATTTCGATATTCTGTATTCGTGTGCAATTCAGGGGTCCAGTTATTGTAGAACATGATAATTTGCCACCTACAATAATATAATCAAAAGGTAACTTTCAAAATGGAACTCAATGAAGCTAGGCAGGTCACATTACCATGGCGAGGTGTGGTGGAGTAAGGCGACAACTGGATAGTAGCCAAATGTTTATAAAAAGTCGGTCATCCATTGGCGAGATGGGAAGACATCATTCAAGTTGCGGGTTCCAGATAGATGGGTAAGATATCATGATGGATGTCACAAACTAAAAAAGGCCTATAAATACCCAGCAGTGGATGAAGTCGGGAAAGATGATTATGTCGTACATAAACGGGACCAGTAAATGGCTTAAACAGTTGTAACTAACAGCAGTCTTCTTGACGCTGCCCCAGTCTTTGAGCTGGTCGCTGAGGTCTGCCGCGTTCATCAGCAGGCACTGCAGAGCCACGGCGTGCACGCGGTTCCCTTTCTGATAGTCGTACGATATCGTCTTGTATTCGTTCAGATTTCTAGCAAATCAACAACTTTTTGTATTTCTAACAACTCAAACCATTATGATGGTTCCTCACGATCAGTATTCTATTTTATTCACTCTGCTGAGGCACTGGGCCACCCTCGTTAACCAAATCAACTTAATGCTATTTTAGACCAGCCTTCAGATGTTCTCTATAATTAAATACGACCGATGTGGCGCAGCGGGCGCAAATCCGCCTGCGACGCGGAGGTTGCGGGTTCGATTCTCGCCTCGGGTCAAATTTTTGTACGATTTACAAATACTTGTTCCGGGTGTTCTGGGTATTTTCTATATATAATAAAAAATTTAAGTATTGTATTGTATTAAGTATAAATCAGTCATCTAGTACCCATAATACAGCTCTGTTTAACAGCAGCTTACATTGGGGCTAGATGATGCTGTGTGGATTGTCCAGCATTATTTATTTATTTATTTAATTAGTGTAGCTGAGTCTTTAATTCATACCCGGACCCAATGCGGATTGATGGATGGCACATTATGGCAGTTTTCTCCAGTTAACTAGGTACTTTAGTTTTTAATAGTACTCACTTGAAATAGTTAGCCAAGTCAGAGGCTAAGATAAAGTCTCTCAGTAGTAGTATAGCCCTGTCATAGTCCCTTCTGGGTAGGGATTCGAGGATGTCGCATCCCTCTGTGTTCAGAATGCACATTGCTTGAGCTAAGTGATGCCGCTCCATCACGCTGCCTTCACTCGAATACAGAGCCGCTAACGTGGTCTCTATAGGTACGAAAAAACTTATTCTTCTTTACATAGTATTATAAAGTCGCTTTCAGACGTCTGTCCCTTTGTATGTAGGTACGCTTAGATCTTTTTACGCATATAACTAAGAGAAGAACAGCTTGGAATAATAATGTGTGCAACAGAGATAGAAAATAAATATCTTACGTCCTTGAATGTGGAAGCTGTTCGTAGTGCCGCGATGATCCAAGTCGTGCACCAAACCGGCTACCAAGAACATTAATCCTTGCAGCTCTCTACGAAACGTAATAACAATACTTAGAAAACCGGCACAAAGCCTTCTAAACTAGTAGTTCTGCGAACAGAAGACCTCGCGAGCACAAACTTGATAATTAGGTAGGTAAAAGCATTTAAAAAAAGTACACGCAAGTAGGTACCTAGAGCAAGTTTCATCTAGATCGGTTGTAAATACGACCTGTCAAGTACCAAAAAACTGGCAGACGAAAGCAAATTTTGTCAGACCTGAAGCAAAGACGAAAACGACTTGACCGTCTCAACACTTGATGACACAAAAAGGCCTGCAAAGAACCAAGATAACTCACGTGAAATAGCCATGCTGCAGCAGTTTGTAGTTGACCAGAGACGCGTATGCCCACTGGCCTACATTGAACGCGTGTAACCAGCTGTGATACGGCACGTCTCGGTACCCCTTCTTCACGTAGAGGATAAAACGGCACAACTTCTGGGGTCGTATATTAAACCTGGCGCAGAAAAACTATTAGGACCAGATAAATACTTAGAAGTGAGCAAGACTGCTAAGACTGAAAACTGTCTGAAAACCTGTACTTACATCTTATCAAATCCAAGGTCTGAAAACATTTTCAACACGTAGCAGGGTAGCTCTCGCAGCGGCAAGGCACGAGGGTTGAAGTGTAAACTTGAAATATGTGGGTGGTTGTGGAAGCCAGTGCATTCTAGCAACCGAGCCACTTCTGCATCGCCGACCTAAAAAGGGTTCTTGTGAAATACCACGCCTTATAAAGATAATTCGGTTAAAGATTCCACTGGCTCCCATCAGCATTTCTACGAATTGGTAGTGCCCACATTTGTGACATGACTTGACACACCGTTGAAATTACAGGTACATTATACTTACGAGCTACGTCTCACTCAGGGTGGCAACGCGCGAGTGATTTTGGTATTGCAAGCGTCCACAGGTTACGTCCGTTTCAGACAGGTGTACACTTGATGGAAATGTAGATCTGGTGCTGAGCCGATACGTCTGATACAACCTGTAATTGCATCTGGTGATGATGTTTACCTTCATGTGATACATGACGAGCTCATTTGCGAGAGCGTTTCTCACGTGAGCCTCCTGAACCTTCTGGTATACCACTGAGTGTGTTATACAGACTCCGCAGTAAATGCTGAACGCAAGAGCCATTTCCTCATCCATACCGTCGAAGTACGGGTCCGCTATTTTGTTTATGAGCTGGCCTACGCCAATGATGCCCGTTTGCTCTCGGATTGGGAAACAGAGGATCGTTCTGGAAAGGAGCTTAGGACCTTAGCAACAGTGGTACATTTAAAATCGCTATTGAATAGCACAATCAAGTACTACGTTACCTACTAACTAACTAACTACCTACTACTAACTAATCAGCGCACAGCCCAAACCGTAAGTTCTGAGAATCTGCATGTTGGGAGGTAGATAGATATTTCCCTTTCGGAGTCGAGGTGCGAATTTCATCTTTAGGATGGTGCAGCGGAAAATTGAAGTTTGTAGACATCTCGGTACTAACTTTTAATAACAAGTAGGTACTATTTTGTGTTCTGTGCTACAGACTTATTTTTTGTCTACTGCGATAGTTGGGTACTATTATCTCTACCCACTTGTTATCAACTCCAGGGTATCCGTCAATGCTGGGATCGTAGGCCGGGTGCTCTTTCGCGTTTTTAGCATTCACCAGCGTTCCAGTCTTGATAACCAATCCTGCTATTCCTATGTTCAGTGGAAACCTGCGCTCTGCTACATTTTCATCCTGCAAAATATTGTAGGTATTTAGCAGAATATAGAATTTCTACTTAGGAAAAACTTTAAGTAGGCATAGGTAACCAATATAAAACTCTGGCTTCCAGTGGTTTCTATGGATTTTAACAGATGCTTTCCTCCAACCAAGAGATCACTCTAGTAATCTAAAGCCTTTCGTTTACGAAGTTATCGAAAATTCTACAGTGATACTGATATTCGACAGAGTGACCAAACCATATCTATGCTCTAGATTTTTTGTAAATTAGGTACATATCAGACTAAGACTATCCTGCAATTCATGGTCATATTCCTACCTTGGACGGGGTGTTGTCTACAAGTTGCATTTTCTCCACGTCGACCAACATCACAGTGCAATACTCCGCTCTGGTCAGCTGCTTTGCTTGATCCATTGCTATTTGCAGCAAGGTCTCCAATGATGCTACCTGAAAATCATAATAGTCTATCCGAGCGATGGATCCGAGAATATCTTTCGAGCTCCGGGCTGTTCAAATGAAAAAAATACTGCACAAATGCTACAGAACACAATGACAGCCTTGTTGGTTCGCCAACATGGTTGTGAGAACAAGTAGGTAAGTACCTATACAAAATATGAGAATATAATCTTTATCGTTCTTGATGAAACGTGATTGGGGACTGAACCTGTATGAGTAGACTTAACTTCAACTAAGTGGTGGTGTAATAGCTGTTCATTCCATGTACCCACCGATCCGATAGGTTTGAAATAACCCAGCGACAGGTAAAGTATAGCCCAACGAGTTAGGTATACCAGCAACTGGGCTGATTTATATTGGAAGTAAATAGGCCAAGGTTAGTTTGACATACTTGAGTGAACAACCTCCGAGCAACTCGCAAAAGCTGCTGACACTTCTGTTTCATGGTGCACTCGTAATCGAACAAAATAGATTTCTTCAGAGTGGGCCATGCAAACCTGAAATTATCTTATGTTGAGCTCCTGTAGGAACTACCGCTGCTTCATGCCTTGCTGACACTGCTGTCACTGCTCTTGTTTCTGTGATAGTGCCAACGAAAGCCCGTGCGCTTGCTACTGACTTCCCTGCTCAATGCTGAAGTGAGCAGGGAAGTCAGTAGCGATAAATATAAAAGTGGGTACCTGATCAAAATGGTAGGTAATCATAATAAACCTCTATACTTTATCCCTGGAAAACCTGTATTGAAGTGTGAAAACTCGGTGTAACGCACAGAAGTGAAGCTAGATCCACTTCTGTGGTATAACGGCATCGCTTGCTTAAACTAGGAACACCTACTAGATGGAGTTTTTATAAACCAAAGGCCCTTTGCCCTACTCAAGACTGGTTGGAAATGGTTAATATGAAAGGCCGTGAAATAATATTTAATAATAATATCTGAGGAAATTAAACAACCTACCTACCTAACCTAAAAAGTAGTAGTCCCACCGTATTCTAGATGGCGTAGGTGTTCAACATGATCTGAATCACTTACAGAAAGCATTCGTGTATGAACGCAGCCACGTGGTCTTCTTGTATTTTCGGTGCGACAACACACACGATCACAGAGAACGGCTTGTCGTGTACCGGGTACATAACTACCCGCTTTTTAGAGTTGTCTTTGGCTACGTACTGAAAAATTATGGAATCTGGAACTAGGGTTCATATCGTATACTTACGTACCTACCTATAAGGTAACTTGGTTCTTTGCTTAAAGCAGATAAAATTTGAAACTTACTGGCACGACGATGTTCTGGAAATCTGGAGGGAAATTCGCCAAATGCTCAATATGCTCAACAGTATTTTTCAGAAGGTCACTAAATTTATTGTTCATCTGCAAGAAACGTTGGTTGAGGTTGAGGGTAGGTACCTATATAGGTAATGAAGAAGCGGGCCAAAGACTGACTATGATGATGACGTCAATAATTATTGGTAGTAGGTAAATTATTGATTACGAGCTGACCCGCGCGACTTTACCAGAGTTTTTGCAGTTTTTATGCTATCCCACAGGAACAGTCAATTTTCTCAGGAAGCCATCTACCTACATTTCAAATTTCATTACAATCGATTAAATCGTCACGGAGATACGTGGTAACAAACATTCACACACACAGACTTTTGCATCTACAATAATAGGTTATGGTTATGGAAAAACTAAAAGAAAAGAACTCACGAATATTTTCATTTTTCTTGGCAAAGTTGAGACTCCTACCGCCTCCATCGAGGCCTCCATGCGGTCGCCATTGACCACAACTTGCAGGACACACTCAGATTCACATTCTTCCATCAGCTGCAAACAGATCATCATGAACCTATCTAAGTACCACCTTCCTAAAGTTAAAGTTAACACGACGGTGAACCCTGATACTGACTCATGTAGGTACCTACCTACGTAGGTCGTAGGTATTTGACAAAGTAGGTACCTAGGTAGGTACCCAACTACAAAGATGACCCTGATAATTGTAAAAATAAAATTTGCCTACCTACCTACTCTAATGTAATGTAATGCGTGTCTAAGTGGTCTACTAATTAATAGGTACCTAACGAGCGTAGTTGTGGTAGGGTAGGTCATACATAGGTAAGTAAGTAGGTACTAGGCTACGAACAAAGTAAGTACCTAGGAACTACTAGATAACCTACTTAATCTATAGATTAAGTATGTAGGCGAGCGTATACGCTCGCCTACAAAACCAAGTAAAGCGAAGTGAAGAACGATTAAAAGAGTCTGCGCGAAACAGCTATAGTACGATTATTGTTTGTTACGTAAGTATTGATATTGATCTGTAGCTGGGCACAGTTATCATCGTCGAGGCTCATCACCAAATCCAGTATTTTTCCTGGATCACTGCACTGAATGCTTTTGCGTCGATGCTTCTTTTGTGAAGACATGATATTTTCAAGCTTTTGATCTGTTAAAACGAGCAAAATTTTAACGAATGGAAATTATATAATTTTGACAATTTTTATTTGTCAAGATTTGATTTTTCCGCCAACGCAGCGACCAAGTGGCACACGCAACGCACGGCCGACGCATTTTTCATTCTTCTTCTCTTTATGACTTCTGTGTGTATTTATCTAAACAGTCAGTCAGTGTCATTGTCAACGCAAAACAGTGTGATTTTTTAATCAAATTCACACTGTCACTGTCATTGTCAAATCAGCTGGCTGGCCCAGCCAGAGCATGGATAGAAGAAGAAGAAAAAGAAAATGATGAATTGATTGAATTTATTTCAAAATAACTTGTAATTTTTGGTGATCTGATCCTACAAACCAGCTAAAATAAGTTTTGATAATGGCAGAAATACAAACACTTATAGAAATGGGCTTTACCAAGGAGCGAGCGTAAGTATTACACGAATTATGATGCTATTATGTTTGAACGCGAAAGGTAATCATTGCTTTAGTTATGGCTTTTGATTACAGAGAGAAAGCTCTAGCGGTAACTAACTTCAAAGGTGTTGAGCCTGCTATGGAGTGGCTCTTAGCGCATGCCGATGATTTCGGTAGTTCGTCTTCCGGTAATACTTTAGGAGGTGCCATTGGTGTAGCCAGTACTGCTCCGCCAGTCGCGGCGCCGCCACTAGATGAAACAACATCTACATCAACGGACGAGGCTGCTGAAGCCAAATCCTTTAAATGCGATGAATGTGGAAAGTTATTCAAGAATCAGGAAGAAGTTGAGTTTCATGCAGCCAAAACTAACCATAGCAGCTTCTCAGAGTCTACCGAAGAGAAAAAGCCTTTGACAGAGGAAGAAAAGAAGGCCCAGCTTGTACTGCTTGAAGAGAGGCTCAAACTGAAGAGGAAGGAACGAGAAGATAGGGAAAAGGTGTGTTCTATATAAATTAATTAATAATGCTGGACAATCCACACAGCATCATCTAGCCAACTAAGCAGAGCTTGTATTATGGGTACTGGATGACTGATATAGGTACCTATTTTATAAAAAAAAATTAAGAAAAAGAAAATACCCAGAACACCTAAACAAATATTTGCAGATTGTACAAACATTTGTTCTAACGCGGGAATTGAACCTGCAACCTCCTGCGTTGCAGGCGTCCAAAACAAAGCAAAGCTCTATAGAGTTCCTATGAACCAGATAACTCAATAGTTACAATAAATTTTTATTTTTTTTTCTAGCTACAGACTCGCAATACATTTTTTAAATCTAATTGGTGAGGCTAATAATAACACACACACTGCGCTAATGAGTTTGCTGAGAAAAACATTGGTATATTTATACAGATTTAAATCTACTGTGTATTCCAGGCAGAACATGTAGAGAAGGAACGTCTCCGCATTAAGTCCGGCAAGGACATGCAAGATGCCAGGCTGCGGCTGCAAGAGCAAGAGATGCAGAAGATAATGGAGCAGCGGAGACGAGAGAAGGTTGAAGATCAGAAAGCTCGGGATAGAGTGAGGGCTCAAATTGAAGCTGACAAAGCTGCTAGGAAGTAAGTTTAAAATGGTATTAAGGACAGGCCTTATTCATATTCATACTATAAACCTTTAATGTGTCATCATATTGAATTTATTATTACAAACTTACTTGTATAGGTACTTTGTCTGCTTGGACAATTGATAGATTCAGATGTTACTTTGCGGAAATCCATTACGAAAAATCTCTAGTACTATTCCGCTTAACCTTTTAACCAATGAGGTCACACAGTTAATACAGTTAACCTCAATAGAAAAATATCGACACGTGTTTCATCCCTCCAAGGGACATCATCAGGACCATCGACTTGTTCTTCGGCAGATGTGTTGCTCCATCGAGCGCTGGAGCCAAAGTGAGAATTCGATGCAACAACCCCACTATTTATAGCCTATTTACTATTTTAGTTTATATTAATCAAACTCAATATAGCAGTGCCCTGACGGGGTTCATGTACCTACTGGTAATGTATTAAAGTCAGTGGCCAACTTTGGTGACAGAGTTTCTAGACCGCCTGAAGGCCTCTGTCAAAGCCTAACAACTTATAGTAAAAAAAGTATATATTGTATTAATTAGGATCCATACGAATTTTGTACCTACATGTAAGGAATGTATAAATATCTAAAACAAACATCCAAATTTTCGCATTTGTAATATTAGTGTATATGTCGGTTCTGCAACATATTCTAAACTAACTAAAATTGTTGCCGTCCTTTTCTAATGAGTTAAAATGCAAAGGACAGCGATAGTTTTAGTTACAACAGAATTGACACCAGTGTGATTAAGAAGTATCTTCCAGACTGGCGCAGTCGGGGCAGCATGCACCGGCGCCGGCGGCCGCGGCCGCGCCTGCGCCGTGCGCCGCGCCGCCGCCGCGCGTGTCGTACGCGCAGGCGCGGATACAGATGCGCATGCCGGACGGGAGCTCGCACACGCACTCTTTCGCAGCGCGCGAACAACTCTCCGCGGTCAGGTGAGCCAGCCAACTCATCATGATGATTACTCATCATGATCATGATAGCCTTCTAATGTTCCCACTGCTGGGACACTGGCCTACTCTCAAGCGAAAGTGATTGGGTCTTAATCCACCACGCGGACCTAATGCAGATTGGTGGATGGCGTATATCTTTCGAATTGTTAGTTCTTGAACATGCCGGTTTCCTCACGATGTTTTCCTTCACCGTCTGAGAGCACTGGCATTGCGCACATAAATTTTTCGAATACAAAAATCCCCACGGCTTCGAACCCACGATCTTAGGATCGGAAGGCGGGGTCACTACCACTAGACCACCAGCTAGAGATATTAATGCAATTTTTAACCAATAGATAGAGTTATTCAAGAAGCCGGAGCGGATCGCTAGTATTAACTAAAAGTTAGTTAAACATTGGTTTGTTTCAGAGTTTACATACAAATGAACATACAAGAGATGGCTGACACAGATTTCAAGATGATGACTACATTCCCTAAAAAGATTTTCACAGTTGATGATTATGAAAAGCCCCTTGAAGAATTAGGTAAGTTGTCATTTTTACCAGTGAACGTCTTTGTGATACAATTTTAGCACGATTTTATTGGATGAGAGATTAGAATAGTTGCTTATGTATGTAGGTATTTAAAAATTATGATAGAAATAATTAACTCTTATACTAAAAACAATAGTTTCGGTCAGATGGTAGGGTAATAACAGTTATACCCCGCGGTTTTAGGAGGGTAAAAATTAGCCTATATGTTGTTCCAGGACTTAAACCATATAAATTCCAAATTTCATCAGAATCAGTTCAGTCGTCACGGAGAAACGTGGTAACAAACATTCATAGACTTTCGCATTCATAATATTACAGTAGGATGGAATAGAATTCTAAATGTAGGGCAATGCTACTAATGCTATGACACCAAGACAAGAGTAGTAGAGTTCTTTGTGATAGAGCTCGTCCGGGGAAGGACTACTACCATACCTATTTCTGACGCCAAGCAGTAATGCTCGCATTGCTGTGTTCCGTTTCGAAGGGTATGGTTTCCGGTGAAATTACAGGCACATGAGACTTAGATCTCTAGTGTTGCAAGCGTATATGTGGTGGGTGGCCGCCAGTGGCAATTTCAACTGAGCGCTCCCGTGCTTCGGAGGGCACGTTAAGCAGTCGGTCCCGGCTTTTTCAAAGTTGTTAGGCCATGACAGAGGCCTTCGGGCGGCCTAGAAACTTTGTCACCAGAGTTGGCCACTGACTCATACGAACGAACGAACGAGCGTATAGGCTACGGTAACCGATTATCATCAAGTGGGGCGCTTGTTTGCCACTTTAGTGGTATAAAAAAAATACCAAAGCTAAATCGGCCCACGAAACGCCAGTTAGAAATCAATATTATTATATATTAATTTTTTATATTATTATTAATACAAGCTTTGCTTAGTTTGTGGTTAAATGGCGCTGTGTGAAATGTCCTCTGATATTTTATGATTATTATATTTATTTTGTTATAGGTCTAGTTCCGTCAGCGGTGATTATAATATCGAAAGGTGCCGCATCGTAAAGTAATCGAAAATATGTGATGTTACGCGTAAATAATAAGCACTGGGCCCTTTTACACAAAACTTACAAGTTACAAATGTGTACATAAAAGAGATATGTATTATACAGTGATTATCAATAGCAAACGTTATAACATAGTAATGAACTTATGTGACCGGAAAATCTAAAATAAGCGTCGTATTCCTGTCAAGCCCTTTTTTTAATGTAATCGCTATAAAATGAAACTATAATAAAGTTGTTATTGGAATAATTTTAAAATACGTACACGGTTAATTGCTATTTATTTTCTACAGCATACGGAAACAGCATTATCATAAAAACGTTTTCACATTAACCGATACGATATCGTCTGTCTATAACACACCGCACAAAGCAGTAAAATATAATGTTAGTTCACGATATGCGAAAGGAAAGCACTACACACATCAACATTGTCTAGGGATATTCAACATTTTGTTGATTTTTACAAAAACTGAAAATAATTTCTTTAGAAAACTAGGTATGGCAAGAATCTTTATTTTGTGTTGTTTATTAATAATAATAAAATAAAACTGTTTGATATAATTTTTTAATAAAAATTAAAGTAGGAACAAAATCTCGAAAAATCAGTAAATTTACATGGTTATGTAAATTGTGTTAAAACTATTTTTACGTTGCCATGACTTTATAAAATTACCTTTTTACAATTTAATAATCGGTGTTGCCTCCCCTGACGTTGATGACACATCTGCACCGGTTATTCATACTCAAAATTAGGGTGTCAAAGTCTCGCTGGGGTATGCGATCCCATGTTCTTTTTAAATGGCAAAAAAGTTGGTCTTCTGTGGTAATTTCTCGATTGTGGTCACGTTATCGTATTACTGAGGATGTAAGAGAGCGCCACACTGGAAAAATACGAGTAGCCACTCCTAGACATTTAAAAAATTATATCAAACAGTTCCATTTTATTATTATTAATAAACAACACAAAATAAAGATTCTTGCCATACCTAGTTTTCTAAAGAAATTATTTTCAGTTTTTGTAAAAATCAACAAAATGTTGAATATCCCTAGACAATGTTGATGTTTGTATTCAAACATTTTCCACGACTTCTGTGTTATATATTATGATAACGTGTCGGATATTGACTACGATTCTGTTGCACCATTTTTAAAACTAAACTAACTAAAGTTCTTGCCGTCCTTTAAACAATAAATTTTCTAACAAAGGACCGCGATAATTTTATTGAGTCAAGTTTAGAAAATGCTAAAAGTAAATCGACCTTATTGTAAAGACGTTTTATCTAACCATTCTGAGTGGAGTACCTACCATTCAGAATGGTCAGTAGCTTGTAAGTTTCTGGAACAGGGCCCGATCCGATTTTTGTAATGGTATGTTGTGACAGTGGAATATTTGATATTTGCTATGAATGAGAAATAAAGTCTGTGCGTTACATTTTGTTATTATTAATTATTATCGTTAACAATAATAAACGTTGATATTTTAAATTTAAAAGATCACATTCTGTGTAAATTATGATAAAAACTATGCATAAAATATAATTGTTTGACAATAATGTCGATTCTGTTGTAACATTTTCCAAACTAAACTAGCTAAAATTGTTGCCATCCTTTTCTTATGAATTAAAATACAAAAGACCGCGCTAGTTCTAGTTCTTAGCCAAGTTTAGAAAATGCTACAACAGAATCGACACTATTATCGTAAACATAATTATTATATATTATGATTAAAGCTGCAAATTTTTATATTTTGGTTCAATTCACGCACTATTTATTGTCAGTGTTTTTTTATCTTGCAGAAGTGCAGTCCAGTCACTTTTGTAATATGCATTTTATTTCTGTAGATCTCGTTATTCTCGCAAGGTCTCTCATGATTTTAGTACGAAATTTCTCAAAAACTTTTGCATTTTACTCACAAGGATTACCTAAATGGTGTAACAACAACTAAGTGCTGGTACCACAACACCCAAATCCGGAACAAATACAGATCAAGCATTTGTCTCGCAGCTGGATTCGAACCCGCAACCTTTTACATTAGAACCGGGCACACGCCCACCGTGCCGTCACCGGTCATGTCATCATTACCGATATGGTTATCAAAAATGGGTTTTACAAAAAAATTGTGTCAAACGGAACTTGAACCTACACAATAGGTATTGTTCTTAGGGTACTAATGTGGTGTAGATAAGTAGGTACTTCACGGATATTTAGATAATAGGTACTGTTTAGAATTAGCATAAATTTTTATCAGAGATATACTTTCCGCGTGTAACAATTGCATAATAAGCGTCTAATTTGTGCCACATATTTTAATTTTCCATGCTTCAAGATATAAAAGGAATCCTTGTTGTCTGTCTATCGGTCAAGACCCTTTTACACAGAAATAGAGCGATGTGGCGCGGCGGGCGAAGGTCCGCCTGCGACGTAGGAGGTTGCGGGTTCGATTCCCGCCTTGAAACAAATGTTATTCCGATCTGAAAATATTTGTTCCGGGTGTTCTGGGTGTTTTCTATGTACTTATAATAAAAAAACATCTATCTATGTATTGTATTGTATTATGTATATCAGTCATCTAGTACCCATAACACAAGCTCTGCTTAGCTTGGGACTAGATGATCCTGTGTGGATTGTCCAGCATAGACTGATATATACTTAATACAATACAATACATAGATAGATATTTTTTATTATATATAGAAAATACCCGGAACAAATGTTTGTACGATCCGCGTCGTAGGCGGACCTGCCCGCTGCGCCACATAGTGACATATGCCGTCAAGTTTTTATGGTCAAGAAATAAAGCTGAATTGTATCTTCTACCTATTCTTATACTTCTAATTTTATACTGTAGTACGGAACCTTCTGTGGACCAGTGTCGCTTGTACTTGTCTGTTTTATTGTCAGCGGTAACGAGACGGTCAAGTTATTCGCCCGTTGATAAAAGACACACCAGAGGGCGTATTTTGTCCAGCTGTCAATTTGTATGGTTTTTTTTTAAAGCACCTCTAGTAAAATGAACTACCTATTTACGATTGTCGAATGAGTTTATCGTGATTAGCTCTCTGACCGTAACAATGTCACCCAATGCTTCATAAGTGAGTCTGCGTGATACGTAACGTTGCTCTGCGCTCGTGTCACCGAACGCACAGTACCTACCTAATTTAACTTGTGGCTTCCTACTTTTGAGTTCAATGTAACCAATCGCTATGAATACAAAATATCATTTGAATCGCAATTACTAGTAATAATATCATTAGTCTTAGAATTCTGCTTATTCTTTTTGAACTGACAGTCAATTAGTTCAAGAGATTTCGAAAAACACATTCGTAGCTCTGTCAAGATCTGTTCACCGTTATCAGCACAGATGATTTCTGGATCGGCACCGACCTTGCTTTTAATAGCGCGATAGATCTCGTTAAGCGTATATTTTTTAGTATTAGACGGTACGATATTAGCTTCTGATAGAATTGTAGTCATGTTGTACTTTTGAAACCACTCCAGACCTTGGGTGAAGTACTTGACTTGAGAGTTCATTGGCTCTATCGACGCAGCACAGGTACCGTGTTTGACCCACTCGTGGGCCCACAGATCATACAATTGAGAGTCTGAATCTGAAATAAACAAAAAGTTAGATAATGCCGTCCTAACTGAAAGTTAGATTACCCTTGATCACAGAGATATAAGGAATGATTCTCTCTGCGTAACTTTGGCGTTACGTCGCTTTTTTGGCTCGCTCGCCTTTTGAAGCCGTTTGAAGATCATTAAGATGACTTTTCTATTCAATAAATAAATTGCTGCACGTCATTATTTTTGAAATATAGAAGGAATGTGATATTTAAAGTCAAGACTGTTTAATTGTTTATTCTTAACTTTATTAACTTATTAGATTATGTCAAGTATTAGGTACTTAGGTACATTTTTAGCTAAATGTTCAAGTTGAACAAGTTTAACTGAATGTCAAACCTCATGATTTGATAAAAGTTTTATATGCATGTTTTATCATAAAACATACAGGCAAAACATGTTGGTAAGTACCTACTAATCATTGGGTATGGTATGCAATTAACAAATGAAAAGCTGGTCAAGTAAGATATTAATAATTAAATAAGCAATGGTGCAGTGCATTGGACTTCTTCAATTCCTCTAATACAATGACATAAAATTAGGTATAGGTCTCACGACGGATCTCGGCCGTAGTGAAATTAGCCGTTTCGATGCGCAATGGAGCTTTTTCAAACTAAATTGTCTTTGCGCATCACAAACGGCTAACTTCACGGAAGCCTAGATCCGCTGTGCGAACTATACTGCAGTTGCATTGTCGTTTATTATATTTTCTAATTGTCAAAACTTGATGCAACTATGTTAGGCGAATGTAATTTTGATGTCAGAGGATCCGTGACGGACTCGTGGTCACACCGTTTTGCCACACCAGTGTGACTACGAGTAATTTATATTTCAGGGTATTATCAACTTCTAGCAGTCCATCCCAACTTCGCACGGGTACAATGAAAAGCAACACCCGTGCAAAGCCGGGGCAGGTCGCTAGTAATAAGTATAGCCTATGTTATTCAGGAATAATGTAGCTTTGTAATGGTAAAATAATTTTTGCAATCAGACCAGTAGTTTTGAGTTTATTCGTAACAAACAAAAATACAAATTTCTCTCTATAAAATATTAGTATAGAAGTATAGATAACAATGCTCACCTTGAATAATATTAGTCCAACTTCTTTTTAACTCTGATGTAATTAGCTCCACTTCTTTAGAATCTAAATGCCATGTCTGGTTGCAAAAGTCTGGGCCCCATGCCCCTATTGTCGACGGCCATATTCCGTGAACACTCCACGAGTCACGGTCTTGCGGAAAAGTGCAGGATTGTGTGGAATCTACCCAAAGCTTACACACCGCGGCCGGCCACGATTGAGTAAAGATTATGTAATCAAAATCTTGAGCAGTTGTGTACCTATTTTATTAACACTATAGTAAATAAAACAGATTTTTATCCGACAAATAAATAAATAATTTGTATCAAACTAAAAAAAAATCGATAGATGCTGGTGATACGAGGGGATATAGTTTATTATTGATTTGAAATAAATTTATTCAAAAAGCACTGAACCAATTTTGATAAAATTTATATGGGACCACTATCATTAAAATAAAATCAACGTCGCGTAAAAGTCGAATTGATAACCTCCGTTTTTGAAGTCGGATAGTAAAAATTAAAACGTAGGTACTTACCTCGATACAATTAATATTATATTTATAATTATATTTAGGGCGGACATGGTGTGCGCTAGACTAGTGTTCAATATGAAATGATTTATAAATTAATATTTTATTTGTAAGAGCCAGCGACTTTATAGGTTTGTATAGACGTGTTTAATTTTATAATTAGGCGTGCGATATTAATTATTGAGAGTCGTCGAAACGGTCATTGCTTATTGCCTTAGTAAATGTAAAAACTTATCTTGGATTTTACAATCCTCTCAATAAGCCGTCGAATACATACCTCGAGCACTGGTGTCTAGTGGTAGTGACCCCGCCTTCCGATCCTACGGTCGTGGGTTCAAATCCGGCCGTGCATCAATGGGTTTTTCTGCCAGTGGCATTGCGCACATAAAGTTTTCTAATATCTTTCTCTCAAGTGAAGGTGAAGGAAAACATCGTGAGGAAACCGGCATGTCCTAGAACTAAAAATTCAAAAGACATGTGCCACCCATCAATCCGCATTGGGTCTGCGTGGTGGACCCCATTACTCTCGCTCGAGAGTAGGCCAGTGTCCCAGCAGTGGGGACATTAGAAGGGTGTCATAATGATGACGATATCATAATAGAAGCTTTGGTAAAATCAGTTTAATTCAATTACATTTTAGAATTCATTATTATATTGTAATATTTTTATTATAATTATATTAGGTACCTACTCTGATGTCCCCTGGAATCTACGTAGTACGGCCCCGCGCGTCCATCAGTCTATTTTAAGATTTGAGCACTCCTCGAATAAATTACTGCGTCTGAGTTACAGTTGCTGATAAAGCTAACACCATTAACATAAATTCTGTAATATGTTTCTTTGCAATCGATCACATTAAGTGACTTTGAGAAACAAATTCGCAGCTCCCATAAATACTGTTTGCCTTCTATGTGTAAGCAGTTTATATCTGCTTCCACGCCGAGCTTGTTTTTGATAGCTTCAAGGAAGACGTTCTCAGAGTATGTTTTGGTATCGGATGGTAATATATTCGCTTCTGTTAGAATAGTGGACATTGCGTATTTTTGAAGCCATTTCAGACCTTGAGAGAAGTACTTGATTTGAGTATTGAGGGGCTCTAATGAGGCTGCACAGGTGCCATGTTTCTCCCACTCGTGAGTCCATAAATCATCAACTGGGGTTCCTGAAATAAAATAGATACATAAAATGTTACAACTAGTATAGTAGCAAGCAGACAAATAATGTTAGGTGATTAAGACACTACGCCACGCCTACTCTAGAAGCCAGTCTTTCAAGTTCATCGTTATCATGACCATGACCAGTCTTCTTATGTTCCCTTCTACTTTTGTCTGGGAAACTTCATTACTAACAAAGAATATTGATTAGAATACTCTATTTGCTCTGAGATTACTAAGAGCAAGACACATTAGAATCTAATAACTCGCAATTTTTTGAATTATTATCAAAAAGAATCAAGAGCATTTAAAAAAAAACAATGTTTTACTAATACAGCTACCTACTATTTACGGTCAGACTATAAAATACACCTAGTTCTTATAATAATTAAGAATGCAATATTAAGAGTAGTAGAGTTCTTTGTGATAGAGCTCGTCCGGGGAAGGACTACCACCATACCTATTTCTGCCGCCAAGCAGCAATGCTCGCATTGCTGTGTTCCGGTTCGAAGGGTATGGTTTCCGGTGAAATTACAGGCACATGAGACTTTCCATCTAACGTCTCAGGGTGGTAACACGCAAGTGATATCTATAATGTTGCACGCGTACATAGGCTACGGTAACCGCTGACCATCAAGTGGGCCGCACGCTTAATTGCCACTTTAGTGGTATAAAAAAAAAAAAATGCATTTACCATTTTCAATATTTATCCAACCCTGCTTTAAATCTGATAAAATCGGTTTGATTTCCTCTGGATCAAAAGGCCAGGACTCGTTGCAGTACTTAGGGTTCCAAGTCTTATTGTAGGTGGACGGCCAGATTCCATGAATGCTCCAGGCGTCAGGGGCTACCGGAAAAGTACAGGTGTTTGAAGGGTCTGATTCCATCCATACTCTACACACCGTAGCTGGCCAGGACTGACTGAACTTTAGGTAGTCCCAATTCTGAGATGCTTTGACGGACCTAAAATAAAGGTGATTATGGTGAAAGAGTACCAATAGGGTACAGTTTTTTTCTAAAATTACATTTGTGGCAAAACAGTTACACCTACGGAGACCAATTCTAAGTACCTACGTGTAGATTTATGACACCATAAGTGTCAATAGCAAACTTGCAGTTGTATTTATAGTCTATTTTACTCAAAAATACAATGACCGACTGACTCACAATAACTACCTACTTTGATCCAAATTGTTTGGTAGATGATCGCAAGAACATAAGAATAAAAAGACTTACCGCGTCACAATTAATAGCAGAATTATATCAACGCTCCACATAATGTGCACTCTCCAAGTTAACTCAATGCCAAAGAAATAAAAATGTGCAATTGACCGTTTATTTATAATTCATGCATTACCTAGGAAGGTACGCGATTTTTTTGGATTCCTTTCAAATAGCAAATACTGATGGCCTAGTAGATACCTACTTACTATTTTTTTTTATTCCACTACCGGGCAAAGGTGCAAAGGTACCAGGCGTGTGACAGAAAAATAAAAGCGAAGCGAGTCAACGATCCTGGGGATGTCACGTGGAGAGATGAATCACCAGTCGAAATACTTTTTTTTTATTTATTGGTTTACTACAATTGTTACACTAAATCATACTTAAAATAACAAGCGAAGCGAGTCAACGATCCTGGGGATGTCACGTGGAGAGATGAATCACCAGTCGAAATACTTTTTTTTTATTTATTGGTTTACTACAATTGTTACACTAAATCATACTTAAAATACCAACATTTTATCTAAGAACTCGGAGAGGAGCGCTCGTGACGTAGCTGCCTAAGTTGTTCGTAACAGATCAACGAAGTTAAGCACTGTTCCGCGGGGTCATCATTTGGATGGGTGACCGCCAGTGGCAATTTCAACTGAGCGCTCCCGTGCTTCGGAGGGCACGTTAAGCAGTCGGTCCCGGCTTTTTCAAAGTTGTTAGGCCATGACAGAGGCCTTCGGGCGGCCTAGAAACTCTGTCACCAGAGCTGGCCACTGACTCATACGAACGAACGAAAAAAAATCCAAGAACTAGTGTAGGTACAACTTACGACAGTAAACACAGCATGCATAATTTTAAAGTTGTAACAAAAAATATTAATAACAATATCTACTAATTTCTTTACTATTAAATGTACCTATTTGTTTTTTAAATTTAAAGAGGGCAGTACCAAATATGTCTAGACAGTAACTCACCCTAAGTGTTGTAATTATAAAGCTTGCAATTGCCAAGGTCTTGATACTGGGGAGTTGGAGCCTAAAATCCTAAAGTTAAATAATTAAAGTAGTGTTGGACAGTCTGTAATACAAGGTACCACGTTAAATTTTAAAAATAAATATTAAATCTGCCAATCTATTTTATCTAATTTGGTGTTAATAGTATTAAAATCTGCTATGTAAAAAAAAGGTTTACAAGGCTTTAGCTTAGGGTTTAAACTTGGATAATTATTAACTACAATGGGAGGATGGTAAGGATCGACTTTACTTAAGACATCTGTGGCTACAATTACATCACAGGAGGCTAAATCAGTCGAAACTAAATCTAAAACTTATTTTTAAAATTTTGTACGCTATTGATATGCCATAAACTATTAATGCATAAGTAAAGTCTATGAAATCTTGAATGCTTTGGTATGTGAAAGCGGACCTGCAGGATTATATAAGGTCATTCATTATCAACCTGACAAACTTAAGGGGTAGGTTCCACACATAAAAAAAAATACTTGTACTTTTTTTTATATAAGATTTCAATTAATGTAACTCATATTGAAGTCTCCAACTAACTTGCAACAATCATTAACCTCCATAACTGAGTTAAATTTATCTAAAAAGTGTTCTAGATGAGATTGAACATTGAACACAGGCAGTGTCATTTAGACAGCACATATTGCTAACTTAGAGCAAAGATTTAATTCTACTACCTAGTCACCCCATAGGTCTTTACATTCACTTTCCCAAGAATTCATGCGATCAGCTTTTTGGATATTGCAATTAAAACACCTCCATCCTTTTTATTACATAATCAAGCTAGAGGTTACTCTATCACGCCTGAAAACATTATTAAACATTATATCTGCTGTCAAAAACCTCACTACTAAAAATGTTTTTATTTAGCCACGTTTCTGTGAGAAGTTGAGAACTATGTATGATATAATATTTGGAAAGAACTAAATTTCTACCAAATTCGTGGGTTTTAGTGCGCAAACCACGCGAGTTTTGATAGTATATGTTTAAAGAGAATTTTGAAGCTACATAAAGAATAAAAAAACAATCATATATCTAGGTATAGTTCGCACAGCGGATCTAGGCTTCCGTGAAGTTAGCCGTTTGTGATGCGCATAGACAATTTAGTTTGAAAAAGCCCCATTGCGCATCGAAACGGCTAATTTCACGACGGCCGAGATCCGCTGTGAGACCTATACATAAGTTTATCTAGTGATTCCATGTCTCATAGCAGTTTGTATTCTGAGTCGTCATTTTTTTTCGTAAATATAGGTAACGACCTCCTCTGACCCAAACGTATTTGTAGCCTTTTTCTTTTGCCATTGATGATGATGATGATGATAATGATATCCAATTGTGTAATCTGGAATGTTGTTCTAGAGTATTTGTGCGGGAAGACATGTCATGTATCTCATTGTAAGCGCCATACTATAGTTTTTTATTTATTTTTATTTCTTAGGAAAACCAACAGCGGATAAAACTTTATATACTATCTTATGAAAAAACAGGAAGCCAATAATAGGTTTTCACGTTTAGAATACTTATAGCGACAGAACAAAGTAAGAGCTACTCGCTTAAACAATCGTAATATTTTGTGGAAGGCAGCTTATAAATTTAACAATTGAAATATCATATTTCAATTGTCCAACAAAAAACTCTCTGCCTAACTGCTGTCTGGCGGAGTTTACACGTGCAGAATAGATCTAAATCCATGCGCTTGCACAGCTTATTAAAATTATCACTGGCACGCCACAGAAAGGAACTTTGCCTATAATTAGTTTCAACTACGGGATTAAAGATTGGGGTATTCAAACTTGTAATCTTAAATGGCACATTTAAAGAAATCTTATTGAGTAGATCAGGACAATTAATTTGGTTTGAGTTTATTTTTAATAAAAAGGATAGATCAGCAATTTCTCGCCGTTTGGAGAGAGTGAGAAAGTGGAACTTTTTGCAAAGAGGAAGATAATCAATTGACTTGTATGGAATCTTAAGGCGATAGCAGAGATATTTTATGAATTTTATTTGAATGCGTTCAATTCTATCTATGTATTTACTATACCGGGGGTTGGGCGAGTCTGGGCTATCCTCTAGTATAGTGCAGACTTTCCTTACTCAAAAGGGGTTGAGTAAGGAAGCAAATGGTCTTAGTTGGGAGCGCAGGTCGCTAAGAACTCTAAGGCAAGTCTGGTGGTTCCTTCCTTCACGTGGTGCCGCCTGTTACTTGGTCTAGTTCCATCAGAAATAGACACAACTAAAACCACCAGACGCCGATGCGGCCCCTTGGGGATGTGGTCTCCACATCCGCAGAGGACCGTATCGGTGGGGATAGGCTCAGGGATTACTGCTGGGATCGTGAGGTCAGTCTCGGCGGGTTCATCATCGTACGATAAGTAAGATGGTGGACAGCTAATGACCTCCTGCGTGTTTGTGCCGTGCGCGGGATCCCGTAAGGGGGGGATGAAGGAATCCTGGGGGTTGAGGTGGTGGTAAGCCGGTTGTAGTTGCCTACTACTACCAACACACCTCTTTGGTCTGGATTTCTCCCTACTCGGGCGGTCAAGGACTAGCCATTTGCGACCAATCGGCTGTAACGACTTGTCAGAGGGTCGTGGCGAGGGGTCCTAACTGGAGGAGAGCAGGCGGCGAGGCGCGGTGCCCGGAGGACTGATCTCCCCCGGGTTTCCTCGCAGCGTTTAGCCTCGTTCATCTGACAGCATGTGGCCCCTATATCGATGGGATATCTCTGGCGTTCGCGTGTTGAGCGCGCGACGTCCCCGACTGAGGACTCCGTGGCGGGTGGAGAGTCCCAAAGATGAATATAAAACCCAACACTTAAATGGCATCCCAAAATGATCGTTTTTCTACCACTAGTGCTACCAAAGCACCTACCTCAAAGGGTCATGGCTCTTCGAAGGCTGCGTCGGTTTCGACTGGCGCGCCAGTGAAGAGTCAAACCCTTACAAAGGCTGTGTCCGGACCTTCTGGCGCGCCATCGAAGGGTCACACCCCTTTGAAGGCTGTGTCCGGACCGTCTGGCGCGCCGATAAAACCCTCTGTCCCGAAAGTGTCGACGGGTGCGCCCCTCAGGGACTCACCCGCAGGCAGTGCGCTCGAGATGACGACCCTTAAGGACGTCATCTCTGAGGGCCAATCGGAACCAACATGGTCTTTGGTTTCTCGCAAGAAGCCAAAGAAAAAGAAAAAGAACAAGGCTGCCAAGCAAGCCAATGCGCACACCCCGGCACTGTTGCAAGCTGCGAAGAACGTTGCTGGCGTAAGGCGACAGCTCCCAGGGGCCAAGCCTTCGGCCGGAGTAGGCGAGACCAGTGGTCAAGCTGAACGACCGCAGTCACAAGCTGCGCAACCCCGCGCGCTGACTGGCGAACGCAAATCTTCCCGGCCTGCTAACAAGCCTAGGGGCAGGCGATCGGGCAAGCTGGTAGCTGCTCGCTCAGCGAACACCACCAATCAGGCTCCGACCAAAAGGTCCCGACCAGATGACTCAACCACGCCCACCGGTGACGGCAAGCGTGCAAGGGCGGGATCCAGCCAGACCAGGCGCACTTATGCGGAGGTTTTCAAAGCCAACGATTTGTGCGTCGCGGTGATGAACGAGCCGTACCACGACTTCACGGAGGGCCAGGCCGACGGTATCAAGACGTGCCTAGAGCGGAAGCTGGTTGAGGACCTACTCAACCCAGCCACATCTGCCCACATGGCTAACGTCGGGTACCGCGGCAAGGCACACTACAGCGAGGGCGTCCTCAAGTTATGGTGTGAGGATGACGTCGCGCTGCAGTGGCTCCGCCATGCAGTAACCAGTATCGCATCACCGATACCTGGATCGACGCTTGTGGTAAAGCCGCAAGCACAGATCCAAAAACGTATCCACTGTGGCCTGCTAATCCCAGAGACCACAATGGACATTCAAACCATGCAAAGGCTTCTTACTGTGCACAACAGTAAAACCGTGAACGTCAGATCCTGGACACTGGTAAGAGCGGAAAAGCAAACAGACGCAGAAACACCCGGTGTCTACCTGCTTCTCCGCATTCCAGAATCTGACGTGGAGAAGCTGAAGAAGCAGGAGCGGCGCCTGAAGTGGATGTTTGGCAGCATTTACGTCCGGATTTTCGAAGACGAACCCGAACCCGAACCGGCTAACACAGCAGGCGCCGCTTCTACCCAAGAACCACCGGCACAGTCCCCCTCATTTAATGAGAGGGCAGGTGAAGACCAACCTGTGTGCCAACCTGAGGGGATGGAGACAAACGTCGACCTACCGTCGGCAACTAACGAGGACTGCTTTCTCGACGTCGAGGGGAGTGCGGACAGCGACAGCTGTCTCAACTCCTCCCCGTTGCGGCCCTCGTAAGTCCATCCCCATCCTCCAAACCAACCTCCAGCACAGCTTCACTGCAACGGCCTCTCTACGCAGAGTGCTGGAGGAAAACACCACGACCATCGCCCTGATCCAGGAGCCGTGGATCAGGAAGGGCACAGTTTGTGGTCTGCTGAGGACTGGTGGAAAACTTCTCCTGAACACCACCGTAAGCAACCCCAGAACTTGCATTATCACCCCTAAACACCTTAAAACAACCTTAATAACCGAATTCTGTTCCAGAGATCTAACTGCAATTAGAATCCAAACAGGACCAACCTTAGAGCTCTGCGACACGGTCTTAGCGTCCTTGTACTTACCAAGTGATGCGGACATACCATCAACAGAGCTAACAACACTTGTCGAGTACTGCGAGAGGGAGAAGCTCGAGCTGATCATCGGCACCGACTCCAACGCGCACCACACTCTGTGGAGCAGTGAAAGAATCAACGCCCGTGGAGAAGAACTGGTAAATTATCTTTTTACTACTAATCTCACACTAATCAACAAAGGCTCAGAGCCGACTTTTGTCTGCTCTCGAGCACAAACCATAATAGACCTAACTCTATCTACAGAAGGGGTATCGCGTTATATCACGGACTGGCGAGTCTCTGACGAAGCGTCCTGCTCGGATCATAGGTGGATACGGTTCAATCTGAACATGGACCTCCCGAAACCGAGCCCCAGGCGCGTCCCGCGTAGAACTGATAGGGTTAACTTTACCAAGCTAGTCCAAACAGCCCTTGAAACGGAAAACGCGCTACCCGATATGATAGAAATGCATGACATAGACCAATACGTAAACAAACTAACCCATATTTTAACCCACAGCTTTGAACAGTCTTGCCCTCTAGTGGCTCCTACAGGGGGCACAAGACGGCAATGGTGGAGCCTTGAACTGCAAAAAATACGCAGCAAAGTAAGGAAATCCTTCAACAGAGCTATAAACACACGACAAACCAAGGATTGGGAAAAATACCAAATCACAAAAACAACTTACAAGAAACATATACGCCTCCGAAAAGCTGAGTGCTGGAAACGTTTCTGTACCAACATAGATAACAACAGCCAGGCAGCCAAAGTCAAAGGTATCTTATCAAGTGAACCTGAGCGTACCGTTGGATATCTAAAAAAACCTGACAACACCTACACAAAAACAGATGACGAAACCAGTGAAATACTACTCGAGACCCACTTCCCTGGGTGCCAAATAACAGACACTCATGAATGGGAAGTACAAACCACTCGAGTAGCTAGTAGCCAAGATTGGAACGTAGCCCATAACCTGATCAATCGCGAAAAGGTACAATGGGCCATCAACAGCTTCCTTCCCTTCAAATCGCCAGGGCTAGACGGAATCTTTCCTGGCATGCTGAGATGGAGTGGCAACCTTCTAACCGACCACCTAGTGAAGATCTTCAGGGGTTGTGTCGCCCACCGTTACATACCAGGGAAATGGAGGGAAGTGAAAGTTATCTTTATACCAAAACCAGGTAGGAGCGACTACACACTGGCAAAATCTTTCCGACCCATCAGTCTAACGTCGTTCCTCCTGAAAACTCTAGAGAAGTTGTGCGACCAGGAAATAAGAACCAACACTCTTATGCACAACCCTCTACACCAAAACCAACATGCCTATAGCCCAGGCAAATCAACAGAATCTGCACTCCACAGCGTAGTATCTCGTATAGGAGACGGGTTAAAAACCAAACAATCAACTCTAGGCGCCTTCATTGACATAGAGGGCGCTTTTGATAAAACCACATTCATCAGCATCAACCTCGCTCTGGAAAGATGCGGAGTCGCTCCGACGCTGATAGAATGGATCAACAATATGCTCAAATACAGAGCGATACAACTCACAGTGAACACGACAACACGAGGCATAGTGGCAAGAGGCTGCCCACAGGGCGGAGTACTCTCACCCTTACTATGGAACATAGTCGTTGACGAACTTATCCGGAAACTGAATGGCCGTGGACTTTTCACAGTGGGATACGCAGATGACCTTGCTATCCTTGCGACCGGATGTTTCGAGAGCGTACTGTGTGACCTCATGAAGTCAGGCTTCAAAATAATCGAGAACTGGTGCAACAACCACGGTTTATCAGTCAACCCCAATAAAACAGAACTTATTATGTTCACAAACAAAAGAAGCTTCGGTACCCAACGACTACCTAAGCTATTCAACACTGATCTGAAACTGACCAACGAAGTCAAGTATCTAGGGGTCATACTAGATAGCAAGTTACTATGGAACAAGCACCTTGACAACAAACTGCAACGAGCATGCACAATCTTCTTCCAGTGCAGCAGAATGCTCGGAAAAACATGGGGGCTATCACCAAAGATAGCCCTATGGCTCTACACAGCCGTAATAAGACCTACACTGACATACGGAGCCATCGTATGGTGGAACAGAACCGAATTAACCACCGTAATCACCAAGCTACAACGTTTTCAGAGACTGGCATGCTCTGCAATAACGGGCTGTATGAGAACAACGCCTACAGCTGCCTTAGAAATCATCCTGGGCTTAACCCCACTTGACCTTCACATACAACTGGAGGCGACTATGGCAGCTATAAGACTAAAACACTTACACCTCTGGGGAAGTTCAAGAAGTCCGCATGCAACCATTTTGGACAGAGCGACATCACATGAACCACTCGTAGCTGCCCCCTGTGATAAAATTCCCAAACAACAAATATCTCAGAAACACTACCGTATACAAACATACGAGAACCATAGAGATCAATCTGGAAACAGTGAGATCCGAATCTACACTGACGGGTCGAAGACTAGCCAGGGAACAGGGGCCGGAGTTCACTCGCTAGATCTCAACATCAACATAACAACAACACTAGGCAAACACAGCTCCATCTTCCAATGTGAGTGTGTGGCCATAACTGAAGCTGCCAACGCAATTAAAAGGAGAGAGGTCGTTGACTACGACATACGAATTCTCTCGGACAGCACAGCAACACTTAAAGCACTGGAGAACCATAATTGCACCTCCAAACTCATACACGAATGCCACCTAGCCTTAGAGACCATAGCCCTAAGAAACAGGGTAACTCTACAGTGGATAAAGGGGCATAGCGGATCTTTGGGTAATGACGCCGCGGATGAGCTAGCCAGAAAGGGCTCAGAAACAAAAACAGAGGGACCGAATCCGTTCCTTCCCCTGCCTTTCTCCCAAATACGCTCTTGGATGCGGCTGCATACCCAAACCCTGCACAACGAACGCTGGACAAGGACGACGGACTGCAGACAGTCAAGGACAGCTATACCAACTGCCTCTAAACGACTGACACGTCGTCTGCTCCAACTACCTAGGATAGAACTCAAAACCATCGTGGGGACCTTGACAGGTCACTGTCCCCTGAATAAACATCTCTTTAACATAGGTGCCACAGACAGCCCACTCTGCAGAGGGTGTCTAGCCGAAGAAGAATCAGCTGCCCACGTAGTCCTGGAATGCGTGGGAGTAGCCACTCAACGCACACAAATCCTTGGAACACCAAGGTCACTCCTCGAAGCCTGCGAAGACCCCAGGAAACTTCTGTGCTTCTGGGAGGAGTTAGGCTGGCTTCGCGCATAGCCAGCTCCCCACGCACAACGGACCAAATGCGCGTCCAAATGCGGAAAAGGGAGTCCACATAAATAAATAAATAAAATATACCGGGGGTTCCAAATTTGTGATGTGTATTCAAGAGTGCTACGGACAAATGTACAATAGAGGGTTGAGATCTATTTTATTTTTAATACAGTATGAATCAAGTCTCGAGAGATCTTCTTGTTCTTTTCTTTTCAGTTCTTTTCTTCCAACTCCTGAACTGTGTCTTAGAGCTGCATTCTCTTTTAAAATATCTTCATATTGGCTGCTCATAAAATCCACAGCATCTCTGACTTCTTTGATTTCTTTACGCACCGTTTTCAGTTCCTTACATAACAGCAATTTCATAGATGACTCAAATCTAGTCGGAAGGGAGTCAAATTGTTGCTCCATCACGCTTTCGACAATCTTCCTCTGTCACTTTTAAACAAATAATGTATTTTTTTGTATAAATATATATCTACCTATTTCTGCTATAACTATGTTTACCTATTGCACAGCCTAAGGCTATGCATTATTTAAATATGGTTTAGGTATGCAATGTAGTTATTTAGCACAAACTTCAAGAATTCAAACCCAACACAAAGCAGTCTAGTCATTTGTGATATGTTATGCGCAGGTATTTTTAAAACAAAATGTGTTCGGGTTTTTTGATACTCAACTACGAAGTCAACTACTTACTATGTACTTAACTTACTGAACGGTGGCCTGGCTATTATGGCGTTGCCGGCTCAAGGCAAAAACGCGGGTACAAAATGTACCCGGCCTAAAATTTCAAAACACAATGTTTTAAATAACCTGTAATAGTACGGCCAGGCCAGCGTATTTCGGCCGTCGAAAAGGCTAACACTTTTCAACCTAAATAATTGTCCTTGCGCATCACAAACGGCTCTCTACGATGTCCGAGATACGTCGGCAATACCTACTACATGATATTATATCAAAATACCTATCTAATTATCCTGCAGAATATGTAGGTACCTATTTAAACATATATTATCACGCAGTACCGAACACAGTAGGTAGTAAGTACATAATTTCCGTGTTCTTACATTTTTAAAGAAAAAACATTCTTACATTTTTAGAGAAAAAGTTTTTAGATGAAGTTCATCATATTTATTAAAAGTACCCACTCACACAATTTCATTCAATAAAAAAACTTGCACTTAGAACACAGCTTGTATGACTGGAAAATTAGACTGGTTGGTAAAATATAAAATTCATTAATTTATGTAGATAGTTGTAGAACAAAATAAAATTTAGTTAAGGCTACTTAGTTGTCAGTCAGCTAAAAAGCTGCCTAAAATTTTCTGTTGTTTTAAAGTTTTAAAATCGACGCACAATGTAAGTAGGTACTATACTAACTAGATACACAACACAACCCTAAAAGAACACATTTTCAGCCTTAACTGTAATTGTTATAGAAATTACATTGTTTATTTAATTTAATTAGCCATCTCTTTTTGGTACAGAATAAATAAGTAGCTAATGGTAAAATACAGCCTTTATAATCGCATTTATAGGTAAGGCTGTATTAAAAACTAAATGTTCAGGCTCTCAAATCAAATGTACCTAAGTAAATAGTTAGGTAGAGAGACTTGTGTCGCAGTTCACTGCTGCTACTGCTGCTCGTAGGCTACACTGAAAACCAGCGCTACAGACACATTAAGTCTGTAGCACATGCTGAGTGGCTGCCTTTTTTCGTCACAATAGTTTAGTTTTAATTTGTATCGTTATTTTAATTTTTATTGTGTATTCTAAATACATTGAGAAAATGTAATAATATGTTGCTGATAACAATTTACAATGTAAACCACAGCAACCAAGTGGTAATCTTATATAGCTGTACTAACAATGTACTTGGAGGTTTGACACTCTCTGTATAAATGACTTCTGTAGACTTACAGTTACTGACAATATCAACGTCGCTGTTATAGTTATTTGGACGGTACTCTTTACAATCAATTGCATCAAGTGATTTTGAAAAGCAAAGCCGTATTTCCCACAGGTACTGTCTGCCCTTGTCGTGTTTGCAGTAGAGCTCAGGATCAACACCAAGCTTATTTCTAATCGCCTGATAAATGTCATTTTGTGAATACGTTTTGGTGTCGGACGGTACAATATTAGCTTCTGATAGAATAGTGGTCATGGTGTAGTTTTGGAGCCAATTCAAACCTTGAGAGAAGTATTTGATTTGAGAGTTTAGGGGCTCTATCAATGCTGCACAGGTGCCATGCTTATTCCACTCATGGGCCCATAGATCATAAATTGGAGTACCTGAAATTACATTTTAAAATTAAGTGTTAATTTGTGATCTACAGGTCTCAATCTAAACATAATTGTAAGTAATGTGATAAAGACTAATTTCGAACTGCTATTATAATTGATTATTACGAGTATTATGTTTTATCCAAAAATAATTAAATAACAAATGTAACACATCTTGTCGTATAACTAAAATTAACTATAAATTAATTTTAATAAGTTTATTCAACTTTATGCAGAAGAAAAAACTAGAATTTACTAGATAGATAGATAGATCAACACTTTATTGTACAAAAGGATTACATAATAAATTTAAATGTAGCAAGTAGATATAGTAGTAGGCAGCCTTTCACTTAAAAAAAACAAAGCGATTTCTTCCAGGCAACCAGGTAGGATAGCAATGAGCAAAGTTATAATGGACGGGGGTGCACAAACTATGTTATAAGTTAAAACTGATAATTACTAGTTTACTTAAATAAAAAATCTATTGTTTAGTAATGCTCTGTTCGGCATACAACCGCCTACACTTACCTTTTTCAATGTTAATCCAGCTTTGCTCCAAATTTTGTTCTATGGGCTTCACTTCTTCAGGATTGAAAAGCCATGTCCGGTTGCAGAAAGCAGGCCCCATAGATCCTGCTACTGATGGCCATATTCCGTGGATGGCCCATGCATCAGGTTTTTTTGGCAAAGCACAGGTGTGCGAAGGGTTTGACTCTGTCCATACTCTACACACCGCTGCTGGCCAATGTTGAGTGTAAATAAGGAAGTCCCATTCTTGAGCAGTCCCATCGACGCACATCAGGCTAAGGCTAGAATAGAAACATGATTGTGCAAAGCATTTAAACTGATAAATGTAAAAAAAAAACACTGATCTCTGGGGTATTTCTGTTAGCGTTGTAAAATCATTCATTGACATCATTGCACCTGACCTAGCTTTTATACTTAACCAATGTATTGACTGTGGTGTGTTTCCTGATTTAATGAAACCTAGCAAGATCAAGCCTCTTTTCAAATCAGGTAGTCATTCTGGTATTCAATGACCCTGGTAACTTTCGTCCTATAGGCCTATAGGATAAGATATAGGATATAGATATCAGTATTGCCTACATTTAGTAAATTTTTGAAAAACTTATTCTGATTCAGTTACAAAGACATTTTAGTATGAATAACTTACTTCATAGTGGGTTCACAAGAGGTCGCTCAACAACTGATGCTGGTGTTGAGTTGATATCACACATTTTTGAAGCCTGGGAGGAATCGCAAGATGCCTTAGGCATTTTTTGTCATGTTCAAAAGTCATTTGATTGTGTACATCATGATACATTAATTAGAAAATTACAACACTGTGGTGTTGCTCTAACTAGACCTTCTCACTTCATATCTAAGTGATAGAATACTAAGAGTTGAGGTAAATGGAAAGCGTTCTCCGGGAACAGTGGTAACAATTGGTGTACTACAAGGATCCATACTTGGGCCATTCTTGTTTTTAATATATTATAAGGTCATTCATTATCAACCTGACAAACTTAAGGGGTAGGTTCCACACATAATGAACCGCGGGTCAATAACACGCGCGTCCTTGACCTGCGCGTGTCCTTGACCCGCTACGGGGCGCGCACACTAGAATATTTAATTATAACGTCGCTTAACTCGATTCCCAACAATGATAAATAATAATTGAACGGAAAAACATAATCGATTTTTTTTTGTTTACTTGGGATTTTTAAGACAAAATATACATAAAAAAAAATAATTATAGGTACATATATTTTTTTTTATGTGTGGAACCTATCCCTTAAGTTTGTCAGGTTGATAATGAATGACCCTGTATATAAATGATCTACCCCAGCTTGTTAGGGACGATAATGAGATTGTACTGTTTGCTGATGACACGTAACTTTTATTTAAATTAAAGCGACAAGAGACTAACTTTGACAAAGTAAACAATGCAATATCTAAAATTGTAGGGTGGTTTAATGTAAACAACTTATTGTTAAACAAAAATAAAACGAAATGTGTTTGTTTTGTACCTACTATCTAATGTAAAACAAAACCAAACTAATATAAAAATAAAAGATGAAAAGCTAGGCCTAAACTGCAATGGGGCCCACACATAGATAAATTGTTGAAGAGACTTGGTTTTGCAGCATACGCAGTCAAAATGATCCGTCACTTCACCGACGTCAATACAGCCAGACTAGTTTATTTCAGCTACTTACACAGCATTATGTCTTACTGTATTTTGTTGTGGGGAGTGCTGCAGATATTAACACCATATTCGTGTTGCAGAAGAGGGCTGTTCGCGCAATTTATAACATGGGTCCCAGAGAATCACTCTTCAAAGAAATCAATATTATGACAGTAACCTGTCAATATATTTATGAAAACCTTAGGTATGTTCGCAAAAATATGAATACCTCTAAACTTATTAATATTAAAGAAATAGAAATAAACTTGCTTTCCACAGTTAGGCTCATTAAGGTCAGTAACTCTTATAAAAGGCAATGTGTACTCTTCTTATAAATCATTTTTTAATTTGATTTGATTTGAAATAACAATAAAATCATTTTAGAAACCTCGTCATATCAGCCAATAGATTGGCAGTAATCCACTGCTGGATATGAGCCTCTCCCATAGTCCCAAAACGACTGATCTTGACCATCCATCAACTTCCTGAGACCACTGCACTGCCACATAATACGTAGAAAAAGATGAGAAGTCTACTTACCTCGAAACAAACAATAACAGAAGTATGTTTAGACTCCACATGATGTGTGTTTGCGAAGTTATTTCAATGCCAACTACCTTCCTTTAATTTGATATTGGATTACACAAAAATATTCATTTGAATTGAAGGGCGGAATCTAGAAATTGGATTGTTTTTTTTTTTTTTTTCTCCCAATGGGCAGGCTAGAGACCTGAGACCATACCACCTTTTCTTACGTTAATTTTTTTTTATGTTAAAGTTTAAAAATATACGTCTTTAGTGTTAAAATTGAATTGATTTTATTTTATTCTTCTTTTTTTACTTATGGCGTCTGTGGCTGTGAATGTTTAAGGAATTCAACATTGTTTGCTCCTACTGTCACTGTCTGTCATAACTCTGGCTGGTGTCAAAGTCATAGTACGTGCTACGTAGTACATTAACTTTGGTCGTACTGGAGTTAAATTATTTTGCCTCAAGCAGGACATGAACCCACAACTTTCCACACGAGACGAAATAAATCGGAGTAAACAACATTTTTCTTGTTTTAATAACCTTTCCCAGTATGGTAGTAGGGCAGATAGCGCCATCTGTCAAAGCAATCGGAGCTACTTTTCTCGAATCGAAAACATCTCTTTAAAGTTGAGTTTAATTGCATGTAGTACGAATCCCCCAACCCTGCGCAACTTTTTTAGGTCTGACGTTTGAAAGAAAAACATTGAGTTTTATGATTAAGTGACGTGCGTGACATTGACGTTGACAGCTTATTGACAGCGTTGTTCAGTGTTGTCGAGTCCTTTCTACAATCTGTGCCCTAAGCCGGATCCAGACGAGTGTAACGTGTAATGAAACACGAATCCTACTTGTAGACGGCACTACGAGCTTTACCTACGTGTGTAAGGGCGCGTTCAAGAGATGATTTCAACGTGCGCGATCTCATTTGGGCAACAGAACGCGATATGCTTGACAGCGGTAAGCGGGCGCTGCGGGATCGCGAAACTTGAGCAATGCGTGCGTGCGCTCCGGCGATCCAGACGAGATAGATGAGTTAGCAGAAGAGTGGATAAATAAAATTAATTGATTTTACTCGTGGTTTCTAAGACAAAATGTTAAAAAAAAGCTGCGTTTACATGTTTTTTTGGGTGTAAAACGTAATAAGCGGGCGGACGAAGGTCCGCCTGCGACGCAGAAGGTTGCGGGTTCGATTTTCGCCTTGGGACAAATGTTTGTACGATCTGTAAATATTTGTTCCAGGTGTTCTGGGTATTTTTTATGTACCAACTTATAATAAAAAAATATCTATATCCATATTGTATTGTATTAAGTACTTAGAATAGTCATCTAGTACCTACCCTTAACACAAGCTCTGCTTAGCTTGGGGCTACATGATGCTGTGTGGATTGTCCAGCATTATTTATTTATTATTAATAGTAGACCCGGCGCGGTTTTACTCGCGTTTTTTTTTTATCAAATTATAACATCCTGTATATTTTCTCACTGTTTAAACCTTCTATGGCACATGGCTGGTGTCAAAGTCATAGTACGTACTACGTAGTACATTAACTTTGGTCGTACTGGAGTTAAATTATTTTGCTTCAAGCAGGACATGAACCCACAACTTTCCGCTTGACACGAGATGAAACAAAAACGGAGTTCCCAACTTTTTTCTAGTTTTGATAACCTTTTCCAGTATAGCAGTAGGGCAGATAGCGCCATCTGTCAAAGCAATCGGAACTACTTTTTTTTAAAATCGCGAATCGAAAACCTCTCATTCAATTTTTGCTGTCGTAGTATCTTAATAAAGTGTATTTTTAATTTAATATTAATTTAATTTAATAAAAGCGGTAAGCGTTTAAATGTTAGTTGTGCCCTTTAATTTTAGTTATAATTTATTTGTTTTAGTTTTTGCGCTGTACTTAACATGTTACCCTCGTTTAGCGGTAACCTTTTTGTGTAAACCGGTCTCCCGCGATACAGGCTAGCCCTTGTGCCCCCCCACACCTCCAGTAAACCATTGTATTTGTTTTTTCTTTTGGTAAATAAATAATTTGATTTGATACCTAGTAGTTATTATATTATATTTCCACAGAGAAACTATATTTTTAGAACGTAGACGTAGGCTCTTGTCTGAATAGGTAGGCCTAGCTACCTTTCTTCTCCGGCGGCGCGGGGCGACTCAAGCCATAAATAAAGCCCTACTTTTTCTTTAAATTAAACCTACTAGATCCAATCATCAATTAAGTACCTACCTGCACACATTTCTTCCAAGCCAGATTAATTAAAAAGCGGGCAATGCTCTTGTAGCATTAAATTAATGCATTTCTATGAAAAAGCGGTGGTAGCGCGTGCGCGGTGCGCTTCCGACGCGCGGCAAAAACCGCAAGCAAGTCCGTAACGCGTTTTTGTGTTTAATTAAATGGAGTAAACTGCAATGTTGCGCACGCGACCCGATCTGTTGCAGTTCTTGCACACTAGGCACGCTGAAATAATTTCAAGTTGAAAAAAGCTGTATGTAGGTAGGTCCTACCTAAAAGTAATCATATTAAGTGCACGCTGTGGCATCCTATAATTGGAGAAACACGTCTGGAAAATGTTATTTTAAACATATGTATTGTGATTTTTTTCGTTGGATGTCCTTAATTAAATAAATTAATTTAAATTAATCTAGGTCCTCTACCTTCTACCTTGTACTTAAACAAGTTTTTTCTAAATTAATTTTATAATTTATTTAAATATGGATCTTGGATTCTTGGATCTTTTATTGCATTAAAAAAAATAAGCGGGTTTGAATCAAACAACAAGAAGAAGAAGTGTCAAACGCTGCGTACTTACGAAGATACAGCGTTTATTTTGGAACAGGAGCCAAAACTTAAAAAAACTAAAACAATAAAATTCATAACAAAATGACTACCTAGTAAATGTTAAGCTTTTGAGCGATTCCTTCCTCCGATCCATAGTTACGGAGATCTGACAGGTCCTCACAACCTGATTTCTGGATGTGAAAACCCCAAACAAATGCTCATATCTTTTGAACTAGAGAACTACAAATTGAAAGAGTAGTGTTTTCGGGAACTACAAAATAATTACTAAAAGAT
Organism: Colostygia pectinataria; assembly: GCA_951394395.1. NCBI lineage: Eukaryota > Metazoa > Arthropoda > Insecta > Lepidoptera > Geometridae > Colostygia > Colostygia pectinataria. The sequence continues at coordinate 11,225,182 of OX596355.1, forward strand.
GGCATAGTACAATCCAGATTTATTCATAGCAGGTCCCAGGATTCTGTTGTCAATAGTTACAGTAGGTACCAGGAAAGTAAACTTGTCAGTTAGGACAAGCCCTTAGAAGCTTTTTAGATGTTCTAAACAGCTGCATATTTTTATAATACCTAATTAATTGAAAAAAAAAAACAAAAAGATAGCCGCAATTGCAGGTTTCTTTGTTCATATTTAGGTACCTACTCTTAAATCGGGTTATTCCCGATGACTCCTATCATCTTTCTTCTTCTTCTTCTTGGTTTATGGACTCTGAGGCTTATTTGCCACATTTTGCCAGTGTCGGTGTATTAGTTTGATTGTTGCCTTGTAAACAAATGAAATTTGGAAAGAAATGGTGGTTTTTCTTTCAAAATTCGCTTGGAAAGTCTTTGACTAAATTACCAACCAACATTACCCCTCCATTTCAATTAGTAGTACTTACATAAATTTGGATAAACTTCCACTAAATTTACGCATTAAAACTTAAAATAACACGATAAAAATAATTAAAATGGACTCATGTCGTTTTGACAAGATAGCCAAAAACAACCTCCCTATCATCTTTATTCAGAAATCTACGATGTCAGATTTTTGTAGCAAAGTGATTATGTAAGCTGCCATTGTTTACATAATTCGGGCTCTCATTTTCTCACATTAATTTCCCAAGAAAACAATTTATATGCGTGGGTAGCTCTGCTCGCTGAAATGGTAGGGTTCGCTTGTTTTCAACTGTAGGAAATGGATTCAGCCAGTGAGCATTCACCTCAAGCTAAGTTTTATTCGATTCTAGTACTTAAATCTACAACTTTACTAATAACAACAGTAAATAGAAAGTTAGGTACCTAATAGAGGTAAGTACTTGCACTACATAAAATACTAATTTAGTAGAGGCGTCATTATGTAGGTAGATACCTACCTAATTAATGTTTTCTAATCTATGGTTCCTTACTGGTTTTTTATTGCAGCGCTAGTTTTATTATAGGTACTTATTTAATTAGTTTTATATAGCGAAAAAAGTTCTAAATTAGTTCTCTCAGTTTAGTTACGTTTCACGTCACATTACCCACCGTACCACTGGGGGTACGGTGGGTCAGAAGGGCACGTAACGATGCATGCTCGTGTCGTAGGTAGTCGTACCCACCTGTAAACTTAAGTAAAAAAAATAGTATTATCATATAAAAAACAGACGAAAAATCTCTTTTAGGTACTCCGCTTAACCTAGAAATTTTTTGTCTGTTTTTTTATCTTGTAATGGATTTCCGCAAAGTAACGCCTGAATCTATCAAATATCTTAGTCATCATCATAAAACCCTTTAATGTTCCCACTACTGGGACACTGGCCTACCCTCAGGCGAGAGTGATTGGGTCTTAATACACCACTCGGACCCAATGCGGATTGGCGGATGGCACATGTATTTCGAATTTTTAGTTCTTAGACATGCCGGTTTCCTCACGATGTTTCCCTTCACCGTATGAGGACATTTTTCGAACAGAAAAATCCATTGGTGCACGACCGGGTTTGAACACATGACCTTAGGATCGAAAGGCGGGGTCACTACCACTAGACAACCGGTGCTCTAGTTTTCCGTGGTTTGCCCCATAACAGGGACTGAGTGTCCCATAACACAAAATGTGGTCACCGTCACAGGGTCAAGCAGGTGTCATCGCACGAACGACTTTGGGCCAAGGTCTCCCAGAATAATTTATCCTCTTACATTCCCAGTGGATTATTCCAAAACCTTACTTGGGTGTTATTTTGGCGAGGATATCTAAGGATATTTGACCCTTTACACTTAGAATAAAGTTGGTTAAAAATAATACAGTTAGGTGCAAGTGAGACTCTCACGCAAGCTCTCACGCCATAGCATAGCTAGTATTATTAGTATACTGTAGAATTTATCACTTAGCTTGATTTCTTTATTGCGAAAACTTCCAATCCGTAAATTATATCTAAATCGTTAGCTCCGTTTTCAAATTTCAACTGCTTTTTCATACAAAATTTTCATAAAACCGTTCATTTTTGGGTAAAATTATCCACAAAATATTACTTTTCATTTTCTAAAAACTGACAGACAGACAGATGGACAAAAAAGAGAACCTGGTTCCGATCTTTCCTCTTGAGGTAGGTATCTACGGACGAAACCTTAAACGCTGTCTTTAGCGTGGTCGAATGAGCGAACCTAGCTCGTGAGATATTTTTCTGTACCGTGCAAGTGTTTCAACGCTTGTTTGCGCGTGTCTGCGCACTGCGCTCATCTTCAGGTCATCAACTGGCCTGTTCCGGCAGCAAGCAAGCTTTTTGCCCAGTACCGTTCAGGAGTCGCCCTCGTTCCGCGTTTTTTTCAAGTCACTCGCTCTGATGCGTTTCTGAAAAAACGTATCGCGTGATTCACGCACGGCCAGTCGCTGCTGATGCATTATGGGCGTGATAGTTAGACCTCAGCTGTGAAATTAGCGTGAGGAGTGACACTCACGTGCCGTTAACGTTTGTCGCACGTCAAGAGAGTGTCATTATCCCTCAAGAGGGCCTTACCTACACGATTTGTCACTACTTTGTTGGTATAAATAAAACCCTGGCCTTAGCTCGAGCGAGAGTGATTGGGTTGATTGATTGGAGAGTGATTTGTTGATTGGATCCACCATGTGGACCCATGCACATGTCTTTCGAACTTTTAGATCTACGGTAAAACGACCTTTATAACAAAGCCTATGTTCAAATTCGTCATGTCATATCAGTCAGAGGGGATTCTCTTGATAAAAGTGATATATCGTGAAAGTTTACGCGGCTCAGCTTATAATTATTATGTCCGAGAATGCTTTGAACTTAAGTAGGTGGGTATATACTTGTTGTCACCGACCAACATATTAGGTTGAGTTCTACGATATTTGCCACGATTACTAACAGTCTCTTTTAAGAGTACCTACTTACGAGTTACTACGAGTAAACCCTCAAAATCATTACGATTAACGACTTTGGTGGCCCAGTAGGCAAGTGTCCGGTTGAGAAGCGAAAGGTTACGGGTGCAATCGTTAAGGGACAAATGTTTGCATGATGTGCAAATATTTGTTCCCGGTCCGGGTATTTCGCCAAAAAAACTAATCAATTTCCTTGAAGCCCTTTTTAGAACCGAACTATGCAACAAAGGCGAGAACTAATATGGTATGAAACTAATTTGAATTAGTACCGGCCGTCGTCGTCGGTGTCATGACGTCATCTGCAAATAAACTTTGACAGTTTATACATGTCTCTTTGGTCCATCCAAAGGTAATACGAAATCGAAAACGCTAAGCAATTTTGTATTTTTTTTAATTCAAAAGGCTAACTGATTAATATAATTTGTATAAATGAAATGAAATTAATGATTTTTATTTGGCAAACACACGAACACAAAACGGACATGATAGTACTTAAGAGTACACACCAACTTTCACAATAAAACAGTAAAAACAAAGAGTTGGTAACATAAAAACAACATAAAATATAACAAAACTTCCGCTCTGTGCAGGTTGATGCTGGTCAAATTGACATTGCTGCCCTACAAAAGACGCCCTATCTTGGTTTTCAGACTCAGTCTTAAAAGCGAAATTGATGTCACATCACGACTAGACTAACCAAAGGAAATAAATTAAAATAATAAAGGAGATAGCATTTATGCATTGTATTATACAAACAAGAAGACCGGCGGACCTAGCAGCATTTGTCATGTCATCTACACAGTACGTAGCGCGTGACTGGATGTACATTTGTTTAAGGATCAGGAATCCAGTTCGGAAATGAGTCAGTGTGACTGTGGGCCTGAGTCACGGGAGACCAGTCTTTAGGCTCACAACATATCAAGGAATTTATCGGACACAGATTAAAAGTAAGTACCTACTATTCGCAGCACTCTAACGAGCAGCGTTTTTGAAATTACAATCAAAGAATATTATAAGGTAAAGTATACATTGAGTCAGTAGCAAAGTCAGTGCTGACCTAATGTAAATTGATGTATCGTTGTTGTGATAGATATTAATTTTTAAAAGTGCTTGTTTAATGCGTATTTCAACGAACTCTTAAAATTGCATAACTATTGACAGCTGAAATTGAATCGGTACTTGCCCGTGGTCCACGTTGTTAGTTCACCTAGGTGTACTACGGGCAAATTTGCAGTAATTCAACGACAAACCGTATATCTGCTGATTTTTTATTTTTACTGGATTTACCAGCTACTAAAATATTAGGTAAGGTACCCACTTAACTACTGTCATAGAACAGATATTAGTACTACGTAATTCTGTATAATCACGAATAATTTGAAAACGCCTCTAAACTGTGTAACAATATTGCTGATTCACAAAGATCAACGACTCAGTTCGATGGTGCGTTCAATACGCATGCGCAGTGGACCGATGATATTATGTGTGTGCTGTATCTACAAAAAGGGCTCTAAGAACAATAGGTTATACATACCACATCATCTATCTCATGAATACCAACCAATTACAGGAATTGGATCCTGCTTCTCTCAAATATTTTTTTTTTAGTTCTTAGACTTTTCGGTTTTATTACGGCGTTTTCCTTTACCATATTTATAGTACTTACTTATAAAATATTATGTTTATGTACCTACATAGTAAGTAAGTAATTAAGTTCGTATGTGTCAGTGGCCAACTCTGGTGACAGTTTCTAGGCCGCCCGAAGGCCTGTCATGGCTCATGGCCTCACAACTTTGAGAAAGCCGGAACCGACTGCTTAACGTGCCCTACGAAGCACGGGAGCGCTCAGTCGAAATTGCCACTGGCAGTCACCCATCCAAATGATGACTACGCGGAACAGTGCTTAACTTCGTTGATATGTTATGAACAACATAGCCAGCTACGTCACGAGCCAGTGTTGGTTTGACGTATAATGATGCCAGAATATTAGCCTGCAGGAAACGACAATACGGCATGTTCATGTCACGCTTGCGTGAGACTTGCTCTAAACTAAACCTATCTCTAGCTGAAACTAAGCATAAACCAAATAACTCGAACGTCTCCTTGGGCGCGGGGGGTGAATGAAACACTGAGGACTCGGGGAGAGTTCTTTGGACATCTTGCCAATACAACTTTATTCTTCCATTTCAACAAAGTTTGCTATACCTATGTCTATAGTCAAAGCATTTCAATTAGGTACCTAGTTTTTCTCGTATTAATTTAGGTTATTGTGTAATTACGGTGACAGTTTATCCAATAATAACTCGTTTTCGTGGCAAAAACTAATGTTTTTTCTGTGGCACAAAAGGTAATGCTGGTTTGAAAAGGTTTGAAATAAAAACACTTTTAAAATAGACTTTTATTTAAAAAAAAAATGCCTTAATTTCTATAAAAATTAGTTTGTTGCGATGATTGGCAATATTGTCAAAAATGACAGACACTAACGCCATAAGAAAAAAAAAAACGCGGGCCTTGCGCGGCGGGATAGTCACACCCGTGAAGTGGTCAGAGTTATTTGGTTAGCTGGTGTCTACCACGAAATTTTATGTAAAATAGTGAATTAGTGGTATCAATCTAGAACGGGATTTTTACAGACATGGCATGACGTAGTTACTTGCTAAGTTATATTTAGCTGTAGGGAGCATTGACCTGGATTGAAGAGTGATTCGAGACCTAGATTTAGACACGCTCAAGTCGCTAAATGTAAACTTGGGACACAGGTTTTAGTAATTAAAAACCTAAAATACCTAATGTCCAAATGGCAAAATATTAACACGTGTTTAGAATCATATTCTTGTAGGAGGATTATAAGATACCTCCTACTTACATAATTCAATATCAAATACATGTAGGTATAGATAGACTAATAGGTAAGTAAAGTATTATTCTAGACTTCCGTGAAGTTAGTCGTTTCGATGCGCAATGGAGCTTATTCTAACTAAATTGTCTTTGCGCATCACAAACGGCTAACTTCACGGAAGCCTAGATCCGCCTAGAGAACTATACCTAATCTACCTAAAGCTTCATAGAAAGAAGGAAATAAATATATTTATTTAAAAATACAATGCATTTATTTAAAAACACGAGCGTATGTAGGTACTGCGTACAATGTTGTAGTACCTACCTACATTAACAAAAATTTACAAACATCTTTGACTAGGTGTAAGGTTGGACCTTTCAATGCAGTCTTATCAAGGTTTTGCCGAGTGTGTGGAGCATGCTTTAGTTAGATAATAGGCCAAAGCAAAAATAGTGCTTTTCTAATATAAAGTAAGTACTTAAAAGATAAACCTGCCTCAGAGTAAATCTTTCTCAAGGACAAGGGAACATTCCTTCAATTCTAAAAAGCTATAAAATAGACACCAGAATGATACAAAAGTTCAATCTCAAAAGGACTTTATAAATAAATGCACAAGGGCCATTTTAGATCGTCTTAAATTCAGCTCTACCTCAGACAATAAACTCTATTTCTCACATCTTCGCTCCGGGTTTCTGAGAAGCGACCTTCATTGTTTTTACCGTAATATAGCGGAGGCTGATGAGGAAAACTACAATCAGCACGGTTATTTTTTGAATGAGTGACCACCAATATCACGACGTGTACCTATTATACCTACCTCCTTATAAAAAAACTTCGTCAACACATTGAGCCACTTATTTCTAGGTTAAATAAAATTGTTAATCAAAAGCAGTGATTGTTAAGTGGTAGGTAGGTAGTTAGTACGTTTTTGTTTTAGTTCTAGGGATGTGTGTTTGAGCCTTTTCGTACACCAATTGACTTCCCATTTATTTTAAAAAAAAACATGATGCTAGAAATCCTAACGTACGACGATTTTGAAGTTTCTGACTGCTAAACGTTGGATTCGTTAGACGAAACTCGAATATGCACTATTTCCGAATAAATCGTAGTTGAAAATGACAGTTGACTTGTGTTTGACATTTCTTAATCCCCAGAATAGTTTTTCCAAGCTTGGTCGAATACAACCTCATTGCTATTCGTACGATGAATTGAATCGATCCCCTAAACGGCATAACGCAATGGTGTACTTTGATTAGCTCCAAAGCTTCAGGCAGACATTTTCTTATTAGGCTCCCAGGACTGTTTGTGACTTGTTGTTTACTTACGTGTAGTAATAATATCCTGTGCTTACGTGTTATCACATGTGATGTCAGTATTGTAACGTAAACAGTTTTTTATGAAACAATGGCTTGTAAAGCATGGTATACAACACCGGCCAGTGTTTGTGTGGTATCAGCAGGAGTTAAGTTATGGCAGACGATGAACCGCGTCGTGCCTCCTTTGTGGGCGATTTGTTTTACATCTCGTACCATTCGCATACTGAATGTATTGCCATTTTATTCCTAAGTGTCTAAGCCTAGCAGAAATAAAGTTTATGTAAGTTTTTAGACTGGAGACGTATCAAGAGGAAAAATAACATTTATATATGTTCCGAAAGCGCCTTCTGAGGCCCGATTCTAGGTATTTGTATTTTTTGTACGAACAGTATATTGTTAGTATACTGACTGTATCCTGTCAAATTTGACATTTGATCAATGCTTTCATCATTCAAATGTTTTAATTTTCGATGATACATTTGTTAGAAACAACTTAGAATATGCGTTAAAATATGCGATGTCTACTTAACAAAAATCGAACGATTTTTTTTTTTTTTTATACAACTGAAGTGGCAACCAAGCGTACGGCCCACAAGATGGTAAGCGGCTACCGCAGCCTATGGACGCTTGCAATACCAGAGGTATCACTTGCGGGCTGCCACCTTGAGGCTAAGATCGAAAGCCTCATGTGCCAGTAATTTCACCGGAAACCATACCCTTCACACCGGAACACAGCAATGCGAGCATTACTGCTTTGCGGCAGAAATAGGTATGGTGGTAGTCCTTCCTCGGACGAATTAAGATAAAATACAAAATGTCAGTTTCTAATGCATAATAATGTCAGTTTCTCAGTGCCCTGCTGATGATAGTCAATCAGTATCGATGGGCTCAAAAAATATGGGCATGTGCTAAATGTCTGGACGTGCCTCAAACTACCAACGACTTAGCAGCGAACACGGCTAAATTCTTAGCTTTTTGGATGATCCATCTTTACACGATCCAATCCGGCTCTCTAAAATTCCCAAAATTTCTTATAAAGGGGATCTTCAAAGGGGATTTTGACACTAACCCCTTTGCGATACAAAGAAACAAAAGCTAATCGAGGAGAGATAGCGATAGTGATAGTGATGGGCGAATAGTTTATCGCCCATCATTCACTCGCTAGCGATAGCTCGACGGGACAACTTAATATCATTTCCACTTAATACACATTCCATAGACGACCAATGTGGCGCGGTGGGCGAAGGTCCGCCTGCGACGCGGAGGTTGCGGGTTCGATTCCCGCCTTGGGACAAATGTTTGTAGGATCTGCAAATATTTGTTCCGGGTGTTCTGCGTGTTTTCTATGTATAATAAAACATATCTATCTATGTATTGTGTTGTATTAAATATATATCAGTCATCAGCTCCCATAATACAGCTCCTGTTTAACAGCAGCTTACCTTGGGGCTAGATGATGCGGTGTAGATTGTCCAGCATTATTTATTTATTATTTATTTATTTATAATCTAACTAGATAATACGGTGTCACACGGCAGTGTTATTCCATTATTAATTGTTATAGGTTATTCCTGACTTGCACTATCAATAATTTTAACTGGAAAATCCAGTAAGTAAATTAATACTTTGTTAAACAGGAAAATGATATTTCGTGCTTGTAATTTAACCTAGGTATGTCATTTAACCTTAATTCCTAGCATAATTGTTACCACATGCCAGACCCCACACATATTCGATGCTTGTGCTTGATCGATTTGACATAATCTTTCTATGAAGAACTGTCAAAAATCGATGCTTGAGTCAAGATTCACATTCAATTATGGTTCTTGAATACGGGCCTAAGATTCCCACATTTGTAGATTTTCCAAACATTTGTGTCGTACCGGGAATCGAACCCGCAACGATCGCTTGTCAACCGGTAATGCCCACCGCGCTTCTACATCGACTTCGTCATCATTATGGTGGGCTAAAAAGTATAAAACTAAAAACCAAAGTAATGAAACCACTGGTCAAACAAGAAAAGAATGAGGGATTCTTCCGACGTCTGTGTGCATATGACGACAATTGCTTCTGTATGTGTGAGTGACGCCACACATCAATCATCAAAAGTTTTAATTGACAGACATTTTGTGGAGAAGGCATTTTTGAAAAAAAGGAGTAACTTACTCCTGCACACAAAAATGCTTCATTTGACTTTATTATTAAAAATGCTTTATATAATTTTATTATAAGTCAGAACATAACTCAATTGCTACTGAACGTAGATATTTATAGTGCCACGACGAACGGTCTTGAGCCGTAATCATTCATGTTTTTTAACTTTCTGATGTAATAAGGTGCAATAAATGCATTGTTCTCATACAAAAGACTTCAACGGGGTGGCGTAGCGTGTGCTACGACGTCGCGTAGCAAACTAAATTAGGTTTAGATTATTGTGATATTGGTGTCGATTCTGCTGTAACATTTTCTAAACTTAACTAAATAAAATTGTTGCCGTCCTTTTCTAATGAATGAAAATACAAAGGATAATTTTAGTGCTACAACAGAATCAACAGTAAATCGCCAATAATTAATTTTAATCTCTTAAATCATTAAAAAGCCTTTTAAAGCTACCTTTATGCATTTCTACCAACCTACCTAACGAATTTGTATTATGAATTCAATTAATATTTTATTTTAATAACTCATTTTATTCTTATATTAAATTATAATACAAGGACAAGAATTTAACTAATAAAGGATAAGAATAATTAAAACAAGCCATCATAATTTATCACAATGTTTAATCGGTAGGTTATTAGTTACTAAACCTAAGTTAAAATGCACAAATAAAAACAAAAAATATATAATTTAACCCAAAACTCACAACGCTGTTGCGTTGTGAGTTTTGGGTGAGTTTTGGGTTTTGTGTGAGTACTTAGGTTATTCAACATAAAACAATTTTTTTTTTCTTAAATATAACATAATGCCATGCAAGATGGGTGAAATGGAGATATAATTTTATATTACTACTAGCTGCTACCCGCGAGTCCGTACGCGTGGAATTATTGAAGGTCGACTTATGAACCGTAATCGTTTCACAGGTCGACCTTTAGTTCCTGCTTTCATATAATATAGTGTTCTGTTTCTTATGATTCAGAAAATAACTGAAATTTAAAGTCAAATTATCTGGATTAACAATTTCAACACAACAATGTCTGTATGACTAAAATGATAAGGTTACTAAAGTTCTACATAATTTAACCATTTCATATAAAAAAAACAACAAAAGCTTACCCAAAGTCTTTATAGTCCTAGACATAGAGTAGATGAGTAAAAGCTTACATGAATTATTCCCATCTGACGCTCTGTCATTCCGGGTCATCGGACAAAAAAGTTCGATCCGTCACCCTTTTAGCAATAGAAAAAGTTCTATCAATCAGTCAGTGACGAAATTTAAATTGACAACAGGAGGACAGACAGATCTATTTATTTCTGCTTATCACCTCTCCGAAATACCACATCGGACCACAATGACAGTTTAATAAAAATCTAAACTGCCTCATCGCTTTTATTACAATTGATTCACGCATCCGTGTACAGAGTCGATGAACTTATCAGTGTGCGAAATTGGCGAACGAGACTTGAGGAGCGAGACCATCGTCTGCGCACCAAGAGCAAAAATAAACCGCTATTGCAAACCGCACGGTGTACATCACTGCTGCTCAGGCTACTATCACGATATGTATGCTCGCAGAAACGCCAATGGTCTTTGAAGTATAAGGTTCGTCGTCTCAGGATCTGGTTGATTCCTAGTTCGTGGTGAGTTCGCGCTGCCACAAGGTCGCGCCCATTGCTATAAATACACACAGACATGCAAAAATGTGGTACATAAACATTAATGTGCCCTAATATAATGTAAATGCTCGTGTATCTCTTAGATACAGCATACTAACATAAATAGAAATATGTTTGAATGTTTGTTGATCAATTACAGTGTAACGGCTGACCTGAATTTAACTTGATGAAACTACATTATATTTACAAACCTAAGTACTTACCTATTTTTATCGTGGTATGTACAGTCAGCAAAAAATGTGTCCTTTTGTTAAGAATCATTTGAATTTGATTTATTTAATTCAGTCATGGATTTCATAGAAACTTTTGTCAAAAGTGATAGACCACTTTCTTTGCTGACTGTAAGCAAAACCGCGGACAGAAACTAATATTTATATAACGACCCGCCCCGGCTTCGCACGGGCGGTCAAACTATACGTATTTTTATAAACCTTTTCTTGAATCACACCCTTATTATTTTGAGACTCATTTGTATACACCCCACACAGTGTGAATCCTAGTGTGGGCCCCACACTAGGATTCCTTATAAGTAGTTATCAAAAACTAGAACCATAACAGATCCTGCAAACATTTTCCCGAATCAGAAATGGTTAAAAAAAGCAACCGATGTCGTCAATTGTGTATATTTAGTTGACCGAGCGAGCGAAGCGTTTCAGTTTCGAGTTTTTCCAAAAATGCCATTGTCCGTCAGTCAATTGAAACTTGGTATATAATTCTATAAAGTCTAATTATGACTTTATAGATTTTATTTGCGTCTGCGATTTTTTATTTCCTCCAAAAAAGAGGCTTCTGGTCTGGATAGCTTCACAAAATGCAGTAAATTGCTCACTTTTAAAAGTTTGTGCTTGCGAGGTCTTCAGTTTGGAGAACTAATTGATAAATAGTTCTACATTGGTTTACGAATCAAATAGACTGTATGTAGATAGATGCCTACATTATTCTATAATTGACAACACAACGTTTTGATTATCTATATTTCTGCTGATGTAACCAGGCGGCTAGCGTATATTTAATACTAGCCCGCGACTTCGTTCGTGGAACTCGGACACCGTACTTTATTACGAGATAAAAAGGATGTGGCCTATGTTCTATTCCTGATCATTATCTATGTTTTTTTCAGCCAAATTGGTTCAGTGGCTGTCGAGCTAAAGAGGAACAAACATTCAAACTTTCTCATTTACTATTAGTGTGATAGTGTGACGTGGTTGAGCATGCGCAATGCGCAAGATACTTTTTATGAACTAAATTGCCTTCAATTATGTAGCACAGCAGTACTGGTGTAGTAGTAACCCCATGCTTCCGATCCTGAGGTTCGAACCCGGGCACTAATGATTTTTTCTATTCAAGAAAATTATGGGCTTATTGCTAATGCTCTCAAAGAAAAAAAAATACATTATACATGGAAATCGGCATATCCTTAACTAAAAAATTCGAAAGACAATAATATGCCTTCCACCAATCTGCATTTGGTCCGCGTGGTGGATTAAGACCTAATGACTGACTCTCCTTAGGCCAGGTATCCCAGCAGTGCGAATGGTAATGTTTTATTTATTTTCTATTATTGTATGTAAACTGAAAACACGAAAAAAAACTCAAAGTTAACGAAATCGGGTTTTTTTCCATACAAAACAGCCGCAATAAATATTTTAAATTAGATTATGTAAATCTGTACAGGTAAGTACTAACAGAGCTAAAACATGATACAGGCAACACCTAGTAAGCTATATTTTTAAAATAATCATGTTTTATCGGAAACAAGCAAAATACTTACCGGTTTTTTTCTCTGATTCTGAACCGCGCGGCCGTCCTAAGTGCTACCAGTGAACACATTTCAATCTAGCAGACATACTCGTACATATTATAGAGGGGCACTACCCGACAAGAAACAGTCCCAAACTAGTTTGAAGGGTAGGATGTTCTCGAACTTGTCAACCCAATCTTACCTGTACTCCTAATAGGTATATACAAAATAGAACAATTAAGTAAGTAAGTAACTGGATACCTATGTAAACAGACAGACATATCTACAATAAATTCGAGATAAGCGCAAATATGTAAACATTTTAAGAAAATAAACATTTTTTACTTTACTTTACTTTACTTTACTATTGAAATAAAAAGGGCAAGCATCTAGGTGCTAATGTTAAAAAGCTTTAAGGGCTTCTGTGACGAGTGCATTTACACGTGTGGCTCTAATTCAAATGAGCAGTTATGCTCACAATCTAAGTTAGAATATGTGTAAAATATACGAACGCTGCATCACAAATATAATGACATAAAAAACTTTTGGTCCTCTCCAGTTTCAGTGGATACCAACCCTTATTTCACAGCGGTTATCCCCCTCTGTGAAGTCGGCGTGTAAGTTGAAGCAATTTTGTTATTATTAGTCTGTTAATCATTATAAAACTTTGTACGTACCTAAAAATATTTTTGATTTTACGAAACGTTTTTGTGTGATATATATGTCACTCCATGATTCAAAATTCAAAATTTGTTTATTTACATATTAGATATAACATTACAGTAAACACCAAAGCGCTATATCTATTTACTATCAATCTAAAAATCTAAAATTAACACAAACACACAATAATTTAATAATAAAAAATAATAACAATACTTTCATAATAAATACCTAATCTAAAATGATGACCTGTCAGTGGTGACACGTGGTTTCACTAGCACGAGATTTTTCACTGTTACTTTTTCGCTCATTCTACTGTCACTGTGACTCATGCCTTAATCGTAGGTGCCTTAGTATTGAGCGCTTACAGGAGAAGAATCCATTTTCGCAACAAGCATCCACCACGCAAACCCAATGCGGATTGGTGGTCTTTCTATTTTTTGTTCTTGGACAGGTATGCCGGTTTCCTCACAATGTTTTCATTCATCGTATGAAAGCATTGCAGAAATAGTCTTCCTGCCTGACCCCAAACTAGGATTCCCTGACTCCCTGGTACTCTCTCGTGGGTATTTAAAACTATGACACCCTGATCCGTAACAAATATTTGCAGATCATGCAAACTTATACAGCGGGAGTTGAACCCGCAACCTTTCACTCAACCAGGCACTCGCCCGCACCGCGACAACGAGGAAGCCTTAATTCATTCAAAGCTGATCCTATGAAATAATGTATATTAGATTTATCTGTTACCCGTCTGATGTCAGGAAGGTTCTAAATAGTGGTGGCTTTAAATTGAGTCAGTCTACCTACCTGAGCTGTTGGGTTGTTCACCCGTGACCTTGCACCGTCCGCGCTAGTCGGGTGACAGACCTTCACAGATAACCGCCGAGACGATTAACTATTTAACTGCTGTGGAATTCGCTAAAGAAATATGGCGAAATCAAGGAATGTATAGGTAAGTTGTACCTTTTAGTTCCATGGGCGAAATATATCAATAAATATATGTGCTCGGTTTTCTATGTAGAGTAGAGCTGAAACGAAAAAAGTTATTTTAAAAGCCAAAGACGAAAAAATAGTATTATTCAATAAAGGTTTTATTTTATTTACAGGGGTCACTTTAAACGTCTTACAAGTTAAAGTAATGCCGTAAAAAGAATCTGGGCATCCATAACGACTAGATTCCTGTAGCTTTTTTTAGGATTTTTTATTTTTAGTAGCTTTTATGATGCGAAATAGGCATTTTTTATAGTTTATTATAGTCACAATTTATTTATTTCATAAGATATTTATAAAGTGTTATTATAAACTAATATTGTTGAGCACAGTTACTTAGGTAGGTACACTAGGTACTTATACAAATAATACCTTTGTAAAATATTGTTGTTAAGAGTGTCCTCTGTCCTCTTGTTTGGGTTCTTTAACCTCTGTGTCCACGCGTCTTTGTAATGCCTCGAAAGCAATCGAATGACTGATTTCATTACCAATAAGTACTACTCGTACCTAGTACATTAATATAGGTATTCATTTGAGTAATGCTGAGTACCAGTACTATATGGAGAGCTCGTGACGTAGCTGGCTAAGTTGTTCTTAACAGATCAACGAAGTTAAGCACTGTTCCGCGGGGTCATCATTTGGATGGGTGACCGCCAGTGGCAATTTCAACTGAGCGCTCCCGTGCTTGGAGGGCACGTTAAGCAGTCGGTCCCGGGTTTTTCGAAGTTGTTAGGCCATGACAGAGGCCTTCGGGCGGCCTAGAAACTCTGTCATCAGAGTTAGCCACCGACTCATACGAACGAACGAGTACTTTTATTCTTATTTTTTTTTTTTAAGTCAGTCTATCTACTTCAATCTGACGCGGAATGTAGCATCGAATTTAGGTCTAGTGGTAGTGAGTGACCACGCTTTCCGATGCTAATAGCGGCGTCATCAGTTCAAAAATGGTCGTGCACCAATTGATCTTATATCTGAAAAAATAAAACGAATTATCCATAATGCCATGCTCTCAAACGGCGAAGGAAAACATCAAGGGAAACCGGCACGTAGAATTAAAAATTCAAAACATGTGCCATCAACAAATCCGCATTAGGTCCGCGTGGTGGATTATGTATAATCCAAGAGTAGACCAGTATTCCAACAGTGGGAACATTAGAATTAGAAGGCATCATGATGAAGAACGTAGCGAGCAACTTTACACGCCATGCGCCGAACTTTTAAATCTAAGAACCTAATATTATGAATCATTATGTTACTGACAGAATGACTGGCAACCGTCCTATAGACCTGAAATTTAAGCCTTTAATTACCTTGCTTTGGACCTTAGAGAGGTGCCAGAAAGCGTATCCAAAATCGAACCCCCTCAATGTGCGCAACGAATCAGCGCGGGGAGTTTCACTAGTCTTAACATGAAGATACTTTATAGAACAAGGTGTAATCATATAAGAAAACTGGTCTTAAAAGAGCCGTTGACCCAAATTGAGCTAAATAGTATTGAACCCACAAACCTAAAAAGAACAAAAGGCACATCACGCGACCACATTCTCAGACGAAAAATCTTACCCTTTATTTAGATTGGGTAAAACCGTAGGGCAGGTATGCCGTGCGGACGTCGCGCAAAGCGACGCCACTGGGGTTTGTCCAAAGGGGCAACTCTAGAAAGTGAAACTAAACCAGGATAATAACCTAAGATAATAATCTAGTAGCAATGATTAAGATATTGTTTCAGATTCTCCGAACAACAGTAAAATGTTAGTACTTAGTATGGTAGAAGTACTCTGTGGTAGAAAGCCAGAAGCACATAATATTCTAGGTAGTGGTCAAAGACAGAGGACAGAACAGATAAGCTTGTGGAGCGTTTTTATCCAGATTATCTTCTTCTTCTCAGCCATTATCTAAAAGTAAACTGGGGTAGGCCTCATTCAAAATCCTCTATTTTTTCCTAATTTGGGCAATAACGATCCATTTGCTGTCCGTCCGCTATCTTATCTAGATGTTGTTGTCGTGGTCACCTCATTGGCCCTACTAGTTTTTTGTGCCATGCTAACTTAAAAAGACTTTCAATGAAATATTTTGATGTTCCCTTGCGTCCATTTCTAAATAGAATCTTTCTTATCTTGTTGCGTTTTTCACTATGAAGTTTTCTTCAAAAGTGGTATAGATAAAAAGCAGTTACACTGTCGCTGGTAGAAGCTAGTTTACATCTAGCTAGGTACTACAGCATGCAGATTCTTGTTGCCATGCAGATAGGCGGCTATATCATTATTCATTAGACCGTAATCATGCCCGCGTCTACGACCTCGCAAATTAATATTATCATAATTTATTATTATAAAAATGTGGACTGCGAATTGATGTGTTGGACTTTAGGTTTTTATATCTAATTTATATCATTGTAGGTAGGTACTAGGTACTTATTTTTATAACCGGAAAAGTAATGGCACAAGGGCACTAGTGGTCGTAAGTTCGAGTCAGCTCATGGTAAAAATATGTGTGCGATGCCATTGCTCTCAAACCCAATCACTCTTGATCGAGAGGCACATATTCGGCTTTATATGCAATTTTTGCAAATAGTTTGCAAGCCTCGATTAGCGCATTAAATTAATTGATTCTGGCAAAATTTTAGCTCATTGGCAAATTAAGTAATTTATTCTGGCAACTCTTAAAATAATTAGTGTTTTTAATGATGTGTGCGCACCGTTATGACTACATTAGACTAATTAATTAGGTAATATACATTTAAAAAATATATTTTTAATTTTTTTATTTCTTCGAAAAGCAATACTTAGTAGGTAGGTAGTACTTATATATTTATTTGGATGGTTGACCAGTAATAACCGCTCAGTCAGTGTTTTCCATTTCCTGGATCAGGCTACCGACTCAAGTCACGACTCACACAACCTTAGAACAACTTTGATAGTAATGCCACTGTATTGTAACTTTTGAACGTGATTCCATGACCAAGGAGAGACCAATAGACAACTTAGGGTATCTATGGGTCTTAACTACTGTACTAAAATTACTAAAACGTGAACCATAGAGAATAAAAAAAAAAAAAAAAAAGTAAGACACAGAAAAGTCAAACGCAAAATACTTACGTATGACTTTTTTATGGCTAATTTCTAAAAATAATTGAGATATTTGAGCAGGGTCTGCGCTTGGTCATAGAATTGCTCAATTTTTATTTTATTTTTATTTGATGGTACCGTACCGATCAGTGCACATCAATAAACGATATGATACAATGTTATTTATAGTAATTTGCATATTGGCCTCGAAAGTAAAAACATGGTCTAATAATTTCAAATACCAAATTAATCCTAGTTAGTTTTTGCTATTTGCCAATTCTTTTCATTTTCATTCGTGCATTGCCTAAAACTTGCCTTAATTTTTTTTATTATCATTTGTGCTACAGCTAGTATAAAAAAAGCACATTTAATTTAGTCTACAAGTTATCTTGTCAGTTGGCAACGACCTTCGCTCCACAAGGACGTTGAGGAAGGTCGGTAGACGGAGGGTGCGTGTCTCTACCCCTGAGGGTGTAGGTAGGGTAGGCGAGGGTATTTTTCTATTACTTGTCTTGTAACCTCGAGACGCCCTCGAGATCACGCAATCGGGTGATAACTGTCAAAGTGCTGCTAATAAATAAAGTTTGTTGAGCTAGTGCCCAATAAAAGAAGTTTTTAGGCCGCCCGTAGACCTCCGCCGTGGTCTAATTAAACTTTTAGCTGGACGTTCATCCGGGACTCAAGATCCAGTCACAATTCGCAGATCAAATTCCAGACACAATAGGTTTTTAATTGCTCCTTAGTGAATTGACGGATTTTGAAAGGTTAATACCTAGTGTAGGTGTATAGGTATTCCTAGAGTAGTAGATTTCTTTGTGATAGAGCTCGTCCGGGGAAGGACTACCACCATACCTATTTCTGCCGCCAAGCAGTAATGCTCGCATTGCTGTGTTCCGGTTCGAAGGGTATGGTTTCCGGTGAAATTACAGGCACATGAGACTTTCCATCTAACGTCTCAGGGTGGTAACACGCAAGTGATATCTATGATGTTGCATGCGTACATAGGCTACGGTAACCGCTGACCATCAAGTGGGCCGTACGCTTGGTTGCCACTTTAGTAACATAAAAAAAAAAAAAACTATAATGAACGGTTGACCACGCTGGCCATTGTATAATGAATGTATATTAAAGTGTTTTCAAGAAGATGTACTACTGCTGCCCGCGACATTACTCACGTGATTTTATTGATGATTTATTATAAGCAGCGTCTAGCGTTGATTGGGTCTTGCAATCCAGAAAGACACATTCACAGCTTGATATAATAATATTAGTTGCGGCTCTAAGACGTTTCAAAATGATCCTTGTGGTATGATTGAATAAATATATATTTTACTTTACTTTAGGCACTTACTTAACTTTACTGTCTAGTAGGTTATGTACTCCTTCATTATTTATGTTATGTACTAACACTAAAAAACGTTTGGAAGCCGCGATAAAAAGAAAACGAAATAAAAATAATCAGTGGAAAACGAGCTTGTATTTTGCCCGTAAAGGTTGTGGCGTATTAATAACCTCGGCGCCAGATCGTCGTAGAAGTTGATCATATTGTTCAAACTCTTGTTCAAACCTAACAACAGGTCTTCCAGTCAGCTAGCTACAATAATTCGTTGGGGAGAACATAAAACGTATTTATTATCTGGCTCTGCTAAACTCACCGCATCAACAAGTTTACTGACGTCACCGTGACCATCAAAATGATGACTTTGTGCTCAAACAAAACAAACAATTCCAGTTTGGTGTCATGTGTGAAAAATCTGCTATTCTAGCATTCCATTCTGCGGTTTATAAAACAGTATCTTCTGCCCGCGATTCTGCTTGCACCTTAGAGTTAGAGTTTATTCTCAGTCATCGTCTATTCCTATAACTTTTTCAACCTCAAACATGTAAAGCATCGTATTAACTGTTTATACACGATAAGGGCACTTAGAGAAGGTTAGGACGAGCTCCTTATTTGTATTTTCATGAATAAGAAATTAAAACGAAGTCTCTCAGGGTTTCGTCTGAAGCTACAATAAAGTGATGATGTTATACTTAACAAGGTTGTTAAACATAAGTTAATGACGCTTTGTTATAGTGATACCTAGGATAGGACCTATTTTTATATTATTATTTGTTTCCCTAATGAACGATTATTCCTTAAAATAAGCTTAAAACCGTCATGGCAACAATACAAATAGGCATTGTATATTCGTTTGTAAGAGCCCATAGCAACACTAAAAATCAATTACTGTCGATCATGAAAAAAACCGTTTCGATCTGGTAGAAAACCGTTTATTTTATATCAGTTCGTATCTTCGGTGTCGTGAGCTGAGTCATCCCAAAGTCAGTGCACTCGATCTCACCGAATAGTCACTTGGAAAATGTTGTAGCTGTAGCGGGCAGGTCTTTTTGCTTTGTGAAACAGAAACAGGCAAGTTTTTGGATATTTTTGAGCTCGCAGAAAACTATTTTTTTTTGTTTTGTTTACAAATATTGTTGAAATTTTGGCTGTTGTTTAGTGAGTTTATCTGGCGGTCTCAATAAAACAAATGTTTAAATGAGTAATTGGCTATTTGGCACGATCATTCGATTCACTTGAATTTGAAATGTAACGCGGAGATTGTTTGCGTTCTCTTCAATAATTAGACGCATTCCTGTGAGTCATCCACCCGAGACTTGTATTTTTATTGCCTCTTTGCATTACATATCACGGCAAAAATGGCTTTTCGCGAAACGGCACGCAATGATGCCTTGAGCGGCGAACACGGCGCTGGATTTTAATTGGCTACCGAGCATCAGGCGGTTTCTCGAAAGTACCTACAGGCAATAACGTTTCGAAACCACCTTGGTAATGACGAGGCCGCAAAATATTAGCGTAGGTAGGTATCTAGACCTGACGTCACACAGACCTGCCATCGAAACAGATCGTAATCATCCCGAACAAAACAATAAAGAAGTAGTTTTCATTCCATGGAATGCTTTGTTCTCGAACATCGAGACATCGCCGGGAGGACAAACATAATAAGCCGCAATTGGCTCCCCGAGTGACTAAATTTGGTGTTTCAGCCGCGCCGTGACGAATACTCTGAAAATAGTCATCAAAAACCACAATCCAGACAGGCCAATGAGAATCGTATCTACAGGAAAACGGTGGCGTCAGCCGGCGAAAATTTGCGAAACCAGTTTGAGCTGCTTCATTCGACGTTTCGGCAAGGAGTTCGATGACCAATGCGAAGGTGTGGGCAGGGAATGTGAATTTAGGTGCGAGGGTGCGGCTGGGAGGGGTGAGCGTGCCGCCTGCAGCCGCCGGTCAAGCACCGCGTGAGTCACCTCCGGCCGGGCCTCGGACGTCGCCGGCGCCGGCTACTAACCTCGGGTCCGCCGGCTCCGACCACGTGCTCACTACACCGCGCGACGATCACCTCACGTCGCAAGCCGACGAGTAGAAAACCACCGACACGGTAAGTGTACTCCAACAAGCGCCTGGATACATCAACACCAGAGCACCTGATGAAGTACAATGGGCGTGCGGCGGTCGCTAGGCAGGGCCGCTGGCGCGCTGGTGCTGGCTCGGGCAGTGGCAGCGCGCGCTACTTCAGGTACCTGACTTGCTAGGACAGCCCTGGCGCCGGAGTAACGCGCACCGCCACCGCCACTCTCCAATCTTCTTCTGCTATTAATAGCGCGCGACGTGCGTCCGGCACGGCGGCGCGCGTGCGACTGTGGGAGCCGGCGGGGCTCGACTGCAGCTCCTCACGTCGGCGCCGGCCCCCGCGCGCCGCCAGACGTCAGCTGACCGCGGCTGCACCGGCCCTGACATTGGCGGAGAGCGCGGCGCGCGGGGGGCGAGGTCGCTGACCCCGCCCGCGGAAGCCTCCTCGCGAATCTGACGCCCGCGCGCTCGCCTCCCCCCCCCTCGAACCCCGCCCCGCCCTCCGCGCCGGGCGCCCTCAGTCATCGTCCTGTGTGACATTTACCAAGTTTGGGCGCTGAATGATTTTAGGCTGGGAGCGAGGCCTTTTTGTCCCAAGTGGCTCGGAACGTGAATTGGGCCTGCAGGAAAATGATTCTATGTCAATGTCATGCTCAAAGGCGACCGTTAAAATAGGACGCGGTTTTTTGTCTTCATTACGCAGAATCAAGGCTTGCATGCGTACAATTACATGATAGAGGATAGAGTAGGTACTTAGTACGATTAATAATCTATGATAATCATTTAATAAATCTGCTATGCTGGACCTTCGATTGTGCTGGACATAAACCGGTTATTATTTCTACGTCATCTGGATCTGGGCCTAAAAGTAACTTAACTAACTTATAGGTAGTTAAGTTAAGTTATCCTCAGATTCTCAAGTTCTGATTCTTCAGTTCTTCCTCGAAATTTAACATTTAACACGTCAGAAATATTTCTTGACAATAGCATGACGTGTTAATTTCGGTAATGATCAACAATCTCTATTGTTTTACCTGAGTATTGATGGTCCTATCATTAAACTATAATTACCAAGATTACGTTGTGGGATGCGTAATTTATTTTTTTTGTACAACTATATAATGATACTGCCTGATGGTGTCATATTGTTCGTCACAATTGGAAAGTTCTAGGAAACGTGACGAAATACGAGTTTATTTCTCTAATCTTTATTAGCATCTTGTCGGCTGACTGAATGAAAATGAACCACTTACTTAACTTACAAAACATTACCTACACACAGTAGGCTTTTTTGTACCAAACGAGGTAGAACCAGAGAGTGCGAGTGAGAGTGGTCTAGTGGTAGCGACCTGCCTTTCGATGATAGGTCATGGGTTCAAAACCGGTCGTATATAGGTACAGTCAGCAAAAATGTTGTAATATCTGTTCTGTGCCCTAAGGTTGAGATTAATTTGACTTTCATTAGATTCACAGAAACTTTTGTCACAAGTGATAGACCACTTTGCTGACTTTACCAATGAATTCTGCTCGAAAAACGTATGTCGGCACTTTGTGTCCGCACCGCAACGCTATCTTCTTAAAAAGACGAGAAAAGAAGGAAAACATCGTGAAACCGGAGCAGGACCAAGAAAAAAAGAACCATCAATTGGTACGACGTATTGGGTCTTCGTGGTGGATACTCACCTAATTTGATTTTTTCATTTATTTAATTTAGGACACCCAACGGAAAAATCACAATACGAGTATAGTTCTCTCGGCGGATCTAGGGCTCCGTGAAGTTAGCCGTTTCGATGCGCAATGGAGCTTTTTCTAACTAAATTGTCACGTACGGCTAACTTCACGGAAGCCTAGATCCGCCGAGAGAACTAAACATGCCCAGTCTTAGGAAGATGACAACGCGTTTACTTTTTATTTGCAAAATTCTTTTGTAGTGCCACTATTTCAATTATTTAAGATTCCGTACTTCACACCAGGTTTGAGCTGAAAATCAGTGTTGTAGTCTCATTATGTTGATGCAAAATATTTAAGCTGAGTTCAGACCTTTTCTGAAAAATAATCACGGCAGCAGTTCAAGCGTAATATATATTTTTTAACATCATTCGCCGTTCTTTTAGAAACAGTTTGCAGAAGTTTTTTTTATTTCAAAATTATAGCTTTTTCTGGTATTGTGTAACATGCTTTGTTAGAATAAAGTTCTTTCTATCAAAATAGAATAGTGTCGCGTTTAAGAGAGAAGGATTATGCCCAGCAGTGGGCATGTGGTATTGCGTATAGGTATCAAGCTGCCAATGCTGCCACTATACCTACTATATTGTTGAAGTTCGTTTCAACGCATGATTTATATATATAATTTATATTCTCTTCACCACCATAACAGATTGGTTTCAATAAAGCTCCATTTTTTTCTCAACTTTCTGCAAACTGTTTCTAAGAAAACGGTAGCTATCATAATGATGGTCAAAAACTTTTGCTTCGATTTTGAACCTTACATCAAGGATTTATTCTAATTATAAATTAACTGTCTGATCTCTTACAATCCTTTCCTTTGCCATTTACTTTTTAACTAACGAAAAATGGAGAAGGTTCTCAATAAAGATATGGATTAAAATATCAATTTCCGTAGAGCGAAGGGCTTGAAAAAAAGCGAGAGGGTTCCCACTGCTGCGGGGCGAATATTTTCACAATCTGAAAATAATAGCTTAGTAAATAATTTAGTCAGTAAGTAAGCTAAGTTTGTACGAGTCAGTGGCCAACCCTGGTGACGGAATTAATAGAAAGCCTCCGTCATGGCCTAATGACTAATCCGTCAGTACAATAATACGGCCGTCATATAACGCCGGTTAAATCCGAGACAAGTAAAGTTTAATAGAGTGTAACTACGGATGTACAGTACACGGATCGAAGCAGTTGCTTATTCTTGTTTGTTCTATATGCCCACTTTCGACACGCTACGATGACTATTTCTTTTAATTACAGCTATCTTTACGTTCCTTACGGTTATGATTGATGATAATGCGAAAACTCTAGTGTTTTTAGACGAAAATTTACTTACTTGATCTAAAACGGCCCTATATTGTATTTATACTAGGCAGTCCTGTAATCAAATATTTGAAGACTTACCATAGGTATAAATGCAAACATATTTTGTCCGACAGTAGGAATAAAACCTCGCAACCTCTAGCTTCTCAACTAATAACTTTTCCACAAAGGTCGCCAAAAGTCGAGTAAACAAATACGAGGACCCATAAACCTTTGACTTTTAGCCAGAGGTTTAAAAATCGTCTTCAGATTCGTTGAAAAGTCGAATTCATAAGGACTAATTATTTCTATGAATTCGTCTTTCAAAATGAAATTACCTCGGTTTTTTGAACCCGTAAGATAATAAGGTGTGTTGCCGAAATGAACAAATCCGTGGGAGAACCAAGATCACAGCACTTAAAATTACTAAATTGAAATGGCATTCAGGCCATATAGCTCGCGGAACAGACAACCGCTGGAGAAAAAGATTCTTGAATGGCGACTACGAATAACTGAAAACTGTATAAAGGCCTCCCTGTCGATGGGTCGACGACATAATCTAAGAGTCGCAGGAAGATGAATCATTCGTCGTGCTATTATTATATTTGACCATTAACGTCTAATTAATAGCTAAATGATAATAATTAAAATCGTTTGATCCTCTTTATATGAACTAAAATAAGGACTACAATAATTTTATTGACAGAATAAACAAAACATCGCCCACTAGATAGAAACTAAATATATACGAACGGCCAACGTCGCCGTCGTAAAGGGCGAAGGGTGAGTAGGTTCAAGCGCCGACTCACATTGAGAAGACAATGCCTTTACCAAGGGCACGCTTACGACCTCAAGATGTTTTTTCAACCCTAAGGTATTAGTTATTCTGTGCCCTAAGGTTAGAGAACGGAGTCCTTAAATCCTGTTGCCAGGGTTGCTTTAATTTAGAGCTGGTTGCCTTGCCACAGTAGTTTTAGTAAAAATTTGTTCACTTTCGTTCTTATAAAGAGCACTGGTGCTCATGTGGTAGTAATCCTAAGGTCACACCGGTCGTTAACCAATGGGTTACCAACCTTACCTTATCTCCTGATAAGTTCTGTGATCCTGGTACTTTTGGCGAGTTTTTGTAAGTTCCAATAGCCAACTGCTCGAGATTTGCCAGTAATTTATGATAGGTATGGTAATTTCACCGCTGGCTGTGGTAAAGCCCGAGCGCCTGTTTACCATTTAAAAAAATGTTAATTATCAGAATTTTTGTGTTGGCGAGTTGACACATACCTAAACCTAAATCATTATTTTTAACTGAAGAACAACGGAGGAGGTTCTCAAGTCAACGCGTAGCAGTTTTTTTTTTTTTCATATAAAAAAAACAAACTTTCAGGTTTTTGTGAAGGCTGTCTGTTCTTAGCTGATAAGTACCTACCTTTTATTCTGTCGGTATAACGAATTTTTACACATTTGTACCGAATAATAAAATTTACGTTAGTTAGATAATCATGTAAATTTTCTTTGCACGGTGAAAATGTCTCGAAAAACTTACGATAAGTTTAGGTAGTGTAATACCATTACAAATCATCACCGTCGTTTGTAAAATGCAATATTTATTTGACACAAGTCACAACACGTTTTCGTTTCGCCAGTTCATAATTGTGAGAAAAACAGACATTTTGCATTTTCATAGAAAACTTTGGATGCTTGTGCTTTATAAAAACGCGGCATTGGAAACTAGCTGGTGCTATGAGGGATCAACCCCCCCCCGATTGCGTAATTCAGTTGCAATCAATTTCTTTTGGTTTCAATCAAAAACTGACGTATTTTGTATGAATGTGACAGCTTTCAAGAGTAGTAGAGTTCTCTGTGATAGAGCTCGTCCGGGGAAGGACTACCACCATACCTATTTCTGCCGCCAAGCAGTAATGCTCGCATTGCTGTGTTCCGGTGTGAAGGGTATGGTTTCCGGTGAAATTACTGGCACATGAGGCTTTCGATCTTAGCCTCAAGGTGGCAACCCGCGAGTGATACCTCTGGTATTGCAAGCGTCTATAGGCTGCGGTAACCGCTTACCATCTTGTGGGCCGTACGCTTGGTTGCCACTTCAGTTGTATAAAAAAAAAAAAAAAAGCTTATTGACAGTTCGCTGATTAAAATCGGATTGAAACCGAGTTATGCAATCGGGGGGCAGGTGCCTTACTCTTGAATCCAATGACAATTCCCATCCAATCCCAATTTCTATTTTCTGCTGTCAAATTTTTGTACTCTTGAACACAAGGATGGATTTGGCGCTAGGTTTGCTGTCAAAAGTACGAAACGTCATATTCCATACTTGTCCAATACCGATCGCGTTCAAGACCCCTGATTTTAGACTAAATGTAACCCCAAATACTTTGTGTATAATTCCTAATGTTGTCTGTAGGACCTTGTGTAAAAACAACGGCTTTATTGAGCGAGACAACAAAGAACCGCAATAACAACTTATTATGGCTGAGTTATGTTATATAAGTAGGTACTTACTGTTATTCATGGATCCACCAATCCGCATTAGGCCTGCGTGGATGATCAAGTATGACCCATTCCCTCTCGCTCGAGAGTAGGTAATAAAGTAACAGCAGAAGACAGATTTTTGGTATTAAAATTAAAACACAGATGTTTTTTTTTCAAATAAGAAGAAATAAACCAGACAGATGTCCAAAAATACCTATAACCTCACATAAATACCTATCTTCTTGTTGAATTTTCAAAAACTAAAACGAGACGGTAATTCCGACCAATTTTTCGTTCCAGAAATCCTAGTTATATACTGTCCGTCTGCATAATTAAAATAGTTAGGGGCTTAAAGTGACTAATTCTAATGAGTCCAGTCAGGTAGTAAGTTCGTATGAGTCAGTGGCCAAACTGGTCCAGGTATTTTTTACAATTACCAAGATACTTGGGTAGGTGTTTAGTTTACATTGGTTTATTAATTATTATCTAGAGCTTCCTAGAATTAACATGAAACCATTGTATTTATTGTAATATTTGCGGGATGTTATCGCATTATTACGTTTTATTTATTTCCCGACGTTTAAACAAACGAATATTACAAAAAAATGTGTTTATTTTATTTTATTTTATATAAGTAAGTAGATCTAAGCATACATAGGGACAGACAGACAGCGGGAAGCGACTTTTTTTTATACTATGTAGTGATTATTAAGGCCCAGTATCAGTAAAAGTCCGACGATCGGACTGTAAGAATTTGTCGTCTCAGTTCGATGATTAAAAATGAGACTAATGAGCCTTTTTGTCCATTATTCTGTCTACGGTGCACGGAAGTTACACGCCGACCCACGGAAACTACCGATTAAATAAGAAAAACCTCTAGTACTATGGGGAAAAAACTTACCGTGGAACCACCGTGGAGCCTTGCTCTTGAACGCGATGAGTTTTGGACAAGTATTGGAATATGATATTTTGTGCTTTTGAGTGCAAACCAAGCGCCAAATTCAACCTTGTTTTCAAGAGTACAATAATTTGACAGCAGAAATTTGAATAGAATAGAATCTACGAAAATAGAATAGAATAGAAAACTCTTTATTGTACACCGTAACACAAAAGAAAAATAAACAAAGTAAAGGAACACAATTTAAATATAGCAAAGTACAATGGGCGGTCTTATCGCTGTAAGCAATTTTTTACAGACAAACTTTGGATGGACTGGATTTTAAAATGAATGGGATGGGACGGTGTCAAAAATTCTTGATATTGGAATTGGATCGGAATTGCCATTGGATTCAAGAGTAAGGCACCAGTTGGATAAAGTAAACTTATAGGACTAAACTAAACATTCGGACTACTGGGACTAGGCCATTAATAAAATATGTATATTGTTAGTTTTCTGATTGACTTGGCACATAAACTATGCCATAAAACTAAATGAATCTTGTTGAAATCAAGACGAATGTCATATCGTTTAAATTCGCTCGAAGAACATTCATAGAACAAGGTCGACAATAATTTGAAATTTATTCATATTTTTTGTCGAAAGGAAGGTTTAAAGTATCTAGTACTATTACTTCTATATACATACAGGGTGGTCCAAGCATAGACGTAAAATGAAAAGAATATATTTCTCAGATCCAGGGATATCCGAAAATACCTCGTGTCGAACTGTCACTTTTTAAGTACTTACCTACGCGAACGCAAGTGACAAAGTGGTAACATTAACTTTTCCAGACCTTTTAAGTTATTAAAAACATTTAGCTTCGAAATCCATATTATTATGGTCTAAAAATTCAAGACCTTGGTCGGAAAGAGTTCATTGGCACATGTGTGTGACGTCAGAGGCAATTATGCTGATAAAGGTATGGACGCCACAACTAATAGCTTGATAAAATGTACTACAGTGCGACTGGTACTGTCTGTGCTAGAGTGAAGGTCTGTGTTTGGGGCCTAAAGGGGTTTCATCATCATGACAACCTTCTAAAGTTCACTCAATTCACTCTTCATTGCTGGGACACTGGCCTCTCTCTACGATTGGGTTTTAATCTACCTATATAATATGACCCAATGCGAATGAATGGCACATGTCTTTCGAACAGGGGCCCATCCATGAACTCATAGAGCGATTCAAATGAAGACCTAAACTAAATTGTCAAAAAAAATTGTACCATGACATCAATTAGACAATCATGTCATGTTATAATTTTTTTTGACAATTTAGTTTAGGTCTTCATTTAAATCGCTATAAGAGGTCATGGTTGGGCCCCAGCCCCCATACCATGAACTCTTAGAGCGATTAAAATTAGGACCTAACTGAATTGTCAAAAAAATTTGTACTATGACTTCAATAATTATTAATTTCATGGTACAAATTTTTTTGACAATTCAGTTTAGGTCCTAATTTGAATCGCTCTAAGAGTTCATGGCAGTTCTTGAAAATGTCGATTTCCTCACAATGTTTTTTTAATTTTTATAAATATCCCTAAATTAATGCACGAACGCTTTCGAACCCGCAACCTCAAGATTTGAAGCCGTGGTCACTCACTTCCACTAGACCACCAGTGCACTGTGACCGCAAAGGGGTTTAGGTTTGATAAAGGTAAATAATCATTTACCTTTATCATCATCATTATCATTATATCAGCCAATAGACGTCCACTGCTGGACATAGGCCTCCTATATTGAGTGCCATGGCCAACCATCTTTAGCTTTAACCCTCAACCTATTTCCTGCAACCCTTTTTTTATTATTGTTCCCTTACCCAGCTTAACTGCTGAGACAGTAGCCTACTCTCAATCGAGAGTGAGTACCATTATCTTAATTATGTTGCCGTCCTTTTCTAATGAGCTCGAATACAAAGGACTGTAGTTCTAGTTAGTTGATTTTAGATATTGCTACAATAGATTGAAAAAAAATATTTAAGTTATGTAGTAAAAACATCATTTATTTCAACTATATCATAATTCTACATTAATAAACAAGTAATTTAAAATTACAATATATACAATATAGTTTCTAGACTCACATACGAAGCATACTAAAGATAATTTAGAATCTATTTTGTTCGTCAAACATATTGTGTCAAAAAACTTCATAGTTACCTCTGCTCCTCTGTTACAAAATAAATATTATTAATTTCATAGTGTCACTGTATTTAGTTCCAATTTCGCATTAAGGAGAGGTTAAAATTCGATTATATTCCAGAAACAAATTAATACCGGTTGGG
Organism: Colostygia pectinataria; assembly: GCA_951394395.1. NCBI lineage: Eukaryota > Metazoa > Arthropoda > Insecta > Lepidoptera > Geometridae > Colostygia > Colostygia pectinataria. Next base: position 11,254,707 of record OX596355.1, read on the forward strand.
TGCGTGCTTGGCACAACTCTCAAATGAAAAACCACAAAAAAATACCCAGAAACTTGTCGCTAAATCGATAAACTAAAACAATTAGGTATTTAGAAAAGTATTTTACATGAGTATTTTTTTTTTTGCGACGTTGCCGTTCCGCTCTGCATAAAAACGCAGCCGGCCCCGATTCTCGGTTCCTTCGATAATTTATTGTAAAATATATTTTTTTAATATAATTTGTCTCCTGAGAGCCCCCCTCCTGGGAGTAATGCGTAACTTCTGCTGCACATGCTAAGTATAGTTCTCTCGGCGGATCTAGGCATCCGTGAAGTTACCCGTTTCGATGCGCAATGGAGCTTTTTCTAACTAATATGTCTTTGCGCATCACAAACGGTTAACTTCACGGATGCCTAGACCCGCCGAGAGAACTATACACGTGCACGCATCATGCCGGCCACACACCTTGCGATATACTGGTGCAAGTTTAGACTTGCGCAAGTATACAGTAACGTGTGTGGGAAGTTAATTGCGCCAGTTTCTATTTATTTGCGCTGTTTGCGCAAGTTACATACTTGCGCCAGTATATTGCAAGGTGTGTCGCTGGCTTTACGTCTACGTGCACTTGCATGTCACGCAAGCGGTGTGCCACGTCTCATACAGTTCCATATATAAAAACGGCGTAGTACGTGCACGTCAATACGTACCTTAGTCAATTTGTTTTCCTCGTAACAATTCTGTACGCATATATTTAGGCATTTGATTATTCAATTAGCTATATTTGTCGATTTTTGTATGAAAAACGTCGCACCTTAATAGTAAGCATTATTGCTTGAATCTAGTCTCACCTAGATTTAGTATTAAATGTAATTAATAATATAATAGTCAATTGTCCTATTATTTTATTATAATATTAAGCTTACTCAACTCTTATTCTAACTACAAATTAAGGTAGATGGCCTAGTTTTAATAAAATGATATAAACAAGTTCGTTTTTCATAATATTTAAAATACATAATTACAATAAATAACGTAAAAAAATAATTTAACAATGATTTAATAATATCTTTAAAAATATATTTTAATATGCAAATAAATTATCTCATAAACAATATAAAACAACAATCTTATAATATATAAGCAATTAATTGCTTAATTTAGACATACAAACAAATTATTCAGACCTATTTAGTAACATGCTAATTTAGTATTATGACCACCATGTATTGTGATAATGGATTTCATACAAACATTTCCAAGGAAGATAAATTTCTGTTTGTGAGGTATTTTATATATATTTTTAAGTCCCAAGACACTGCCAAATATAGAGACGGGTGGGATTTAGGGAAGACTTGCCCAGAAGTGGGAAAACATGGGTTAAGTTAGGTTATTTTTTTAATAAGGTAATTTAAAAAAATCGTTAGGTGATTCGTGATTTTTTTTCTTGAAGCAGCTTTAGACCTCAAAACACTCTCATTTAGAATTACATGCGAAAGTTGACCTATAGACATGACGATACGCAAACGATACAATATTTAGCTTAGAGTGCGCGTAAAGCTAGCACTTTAGTTATAGCAGTCTTTTTTAAACTAAAAAATAATTGATTTCATTGATTTAACTAATATAATATAAGTACACACTCGTTTCCTTTGTTAGTAAATGCTACCGAAAAAAACCATATTTTTTTCATCTAAAGCTTCGGTCACACGTAGCTTTTTTTAAGCAGCTAGAAATCTATCTAATCTATCCGCGAGAAAAACTCCGGAAATATTCGATCTACCAGCCACGAGATCCATTACGCATGCGCATGCTTTACGAATGCGCAACACCACTAACCACTAGCAGCTTTGCCCCGTCACAAGAAGCGTATTCGCGTTTATTATCGCGCCAAGATCTTAGAGAACAGCTGGGTTATTACACAACTATGCTGCAATCCAATAGACGTCGATATTCAACGTGTAATGTCTAGTTATTGCTCAGAAACACTTAGCATACTAAATTGCAACTCACTTTAAAATTATCACGCAGATATCCAGAGTATTAGCTGAAGCAGAGATCCCTCGCATCTACGTACAGGTCTCTACCTAGTTAGAGCGAGGAACTCAATGCAACACTGGCACTAAGGTCTTTACACACAGCATTTTTTACTTACAAGAAACACAATATTTGTTAATATCCTATAAAATAATGTTTTCTAAGACCCTTTTTACTAAATAAAGATTTTTGATTTGATTTTCTGATATCACATATATTACTGACGCTGGCATCACACGGACGCTGACGCTGACGTCACATCGCACGAAGCTTTTTAAAAAGCGCTTTATGGACTAGCTGCTAGTCACTAGCAGCTTAAGCTACGTGTGACCGAGTCTTTACGGAGGCTTTGGGGTGCGAGGGGCTATGAATTGACACCATGACAGGTCACTAGCTAACACGATACTTATACATGTTTAAAGGTGTTAAAATTCATGCAGAAAACTGCTTTCATTGCCAAAAGCAAATATTGAGGTAGATTTTTACATTATATCACTCACAATACATAATAATTATTTAAAACACGCACCATACATAAGTCATGCTAATTACTATGTTTATTTTATTTTTATACAGTTTTACGACCTCTGTGTTGTTAGTTAGTGATAGTTATCTTACTTCCTACTTATTTAAACTTCGGCCTATCTCCATGTTGTCATACCCTTTTACAGGGTTCATATGTGAAACTACCACCTATTATATAACAGCTGTAAATGAACCAACCATATGAGAGCAATAAATGAATTGAGTAATTGAGTAATATATATTTTTAAGTACCTAAGTACTTTTATTTTCAAGTTGTTTCAAATACGTACATACATAGTCAAAAGGCTAACGTTGAAACTCGAGGTGGGATCACGGTTTCACTTTTGTTTCAATAAACGTCCTACTTTGGCTTTTGATTCTGAGTAGGACAGAGACTGAGTTTTCTATTATCTAGCCTCATTAAATACTTATAATACAACTAACTTCTTGGTATTCAAGAAATAATTAATTTAATATTAAAAAAACGTCATATAAAGATAGCTTTATCATTGTCACTAAATTAACTAACTAATTAAATAGCTATCTTAATAGTGTAATAAGTAGTCTTAAAATTGCATTATAAAAATGATATTATATAAAATAAAATAAAATCATACATGCTTGAGAATAAAGGTTAATTACCTCTATGCTAACATTGATCATTATAGTATTTGTTTGCTCATGCTGACACTCCACGTAAAAAAGGTTTATCTGTCAATTTAACTATGTATAAAGTTTAACGTCATAATTCTTTTTTTATGATTTGATAATATTATACAGTAGTCAAGTTTGTAATAGTATTTTCTAATCCATTTCTAATAAAATTACGCTCACGCTGCTAATACGCGAAAGGGTGATTTAAATCTAATGTAATATCTTGTTATTGCTCACTATCACTTAGCATACTAAATTGCCACTCACATTAAAATTATCACGCTGATACCGTTCGCACGTACTGCTTACGCTGACATCACACGTACGCTGACGCTGACATCACATCGCACCCTATTCTACTATTCCATCACTCGCAGTCTATAAGAACCTAGCAATGTAGAATAGCCACTCACGTTACAATGTTCTCGCTGACCGCACATACTGCTGACGCTGACGTCACACCGCGCCCGTCCCACTCGCATCACTCTCACTCTAGAAGAGTGACCTAGCAATGCTGCTGTTGGGCCTAGTGATGCGGGTGCGGAGCGGCGGGCGGGGCGGGGCGCGGGCGCGGCGTCAGCGCGGCGGCTGCGTGCTGCCTCCGCCCCACCAGCGCAGGTACGCAGCGTCTACGCATCGCGCGCGGGCCGCACGTCGGGAAACCTCTTCTAGTACCTCCTGTTCAAATTAGAGTTGAAAGTGTAACGAAAACACACTTAAAAAAATGCAGTTAAGCGTAGGGTCGCGTCGCTTACAATCTAATTTGCACTAATAAAAGTTAATCGAGGATTTTGATTTGTGCGTAGCTTAAAGTTAGCGTTTGCTCGCTTTAAAGTTTGGATTTTAAATAGCCTATATTGATTGCTCGGTCGTCACTAATAAAAAAAAATTTGAAGACATTGTAAGATAAGATAAGATAAATGTTTATTTCATATTGGTCATCATATTAATACATTTCTTAATGTCTTTGTAACAATGGTAGGTAACGTGCAGTTAAGTTATTATACAAATATTGTATTACTGTGTGTAAGGAATGTCCCGCTACCGGAGGATACGTTGAGCTACTCTTTCTAACGAAGTATAAACTTGTATGTAGAAACGAGGTGATCGCTGTTTCAGCTGGTTTTGGGTAAATTACCTTTACAAACACAATATGAGGAATTAAGTCCCCATCAGATTGACTGACGCTACACTTTTGATCCTACCGATATTCTGTGAAATGTCATCATCATTATATCAGCCGATAGACGTCAACTGCTGGACATAGGCCTCCCAGAGGCCTATGAAATGTACAACTACTTCTGTACTAACCTGTTTCTTCAGAACAATATGCTTGCCCTTCCAATACTTCATAAGCCCTCGCTCCTGCAGAGTGGAAACTATATCCGAGGATGCTATCGCCAGGTCTTTGCTAAGATCCCGGATGCATAGCGTGGGCCCTGGTGCTGAGCATAGTCTCTTGAGCAGCGCTTCCTTCCAGTACGACCGGTAGGATATCAGCCCAAGATCTGAGAGTGGCGTTTCTGGGGAACCGACTTTGCCTTCTACTTTCGTGAGGAGGTAACCTGTAGAATTGGGTCTCTTAAGTAAGCCATATATACACGCTACGTTGACTGAGACTGGAGCGTGTGTTGGAATAGACATATGCAGTTTTTTTAACGCTACCGACGTGCTTGTTGACTTGTGCAGATAAACCGGCACACCGAGTGACAAAATAAGCAAAATAATGCTGTTCAAAAAAACTGCACATGTCTATTCCAACACACGCTCCAGTCTCCCTGTTGACACCGAGTGACAATTTAAGCAAAAGATAGCTGTTCCAAAACTGCACATGTACACGCTCCAGTCTCCCTGCGCAGTCATAGATAGTAATGGTAGAGTAAGAGAGTGGTGGTGTAGTCAATTTCAATTTCGAAAATTGGTGGTAACACTCTGCATGCATGTGCATGCGTTTAAACGCAAAGTGTTTGTTACCTTCAAACACAATCACCACACAAAATCAGTTTTATTTTTTATTTTTTACTCACAATAGGCTTGCGCTTGACCACTATCTCGCCTGATGTTGTGTTACAGTAGGAATAACCCGATCTTGCTCCAATATATTTTTTATTCGAAAAAAATATTTTAAGCGGGTTTAGTCTCTGCCCTCAAACGGCCAAGGAAAAAAGCGTGCGGGAAATGGATTGTCGAAACTAGTCATGTGCCATTCACATACGTGGGATGTTAAAGACACATTGGGTCCGCGTGATGAATTAAGATTTAGGACCCTCTCGATGGACGGAAAATATATCAGTGTCATTAGAATACTCTTTGTCGAGACCTCATCATGGCAGCCTTCTAATGTTCCCACTGCTGGGACAATGGCCTACTCTCAAGCGAGAGTGGTTGGGTCTTAATCCACCACGCGGACCCATTGCGGATTGGTGGATGGCGCATGTCTTTCGAATTTTTAGTTCTTGGATATGCCGGTTTCCTCACGATGTTTTCCTTCACCGTATGAGAGCACTGGCATTGCGCACATAAATTTTTCGTAGCGAAATATCCATTGGTGCACGACTGGATTCGAACCCACGACCATAGGATCGGAAGGCGGGGTCACTACCACTAGACCACCAGTGCTCACCAGTAGAGACAGACAGTAGTCGAGACCTAGAGTACTAGAATTTCATTCTGAAGGTCTACAACGCGAGATTTAAAACTGAGTGCCGAAAGAAAAACAAAAACAGTAACTAATGTGCTATACCATAAAATTAAATCATGTTCAGAAACTGCTTTAAACCTACAATAAATGATTATATCTTTCTTTAGCATTGCTGAGTCCACCATGGCGTGAATGAGGCTACGGTTAGTTCGCACTGACCTACACCAACGAAAAAGTTATTCCTCTATTCGTTACCCTTTCACAGCGAAAAATGAAAAGAAAGCAAAAGATTACTGATATTTCCGATCTTTCATATAATCTTTTGACGATCGAAACGGCATAATTACAAGATTCTTTGTAAATTTCGTCTGCAATAATTGTTTTATGTGACTCAACCAAAAGTATGATCACGGATAGAATGATCATCTAGAAAAATTATCAAAAACATCCAATGGTACGAACAATCTTTTTCTCAGGGTTATAACACGCGCGTACCTCTGACATTGCCAGCGTCCATAGACTACGGTAACCAATTACTTAGGTCGTAAGCTTATTTACCCCCTCAGGTATAAAACAGACGTTCAAAATAACAACTAAAATCATAATTAAGGTATTCGCCCGGAGCCCGGAGCTCCGAATTCCCCGTCTGCGCGTCCCTTCCTGAGGAGGGTAGCGGGGAAGGAGGGAAGGGTGGGGAAAGGTCGGTCTAGACGGCACGCGATCCATAGCTGCAACACATCGATCGGTCTAGCAGGGTCGACGCCCTTCGTCGCGACGACCCCCTTGCCCCCACTAGGGGACAAAACAAACCCCTGGCTAGGGGGCACAGGTCTGGTTTGTGTCAGCTAGGTCACTTTAGAATACACTTTATAATATTATTAGATTATTATTTAATAACTTTATACACGGTGCTACATAATGTCTGCCAGGCGATTAACAAATACGAACGTTTTTTTTTTGTTGACATAATAATTCTATGATAGAACTACTAGGATAAAAAAGTATTAGTTTTATAGAACAAATAGGAGAGTTTTTGTATTAACAGTCCCATTATAGAACTACGGGGACATATAATTTTACCAGTTCTATGACGTCACAGTCATATAGAACAAATGGGAGTTACCCTAATAAATGTGCATAATAGACTCTCGCAAGCTAGGCATAAGCCTAGATAAACTATAAAATGGTGCATATCGCGACGCAGAGGAGAACGCTCGCCGTGTCACTCAACCCTGATGAAGACTCTCGAAATTGAGTCGAAACAGTGTCGGTACCTCTTCACCGATATACAGGTACGTGAAAACACCCGTTTTGTAAATGAATAAAATGAAATCTACGATGATTTTTATTATAAAATTTTGAACTAACTACACCAGCTGTTAACTTGCTGAGCTACGTCAAAGGGTATGCAATGTTGACCGTACGCAGGTGAATAATGGCTCGCGATTTGTAAAAATTAGTACGATCGTCCACGTTATTATGTTATGTCTGGCGAATGTGCCAACGGTACAAAACTAAACTCATTGTTGCGCTAAAGAGTAAGTAAGTTCGTATGAGTCAGTGGCCAAGTCTGGTGACAGAGTTTCTAGGCTTCCCGAAAACCTCTGTCATAGAGTGTTGAAGAAGAAAGCTGACGTGTCGTAGCGTAGCTGACTAAGTTGTTTATAACAGATCAACGAAGTTAAGCACTGTTCCGCGTAGTCACCATTTGGATGGGCGACCGCCAGTGGCAATATTAACTTTGCGCTACCGTGCTTCGGAGGGCACGTTAAGCAGTCGGTGCCGGCTTTTTAAAAGTTGTTAAGCCATGACAGAGGCCTTCGGGCGGCTTAAAATCTCTGCCACCTGAGTTGGCCACTGAATCATACGAACTTACTCACTTTTTAGAGTACCATTACAGACAGATCTAGTAACATAAAAATGTATATTAAAATAAATGGGTAACGTGTATATAAAACTAGCATAGCGTCCGGTCTCGCTACTTGGACACGCCGAGTTGAGCATTCAATAAGTTATATCTGTCTATCCTATCAGTAGTAATATGGAATTAGTATTCAAAGGCTGCAATTAGTTGGAGGCGGTGGCGATAAGTTGCGCGTTTGAAATGCCGTCGACAGCTGCGGATTAATTGCTGGTTTGATTAATGAATATTTAGTGAATAGAGGTGTTTAGCATAGAAGTTAGGAATGTTCCGACGATACTAATATTTTCACATGAACACTTTATAATATCGATTGAATAATATTATTAGAGGCCGTGTTTTTTGGCAATTTTAGAATAATTACTGCTACTTTGTACGAATTTTTTACTTAGTACTTTACTTAGTTAACTTAAAAACGAAACCAATTTCAGAGACCGCTACACTAGAAATTGTTACTAGTAAAACAAAAACGAGCTCAGGAAAGACGCAAAATAAGAATAAAACAAACCACGCCATTATGACCTTTAATTTTTGTATATTTTGTTAGATCTTTGTTATCTGTAGGGTACGACTGTTATCATGAACCTGAAAATAAAACTACAAGGAAGTTTGCCTTACACCACGCAGTCTCAATGCGGATTGGTGGATGGCACATGATTTTAAAATTTTGAATGCCGGTTTCCTCACGATATGAGATCACTGACATCTTTACTTAATATTATAAAGGGAGACGGTTTGTATTTTTGTTTGCGAATAATCTCAAAAACTACTGGTCCGATTTCAAAAATTCTTTCGCCATTAGAATGCTACATTATCCCTGAGTAACATAGGCTATATTTATTACTACCGACCCGCCCGGGCTTCGCACGGGTCCTTAAGTTTTCATTGCAACCGTGCGAAGCTGTGGCAGATCAGCTAGTTGTTTTTTTTTTTTTTTATAGAAAAATGCATTGGTGCACGACCGGATTCAAACCTTAGTATCGGAAGGCGGGGTCACTACCACTAGACCACCAGTGTTGCAGGGAAATTTAGGCAGAAATATTGTACTTACTGAAATCTATAAGAAGTCTCCCATAGCCCTGTCGCTGGTACGGCGGCAACGTCAGTATGCAAGACACGTTGTAGTTCTGGAACGAGCTCTTTTCCTGCAGAAGAAAGAGCTTTATAGTAAAACTAACGTGCAGGGAAATCGAACTTTATTTGACACAAATACAATGTATATTGCTACTTCGCGACAGCGTACGCGGCCGATATTAGCTTCGGAGGAAACGCGACTTTAAAAAGCTGACACGTTTGTAAGAAAATAACATCGCGTGAACGTAGCTCTTTTCTACTAGTAAATTTAATAACAAGGCATATGAAAAACTAAAGCGGATTTATAATATTCCGATAGATACAGACAGAGGTCAAAATACACAATACAAGGTTGTATTTTTATTTATAAAGTCGTAAGTTGTATTATTTCTGGTCAGATCAGTAGCTTGGCATTTGACCAGTTGTTAGACTTGTAAGTCAAACATGTTCATGCTTATGAACCATAGGTCATGGTCAGTCAAATACCCGACTCATCTATAGATCAGAAAACAATAATGCAAATGAGATATTTTTGATGTTAGTCCGGCAACAACGCCATGTTTGAACTGGATTACTTGTGCTAGTCAAATGTAAGTAAAGCTATGCCCAAGACTTTTTGTATGACCACGCACAACTTTTTCTTATAAATATCAAAACGAGAGCTGTTCAGTATCAACCAGTCAAGACGAACTTTGTTATTAATTCTTTTTTTTACATACCTACATAAATTCTTGACATGAGCCTCACCTAGTTCGATTGGCACCACACTGAAGCTTTATGATGAAGAGGGATCATCAAAAAAAAAGCTAGGAACCCAGCCGAGTTTGCTGCCAGATTCTTCTAGACGTGGAACTGGCTTGTGATTTGATTGAATTAATTTTACTTTACTTTACTTACTTTTATGTATGAATGAATGAATGAATGAAAATTCTTTATTGTACAGTGTACACCTTACAAACTATAAAACAATTAAAATAAAATAACGGAGAATAATCACAATGTACAATGGGTGGTCTTATCGCTAAGTGAGCGATCTCTTCCAGACAACCTTTGGATGGAGAAGAGCCTCAATAAACAGAAGATTGGTCGATGTATCACTCAATCTTCGTGCAGTTAAATTTGAGTAGAGAGAATAACAATATGATTAAGGTTGGATTCGACCAAACTCGAATAGGCACAATTCTCTGAATAAAATATAGTTCGCAAGTAAACTGTCAGTTTATTTGTATTTCATTTCTTATATCGCAGAATAGTTATCCCAAAAGTTGGTCGAATCCAGTCTTAATCATCTGCCGCCGCCGGCTCAGTTCCGGTAGAGCCTTAACTAATATTTAACATATAATTTTTTTTTAAACTTATTGCTTGCTCTTGTGATTGTGAAAATACCTTTTTCAATTCACTTAAAAACATAAAAACGTAAGTCCATTAGGCGGATCGAACTTCAAAGAGCAGACGTCTGGCAACTAATACAAACTTTACAACTTGCACCTTTAGAGGGGGTGTCTGTCTGCAGCATCAGGTCATCGAACCGACACCCCCGGAACTGGGGTCACCCCGTCGAGGGTACTTGCCGAAACCTCAACCCTGGGCGATTCGTACCCTCATTCATTGACCATAGTATAAGGCTCTTAGAGTTCGCACTTCGCATCACGTAGACGAAAAATATCATAGTCATTCCCAACTTTATTCCTGACATAGGGTCACTCAACCTTTGCTCTGATTTGACATTGACGACCGATGTGGCGCGGCGGGTGAAGGTCTGCTTGCGACGCGGAGGTAGCGGGTTCGGGGTGTTCTGGGTATTTTCTATGTACTTATAATAAAAAATATATTTGCATTGTATTGTATTAATTATATCAGTCATCTAGTACCCATAACACAAGCTCTTCTTAGCTTGGGGCTAGATGATGCTGTGTGAATTGTCCACTTTGTCCAGCATTATTTATTTATTTATTTACTTAGACCCTGTATCTGACATTGGTCACTTTCACAATTTTGCAGGATACAGGTTATCAGACAGAAACTTTTCAAGTTGAGCACATTCTCACTCCTATTTAAAATAGGTAACAAACATTCGAAAACCGGCGACTGAAAACTGTATAACTTAAAAACAGTCAGAGCAAACTTTACAACATATACCTTAAATCTGGGGGGTTGTCTGCAGCATCAGGTCATCGAACTGCAGACAGGGGATGGGGTGGGCACTTCCCGAATCGTTAAAAATAAACCCTCAGGCCCTACAACGAATGTATTGTGCGCTAATCAAAACAACTGTGTGTTTACTGTTTACGTTTAGAATCAGTATTAATAACCGCTTGAGTGGTAAGTAGTGGTAATTAGCCTTCTTAAGTTTCCACTGCAAGGCACAGGCCCACTTTCAAGCATTCATAGTGGATATTCGCCGACACTTAAATTATTCAGAAAGAGTCAGCCTTAGTGGACCACCGCAGTGTCAGATATTCTGCCTCCAAGCAGTAGGAAAGCCTTTAACCTAGTTGTAAGACTAATTCACTCATAGTTAACTATTTAAGAGCCTAATATGTATTTTGTGCCGATGGTTTTCCAAAAATATATAAATAAATAAATAAAGAGTCCGTCAAGATGTAAAGTAAAAAGTACAGTAAAAAATGTTTATTTTCATAAAATGTTTACATATTTGCGCTTATCTCGAACTTATTTTAGATATGTCTGTCTGGTTACATAGGTATCCAGTTACTTACTTACTTAATTGTTCTATTTTGTATGGTATATACAAAATATTAGGAGTACAGGTAAGATTGGGTTGACAAGTTCGAGAACATCCTACCCTTCAAACTAGTTTGGGACTGTTTCTTGTCGGGTAGTGCCCCTCTCGCTCGATTTACCGCCATGGGTAGAAGGGTACTGCAGTGTCTGATATTCTACCTCCAAGTAGTAATGGACAAGTATACGTGTTTCGATGTTGAAAGCACACGTAACACGCTGCTCCATCAAAACTGCAACTCAAAAGTGATCGTAACAGAAACACTTTCAGAGTAAATAAATAATGGCAGACAAGCAGAGTAGCACCGCCTCCCCCCCGGTAAATATTATAAGCGTCTTACAAACAAGAACAGTGGTGGAGGCTTCATCAACTTCTTCCTACCTACAACCCCTCTCCAGAAACACAACTTGTATAGCCTTTCCTAGACAACAAGCGATGCTGAAGCGATTCTGAACGTTTTTTTTTCATTGGTTATAGACAAGCGTTTGACCACCACCTCACCTGATGGTAAGTGATGGTGTGGTCGATGATGGAGCACGCTTGCCTACAAAGAACCTGTTCACTCTAGCCTTAAAGACTCCTAAATTGTATTGGTCCGGAAAAACAGACCCTGGCAACGAGTTCCATTCTTTACACGTGCTAATGAGAAAAGAAGCTGAAAAGCGTTTGGTTCGGCATGGTGGGATGTCGACCAGATACGGATGATACTCTGCCGTACGCCTATTAGTCCGGTGGTAGAATGTCGTCTACTTTTAATAAAAAGCGATATATCGCGACAGTTTAGTTTAAGTCCGTGAATGTCCTGAACTTAGTTGTAACCGACATGTTGATTGTTGAGTTCTAAGATTAGTAGAGTTCTTTGTGATAGAGCTCGTCCGGGGAAGGACTACCACCATACCTATTTCTGCCGCTAAGCTGTAATGCTCGTATTGCTGTGTTTCGGTTCGAAGGGTATGGTTTCCGGTGAAATTACAGGCACATGACTTTCCATCTAACGTTTCAGGGTGGTAACACGCAAGTGAAATCTATGATGTTGCATGCGTACATAGGCTACGGTAACCGCTGACCATCAAGTAGGCCGTACGCTTGGTTACCATTTTAGTAGTATAAAAAAACTACGATATTTAACACGCTTATCGTTTATCGCTTTCAAGAGTAGTCCCTCTAGATAACATAACAGAGCTGTTGTTAAAAGAAAAATTACAATCATCCTCGTAGAACAACTGGGCTGTGTGTCAGGTGACAATAACCATTGGTTTAAAATCATTTTATGGCAACTATTTCATCATTATAACAGCCTTCTAATATTTCCACTGATAGGGTTTTAATCCACCACGCGGACGCAATGCCGATTTTTCTCATAGAAAAAATATTCATGCACGACCGGTTTTGAACCCACGACCTTACAATCAGAAGGCGGGCTCACTAACACACCACCAGTGCTATTATCCACTGAAAATCAATACCCTTCACTTACTATGTGCAAAAGCTTTAATCGGTGATTTCTGTAGGAGAAACTTTGCTAATTATAAAAGTTCTTGCAGACAGTTTGAGACGAACAGGTTAAAATTAAAGGTTAGCGTGGGCGATCAGACGACGCCCGGCTGTTTGTAAACTTTGGGCATCAATTTAGATTATGATACGTGCGTGCGACACGCTTATAAATAATTGGGTAACTCTTGAGCAATCATCAACCTTATAGTATAGCGCGCTATTTGGCCCGGTTTTCGACTCTCCCAATCCAGTTGCTGCCAGCTATATCAATAGTTATATCTAAACTAAGGGTCAAAGCTATGTTTGCTTAAACGCGTTCTGGGGTTTTGAGTCCGATTACTTCGGCGGTTGTCGATTCTTCGGCAGACATGACCGACTCACTCTCACTTTAGCTTACCGATCCTCTGTCGATACTTTGGTTCTCTGTTGAATAACGTCGTTTTCGTCGCCATTCCGCCATGTTATCTTATAGCTAAGAAGTACCGCTACAAGCTTCACCGGGAGTCGATAAACTCAGGTGGATATAACGCCATCTATTGGCAAAATTATCCCATGAAACACGCGAAAAATTCACGGTTAGATTTATATCGCCAGCGGCGAGACGTCTAGACGACGCGCGGGCATGTTTACATCGGTATATTGTCACTTTGCGGGACGGGCGTGACTCGCTTCGAGATAGTCTGTCCCAGAGAGGGACATCAAATAAGGTCTAGACACAGCGACAAACATAAGTTTATTTGTCACTCAAGCAGATAGGTACAACTCAAATCAGAAAGACAGAAAGTTAGCCATGACAATATGTAGGTACGTGCTTGCGTATTACATGGTGTTTTCTCGTGGACCCATTATGTTGTACTATCAGCAAAGTCTCGACTAAGTATAATAATGGGTTGCCACTAAAAGCTAGCTAGGATTATCTTCTGTAAAAACTTTTCCAGAATTTACTTTCATAACCATTCGCACTGATCATAGCCTCTAGACTATATCTAGAGGGAAAAGCCTCCTAACATGGTGTTAGCTAGGAGGCTTTTTGCATTGCAATGATTTTATCTACGAAAGAGAAGGCAAAATACCTTTGTTCAATATACCTGTAATTTTTTGTGTAGGGAAAATGAGTATCTAGTTTTTTTTTATACAAAATCTTTACCTAATTTGAAAGAAAATTGGTACCTAAGCCTGGCTAATTTAAAAAAAGCTGCACTTGATTTGCTCCTACGATTTTTAGTCTGTAAGTATGATTGCCCAGTGTGTTCATACACTAACGACCTACAGCTAAACTAATGCTTCTAATCCAAGGTCTGGTAGCTAAAGACGCGGTGATTTGGGGGACAAAGGGCGAATTAAGGTTTTATTGCTGTAGACAAAAGTGCTTGCGTTTGACAGATGAGCTGGGGTTAGGAAGGAATGTTAGCGTAATGGAGTGCGATTGGTAGATGCTAATTGATTTTGTAGACATGGGACCTTTTATAACCAGTTTATTTAGCTAGTTATTTAGTTAGATAACCTCGGTGGCGCAGTGGGCGAGTGCCGGTTGCGAAGCGTGAGTTTGCAGGTTCAAACTCGCTGCGTGTTTCTATGTACTATTAGGTAAGTATGTATACAGGGTATTTTATTATTTGTGTGTTTTTTTGGTTAATTAGAAATCGCGTAATAATTTAATTAAATATTCGAGCACGCGCGTCCCGTAGCGGTTATAGGGGGGTCATTGACACGCCCAGGTCATTGACGCGCGGGTTATTGACATTTCGATTTCTAACAAGGATAATTAATAATTGATCAGAAAAAAATAATAAATTTACTTGAAAATTTTCAGATAAGATGTTAAAAATTAAAAAAGTAGGTAGGTACATACATGTATTTTTTTTTGTGTGTGGAATATATTCTTCCTTGAGTATAGAGTTTGTTGCCAGATTTTTCTAGGCTGGGCATCTTGGAACTGGCGTAAATTCACTAGCTTTATGACGTTTTAAAATGGTTCTTGTGATATGATTGATGATTGATTGATTGATTTTTGTCTTTGACTTTAACTATACCAAATAAATATATAAATATTGTATAGTTATCTGGTGCCCATAGTTCAAGCTTTACTTAGTTTTAGGCTAAGTAGAAATTAAATAAACAAACTAA
Organism: Colostygia pectinataria; assembly: GCA_951394395.1. NCBI lineage: Eukaryota > Metazoa > Arthropoda > Insecta > Lepidoptera > Geometridae > Colostygia > Colostygia pectinataria. The sequence continues at coordinate 11,269,899 of OX596355.1, forward strand.
TACTTAGGTAAGGTAGATGTGTTCCTAGCAAGTTTCTCTGCCAACCCCATCGGATGGAAACAGGTGTGCATTTATATAGGTGCTTTCCATTCCTGAAACGTTAATCGAAAGTCTCATGTGCCTGTAATTTCACTGGAAACCATACCCTTCGGACCGGACGGAACACAGCAATGCAAACATTACTGCTTGACGGCAGAAATAGGTATTTTTTTTTATACAACCGAAGTGGCAACCAAGCTTACGGCCCACAAGATGGTAAGCGGTTACCGTAGCCTATGGACGCTTGCAATACCAGAGGTATCACTCGCGGGTTGCCACTTTGAGGCTAAGATCGAAAGCCTCATGTGCCAGTAATTTCACCGGAAACCATACCCTTCACACCGGAACACAGCACTGCTTGGCGGCAGAAATAGGTACGGTGGTAGTCCTCCCCCGGACGAGCTCTATCACAAAGAACTCTACTATTATAACGATATATATTCCTACTAATCCTCCGTAACCCGGAACATTTGGATGCTGCGGTCATCGACCCCGTCTCGCCGACCGTTTATAGTTTAATGCATTATTTCTCAAAGTTTCAGACAACAAAGACTCCCGGATCAAATATTTCGGCGACGACGCAGCGGGCAGTGACCGCGGGCGCGAGAGGTGCGGGATCAATTCTTACGCCGGGACAAATGTTTGTTTTGCTAAGCTGTTCCAAATTTGGGGTGGGTAAGTAAGATCATATGAGTCAGTAGCCAACTCTAGTGACAAAGATTATAGGCCACCCGAAGGCCTCTGGCCTAACAACGTTAAAAAAAGGCGGATGGGTCATATTCATATTTCTATTAGTTTTTGCCGGGACAAATGTTTGATTCGCTTAGTTGTTCCAGATTTGGGGGATCATATTCTATTAGCTTTTGTTCAACTTATGGAGAAATGAGTCTTTAATTTGCTTATACTTTCGAAACACTCATAAAAAGTACTAAACTATAATCACCTCTCTCTAGCCTCAATGGTTTGCTGGAAGAAAACTCTTTTTAGGGTTAATTTGTATATGTCTTTTCTATAATTTTTTTTAATGTATTATTTGTGTACCTACAATAAAGAATAAAGAATAAAGAAAAGTCGCACTTACTTACTGGAAACAATATTCACATTGAGTTACGTACATGCTTCTAATTACAAGTTTTATGAAAAATTACACTTAAAACAACAAGCAATTGTGATTTTTTTTTTTTATGCGTACATTTTTTATTGTTATTAAATGCACCCAAGCTCACGTCTCATCTGATCTGATAGTAAGGGTAACCTTACTTTTTGGACGCGGCAGTAATAGGTATGGTGGTGTACTACTCTTTTTACCTTAAACATAGAAACTTCGGATCGAGGTATTTTTTTACCACTAAATTGGCAACCAAGCGTACGGCCCACTTGATGGTAAGCGGTTACCGTAGCCTATGTACGCAAGCAACATCATAGACATCACTTGCGTGTTACCACCCTGAGACGTTAGATGGAAAGTCTCATGTGCCTGTAATTTTAACCGGAAACCATCCCCTTCGAACCGGAACACAGCAATGCGAGCATTACTGCTTGGCGGCAGATATAAGATAAGATAAGATAAGATAGTAAATAAATACACTAATTAAAAGTAACAATTTTGAAAATATCTTAATTAGTGTAGTCGTAGCAGTCAAAAGAAGAAAAAAAAAATTAAGCGCGTTTTCTCGAAATATGCCGCGTTGCACATGCGTTGTTTATCATAGGGAGGGCAGGAGGCTTATTCGCTATGACCTAGGAGATTCCTTACCAATAACGTGTAACTTAGTAACGTGTTCTATACGTGCCATGGTGTGAAATTGTAAAATCGTTTTCCGTATCTGTGTTGTTTCAATAGCGATAGTTTTGCTATCGATAGATTGACTTTGAAAAAACGTGGCTCGTCGACAACGATTCCACGCAGATATCGAAACGAGCCCGCGTTTGGTCATAGCGAATAAGGCTCCAGAACTAATGAAGGTTTACAATTTTATAAACACTGTCACTTATACTAGGAATCCTGGGACAGGTGCGACTCGCAGTTTGACAATTTTCACCTAAATTACTGGACAATAAAAATTTAGGTTTAAATAAGTTTGGATTAGAGTTCATGCAAGAAATAACAATTTATCATTATAAAAAAGAGTAACTACAATATAGGTATGGTGGTAGTCCTTCCCCGGACGAGTTCTTTCACAAAGAACTCTACTACTCTTACTTTTTTTTTTATACCACTAAAGTGGCAACCAAGCGTACGGCCCACTTGATGGTCGGCGGTTACCGTAGCCTATGTACGCATGCAACATCATAGATATCACTTGCGTGTTACCACCCTGAGACGTTAGATGGAAAGTCTCATGTGCCTGTAATTTCACCGGAAACCATACCCTTCGAACCGGAACACAGCAATGCGATTGCAATTGCTGCTTGGCGGCAGACATAGGTATGGTGGTAGTCCTTCCCCGGACGAGCTCTATCACAAAGAACTCTACATACTTACTTACGTATCTGTGAGATGCCAATTTTACAGTCTACGTTATAAACGATCGATGGGCCTGTCTGCCAAGGGTGTCTACTTGGGGGTGTTTAGGCAATCCATATCACAGTGATCAGTTAGCAATTTAAAATGAGCTTTATTCCGCTGATTTTAAGATACAATATAACGTGATGGTTTTAAACTAAAATTGTCAGTTTATGTTTTTTCGCAATCTGAAATCGGTTATCGTGCACTGAGTTTAAGTTTTAGTTTCGCTTGCGGATGACGGATGAAGTGAGATTTATATACGCATTTATATTTTATATGGCTTAGCTTAGGGTAGATAAGTCTGAGTTGCGTACATATTGATAAGCTGGCGGAAATTCAATTTGGCTGTTTTGAATTAACTGTTCGTCTGTCTGTCGTATTAGGCGGTAACTTTATTTATTAGATTTAGATGAAAGGCACAGAGATAGTTTATAGTCATATTGGCTACTTACCCTGAAACAATTGGTTCCTGTGGGATACCTAGCATAAAAAACTAATAAATATTGACAGACATTACACAACGCCATCTAGCTCTAATGTATAAGGGCTTAAAGATTCATCATCATCATCATATCAGCCGATAGACGTCCACTGCTGGACATAGGCCAAAGAGCTTTCAAAGAGCCATGACGACCGATTTTGACCCTTCACCATCCACCGACTTCCTGCGACCGCTTTAATGTCATCGGTCCATCGAGTGGGCCCCCACCGACCTATGACATAGACGTCCTACACATCGTTTTCCAGTTCGTGGTCGCCATTCGAAAACCTTTATTCATAATCATAATCATAATCATTTATTGGTATAGTAATATTCCCAGCGGTTATCGGTTCTGCGAGATATATGGCATGCCCACTGCCACTTCAACTTATTCTGCTTAAAGATTGATGGCAAAAGAATCCTAAAACGGAAGAATCAAAGCAAAGTTTTAAAAATATAAAAAAAACCGCTAACAACTTTCAAGCAACATCTTCACCCACTGCAAAACTTTCGTAGTAAGCAAAGCACCACTCAACAACACGACGTGCTACAGCGTAGCGTCTACGAGCTACGTCACGTGGTTAACAGTGCTACGAGCTGGCGTAGCGGTTGTAGTGTAGTGCAGGGTTGGCATGTTTAAAACAAAGTGTTTAACAGTTAAAAAAAAACAATGTTTTTTATAAAGCGTTTAATAACACAAACGGAGTTTTTAAAACTATTTTGATTGTAAAATATTTAATAAATATTTCGGGCTTATAACTTCAATTCATTAAATGAAAATCTGAAATTAATTAACTACAATTTCTTAGATCAAAATATATTTTGGCATGTCTATTCTGTTCATCGCCCCCCGTCAAAACGCGGTAAAGAGAGTATCTAATTCTACTTGCACATCGCCATTTCGGGAATTCCCTTAATATTAACATGGTATTAGTAGTTACCTATATACATTATCATATGTTTACTCTATCTACTAAAAAAATAATTTACCAAATCGGACTACACAGTAAAAAGTTATGCGTAGTCATAAAAAAACAGATATTACTCGTCGACTTGAAAACCTCCTCCGTTTTTCGTTGATTAATTAGGGTATCTTTTATTAGCGGTGCACTGCGAAAAAACTGAACCCACTAAACAGGAAAGCACGATGTTTAAAAGCAATAAGCCAGGCCCTCTAAGGTACTTCATTGTTTAATATTCGATGCTCAGTTCTGTACCTTTAGCTCTACGTAGGGTGGGGTAGTCTGGTATGGTTATTGCGAATTTGTGAACTTAAATTTTGAATAAGCCATTCAATTCACGCTGAAAGGAGGCCTTATTGATAACTAACTGTTGCCAGCGACAATAAATAAATAAATAATGCTGGACAATCCACACAGCATCATCTAACCCCAAGCTAAGCAGAGCTTGTGTTATGGGTACTAGATGACTGATATGCACTTAATACAATACAATACATAGATAGATATTTTTAATATACATAGAAAATACCCAGAACAACCGGAACAAGTATTTGCAGATCGTACAAGCATTCGTCCGGCGGGAATCGAACCCGCAACCTCCGATCTATTTATGTTTTAAATTTCAGCCAAATCGGATCGAGTTATAGAGGAACAAACATACATCAAAACAAACAAACTTCAATACTTTCGCATCAACAATTTATTAACAACAAGCGACTGGCCCCGGCTTCACACGGGAGCTTAAGCTATACGTATAAACCTATCTCTTGAATCACTCCATGTATCTAAGCGTACGCTTAGTACATACATACATACATACAGAGGGACAGACAGTGAATGAAATGTATCCAAGCGTACGCTTAGTACATACATACATACAGAGGGACAGACAGCGGGAAGGGACTTTGTTTTATACTATGCAAATATACAAAACCATTACTAACATTATCTACTCGAAAAAACAGAATAATATCTTAGTATATACAAAAGCCAAACCAATAAATTTCTAACATCAAGGTTTTTATTGTTGTTGTTTCAATTATCGCAACAAATTGGTACTTTTATTTTCATACCCTTCAAATGTCCTATCAGAGGTCGTGCCCTGGGAAAAGTGGCAATTTATCGCAATTTGGCTAGATTTAGCCACATTTTGACATTGTTTGGAACGTAAGTATGGTGATTACGCAACGCTGTCATATTCATACAAAATACGTCAGTTTTTTATTGAAACCAAGTGAAATTGATTGCAACCGAATTACATAATCTAGGGGCCTGGTATTGCAAGCATCCTTAGGCAATGGTTACCGTATAACATCAGGTGGGCCGTATGCTGGCTTGCTACCTATAAGTGGTTTAATACGGAATACTATACGTGTAATACACATAGTTTCCGTATCCTATTCCGTATCTCCGTAATTCATAATGTTTGCTTGTTTGTGGTTCAATCACGCCGTAATGGCCATTTCTGAAAACCAGCCCTGCTGCGCGGACTTTTTTTGTGCATAAATAATTCTGACTTGGTACTCTATTTACCAAATTGTTACATACCGATCTAAATTTTAAGATACATGTTTTTTTTGCAATTTCCTTTCAAATTCAAAATAGTTTTATTTAATAAAATCACAAGGATCACTTCATCCTTTCTTTTTTTTTCTAGCCTCATTTGAGAAAACCAGCCGGCAACACAGTCTGGCAGTAACCTTAGTACCGATCCCCAGAGCTGTTGTTTTAGAAATGTTGGACAAAAATATATTAGAACAACATTATAATTTATTAAATTGGTAAGTAACTTTGTATAAGTCAATGGCCGGCTCTGATTAAATTGGTATATTCTGCGAAACACAAATAAACTGAAATAATGTTTGCTGATTAAAGAGTGGTAAGGAGAGTTTGTAATTATTTTTTATAACAAGTCTAGTATGTAGTGTAAACATGTCGTATGTATGTACGCATATTTGTATTATTATTAAGTACTTATTTACAATTTATATCGAAGTACTCTTTCGGCTATTTGGTTCCCATAGTATGTACAAGCTTTGCATAGTTTGGGGATAGTTAGCACTGTCTTGAAATAATTGATAGATTCAGGCGTTACTTTGCGGAAATCCATTACAAGATAAAAATCAGACGAAAAAACTTTAGTACTATTTCGCTTAACCCTTTAAACTAATAAGGTCACACACACAGTTAACCTCAAAAGAAATTATGAATGATGATGTCCCGTGGAGGGATGAAACACGTGTCGATATTTTTCTTTTGAGGTTAACTGTGTTAACTGTGTGACCTCATCAGTTAAAATGTTAAGCGGAATAGTACTAGAGATTTCTCGTCTGATATTTATCTGTGTTAAAATGTTGTCAATATTTATTTATTTACATAGAAATAATGCAATCTAAGTTTACACCTTACAATCGTAGCCGGAACAAAAGGCGGTGTTTTTTATTATTAGCTTCGAAAAGTTGCAAGATGATTTCCAACGATTTTATTAGAGTAAGGTTTTCTGTATTGAATAACTTTGATTTATTTACTGCATACTTTTAGGATTAAATTTTGCCACTGACTTACACAAAACCTGAAAACCAGCGTCACTTCCTTACTATCTTCGGGAGTTGCATAAAGCTGAGACTGGACCCGTTTGATCGCACTCACAAGGAGACGATGACGAGAGACTATGTGACTTTACATAGGTCTTTCTTTAGCTGTTCCTGTTTTTGACCTTTTTTACTGTACATAATAAACAATTTTACTGTACATAATAAACAAATGTTTTACTGTACATAATAAACAAATTCTTATTCTTCTTATTCTAAATTCTTATTCTTACAAGCAACTTTTTTATTTTATACATGAAAAGATGGTCTGCGATTTAGTTTATGCTGCAAAACTTTAAATAAAAATCACATCCGTTTCGCAATATTTATAGTAGCGAGCTCACGCAAGGGGGTGCATTTTGGAGGCGTGGCCCACCCCCTCTCCCACCCCAGGTCGCTGACCCCACAGCTGACGCGCCGCTCAATGGCGGTAGTACGGGTGTATGCGTCTAATTATTATATTAGTTTTGTTTTTTTTTTTATTTAATTAATTTAATTTTTTTTAATTTATTATTTACTTTACTTTAATTAAAACGGACAGAAGTTCCAATTACATTAATTAAAGATATAATGTAGGTAATTTACAATAATAATAAGCAGTAGATACAGATATAAATAATGTAAAGATACAATTAAATTATTGCATAAAAAAGTTAAAAAAGAAACAGAAAAAATAAATTACATGTCAAAAAATAATAATTAATGTCATTACAAAATAATACATAGAAAGAGAGATAAATAAATTAAACACAATCAATTAATAGTAGAGCACACATATGCGTCTTGCTCACAGAACCTAAGACACACTGATAATATCCTCGACCACTCATCCGCAAACAAATCTAATTCCGGATTATTTGTTTGTTTATTTTCAGTCGTGTTTAGAAACACTTACATTATTAGTTGCAATATAGTAGTGCGTTTAAAATATATTAACGGTCATTAACCAGTTCTTTTTATTATTTATCCTGAGACGTTTCGGGAGTATTAAGAAGCTCGTCTTTTTACACACAGAAGATCACAAACAGAAGGTCACACAGTTGACTGTGTTTACTGTGTCATTAGATAAAAAGTTATACGGAATTAGATTACTAGAGATTTTTATTTGTTTTTTATCTTAAGCTCGTCTTCATCATCATCATTTTAGCCCGGTATCACCCACTGCTGGGTATACGCCTTCTTTCGCTTATGCCATTCTTCTAGGTCCTGTGCAGTTTTTCCAGCGACTTTTTCAATGTCATTGACCCAACGCGCTGTTGGACGACCCAGTAAAGTAAGCTCTTATTATAAAATACTAGCGGCTCGTCCCAGCTTCGCACGGGTGCAATGAAAACTTAAGCACCCGTGCGAAGCCGGGGCGGGTCGCTAGTCCGCAGCATGCGATAAAAGACATTTTATGGCTAATTTTTTTACACCTTGGGTTACATTATTGAAGTTTTGGTAGGGATCCTTATCATTTTCTAAAATAAAATATAGCCTATGTTACTCAGGGATAATGTAGCATTCTAATGGTGAAAGATTTTTTGAAATCAGACCAGTAGTTTTTGAGTTTATTCGTAACAAACGAAAATACAAAAATACAAATCTTCTCTCTTTATAATATTAGTATAGAAGTATAGATAATAGACGTTAATATATTAACAATGGATCTGGTTGGCACAAAATTGGAGTGGCGTGATAGAGAGGCCTTTACTCAGCAGTGGGTGTTACCGACTGATTAGATAGAAAGAAAGAAAGAAAATAGATTTATTTGTGACGAGCATAAGTAGATACAATATACAAAATAGGTACATTTAATTCTAATAAAATAACAATTAAAAAAAAAACAAAAACTAAGTAAGTTAGAATAGGTCGTGTGTTGTACCTACACAAAAATGCGGTCGCCACAAAAAGGCTCCAACTCAGCATATAGTTAAATATATTTTAAAATTATTCCTCACTATAGCTATAGTATGAAACACTATGCTACGTTCTATGACTGGCATTGCCGATGGAAGGAACAAAACAGCTAAGCTTAAGTGGGACTGGGCGGGCCACGTTAGTAGAATGAACCCGGAAAAATGGGCACACACGATCACACCATGGCTGCCTGAGGATGGAAGGCGACGGAGGGGCCGGCCGCGGAAGCGCTGGCGGAACGACCTTGATGTGCTTAAGATGGAATGATGGGAGATTGCCAAAGATCAAGACAGACGGAAAGATTTGCCCAGCAGTGGGACAATATGGGTTGAAGAAAAAAAAATAGCTTCAATTGAGCTGGGCTGGCCATATCGCAAGGCAAGAAGTCGCTGGACTAGAAGAGCCGTCGAATGGAGACAGGGGTCGTCCACCAAAACGATGGGTTGACGATATATAAAGACACGCAGGCTATAACTGGATGGCAAAGGCGACGGACTCATGGAAGGAGGCCTACGTCCAAAACTGGACAACAAATGAGCCCGATCGTTGGCTCTTCTTATCCACTTTCTGCCAGCTACATTGCGCAAGTAATCGCTCTCTAATATTATAAAGAGGAAAGATTTGTATTTTTGTTTGTTACGAATAAACTCAAAAAGTACTGGTCCGATTTCGAAAATTCTTTCACCATTAAAATGCTACATTATCCCTGAGTAACATAGGCTATATTTAATACTAACGACCCGGCCTGTCTTCGCACGGATGCTGTTCCATTGCACCCGCGCGAAGCTGGGACGGACTGCTTGTCTATCATATATTGATAATGACCTGGAATTGGACAAAGGATTTTTATCCCGGAAAAAAGTACGGCTCCCGAGTACCACGCGAACGCAGTCGCGGGCAACAGTTAGTTTGTTTAATAAAGTCCCTTTTATGGCAACACACTTTAAATATATTGCGGTGCGGACATTGTCAACGATTTTTTGGTAAGGTAATAAAGGACGAAGGAGTATTATGCAACAGTACTTTTTTATTCTTATTGTTAGCAAATGATGGTAAGACTGACCATTCTGTAACCAACAGTTACAGAACCCTAAATTAAAGATTAAGATAAAAAATATTAGAGTAATTATACTATGCATTATATCCTGAGCCAAATTTTCACTGTGCTGTTTCATTACACCCTCGCGAAGCTGAGACGGACTGCTAGCTTTTTAATAAATACAAGAATAGTTTATATTTAAGATCAGTAGAGTTCTTTGTGATAGAGCTCGTTCAGGGAGGACTACCACCATACCTATTTCTGCTGTCAAGCAGTAATGTTTGCATTGCTCCAAAGGGTATGGTTTCCGGTGAAATTACAGGCACATGAGACTTTCGATCTAAGTCTCATGGTGGCAACCGTGAGTGATACCTTTGGTATTTGCAAGCGCCCATAGGCTGCGGTAACCGTTTACCATCTTGTGGGCCGTACGCTTGGTTGCCACTTTAGTTGCATAAAAAAAATCACTTACCTTACATTTAATAAATAAATAACTAAATAAATAATGCTGGACAATCCACACAGTTATCTAGCCCCAAGGTAAGCCTGCTGTTAAACAGAGATGTATTATGGGTACTAGATGTCTGATATAACCTTAATACAATTCATAGATAGATATTTTTTATTATTATATTGAAAATACCCAGAACACCCGGAACAAATATTTGTAGATCGTACAAACATTTCCTGCAACCTCCGCGTAGCAGGCGGACCTGCGCCCGCTGCGCCACATCGGTCGTCAGAAGTTAATTAGTTGAGAAGTAATACTAAACCCACTTGCAAGCAATGTATTTTCTTTCATTCTTCATTCTTTCTTTCTTACAAGCGCACTCATAAATAACCCGAGTACCACATGCCTCTTGAAAAGAAGGACAACACATCCTGGACAACCTCCAATAATGAGGGAAGAACTAATGAGCCCAGATCCCAAACGCCAGAGAGATATCCAACACATCCGCATAAAGTCCACCAACTGATCGCGGATAATCAGAACAACTATATATAGATTTAGTAAGAGTAGGAGAGTTCTCTGTGATAAAGCTCGTCTGGGGAAGGATTACCATCATACCTATTTCTGCCGCCAAGCAGTAAAGCTCGCATTGCTGTGTTCCGGTGTGAAGGGTATGGTTTCCGGTGAAATTACTGGCACATGAGGCTTTCGATCTTAGCCTCAAGGTGACAGTCCGCGAGTGATACCTCTGGTATTGCAAGCGTCCATAGGCTGCGGTAACCGCTTATCATCTTGTGGGCCGTACGATAAAAAAAAACACACTTACCTTACTAAAGTACCCGACCACATGACATCCTTCATCGTCAGCACACGTCATCACGTAGAACAGAAACGGCTCCACGTCGTAGTAAAGCGTTTTATGGTCCAGAAAGAACTTGGCGAGGAGACATAGTTGTTGGCAGTACTGCTTGTGCTTGCGACCGTCCACTTGCCACACGCTCAAACTGTCTTTTCTATACACCTGCAAATAAAGCATCTTGGTTATTTTTGTGTTTCATAGTGTTAGTTCGAGAAGCTTCTAAAATAGAATACTTATATCGTGGATCACCACACGCAGTTGGCGCGTACATTTTGGAGTAGTGAGTACCAGGAGCGCAGAAGTAACAAAGAGATTGCCTCGTCTGCGGGTTGATGACACCACACACTTGGCGCGTACTTTCCCTAGCAAGTATGTAGAGTATTGAGTACCAGGAGCGCAGAAATACCAAAGAGATTACCTCGTCTCCGGGCGGATGTCGCCACACGCACTTGGCGCGTACTTTCTCTAGCAAGTATATTATAGAGTATTGAGTACCTTACCTACCAGGAGCGCAGAAGTAACAAAGAGATCACCTCGTCTCCGGGCGGATGTCGCCACACGCACTTGGCGCGTACTTTCTCTAGCAAGTATATTATAAAGTATTGAGTACCAGAAGCGCAGAAATACCAAAGAGATTACCTCGTCTCCGGGCGGATGTCGCCACACGCACTTGGCGCGTACTTTCTCTAGCAAGTATATTATAGAGTATTGAGTACCAGGAGCGCAGAAATACCAAAGAGATTACCTCGTCTCCGGGCGGATGTCGCCACACGCACTTGGCGCGGTGCCTCGACGCGCCGGCGGCGGACCTGTGGTGGTTGAGACAGAACTCGCACACGAACAGTCGAGGCACCCTGGCCGCTTCGCCGGGGTATGGCGACTGGTACCATACCTCCATCATGAATTTGCCCATAACTACGTATCTGTAACGGGAATTTTAATACGTTAGTATAGCATGCCTATTTGTCTGTCGCTTGAGTGTAGGCTCATTTGTCTCAGAAGACGATCAATACTCGAAAGAGACGTCAACTCGTTGAATGTGTTCGACATTGATGGCGCAGAATGTTTGCATGATCTTCAAATATTTGCTTGTTTGTCTTCGATTTTCCTTTTGATGCGCATGCTTGCATCAAAGGGAAAGTCGAAGGTTAAAGTCAGCTTGAGCCGATAATATAAAATAAAACTAGTATAGGGCTAAGTTTAGGCTCTGATTATGAACTAACCTCGTCCCTCTGTCAGTAGGTAGATCTCCCAATTCCTCCTCAACGTTGATAGCTGCCAACGCCTGCGCCTCTCTAAACAGTCTGAGGTCGTAGTCCGGGGCGAACCCTTCTAACACTGGCTCCCGTTCCTCATTCATGTCTTCACCATTTAGTGTAAGCTTCTCCTTCTCTTTTAGCTCTTGACTGCCTTTCCATTTTGAGCGCATGTCCTGTTAATAAAATATAATATGATTCAGTGGTATAGTTCTCTCGGCGGATCTAGGCTTCCGTGAAGTTAGCCGTTCGTGATGCGCAAAGACAACTTAGTTTGAAAAATTCCATTGCGCATCGAAACGGCTAAATTCACGACGGCCGAGATCCGTCGGGAGAACTATACAAAGTAATGACAACTTATTTAAGCTTCGACCAAACCATAAGAGCAGTAGGGTTCTTTGTGATAGAGCTTGTCCGAGGAAGAACTACCACCATACATATTTCTGCTGCTAAGCATCTCGCATTGAAGTGGCAGCCAAGCGTACGGCCCACTTGATGGTAAGCGGTTACCGTTGCCTATGTACGCTTGTATGTTTCTTGTTGGATGTTTTTAATAAATTTACTTTACTACCTACTCTTATTTTAAGATAAAAAATGGCAACTGTCGTGCGTTTTCTGGTCGGTTATGAGTCAAAAAATCAAAAAGGCAGCCGAGTGTCAATGACCCCCGCGTCAATGGACTGCATATCAATAATCCACGCGTCAATGACCTGCCCGTGTCAATGATCCCCTATAATCGCTACGGGGCTCGCGTGCTCGAATATTTTATAATTACGCGATTTCCAATTAAGTGAGCGAAAACAGTGCACGGAAGTAGCTAGTTTAAATAAAAATTTGAAAAAAGTAATCTGTAGATCGGATTTTAAAACGAATAACTTTGGAGTTCCGCAAGGGAGTATCTTGGGACCGGTACTTTTCCTTTTGTACATAAATGATTTACCGAATTGCACTGAATATGAATCAATCTTATTTGCAGACGATACCACGATATTAGTTACTTGTAAAGATAAACTAAAACTTGAACATGAAATCAACAAAACTATAGAAAATGTTATCAGATGGCTTGATGAAAATAATTTAAAAGTTAACATTTCAAAGACAAAAGTTATGCAATTTCATGCCATTAATGGAAAAACTATAAATTTTCGCGCTAACTACCAGGGAAACGCTATAGAAGAAGTAGAGTCTTTGAAATTTCTTGGAGTAACCATGGACAAAACGTGTAGCTGGAAACTCCATATAGACGAGCTCTGCAAAAAACTTAATCGCTTCGTTTATGCTCTTAGGCGAACCCGTCAGATAGCCTCCTTTAAAGCAGCCCTTCAGGCTTACCACGGTTACGTGGCATCCGTCCTACAGTATGGACTTCTAGTATGGGGAAACTCTACGGATACCGACCGAGCTTTTAAAACCCAAAAAAAATGTATTAGGTCTCTTTGTTCAGCCCATTACTTGGAGCCCTGCAAGCCGCTATTTAAAAAACTTAATTTGTTAACGCTTCCGTGTCTTTATTTAAAACAATTAGCAATTTTTATAAAAGAGAACCCATCTTTATTTAAAACCCATCAAGACGTTCGTACCCGCCAACTTAGAACACAAACAAATACTAGGCTCTTTATTCCATTGTGTAAAAAGTCGCTTCAAAAAAATGCCAACTTTATGGCCGCAAAAATCTTTAATAAACTACCTAAAGAGCTCAAAGAACTGTCCGGTGACCTTTTTAAAATAAAACTACACAGATGGTTATTGGAGAGGTGTTTTTATTCGGTGGATGAATTTCTAAATTGGAAGAAGGTTTATTAGATGCAAACATTATTGTCATTATTATTATTATTATTATTTTTTCATTATATTATACTCAAAATTTGGATTTCTGACATTTTGTTATTAATTTTAACCAAGTAATAATTCATTCATTAGATATTAGTATTGATTTTTTTAATGATTTTTTTTTTTTAGTAAGTGATCACATTTTTAATATTGTACCTACTACTCAGACCTTTATTGCTTTACCTCAACTATAATATTTGCATGCTTGTGAAGCAAAAACATGTTGTACTTCATATTATTATATTAAGACCTATAATGTATCCTACCGTGTTTTAGCAAATAAACTTATTTCATTTCATTTCATTTCATTTCATTTCATTCCAACAATGACAAATAATAATTGACCAGATATACGTAATCGATTTACTCAAGATTTTAAAGAGAAAATATACCTACAGAAAAAAAAACATAGGTACATTTTTTTTTTTATTGATGTGTGGAACCTGTTCCTTAAGCTTGTCAGGTTGATAACGAATGACCTTATATATTATAATCACCTTATCGATGGTTAGTGCGTACCTTAACTTTGAGTTGGTAGGCGCGCTGGTCGAGCGTGGGCAGCGCGCGCGGGCGGTGCGCGAGCGCGGCGGCGGCGCGGCGTCGTGCGCCCCCGGCCGCCGCGCGCTCCTCGCCCGCCGCCACGCACCACGCGCCCGACACGTTGTGGTACACCGGACACGCGTCGAACGTGAAGTGACGCAAGCCTCCACCCGCGCCGCCCGCGCCGCCTGGAGCGACACAACTTCCTATGAGCCAGCTATCATAAATGTGCACTACCTATATATTATGTATCTTCGCTCCCCACGGGTTAACTGGTAGATAATGCTGTCTTTAATAATAATTATAATAATAATAAACGTTTATTTATAACATTAAATCAGCTATGACTCAAAATATAAGAATAACAAAAATGGCCACTCAGCATGTGCTAAGGCACAACAACTCATGCCATAGCGCTGGTTTTCTGCGGTTGCCGTAATAGCTATTTTGTAATGTCTAGCATTAAGTTCGCCTTTGTAAGCATATTTTAAGTGTGCAATAAAATATTTTCTATCTATCTAACTCCGGTGACAGAGTTTCTAGACCGCCCGTAGGCCTCTCTCGTGGCCTAACAACTTTGAAAAGCTGGCACCGACTGCTTAACGTGCCCTCCGAAGTACGGGAGCGCTCAGTTGAATTTGCCACTGGCGGTCACCCATCCAGATGATGAGTACTACAACTTACCAAGATGACCGGATGAGTCGCAGCCGCGCACTGGGCACTCTCGCCTGCCCGGCGCCCGCAGCTCCAGCGGCAGTAACGGAAGCGCGGGAGAGCGACCGACAGCGCCGCTCCGCCCCTTCATATAGTTCTTCTTGCTATTGTGGTTGCTGAAACTGATGAGCCACTTATTAATATAACTATTATTATTTTTATTATTATTTGACCCACACAAAGCAAAAAACTAACTGGCACAGTAGGGCACAGTCCACTAGTTAGTAGGTAATCTTGCTTAAATGTCATGTTGTTTATTCTATATAAATATCTATTTGTGTACCTACTTACCTACCTATTTTATTTTCTTTTTATTACTTAATTCTCTTGTTTTATATTTTTTGCACTACTACACTTACAATAATTTTACATACAGCATGCATGCAAGAGTGGAAATGTTAACTCATGTCATAAATTTACCTAATCTTAACCAAAAAGTCAGTTTTTTCTTGTATATATTTCCTTGTAAGGTTTTCGGTTCTTCAAGCAATTTATTATATTATAAATGTTTTTACTATATCTTTTTTGCATTGAGGTTGATATAGTAGGTTTTTAAACATAGCTCTTTTTTGTCGGAGTCATCACTATGTTTTTAAAATAATGATCTACCCTAAGATCTATAACTCTACGTATTATTAAACAGATGCGGATATTAGCCGCCCCTGTTGCCGCAACACTGCGGCTATGCAGGCCTATTATTGTGTTCGTACTTAGCAATAAGACCGCTCATCGTAACATACACTGTTTCTGTAAATTTTTTTTTATGTGGTGAATAATAAAGTATTCTATCCATGTACGTAGCGCATGTTATGTATTGGCCATAGCATATACCACATAATAATAATATGATTCCGCAGAGCTAAGTAATTCGGTTTCAATCAATTTCACTAGGTTTCAAAACCAACGTATTTTGTATAAATATTGACATAGACAAAGATGAAAAGGTCGCTAATTGAAATTGGATTGCAACCGAGTTGCGTGATTGCCCTGATAACCTGTTGCGCACATTTTGTCAATATGATTCTTGTCTTCATTCTCAGAGTCCGTGTCAGTGTGGGCGGGGCGCGACGCGGTGGCGAGGCGAGACACGCGCGCCGAGAGGGATCTCGTCAGCTTGCGAGTCATTGTGCCGGTTTGGGAGTCAGAATCGCCGCTTTTACCCGTGCTTCCAAGCTGTAAAATAATTTATTTTTGAGTTTTTTTTTATGTCTGCTTTTTTCTTGCAATCTGCGTTTCTGCGGGTTGATCACTTAACTCTGTTAGCGACCAACTTTGATCTCCATCTCAAACTGTCTAAGACAGTTTGACCATAGCCATTAGCCACCCATAGCTTCTAGCTAGAATAGAAGCCAAAACAACCTTGCGAAGCCGGGGCGGGCGGGCTGCATATAACATTACTAGCGGACCTGCCTTGGCTTCGCAAGGGTGCTATAAGCTTTCTCTTAAATTACTCTATTTATTGCTGAAAACCGCATTGGGATCTGTTGCATAGTTTAAAAGATCTAAGCGTACTAATTTTAATTTTAAATGGGGGTTGAAACTATAGTGGTTAGAAATCGTATTAAATCGCTCGCGCATTCGCCGAGCGATTTAGTACGATTTCTTACGAGCGATTTTTATTATATATAGAAAATACCCAGAACACCCGGAAAAAATATTTGTAGAGCGTACAAACATTTGTTCCGAGGCGGGAATCGAACCCGCAACCTCTGCATCGCAGGCGGACCTGCGCCCGCTGCGCCACATCGGTCGTCATCATTGGTCAACATAAATGACATAATCAAGTGGTAAATAGCTGTTAATAATTTAATCTAAATGGGGGCATAAAATCTGCACTGACTTCCCGCATTGGGGTATATTGTGCATTGTCCATGATCTAAGCGTACATACTAACATATAATACTTACATACAGAGAGACAGACTTAATTTTTATACCATGTAAAGGTTATTACAGTACCTTAACAGAGTTTGAATTTGAATTTGGTGGTGGTTTAGTTTTCCCAGTCCTTAGAGACCCTTTTCTTGAAGCTGGTTCACTATCGCTGTCAGAAGACACAGATTCAACTGATGATTGACTAGAAGAACAGGATGTAGCACTTTTACTATCGATAGACCTCTTTGGGGGAGGACCATTTGGTCTATTGCCATTTTTTCGTTTAGATATAGAATCTCTCGAGGAGTTTTTAGAATAATTTGAAAGAGTAGAAAGTTTAGAGCTTTTTGAGTCTTTTGAATCTTTTGAATCCTTAGAGTCTTTAGAGTCTTTTGAACTTTTAGAAACTCTTGAATCCTTGGAATCCTTGGAATCCTTGGAATCCTTGGAATCTTTAGAATCTTTAGAATCTTTAGAGTCTTTAGAGTCTTTAGAGTCTTTAGAGTCTTTAGAGTCTTTAGAATCTTTTGAATCTTTAGAGTCTTTAGAATCTTTAGAATCCTTTGAATACTTGGAATCTTTTGAGTTGGAATTTGAATCATCATTATCAACTCTTATAGGAGAGTTTGTGCCATTTTCTTCACTAGATTTCCTTGAGCTTCTTTTGCTTTTGGGCGACCCTTTTGAGCTTTTTGGTGACTTGCTTTCTGCTTCAGATTCTGAACTGTTATCAGGAGAGAAGATACTTTTCTTTTTATGAGATGCTGTCTCAGCCTTAGTAGCTCGCTGAATTGTTCTAGGGACAGGTTTGGGTGTTTTTCCTCCTGCCTGAATTCTTGGAGTCATCCGACCTCTGGCAGCTAGGCAAGCAGCTGGTTGTTTATTAGGCTTTGCTGAGGCACGTCTTCTTGGAGGCAGTGGGCTTTCTATTTTAGGAATGTCATCATCATCATCATCACTGGAAGATGAGACTTTAACTTTTGACATGCGCCTTTTGGGTTCCTCTTTTTTTTTATCTTCTTCAATTTTGACAGGTGGCGATTTGGGTATGGGGATGTTATTAATCGCCACGGGGGTTTCAGAGGCCGAAGACTCGGAGTCTGAGCTACTAGACCCTGAGCCTGAGCTGGTAGAGGAACTGCCACTGCTGCTTGAATCAGAAGTAGATCCCGAGCTACTGTCTGTACTACTATTGCTTACCTGGAATATAAAACAAGGCACATTACACAAATGCCACATTATGCTTAGAAAGTTTGTTGGAGACCAACTTCATAACTACAGCAAATCTATTGATGCAAGAACTAGTAGGTTTTAGCGAATGAAATCCATGGCCCTAACATAAATGGTATCAGAAGATGAAAGAAGAGTTAAAGGGACACAAATCATGATTGAGTAGGCTCCATGAAACTCTCAAAAACTAATATTAAAGCTTTCCATGAAAATGTACTTACATCAAGGTTCGTCATGGCTGTTACCGGCGACTGTAACACGTCTAACCCACAAATTTTGACGGATAATTGGTTGCAACTTATTTTATATATATGAATTAATTCATTAAATCCTATTAAATCTTATTTTCCGTTATTTAGGCTTGCCACAAAAAACAACACAACACAACACACACACACACGGGCAAAGAAACAAAACTGACATTGACAATGACAGATATGATGGCATGACAAATTGACAATGACATTTCACAGCGTAGTATCAGCATGCAAGCAAAGCAACCAGGCACTGAGCCTTTAAACTGAGCACTTGATTGACCGCAGCGCGCAGGCAGCTGAGGCAGGCAGTCATCCATCCATATTCCAACATCACTTCACACATACTTTATTTTAGACTTATAATTATTTTTCTTGTTCGTGTAATGTCTAAAGTCAGTTTTCAGTTGAATTCACAACAACTTTTATTTTTGTGCGTGATGTGATCACCTTTGTATCTTTCGTTGATGATCCCTATTAATAATAATAATAATAATAGTAAGAATTCAGTCAAGTTCTCTTCAATCATCCATCAGTCAATCACCATCAATCAGTCAAACAGTCATTCATTTCCGAATTTACACTTCCCGTTGGTTTCCCGCCATTCCTTCCGCCAGCCACGCGCCGCCCGCACCCACCGGGGCGATCCGCTGCAAATTATAATTTCACTTCGCGCCGCGACTTTGACTACTGGGTACCATAGGTAACAACACATTTTATTAATTACCTTTTCTTTTATCTCGTAGTGCTTACATATTATTCTGTTATCTCTCTGCGTTCTCTCTGCAAGCAAGGCAGCATAATATGCAGTTACTTACCTCTGTGCCCCGCCAGAATTCGTGTTACTTGAATTTGTTGCAAAATTGTTTGATTTTAAAATAGAAGTAGGTATAGTTCGCACGGCGGATCTAGGCTTCCGTGAAGTTAGCCGTTTGTGATGCGCAAAGACAATTTAGTTTGAAAAAGCTCCATTGCGCATCGAAACGGCTAATTTCACGACGTCCGAGATCCGTTGTGAGATACATACCTAATTTATTTTTCGCCACACTTATAACATAAAAAATAGGTAACAAACAAAATAAAAACTACTTAAATTTACGTAACGAAAAAAAAATTGAGTTCAAACGTTATATTTCGTGAATGGTGCCGAATGAAAGCCGAAAATTAACGAAAAATGTCCCGTCTGATCTGATTATTACCTATATGTAGGTTTAGGTAGTAGGTAGTAGGTACCCCTCAGTCTCCTCTTCTCTACTCTCGTAGGTACCAGCTACATACTTAACTAATAAGTAGGTAGGTATAGTTCGCACGGCGGATCTAGGCTTCCGTGAAGTTAGCCGTTTGGGATGCGCATAGACAGTTTTAGTTCGACTAGGCTCCATTGCGCATCGAAACGGCTAACTTCACTACGGCCGAGATCCGCCGTGCGAAATATACCTACTAACCTACCTATGTTGCCTGTGTTGCAGACCAATGACTCAACGCAATTTGCGGCAAATGCCGCGGATAAGCTACTACGAGCCAGAAGAGCCAGACTTGGACCAGTATGTGTGTACGTAAGAACTAGTTTATTCAACTACCTACTAGCTGTTTCCCATGACTTCGTTCGTGTGCAATTCGGGTACTTTTTTCCAGAATAAAAAGTAGCATAAGTCCTATTCCCGGTCATTTACGTCATCATCTATTTTTTAGAAGAACAAACATCTAAACTTTCGCTTATAATACGAGTATTAGTGTGAAGTAGGTACTATTATTACTGCCATTCAATTCAAACCACTACGAGCAGTTAGCAGAGGGTGATAATTAGAATGCATATGGATGGACCACGCATCCAGCCTTTAGATACTAGATGGTGGTTATTGTAATACTGCTTCACCAGTGTTCATCAGTTAGGTAGGTATATTGTCATACGGTAGATAGAATACCTTTAGTAGTAGTAGACGAGCGATGTGGCGCAGCGGGCGCAGGTCCGCCTGCGACGCGGAGGTTGCGGGTTCGATTCCCGCCTCGGGTCAAATGTTTGTACGATCTACAAATATTTGTTCCGGGTGTTCTGGGTATTTTCTATATATAATAAAAAATATCTATCTATGTATTGTATTGTATTAAGTATATATCAGTCATCTAATACCCATATTACAGCTCTGTTTAACGGCAGCTTACCTTGGGGCTAGATGATGCTGTGTGGATTGTCCAGCATTATTTATTTATTGTTATTTTATTTTATCATAATCTGATTGACACATTCATTATAAACTATTAGTAGGTAGTACCTACTCACACTAAACGGGGAAATATTATGATGCTTCCCACCAGTATCATAATTTTCATGTATGTATAGTTCGCACAACGGATCTAGGCTTAATTTAGTTTGAAAAAGCTCCATTGCGCATCGAACTTACTTCACGACGGCCGAGATCCGCTGTGAGAACTATACCTACATACCTTTTTACCTTTAGTTTCCTTGTAAACTAGTTCAATAAAATTGATTGGAGAGCACCGGTGGTCTAGTGGTAGTGACCCCGCCTTCCGATCTTAAGGTCGTGGGTTCAAACCCGGTCGTGAACCAATGGATTTTTCTGTTCGAAAAATGTATGTGCGCAATGCCAGTGCTCTCATATGGTGAAGGAAAACATCGTGAGGAAACCGGCATGTTCAAGAACTAAACATTCGAAAGACATGTGCCATCCACCAATCCGCATTGGGTCCGCGTGGTAAGAGTTAAGACCCAATCACTCTCGCCTGAGAGTAGGCCAGTGTCCCAGCAGTGGGAACATTAGAAGGCTGTCATGATGAATAAAATTGGTGGGAAGAACAAGTATGGGCCCGTCTTAAACAATCATCATCTCAATCTTTCCAGTTTGCGAAAAATGTGGAGACTATGTGTACGAGTACTGCTCCATACATGGACCTCTGCTGGTCATACCTGATGACAAGGTAACTTATTTAAGCAAATAAATATCTTGAATCTTTAATCTTAAAATCATACGTCAGTGTCTCAGCAGGAAGTAGAGTTCTTTGTGATAGAGCTCGTCCGGGGAAGGACTACCACCACACCTATTTCTGCCGCCAAGCAGTAATGCTCGCATTGCTGTGTTCCGGTTCGAAGGGTATGGTTCCCGGTGAAATTACTGGCACATGAGGCTTTCGATCTATGCCTCAAGGTGGCAACCCGCGAGCGATACCTCTGGTATTGCAAGCGTACATAGGCTACGGTAACCGCTTACCATTTTCTGGGCCGTACGCTTGGTTGCCACTTCAGTTGTATAAAAAAATAAAAGTAAGTTTGTGTGAGTCAGTGGCTTACTTTAGTGGCTAACCCTGGTGACAGATTTTTAGGCCGCCCAAAAGCCACTGTCATGGCCTAACAACTTTCAAAAAGCCAGGACCGACTGCTTAACGTGCCCTCCGAAGCACGGGAGCGCTCAGTTGAAATTGCTACTAGCGGTCACCCATCCAAATAGTGACTACGCGGAACAGCTGTGCACAACTTCGGAACAACTTAGCCAGCTACGTCACGAGCGTCTTAGGAGTGAGAACATTAGACAGACTGCCTTCTATTGTTACCACTGCTACACTGGCCTACTCTCGAGCGAGAGTGATTGGGTCTTAATCCACCACGCGGACTCAATGTTGATTGGTGGTTGACATGTCTTTCGAATTCGTGGTTCTTGGTCATGCGGCGGGTATCCCCACGATTTTTCCTTCACCGTATGAGAGCACTGGAATCGAACCCACGACCTTAGGATCGGAAGGCGGGGTTGCTACTACTAGATCACCAGTGCATAATTATAAGATATACCTATTTCATTTTACTTGCATTTTACCTACCTTCCACAGAATGGGTCATCTCAAAATTTAAATTAAAGTCTATGATTTTTTTTATATTTTTTTTTTGCTGTAAAAAAAAAGTTTTAGCTAATGTGTCTTTCAAATCTATTATTTTGTTTGTTCATTTTATTGTATTACATAATTTATTCGTAAAATAAACATAGGAAACACGACGAAGAAAGACAATATAATATATAAAAGTGCATATTCAAGGAATAGGTTCCATTCCACACCCAAAAAAAAAACATGCCATGCTAACTACTTGTTAACCTAGTTAAATCTCGAGTAAATCGATAAAGTTGTGCGCTTGAATGTTTTATTATTACGCCGCCCGTCTCGATTTTCAACGATGATAAATAATAATTGACTAGTTTTTCTCGTCAAAATGTCATCATCATCATCATGACAGCCTTCTATAAAGTTCCCACTGCTGGGGCACCGGCCTACTCTCAGGCGAGAGTGATTGGGTCTTAATCCACCACGCGGACCCAATGCGGATTGGTGGATGGCACATGTCTTTCGAATTTTTAGTTCTTGGACATGCCGGTTTCCTCACGATGTTTTCCTTCACCGTATGAAAGCACTGAAATTGCGCACATACATTTTTCGAACAGAAAAATCCATTGGTGCACGACCGGATTCATAATAAAATATTTTTGTTTTGTGTGTGGAACCTATTCTTTTTTTTTTATACAACTGAAGTGGCAACCAAGCGTACGGCCCACAAGATGGTAAGCGGTTACCGCAGCCTATGGACGCTTGCAATACCAGAGGAGTCACTCGCGGGTTGCCACCTTGAGGCTAAGATCGAAAGCCTCATGTGCCAGTAATTTCACCGGAAACCATACCCTTCACACCGGAACACAGATATTCGTTGAATATTATGCACTAATCTAATAATGAAAGACCCTATAATATAGTAGACCCTGTACTATGAATAAGGGCATAACAGTACTAACCATGTGATGTGAATAGGTTCCCGCCAAGCCAAATGTCCCGTCGTTCGTCCCTCGAGCGGCCCTCACCATTCCTCACGTATTCCTGCACATCACCTATTCCATTATACCAGGTTTGATCCCTGCCTTACTATCCAACCTTTAGGTCTGATATCCACTTATGATGAGCGGAGAGCAAGGTAGCGAGACATGGAGTAGCTGGTTACTTCTGGACCATTTGGATGAGTGATCGCTAGTGGTCCTATATCCACTACATTAGATATACCTATACTTACAGAAAGATTTACAGTCTAGGATTTTTAAAATCTAGCTTCTAGCTAGTACCGTAGTCCGTAGTACTAATTTTCTGAGCCTGTACCGATGTACCTAATGTAGTATGCTACGCTACCGTAATTACCTTTCGCCACTACCGCCGGGAAGGGAATCTATTTAACTTTGTTCATGATCCGCTCCGCTCATCTTAGGTTCCTGATTCCAAACTAATTACCTAAATACTTTCCTATCTTATAAGTACCTACCAGCAGATTTGTACTAGTTAATTATGAAGAATGTAATTTTTTATTAAACAAAATAAAATATGTACATAATTATATTACATTACAAAATATACAAAATACATATGAAACAGTTGAGCCATCTAAAGACCGTTACAAACGACTAATATAATTTAATGTTTATTTGTTAATTTTGTATAAGTTTGTATATTATTGTGTCTAGATGCTGGACTGGGCGTGTTTTCATCGTTGGCGCTTCCTTCGGGGGTGCGGTTCGGGCCTTACAGAGGACAACGCACCGATGTCGTCGACTCTTCCTACTGTTGGCAGGTGAGAATTTACCCTCCCACAATCATCCTTCACCTATATTTACATCTAATTTAGAAAAAGCTTAATTTATGTTTTTTTTTATATTTTTTATTTAATTTTTATGGAAAACCAACAGCTAAACATAATTATCTTAGAACTAGTAAGTAGCTACAGAAAGCCAATAACAGGTTTTCGCTAATAGAAACACAATAAAAACTTATGTGTGAAAACTACTTATATATAATACAAACATTGCGTGCCACTACGACCAAACTAAAATATTATGAACATAACAAGAAAAAGAAAAAGGGTCAACATCTTGCTAAAACTATTGACGGTCTCGCTCGCACCATATACGAATTTTGCCTGTAGTTAGTGGATGCTCCAGGAACAATTTCAAACATGACTAGTACTTACTTACCTAGTTCTCCGAACAGCAAACCTCGTAAGCACAAACTTTAAAAAGTGAGCAATTTACTGCATTTTGAGGAGTTATCCAGCTTATCACGCTGAAGATCTTCATCAGATCTTCACCAAATGTTTATGAGATCAACCTAAAGTTAATACCTTTCTGATATAAGAAAACCCATTGAAATTGGATCTCGGCGGATCTAGTAGCCCCTTTTTTGCCCCTTTATCGAGAAAGTACGTCCCCAATAAAAATTCCAACCAAATCTGTTGAAAAATGCAACCTGTAGGCGAGAACAGCCGGACAGACTGACGGACTGACTGATAGACAAAAGCATTTTTGGCCAATCTCGAAACAGACGCTTTGCTCGCTCGGTCAATTAAAATAATGAATGATAATGAACAAATGAATTGAGTTGAATGACCAAGATTTTTTCCGAACAGATATACGATAAGAACCGTAAGCCGCTCCACTGTGTCGACGCCGCTGACGCCAACAAGTCGAACTGGATGCGATACGTGAACTGCGCGAGGCACTGGAAGGAACAGAACCTTGTGGCGTTCCAGTACCAGGGGGAACTGTACTACAGGTATTCCAGTACCAAAACTGTACTACAGCACAGATAACAACTACAGGTATTCCAGTACCAGGGGGAACTGTACTACAGGTATTCCAGTACCAAAACTGTACTACAGCACAGATAACAACTACAGGTATTCCAGTACCAGGGGGAACTGTACTACAGGTATTCCAGTACCAAAACTGTACTACAGCACAGATAACAACTACAGGTATTCCAGTACCAGGGGGAACTGTACTACAGGTATTTCAGTACCAAGAGGAACTGTACTGTTTTTTTTTTTTATACTACTAAAGTGGTAACCACGCGTACGGCCCACTTGATGGTCAGCGGTTACCGTAGCCTATGTACGCATGCAACATCATAGATATCACTTGTGTGTTACCACCCTGAGACGTTAGATGGTAAGTCTCATGTGCCTGTAATTTCACCGGAAACCATACCCTTCGAACCGGAACACAGCAATGCGAGCATTACTGCTTGGCGGCAGAAATAGGTATGGTGGTAGTCCTTCCCCGGACTAGCTCTATCACAAAGAACTCTACTACTCTTAACTACAGGTTACTACAGGTATTCCAGTACCAAAACTGTACTACAGCACAGATAACAACTACAGGTATTCCAGTACCAGGGGGAACTGTACTACAGGTATTCCAGTACCAAAACTGTACTACAGCACAGATAACAACTACAGGTATTCCAGTACCAGGGGAACTGTACTACAGGTATTTCAGTACCCGGGTGAACTGTACTACAGGCATTTCAGTACCAGGGGGCACTGCACTACAGGTATTCCAATACCAGGGATAACTTTACTATATTATATTCTGACAGACAGAACTCTAGCTTCATCATCGTAGCACGCCGGTTTTCTCACGATGATTTCCTTCACTGAATACCGCTAAAGTAGCGGACGGCTCACTTGATTTTAAGCGGTTACCGTAGCCTATGTACGTTTGCAAAATAAGATCACTTGCGTGTTGCCACTCCCTGAGACGTAGATCGTCTCATGTGCCTGTAATTTCACCGGAAACCATACTCTTCGAATCGGAACCATCGGAACACAGCAATGCGTGCGAGCATTACTGCTTAGCGGCAGAAATAGGAATGGTGGTAGTTCTTACCCGGACGACTCTACTACGATTATATGTTAAATTTTAGCAGTCTTTCCCGGCTTCGCACGGGTAAACATGGAATATAGCCTATGTTACTCAGGGATAATGTAGCATTCTAATTGTTAAAGAGATTTTGGATCGGACCCGTTTTTGTGTTTATTGATTGTAATCAAAAAACAAATCTTTCCTCTTCATAATATAAGTAGAGATGTTAATTATGAAATGTGTTTCAGAACGATCAAAATAATACCTCGCTTCACGGAGCTGATGGTGTTCTACGGCAGCGAGTTTGCGTGTGAACTGGACGTTGATCTCGGAAGGTACAACTCGCCCGCTGGATACGCACAGAAATTCGGTAAATACACAAAAAAACCTTGTAAATTATTATTATCATCATCATCATTAAACATCATCATCTTCTAATGTTCCCACTGCTGGGACACTGGCCTACTCTCAGACGAGAGTGATTGGGTCTTAATCCACCACGCGGACCCAATGCGGATTGGTGAATGGCACATGTCTTTCGAATTTTTAGTTCTTGGACATGCCGGTTTCCTCACGATGTTTTCCTTCACCGTATGAGAGCACTGGCATTGCGCACATACATTTTTCGAACAGAAAAATCCATTGGTCCGGTCAAAATCCACGGGCACGACCGGGTTTGAACCCACGACCTTAGGATTGGAAGGCGGGGTCACTACCACTAGACCACCGGTGCTTGGTTATTATTATCTCTAAGAGAAAAAAAATAGTCTACTTCAAACTGTTTCGTTAAAAATATTACGTTAAAGTAAGTAATTTCATACGAGTCAGTGGCCAATTCTGGTGACCGAGTTTCTAGGCCGCCCGAATGCCTCTGTCATGGCCTAACAACTTTAAAAAAGCCGGGACCGACTGCTTAACGTGCCCACTGAAGCACGGAAGCGCTCAGTTAAAATTGCCACTGGCGGTCACCCATCATTGAATTGTGGTGATACAATGGGAGGTAGTTGTCAAGTTTTATAATGATTTATTCAAAAAGTAGGTACCTACTGAAAATTTTGGAATATAATATAATTTTTAGATAGGACCTATTCTGAAGTAGATAGGTTATCTATATAAATTCCGAGGTAGTGGAGAAATCGCGTAACAAACATACAAAAAAAACATAAGTAGGTAGGTCCAGTCGAATTGATCCTTTTTTAAGTCGATTTGATACAATTAATTAAAATGATATATCCACAGGTGCACCCGCTAAGAAACGAAAAGTTAAAGATGACACGAAAACTCAGAAAAAGGAAATACAAACTGCAAGCGGAGATACAACTACCAACGAGATAAATCCAGTTGCTAATATCAAAGACATAACAACAGAAACTGAGAGAGGACAAGTGATTATCACTACGAAATGCCCAGAATTAGTTATTACTGACGCTCAAAACGTAACAGCCAAGAAAACAACAGACACAGAGGTGACAAAATATAAAACTAAAAACAATAATGTTAAAAGCATAAAAGGAACCAAGGCTAATAAAACAACTGGTAAGATTACAGATGCTCAGAATGCTCAGACGGACAAAACACCTATTGCAAACAATAAAACAAATGTTATGAATAACAAAGAATCTAAAATAGCGCAGACTAAACCTAACATTGAGATTCAAGAAATTATACATAATAATCTAAACAAAACAGGGTCAAATGTGACCATTGAAACAGTAAATACGAAAGTAATGGATATGTATACATATTGTAATGAGTGCAACAAGAGATTTATATTAAAGCAAGTCCTGCAGAAACATCTGAAGTTGCATGATCCCAATAGGGCTTATGCTTGTGACGTTTGTAAGTTAAGATATACCACATTGGGTTCGTTAACTATACATATTAATAGTTTTCACTCTAAGTTTAAAACTTATGCCTGCAAAGTATGCGAAAAAAAATTCAATCGGATTGGTCATTTAAAATCACACATGCGAACGCACACGGGAGAAAAGCCGTATGCCTGCAAAGTATGCGAAAAAAAATTCAATCGGATTGGTGATTTAAAAACACACATGCGAACGCACACGGGAGAAAAGCCGTATGCCTGCAAAGTATGCGAAAAAATATTCAATCAGAGTGGTCATTTAATAACACACATGCGAACGCACGCGGGAGAAAAGCCATACGCCTGCAAATTATGCGAAAAAAAATTCAATCAGTTTGGTAATTTAAAAACACACATGCGAACGCACACGGGAGAAAAGCCATACGCCTGCAAATTATGCGAAAAAAAATTCAATCAGTTTGGTAATTTAAAAACACACATGCGAACGCACACGGGAGAAAAGCCATACGCCTGCAAATTATGCGAAAAAAAATTCAATCAGTTTGGTAATTTAAAAACACACATGCGAACGCACACGGGAGAAAAGCCGTACGCCTGCAAAGTATGCGAAAAAAAGTTTAATCAGATTGGTAGTTTAAAAACACACATGCGAACGCACACGGGAGAAAAGCCATATCCCTGTGAAATATGTAATACTAAGTTCACTTACAAAACTAGCCTAGAAAGTCACATCATGAAAATACATCTTAGCTAAATAACTTTTAATAATCATCATCATCATAACAGCCTTCTAATGTTCCCACAGCTGGGCGAGAGTGATTGGGTCATAATCCACCACGCTCAGATCTTAAAAACTACGAAACGGATTTTGATGCGGTTTTCATAGATAGAGTGATTCAAGAGGAAGGTTTATAAGTAGGTAAGGTACACGAGATGTATACCAAAATTGTGAAGTGCGATGGTTGATTGATAGCACATTATTTTTATATATATACCGTACATATGGCCTGTGGCCTCGTACAAACATTTCGAGACCAACTTCAGTCAAATCGGTCCACCCGTTGTCGAGTTTTAGCGAGCCTTACGCACCGCAATTAGATAGATAGATATATATTGATTTAATAAAAAGCACCGGTGGTCTAGTGGTAGTGACCCCGCCTTCCGATCCTAAGGTCGTGGGTTCAAATCCGGTCGTGCACCAATGGATTTTTCGCTACGAAAAATGTATGTGCGCAATGTCAGTGCTCTCATACGGTGAAGGAAAACATCGTGAGGAAACCGGCATGTCCAAGAACTAATAAATCGAAAGACTTGTAATAAATAAATAAATAGATATAAATAATGCTGGACAATCCACACAGCATCATCTAGCTAGCCCAAGGTAAGCTGCTGTTAAACAGAGCTGTATTATGGGTACTAGATGACTGATATATATTTATTACAATACAATACATAGATAGATATTTTTTATTATACATAGAAAACACCCAGAACACCCGGAACAAATATTTGCAGATCCTACAAACATCCAAGGCGGGAATCGAACCCGCAACCTCCGCGTCGCAGGCGGACCTTCGCCCACCGCGCCACATTGGTCGTCATGTGCCATTTACCAATCAGCATTGGGTCCGCGTGGTGGATTAAGACCCAATCACTCTCGCTGGAGAGTAGGCCAGTGTCCCAGCAGTGGTAACATTATAAGGCTGTCATGATGATGACGATAATAAGATAATAGTAGATAAGAAGATAGGTTTAGATTTTTTATGAACTTCGGTGAGACCGCACACCGCTTAGCATTATGTCTACGTGCAAGTAAGCACTCATGCAGTTCCACGCGGCCGGTGTACTCGGACCTTTACTTTAGTTAAATGTTGGTTTGTTTTGTTACATATGGTTTTACTTTATTCAAGAAATTTTTTACAAAAAAATTCATTGATTTTATTACTTTTAATGGTGGTTTTGATTTTTTATTTCCATGTTTACTTCTGGTAACTTTGATCTCTGCGAATTTGTTATTATTTTGTTTGCTGTAAACTTGTTTTTTGTTAAAATTTGTTACAATATATCCATTTTATTTTATTTATATAACTTTATTATTTACTATTAACATTAGTAAAAATTAATTAAATAATGCTGGACAAAAAATAAATTATTCCACACAGCTTCATCTAGCCCCAAGTTAAGCAGAATGTTATGGCTACTAGGTAGATGACTGATTAATATAATAAAATACGATATTATTCATAGAAAATACCCAGAACACCCGAAACAAATATTTGCAGATCGTAAAAACATTTGTCCCAAGGCGGGAATCAAACCCGCAACCTGCGTCTGTCGCAGGCGGACCTTCGTTCGCCACATCGGTCGTCTACAGTTTCTACAAGCGTGCTGGTTTATGCTCTGTCACCGAACATAATATTAGTACTACGCTCTACGTTGTAGGTCAGTAAGTCACCAACATCAAGCCACTTAATGTTCGAGCTTTTATACTACTGCTGCTGTGCTAATGCTCGCATTGCTGTGTTCCGGTGTGAAGGGTATGGTTTCCGGTGAAATTACTGGCACATGAGGCATTCGATCTTAGCCTCAAGGTGGCAACCAGCGAGTGATACCTCTCGTATTGCAAGCTTCCATAGGCTGCGGTAACCGCTTACCATCTTGTGGGCCGTACGCTTGGTTGCCACTTCAGTTGTAAGTATAAAAAAAACTACAGCTTTAGTAGCTGTAGTACAGCTATAGTAGTATATCTTTCCGTGTATGTTACTATTTACAAACGAAAAGTTACGAAAGAAAATATCGCTAATAAACCGGCACGTCCAAAAATAAAATCGCTCGACAGTAGTCTAGTTTTAAAAGACATTAGACACAAATCCTTTTGCGGGTTCGATTCCCGCCTCGGATCAAATGTTTGTACGATCTACAAATATTTGTCCCGGGTGTTCTGGGTATTTTCTATATATGTATAATAAAAAATATCTATCTTTGTTAGTATTGTATTATTTATATTTATGTCATCTAGTACCCATAAACACAGCTATGTTTAACAGCAGCTTGCCTTGGGGCTAGATGATGCTGTGTGGATTGTCCTGCATTAATTATTATTATTTTTATTTAGAGACGAAGAAAGGTTAAGTGTTTGTCTTGCTGGATCAGATATTATCTGCACAGGCAAATATCAACGCAACGTTTATGATAAACCTACCTATGATAAATGGTATAAATAAATAGAATAGAATAGACCTCTTGCATTTTTTATTGTTTAATTTATAGGCAAAGCATTCCATGATCAGCTTTAATCATATCAGCGGCTTTCTCTGCGATCATGATGGTTGGTATATTGGTGTTTCCGCTGACGATGGTAGGCATTATGCTGGCGTCCACTACCCGCAGTCCCTCCGCGCCTCGGACCTTTAGCAGCTCGTCCACTACCCCCCAACCCTCAACCCCCATCGCACAAGTTCCCGACATATGGTACTGAGTCCTAACAGTGTTCAAAAGAAAGCACCTCCAATACTCGTGACTGCGGAACTCCAAGTGTTGACAATCGTCGACGTTCATATCGATTATACTCGCATTAACACTTCTGTAATAACTAGTCTCCAACACAGTTAAAAAGTTTTCGATGCACGAAACGAAGGTGTCTAAATCTTCAGGATCTGAGAAATATCCTAAATCGATAACCGGGGCATCTTCCGGATTTTTGCTTTTTATTTGAACCGTACCACGGGATTTCGGATGTAAAAGTGGTATGTTTACTAACTGTACTTCGCTTTGTTGTCCAGCTTGTGATATAGGTTCACATAATGCATTATCGAATTTAAAAATGTGCTTGCACATTAACGTTGGAAATAAAGCACCAGGCGGAAACAATAACATATA
Organism: Colostygia pectinataria; assembly: GCA_951394395.1. Classification (NCBI taxonomy): domain Eukaryota; kingdom Metazoa; phylum Arthropoda; class Insecta; order Lepidoptera; family Geometridae; genus Colostygia; species Colostygia pectinataria. The sequence continues at coordinate 11,301,810 of OX596355.1, forward strand.
AACTTGGTAATCAGGGTACTTCTGCCACTTGTTTAGAGCAACATGTCCCAAAACAGTAGGTCCAGGAAACTGTAAAGCGTCAACGAAAGAGCTAATATTATATTCTATGGGTGGTGATGTAACTGTTTTCCCAGTTAATCCAAGCACAGCTAATTTGTGATCTTGTAAATTTTGACCGACGTTTGGAGAATCTACAATGACCTGTATGCCCTTTTCCTCCAAATGCTGTTTAGGCCCTATTCCAGACAGCATAAGTATTTGTGGACTGCTAATAGCACCAGCCGATAATATCACTTCTTTGTTTACCATGAGTTCGACAATTGTTTGATCAGACAGTTTCACTTGAACACCTGTGGCTTGTTTGTTTTCGTTTATTAAAATTTTGGTAACAAATGAGTTTCTTAGAATAAATAAATTGCAACGGTCTTTAATTGGCCTTAAATATGAAACAGCAGTACTTTGGCGGATGCCGTTATCGATGGCTACCTGTGGAGTTGAGTAGCCAAGTTGTTGATATCCGTTAGTGTCCTCGAGCCAGTTGTGGCCATTTTCTTCAAATGCCTGAAGAATTACATCTGTTTGCGTTTTCCATTCGGGACGTGTGACTCCCAGGTACCCATCCGTGCCATGCAACTCAGCAGAGTCACTCTGCAACAACTGTGAATCGTTAAGGCGTTCACTTTTCTTAAAATATGGTAGAACGTTGTCCCAATCCCAGCCTTCGTTTCCTTGTTCTGCCCAGCTATTATAATCAGCTTTGTTTCCTCGGACGCAAAACATGTAGTTGGCACCGCTGGATCCACCAAGCATTTTTCCGCGGGTTTCATGTAGCCAGTGTTTCTTTTCCTCGTACACAAATGACCCTGTGTAGTTCCAATCCACGGAAGACTCGTCCAATAGAGGAAAAAAGCCGGGTCTCTAAAACAATAACATGACCTACTTATTAAGTGTTACACATGACTTAAAAATTTAAATTTAAAGGAGTTGTTTCTCGATGTATGGAGCCGGGCCTAGGTCCTTTGTAGGGGTCTAGATATTTAGATATTCAATAAAGAAAACCATTTTATGCTGTTTATTTAATTTATTTTAGCTTCTTTTACAAACTTAGGTAAGTTTATCTTTGTGAAGGAGTGCAACACAATGCAAAACAACATGGCGGGTTTAACGAACAACTGGGTTATTATGTACTGTCAAAGTCAAGATGCGTCACGATCATTGGCTAATAGCTGTCATGGCGGACCTCCAGTGTTCCCGTTATATGAAACTCAACACAACAAACATTTTTCATATAGAACTTTGTTTGTCTACATAAAAATAAAATTGTATTATAATGTTAGTTTTATATTTTTTTCCAATTTCTCTATGGTGTTACTAAGACCTAGGCCACTATGAAATTGGTTCTTTAAATATTCTTGTGCAAGCTGACTCTAAGTTCTGCGAACGCTAGTTAATAGTTTTGGCTCCTGTTGATTAGGTAGGTACTCACGTCTGATGTAACAGGTGCAACGTCTCCTGCTTCTATAAGTAGAACGGTCCAGTTATTAATTTCGGTTAGTCTGTTGGCAAGAACGCAGCCAGCAGACCCTGCTCCTATGACTATAAAGTCAAACCTCTGACCATCTGAAATACATTTAATTTAAGTAATTTTCATTACAACCAATACAATTTAGGAAATATAGTAGGTATTCTTAGTATAACTCCTACGTAGGTAAGTACGTAGGTACTGCCAATTACTGTGGTTTCTTTTGAACCATTGATGGGGAAAACATAAGTAACATAACTGGTTAGTTATGTTTGCACCATTGATTGATAGGGATAATAAAAAACAGGCAAACAGACCGTTTAAAAATAAAAAAAAAACAAGTGTGTCTAGTGTTGAAACTCCATCATCATAATGACATCCTTCTTAATGCGTCCCTGCGACCTTTTTGAGCTAAATTGACTTTTCGCATCAAAAACGGCTAGCTTCAATCAGTACTGGACACGCTCAGAGCCTCCAGTCCACACTTTCTTACTGAGTACTGAGCACAACACTAAAGACACGGCAAAATGACACAGTCGTAAGACTATTTTGTGCTTAGCTTACCTGTAACGCTAGGTTGTTCTGGATAAAATAGATAATTTCCCGTAAAAGTAGACATCATACCAAAAATCATTTGAAGAGTGCGCACTGTTTCTGCCACACTTTGAACGTCCATGATTCCTTATTTTTTTCTTATTCTGTAATAAACCGTCTCTCGTTTCAGTAATATAAGGTTATCACGTATTATAAATTCGCACGGCGACTGTACCTACTTATTATTTAATAATACTCTCACATCATCATCATATCAGCCGATATACGTCTACTGCTGGACATAGGCCTCCCCCATAGAGCGCCATGAGGACCGAGTTCGAACCTTTACCATCCACCAACGTCCTGCGACCGCTATAACAACCGCGTCGTTGGGATTGGTAGCTCAACCTATGCCGGCGATTCTTAGCACCCCCTGCTCCGCCGTTATCATGGCCGCTACCGGTGCAAGGAATAGCGTCGCTGCCGTGGCCCGTGCATGACTGGCGGTCGTTTTCCGATTGCGTGCCAGTATTTCATAACTAGGTATGTCAATTATTGAGAATTATCGTTTATTTATATGCTAGAAAGGAAGTGTTTTTCAAATCTATCATCGTCTTCATTAATTCGGAGGGCACGATAATCAGTCGGTCTCGGTTTTTTTCAAAATTGTTACATCTATTTAACTTAGTAGGTACCTCTACGGAGAGTAAAAGTAAATGTACTCACCGCTCAAGAGTAGGACATGCGAATACGACTCCAAACAGTACCTACCTACTTTACTGAAGAACATTTGGATAACGAACGCTCTTTTATAGCATATAAGTAGGTAGGTAAGGTAAGTAGGTGCCGTAACGTTGCCGATACCTACGACTACAAGTAGGTAGGTACTTAATTATTATAGAGGGTAGAAAAATCGCCTAGTAGCTAGGTTTACTTACCTACTACAATGTTATGGTGGTCGTCCAACCTAAACATAGTATGTACTTACCTACCTAACTACTACCTACCTACTTAAATAATGTTTGCACAATCGTAATCGTAGTGATTTATTGCCTCTACACCCTTTACAAGATTAGCTGAAAGTTTTGGTCGCCAGGATACCAACTACCTACGATACATTTTACAAAAATAATTGGATAAAGATCCTACCTCCTGGATGATGAGCCAGTTTTTAGATACTGAAGTTTTCATGTTTATAATAGAAAACTAATTTAAAATTACTTACCTACATAGGTAAGTACCCACCTACCTGTGTGAAGGTAGTATTTTCTCAGCCCATCTACCTGACATGCTGACACATAGCTAGCTTGTATTGCTCGGTAGGTAGGTAAAGTAGGTATATTGACCCAAGTGTTATAAAAACAAGTAAATATGGACGACATAATTGATTAAGGAAGTAGGTAGGTACTTACATACTTAGAGCTTAATAATATTTAGTTTAGTACAAGTTAAAATCCAAAGATTTGTCTAAAGTCAAAGTTAAAATCCTGCTCTCAATATTGTAGCTATGTGACCTACCTACCTACCTAGGTATTGTGAATTTCTGACTTGGTGATAATAGTACATGAGTAATAGGTAAACACACTATTAATGCTTGGCTTGGACGCTACTGCTTGGAGGCAGAATAACTGGCACTGCAGTAGTACCTATCTATCCACTTACCCACCAAGACTCTTGGACTCTTGCTGAAGAGTCCGAGATTTGATAAAACATGTAGGTACAAGAACTGTCGCTAGAAAACCTACTTTCAAATAAAAATAAACCGCATTCAAAACGGTTCACCCGTCAATGAGCTACGGCTCCTAGCTACGGTTACATAAGCTTACAACACGCGACGATGCCGATGCACCTACGGTCAAACCTATATTATATTGTTTTTCTGAGGGGCAAACGCTTTCATTATTCGGAGGGTCAAACAAACATAAAACACTTCTCGCTCTTTTTCCGTCTCGGGTTGATCGGTCGGGTTTTTTTTTACTTTGAATAGTGACACTGACGTTAAATGTCTTTAAATTAACAGATGCCAATAATAAAAGAAGAAAAACCAATCCAGCAACCTCAGAAATCAGACACGCTCGTACGTCGGTCGTCGTCCGTCGTAGGTCCTGTTTGGTCATATTGCACAGCATGGTGATTTCATTACATGTGCACATATTACCGTGCAGCTGCGCTTCGTTGCGATCATATGAACAGTTTGTTATTGAAATAGGCCTCTAAAGATTTTCTAGCGAAAGAACACCAGGGGACTTACTCTTCAACGCAATCGATTGAGATTGGATATTTACTACTGTAAAATTTTTGTACTTTTTAAAATTATTTACGGCTATTGATTTTGTCATTTATGAAAGAAAGAAAGAAAGAAAGAAAGAATTTATTTGACAGCACAAAGACAAAGACAAAGACAACAGAACTGAAATGATACAAATTTAAAAATAATTAAAAAAAAAAAAACAATAAAAAACATACAGCTTACAATACCTACTTAAAAACATGAATTTGGAAAATAATAATAATAATAATAATAATACTAAAAATAAAATAACAAAATAAGAAGAAGAAGAAATTATTATTATTATGCTGACGTTTCGAAGCTATTTAGTGGCTCTTCTTAATGAGCACCGCCCGCGACCACATTCAATGGTTGCTCGGCGAATACAGCGGTATTGCCGTTGTATGTGTGAGTGTCATGGTTGGCCCCACCCAATTATAGCAAGAGCAAGATATCACACTTTCGCACTTGGACCTAGGTACACAAAATTAAAATAAACGCGTGTCTTAGCCATTGCTTCAGTGCTGCCAAACTCGCGACCAGGTGGGGTAAGTAAAACCGGTGGGAGGCAGGGAGTGGCCATGCATTTGTACGAGTACTAAATCTGTCCTGCGCTAATGTACTAGTTAAAATGTAAAAATATATTTATAATGTATTAGTTACAAAGTCACTCTCTAATATCACAGACTAGTAGAGTGTAATGTGGTAACTAACGCAAAAACTTTTTAGTTGTAAAGGCCGTTCCAAGATCTATCGTTATAATTTGTGAAGTTCGCCTGCATGTATTCTTTATAAGTATACGTAATAGCGCGCGCGAGTAGGAGCGATACGTCCTCCCTCAATAGGCATTAGGAAATGATTTAAAAAAAATCGTATTTAGAACAAAGTCAATGCTATTGGTTGGACACCGCGGAGGGAGGCCTCCTTGACCGTGTTAGGGTTTAAATTTATGATTTGAAATCGGCCAATCCCTAGGAAAGGCAAAGCTACGCAACTACGGGGCTTACCTTGATCCTTTCTCGGCGGCGATTCCCTGGTACCAGGATCGTGGAGTGGTGCTGGATACAGTCTTTATACTGCACAGCACATTAAATTCCTCAATTTTCACTCCACTCTTTTCCCGAAATTTTCTGTACTGTTTGACTCAATTGTTTTTTCATATTTTATATTTTTTTTAACTTCTCTACGGAGGTCGGCGCGCCGAAGGAGGCTTGCCACCATAGAGTACGCAACATTTCCCCCCACTTGAAATCGACCAGATTTCAAACACTTGGAAAGGCCAAATGATGTAACGGCTAGGGAAACTTGTACTCGGAAAAGAACTAAATTATACACAACTTAATTCTAACAATGTCCAAAAACAAACTAAAATTATTTCTAAATAATATTCACTTACAGGAAAAGTTAAGTTAATCTAACGGAACACGATTCAATTTCACGATTGGCCGTTTTAGCAGGCCTGTATTCGTCTTAACTAATACGACACGAGTGACATTATCTTTTCCTGGATAAGTTTCAACTATCCTACCTAACTTCCATTGTAAAACATTTAAATTAGGTTCATTAATCAGGAAAACATCTCCCATTTTGTCCTTTGTTGCAATGTATGCAAATAATCTCTTTGCCAAATATGCCAATTAAACTTTGAAGCAATTGCCATCGCGTCCTGGGAGAAAGAGGCGAATTATCAAACTCGACCTATCAGAAAATGCCCAGGAGTCACATTCCATAGGAGATGTTGACAATACACACAGCGAGAGTTGAGCATAGCCTCGACTTTATCGTTCTTCCAAAGTTAAAGTTTGAGCGCCTACAACGCGTTTTAAATGATACTTTGTTAAACCAATTCCACTTTCGAAAATTCCACCAAAATGAAGGACCAATATGAAGATACGACTTATGCAAGGAATCTATGATCACACTCGACAGATGACCTTTAGGCAGTAAAATTGGATGCTTCGCTTCTTCAGACAGAGTTAAGTTGCGAAGGCGTCCCCCCACTCGCAACAAACCTGCCAAATCGATAAAAGGTAATAGCTTTTGAATCGATTTTTCGCAACCTAAACTCTTGTGAACTTTCGTGATAATTTCAGGAAAGGAAGTAGCTTGGACTTCCATAATGAGAACAGTACGAGCATCTTTCAATTCTTCTACTTTAAGAGGCGAGAAGTTTCTTCGTGATGCGGAAGTTTTTGCATTACTGATAAAACGACGAATCCACGCTAAAGTTCGCTGCATCTTAGTGAACGACGAAAATTGTTTAATGAATTCTGAAAAGAAATCTTGAGAAGCTCTGACTATTAAGCTTGACCCTATCTCTATCTCAGGTTTCACCTCGGGCAAGTCTTCTATCGGTAGAATTTTATATGGTTTCGGCCAATGATCAGGAGATGATTGCAACCAAGCTGGTCCATGCCACCAAAGGTGATGTACAGCTATCTCATCTACGGATATACCACGGCTACAACAGTCTGCTGGATTTTCTTGAATAGATACATGTATCCAAGAAGAAATTTCGCAGGAATCGCGTATCTGAACCACGCGATTTGCAACGTAAACTTTTAGTTTACACGGCTCTGTAATTATCCAGGCCAACACTGTTGTACTATCTGTAAGTCTAACAACAGTATTTATTTTGATTTTACTTTTCAACAGATCATGCATATGCACCATAACCTTTGTCAGCAAAACCGCTCCGCATAACTCTCTGTTGACTGTCAACGATTTCAAAGGAGCTACCTTTGATTTTCCAATGAGCAGAACTGATCGAGTTTGGGAGAAAGTTTGAGACAAGAGATATACGCAGCATCCATATCCCTTTGACGAGCCATCGCAGACATCTACTGCTCGAGGATATTGATCACGGTGATCCTTAGCAAGCTGACTCAAAGTTTTGTATGCTATGTATAGACTGCTGCTTACTCTGTAGGTAATCGTTTTCAGATCATGTTCTTGGATGGGTTTGTCAGTTGACGCACGCCACAAGATATGCTGATAATGCCGATTTTCCGGTACTATATTTATCTGTCTATACATTTTACAGATATCAGAGGTAAACACTACCGAGTGCAACCGAAACTTTGTGATAATATCAATCACATCTACTTGAAGCTTTGAACCAACATGAACCACATCGTTCAAAGACTTGCTGTTTGTGGTTTTGCAGCTAGCATCAAATACGACTCTAAGTTTGGTCGTGACGCTGCTCGGGCGCACGATACAATGATGTGGTATTATGTATGCTTTGGAGTCTGAAGAAACAATAGGCTGCATGTGTCCTAAGTCTTCATATTCCTTTATGAAGTCTGCATAACCGGTTTTCGAACCTGGATCGCGAGCAAGGCGCTTCTCCATGTTGTGAAAACGCTTTAAGCTGCGATGGTATGAATCGCCCAACTCTTCATTTTCTTTTGCTAGATTAGGCACTACATAGCGGCCATCTGCTTCACGATAAACATGCTTGGTGTATAGCGCTTCACAGACGTCGTCATCAGGATGAGAAGTATGCACCATAGGTGGCTCCTCGACTTCCCAAAACCGCTGTATAATTTTCTCTATGTTGGAGCTGAAAAGTAAAGTCGAACCTGCTTTTATTTTGGAGTGAACGGATGCTTTGCCTGTAATCACCCAGCCGTAGACAGAATGAAGAGCGACAGGAAGGCCTGGTCCTGCCTCATACCGTTGACCGTCGTACATTTTATCGAAGATGTCTACTCCTAATAAAACGTCAATCGGCCCAGGCTGGTCAAAATCAGGGTCAGCTAAATAAATGTCTTGATAGCTTTGTTTTATGTTGCTGGGTAATTCCGTTGCTGGAATGTCCGTGGTGATCGAAGGCATAACTATGAATTCGAGATCGAACTTGGGATCATTGTTCTCCCGCGGCAGAACACTGCATGAAGTTATACCTGCAATGTTACTTACGACTGTCGAACCTACTCCGGACAACGATTCTAAAGTCGGCGTAGGACGAAGCCCGACACGCTTTGCGCATGCGGTAGTCATAATACACTCATGAGAGCAGCTGTCGATCAGAGCGCGTGCTGTAAATGTACTACCATGCTTATTTTGCAATCGCACTACAGCTGAGCCGAGTAGCTTAACGACTCGTTTTGAGTTCGCATAAAGCGAGACAGCAGGATTCACACAAGTCAAGATTGTAGTGGGCGCATCAGATTTACTCGATGATGAACCGCTAGATGACAAACCGGCCGCTGTCGCACTCGGGGTTTCACTGTAATGTAAAAGCGTGTTGTGTCTTTTGCCGCAGGTTAAACAGCTTGTTTTAGAATAACAAGTAGCTGCTGAATGCCCCGCACGTAAACAATTAAAACAAAGTTTTAATTCAGCTATCAGTTTTTGACGAGACTCTCCATTCATCTTATTCAATTTTGTGCATTTGTAAATGCTGTGCTGTAATTTGCAGCATGGGCAAATTTGATTAAACGGCACGGATTTTGATTCATTGTTCGAGACTACGAAGGACCTTTTTGTATTATTTTGTTTTGGCGTAGCGGGAGTGACAGACGGCTTACACAATTCCAAAATCCTAAGTTGATTTTGCAAATATCGTAGCAGTTGATCGCAAGTTGGGAGCTCCTGACTACCAAGACCGCTTTGTTCTTCAAACTTTTGTTTTGTTGCCGAATCTAACGATCGCGAAGCCATGTAAAACAAAAGAAAGTCACTCAAATTGTTTATTTTCATGACAGTCAACGCATTGACACATTCCTTCAACGTACCGCTGGAGCGCGACAACTCATCGTAAGACGCAGATGACATTGGTTTTAGTTTGAGTATTCTGTCTAAATAGGATGTCGCTAGAACCCTCTGGTTATCATAACGCTCACGTAACGCGTCAAAAACTACCGCGTAATTCGATGCGGTCACTGGTACATTTTTTGCTATGCTCAACGCTGGACCTGACAAGCAAGACACCAAATAGTGGAACCTTTCAATATCAGATAGCGATTTGTTCGCGTGAATCAACGGCAGATACGTGTCAATGAATATCGGCCAGTTTTCTAAATGCCCGTCAAACTTTGGCAGATCTATTTTTGGTAGACGGATGTTTATCTTTTGTTCTCCCGTGACACTAGAAGCAGATTCTGATACGTCAGATGTTTTATTGAATGTCTCCGCCACTTCTAATATAAAATAATACAATTCATCGAAAGCTGCTAACGATTTGAAATCGCTCTTTTCTTCCGGGTGCAACGCCAATGCTAGAATGTTAATTTTCTCTGTCATGTCATAAAAGTCAGATTTTAAAGCTTCTAGATGCTTGACGCGCACTAAAAAAGAGGAAACGCTATTTTTTCCTGTCTGCACCCTTTTAGCCATGTCATACATAATGTTGACTGAGGCAAACACATGTTCTCTCTTTGCGAGAAGAATCTTGCACTCTGCTTCCCGTTTAGTCGACATTTTTGAAACTACCTCAGTCCTAACAAAATGTACTTATAACTCTCTACGCTACAACAATAAAGTATTATAAAAATAAAATATAAAACGTTTAAAAATATTTTATTATTTCCGAGTACAATTTTCCCTAGAACTCGGAAGGAGAAAATCCCTCGACACGGTGCAACTCTAATTTCTTCGATAGGACTATATCCGGCACGGGTACAATCCGGCTCGGACGAACCAAATAATGGTTGGACACCGCGGAGGGAGGCCTCCTTGACCGTGTTAGGGTTTAAATTTATGATTTGAAATCGGCCAATCCCTAGGAAAGGCAAAGCTACGCAACTACGGGGCTTACCTTGATCCTTTCTCGGCGGCGATTCCCTGGTACCAGGATCGTGGAGTGGTGCTGGATACAGTCTTTATACTGCACAGCACATTAAATTCCTCAATTTTCACTCCACTCTTTTCCCGAAATTTTCTGTACTGTTTGACTCAATTGTTTTTTCATATTTTATAATTTTTTTTAACTTCTCTACGGAGGTCGGCGCGCCGAAGGAGGCTTGCCACCATAGAGTACGCAACAGCTATTAGACATTTTTTTTAGGTGTATTTTTATTAAAAACTCCCTACTATAAAAGAAATATCAAGCGTAAAATTGAGAAGTACGCGTTTTTTTGGAACTTTTTTTTTTCAAAAATATTGAATCAACATGCTGTTTTTTTCTCAAAACACTTTATATTTTAAAACTGTGATTATTTCAATTGCATTTTTGGAATTATGTTAGACTTTGTTATTCCATAGAAAACATGATCGAAAATTGACTGGAAATGATCATTTTACGAAAACTTGTGTTACTAATAACTAGTAACACTCGTTTTCGTAAAATTTCCAGTCAACTTTCGATTTTTTTTAATCAGCTGTGTCTTGATTTAACTAATATTTGTTCAAAATATTTAAATTTTATGAGATGAAGCTTTTATTTGTTGTTGTTTTCGTTAGAATATCTTCAACACAAGACCCACAACTCTTCACAGGCTACAAAAAAATTCAAGGATGGTCAAGGATAATAATAAGCCAACCACTCATGATATTTATTTATTATTACGTAGTTACACACATTCAGTATTTGATATTTTACACGTGACGTTAGGTACTTCCTGACACTGACAAATATACACTTCAATAAGTTATCAAAAACCAAGCATTGGTAGAACATAGATGTATTGAATTATTAAGCTGTGCATTAAGAACTCTCTGTCCTGTCAGTAACTCTGTGTCTGGAAGGTTGTGTTGTTGTGTTGTCTATGTGTACTTGTGCCTGTCAGTCAAGTCACTCATGTGTCAGTCAGTCAAGCAATTTCATTTGTATTGTTGTGTCTGTATGTGTCAGCGACTCACGGCACGGTTTTCGTTTTCGGTTTTAGTGCGTATTTATTTACCTAAAACTTGTTTGTTGTTGTTGAAATTTTCTCATCATTTGATGATCAGACATGATTAGTTAAATAGCAAGAAATTTATTTTGTGCTAGTTCCAATTAAAAATGTCTTCAAGTTCTGTTGAAGACATTCCAGAACAGTGTAGGGTAAGTTTTTTTATTTGAGCTCTAATAGTCGCGTAACCTTTGGTCTAATTCGTTCTTCAATAATTAGGATTGTAGCTACAGCTTATTCGTTTTCCTACATTAATCTTACAATACCTACCTACATAACTTGTCCGTAGTCTAATACCCACAAATTGCGTCATTGTTGCTCTAAACTGTCTTTGTTTTATATGGCGTAGTTATTTGTTTACGTTTTACATTTTGTGTAGTAATATCATCTGTTCTGACTTCTGTCTGTCTGCGGTATTTTACTTTAATTTACCATGAGTGTATTTATATACCTATCTATATACATAAAATTTGCAATGCCTGAAAAGGGCAAATAAGTTCTAAGTGCCATATTACTTTTAGGACCTCTTGTAACACTTATTTATGCAAATAAATATCTTGAATCTATGGGTACTATTGGTATAATAAGTAAAGTATTGTAGATTCAGACACTGCTACATAATGTCTATTCTGTTGCATTAAGCTACCCAAGCTGAAATGATGATGTTAAATGCTCGGCAAGCCTAGTTTTTTAGCATCATCAATCTGTGTGTGCAACAAAAGTAACCAACTCCCCACTAGATGCTGTACAATTGTACAAATAATCTTCAATAGATGGTTAAAGGCCTAGTTTAGATAATCATGTACAAACTTATTTAAGTTTGTACATGATTCATCATTATTTTATAGTCAGAATCTTAAATTATTTTTACAATAGCCAATAAATATTTAGGATATTATAAAAATTAAAAAATCCTCATAATTTCAGGACCTCTTTACACAAGATGGTGTACTGCTCAAGGCCTGCCTCTGGCGTCCAGTGTCCGACCTCAACTCTATCGGTATGCTCTGTATCATGCAGAATCCTGACAACAAGTGCATTGAGTGGAGACCCCTTGACTTGATAACCATCGACTCGGATACTCAGGACCAAGAGTGGGCAGTTGTTAATACTATTGGTAATATAAATACATATATCAAAATACTATCGCTATCGGAGCGCTCGTGACGTAGCTGGCTAAGTTGTTCTTAACAGATCAACGAAGTTAAGCACTGTTCCGCGGGGTCATCATTAGGATGGGGTGACTGCCAGTGGCAATTGTCAACTGAGCGCTCTCGTGCTTCGGAGGGCACGTTAATCAGTCGGTCCCGGCTATTATGCTATTCCATGGTCTATAATGACACCCTTAATGTTCCTACTGCTGGGACACTGGCCTCTCGAGCGAGAGTGATTGGGTCTTAATCCACCACGCGTACACAATGCAGATTGGTGGATGTCACATGTCTTTCGAATTTTAATTGTTGGACCGTATAAGAGCACTGGCATTGCGCACATACATTTTTCGTAAGGAAAAATCCATTGGTGCACAACCGGATTCGAACCCACGACCTTAGGATCGGAAGGCTGGGTCACTACCACTAGACCACCAGAGCTCTATGGTCTATCATCATCATCAGCCTTCTAATGTTCCCATAGTCTATGCTTGTGGCAAATTTCATATAGTCATCAAATAACACAAGCTCTGTTTAGCTTGGGGCTATATGGTGTTGTGTGGATTGTCCAGCATTATTAATTTATTATTTAATTTAGTCTTATTAAATTCCAGGACGCCGGCAGCGCACACTTAGTGGCAACATAACATCTGACTATGCGACCGCACGAGCTCGTATCATCAGAATACCCCTCTCCGAGCTTAAGAGCTTCCGGGTGACCAGTAAAAATCAGCAATTGCAACTGCATCTGACCAAACCCGGTATCTGGCAGACCACATTCCACTTCCAGCATCGCAATGCTGAGATATTCGTCTCACATCTGAAGAACCATGTGAAAACGGCTAAGGCGAGACATGATAAGAACACATATATGGTTGTTGAACCTAATATTGAATCACAGGTGAATGAAATAAACATTTTAATGCCCTTACAAGAACAACATAGTGCATTGACTGCACTGGCGTGCAATAGTTTAAATCTTTGTGACTGACAACTGGACTGTCTCTAGATAGATAGATAGAAATACTGTTTTGAACACCACATTCAATTTAATTTTATTTTATTTATTTAGCACACAAAACAGAATATAATCAACCTAAAAAAAAACTAAATTCAAATAAATTTAATAATAAATAAAATAAAATAAATATATGATTATTTCTACAATTTCAGGTCCTAAACAAGTCATTTGCTGAGTTGGACATCTTCACCGAGAACACAACAGATGTTGTCTGGAGTCTGGTATCCAACTTCAAGCAGAGGCCATACGAGACTACTATGGAAGCTTTCTCAAAACTCACTGATATTGGTTTGTCCATTTTATAATATACGACCCGTGCGGTTTCAACAGTACATATTATATTCAAGATAAAAAGTATGTGTTTTTCCAGGACTTAAGCCATCTACATTCCAAATTTATTATTAATTCGAAAATTGAGAATTGAACGTAATTACGTGAATTGCTCTTTGGTTTGTAATCATTTACGATCCTCGAACGTTACCTACCAAAACGCAGGCTTAAGGCTCGATTACATATCACGATTCATCGTGACGATTTGAAGCAGGGAGCCTAAATCGCAAGGTGTAAATCGTTGTTAGGCAGTTCGTCGTCGTTTCACGTTTCATGCAGTGTCTACCTTTAATTGATTGTGCAATTAGCTATGGATAATACTTAGTGTAAGTTTAAGTATTGTATGTTGTGTATGAAATATTGTTACAATTGTTGGTAGACCAAATAAATAAAATAAATAAAAAATAAAATTCATCGTCACGATGAATCGTGAAATGTAATCGAGCCTTTAGAAAGGCGATTTAGGGAGGCTATCGTGTAGTGTAAACAGAACGTCCGATCTGTCGTCACGGCTCATCATGCCGACGAATCGTGTAATGTAATAGGCCTTTTATTCACATCCTACCTACTATTCTCGCTAACCTACCTGCATTAGTCTTAAACTACCTACATTATAATAATAATAAGATAATACTTACGCACGGTTAACTTTAGTTTTACCTACATTTATTAGATACCTCGACATAGTTCTAACCTTTTTAGTAATTATTATGTACCTAAGAGACTACAGATAAGAGGGGCCTCTTCTCACACAGGTTATCAAAACTTAACTGAAGAGCCCTAAACCTTGTAATTTTAGAAACTGTAATTTAAATAAAACATATATTGATTTTTTTGATTGATTTTGAATATCAATCGGTTACGTCCTCGGAGATACGTGGTAACAAACATACACACAGACTTTCGCATTTACAATATATATGACTAGCGACGTATATTTACAAACTATATGTAACATATAAAATAAACCTTCGCTTGAATCACTCTCTCTATTGATGAAAACTGTATTAAAATACTGGTAGTCTAGTGGTAACCCTGCCTTCCGATCCTAAGCTCGTGGGTTCGGATTCGGACGTGCAAATTTGTCTATTAGATTTTTCTAATAGAAAAATTTATGTGCGCAATGCCAGTGCTCTCATCGTGATGAAACCGGCATGTCCAAGAACTAAAAAATCGAAAGACGTGCCAATCCGCGTTAGGTCCGCGTGGTGAATTAAGACCCTAATACTCTCGCTTGAGAGTAGTGTCCCAGCAGTGGGAACATTAGAAAGCTGTCATCATCATCATTAAATAATAAATAAAAAAATAATGCTGGACAAACCACACATCATCATCTAGCCCCAATTTAAGCAGAGCTGTGTTATGGGTACTAGATGACTGATATATATACTTAATACAAAACATAGATCGATATTTTTTATTATACATAGAAAATACCCAGAACACCACCCGGAACAAATATTTGTAGATCGTACAAACATTTGACCCGAGGCGGGAATCGAACCCGCAACCTTCTCGTCGCAGGCGGACCTGCGCCCACTGCGCCACATCAATTGCCAAATATAATCATTATCTCATAACTTGGTTTATTTATTTATGTGGACCCCCTTTTCCGCATTTCCGCGTTATGCGTGGGGGGGAGCTGACCATGCGTGAAGCCTAGCCTCGTAACTTGGTTACTAATAGTCTGAAGTTTGAAGTTTACTTACATCCCCAGTTTACTACGGTAACGAAGGTGCTAACGGCAAACGCGATATGTCTGAGGAAGTGGCGGATTTGCTCAGCAAGAGTATGAGTACCTTGGAAGAGTCTACAACGACTCACACCACTCGGAACGAAGAATATGAAGTTATCAGTGTGAAGCCCACTCTACCACCGCGACCTAGCATACCTAGGTACTGATATTTTTATTTTTATATTTATACTAGTAGACCCGGCGCGGTTTCACTCGAGTTTTTTTTTTTTTGCAAATTTTTACTCCCTGTATATTTTCTCACTGTTTAACTTTAAACCTTCCCTGAACTTTAACTAACATTTCAAGACCAAAATTAGCCAAATCGGTCCAGCTGTTCTCGAGTTTTAGCGAGACTAACGCACAGCAATTCATTTTTATATATAAGATATTTTATAAAAACTAAGTACCTAGGTATGTTTCTAAATAAACTGGTAAAATAAAGTTTTATTAAGTTTATTTTTAGGAGTATGATGTTGCAGAGGCACTCCGCTATCGCCGGAAAAGTGGGAGGGTCTTCAGGACCCGGCGGGCCGGGTCACCGAGATCGAGGGGGTGAAACAGCTCATATTCAGGGGGGTGAGTTCTGTTTACTTACTACTGGCGACCCGCCCCGGCTTCGCACGGGTGCTTAAACTACTAAACATTACTCTATCTAAAATCCGTTGCGTTGTTTAAAAGATCATATGTTAATAAATATAATTCTAATATTATTCCTATTATTAAGAGCCCTATCCTTGACAATCCTTGAATTTTCTTGTAGCCCGTGAAGTTTCAAACACTATTGTGGCTCGTGTGTTGAAGATATTTTAACGAAAATAAAAACAAATAAAAGCTTTATCCCTTAAAATTTAAGCCAACAGAGCAAATATTAATTAACTCAAGACATAACTGATTAAAAATAATAATTAGTAACGCACGTTTCGTAAAATGAGCAATTCCAGTCAACTTTCGATCATTTTTTCTACGAAATAACAAAGTCTAACATATTTCCAAAAATGCAAATATAATAATCACAGTTTTTCACTTTAAGTGAATAGAGAAAAATACAACATGTTAGTTCAATATTTTAGAAAAAAGACGGTCTAAAAAACGCGTACTTTTTCCAATTTTACGCTTGTTATTTCTGCTAAAGTAAGGAGTTTACAATAAAAATACACCTACTTAATTAAAGTTTAAGTTTTTATTAAATAAATACAACGAAGAAAATAGTCTAATAGCATTGCCTTTTTTTAATACGAATTTTTTAAAATCACACCTTAGCGCACTTATAATCATATCGATCGAAGCAGCGACTCTCAAACCGCGCTGAGCGCTTATGGAGGGAGGACGTATCGCTCCTCGTCGCGCGCGCTATTACTTCTACTATATAAAGATACATTAACGCGAACTTTATGAATTATATCGCTAAATCTTGGAAAGGCCTCTTAATAGTTTTTATATGATAATATGTATCCAGAAAAGTGGGCTCATGTAGTAACACCATGGCTGCCTGAGGATGGAAGGCGACGTAGGGGTCGGCCGCGAAAGCGCTGGCGTGATGACCTTGACGTTTTTGATGTAGACTGGTGGGATATTGCCAAGGACAGAGATAGATGGAAGGAATTGGGGGAGACCTTTGCTCAGCAGTGGGACACAATAGGTTGAAAAAAAATAAAAATATGATAAAGGAGTTGTTTCACGTATTATGGAGCCGGGTCCTGGTCTTTTGTAGGGGTCTAGATAATTAGATAATCATTAAAAAACCATTTAACAGTGTTTGTTTATTTTATTTTGGCTTCTTTCATAATCTAAAGTAAGTTTATCTCTGTGGAGTCTTATATTTTTCTAAAATTTTTTCAATGGTGTTCCAGAGACCACTGTGAAATTGGTCCTTTGTAATTGGTTTGTTACCTAGGCTATCTATTTGCACGCCAAAGTTGGCAGAACACTGTCTGGGAGGTATTTCTTTCAAAAACATCTACTTTTGTAACCCGTGTTTGCAAATAAATATTCTGATTTCTGATTTCTGAAAGGGATAGCTGGGAGCGACATTATTTTACACTGTGTATTTATTATCTCGCCTTTTTCATAGTTGTTAAGCCATGACAGATGCCTTGGGGCGGTCTAAAATCTCTGCCTCCAGAGTTGGCCACTGACTCATACAAAC
Source organism: Colostygia pectinataria (assembly GCA_951394395.1). Lineage (NCBI taxonomy): Eukaryota > Metazoa > Arthropoda > Insecta > Lepidoptera > Geometridae > Colostygia > Colostygia pectinataria. The sequence continues at coordinate 11,319,357 of OX596355.1, forward strand.
TTACTTACTTTTCTATTTCCAGGGTATAGCGCATTCAATAAGGCACTCAGTATGGAAATATTTACTAGACTACCATCCATGGCAGATGACGCACTCTGAAATCAAGGTTCTCCAGAGGAAACGAACTGAAGAGTACTTCTCAATGAAGCTACAATGGCGTTCTATGACAGACGGACAAGAAGCAAGGTTTATATCATATCACTTACAAACTTAATGAATATTTGAAGAAATACTTAAATTGTGATGTAGTAATAGTAATACCTCCTTTGGTATTGTATAGAATAAGTACTTATTATTATTAAATTTAGATTACCTTATTGCGAGAAAAATAATTTATTTTAAGATCCTATGTACCAATGTGAAGCAATATATGAACATGATTATAATCATCATAACAGCCTTCTAATGTTGCCACTGCTAGGACACTAGCCTACTTGCAAGCGAGAGTGATACGTCCTCATATAAAACTGTGCCATCCACTAATCCGCATTGGGTCCTCCCGCAATGCGGATTAGTGGATGGCACAGTTTTCGAATTTCTAGAACTTCTTTTCTTTCTTTCACCGTAAGAGCATGGCATTGTGCACGTAAATTTAATAATCCATTGGTGCACGACCGGGTTTGAACTCACGACCTTAGGATCGGACGGCGGGGTCACTACTAATAGACCACAAGACCTAGACACTCTATACAGGGTGTTAAGACGCTTCCCTGCCTGTGCCTCTGTAGTACGCTTAGCTTTTTTAAACTACACAACTAATTTTAATGCGGTTTACATCCATAAATATAGTGATTCCCGAGGAAGGTTTACACTTATGTATATCTTAAAGACCCCTGCGAAGCCACTGACATTAGTCATTAATTAGTAATATAATTACTTACATGAAATTAAATAATTTATATTTTAGATTTTCAGAATACCGAGACCGGAAAAGCTTAGTCGAGAAAGATGTCAACCGAACAGACAGAACACATCCGTTCTACGCGGGCGACGACAACCCAAACCTCATCGTCTTACAAGACATTCTGATGACCTATGTCATGTACAACTTCGACCTGGGCTATGTACAGGGCATGAGCGATATACTAGCGCCGTTGCTGCTGCTGTTAAATCATGAAGTTGATAGCTTTTGGTGTTTCGTCGGGTTCATGGATAAAATCGTAAGTCACGATGGTTGACCTATGTCATGTATCTGCATAGTATAAAGCAAAGTAGCCTGTTTTCGATAGCTATTGCAATTTCGAGTCGGGAACTTTTCGGTTTTAGATTATCATTCTTGAGATCACTCAGATTAAAAAAACGACAAATATCCAAATGTTTTACAATTTTTTTTTTTTTATACCACTAAACTTGCAACCAATCCACACAGCATCATCTAGCCCCCAAGCTAAGCAGAGCTGTGTTACGGGTACTAGATGACTGATATACTTAATAAATAGATATATATTTTTATTATACACATTCAGAACAAATATTTGCAGATCGTGCAAACATTTGTGCTATGAGTATTTTCTATATAATAAAAAATATCTATTTAAACAATAGATTGTATTAATTTTATTATATCAGGCATCTAGTACCCATAACACAAACTCTGCTGAGCTTGGGGCTAGATGATGCTTGATGGACTGTCCAGCATTTTTTTATACCACTAAAGTGGCAACCAAGCGTGCGGTCCACTTGATAGTAAGCGGTTACCGTAGCCTATGCACGCTTGCAACATCAAAGATATCAGTTGCGTGTTAACTTACACGTTAGAAAGTCTCATGTGCCTGTAATTTTTCACAGGCATCCAACTTCGACATGGACCAGGCTGGCATGAAGAACCAGCTGGTGATGTTGCAACAGCTGATCACGTTCGCGAGTCCGGAGCTGGCGAAGCACCTCGCCTCCAAGGACTCCGGGAACATGTACTTTTGCTTCCGGTGGCTGCTCGTCTGGTTCAAGAGAGAGTTCTCGCATAGGGATATTATGAGGTAATAAAAAAGCTGTTAAAAAAAAATTGTTAAAAATCTTTATTTAGTAAAAGGGACTTAGGCAACATTATTTTATATGATATTAATAAATGTATGGTGGAAAGCAAGAGGAAACTACCATCATTAACTATTCCTTAGTTATTCATCCTTGACTAAAACCTAACAATATTTTAAAAGGATGACTGCCAACCTTCAGTAATGGAGAGGCACTTTAAGAAGAAGATTAACAAATATTGTGTGTTTTTTTTTTTATATTTATTTATCTTAATCTAGGATTCACAGTTTTCTTAATTGTATAATATAGGTAAGAAGTTAAGTTGTTTCTTGTAAGTAAAAAATGCTGTGTGAAAATACCTTCGTGCCAGTGTTGCATTGAGTTCCTCGCTCTAACTAGGTAGAGACCTGTACGTAGATGCGAGGGATCTCTGCTTCAGCTAATACTCAAATCACCTATTGTTATGCCCTAATGGGCGCACATTGTGATCCGCCTACCAATAAACCTACCAATGTGATGACAATAAATAGATCTCACTGCGGATCTCGGCCGTCGTGAAGTTTCGATGCGTAATAGAGCTTTTTCAAACTGAATTGTCTTAGCGCATCACAAACGGCTGACTTCACGGAAGCCTAGATCCGTTGTGCGAACTATACCTGCCAATGTGATGACAATAAAAAGATTGAGTATTGAGTATCACAGTAAACTATAGTTGATGCCAATCATGACACTCACACATACAGCGTCACTGTATACGTACTTACACAAGCCATGCGTGTGGTGATTGCGACTCGTTAGTTTCATACATTTTATTGATGACCCAGCGCGGTTTCACTCGCGTTATTTTTCCATAATTTCTCACCGTTTAAACCTTCCCTGGACTCCCACAAACATTTCAAGACCAATATTAGCCAAATCGATCCAGCCGTTCTCGAGTTTTTGCGAGCCTAACGCACAGTAATTCATTTATTTATATACTATTACTATAATATTATAAAGAGAGAAGATTTGTATTTTTGTTTGTTACGAATAAACTCAAAAACGACTGGTCCGATTTCAAAAATTCTTTCACCATTAGAATGCTACATTATCCCTGAGTAACATAGGCTATATTTATTACTAGCGACCCAACCCGGCTTTGCACGGGTGCGGTTTCTTTGCATTCGTGGAACGGACTGCTAGTAATATATAAGATGATAAGCCTTAATTTAATGTTTCTAGGCTATGGGAGGTGCTGTGGACAGGGTTGCCATGCAGCAATTTCCACTTACTGATCTGTGTTGCCATACTCGACGCGGAAAAGGAGGTTTTAATAAGCAGAGATTATGGATTTACAGAAATATTGAAAGTAAGTTAAAACGCAGCGTTTCTTTAAGTAACTCGTTAAACGAGTCAGTTTTTGTTAGGCCATGACAGAGGCCTTCGGGCGGCCTAAAAACTATTACCAGAGTTTGAAAAAGCCGGGACCGACTGCTTAACGTGCCCTCCGAAGCACTGGAGCGCTCAGTTGAAATTGCCACTGGCGGTCACCCATCCAAATGATGACCCCGCGGAACAGTGCTTAACTTCGTTGATCTGTTAAGAACGACTTAGCCAGCTACGTCACGAGCGCTAATATTAGTGTGATTATAATTTTTGAAGAGTAGTAGAGTTCCTTGTGATAGAGCTCGTCCGGGGAAGGACTACCACCATACCTATTTCTGCCGCCAAGCAGTAATGCTCGCATTGCTGTGTTCAGGTTCGAAGGGTATGGCTTCCGGTGAAATTACAGGCACACGAGACTTTCCATCTAACGTCTCAGGGTGGTAACACGCAAGTGATATCTATGATGTTGCATGCGTATAGGCTACGATAACCGCTGACAATTAAGTGGGCCGTGCGCTTGGATACCACTTTAGTAGTATAAAAAAAAAGAAATTATGATGTGTGATGTGATTTCTTTTTATTACAGCATGTAAACGACTTATCAATGTGTTTAGACGTCGATCGAATACTAAGTTCCGCTGAAGGTATCTACCACCAAGTCGTCTCCGCGCCGCATCTCACCGATCAAATCCGCACTATTCTAGGCCTGCCTACACTCAACCTATCAACATCAACACACTCCGACAGTTCCACTGAAGATACAGAAGCTACCGCATCGAAAACGGTCGAGCAAAACGGTAGCGACGGTAAGGACTACAACCAGGAGGAAGTGGACGAAGTTATGTATCAAATAGGATTAGATATGAATTTCTGAGGCACGTAATTGTAGCTTGGTTTGCTTGTAGTCATGATTGGAGTAAATACTTTGTTTACAGAAATAAATCTACACCAATATTATAAAAAGGAATGATTTGTATTTTTGTATTTTTGTTTGTTATGAATAAACTCAAAAACTATTGGTCCGTTTTCAAAAATTCTTTCACCATTAGAATGCTACATTATCCCTGAGTAACATAGGCTATATTTATTACTAGTGACCCGCCCCGGCTTTGCACGGGCGCGGTTTCATTGCACCCGGGCGAAGCTGGGACGGACTGCTAGTAAATAATAAACTGAGTAAATGAAATGAGGTTCACGTCGGCGAGGTGGGGCGAGCGCCCGGTTCAAAAGCGTGAGCTTGGTTTGATACCCGCTGTGGGACAAATGTTTGCATGATCGCGAATATTTGTTTCGGGTCGGGGTGTTTCTATGTGTTATAAGTATCAAAAAAACTTTTATAATAGAAAAAGAATCAAAAAAATAAAAGAAAAAATTAAAAATCTAACCTCAATAAGCAATTTTCTGTAAACAAGTTTATTTATAGCTATTTGTACCTAACAGTGTTTGGTTGATGGTTTGTGCTCAACAGTAATTAAAATCTATGGTCAATGTTCCAGGAATCATCTTTAGATTCCTTGAGCATTGTTCTAGAATACAAGCCTAGAGATTCAGAGCGCTTCTTACTTCAAATGCTTGGATTTGCAATTATATTTTGTACCTTGCACTTCATTGTTTCATTTTTAAGTGTAATAAAACTACAACAGTTTCTAGTAGATGTATCTAACTGTCTAAAATAGGCTACTAGTATTATGATTGTAGTATAGTAATATTTGATAAATTATATGACAAAAACTAGTATGAATTAAGAATAAGTATATTATTCATACTGTTTCTTTTGATGTAGTTTTAACTGTAAATATATAAGTACCGAAACAGTTTTTATTTTCTTATTTCCACTGTACTCTGTGAAATACCAATTCATTATTGCAAAATGGTAATATATCATTTATCTTACAGCCATACCTAAATGGATGCATGAGGTATTATTTTAATTAGATTTAAGAAGATTCCGTTATGGTGATATTTTTTTTTTTTACTTTTAGGTTAGTATGTTCTAATATTTATTTTCTACTTTGCAGGATACACTCGAATATAATGGAATTCAAATACATATTGTAACAAAATCCGTTTGGGCGTTGCTAGCCTGATGTAAAATAATTAAATATGTGATTGGAATGTCAAGAATATACATGACTGGACTTGGAATGTGATATTTTATACTTTTATAGAACATGCAAATTATCAAAGTACCTATATGTATTTTAAACTGCTTGGCATTAGGTTCTTAATATGACACCCACTGAGTAAAAAACTAACTAATTTGTGTCAATTGCATTGTAATTGGTTGGAATTTTAAAGGTGCTAATAAAGTTATGATAGGAGTTTAGACAATTATAGTATACAAGCAATGATTTGTTACTTTATTATTTTGTACAAAGTATTTTAATTCAGATTTGTGTAGATAAGTGCCTTGTTTATGTTAACTTAAGTGTTTAAATTCTCGTTATTTCTTCACACTTAATTATTTTTGTATAATCAACACGTCATGGCATATTTTTCATTAAAAAGTTAAAGAAACTGGTTTTTGCTATTTATTCAATGTCAAAGTTAAAAATCTTTTTATTCAATTATATCTCAAGGATCATTTTGAAATCTTAACACATTGACTACGAACTTTTTTTAGCTAGGTGAATATACACACCAGTTTCACGCGCCTCAGCCTAGAAAAATCTGACGGCAAACTTAGCTATTTTTAAATAAGACCTTAGGTAATAAGTCTACTGCAAATATGAAGGATATAATTTTATAATAGGTTTAATTGACAGTACATATTCAGTTATAATGAGATCAAATAAAACTTTGTACTAATAATTTTGCTAATAATTTATAGGTTTAATACATTAATTTGAGGCATTTGAGAGTGGGACTTCAAATGAACATTTAAACCATATCTAGTCTGGTATGACTTGTCGCACAGATGGCAGTGGAAATTTTTAACACCGGTGTGGGTAAGTGAATGTCTTTGCAATTCAGATTTGGAGAAAAATCTTTTCCCACAGCTATCACACCCATACTTTTTCTCCAGCAAGTGATTTTTCCTAATATGTGAGCTTCGAGAGCTTGATGATATAAATGTGGCATTACACAATTCACATTTGTGGTTTCTTGTTCTTTTGTGGTTCCATAGAACATGAGAATGCAGTCCACCTAAAACTTTAAATTTCTTTGGGCAAAACTTACAACAGTATGGACGGTCACTACTGTGGGTGCGCATGTGGATTCTAATGTATCCTGGTGGGTAAGACTTGCCACACTGATCACATTGACGTAATACTCTCTGTGACTTATCTTTTTCTTTATACATGCTCGGTTTGCAAGTATGTGCATTTAACTCTTCTTCAGTGTAGAATCCATCCCAGCATTGCTCACATAGTAATGGCTTCTGGTGGAGTTTTCTATGTAAAACTAGTGAACGAAAGTCTTCAAACTTTTCATTGCAATATGTACAGTCTCGTCCTACAGTGCATTTCACAGGATGATTTTCTTTACAATGCTCGCTGAGAGATTGGATTGAACTAAATTGTGCCTTGCATTCAACACAGTATAAAATTCTTGGTTGTTCTTGTGTTTTATGTTCTATTTTAATAGTCCTTCTCTTGAACCGCACTTTCTGTTTCGGCTTTTCAATATTATCTGATGCAGAGTTAGCAGATTCATAGTTCACAGATTCATTCGCGGAGTCAGACTGGTTTGTGTTTCCCGATAGAGTCCTTTGGCTGAATTCTATGAGGATTTTAAAGGAGTAGGTGATAGTAAGCTGGTGGACACAATTGATGCAGATAATGTTTGGATAAGAGGGATCATCTGTCACCTGTAATAATAGGCGAAAAATTAGCATATCTGTGATGATACTCATCATTTTATAACCTTATATTACTTCACTTATAAAGATACTTGGTACATAAAGCTTTACAATCTCAGATAATTTATAATAGATTGCATTTATATTTTATTTGTTTATTATTTTAGTTATTATGAGGGAGAGGACAAAGATATTTTGCTAGTGAATATTACCTACCTTGTAACTATAGAATTTTTCTAAAATATCCAATATTTTAATGCTTTCGCCCGAGATGAGAATACTAGAGTTTATTTGGCGCATTTCTTTTTCACTACCCAGACAGGTACGACAGCACCCTTTATAATCCATGCTCAGATTACTAGTAAGAAATAAATAAATCAAGTCGAGTTTTCTAAACAACAACAGAGAGAATGTAAGCAAAAAATCACATTTTTTTTTCTTTTTATTTAAACGTACGTACTGTAGTGCTTTTATCTCTCTGTTGTGGCACAGAGTACCTAATACAGAGAAACAGCCTCAAAGAACGCGTTTCTGTAGGTACTTCACTACATGCGCAGCGATGTGTGCGTGAGCGTTCACCGACCCGACAGGTTCACGTACGAGAGCTAGCGGATGGTTCGGGAGTTTTCGGGTGGCTCCGGCGCAACCGAGCGGACGAAGCGGCAGGGACGCAAGCAGGCCGCGAAAGGTACTCGTATGTTGGCGGGCGCGAGTTACGTAGTAGGTAACCGCAAAATAAATAATGTTGAACAATCCACAAGGCATCATCTAGCACCAAGTTAAGCAGAGCTTGTGTTATGGGTATATACTAGATGACTGTTATCTACTTATACCTACTAATATTATAAAGAGAAAAGATTAGTATTTTTGTTTGCTAAAAACAAACTAAAGAACTAGACTTGTTCGATTTAATAAATGATTTCATCAATACTACGTACCTACTGCGTAGGTACTACGCACGTTCGGAATGACCACTCCCTGCCCCCCACCGGTTTTACTTACCTCACCTGGCTGCAAGTATGCCGGCCGGCACCTTTTCGCCGGCACTGAAGCCGAGGGCTAAGGCAGGCACGCGTTTATTTTGATTTTGTGTAGGTTCAAGCGCGTGTATGCCAGAGCGAGCGAAAGTTTCCATGTCACTATCACATGGTCGGTCATGTCTGTCACTGAAAATGTCTATGATGTCACATCAGTGTCTACGCTGAGTAAGTGTCAATAGTGTCATGTCAGTCACGCAGGCTGTCACTGTCAGTGGCTGGCGAGCGAGCGAGCGAGGAAATTAACCCGGCCACAGACGCCACAAATTAAAAGAAGAAAAAGAGCGAGGAAATAATATTGTCTTTTGCAAATTAATTTTATTTTATTATTTCACGATGTTTTTCCAACCCCTCGTTATAGTACCACCGAAATCATCACCACAGAAGCAAAAATCTACCCGCAAAAAACGCAAGAAACAAAAGCAGAAAAACAAAAAAAAGGAGGCTACGCAAGTAAAGCAAAACTTAGCGAACACCATGTCCACTTGGGCCGAGAACTTTACAATGGCTGCTACCTGGCAGCTGAAGCATCAGGTGGCGATGTGGAAGGCCAGAGCGACGGCTTTGGAATACGAAAACCAAATACTACGCGACACATTACGACAGTTTTATGTGAACAGTGGCACGATTGCGAACCCTGGTACTAGAACCCGAAATGCGGTTCGAAAAAACAATGCAAACTCACAGTTGATGGATTATGAGCGGAGCTACATGGATTGTATGCCGAGTGTTAGTGCGTCTTGCAAGCAGAATAGTGATGCTGAATCTTCAGATAACCCAGAAGATGAAGGGTCAGAGCTTGAATTAGAAATAAGTGAAGAATACATGGCTTTTCTTAGACAGAACTTTGAGTACAGAAAAGCACGCGAAGAGCGTAAAAAAAGAGAGGCTGCTGAAGAGAACAACAGAACCGATGTCATCGATCCCCAACCTGCTAAAGATAAAACAGAGGAGTTTAAACATCTTTATGGTGACTGCTGGCAGCGAGTAGCTGCTTTGGACTCCTACATGCAATCTCAGTTTATATCGTTGTGTGACAGTGAAAAACCAGGCTTCTGGCCAAACATACCTCTTCGATTCTAATGATTTACCATGTTGATGTAATCATTACATTGTATAAAGTAAAGTCTCTTTCCATTATCTGTCCCTCTGTATGTATGTATGCTTAAATCTATTAAACTATCCAATGGATTTTGATGCAGTTTTATCAATAGACAATAGTGAATTAGGAGAATGGAAAAATCATCCAACAGAAGGACAGGTTGCTAGTTCTGTATAAAATAATGTTTAAAAAGTTGGATTAACATCAAAGTCTGGTAGAGATTTGTATAGTTCGCACAGCGGATCTAGGCTTTCGTGAAGTTAGCCGTTTGTGATGCGCAAAGACAATTTAGTTTGAAAAAGCTCCATTGCGCATCGAAACGGCTAATTTCACGACGGCCGAGATCCGTTGTGAGAACTATACTAGATATTAATGTTCATAGAAGTGGTTTTATTTGAATTTTTTTGGATAATATAATGCAGTGTAAATTAATTGAATTGGTTTAAAACCAAGTATTGATGTCGGTTATTTTTGAAACTTGATATTCTTATGTAGTATATTTATGTATAAATATTTTGTCTATTGAATAGGTAAGCCATTCAGAAGGGCTATTATGTAATTCTTTTGCAATCTTTCGCACTTGGTTTCTAGTGTTTTTCACTAATATAAAACTGATATATTTTTTATGATTATGACAGCTTATTGACAAGTTGCTGTTTGAAATAGGATCGCAACACAGTTGTGTAATAGCACCGCTAGTGACGGAGTTATTATAGTCAATACGAGTATGTCATAAGTATCTAAGTATGTAAATACTATTTCAACTTTTCCCATAAAAACTTAAACCTGTAGAAATTGAAAAGTGTGTAGTATCTACACACTTTTTAATGATATTATTATAATATAATAAATCAGATAAGGACAGTATAGTTCTCACAACGGATCTCGGCCGTCGTGAAATTAGCTGTTTTGATGCGCAATGGAGCTTTTTCAAACTAAATTGTCTTTGCGCATCACAAACGGCTAACTTCAGGGAAGCCTAGATCCGCTGTGCGAACTATACCTTATGGTAGGTATATTAGGACACACTGATTATTAGAATTTTGATACTATTATAAGTTTTGATACCCATGGTGTAGTAATAAAGTTTTTAAATAATTTATATGATGTATAATTTCATTTGTAATCTTACTACTTATAAATGAGAATGTTTAGATTAATAGATGGATATATGTTATTTACATAGATAGATAGATAGGATAGATAAATGGTTATGAATGGCACAGAAATATATACCTATACCTACCACAGATAACTTAATACTAGTCATATACCTACTTACCTACTTAGTCACCATGCTTCTGGGGTCCCGCCTTTTTAAACAGTTGTTAGGCCATGGAGGTCTTCGGGCAGCCTAAAAACTGTCTCTAGAGTTGGCCACTGACTATTCTAAAGCTTAACGCAGATCGGGACGGCGGCATGGCAAAAGATTATTCGCTATGACATAGGAGATTCCTTACCAATAACGTGTAACTTAGTAATGTGTTCTATGCGTGCCATAGTGTGTTATTTAAAAATGGTTTTCCGTATCTGTGTTGTTTCAACTATCGATAGGTTGACTTTGAAAAACAGTCAGACGAGCCCTAAAACGTGGCCCGTCGACAACTATTCCACGCAGATATCGTAACGTGCCCGCGTTTGGTCATAGCGAATAAGGCTCCAGAAAAAGTGCAGAGGAGAGGCAGGAGTCCTTCCATCAGATTGCTTTGCAGTGGCTCAGTTAGCGTTACTTTCAGCTTTCATACAATTTTACAAGTGTAAGAAAATTGTTCTTATTATAGATACCTACCTACACACCGAACGTGCGCCATACTACTTACTAAGTAACAGAACAGCCACTCCCCACCTCCCACCAGTCTTATTTACCTCACCCCGTTCGCAAGTTCGAGGGCACAGGGGCGCTGAAGCTAAGGGCTATACAAATAAACGGACGGAGCGCGCGGAGCATGCTGTCTCGCTCTATCTAATTGGTGCCAACCATGACACTCATAGAACAACAAAGTTTCCGTTTACACAAACAGTGCATGTGGTGAAGATGAGATTGTTCGGGGTGTGCGAAGATTTTCCATTACAGGCGGCCGAGCGGGCGCAGCCGACCTCTTCCTTGATCACTCTCTGTTAGCGTGCAATCTCTATTGATCTCCATAAACTGTCTAATAAGACATGGCTATGGCACAGAACAGAAGGGTATGGTTTCCGGTGAAATTACAGGCACATGAGACTTTCCATCTAAGGGTGGTCTCAGGTTGGTAATACGCAAGTGATATCTATGATGTTGCATGCGTACATAGGCTACGGTAACCGCTGATCATCAAGTGAGCCGTACGCTTGGTTGCCACTTTAGTGGTAGGTATAAAAAAAAAGTGATTAGTAGGTACTACGGCTATGGTCGAACGAACTATTTTTATAGACGGTTTGAGGTGGAGATCAATGGAGGCTGGTCGCTAACAGAGTTATGTGAATAATCCGCTGGTCGTTAGAACAGAGTAATAACAATTTCAACTGAGCGCTCCCGTGCTTCGGAGGTCACGTTAAGCTGTCTGTCCCAGCTTTTTCAAAGTTTCTAGGCCATGACAGGAGGCCTTCAGGCCGCCTAGAAACTTTGTCACCAGCGTTGGCCACTGGCTCATACGAACTTACGTACTTAGTACCTGCCGCGGAATGCGCGAGTGGCATGGATTCGTTGATTACAATTACATGCAAAAGAGCATGCTGCCTGATGGTAGGTCTAGTTACCACCCGCTTTCCCCAGAGACCTAGACAGGTTTTGTCAGCCTAGTTTATCGAAAAAAAACTATTTTGTACCTTTGAAATCAGGATCAGAAAAACATAAAAGCTAAGAGAAAGGTCCATGTATGATCGGAGAGACCTAGACGAGTTTCAACCTGGTTTTATCGAGAATCTGAAACTAAGTAAGTATTTTATAATGCGATAAACAAATAAACAAATACCTATGGGAAGAAATCATAACCAATCATAAAAAAAACCTATAAACTCCTGTAAACAAAGTATCTTATTTTTTGCGTCAATCATACAAAGCTCCGATAATCAAAAATTCGACGTAGTTACGACAAAAGGTCGCGCGTAGTGTGGTAGACCTATATTTTCATACAAAAGACATAAACGCGCTGCTACGTTCCAATTTTCCTACCACGAATGAGATTTTAAAAGTGGCTTCTATGCTTACTTCAGTGGCAAGTGTGGCAACTGTCTTTTGAAATACTAACAAAAATAATAAAGTTATAAAATAGACAGGTACTTAGAGCTTTTAAAACAGATAGGTAAATGTGTACTTTAATAGGCTGTTATAAAATTTAATTTTCCTACACAGCTTAGAGGTTTGTTAAGTTAAAAGTAAGTTTGCACTAACGGGACTGATTTTGTTCAAATATTTGGTCTGGTTTAATTATAAAATACCTTACTATATTAGAATACCAATCAAATGCTAAAGCTCTACATTAAACTATCAATTTTACTTGTTTGCATATTGATGCGCATGATTGTACATAATCAGAAATCACAATACCAAACACCATACAACGAGTCCCGTACAACAATACGACATCATCAACCCATATTTATCTTATTATTACACTTCAATCGCGTATCAATCGTCGAAAGCCCGGGTCCCGAAGAGATGCAGAATTGGCGTTAAAGCCTCACTAACTGGTAGAAAAGCTGTGGTTCAGGTATGCGGGGCAACCTGTTCTTTTCGAGGGGGTCGGGACGCCCCCTCTTTGCGGGTTCGCTAGTACCTCTACAGCCTTCGGCGTGGCTGGACCGGCGCGCGCGCATCTAACGCACCCAAAAACACGACATATAATTTAGAACAGTGATCATCGGATTGCAGTGAAGTGTCAAACGAAAATAGATACTGTGATTTGGTTTACGAGTTTAGTGTGTATTCAGTCAGGGTGTCTGCTTACGAATGAAAAACACGAATTGATTATGTCAGTGAACGAAATTGTGTTGTGTTGAAACTTAAGAGCAACTCTGGAGGTTGGTTCACGTTTTTTACTTATTCGCCTTACAGCTTGTGCTTCAAGCTTTTGACTTGAAAACTTCGAAAATAACTACAGCATACCCAATTTAAGATCTCAACCATGAAGTTAGTTGATAAAAAATATTATCTTAATTTAAAGTAATACCACAGATCTAAATACGATAGAGACATTAGTAGGCCATATAATGTAGAGTAGCTGAGAAGAGACTTATAAGTTTATGTATCTTCTCAGCTATGTTGTAGACTTAATAAGTATTGAGTCTACAACATTTTTAGGCATTTCACACATCACATTTATCTCTTGCAAGTTACGCACTAGTATAAACTCCGTCGGTACCTCAACTAGTCTTAGCTTCATAATTACTTTTTGATATGCCGGTGAATATTATAGAATAAACTGGTTGGGTACGGTTATAGGTACTATAGGAACGGTTCTATGTAAACTATTCAGCTTGAGGCGTTACTATTCAATTCTTTGGTTCAACGAATAATGTAGGCACCTAACCTACTAGGTATAGCAACTAATTCGTTTCGAAGTAAGTTAGAAGTTGTCTTTTGACACACTATTCTTAAATATCAGGTTGGTGTTTTAGACATAAAAAACTTACCTTAAACTTGGTCTAGCTTGTAATAGTCAATAGTTAAACATTATAATAGTAAAGTTCTTTATTTATTAAATAAAAACAACACAAAAATTATTCGTCCACTTGAGAGAACCGTCTCCGTAAATAAAATCATAATGTATTATGAATAAAAACATACATACCTACCTACATAGGTCCAAATTGGACTACCTATATCATTGCTTTACTGACTGACTGAGTGACTGACTGACCAGCATTATTATCACAGCCAAAAGCATAATAAAGTGGCTTCCTTCTAATCGAGAAGGAGTGCACTAAGAAATAAATTATGACGCAGGTGGAAAATTAAATTTTGAATGAAAAAAAAAAACACGATTCGAGCAAAGCGCGGGGCGTATCACTAGTTAAATTATAAAGGGCAATGCTAAGCCTCTATACCTATAAAATTTTAGAACTTCGTTCAACAAAACGTAATTAGGTAGGTACTTTTAAGGCACGGCTATTCGGTCCTACGCCCACATAATTGAAGAATGTAATTATTTACAGCTAAATTGTAGAATTTTCTCTTTATAAAAATTCTGATGATAGATAAGTAGGTACCTACTATATATACTTACGAGCTGAACCGCGCGGCTTTACCCGCGTTTTGCAGTTGTTATGCTATCCCACATCCCACAGGCAGGAACATTCAATTTTTAAATAAAAAGTAGCCTAGGTATCTGTTATTCCAGGATTTAAGCCATCTCCATTCCAAATTTCATGACAATAGGTTAAGCCGTACACAATCAGACTTTTGCATTTATAATATTATCTTGCTGTAAGCTTTTACAGAGCAAGAAACTCTTATTTAAAAATTTTCTAAATGATCAATCGAGTAATATAAGCTCTACCTACCCAGTTCCTATGAGAATCAGATAACTTTACTGATAGAAAGCTATGGCTAGACATCTGCTGTTACTTCTCGCGGGGGCATAAAATAATAACAATAAAATTATATAAAAATTGCGTTAAAATCCGTAGTTTAAAATACATAAGCGGAGGTAGGTAAGTATATTATTAATATAGAATAGAATATATAGAATAGAATATTTTTATTTGTAACAAGGTAGTACTAAAGGTAGTCTGGAAGAAATCGCTCATAAGCGATAAGACCGCCCATTGTACCTTGTGTGTTAATTGGTAATTTTAAGTTTTTTTTTTTCGGTGTACAATAAAGAATTTAACATTCATTCATTCATTTTCATTCATACTTAGGTATAAATACAAGCAAAAATAATAATCCTAATGATTTATTTAGAGTAGCTAGATGGTAGGTATTCGTACAAATAATGTTAGTTGTTCTGGTTACATAACATTTTTAATAATACACAAAGAGAGAGACAGACACCGGAACGACTTTAAGATGTAAGTATTTAGTTTTTAATTAATTTGTAGCGCTGGCGCTGGTAGATACTTTTCTTAACACTGATAAACTAAGCGTATATTTTGTGTATTCTGAAATCAGGAAGTTTTGTAAGTTCAATTCTTTATTCTTTGTTACTACAACACGATTGAAGATAATGTTAAAATCTTCCAAATTATTCTGAGCAATTTAACTTGACTGTTCTCACTTCAATTGAACGTTTACCAAATAGAATACAAAACACGTAGTTATTTGAAAAGTTTACAAGAAAACATTTATTGTAATGCAACGGAAAATACTTACAAAACGCAATTTAGATGTTACCAAATGGGATGTAGCCAAAATCATTAGCCCTTTATCAATTTCTTTCTTTCTATCGCAGGTTAAATATATTGCTACATTAAAACTATATTTTTTTTAAACATTAATATTCAGTGGGTTTCCAACGGGAGGGCCGGGCAGTCGTGGTGATAGGTAAGTACATCGAGCCTCAACAGTTCAACACATTGAATGCAAAGCAGTGTTATTGTTCACGTGTTTTGACGGGAACCTATTTCAATTTGTAATCAAACCTTTCGGTAGGTAGGTAGTTATATTAAGTCTTGGTTTAATATAGTTTTTGGTTAAAGTTACATCACATTACTTAGGTACTTATATTTAAGTTTTCTTACTTATGAGAAAAAGTCGAAGTAACTTTTTTAATATATTTTTAAGTTTGAAAACCGGACAGTGGTTTCTATATAATAATCTTTTCCATCACCAGACTAGGCTTATTTTTACTATTTGTAAACTACAATTCTTTTACATTATTTTTAAAATGAATTATAAATTGGTTTGAAGTGGTAAAAAATATTTAGTTTTTCAAACCAATTTATAATTCATTTTAAAACGGGTGTTTTCACGTACCGGTATATCGGTGAAGAGGTACCGGTAAATTTATAATTTTCTTTTTTTTTATATATAAGTAAATTTCTTTAGGCTATACCGATTTGAATAATTTTAGCCTTGAAATATTTGTAGAAGGCCAGAAAAGGTTAAAACGGTTAAAAATTAGGAAAAATTGCGTGAAAAATAACGCGATAAAACCGCGCGGGTATAAAAAATATTTATAATGAAATACCTAACTGATGTTATTTAATTATAATGAAACCTAGGGCTTATCACAAAACCAATACCTAGATCTGTAATACATTTTAGGCCATATACTTGTATAATATACTTAGGTACTTACTAACTCTACATAATTTTAAAAGTAATAGGTACCTAAATATAGTTTTAAGCAAAACAATAATGTTTCTATTATATTGCCAAAGTTAAATTCTATCCTTCAAACCATAACTCATTGTAGAGCTTGCGAGCGCGGCTCCGAGCTGGGGTATTCGTCCGGCGCGGCTGCGCCCGCGCATACGACGGATTTTTGACGCTAATTTGCTTAGAAATCCCTCGTTTTTTACACACCCACACCTGTTCGGCACTTCAAAGGGGTTTTGTATGCGCTAGGTGAAATGCCTGTTCTAAGTGCTTGATTTAACACACTGAACAAATCTGGGTTTGTTAAATAAATTTGAGTGTTCTCTTGATTTGGTTATAATGTAGTAAGTACCTCACTCGTAATAAGACAATGACGAACTCGTGACTGTGTTTATTAAAATAATACTCGTGATTTCAAAGAAACAAGTAACTTATTTTGACACATAATTTAATTTATGTTTGAGTTAGGTTGTCCTTTTAATTGCTTTTATATTATTTAATAAAATTATCTATATATAAAAAATAGTTTCGCAATTGTTATTAAGAGAGAATTCCTAAAATTTTAATTTAAAGGTATAAGTGCAGAGAAAATAGTAATTTTAGGACATAAATTATTGCAACATGAGTGTTGCAATAATTTATGTCCTAAAATTACGATTATGTTTATTTCTAACTATTAAATAAGTACACATTTCTGTCAATATAGGTAACTTAAATGAGATATTTTTGCAACGTGTTCATCAAAGAACAGTGCATCTTTTACCAAATCCACCGTAACTTTGACCATTCTACCTGCACAATGTTACCTGTTTTGAACAGGCCCTTTCTACAAAGACAGCCAAACAACCAGTACTTTTTTCCGAAATTGTTTGCACTGGCTAATATGGAGAGGAAACTATATATTTAAGAACTTGTGCTTTGAAAGAATAATATTTACATAGACGACTACATGAAATAATGTATGTAAGAATGAGAGTTCTAATATTTGCAATCTGATTTAGTTCTATTTTTTTATTCTGTTTTTTTTTTATTTATTCAGTCCGGTAGTGATTTGGATCAGTTGAGCTCTATAGGTCGTTTGTAACGGTCTTTAGATGGCTCTACTGTTTCATATGTATTTTGTAATGTAATGTAATTATGTGCATATTTTATTTTGTTAAAGTCTTTATTTGTTCTAAATCCAACTAAAATAATATAACTTAAGTAAGTAGGTATTTAAAACTAAATCGCTTGTTACATTGCTTGTTACTCTTTCTTTTAAGCATAGGTTAATAAGTTTTAGTCTCGTCCAAGTTTTTTTAATATAAAATTTTAGTATTATCTCCTATGTGGTATTATACTAACCTTGTTAAAAAACAATACTTACAGCTGCTTCATTCATAGTCAGAGAAAATGTAACTCGATTTATCGTTGGTATGTAGTTCCCAGACAGAAAATATAGTTTTTCTAATAGTTTAAATTACTCGTATCGTCGTTTAAACTATAAAAGGGTTAATTTACAATCGTTAAATATACTAGGCTCATCTCAAACGCCACTCTGGTGCCTTCTCACATCCTTTTAGGTCATGTATCAACTAACAGCTTTTAGTTAATGTCGATTCAGTTTAAATGAAACTTGAAAGAAATAGTCTAAACCTCATAAAAACACATCATACTAATATTATAAATGCGAAAGTTTGGATGTTTGTTTCTCTATAACTCGGTTAAAAGTAAACTGACGGACAGAGAGTAGAGCCTCTAGAAAATAACCTTTATCATTAATTATATCATAAACATACCTACCTACAAACTATTACAGACATAATACCTACTGGTTAGGTGGAGCACTTACAAAAATAAAATATTATATGTTGTGGCATGTCTAATAATTAATTATCTACGGATAAAATACTTAAATTATTAGGTACAGTTTCATTGCAATTTTGATACTCAGAGCGGTCCGAACTCTCCTTTTATACCAGGCTTTATTCTTTTTATTTTATAGTATAAGCTTATGCTTTTTGCGGACATTGCGCATTTCAAGAATTTCATGTTGTCTACTTAAATATGTATGGTTTGACATGCTCGTTTTTGCAAAGCCTTTTGTAACTTTGCAAATGGTATTTTTAGATGGATACTTTGTTCTGATGACTGGAGTTATATTTTACCGTGTTTTAGTGTGTCACTAGAGAATTACAGTTCATAAAGTTTCTTCAATGGCTTGTGTTGTTTTAAGGTATTGCTTTTCATTGTAGCTTACAATTTTGTGGAAGTACCTAGTTTAAATTTTAACAACTTTTGGAAAGTATAATGCGCATTTTGTCGTTAGTAGGTATTTTGAAAAAGACTAAAGATTTCATTTCTAAACACGTTATTTTTAAACTATTTATTTTTATTTTATCGTCCACCCATATCGTCCCACTGCAGAGCAAAGGCCTCCCTCCCTTTCTTCCACACTTCTTGATCTTTGGCTACTGTAGGCCAGTCTTTAAGATCTTTAAGATAGACCCTTTGTACCTACTTAAATGATTTTAAATGATTTTAGTACAACGACTCACTTAACAGACAAAAATATCTGTAACAACCTCAAATACATAGCACAATTTTATTTAAATTGAAATTCTAAGGACAGTCTTGAAGTGTGCATTTATATGTATATCGGATAAATGTTTTATATTACTTAGCAGTCTATTTTTGGTCTACAGAATGTTTCCATTCATGTAGGTACCCTTTATTTACCTAACCTAACTAGTATAAACATACAACGCAAGTACAACCGTTGCCAAGGTGCAAACGTGTCCAAAAT
The DNA here is from genome assembly GCA_951394395.1 of Colostygia pectinataria. Lineage (NCBI taxonomy): Eukaryota > Metazoa > Arthropoda > Insecta > Lepidoptera > Geometridae > Colostygia > Colostygia pectinataria. The sequence continues at coordinate 11,338,659 of OX596355.1, forward strand.
TACTTTACATGTCCTTGGCACTTTGTATTTATCCAGTTCCGTATCGCAATCTAATTGATATTGTTTTCCATTTCAGGTGTCAGTGACAATGTGCGTGCGGTGATGTTTTCCGTCACCATGTGGCGAGCGATCCTCTTCGTAGCTGCGCTGGCCTCGGCCGAGCACGTCCGTGAGTTCACCGTGCGAGAAAATGCTCGTGCTGACACCCTTGTCGGACACCTGGGAGACGAGTTGCCTGATGCTGCTCCTCCTTACACCATAGTGCCAGTGCCAGGTAGCGCGGTTCACGCAGACCTACGAATAGACCCACACACCGGGGAAATAAGAACCAGAGCACTGTTAGATCGAGAAACCAGAGACCATTATGCGCTAGTGGCTATACCTGCCAGTGGAGACAACATACGCGTAGTAGTCAAGGTTTTAGACGAAAATGACAATGCTCCTACATTCCCCACCCCTGTTATGAACGTAGAGTTTTCAGAGAACACCCCAAGAGATGTGAAACGAAAACTCAACCCAGCGAAGGATCAGGATTTGGGGATATTCAACACTCAGAGGTATAATATAGTATCTGGGAATACCGACAACGCGTTTAGGTTGTCGTCGCATAGAGAAAGAGATGGTGTGCTCTATTTGGATCTGCAAATAAATGGGTTTCTGGATAGAGAAACAACAGATCATTACGAGTTGGTTATAGAAGCGCTCGATGGAGGCACTCCCCCTCTAAGAGGAACGATGACTGTAAATATTACAATCCAAGACGTTAACGACAACCCACCGGTTTTCGCTGAAAGTGCGTATTCAGCGACTATCCCTGAAAACGCAACGGTAGGGACGACTGTGCTCAAAGTGTTCGCGATAGACTCTGACTCCGGGGAAAACGGACTTATCGAATACTCGATAAACAGAAGACAGAGTGATAAAGAAAATATGTTTAAAATAGACGCAGACACTGGTGAAATTACCGTGAACAAGGCTTTAGATTTCGAATCTAAAGAGTTGCATGAGCTTGTGGTTGTAGCCAGGGATAAAGGCGCGCAACCGCTGGAAACCACAGCTTTTGTTTCTATACGTGTAACAGATGTTAACGATAACCAACCTACGATAGACGTTATATTCCTAAGCGACGACGCTACACCTAAAATATCCGAGTCCGCGCAGTTAGACGAGTTTGTAGCAAGAATATCGGTCCACGATCCCGATTCTAAGACAGAATATGCAAATGTGAACGTAACTCTCAGCGGGGGCGACGGGCATTTCGACCTACGAACTCACGATAACATTATTTACTTGGTCGTGGTCGCGTTGCCTTTAGATCGCGAGGCCCGGTCTACGTACACCCTGAATGTGGTGGCAACAGACAAGGGTTCACCTCCGTTGCACGCGTCTCGCGTTATTAGTCTCCGAGTGACTGATGTGAACGACAACGCCCCGGTTTTCGCGGAACTGGAGTATAAAGCTAGCGTACCTGAGGCGGCACCTCCTGGAACCCCCGTAGTCCAAGTATTAGCTTCGGATGCTGATGAAGCAGAGAACTCTGAAATACGTTACTCTTTACTACCGACTCCTCAGTCTGATTGGTTTGCAATTGACGAGCGTTCGGGGTTGGTGACGACGCGTGTTCGCGTTGATTGTGAAACGAATCCGTCTCCGCGTCTCACAGTGGTGGCAAGTGATCGTGGTAACCCGCCGCTGACGTCGACGGCGACGTTAGTGGTGACAGTGCTGGATGTGAACGACAATGAGCCGATCTTCGACCAGTCTTTCTACAACGTCACCGTGTCCGAGAGCGAAGCTTTGGGCAGCTGTATTCTAAAGGTAAGACTTTTATTTCTTTGTTCGTCAATGGCCTGAAATCGTTTAGGTAGGTACTTGAGAAAGAGATAGCAAATTTTGCACTAAGTACCTATATAGGTACCAGAATCATGACTAGTCATAGGTTCTTATCTTACTACACCCTTAATAGGTACTTATATAAACAGTACCTTTAAGTAACAAAACAAAATACTTATAACACATGAAACAGTTGCGCCATCTAAAGACAAACGATCTATGTAATTCAATAAATTTATTTATAATAAAAACTACTAACATAAGTCATTATCTATGGTGCTTCAGTACCAATAGATTCTACATGTCCTAAACAAGAAACGTTTCGTTGATTAGTAAAGCACTGTTGTCTTAGTGGGTTAAAGTCTCGATCGATCCGATAATATAAAGCATAATTTTATAGCCAGATTATAATTTCGGTGGTGACGTAAACGACCAAAACTAAAGCCTCACTGAAAGCTTATCAATATGTATGTAAATTATAATTTAAATCTTTAAATCGTAAACTAGCCGATTGATAAGTTTAAACTGTTTAATACTATTTTAATAAAATCTAATATTTATTTTATTTCCTACTTACTTACATCTTAGTGTGAAAATTTATCTATTTGAATGCCAATGTTAGTTTTCATTTGGATATAGTTATCTATAGTTCGCACGGCGGATCTCGGCCTTCGTGAATTTTGCCTTTTTGATGCGCAATGGAGCTTTTACGAACAAAATTGTCTTTGCGCATCACAAACGGCTAACTTCACGACCGACGGCCGAGATCCGCGCCGTCCGAACCTGTCCCTTGCCAGTTTTATATTGATGGTGAAAAAGGCTCTACATATTGTAATGCGATAACAGATACCTTTGGGAGTATTATTTATTTTGTAATATTTTAAATTATAATTTATGACAATATACATAATTATTTTAAAGAAAGAATATTCCTTTCGCAAACCAGAAATTAAAAAAATAATAATTCCAATTTTGCCAAAATACTTATTTCATCACAATTTTTCCGTTAACTTGTAGACTTATCTCTGTATCACTATATTACCAAAATGGTAATAAGTAGGTGCGCCAGCCATCATGTGAATTTATCGTTTGGCAACCCTTTACGAGGTACATAAATCTATCCGTAAAGTGATGCCAGTTTGGGCGTGAGGCGGCCGCATCGGAAATTGCAATCTAAATTGAAAATTAAACAGTGTAGGTACGCGCAGAGATGCGTCCTTTGCCTGCAGTTCACCAAGAGAATATAAGCACTACGCAGTCAGTCAGTGCCACAGAAAATCTATATTTCTATTTTCCACGTCCAGTGCAAACCTATATTTTTTTTTTTTTTTATGTCATTTGGAGGCAAACAGGCTTACGGCCCGCCTGATGGTAAGCGGTTACCGTCGCCTATTGACATCAACAACACCAGAAGTACACTTGATGCGTTGCCTGCCCTGGATGACTCTTTTTATATTTCCCTTAAAGCGGCCCATATTGTAGCTCCGCGGAAAGACAGCGGAAGGAAGCTCATTCCACAACTTGCACGTATTGGGAAGAAAAGTTCTCGTAAAGCGTGTTGAGCGAGATACCCACGTGTCGATGAGATGTGGATGAGCCTTGTTCCGCTGACGTGAGGTACGGTGGTAGAACCTTGATGCTGGTATGAGGTTAAAAAGCTCTTCAGAGCATTCCCCATTATAAAGGCGGGCTATATGAGGGTGGGCCCGTGGCATTTGCGCGTGGTATTTCAAATATAGAACGTTCAACTCTGAAATCTACTTGCTTATTTCAAAATAAACCACGGAATTTCTTTTTTAAGTATTATAATGGTGGTATATGATTAGATCTATGCGTTTTATAAACAACACAATATTGAGACATCAGTTCTAACTAAATACCAGCTTGTGTAGACTATTTCAATTATAAAAGGTTTCGACGTGATCGAGTACCTACCGTAAACAATTGAATCGAATGATTTTTCGTCACCTGCGTCTGTGTCGTGTAGCGTGCTCACGATCTAAGCAATTGTCATTTGGCCATGTGTTTTGCATTTCGACTTTAATAGACGTTAAATACCGCTATTTAGGAATCATTGTGTCATTGAGTACCTCTCGCCTTTACTGTTTCGAAATTCAGTTGGTAGTCTGAAAAGAACGTGCATAGAGTTATATAAACGTGAGAAACATTTTTTTTAGAAAAGTGATCTGTTCTACCTAGCGCCTGGTAATGTGAATGTTTCGTTGACAAATCTCCTTGATAAGAAGCCGATTTGTTGTCATCATTATCTCATCATCATCATCATCATCATGATCAGCCTTTTTAATTTTTCCCTGGCCTGGTTCTCAAGTGTGTTTTTCCTAATGAGGATTAAAAATTGACACATGTCTATCAAATGTTTAATTTCGGACATGCCGGTTTCCTCGCAATGTTTTTCATTACACACAATAATTTTACTAGAATAATCCACGGGCGGTGCGCGATTTATTACTTATTACACTATTAATTTTGAATTCTCTTCTATTAGATACCTAGCTGTCCTTTTGAGATATTGAGGCTTCAGATTAAAATTTACCGATCAATTCTCTTAAGTACTACTGTTACTATCGATCGATACAATAGTGTCATCATTATACTGGTAGCGGTTTCGCGGGCATCAATAACCTGATAACGCCCGCCATGTTGGATTCCGTGCGTTGCTATGGTTACCGCGTCATGTCGTCACGTGCGTAGGATTGAAATTTTTGTCCAAAGCTTTGTAATGTTTTATTTAATAACTACATTAGTATGTTGTATTACAAACCGGGCAGGATCGTTCACTTTTATGAGCTTGCTCGTATTTGAATACTTACGTTATTTTATTAACACATTATGCAATGGTAGAAAATAACTTGGAAGAGCTTAAACCTACTTTCTAAACATGAAGAAGGCACTTAGGTTTTTTTTTTTAATTTTTAATTTTCTTTTCTCTCATAATGTGCTGTTTGTTATCTCTCTCTACCTAACATCATACTTAAATCTTATTTCTTAAAATATTTACAAATTTATCTTTTTTGACTTGCAGCCAATTATTATGGCAGCCAATGTTATAATATTGGTTAAGTAATAAATCTGAAATCTGTAAGTAGGTAGGTAAGTATTAAAAATTTACAATAAAAAAAAAAAAAACCCAATATCTTTTTCTTGAATACCTATTAAGAACTTTTAAAAATACTTAGGTGCTAATTAGTTCACACACACATCCACTAAAGATAAAATATTATGACAAAGACGAAAGCCAAGCCAACCAAAACCGAAACGAAGACCGTAAAATTAACGCCGCAGGTATTAACTCTGTGCCGCAGCCCGCAGGTCAATAGCAAAGTAGTCCCAAGGTCTAGTTAGACACATTAAACTTCTAAAAAGTAATAAATAAAAAACTGCTCCCGGGCAAAATCAAGATAATATTGGAATGTGAATTAAAAAAGGTTTTCCCAATGATAGCTAATTTATTATTTATGTGGTATCAGCGTTGACAATTAGATAGCTTTACAATTTATAGGCTGGAAGAATGGCCGGGTTGCCTCTAGCCTAAACAGCAGAGGACAAGTTTCGTTATGGAGTAAAGTCACGCGATTGCACTAATTATGTAACAGAATTAATTTATTACCTTACTCAACGAGCTGATGCGACGGACAACTTCGGAACAGACACTATCTGGACGAAATCACATCATTGTTTGGACCGTTTGGACTTCTTGATTTGAATAGATATTTCGGTTAATTTTACCGCTAAAAATGTTACACGCCTTTTACAATTGAACTTGTTGGAACTAATAACGTTAAACGTTGTATAGTGAATCGACTTACATTACTAAGTATAAGTAGTAGCGAAAGTAGAAGTGCATTCACTGATCACTCTTCATTACTGTTAATTATCCCGTAATTAGCGTAAATTTAAACACATTGCGTAACATTTTCTGCTTTTCTGAAAGATTTTCTCTTTCCAAATCAGTAGAGCGTGATCCACGCAATACGTGCACGCTACCCATCGAGCACTTAACCTTTAGAGGAGTAAATGTTGGCGATCCAATTCCGAAACTTTTTTTTTATGTATGCAAGTTACAAGACAATCAAGGCGCCCACCTGATGTTAAATTTTTTAAGTGTTTGCGTGGCACTGCACTGCGCTTATCACCCCGAGACATTGTTGTTAAGTTTCTTTCGCCCAGTAATTTTACTTGCTACAGTGCCCTTCAAACCTAAACACAGTAATGCTTGCACACTACTGCTTGGAGGTAAAATATCTGACACTGCGGTGGTACCTACCAAGACGGACTCTTGCTGAAGAGTCCTACCACCAGGTGATCAGTGACTCATCACTGATTCATATCAATGCTTACTTGCACTGAAACAGTACAGCACCAATATTTTTATTTTGACCTGTTTCACCTCTGCGTTTATTAATATCGATATTGTAGTAGTTGCTTGCCCAACTCTAGTGTGATGTTTGACGGGCATGGCCAATCGGAGCGCAGCTATCGCTGTATTAGTTTTGAATTGTTATCAAGCAAAGTATTGGTCTATTGGTTATAAGCTCGATGACCGATGCTACCGCACGCTACTAAGTGACACATGTTATAGTTCGCACAGCGGATCTAGGCTTCCGTGAAGTTAGCCGTTTGTGATGCGCAAAGACAATTTAGTTTGAAAAAGCTCCATTGCGCATCGAAACGGCTAATTTCACTACGGCCGAGATCCGTTGTGAAACCTATACAAAGTTACAACATGAATTTGAATTCCCGTTATACTCATCAATGATCTAAGTAGGTAGGTATAGGCTACTACTACTGCTACTACATAAAAACAATGTTTATGTGTGTTCTATGCGTTTGCGCATCGTTCGTTGGACTGAGTTGACTAAGAGTAGTAGAGTTCTCTGTGATAGAGCTCGTCCGGGGAAGGACTACCACCATACCTATTTCTGCCGCCAAGCTCAATGCTCGCATTGCTGTGTTCCGGTGTGAAGGGTATGGTTTCCGGTGAAATTACTGGCACATGAGGCTTTCGATCTTAGCCTCAAGGTGGCAACCCGCGAGTGATACCTTTGGTATTGCAAGCGTCCATGGGCTGCGGTTACCGCTTACCATCTTGTGGGCCGTACGCTTGGTTGCCACTTCAGTTGTATAAAAAAAAAAAACTTTGTACATTTTCGCCGACAATTTCGCCATACCTTATGGTCGTTATTTTTTTTTTGTAAATGTGTCTGATTTGCATACATAGGCCCTTTTATTAATTATATTAATTAATTACTTATTCTTTTTAACCGACTTAAAAAAGGAGGTTATCAATACAATTTCTTTTTCTCTCTTTTTGTTACGCGATTTCTCAGCCTATTAATTAAAAAAAAAACAAAAAAAATTAACTATATCGTCGCGTATCACCACAATCTGCTAAAACATTTATTTTTTTATTTTTTATAAAAAAATAATATTTATGTTGGTTGGTTTGGTACCTATATAAAAATCTACAATTTATCTCCCACATGTGTATAAAATAACGAATAAATCTATTATAGGTTTTTTCAATTCTATAAGTAAGTAGATACAAAATAATTTAAAACCTAAATTTTAAGGAATGTTGATACAATAGGTCAAAAAATTCTACTTCACTTCGTAGAATATATTAAGTTTTATGTACCTTTAAGTGATTTTATTTTATTCTAAGTGTATTCCACTTATTTATTTGACACTGACAAGCTTCAATAATTTAATACGGTATTCTGTCTTGTTACATGTCAGTAACATTCTCAAAGCGTTGACTTTATGTATAATTGTGTGACCATTTTCATGTCAAAAAGTGCCGCTAGAGATGTGATAAAAACTCTAAAACCGGTCACTTGCAAAAACAAAGACGACTTCGGTAGTGTGGCGGGTGAGTGCCAGGTTAGGAACCACGAGGTTACTGGTTCCATTCTTAATTATTCCGTCCGATCCGTGAATAGTCATCACATTGTCTTTGGTCCAAACGTCAAAACGCATGAAAAAGCGGTGAGGTTTCTAGCGTTCCTTTTGGGCACAAAAAAAAATGTCTTTGGCCAATCATTTGATATGTGGCGGTATTAAAAACGATCGAACTCATGCTGACTTACAAGCCATTTAGCCCACTGATGGTGTGTGGTCACTGGTCACTGAGCTTTTAAGGACATTATAAGGCATATTCATGTTTAGTGCAAACCTATTTGCAGCCTTTATTGCTGAGCGTATCAACCCTTTACTGCTGTACGTTGATACGCAATGATAATTAAAAACTTTTTATGAAAAGCAATCACTGAGCGAAATCGATGTGGCGGGGTCTCAGTGCAAGCGGGCTCATTAGGTATAACAAGGAATATTATGTATTAAAATAGTTAACCTGCGTAAATCAATTTACTCATGAAAATGTTGGTGAGTGATCCCGCGACGGAATGTTTTGTAAATTCCTTCACGTAGAAATTCACGTGAAATTTCGGGAGTTTCTTGTTTATGCAAGAAGGAACACTCCCCTAAAGTTTCAGAATGTGTCATATTTCAGTCACTAGAACTTGTCAGTCATCAGTCAGTAACGTCACGATTTTATATAAATATATAAACCTACCTAAATAGGTTAAGCCAAACACTAAGTACTACCTTGTACCTATCTAGGTACAAGGTATCTTAATGTTTGGCCAGGGATTAGGAGTGTTACATCATATCATCATCATCATCAGCCAATAGACGTAGCTGGACATAGGCCTCCCCCAAAGAGCGCCATTTTGACGACCGATTTTGAGCCTTCATCGTCCACCGACTTCCTGCGACCAAGACTGTTTAATATTAATTAAACTAAAATTATTGTGTATATTATTGTCTAATATTATTAAAAACTCATAATGTTTAATAATATTAAACAGTATTTTATAACCGCTCTTCCTATGCGCCCGCTATCAATCGCACCACACCTTAACGTCGTAAAACCATACATTAAGATCCTTACGGTGTCTCCCGTCGATCTTAATGAAAATACTGTTATGAGCATTTCAATGCAAAATAAAGTTCCGATAAGTTGACCTTTATTATGGCTATTAGAAGATATCTTCGGGCCTTTGGGCGGCCTTAAGACTCTGTCACCAGAGTTGGCCACTGACTCATACGAATTTACTAACTCACTAAGTCTGTAGTCTATAGGTACTCGATGGACCGATAACATTGTAGAAGCAGCTAAGTAAGTGATGGTTTAAAATTTAAAGTTTAAATGAGCACTAGAGACTTGAGAGCTTTAAATGAGATTTAGAGAAAACCATTTAAATGAGATATCTCTTAAAAAAGGTCAATGACTGCCAAACCTAGCAAAAAGTGTTCTGAAAGAGAACGAGTTATTTCTGCGTATTTTTATAATTAAAAAATACATTTTCGTAATTAGTTATGTAGGTAGGTACGATTTATGCTTTATGAATATTCAGTAGAACCGGGTAAGTAATTAAAACGAATTTTATAAATAATATTCACTTGCGATAAAAGTTAATAAAATATGTAAGTACTTATAAATAATGTGACAATGCACTTATTTCATGTATAAAACACATTAGAAAATCACTGTCAGGGTTCAAGCACATCTTTTTTTACCTATGACCATTAACTATAAAATTCGATTATATTATTTTTTTGTTCCATCCTTAATTTTAATCCACAAGCTCGTAACTCGTTGTTTGAAGCTTGGCCATAATGCATAGAAAAATTTACATTCCAAATTAGAAACCATAATTTTAAGCTGTTCTGTTGTCGCATAATGGTCATGAATTAAGATTTTAGATAATTAAAATCTGCATACGTAGACTCGAACACGCATGACTTACGAGTACGATACTGTATCTATGAATTTATTTATGCCGCCACATGCTATATCTACATTAAAAATATAAAGTTCTTAATTTAAAATTCAAAATTCTGCTATTCCAGCGATCAAGAGCCATCAGCTGCATTCGTTTTATTTTTATAAAGCGATAGCTTCTTATAATACGGGGGGAACAATCAATGACGGGCGTAATATTGTAACTATGGATGGCAACATTTTTTCAACCAACTCCAAACAAATTAACGTCTCGTTACATTTTTTTTTATACAACCAAAGTGGCAAACAAGCATACGGCCCACCTGATGTTAAGTAGTTACCGTAGCCTATGGACGCTTGCAATTACATTACAGCGAATATCCTTTCAGAAATGCTCTTGCGTCTCTCTGGGAGACATCTATGTTTTACTGAGTTATATCATGAGTGCACTATACATTGGTCGGTTAATATAATATGTAGCAAAAAGATCGGATTGGCATTCCCGTCTACAAGTACGGTTTTTGTCAGCGCTTTATGCTGGATTGTGGGAATCATTGGTAGACAGGTATCTCTTAATTGAGTAACCAGGTGATTGGACTGAAAAATAGCTTTAGCCTGTGGTGTATTTTTCTAAATATATTTTACGGTAGTTTACAGGATGCAACAAACTGACCTGACCCCTGACCTGTCAGTGACACATGTATCTAAATGTTTCAACAGTAGAAACATAACATTGAAGCACCCATTATGCACTATTAGGTACTAAACTTAACCTGACTCCACCTAAATCATCTGCAATAGATGTTAGGGCCAATGATGATGATTACTAAAGAGTAGGTACTCAGAAGCATTCCCATAAACTTTTCAAATAAAAGTTCAAACTCATCATTTACCAAGCTAGCACGTGGCTATCCGTGTCTGTCTGTGCTTGCTTGTCAACGTTTCGAGATGGCGGGTAAACTTGACGGCCATCTTGAAAAAAGTTGTACAACTAAGTAAAGTCTAGTCTAGTTGGTCGGATGGCTCGTTTTGAACTTTTTAATTGCAATTTTGATGCTTTGCATCTTGTGCGTAGGATGGACAAAATTAATTTGTATTTTTTATTTGGAAGTGGATAAATAAATTACATATAGAGAAAGGTATCTACACTACCAACATGCATGACATTTCGACTTGGTTTTGGAATCTTAAAAAGCTTGCAGTTATTACTTTACAGTCTACACTGTCATCGCAGCGTTTAGTGTTGTATCGGAATGAAGGATCGATTATATAAAAATATTACGCGACTCGCATCTGCGGGGAGCCTCCGTTACTTACTGCCGGACGATGCCCGCTTGGTCAGGCTGTAGTGATGAGCTTAGCGGGCAACCACTTATATTTTTAAAATAAAACTACACTAAATCTAACTTATGTAGAGAGTGGAATAAGTAGCCTTCACTTCACTTAAAATTACTTTTTAATTTTGTTCTCTTAGAATATAAATTAATTAACCTCTAATTTTATTTTAAAAAAGCCAGAGTTTTGTTTAGTAGAAAGGTATGTACCTACATATTAAAAATAATTTACATAGTTGAAGTGAAAATATCTATTAGGTAGTGGCTATGGCTAATAAAATTATTGTAATTAGGTACCAACTACTAAATTAAGATTTTTTTTACATTTTATTTTGAAATAAAATAAATAAAATAAATATAAATATCTATTTATTACTACTATTATTTGTAGGTATAAAAAGTATATTTAAGCTTAATGTTACTAGCATTTTCTTCTGCCAAATTCACAGTAGGAGTAGCATACTTACATACTTATTAAATGGAATAGGAAAACGTAAAATGCAACAACTATATAAAAAACCACGGAAAAATTGTAAAAGATTTACTTAATTGCAATCACCAAGAGAAATAAAACAGATGACGTTTTTTTTACATAATTTATGTAAAGCAAATCGCTCCCGCTACGCCCGCACTGATTACCAATTCACATTCATGTAAACGATTCCAAATCATTCGATTCGATGATCGTTCGAGTAATAACCGACTTTTTGTGTCGGCCGCTAACTTCAACCGTATTAAAATAATTTACGCATTCGACTCACTCCATAAACCCAGGGAACTAAAAAAATAAAAATTAACACTGCAAAATATTTAAACGAAATTAACTCTTTATACACCGTCAAGTTACATGATTGGGTGTTACGCGCGAATCAACTTTAATGTGAAACTATTCATTTCGGAACGCCCTGCGAACTTAAACTTTAATGTCGTGAATTAAGGTGCAAAGTTTGTTGAATGTATTAATCATAATTTTTACCATTATCGTAGGCCAGGGAGAGATACAAAGGTCATAATAATATCTTTTCTGAGAGAAAGAGAAACAATTTAGTTGACAAGGTGACAGCCGTTCAAACCGATTCCATACTTTGAGTTGCTATTTTTATAATATGAACTGAAACAATAAACTTGTAAGATAGTATTATAATTTATATTAAACTGAACTTGTTTGTTAATGTTTGAAATTATTTATAAAATTGAAGTTTTTATTTTATTAAAAGAAAAAAAGAGAAGCCACCGCAAGAAAGAAACGCAGAACTACTAAAGCCTTTTCTCCTCTTGAATCCTATAAACTTTCATTTAAATTAAAGAACAGAAATTCACAGATAATTATCAAGTAAAGTAGAACTTAAAGGTATTTAAATGTCCAAAGGAATTGCATTCGATGGTTTTTACATGCTAAACTGGATAATTTATTCATTGTTGACCTTTTGAGAAATACAGAGAACAACCGGAGAATAAGGTAATTCATGCTCGGATTAATTTTAAAAACAGTCCTAGGTAATATACCTACTTACTAAAAGTATTCAATTATGAGGAAGCCTTGTTGAAGTAATGCTGTTAAATAAAAATAAATAGGAACGTACTGGTTTAGGTTTATTCAAGTTATTATATGCCCACGTTACCTTTAACACAGAACAGATAATAGCAGTTAATAACGCAGCAATTTAAGCTCAATATAATTTAACAAAAATGGTATTGAAAGGTTTTAAAATGCGAACTTGATTTAAAATTCGAAGCGCATACTTATTCTGAACGATATTCGATTTTCAATTTACATACTACTAATAAGGCTCAATATCAGCGATGAAAGTACCTCTCACTTTCATAAACTGAAGCAAATAGAAAAAGAAATAAAAACGTGTTTATTACCAACCAAACATTAAAGCCACTGAATACAAAATGCTTCAGTGTTTTTCGACGAAACTCATTCCATTTCGACGTCTTCTTTTAATAAAGGCGATGCATTTACCTGGGTGCGAGAAGGAAGGAAGAGGGTGGGAGGGGGATGGGAAATTATAGGGCTGTCTGCGTATACCGGCGCGTAATGATGGATGGCGGACGACGACTTACCACCGCCGCAGAACAAATAGCAGTACTTATGAACAGGAGTCTCACTTTAACAAACTAAGACTGCCTAATATACGAATCAAATACTTTAAAAAACTGTAAGGAACAACCTCAAATGTGAAAAAAAAACAAGATTCATAAATTAATATTATTCTAATACTATTTGAATCTAAAGCTAACGAAATAGAGCTTACTTTGCAATACAAGCAGATATAAAGTGAAGCATGTATGGCGCGGTCCGGTAATGAGAATAAGGTAACCCTGCCACATAGTTTATATTTTAATTTAAGCTATTATAAGTTTAATAGGATTAATGCTCTTGCGTTTTATCTCTATAATAACTTGGTGCGATATACGATAAAAAAAAAACATATTTATAATGGCAAAATTTTATCTGCTTTATTTTTATGCACATAAATAAAACAACTGAGTTTTTTAAAATTAAATAAAGAAAAAAAACATAATAAAAACATGCGTATATTTTTGGATTAAATATTTGCTAAATAAATTGTTTAGAATTATGATTCCGGAAACGACAAAATAATGAATTAAGTCCTTAGTAATACTTAATAATACTACATAGTTAGTAGTTTTGCTTAAACCTTTGTTCTGAATAGAGACAAAATATAAATGTGAAGATTAAGCCCTGTGGACGGTCAGTTAGTTTAACAAATCATAATAAATTTCGAGAGTCTAAACAACCTATCAAGATTTATCACTATTTAATGTATTTCTTGGAAGATATAAACGAAATGTGTGCAGATATCGTAAATACATGCAAATAGACATGAGACGTAGAAACTCTAAAATATATTGATTCAAAATATTATATGTCGTATCTTCAGGGTTGCCAGAATTTTGATCATAATAACAGCCTTCTTTCTAATGTACTCACTGCTGGGACACTGGTCTGCTCTCAACCGAGAGTGATTGGGTTTAAAATGTGAATGAAGAAATCCAGATTAGCGGAAGGCACTTTCAAATTTACAGTTCTTGGACATGACGGTTTTCTCACAATGTTTTCTTTCACCGTATGAGAGCACTGGCATTGCACACATAATTTTTTCAAATAAAAAAATCCATTGGTTCACCACCACTAGACCACCATAGAACTTTGATAGACGTATTTAATTATATAATTCAAAATAGATTTGATTTATCAAAATATATTTGAAATAGATTTTCTTAGTACTCACCTATAAAAATCATAACACGGATACTGTCTTCATAAAATTAGATTTTAACAAATAACATGTTTTTTTAATTATGTACTGTAAGGAGTACTGGAGTCGCTAGATGGCGGTGTGCTGTAAATACAGTGCGGTGCGTAATACTCATGCTCGGTCGTGTTACCTGGGCAACGGAAGAACGAAGATGTCAGGGAGTGTGATCGTTGACTCCGAATAATTGAGGCCTTGGAAAATATATCTTGTGTAATATAAACCTGATAGACTTTCTATAAAACCCCATCTAACAGAACCTACTTTTTTTATACTTAGGCATTAATTTAGTCAGTTTATACCTGTTTAAACAATTTTGCCAGTGTCAAGTTATTGTCAACGTATCGAATTATTAGTTTTATATATATATATATATATTTTTTTTACCAAATAAAGAATAATAAGTACCTACAGAAAGGTAACAAATAGCACATAAAAAACCACAGAGGTTTATACACATATGCTAAATTAGTTTTATACTTTATTGATAGAAACATACACAATTTTGAAAGAAATGGATTCTCGGAGAGTCTTACCTAGACCAAATCACAAACCAACCATGTGTTACAATACAACAAGTCTCATTGAATAAACTGCCACCAAATTTACAGAACAAAACTCAAAATACAGACCACGAGAAAAAAATGGGAGGACCCATGTCGTATTATAGTTGCAAAAAAGATGCCAACTTCATTTTATGGTAGCCCTATGATTTACAGCCCATCCACATTGCTTTTCATCTCTAAAATTACATCTTTTATGACGTTTCCCGGTTTTTATGAGACTATAATTTTATTTCAGTTAGATAAATGAATTCAGTGCTTACCGTTAAAAATGTTGAAAACCAATCATACTCATGAAAGGAGAATGTAATGAAATATGAAATAATTACGAGACTCGGGTATAAAGACAGCTTCCTGGAGCATTTTACAACTTAGAGTCTTTGAACATTGCGACTTTTTGAAGCGATACAAATGTATGATTTTTTTCATGCCAAGTTTGTTGCCAGATTCAAGGCTAGAGCGGGTAGAACTGGCGTAAAGTGAGCCGTATGCTATGTCAATAAGCTATAGCTTATTGACATCAATAAGCTATAGCTTTCAATAAGCTATAGCTTATTGACATAGCATACGGCTCACCTGATGTTAGGTGGTTACCGTAGCCTATATCTAGACGCTTGTAATAACTACCAGAGCAGGTATACTTCGACGATGAATAAAAAAAATAGTTAAAAACCAGAGAGTATTAAAACTTTTAAACTTATCATAATTTAAATATATAAAATAATATATTAGATTAGATTAGATATTTGACATGGCAAACCCAGCCTAAAAGTCTTAAATTCAAACAACAAAAAGAAATTAAGAAGCAACAAGAAATTGTATACTTACAAAACGGCAACACTATAGAATACTGTATAGCGTACATAAAAAAAGCATTACTAGTGATGCCCACCCCCATATCAGAATCCGCAAATTTATCGACTCGACGGAGCATTAACTCACTCGATATTCGGTATCAACTCGATATTGTTTCGCTAAGTTTTATCGACTGGCTACAGCCGGGAATAGAACCCAGGACTTGTTAGTTATGTTCGCTCGGTATCGTGTTACGATAATGTCTGGCGTTGTGCGCTTACTCACTGATAGCACATTTGGTTTCACGTGTTTTATTCGCTGGCCATTATAATAAACATTACAATGTGTTGTGAATAATTAGCTAGATATTTATATTATGCATGTTGTTTACCTTTGTTTACTAGGCCAGGTTATCTGCTGGCTGTAGCATGAAGTTCATTATTTAATTTAAAAATTAATGCTTACACTTCAGCGAGTGTAAGTTAATACTACGTATTCGGTTCCCCTTGACACCAAAATCGAATCTGATATTCTAATTGTCTACACGCATGACTGCAACTCGATTCTCGCTACAAACAGAGCGAGCGTTGAACCCGTAAAAAATTCAACCAGCAATTAAATCATAAATTTCGCATCGAACGTAACCAACAATCACACAGCAGATAATGAAACAAAACGAATCGAAAAACGAGAATCGAGTCAATCGTACATCGTCAATGTTATATGCAATCGATTTCGGTATCAGACTGATAAATTAACACTTGTTTTTATGAACGATTAACTAGCGGAAAATTTTGCGATTTAAAACAGAATAAATGCAGCATTTTAAAATTCAAAAATTAAATAAAACAGCCAGTTTCATCGCCGAATTTGTCTCGATAGATTTTAAAAGAGGAATGGCGTTAGACAGTAAAATTAAAAAATTAACGGTTCTCAAAACAAAAATCTGTGAACTCCCTTGAGGTTCTTATCCGAAATGTTTTTCAAAACAAATTACTGACTTTATTTGAGCTCGCAAGATACTTTTTCATGCAATGATTAAAATCTATCCCAACCGATTATACTTAGCATTTCATCGGCGAATATTTCACTGGATTGTTGCCCTACCTCTTAGATTATAGTATTGATAATATGCAAATGAACCAGCCGACGATTTGAAAATAAAAGGATTTAATCGGGATCATTGGCCTCATAAGTGACCCAAATAAGATAATTCTCAAAAGGACATTTCTGTCAATAAGAATTAGGGATAATGTTGCTAGCTTAAAAAGGTATTTAAAAATCGGCAAAAAAACTATTTTTCTTTTTTAGGTTTTTGTTGTCTGTTTGGGTACGGATTAAAACTCTGTGGTTTAAAACGAGTTTTGCAAATTCTTATGAATGATATATTTAATTCGGTTAAGGACGCCGCCTGCGGGCTTCTAACTTTTTATTAAAAGTAAAATTAATCTGTTTGTAAGTGATAAGCGTTCGCCCGTGGGTGTAACCTCTTTTGATGCTAAATTGCTTTGTATTAAGTAAAGGCTGGTTATGAGAAGTAAAATCATTAGGTATCTATTCTCCTAATATTGTTTCTAAATCTGTAAGTTCGGATCATTGTGTCTGTGATTCAATCATGCCGTAACGGTTAAACCGATCCGAATGAAATTACTAGTAGTACCTACCTAATACAATATACATTTGTGTCGCTCGCAATGACCGGTTTTTATTTGCTTAAGAGAAAGATTATGTCAAAAAAATCAAAAGGCTGACAGTGTTTTTCATGAATAGGCAAGACTCTTCATACAGACAGAGAGCACAACAGAGAGCTATTTGTATTTCTTATAACCACAGCGTGAAACGCTCTATACATAGATTGTCTTCTTTCACAAATCTAATTTACTTACATTAAAAAAGCCAAACAGCAACTTGTTGGTTGTTGGTAGAACCACTTTAAGTAATCGTCTACTAAGCTATTTACAATAGTAGAAAACATATTAAAATTGAGCAGCTTTTTTCTCGATACCCATCAATATCGTTCAAGCATTAACATGGTCGTTATTAGACGTTTAGCTTTTAACTGTCATAAATAAACATCGCACTCAGTGTTGCCATCGATTGGCTCAAGAAATCTGTACAAAATCCGTTGTGACCGATTGATTCACAAAAATACTGTTTTATCTTTGGCTTTGAATAAACAGTAGATGGTAAGAGTATAAATGTAACAAAACTTATTAGTAACCCATAAACAATTTCAATATTAATTGAACTACACGAATAGGACAAATGATACAAATGGATCTAGTAAATTATAACGTGGAAGAAAAATAACACCTATTATTTCTTTTATTTTGTATCGTATTTCGTTCGTAATTAATTTACTGTTTTATTACGTTAGTCAATTATTTCAAATATTTTTTTTTTTAAATATTAATTCATGTTATCTATACAGAATTCATTTCAGATGAAATTAAATTATACTTAGTACATAGTTAGTATTTATTTTGAAATACCTACGGTATTTTTTTTATATTTTTTATGTTAATACCAGACTTCGAATCCTTACTGATATCTGTGTATTGAGCCATTTATATAAATGGCAACACTGACGCCTTCTGTGGATGGCTGAGCAAGAGTACAAAAAGCGCTTGAAGCGCGACATCTCTACGGGCGGGAAGAGACGGCTGCAGACTAGTTTTTGCTGCGGTTTTATTCACAGTAGGTATCTTTTAGGATTATTTAGTTTATAGTTAAGTAACGCTTACGTAAAATACATGTAGATAGGTACATCTAGATGTTTTTAGTGCACTCGTATTACGTACTTTAGAACAGTGTATTCTGCTATTTATAACATCAATTAAATTAAAGAATTATGTAAATAGATAGTTTTTTACGACTTGATGCCATATTGACATACAAAGTGGAGCCTAAACTGATAACTTTAAACTTAGAAGGCATATTTTTATGGAGTAGGTATCTAGAAGTGCAAGAAAAGTATTTCCTATATTAAACTCGCGGGACGATGAAATTTGTGTAAACATTTCAACGTAAACAATGCTAGTAGAACACTATAATTACCTACTTATTTAAAAATGTCAGTTTAAAAAAAACAAATAATACGAATGAAATTTTCTTATTCGGTCGTCATATCACTTTAGGAGGCTTATTCTATGTCCAGCAGTGGACGTCTATTTTCTTTTGATGATTTTAATAATACATTTATTTTTAACAGTTAGTAAATACTATCAATAAAACTAATTTTAATGTTGCTTGCTACCGGCTAAATATGATATCTAACGGTGCCTATTAAATTTATTAACAAGATTTCGACCCACATTTGAAACGAAATCCAAATATTTAGAATTTATTAACCTAATTATAAAGGAAATAATTAATTAATATAATAAACTTGCGTCCGCTCATTAAAACTATATTTATATATTCGTATGCGGTAGGTCTACTTACTGACAGAAGAATCTTCTTCTTCTTCGTTTATGGACTCTGTGGCTTATTTGCCACAATTTTGTCAGTGTCAAGTGTATTAGTTTTTGATTGTCGCTTAGCAACGTAAACAAACGTGAAATTTGGAAAGAAATGGTGACTTTTCTTTCAAAATTCCCTTGGAAAGTCTTTGAGACTAAATAACCAAGCCTAGCATACTTTCGCGTGCTGGTTTGACGTTTCTTTCGTTTTTTCATTTCACAGAAGTCATAAAAAAGAAGAAGAGCAAAAACCAAAAGTTGAAACTATGGTAGCTGGCTGGCTCTGTTCTATTTTGGTAGAGTTCAATATAAATCGTATCTAAATAGGCTATATTAAGAAAATTACACAATATATTTGAAAAAGTTTTCTTGTAGTTTTTAGTTACTAAGAATAGTAGAAAAAGAGGCTTACTGCTCTAAAAGTTAACGTAACGAACGTAACGAAAACGTCTTTGTAGAATGTGGACTGCGCGTACGCAAATCTGTAGAGCTATAGAGCTATCAACAGATCGTTTATAACGGTCTTTAGATAGCTCGACTCATTGGTATAAAACTTAATGTAAATAATTTATATACTATGTTTGTCCTACTATTTCGGTTCTGTAAATAGGTATATTAAAAATCAGAAAACCAAGTGCGAGTTTGAAAAATACGTTTGTCAACGGCGATAAAGTCGCAATTATACAAAAGAGGGAAAGTTTATGGGTAAGTTATTGGTCATTGGACATTAACTGCACTCAGTATGACCAGTCTCGGACTTTAATGAAACTACTTTATCAGGAAATGGGTATGTATGATCATTGATAAGAGTTAACAGTATTTTTATAGGAGTCATCATCATTTACAGTTACTGGTCCCAATGCTGGGATGCAAGCCTCATTTAGTAGATTTCAAATGTTATTGAATTGCTTGAAAGGTAATAACATAGTCACACTATCATATCACACTAATCTCACTAATATGATAAATGCGAAAGTTAGGAGGTTATTTCCTCTATAACTTTTTTTTTTTTTTAAACGCACACATTTTAGAACTTTTCTATCTAGCTAGGCATAGGCAATCAAATGGAACCTAAGAAACTGCATGCAAAATATATGCCTCTAGGCTGCTGCTTTATATTTTGGTAGGTTTTTAATAGCAGCCTGACAATTTAAAAATATATGTGATTAGTAGTTTTGAATACAGATCAAATACTAGCCACCTATTATTATTGCTCAGTTGCTGTAAACACGACAATCACTGAACCGATTTGGCTGAAATTTAAAATGAAATGAAATAGTATTTATTTGCTTGAAGTATGGTATTATGGTATTAGGTTTTACCATTTGTTTTAAATGTCTCGCACACTTCGTCGTTGACCGACATGCAAACACAGATTTACACATAAATAAATTAAAAATAAAATAAAATAATAAAATTATGTACCAACAAAAAAATATATAAGTAATAGTCGCTGGTTTAAAGAATTCTAAAATTAGAGCAAACTAAAAAAATTAAGATACAACATAATACAATAAATTATTAATCATTAACGGAAAAATAGCTTAATATGATTTAATAATGTCAATTTTCAAAAAATAAAATTAAAATAAATCAATAATACTATACAATGTCAATAATACAATTAAAACTATACTAGAAAATTTAATAAAACACAAGTAGAAACATACAAACATCCAAACTTTAACATTTTGTTTAATGTCAGTAAGTGACAAGACAATCAAGCCGCCCGCCTGATGTTACACCACGCCTGACTATTACAGATGCAGTGCCACCCAAAGCTTAAAGTTTTCAAGTGTTTGCGTGGCACTGCGCTGATCACCCCGAGACTGTGTTGTTAAGTCACTTTCGCCCAGTAATTTCACCTGCTACAGTGCCCTTCAACCTAAACACAGTGCAGCTTGCACACTACTGCTTGGAGGTAGAATATCTGGCACTGCGGTGGTACCCTACCCGCCAAGACGGACTCTTACTGAAAAGTCCTACCACCAGGTAAACATAAATTAGTGTTATAAAGATAATACAAACTTAATAGGATCTCAGAGCAAATAAACAGACTATTCTTATTGTTTTTGATTAGGGTATGAGTAGGATAAGACGAACGAAGTCGCGGGTACCTGCTAGTGATTTTATTTAAATTTGGTTTAAAATGTAACATCAATGCTTGATGCATACATCGGTTTAGTCTCCGAGAGTCCACATTCCTTCTTACACTTTTTAGAAAGCTTATTATGGCCATACTTCTTCTCTGCAACTTGTTACCCTAACCTCAAAGATATAAAGTTCCGTTTTCGTCGCGGCAACTGTAATTAAGGTCTATGTTCGTCGATTCGACGTGATATTGTTTTTTATGGCTGAATAGTGGATCCCATAGATTAAGCCTGATGCGCTCGTGACGTAGCTGACTAAAGTTTTTCGTAGATACAAAGCTAAGCACTGCCGGAGGAGCGTTAAAGTAGTGCAGGCGGGTGGGATGGTGCAGTTTAAATGCAGTTTGAATGCAGTCGGTGTGCAGTTCACACGACTGCACGCCGACTGCAATTAGGGGTTTTCGTCTCAAGTTATTAAAAAAAAAACGGTCTATTTCGATGGCGGTAGCTCAACTGGCGAGCCCAAGAGAATGTAAGCACTACGTTTTTCGAGCTATGGTATATTATTTATTTATTTATACTGGCACATGGCTGGTGTCAAACCACATGGCTGGTGTCATAGTACGTACTACGTAGTACATTAACTTTGGTCGTACTGGAGTTAAATTATTTTGCCTCAAGCAGGACATGAACCCAAAAATTTCCGCTTGACACGAGACGAAACAAAAACGGAGTTACTAACTTTTTTCTTGTTTTGATAACCTTTCCCAGTATGGCAGTAGGGCAGATAGCGCCATCCGTCAAAGCAATCGGAACTAATTTTTTTTTTAAATCTTGAATCGAAAACCTCTCATTGGTCTGCGTGTTTGGTTTGCAGTGCTATTGCAGTCGTGTCAACTGCATTCAAACTGCACCTGAACTGCAATTTGCGGGTGGATTGCAGTTGAAATGTCTAGAGCCTTAGATGTCAGAGAGCCTTAGGCTCATCGCGAAAAACTTATTTGTCAATCGTAAAAGTAAACGTATCGTCATATTTCCAAAAATCATAAGCTATTCAAGTGGAATACCAATCAAGGACTAACACCGGTATGCAGATAAACAACTGTGCATACCGGTGTAAGACAATCACCTTATAAACAGTATCAGAATTAATTTTAGCAACAACAATTAAACGACAAATGCATCGCAGCCTTATCTGGACTGCCACAGCTGAGCAATAAAGAGCTGGTATTTATAAGTCCTTTTATAGATGATCACTTTATGTAGTAGAAGTAGTGAGTTATGAGTAGTAGAGTTCTTTGTGATAGAGCTCGTCCGGGGAAGGACTACCACCATACCTATTTCTGCCGTCAAGCAGTAATGCTCGCATTGCTGTGTTCCGGTTTGAAGGGTATGGTTTCCGGTGAAATTACAGGCAAATGAGATTTTCCATCACATCCATCAGTGACGTTCACCTCGGTTAGTTAACGTGTTTTTCAAACCTGACATAAAAAAGACAATAGGTACTTATCAAGCCGCAAATGACAGATTGTTTTATGAATAACGGGGTTAGTTAACAAGAGAGTTAGTGGTATGTCTGTATCAATAACAGAACTCGTATTTTATTAAGTTAAAGAAACAAAAGTATTTAAGCACACTTTTTTAATTTTACCTTTCCGTTCACATCCACTTTCCGTCCTCAATCAACGCGCCCACTGCTCCGTTAATTAGAATAAATTACAGGTGACAGCACCCTTGCCTCTAAGAGTTGTTGAACGTCTTCTGGCGGTCGTTATTAATATACCATTCCGATGTTCACTAACTGAAAATCAATGCACAGCCAAAACAGGTCTAGAGACCTGAAAATGGCAGGGTGTGTGAGGGGTGCGTTAAATTTAAATTCAAATGATTTAATTTTAATCACAAAAATCACTTGAATTTACAAGTCTACATGCCCCAGTCTGTAGAATCTGGCAACAAACTTTTCTGGGTTTCTAGCTTTTTAAAAAAATAATTCCCGTAATTTTATTTCTACAGGAACACATTTTTCTTGAAAAATATGTAAAAAGTGTTTCCCTAGTCAATAAAATATCCAGCCACATCAAAAACTAATTACATAGCATCCAAACTTTAAACAAATGTTTGCAAGTTTGTCCTGCGAGAATCAAACCCGCTCATTCTGGACACTCGCCCACTTCACCGAGGTGGTCTGTGGTTTGTTGGTTTGCTGTTGGAAAACCATAAAGAAAAGAAAATAATAAATCTTACCCCAGGCGAAGTGCACAGATTATAAAATATAAAACAACAGACTATAAATTATTCGGCTACGATGCTTCAAGGACTTCAAGAAACCAAGCATAGACAAAATGGCGCCCGATTCTGGCTCTGGATTAAGGCACATTATTCACTAAAGCTTAATTATAGCTAGTGAAGTTTGTTAGCTTATTGAATTATGTCTTTCCAGGTAAAACTGTAAGAATTCGTTTCACTATAGTAATAAGTTCAACAAGTACAATAACTAATTTCTATTTGGTATAACTTGGCAATTATTAAGAGTAGTAGAGTTCTCTGTGATAGAGCTTGTTCGGGGAAGGACTACCACCATACCTATTTCTGCCACCAAGCAGTAATGCTCGCATTGCTGTGTTCCGGTGCGAAGGGTATGGTTTCCGGTGAAATTACTGGCACATGAGGCTTTCGATCTTAGCCTCAAGGTGGGGTTGCCACCTTGAGGCGAGTGATACCTCTGGTATTGCAAGCGTCAATAGGCTGCGGTAATCGCTTACCATATTGTGGGCCGTCCGTACGCTTGGTTGCCACTTCAGTTGTATATAAAAAAAAATGGTTGGATTCGACCAAACTCGAATAAGCACTTCTTCGAAAAAATCGTAGTTAAACGCGAGTAGGTAAGCTGTCAGTTTAGTTTATCTACTTGTATTTGGCATTTATTATTCCGAAATAGTTATATCAGAATAGTTATTTCAGAAGTTGTAACCCGGCTTTAGCTAGATTATTATTTAAACATCCTATTGTCGTTGTTAAGCAAATTTAGCGATTTTTAAACACCCCAGCTGGTAATATAAATCATAATTTGCTCAGCGTCGGGCATTTGCAGAGTCTATATTGCCCCTATTTATAAAAAACTGTCATTTTAAGCGGCTTGCTAAGTATTGTATTTCCTTGTCATTCTTATGTCAATGAATAAAGATATATCAAATTACTATATTATATATATTATATTATATACTATCTATCAAATTATGCATGCTAAAATAAGAATTTTTGGTTTCTACTTTTATTGGACATGGACGAAGGAGTCTTATCTTCCCACAACACAGGTTTACCTATGGTGGGAGATAGTGGTATATTACTTACTATTACTATTATGATAATTTGTGCTCAAAATTGTCCACCTACAAATTGTAATTTTAATGTAAGTCCACTTGTTTTGTTGTTGAAATAAATCTCAAATCTCAATTTGAAAGACACATTATCTAACAGAGGATAAAAGTATTTTTATGAACAAGTCCTAATATAATAGCTGATCTGCGTCAAAGGAAATCGTCGTAGGGTACAAGTACGAAGTACAAGTGAAAGTACTGGACGACTAAGTATGCGAGAGAGAGACTTTCCATCTAACGCGTCAGGGTGGCAACACGCAAGTGTTATCTATGATGTTGCAAGCGTACTTAGGCTGCGGTAACCGCTTACCAACAAGTGGCCCGTACACTTGGTTACCAGTTTAGTGGTACTTATAAAAAAAATCGTCTCGTCATGCATGCCATGACCAAAATAATTGATTTGTAAAAGATAAAAGAATTGGTGCGCGACCGGTTTCGTATTCACGACCTTAGGATCGGAAGGCGTAGTAACTACCACTAGACCACCAGTGCTCTTCTCCTTCTTCTTCTTCATTTATGGAATCTGCGGCTTATTTGGCACAATTTCGCCAGTGTCAAGTGTATTAGTTTGATTGTCGCTTAGCAACGTAAACAAACGAAATTTGGAAAGAAATGGTGACTTTTCTTTCAAAATTCCCTTAGAAAGTCTTTGACTAAATTACCAACCAACATTACCCCTCCATTTCAATTACTTACACTTGTGCTAAGTAAACAAGTTAAATTGGATAAACTGCCACCAAATTTACACAACAAAACTTAAAATAACACGAGAAAAATGATTAAAATGGGAGGACCCATGTCGTTTTGACAAGATAGCCAAAGACAATCTCCCAACAGTGCTCAGATCAAAGCAATCAGATTGACATAATCATATCTAATCTCACTTCAACTGCCAAACCGAACAAATACCAATGGCGTGAGGTTACTAGCAATTTGCTTTGGGCTACACCACAACAATTAGGAACGTACAACATTGAACCTGGTTCTCAATTTTGAGGCGTTATATCTAGGTAATAAAGATGTAAGTTGTTTAATAGTGCGGTTGCATAACAGACTATAAATTTAATTTGTCAATCCTGCTGGTAGGTTGTCGTATCTGACGTGCGAAGGCTATTGGATTGCAACTAGCATTAGTTTGATGTATTTGATCGGATTGTCTTTGGCTATCTTGTCAAAACGACGTGGGTCCTCCCATTTTAATTATTTTTCTCGTGTTTTTAAAGTTTTATTGCGTAAATTTGGAGGCAGTTTATCCAATTTAACTTGTTTAGTACAAGTGTAAGTAATTGAAATGGAGGGGTAATGTTGGTTTGGTAATTTAGTCAAACACTTTCCAAGGGAATTTTGAAAGAAAAGCAACCATTTCTTTTCAAATTTCGTTTGTTTACGTTGCTAAGCGACAAATCAAACTAATATACTTGACACTGGCAAAATTATGGCAAATAAGCCACAGAGTCCATAAACAAAAAAGTATTTGATGCACAAAAGTACCTAACTTCGTACCTATAAGTTATTTTTTTATTGTTTTTTATATCAGCAGATGACGAGACGGTCAAGTCGATCGCCTGATGTTAAGCGCCTCGCCTGATCATAACGGTTACAGTGTCACAACTCATAATTTTGACTAGATGTTTTCAGTCAAGCTTGGCAACATCTTGAAATTTGCAAAGGACTTCCACTCGATAGCGTCAGCAACTTGTGCTAAATATCTTCGTCCTAGATAAACTCTGTTGTTTACAAGCTAAGAGATATTAACTCGTTTGTAGCACAGCAATATTTGTAGTTTGTACTTCAACGAGTAGGTAAAAATGTTTTTCTCAACCAATGTTTCTAATGCTTGTTTCACACGCATAGTTTGGGTTATGCACGGGACCTGATGAAGAGGGATCATCAAAAATAAGCTAGGAACCCAGCCGAGTTTGTTGCCAAATTCTTCTAGGCTGGGGCGCGTGGAACTGGCGTAAATTCACTTAGCTTTAGGACGTTTCAAAATGATCCGTGTGATTTTATTGAAATAAATCA
Source organism: Colostygia pectinataria (assembly GCA_951394395.1). Lineage (NCBI taxonomy): Eukaryota > Metazoa > Arthropoda > Insecta > Lepidoptera > Geometridae > Colostygia > Colostygia pectinataria. The sequence goes on from OX596355.1 coordinate 11,365,228, forward strand.
TTTTTGACTTTGACTTTGACCGTTCTTGGTATTCCCCATTACAGGTTTCCAAAAAAAATAATCAGGTCGAATCTAATCTAAGTCAACTAAAATCAATAGAATTTTGGCAACCTGGGGGCCTTACTCTTCAACGCAATCTTAATCCCGATTTCAATCCAATTCTAATTTACTGCTGTCAAATTTTTCTGCTCTTGGATTTGGCGCTGGGTTGTCATGTAATGGTATATTCCAATACTTGTCCAATATTGATCTGTTCTATAGTAAGGTCCCTGATGGCTCGGTGGGCGAGTACGCAGTTGAAAAGCGAGAGTTTGTCGGTTCGATTCCAGCTGCGAGACAAATGTTTGCATGATCTGCAAATTATTGTCTAGGTGCTTCTATTCAATGTATTAAGTTCGTAGGTCTCTACATTATATTACATACACCTACAATTTACCTAGGCTTATAGTACAAGCTTTGCATAGATTGAGGCTAGATGACGTTGTGTAAAAATGTCCGTCGATATTTTTTTATTAATCGAATTACTTAATTAAAAATATATATCGACAGACATTTTATGAAATCCTAAAATTCATGTTTTGTGTATTACCCTAACTAGACTTGTACGGGAAAAGCGGGGAAATGTTTTTAAAAAGAAATGAAATTAATTAAAGTTGAATTATTTAATACGAATGTCTTTTACATAGAGTGAATCAGTATGGAATGAGGATAAGCCTGTGACACGGTAGTGGCTGGTTTTATCATGTCAGCAAATACTTGGCTGTCTGCGCGCGTGGGCGCGCGTTTACAAAACAATACAAAATGCTTAATTTGCTACAAATACAGAGCTGCAGGTAGGTTGGGAAGATGTAACTCCTCCGTCCATAAGTTCAAGATTATCTGAAGGATGAAGATTATCTGAAGGATGAAGATTATCTGAAGGATGCAGATTATCTTGAATTCTTTTAAAACAAACATTCTTAATTCTACGCTTAAATGCTAACAATAAAAGGCCAATAACTAATATGACGCAAAACGCTAAATTTCCTATGCTAACACTTTTATAATCTAGAGCACTATGATAATTTTCACTATCAATAACTTCACTTCCACTTTTCTGCAATACGTAATTCAGAAACTGAATATCGGCTAGGTCGATTCCGTTGAGACTGACAGGCTTCCTCTGTATGTCTGCTGGGCTGGTCAATATTTTAGGCAAGTTGACAACTGGAAACTTCATGTAAACTACATCTTTGCCTTGGCTTTCGTGTCTCTTAAACTTTAACTCCTTTATCAGAACTTGACAATCATCATCTAAGGTTAACAGATAAGTTCCGCTGATTGTTTCTTGCGTAATCTCGTTCTCGCAATATTTGGTAAGCAGCGTTTCAGTTTTCACGAAAACGATCCAGCGATTGGGCTGTATAAGGTCAGCCTTTACGTCGTCAATGGTAACAGGAACTGGGTGACAACTCGATATGTTTGTAGAAAACTTCATAAGTTCAGTAATACAATCGTCTTCGATTAGCGGTGAAACGGTATTCTCAAAGCACAGGAAACAACCTTCGTCAGTTTCGTGGCATGGTTGGGAGAGCGGCCTCGCTTTCAACCCTTTCACAAGGACATAAGGATATTTGGGTAGAATAAGAGAGGTAAGGTCATTGGCTCTATTATGGATAGGTAAGGGAATCAATTTAATATAGTTAAATACTTCGTTATTTATCAAAGGAATATGCATAATAAGTTTTATCTGATTTTGTTTTATGTAAGCTTTCATCTCTATACATTGCTCTATTTTTACTACATTTTCCATCCTTACTGGAAACACTAATTTGTTTGTTTTCTCAATTTCCTTTAACATTACTAATAACTCATCTGTATCGACAATTGACGGATGTAACATCTTAATTTTAGCAAAAGAAATAGCCGTTTCAATTTCATCTAGTCTTGTGTAGAGTGTTTGAAAGTTATGTATAAAAACGTTATAGATGTGAATAATTTTGTTACTGGTTTGAGATAACTTTGATCCATTTATACTATGAATAATATCTTGAATGCTTTCCTCTATCTGAATGAAATTGCTTTTGGTAGAGTTGGCTATTTTTGTGAACGTACCCACCATTTCGGTAACGATTGTCATTTTCTTAGTTATCGCGTATTGTTTAGTTTTTACCTCGTTAATTAACTTTTCGTACATAACAGCATCGTCGTTATCAAGATTACCAGTGATAGTCTTGATCAATGATCCAAGCGGATTTATTAAACCACGTTTGTATCTTACCGATGGAATCAACTGCTTATACTTATCTATAGTTATATTCATGGTGTAATCTGTTTGTGACTCTACTTCTATGAAGTCTGAATCAAAAGCTTTGGTGTCGAAACAGCTTTGTACTTGCCTTTTTAATCTTACATAGCTATTTATATTTAACTCTAGTTCTTCGTAAATAAACCTTAAATCTAAGATCTTAATAACCGTCCATGTATCATGGCTAACAACAGCTTGACCTTCCTTTACAGGTAGCAGTCCTGGATTCTTGTCAATCAGCTGCAGATGAAGGGCCTGGCTTCGGATCACTTGGACCGCCAGAAGAATTAACCTGTGGAGGGCGCTTGATGTCTTTAATGGGAACTTTAGTATTCCGGTTATGAGTTATAACTGGTACAATGTTCCTTTTTATAGCTCCTGTAACCTGAGCTTTCTGATATCGCGGTTTATCCTTACTACGCCTAGTATTTACTCCTTTTATAAAGACTGTATCGCCTACATCTATGTCAAATTCTTTCTCTCCACCACGTTTCTCTATTACAGATTTCTTTTTGTCAATTATTTTGTCGGTTAAATATTCATACAAATGTTTAGTTCTCCTCACATGTTCTTTAACCAATTGTTGGGTGAACTGTTTATTAAAATCCACGTAAAACGCGCTATTGGATTCGGTATGGCCAAAAACAACTTCAAATGGAGTGAGGCCTGTGGTAGAATGAATGGTGTGGTTATATGACATTACTGCATAACTCATGACGGACGCAGCGTCTGTTATTTTTTGTTTATATTTAGCGATTCGATATATCTCTATAATAGTAGAGTGAAACCTTTCTACTATACCCATAGAATTAGGATTATGAGGGGTACCAATGTGAAGTTCGATCTTATAAAATGATAACATTTCCTTCATGAGAGTATTGTTAAACTCTGTACCGGGGTCTGAACTGATTCTACTAGGTGTTCCATACAAAGAGAAGTACTTTATCAGAGCTCTTACTGCTTCAGGTGTGGACTTAGCGCTGATCTCAAATGCTTGACCCAGTTTGCTGAAGGCATCAACTATTGTGAGGTAATGTTTACCGTCAATTGAGAAAGTATCTATAAACAACTCTTGGAACGGTCTAATTTGAGTTTGTGATAACTGCAATTCAGGTTTTAATGGTTTACGGTCGTATTTCATTTTTTTACAGAGTTCGCATGCATTTATAATGCTGGCTACTGTCTGGTCCATGTTGTTCCAATAAAAGGTACGTCTTAGATGTACTAACGTTTCCTTTATTCCTCTGTGACTATTTTTACCTATGTGATATTTGAGTACAACGTCTCGCTGTTCAGCTTCACTATCTACATAAATTACTCTCCTAGTACACTCGTAAAACTTCACTGTCCCTTTCTGAAATAGAAATATAGTAGCCTCTGAAAACTGCTTGCGATGTAATGGGTCTTCAAAATAAAAGAAATATTTTATTTTGGGTCTAATATATTCTTTCAGAAACCTCTTTACCAAATCTGGATTATTCAAAGGTAAGTGAACCTCTAATACCTTTTGCTTGTCTCTAGATAAGTCTTTAACCGATAATTCGTCCCTATTCCAAGTATGTATAAGTATCTGGTTTGACTTGGTATCTACAGCTTCTTGTAATATAAGCATCCCGTCTGTATCTAAATCGCGGGCTGAATGTACTGTGCCTATACTATCGTCATCGCGTCCTTCGGAAGCAGAAGCCGTCGTACTACTTAAAGATGGATTCGAGTAAGGCGATCGTCGACCGTTACCAGCTATTAATGTATTACTTTTCTCCGAGCCAGATGAAATTACTATCGGCGATGGCGTTCGTTCGCGTGGCGTAGAGGCGCGAGAGGTATTTTTCAGTTCTTTGCTTAATCGACCAATTTCCTCAGTTAAGTCTATGATATGACGTTGTAACTTTTGTTCCTTTTTATCTAAATTTACTTTCATTGAGACGTCATCTTTTTCGCCTAAAGCGTTTATTCTAATTCGCGATAAAGCGTCAGCATTACAATTTTGTTTACCTTCCTTATGTTTTATATCGTAATCAAATTCTGACAAACGTAATTTCCATCTAGTAAGTTTACTGTTAGGTTCAGTAATCGATTTAATCCAAGTTAAAGGTCTATGGTCCGTATAAATTATAAACTTCTTCCCATACAAGTACGGTCGGAAATGCTTTGTAGCCCAGACTATGGCTAAAAGCTCTTTTTCAATCGTACTGTATCGCGTTTCAGCGTCGTTTAAGGTACGACTCGCGTAGGCTATCGGTTTATCGCCACCTATAGGTCCCTGTGACAAGACAGCGCCGACTGCAAAGTTGGATGCATCCGTCGTGAGAACGAATGGTTTGGTAAAGTCGGGAAATTGTAAGAGCGGTGCGTTGGTCAAAAGCTCTTTACACTTTTCAAATGCGTCTATATATTCTTTTTTTGTGCAATCAATTTTGTTCTTCTTTTTAAGACATGATGTTAATGGCTGTGTGAGTTTAGCAAAATCTTTTATGAATTTCCGGTAATAACCTACCAAACCAAGAAAACTCTTTATTTCAGTAGATGTTCGCGGTATTGGGAAGTTTAGAACTGCTTTAATTTTATCATTATTAGGCATAAGGCCATTCTTGGTAATAGTGTGACCAAGATAAAGAACTTCCTTTCTTAAGAACTCGCATTTGTCAAGTGTCACCTTTAGGTTAGTTTCCCTAAGTCGATCAAATATTTTACGAAGTTTCTCAATGTGCTCCTGTAGGCTAGATGAGAAAACTATGATGTCATCAAGGTATACCAAACAGTGGATACCCTGAAGGCCTCGCAGCACATTATCCATAGCCCTTTGGAACGTAGCAGGTGCTGTTTTTAAACCAAACGGCATCCTTTTAAACTCGTAATGGCCTGATTGTGTTGTAAATGCTGTCTTTGTTCTATCCGCTTTATTTACTTCTATTTGATGGTACCCGCTGGCAAGATCTATTGTGCTAAAATACTGAGATTTGCCTATCTTATCAAAAAGATCAGTAATATTAGGCAACGGGTATTTATCGTCGACTGTAATTTCATTGAGGCGTCGATAATCGATCACCATTCTGAATTTCTTTTCTCCTGTTGCGTCAATTTTTTTTGGTACCAGGTGAACTGGTGCACTCCAAGGTGAGTGAGAATCGGCTATTACATTATCTGCTAAAAGTTTATCTACTTGTTTCTGTATTTCCTGATTAACGACAGGAGGGTGTCTATAAGGTCGAATATAAATCGGGTCTTCGTTTGTCGTTCTGATGTTATGTTTCACTTGATTTGTGAAGGACAAAGGTAGTTTATCGCAATAAAATATATCGCGATATTCATGACACAACCTGAATATATTATCACGTTCCTCTTTGTTCGTATGATCTAATCGTAATTTACTTAAATTTTCTTTTAGTGCCTCAACAATCATGCAATCATCTTTCACAAAATTTACCATACATTCTTCGTTTTTAAATAGCGTGACATTAACTGGTTTCTTGAACGTGATAATAGATTTTACGTCAGATGTATTTTGTATAACTGTTTCCGCAAAGTAGTTCTCACACCTAACAAGAGCGGTAGGCATACGGACGCCTTCCCGAAACTGCAGATATTCTATTATCGCATCACCGTGTTGTAAGTTGGTGGGAATCTTGACTCTCGTTTCAGATCGTGGGGCTACATAAATCTCATATGGTGGATTATAAATAATTGGGATACTCGCATTGTGTGTTAGTAACATTTGGTTACGCATATCGATGTTTGCTCCTAATTTTGATAGAAGGTCAGATCCTATTAAGCCGTCATATCGTCCATCAACATCATAAATATAGAATTTATGAGGCAGTGTGCTTTTAAAGGTCTTTAACAATGGTATGTATATTATCTCATTATGCATGCTTTGAGCATGCGTGCTAATGACTGTGAATGGCTCATAGTATTTAAATTCACTAAAAAATTCATTAGCTTTAGCAGGGCTTATAAAAGATCTACTACTTCCAGTATCGATGAGAAATTTCGACTGAATTTCAGGAATAACCACGTGAGGTAATTTTAAAATACTGTCACAATAATTTAAGCTGATTACTTCACCTCGTCCTTCTTCGAGGCTGTTTCCCGAAAATCCGGATATACGGTTTCCGAACTGATGTTTTCCGGGCAGATGTTTTCCGGAAATGCGGAATTTGTCTCATCAATATTTTCCCTATCATAACACTCATTAGCGGCATACTCCACATTCTCGTTCATATTATAACCGTAGTAATAATCGTTGTAATCATCAGAGGTGTTATCCTGACATAGTGGATCTTCTAAATAATAAAGATCGTTCGCAATCATATTTTGTCGCACCGGTGCAGTGCGCATCGTTACGTCGGATTCTTGCAGCCTAGGGGCTTGTACTTGTTGTTGCGGTACGCCAGACTTAAAACCTTGTTGCGGGATACCGAACTTATAGCCGCCGTATTGAAAGGGGGCACGTTGTTGCGGTACGCCAAACTTCATACCTTGTTGCGGAATACCAAACTTATAGCCGCCGTATTGAAAGGGGACACGTTTTTCAGGTGTATGGCCGAATGTACGTTGGGATAAATTTTGAGGTGTCCCGGTTATCCCGAATCGATAACCTTGCGTGGGTGGTGGTGCGTATCTTATTTGTTGGATAAAGTTTGGTCTTAACCCACCTTGATTATTAGGAATGCCAAATTTAAAATTATTCGCCGAATCAAATGTCGGTCTAAAACCTTGAGGCGCGGGTGGTCTTAACGAATTTTGTGTGTTTGGTGGTAGCTGATGCGATGTTTGTTTTAATAATTTGTTTTTCGCATCATACTGGAACTTAAAGTTCACTTCTTCAGTCACTATGCTTAAGGCATTTTCCAGAGTAGAGCAACCTTTTAATCGTACAATCCTAATCATGTCTTCCGGTAAATTATACAGGAAAACATTTAAGGCGGTGTTGTTATAGACAATCATTTTTGCTGCTTTGATTCCTTCATCGGTAAGCCTATTAACTTTCGCGAACAAAGAACTCCTGGTATTCTGAATTCTATGACAAAACTGAATGTACGTTTCACTTGGTTTAAGCTTTAAAGTTTCGAGCTCAATTGCTATGCACTCTTCTGATCGAGGGTCACCGAAATGTTGCGTAAGAAGACTTTTTAACTCTTCGTAAGTCGTAATATTCGGGTGATCGCTAAGTAGAGCCGCAGCTCTACCAGTAAGTCTGCTGGAAACGACATGAAATATGTATAGCTTTTGTGCTACGTTTCCAACAATCTCACTACCATTAACCACATATTCACACTTTGAAATAAATAAATTCAATAGGTTTTCTTCCCCGTCGTATTTGGGAATAATGGACAGAGTGTCCTTAGGAATAGCCTTAACTTCCATTATTAAAAATACTTTTACTTAATGACTAAATCAATTTGTCAATTTAAGTGCAACTAATCCTACTAATAATTACTAACTGATCCACAATTTATGTGCAAATCAATTTAAAACTACAACTTATTTCTAACACTGATTTTACCAATTTGCGTGTAAATCAATTTGCCTATTTGAGTGCAACTTCTTGCTTATTTAAGTGCTACCACGTCTACTTATAACTAATACAAATTAATCACGAATAAAAGATCTGCCTATTTTATGTGCAAAGAGTTTGCCAATTGTAGTGCAAACAAAATCAGATAAACGCAATTAATAAGCTCGACGATTTAAGTTCGAGAGAAAAAGGGCGGAAAAGACACAGGAATATAAAAACAGGAGTGAAAAGGTTTACTCACAAGCTGCTCGATCCCATGTCCTCCAGTTGAAACCACACTAAAATCACTTTGTTTCACTCGCTTTTCACGTTACCAGAGTCGTATTTATTTGGTTCGTTCTTTTCCACGTCCGCGTAGAGTCGGTTTTCGTAAGAATTTCCACTTTCGTAAAACCAATTTTGGGGTTTTCACGATCGTAGATTTTCCGGAAAATCGTGGAAAATCCACAAGGCTGCGCCAGACTTGTACGGGAAAAGCGGGGAAATGTTTTTAAAAAGAAATGAAATTAATTAAAGTTGAATTATTTAATACGAATGTCTTTTACATAGAGTGAATCAGTATGGAATGAGGATAAGCCTGTGACACGGTAGTGGCTGGTTTTATCATGTCAGCAAATACTTGGCTGTCTGCGCGCGTGGGCGCGCGTTTACAAAACAATACAAAATGCTTAATTTGCTACAAATACAGAGCTGCAGGTAGGTTGGGAAGATGTAACTAACTAATCTACATAAACTACAGACAACAATGAATAGTTGAAACTGGCTTATTTCGTGATAAACCATTTATTTAGATGAATTATTGTCAACTTAAAAAGGACTTTAGATTTAATGCTACACTCAAATATACAAAATAACAAATGAACTACGATTTGTTGACATTATTGTAGAGCAATTGTACTTATGTTAAAATAAATAATAAGGGGTAGGAAATCGTATATGTATTTAATTTGTTAGGTTTATTTTACTATCTATGACTACTGTATTGTGTAAGCCGTTTTTTGTGTTCTGACCTATATAAATAAAATAAAATACTTACTTATACAAATATTAGCAAACATTTCTAAACAGCAATCTATTTCCCAACTAAGAAAAGCTTGTTTTTTTTTATACAACTGAAGTGGCAACCAAGCGTACGGCCCACAAGATGGTAAGCGGTTACCGCAGCCTATGGACGCTTGCAATACCAGAGGTATCACTCGCGGGTTGCCACCTTGAGGCTAAGATCGAAAGCCTCATGTGCCAGTAATTTCACCGGAAACCATACCCTTCACACCAGAACACAGCAATGCGAGCATTACTGCTTGGCGGCAGAAATAGGTATGGTAGTAGTACTTCCCCGGACGAGCTCTATCACAGAGAACTCTACTACTCTTAAAACTATGGGAACCAGATAAATGATACTTTAAATACTCATAATGCATAAGAATCTTGATTGCAAAGGAATCGTATCTAAACGGTTGCTTTTCATCTGATTTTGGGTGTTTTTATATTTTACTATTGGACCATGATCCACCGATCCAAGTTCTAAATACACATCTGTTAGTTTACAAACATTACACAGAACTAGTGAAAAGCAAGTAAAGCAACGTGACTTTGTCCGCGTTGAAGTCTTTTTCATACAAAATGTATCTTCCCGATCGATGCTTCTCCTTTGAGATTAGTTTCATTGTTTTCTTTGTTAGTGTATTTGTACAGATCAAAGGAAACACTTCTTTAGGCAATTTCATTATGAAATTGGGACTTGGATTCGGAAACATAAGTTTCGGACCGAAATTTCATGCAATTCGCACCATGAACATATTTTATTACGAAATCGATAAAAGACTGCAAGCGACAGTGAAACTAATTCTATGAATCTTGATAGTAAGTGCGTCGAATTTCGTTTGGCTTTCGGAAATACATTTTGATGGTAGGCCAGCTGGTTTCTAGAACGGTTAAGGCTGCGTTTTCACCAGAGATGTGCGAGGATGTATAGTGAGAAAAGTGTTTTTAGGAACCAATAGAATCACTTCATTAAAACTGTAGAAGCTAGGTAAATGAAGTGATTCTATTGGTTCCTAACAAACACATCCCTCGCTACACATCCTCGCTCAACTCTGGTGGAAACGCAGCCCTAAGCTGTGCGTTGATTTTCAGTCAGTAACGGAGTAACGTAACGATTTTATATATTGAGATATGCATTGCAGGCAGTACAGAATGTCCGTCCTTGGCGCAAATATTGTTGCACTAAAACAATATCTTTGATTAATAATAGTCTGATTTCCAGAATTTGAAAGGACACTTCTATAACGCCATGAATATGCATTGACTCACTTTATTTTAGCGATGGTGATCATACAGTTTATCAGATTTAATTATTATTTTATGCATCCTCCGCTCGAGTCCTTTATGAAAACTTGCGAAAACTAAATATTATTTATTATTTATTTACTTATTTACCAAAATCCACAGCCCTCCATAATAATTGAACAGTTTTTATATTATCTTTACGGCCAATAATTACTAAATTAGTATAAAATAAATATTTTTTTTAAACGTGTCTCTACGTTAGAAAGTAAGTTTGTATGTCACTGGTCAATTCTCGTGACGTGTTTAACTTTTAATATATGACGAAATAAAAAAAAAAAGTAAAATTAATATTTTTTATTCTGAAGTATTAAGTTATTTTTCTTTTTTTGTGACTAAAAGTGACGGTTTGCCCAAATTTTGCGGGGTACAAAGTCAACAAGGGGTCGCTATTTATCTACACCAAACTGAATAGAAATAGGTTCTAAATATTAGTTGTTCCCATAAACATCAGCATTTTTACGTCAATAAAATGCACTCTGTTTTATTCAAAGCTAAATAATGTCGTTTCCTAGATCGCTGTCATGTCTCCAATAACTCCATATACGACAAAACCAATATATTTAGTGGAAACTACCAGTTTTGTTGTAGTTTTGTATCCATGGTGTCCATGAGTTTGGGTTTTTTCAAGATTTTTAGGAATTTAAAGCTGAACAGTTTGGGTTTTTGTATATTTTTTTGTTGTGGAAGTTTGAATATAAATAGTATCTAGTATCCCCAGTGTTCCACGGCTGGACACTGGTCTATTCTCGAACAAGAGTGATTAATACAACGTGTTCCGAATGCGGATTGGTGGATATTATACCTATTTTCGCTGTTGTTGTTTTGTAGCAAACAAATCCGCAGTAGAAATTGAACCTACAACCTTTAGCTTCTCCACCATGCACTTGCTCTTTCGTCTGTAACGGGTCATTCACACGGGATCCGTCATTGACAATTCGTCAAAAAATACGAAGAAAGTGTTTTTTGCTGCATCGTCATTTTTCACGATTCGGATTCGTGTGCACGACCATTTAAAAACAAAAATACGAATCGTCATCCTATAAATGAGCTGTAATACCATATTAAAACCATTGCCGCCATAAAGTAAATTACGGATCGTGAAAAAATGCGTTACGGCAAAATAACACGAACCGTTCTCGAGAATGAGATGTAATATATTCTTAAATATTCCAAAATCGTTGACACCCTGTACATTTTGATTCAGGCAGAGTGGACAGATGTACGAGTTGCGTATTGAATGACAATACACAGATCGTATTAGATATGTAACTGGGTAGACAGAGTTATTACTCAAATGCACAGAATCTGTGGTATTTACGAAGACAGACCTTGAGAGCTTGTGGTACAGATAAAGCGACGTCCACATATGTCAACATTAACTGAAAACCAGCGCTGTTTAATATTTTTATGCATGTTAGCATAATAGTAAGACAAAGCCTATTCGGCTCACTGCATGCTTAGTCTGATAAACTTTTTTTTGTTTTTGCCGTTTTCTGTTAAATAAAATGTACAGTTAATAAACATAGACATTATTGTTTAGATAATCATAATTACATTATAATTCCTCTGATGAAATGAACTTTATGTTAAACTAAATAAAGCTGATATTCGTTAGAAATAAAGCAACTTTGCTTTATCGTTTCAGTGGTATTGTGACCACGCGCGATATAAAGTCAGAACATTTTGATAATGACCTTATTGGCTTGAGTGATTTACTGACTTTTTTTTTGTTAGTTTTAAGTGGTGCGTATTCGATTCCCGCGACGGGTAAGGCAGATACGTAATGTTTGGTAAAGCTCAGATTATTGATTTTTGGTAGGTATTTACTTACCGACTACTATGTATTACAGTCAGTAAGGAATAAAAAGGAACGGCAGTATTAAGTATCTAAAACTAGTAATTGTTCTAGTCAGATCTATAGGCTGTAATAGTTTAATTCATTCATTTATTTAAATCTTACCATTCATTCTTCTCTCCTCTTTTATTTATCATTCATTTGGTCAGATCAATCGACTGTGATTGTCCATCATTTATTCGTTCAACTATTAATTCATTTTTTTCTCCTCTATCCCTTCGACTCTTTTTAATATTTGTATGCAATAAGATAAAGCACAGAGATTCCTACTTATATCTGTTTATCATCTCAATTAATTGTATTTACCTGTGTTTACAAACAAATAAATGAATTATGAATCATAATCTATAGAAAGAAAAGAATGAATGAGCGGTTAAATAATTTAGTTTAACCTACTTAACAAATATTTTATTCAAGCAGCAAACTAAAATCATGGTCACAAGATAACTCTTGACAGAAGCTGTGGGCGGTAAGCTAAAACCGTGGTGGATTATAATCAGTACTAAATTATACCGTTAAACTATGAACCAGTATTAAACAGTGATTAAAGGATCAATTTCACTGTGGCCTTGGTCTTTGTATCACTATAGAAAAATTGGAAAAAAAAAAAAAACTAACAGTAACAAACAATTTTATTTTTATGTAGACAAACAAAGTTCTAAGGAAAAATGTTTATTGTGTTGAATTTTCTAAAACAGGAACACTAGAGATCCGCCATGACAGTTGTTAGCAATGATCACGTGACGCATCTTGACTTTGACAGTACCTAATAACCCAGTTGTTCGTTAAACCCGCCATGTTGTTTTGCATTGTGTTGCACTCTTTCACAAAGATAAACTTACTTTAGATTATGGAAGAAGCCTGCAAAGGATCAGGGCCCGGCTCCATACTGCGTGTAACAACTCTTTTGGTACTGGTATATTTACTACCCGATTTTTCAGTAACGAATGCCTTGCGACTTTGTCCGCGTTGAGTTATTCATTAATTACACCAAAGCGTTATAAAAATGTTGAAAGCTGATACAAACTTCAAATTGTCTGTCAATCACATGTGATAGCTGTCTAGTATATAGTGATGTCAACTTAAATATTTGGGTAGACCAGCTTAGGTTATTTTGCAATGCAAATAACTGCTTAAATAAACAGCAAATGAAGATGGCATGGTTCATGCAATTATTACTTTAAAAAACCATATTTAAAATTACATACAGCTTGGTAAAAAAAAAATATACTGACACGGGATATTTACCTTGATCTGTGAGTATTATTCTTATATATGTAGATGGTTCCTCGTATTGTTATCGCTGATAGCGTTCCTGCCAGGCAACATATATGCATGTCTACGACATCTCTTCTTATCTTATGTATTTCGACTCAAGCGCGATTGGAACCCGCTCTGCGTGATCGGTTCAGCAGCTTGAAAATGTAGACCGAGGTAGCTGTACTGTAGCATTTATAATTATTAGTACCTACGTATGGATTTTTTATCTAACTACCAGTTAAACATTTACCATTACGAAAACATATCTTGTGTGTTTAATAAATACTCCTATTATTTTAAAATCACATCAGAAACGTCCGTCCGACTAACTACAAAATAAGAGAAACGTTTTGGTAATTTCTTTTATACGTGGAATGCTGCCATTAATCATGATACTGACTGTTGGATGGACAATGGGGCAAATTACTGTAGCTATGATGTAGGGCTGTCATGTTAGCTTCAGTCGCGACGTCACGAGACATATCTCCTTATTACCAAATCTTCAGTTATCGTAACTTTCAAAGTTGACTTTAACAATGACCAACATCACTAAGCACTATCTAACGTTAACGTCAAATTGTTCAATCGTCGTCGAACAATTTGACGTTAACGTTAGATGGTGCAACTCACCCTTAGTAAACTTTATATTGACGGCTATTTTACCACTTGTTTTTTGACATGTTGACGTGAGTTTCAGCTTCTTCATGAGCACCGCCCGCTCCCTTTGCAAAAATGAAAAATGAAATGAATGACAAAAAACAAGTGAATTGATAGATTCAGGCGTTACTTTGCGGAAATCCATTACATGATAAAAAACAGACGAAAAATCTCTAGTACCGCTTAACCTATTAACCAATGAAGTCACACAGTTAACACAGTTAACCTCAAAAGAAAAATATCGACACGTGTTTCATCCCTCCACGGGACATCATCAGGACTTGTTCTCCGGCAGACGTGTTGTTTCTTATAAACTTATCTATTTTACACAGCTTGATGACAATCAATATCTTTAATTTCTTTCTTTCTGTGTGGAGGGCATTAGAAACTACGAGTACTATAATGGTGGCACGACTGTCATAACCGGAATTATACGACCGATTGACAACCGATGTCGGACCTGCGCAGCGGGCGCAGGTCCGCCTGCGACGCGGAGGTTGCGGTTTCGATTCCCGCCTCAGGTCAAATGTTTGTACGATCTACAAATACTTGTTCCGGGTGTTCTGGGTATTTTCTATATATAATAAAAAATATCTAAGTATCTATGTATTGTATTGTATTAAGTATATATCAGTCATCTAGTACCCATAACACAGCTCTGTTTAACAGCAGCTTACGTTGGGGATAGATGATGCTGTGTAGATTGTCCAGCATTATTTATTTATTTTATTACGGTAAGGAACTCAAAACCGGCACGGATCACACATACACAATACATTATCTAGAAAAACAGCTTTTCTTAATATTTAAAAAAAAAGTGATGACCCTAATTTATGGAAAATTCACAGAACTGTTGTGGAACATGAACAAACGGACGGACAGTCAAAATTAGCTGTAATTTTCCATGTCAAAACTAACGTTTTACAATGGTTTCTGCCACTATTTTATTTACTATTATTAAGTATAAGTTTCCGTGTTCACAGAGTTTATACTTTTACATATTTAGTAGAATAGAATAGAATAGTTTATTGTGCAAAAAGGTACCATCTAATTACTACCTAAATACATTATAACTTAACTTAGGTTCTATCTGGTAGTTTGGGCGATAACTGGGTAGTTAAGGAAGTGACAAAGACATAATTACTATGCAGGTAGCAAAGTAGATATGTACACTTAAAAAAAAAACAAAGTAGCATTACTCCATCTGTCTGACTATAATGTATATAGTGTACCTATATACATTACGGTATAAGATTAAGTAATAAGAAATATAAGAGTAGTAGAGTTCTCTGTGATAGAGCTCGTCCGGGGAAGGACTACCACCATACCTATTTCTGCCGCCAAGCAGTAATGCTCGCATTGCTGTGTTCCGGTGTGAAAGGTATGGTTTCCGGTGTAATTACTGGCACATGAGGCTTTCGATCTTAGCCTCAAGGTGGCAACCCGCAAGTGATACCTCTGGTATTGCAAGCGTCTATAAGCTGCGGTAACCGCTTACCATCTTGTAGGCCGTACGCTTGGTTGCCACTTCAGTTGTATAAAAAAAAAACATCAATGTTGGTTTATTCTAAAAAATCTAAAATTAATTGGTTGATATCCAGTTTTTTTATTTTAATTATCCTACTAATATCATAAATGCGAAAGTCTGTGTGTGTGTATGTTTGTTGCCACGTATCTCCGTGACGACTTTACCGATTGTGATGAAATTTAGAATGTAGATGGCTTAAATTCTGGAATAACACATAGGCTACTTTTTGGTCCCGGAAAATGTACTGTTCCTGTGGGATAGCATAAAAACCGCTGTGTTACCGCGCGGGTCAGCATGTGTTTTAATAAAAATACTTTTTGTATGGTCCACAGGTATATTTTATTCAACACAAAGTAGTTTCAACTTACCCTTAGTAAGTAATGGTAAGTTGAATATTTTTCCTTATTATAAGACGCAACTGTCAATTTCCACCAATCAAATGCTTCTAATACAAAAATGGACGGTCTGTCGGTGTGTGATAGTTAAAGACTAGTGAGGGCCCCGTCTCTACTCTACCTGCGGACGTAATAATGGTAATTATTTTGGGTACAATTTGGGCAGAGAATTGAAGACAGGTAGACGGGGCCGGTCGCTCGTGATGGAACTGCGGCTCTCAAAGTTTTCAATCTAAAAATGTATAATATGACGCATGAAAAATTCTTTTTTTTTATAGAGCCTGTTCAAAAACAGTTCCGTCTTGAATCAATTCATTTATAATAGATTCTTATGTCAACGACATGAAAATCACTTGACGAGGACGACTGATGGTTTTCTTGAACAGATTATCTAGTTTTGTCCGTCACAAAAATACATATTACATCAGCATCATCATCATCATCATGACAGCCTTCTAATGTTCCCACTGCTGGGACACTGGCCTACTCTCAAGCGAGAGTGGTTGGGTAATCCACTACGCGGACCCAATGCAGATTGGTGGATGGCACATGTCTTTCGAATTTATAGTTCTTGGACATGCCGGTTTCCTCACGATGTTTTCCTTAACCGTATGAGAGCACTGGCATTGCGCACATAAATTTTTCGTAGCGAAAAATCCATTGGTGCACGACTGGATTCGAACCCACGACCTTAGGATCGGAAGGCGGGGTCACTACCACTAGACCACTAGTGCTCTCACATATTACATATTACATATTTTTTTCTTTTGTTTAAAATTTGTATGGGTATATGTTATGTTGATATAATTTATCTTACTTTAGCAAACACAGTAATATTAGAATCATTCAAATAATAACTGAAAACCAGCGCCATATTGGTAACAGATTTGTGGTTATGCTTTTTTTTAAAATGATATTAATTTTATTAGTAGATTATATATCTACACTACAAGTAGGAACTATATAAATTATTTGTTTGAAAAGCACACATATATTTATTACATTATATTATCAACTAAGAGAATTTAATGAAATTTTATTATTTTTATTTTAGCCCAAACCGTTTACGACTCAATATTGAATAAGGTGATTGCTTTTTTCAATTGCATTAAAATACTGCTTTATTTCAAAGCAAAAAACCCCATTCAAAGAACGTAATAAATTAAATCATATTAATTTACTCCCAGTTTTAATTTCACACGTATATTAAAATGAAAAACGCTCTTAACACCTTCTTGCGTCACAGTTTACTGTGAATTATATACTCGGAAACTATTACACTTCTAATATTTTATAAGTCTTTGATCTTTCCGGCTCGAATTAATTTGCAAGTACCTAATGGTACCGAAAAACTGTTTTTAATCTTGAAGCAGGCAGTAAGTATTCAAGCCTTTTTTTAATATCCGTTAGGTTGCGAATATTCATCATAGATTCGCAGTCCGCTCAAATCGTACAGCAAGGTAACGAAATTAATCTAATTACGATCTCTGCTGTAATGTCAGCGGTTATCGAGTGGGGGACAACACACTTGTTTTCATTTTGCCGAACATTTGACATTGTTAATCGATTCGCAGGCATAAAACGGTTTTATGTTACCGACGATAATTACAAAAGTAGCTCCAACGTAGCTGTACATAATCTTTGAACTTATATAAAAGCACAACTCATTAGTGTTATCAGCTAACGCAAATTAAAGCCGCCTCCGTTTCATTACAAATTTTTACTGCTATTAAACTAGTTACTTTATAAAACATGAATTAATTATAACTTTTAATTGTTTCTTTACGACTTTAGGTTCTCTAAACTATAGCCTTGTGTAAAAATATGAGAAAACTGATTCATTAGTTAGTTGATTAGCGCATTAATTTTAAATTGTGCTGTTTTATGTTCATGAAAATTACATTAAATTCATGTGCGGTGATTAAAATCAATTGAGCTACTGCTTTTTGTCGTTAATTGATTTGAAATAGATTTTTAAATAAGGCGTTTATTGTCGGTAAGAAAAAACCTGGATATGTAGGTATAGTGGTATTTTTTTATCATAAATAGACACAAAGCTACATCATATTGTTATAGTGACATGTTTATAGTTTTTATTTTATGATCCAATTAATTTTATATACTTGCTGCAGACTACAAATGATTGATTTAAAAAATTGTGTAAAAATAAGTGGCCGATTCTGAGCTAGACTACGATTTTTAAACGGCTTTTCTTTGATATGGATTTTTATGGTATCCTATTAATATTAGAAATGCGAAAGTCTGTGTTAATGTTTGTTACCACGTAACTTTATAACGACTCAACAGATTATGATGTAATTTGGAATGTAGATGGTTTAAGTTCTGGAATAACGCATAGAATTATAATTAGTTTAAATTATAATTTAAACCCTGATTCTCTGGGATAGCATGAGAAAAACTGAGGGTGAAACCGCAGGGTACAACTAATTAGTATATTAAATCGAATAATACGAAAGTAAATTAAAGAAAATTAGGTTGTAGCAATGATCAATTATATATTTTTTATAATAACAGCTTTTTAAACTTCCTAAGAGTACATTTGTAATTTTCATGGGTACTTAAGTTGAGAGCCACTGTCTTGTAGAGCCAGGTACCAAAGACATTGGCGCCAGGCCAGACGTTATTTTTTTCCGTCAGTATCATTGTCAATTTCCTTTGTAGAGTCGAGTAACTATTGTTAATTGTATGAAATGGCGTATCTGTATCATTATTATATAAAAAACCTATGGACCGAAACACCCAAAAATCATATAACAGGAATGTTTTATCTCTAACCTTTTCTTATATAAATAAAAAAGACAATTTCTTTCTTTAATTTATTTATTTATTAATAGCATTATTTTAATAAAATGAGATATAAAAAACAGTGTTTTTCAAATCTAATCAAGAAAAGCACAAGAACAGCGGCTTTTTTTACATGCATTTAGTATAGTTTTTTCCCGCAATTAGGTACACTCACATGCATCGTCAAAATATTACCAGAGTTAGACAAAAACATGTCATATTGTCTACGGAATATAAATACTACATGTTTTTGATAGTAAAGAAGCACAATTTAAAATATGTAATAATGAGTGGTAAGATTTGAGATCTCTACAATATTACTACATCATTTTTCTTTTAATAAAACATGCATTGTCTATTTAAAAAAACTCAACATAAATAACCAAGTAAAAGATAAATGCTAAAAGCAAACGTTAACTCTATTAAACCAATAACTCAATGTTACAAATCGTAAAATAAGCTTGGAAAATAATTTGCATTACTTACATTGTAAATAGTTTTTTATTGGTGTTAATGATCGGAAGAGTTAAAAAGCCGAGTATTATTGGTATTATGCACTGTAAACTCATAAACTTGAACTGAGACGGCTAAGATTGTTGGTAATTAGCGAAAATATTTGTTTTTTAAGATTATTTGGATAGCTCATGGCTAATAGCACTAATTAGTTAGGTTGGGTTGAGGATTCATATTTTGTATTATATTCATGTTTAAATTGTTGGACTTGCTACAGCAGAAACGAGGCTTTGAAGCGGTATAAAACTCACTAAAGTTTATCAGCTATTCACATCAATCACACTTGGATTTGTGGAAAAAACTAAAAAGATTTGAACGTGGAATAATATTGGCCATCGTCCGCCATTTTATTTAATGGCGACCACGGATATTGGTTTAAAATCAATCGATACACATATTTATCTAAGTTTGAATAGCGGTAATTTAAGGTACGAGTATAACTAAACGTAAAAAATATTCTAAATTAACATGTTTGATTCCCAATGTGCTGTGGGACAAATAATTATAAAAATATGCTAGTGCTGTTAACTGGCTTATAAATTGAATGACTAAGTTTACTAAGGTGGAAGCTTTGAAGCTTTAGCAATCTGTCCATCAAACTTTCAATATAAAAACCGGTTTTATTAAACAACTAAGTTACCAAGAAACAATCATAGCTCTAAACTTCCTCAAACCCTACTTTATTATTAAACCCCTCGCTCTATAAAAGTAATTAACTCTAGCTGAAGATAATTGATGAAGCTCAAGATTACTACCTCAGTCCAATTATTATTTTCAAACAAAAGCCTACCTTACGCTTCTTATTTTTAAGTATAGTTTTGATTAACAGCGGCTGTACAGTCAGTAATAAAAGTGCAGGGTTGGGCGTATAGCCAGACGAATAGTGGAATAAACTTTTTTTAGTAGTTATACTTCCCTTTATTATTATAAAATCGTCATGACCGAGGCCGATTTTTGTTTTGGATGCATGAAAGATGATGTTTTGACGTTATGTGTATGTGTGAAGCTTTGGTTGTGTGTGTTGGTAATTTGACTTTTGGTTTTGTGTGTGCTGCTTGGGGGCGAGCGGTAATGACCCACTTTTCTATGATGGTGTTTTTATGGTATTCAAAGGCTCATGATTTCAAGGTTAACTACACGTACAGCTTTTTTTTCTGTTGGGCTGTCTAAATCTGTCTAAGACTGTCTCTTGTCAGAATAATGACGGGGAATACGGTTAAAATTCAGCTGACAATAAAAATTTGCTTACAAATAACGTAGATAATAAAAATTAGGTTGAATGTTCTAGAAAAAATGTGTCGTCATTGAAATTGGTAAAAAAGTAATTTAAATTTCGATTTGCGAAATTAAATATAGTTCTAGAACGAACATTAAAATTACAAAGTCATCGTTGGACAATTTCGCGCATATTCCTACGATGTTTTTTAATGTAACCTTTTTTGACATATTTTGTCACGGTTCAAGCGGGTCTTTTGTACCTGTGCGGTGTTATAATAGTTTCCTTGAAGTTTGGTCTGTGAACGTTTCGGAATGTACAGTTTTCTAGAAAAGTTTTATCTAACTTTTTATAAAACTTAGCAACTCTTAGGCTTGATGGTTAATAAAAAAATTGATAATTTATTGTTTAGATTCTAATTAAAATGTTAATCGTATAGATTTGGACATGTTATAGCATTACATAATTTATTTAAAAGTTTGCAAAATAGGCTTGAAATAGCGAGAATTTTTATTATTGTTATTTTAGATTAAAATATTATATATCTTACATTAATCGGATTATATTTCGGTAATAAAATACATAGACAAAATTAAATTAAAAAGGTTAATCTTAATATAGGCCTTCAACCGTGTTGTTCTTAATACAATAGACTTCAACGCGCTCCACACGTTTTATAACATTTTATTTAGTTCGTTATTTTCCAAAATAAAGTCAGAAACAGTTTTGTATGCAACAGTACCCAAAATTTGAATGATCGTGTTAATACGTGATCCCTTAAGGACAAAGGGGTGGTTTTTATCTACAGGGTGGGTACATCCCTTTTAATTTTACGTATCGATTCGATCTTTATCATTTAGCGTTGGTGTCCTAAAAAGCCCAACCAAACATAAGGTAAGGTGACTATTAGACGTAAGGTTCAAAATCGCGTGTTTTGCTATTTATGACAGAGGAAATCAAAAGTTTAGTAAGTTTTTGTGTGTTGTGTAACAACAGTAGCTTTTGTGAAGAATACGTTTAGACATATTTTTATTTTTGCCTAGAACACCGGCATAACATGTGCACCTTGTAACCCTATTTGAAACAAATAATAAATGATTGATTGATTGATTGATATTTTTACCATTTGCCATAATGCCAGAATGACCTTGAGCCTTCACCATCTGCCGCTACAATGTCATCGGTTCGTTGAGTGGGTGACCGAACAATTCGTTTTTCTTCCAGGTTATCGGTTGTACGAGCCTTCTAAGTATTCTAAGGGCTATGTCGATGACCATGATTATTCTATGGATTTCCTCGCCTTGTATCACATCACGTGGTGAAAATGTTGTGGGACATTGAGTCTCATTTATAAAGAAATTCTCATTTTTATACTAGATTCAGGCGTTACTTTGCGGAAATTCATTACAAGATAAAAAACAGACGAAAAATCTCTAGTTACTATTCCGCTTAATCTTTTAACCAATGAGGTCACACAGTTAATACAGTTAACCGAGCGCTAGAGCCAAAGTTTTGGCGACGAAGCAACACGTCTGCCGGAGAACAAGTCGATGGTACTGATGATGTCCCGTGGAGGGATGAAATACGTGTCGATATTTTTCTTTTCAGGTTAACTGTATTAACTGTATGACCTTATTGGTTAAAAGGTTAAGCGGAATAGTACTAGAGATTTTTTCGTTTGTTTTTTTTTAATCTATATATTGTATAATAATGAATTACCTACGGATGAAATACATACATTATTAGGTACAGTTTCTATGCAATTTTGATACTTAGAGTGGTCCGAATTCTCCGTTATTTAGCTTGAGCTTAGTTTTCACATCGGAACTAAAAAACGTATCAATACTTCAAAACATCCATCAAACTGATTTATAAACTCACCTCGCACTACCATAGTACAATAAATCCAGTGCGTCTATTTACTAGATTGTACAGTAAATCCAGTATCTCTATTTGACTAAGTACAAACATAAACATAGCATTAAATGGCATAGGAAGCATTAATTGTGTCACTGAGTTACGTGGTAGTTGAACGCATGAGTTTTTGCGCATGCGTTTAGTTTCTGCGCAGGCGAGATATGAGAGTATAGATCTAGTTGATAGTATGATGGATAGAGTTCGAATAAACGGTAGAAGCAGTGATTTCTATGTACATTGATTTATTTCGAAATGATAAGTCCTAGTAGAATTAAATTTTAAAAGTATGATCAGTTAGCGTTTAATAGTACATTATGGTACTAGTGTGTAACATTGGTGATTACCGCTGAGGCGCCATTGAGATAGCCGAGGACGGTAATGTACACGTGTATCATACAACGTTTTTCAACACACTTGTGAATAAAATAACAAAAAAAAACTCATAATAAAATAACAAAAAAAAAATTATAACTCACTAGTGAGTTATAGCAATGAAAAAGTCATAGTTTGATTATGGGTGTCATTCTGTGCCTAATTGCGATGAGCTTAGAGCCACTTTATAAGCAAGTGTGTTGAAAAATATATTATCATATAATTTTAGCAAGGACGCAAGGGAATAGTAGTGAGGGCTCATCACCAAAACCTCGTTTAACAATCCTAAACGTAACCGTTATTCCGATGGATTTACTGAGCAGTTTGGATTGGCTGAAACGAATCCTAATCCAGCTGTCAATTTGTATGGTAATTTTGGGATTTTTATTCCCATTTAAAGGAGTACTTCAAACGGGATTTTGACACTAACCCGATTTTTGCAGCGCCTCTATAATGCGTAAATAAACTACCAAAATCCTTGCAAATTGACAGCATTGCCTATAAACTAGATAGCCAAACTCAAGTCTAAAGTGAATCAAAAACAAACTTTCACCAATTCCATGGATAACCGTATCCACTGTTTCCTATATCTTGGTTTAACGATTAACTGCCAAGTTTCTACTGTCATCAACCATTTGCGGAACCACGTGATGTTATTAAGTTTTCTCCACAATTAAGCTCGCATTCTTCACATTTACGCTAAGAAAAGCATGTTCTACAAAAACGGCTGCAGTAACTTTAACTTAACTTTAACTAGTAATTTTAACTTTAACACTGAGAGATAGAAGAAAGAAAATGAATTATTTTAAATTTTATTTCAATTGGAAATAAGATATTTTGACACAGAACAAAGTTAATAAGTTTTTGTAGGTTATATTTGTTTTACAAAGTCGCAGGCGGCAGCTAGTAATGTATAATTAAAAATAAGTTATTATCCGCAGCTTTGCGTAGTATTAAGATAAAAAGTAACCAATGTTATTTCAGATCACTTAAGTGACAAGTATATCATCCATATCCGTTCAGCCGCTATGACTTATACAAACAAACACAAACTTTATAATCATCATCATCATGACAGCCTTCTAATGTTCCCACTGGGACACTGGCCTACTCTCAGGCGAGAGTGATTGGGTCTTAATCCACCACGCGGACCCAATGCGGATTGGCGGATGGCACATGTCTTTCGAATTTTTAGTTCTTAGACATGCCGGTTTCCTCACGATGTTTTCCTTCACCGTATGAGAGCACTGGCATTGCGCACATAAATTTTTCGAACAGAAAAATCCATTGGTGCACGACCGGGTTTGAACCCACGACCTTCGGATCGGAAGGCGGGGTCACTACAACTAGACCACCGGTGCTCTCGTATGCGGTGCTCGGTGCTCGGTGTATAATATGAAATGTAAAACAAACCTAGTACCGTACCGTACCCGTACCGACCGTAGTTTGAAATACGAACGTCAAACTACGGTCTCAGTTTATCAAGACACCAGACGTTTACGTTAGAAAATACTTATTGATAAGGCAATGAGACTTTTTTGCGTGTGCCACATCCGCTCTGGTTCACAATTAACTAAGGTACGTTATTTAATTAAGATTAATGGAGACGATGCCTTAAATGGGGGTTGTGAGATTGTGTTCCAACTCTACTCGGCATCCATAACAATAGCAAGGGTCATGCAAATAAAATGATAGGAACCTAGCCAGTGTTGTTGCCAGTTCTTTTACGGCATGGGCGTGTTGGAACTGGCGTAAATTTTTTTTTATAACGTTTTATAACGTGATATTTACAGAATAACTTTACTTAGCTAGCACTTTTGAGGTGATTTGATTTGATAAAGAAAGTTTTAAAAATTAATTATTTACGGCTAAGTTTTAACGCCGTATAAGTTACCACTGCTAGACACTGGTCTATCTCAGCTTGGAATCTTAAGGTCGTGGGTTCAAACCCAGTCTTACCAATAGATTTTTTGTACGATTTTGTGCATTCTGCCACGAACATGTGCCATCCACCAACTCACTTTGGATCCGCAGTGGATTACAACCCAATCACTCTCGCTCGAGAGTAGCCAGTGCCAGTGGAAGAGAGCTGACTATACGATTACCTATTGATTATTTAAATGTACCTACTTAAACAACTAAGTTATGTAAGCAATGCTATAGTTGGGGTTTATCATAATAAGTTTGAATCATGCTACTAGGTACCTAATAGTGCTAGCCCATAAGTTTTTTCAAATATGTAAATAAAATAAATAAATAATCATCTAGCCCCAAGGTAAGCTGTTGTTAAACAGAGCTGTATTATGGGTACTAGGTGACTGATATATTATATATTTAATACAATACAATACATAGATAAATATTTTTTATTATGAACACCCGGAACAAATATTTGTAGATCGTAAAAACATTTGTCCCGGGGCTGGAATCAAACCCAGGCGGACCTGCGCCCGCTGCGCCACATCGGTCGTCAAATAACTTTTTACTTTACTTAACTTTAATTAAATCAGCTAAAATACTTATATAAGCTTATTCTTTGTCTAGTAATTTGACCAGAGATCAAGAAATAACAAGTTCCACAGTGTTACTCTCTTTAAAATAATCAGCAAACGGCTTCGCTCTCATTACCTCCGCTCTCCCATTTCCCATACAAAAACCCCGTGATAGATTGATGTAACCTCTACAATGATTTATTAGCCCAGGCATTGAAGAGCGCATGCGTAGGGTTGCCAGCTAGAACTAAAAACTATTAAGAGTCTAAAACAAAAAGTCGAAGTACTTAATAAATATATTTGAGCCTCGCGCCCGAATACACAAACGCTATTTAAATATTTAAGTCCGTGTTAGCTGGTTTAAGAAGTCGTTAGTTTTCAAAATCGTTATTTAAGCTGAGTAACGATCAAGTAATTTTTATACTACGCAGTATAAAAATTCCTTCGTAGCGATGTAGCGATAAAGTCATTTGGGCATCAGATTTTTTTTTAATAATAGCGTCTGTCTTATGTAGTCAATATTGCCAATGTCAAGAAAGGGTTGCATAGCATCTACCAACGTAGACAGACAAACAAGTTTATTTGTGGATTGTCTTTGGCTATTTTGTCAAAACGACATGGGTCCTCCCATTTTAATTATTTTTCTCGTGTTATTTTAAGTTTTATTGCGTAAACTTGGTGGCAGTTTATCCAAATTAACTTGTTTACTTAGCACAAGTGTAAGTAATTGAAATGGAGGGGTAATGTTGGTTGGTAATTTAGTCAAAGACTTTTCAAGAGAATTTTGAAAGAAAAGTCACCATTTCTTTCTAAATTTCGTTTGTTTATGTTGCTAAGCGACAATCAAAATAATACACTTGACACTGACAGAATTGTGGCTAATAAGCCACAGAGTCCATAAAAGAAAAAGAAGAAGTTTATTTGTTTATGTGAACCTCGTATGAACGCTTTGTATGAGTAGGTTGTTAGTAAAAATAAAGAGATTTGAAGTTTACCTATTATGTGGTAAAATGGTTTGCAACAGCTATGCTATGAACATAAAAAATTACGTCAGAATTTAGTGTTAAAATACACTGTAAGTAATTCATAATTTTGCCCGAAAAGCTTAAAAAATTGTCCGGCTAAATCCAAGCGTCTAACCTTGACCACCCTATTTGTACCTCGATTCTCGTATGACTGTATAGAGAAATCTATAGGTAAGGTTAGGACCCATCTTGCTTAGGTCTGTGAGATTGATATATCTCGTGGTAGAATGCAACTAATTGAGGTATTAGTTACGGAACCATTTCTATAAAGAATTTATAGTTACTTTGTGTGTCTTCGAGTAGAGTAAACTAGGTTTGTGACGATTACATATCTATGCAACTTGTATTTATAAATTAGAGTTTGTCTGAGGAAGAACTATCTATTTCTACCGCCAATCAGTAATGCATGTACTGCTGTGTTCAAGTGCGAAGAGTATGGTTTCAGGTGAAATTTAAGGCACATAAAACTTCTGGTTTAAGATTTTAATTTTTTACCTCTTAGGATTACAAATCACTTACGAGAAAAATAGGTACTTATTCTAATGTCGTAACAAAATAAGGTTCGTATCGTGTAAAACAAAACAGGAAGTGGGTAATTTTAAAAAGTCTAAAAAATAGTAAAAAACTTTAGATCTACGTCTCAGGGTGGCAATGCAAAATGCTTTAACCACCACATGCTTAGCAGGCATTGGTGATTTTTTGAACAAATTTTATATCATAATTTATAACGGAAGTAGGATAAAACTTTTTCGATTTCCTAAATATTCTAATTATGAGGATGTCTATTCGATAAAATATTTAAAAGTATCTTCTCATAACTTCTAATAAATGTATTGCTGTTAGTTTAGCGGCCAGAAAAATGAATAGCAATGTTCTAGACTAGAGCTAGAAACACGGGAACAATTTTATTTTGCTCTTAAAATATTTGTGTGAGTCTGGGAAAGCCTTAAAAAGCCTTAAACGATGATAAATTACGGAAATAGAACGCGAATATAGCTGCGCGGGTCGACTAATAAATGAAATTATTATCACAAATTCAAAAAATGAAGTCTAAGCTCAAAGTTTGTCAGCGTGCGATGGAGCGAAGCATCTTGGGTGTCAAGCGAACGGACAGAGTCCGAAACACCGACCTGTGCTCAAAGACTCAAATCGTGGACGTGGCTTCAAAGGTAGCTACGCTGAAGGGGAATTGGGCTGGTCATGTCAGTCGCACGCCAAGTGAGCTGTGGGCAAGGATAGCCACTGAGTGGCGCCCTGAGAGAAGGCAACGCGGAAGACCTAAACGAAGATGGAGGGATGAGCTGGACAAATTCCTAATAGACTGGCGCAATGTAGCCCAGGATCGAGAAGTCTGGAGAGAATGGGGGGAGGCCTTTGCCCAGCAGTGGGACATGAATGGCTGATATAATAATAATAATAATAATAATTCAAAAAATACGCAATAAAAAGAAAAGGTCGTAGGCTACACTGAAAACCAACGCTAGTAGCACGCTGAGTGGCTGCCTTTTTTCGTCACAATAGTTTAGTTTTAATTTGTATTGTTATTTTTATATTTATTGTGTGGCGCAAAATAATTATTTTTCTATTCTATTATATTCTAAAAAGACAGCTGTGTTTTAAACAAATAAAACATATTTACGAGATATTAAAACTATCCTCCCATGACTGGGCTATGGGAGTTCTATTGTACATGCCAATTAACTATTGCAATTATTTACATATCTACTACTCAAGCAGGCGCGATCTTCACTATATTTTTCTATCATGCATATAAATTAAAAATCCTGTTTGTCAGATATGCAGACTGCGCTCCCCTATCGGCTTTTTGGACGCTTAAATCATCTCCTATATAACCAAAGTCAAAGTCAAAGTCAAAAATGGTTTATTTCAATAAAATCTTAAGGATCTTCTTCTTCTTTTCTTTTATGGCCTCTGTGGCTGGTTTGCCACAATTTTGCCAGTGTCAAGTGTATTAGTTTGATTGTCGCTTAGCAACGTAAACAAACGAAATTTGGAAAGAAACGATGACTTTTCTTTCAAAATTCTCTTGGAAAGTCTTTGACTAAATTACCAACCAACATCACCCCTCCATTTCAATTACTTACACTTGTGATAAGTAAACAAGTTAAATTGGATAAACTACCACCAAATTTACGCAATAAAACTTAAAATAACACGAGAAAAATAATTAAAATAGGAAGACCCATGTCGTTTTGACAAGATAGCCAAAGACTTCCATCTCAAGGATCACTTTTACGCATAATTATGATTCATTGAAAATGTCAAAGTAAGTAATTATTAAATGTCAATGTCAAACAATGTCAAAAGAATTAAAAGAAGAAGAAGAAATAACGCTTATTTTTCTAAAAACTCATTTACCAAATAAAAAGAAATTGATAATAGCCATTTATGCAATGCCGATTTAAATCTGGTAAGAGGCATATCCGTCAAGATTTTCGGCAGTTTGTAGTAAATTTGGACCGCCATTACGTACACATTACGTTTAAACAGTTCCAGTTTGCAATTCGGAAACTTAAGTTTATTATTTTTTTAATATATCTGCCGCCAAGCAGTAATGCTCGCATTGCTGTGTTCCGGTGTATGGTATGGGTATGGTTTCCGGTGAAATTACTGGTACATGAGGCTTTCGATCTTAGCCTCAAAGAGGCAACCCGCGAGTGATACTTCTGGTATTGCAAGCGTCCATAGGCTGCGGTTACTATCTTGTGGGCCGTACGCTTGGTTGCCACTTAAGTTGTGACTGAGCCGTGAGAATTTACCAGATATTATAAGTAACTAGTTGTTCCCCTGACTTCGTATACGTGGAATTGTAATGTGTAACATGGATACAGCAAAATAACTAATTAGGTACATAGTGGCCTAGGTCTTTGTAACACCATAGAAAAATTGGAAATAAATATAAGACTAACCAGTAACATAAAATATTATTTTTAAGTAGACAAACAGAGTTCTACAGGAAAAAAAATATTTAATGTGTTGAGTTTTCTAAAACGGGAACACTAGAGGTCCGCCATGACAGTTATTAGCCAATGATCGTGACGCGTCTTGACTTTGACAGTACCTAATAACCCAGTTGTTCGTTAAACCCGCCATTTTGTTTTGCATTGTGTTGCACTCCTTCATAAAAATAAACTTACTTTAGATTATGAAAGAAGCCAAAATAAAACAAATAAACAGCGATACAAGGTTTCTTTAATGATTATCTAATTATCTAGACCCCTACAAAGGACCCGGCTCCATACTACGTGCAACTACTCCTTTCCCGGAATAAAAGTACTTTATGTCCAGACTAAAATCTTTGTGAGAAATTTCATTCACATCCGTTCAGCTGTTCTAGTGTGATTGAGAATCAAACACCCAACCTTTCGCATTTTTATTCGTAGTAGTAAATTGGTACGTACGTTAAATTAACTTCGTGTACAATTTAAGTCCATGACATGATTGGTTCGCTTAGCTAGCACGCGATTTGTCAGATACTTCGTAATTTATTTCTTTGATCTTGACGACCTCTTGCGTGGTGGACGAATAGCCAGTGCAAATAACCGAGTGGTTTTCACGGAAACCGTGTGCATGTGAAATACAAGACAGACCCTTTTTTTATGTCATCAAGTGACAGGACAATCAAGGCGCCCACCTGATGTTAAGCACCACGCCTGACTATTACAGATGCAGTGCCACCCAAAGCTTAAAGCTTTTAAGTGTTTGCGTGGCACTGCACTGCGCTTATCACCCCGAGACATTTTTGATGAGTCTCTTTTGCCCAGTAATTTCACTTGCTACAGTGCCCTTCTAAACTAAACACAGTGCAGTTTGCACACTACTGCTTGGAGGTAGAATATCTGACACTGCGGTGGTACCAAGATGGACTCTTGCTGAAGAGTCCTACCACCAGGTAAAATTTACATTATGTAAATGCATTGTTTGACAGTTTTTGTTTGATACAACTGTCAAAACTATGCAATTGAATGCGTTTGATGCGAGTGTATACGTATTTTTTTTTTTTTATACAACTGAAGTGGCAACCAAGCGTACGGCCCACAAGATGGTAAGCGGTTACCGCAGCCTATGGACGCTTGCAATACCAGAAGTATCACTCACGGGTTGCCACCCTGAGACGTAGATGGTAAGTCTCATGTGCCTGTAATTTCACCGGAAACCATACCCTTCGGACCGGAACACAGCAATGCAAACATTACTGCTTTTATTTTTTACTTTATACAACATATAAAATTATAAAATAAATTACGCTCCACAAGATGGTAAGCGGTTACCGTAGCCTATGTACGCATGCAATATCATAGATATGACTTGCGAGTTACCACCCTGAGACGTTAGATGGAGAGTCTCATGTGCCTGTAATTTCACTGGAAACCATACCCTTCACACCGGAACACAGCAATGCGAGCATTAATTACTGCTTGGCGGCAGAAATAGGTATGGTGTTAGTCCTTCCCCGGACGAGCTCTATCACAAAGAACTCTACTACTCTTACCTTACTTAATTACCAGGATAAGACGATTAAAATAAGCAAATGAGATGCCGTAGAATCTAGAAAGCGGGCTTTCACTATTATAGCAATCTTATGATACCGCCTTAAGATAATGTTTTTACAATATGTTTATAACGGCGCGCGCGCATTAAATTTTGATATAGACATGCGCTCAGGTCTTTACTGCACAGTAATTTTAGACTTTAGGTTCTTGGTAAGTAGGTTAGAGATAACTTAACATAATTATATGAAGAGTAGTGATGTTCTTTGTGATAGAGCTCGTCCGGGTAAGAACTACCAATACATATTTCTGCCGCCAAGCAGTAATGCTCGCATTGCTGTGTTCCGGGTTGAAGGGTGGTTTCCGGCAAAATTACTGGCACATTAGTCATTGAGAAATTATTTCACACCGGAACACAGCAATGCAAGAATTACTGCCTTGCGGCAGATATACACACATCAACTTTGTCTAGGGATATTCAATGTTGATTTTTACAAAAACTGAAAATAATTTCTTTTAATTAATTATTTTAATATTTTTTTATTATTAATAGGCTTTTATTATTATTAATAAACAACATAAAATAAAGATTCTTGCCATACCTAGTTTTCTAAAGATATTATTTTCAGTTTTTGTAAAAATCAACAAAATGTTGAATATCCCTAGACAATGTTGATGTGTGTAGGTATTGGTAGTACTTCCCTGACGTGTTCTATCACAAAGAACTCGACTTTTAAAACTACTAAACCTATTTTCGGTCAAAACGCAACGATAGCGCGTTCTAGAGCTTACAGGATTAAGCAACGCCACCTAGTCATTAATAACTTGAAGAGAATCATTACTATCAATCTAGCCAATCTGCAGATTTACGCGTTCATTATAAGGCTTAGTACACACGGTATAATGACGGTACGACAATGTCGCAACTGTAAATTGTCTGCAACGATCTTTATCCTCCAACTATGCGCTTCCTAGGTAACCGCTAAGTAGGAAAATGTACTTAATATTGCAAATTAATTGGTAGAATATTTACGTTAGTATAAGGAGTTTCCCTACAGTAAGTAAGTTCGTATGAGTCAGTGGCCAACTCTGGTGACAGAGGTTTTACCTCCTAGGCCGCCCGTTGGCCTCTGGCATGGCATGAGAATGAGAATAAATATGGTTATTTTTGTTTTTATAGTGTTAATCATCTACTTGGAAATACTACTGACTCAAAATTTTAAGCAAGCGAAATATGTCTTGATAGCTCAATTGGTAGAGCACCCGCGTATAAGCGGAAGGTTGCTGGTTCAAATCCCGCTTGAGGCGTAATAATTTTTGGGATATTATAACCTTGAGAATAAATACTTTACTTTACCTATTTCTGCCGCAAATCAGTAATGCTCGCATTGCTGTGTTCCGGTGTGAAGGGTATGGTTTCCGGTGAAATTACTGGCACATGAGGCTTTCGATCTTAGCCTCAAGGTGGCAACCCGCAAGTGATACCTCTGGTATTGCAAGCGTCCATAGGCTGCGGTAACCGCTTACCATCTTGTGGGCCGTACGCTTGGTTGCCACTTCAGTTGTATAAAAAAAAAAAAAAAACTTAATTCACGTATTATAGTAGATATTATTGTGATTAGTGTGATAGTGTGACAGTGAAACCAGTAAAATAGAGTTTAGTTATAGGAAGTATTTAGGAGTCAGGAAGAACTAGATAACTGTAAAGTGCGCGGTATCGCGGCATCGGACGCGCTCAATAGCCTTAAGTATGTTGTCCACTCGCAGCCGAGTTCTTATGCGCGTGCGCGGGACACGTGCAGGGCTGGCACTTGCTATCTGTGACTTACTCATAACTAAGCCTGACTCTTAATTTTAATTTATTTATTCAGTAAACTAAACAGGAAAAGAACAATAATATGGAACATGGTTTTTAAATTATTTTGAGTAGGTAGTTATGATCTAGTTCAGTTCCCAGAAACATGGCATGGCATGATCAAAAGAGACAAAGAGACACAATGTTTCACTAAAATAATATGTATATATATTTTTTTTTTATGTCAGCAAGTGACAAGACAATCAAGGCGCCCACCTGATGTTAAGCACCACGCCTGACTATTACAGATGCAGTGCCACCCAAAGCTTAAAGTTTTTAAGTGTTTGCGTGGCACTGCACTGCGCTTATCACCCCGAGACATTGTTGTTAAGTCTCTTTCGCCCAGTAATTTCACTTGCTACAGTGCCCCTCACAATCTCCCCTCAAAAGTGCAACTTAAACACAGTGCAGCTTGCACACTACTGCTTGGAGGTAGAATATCTGACACTGCGGTGGTACCCACCAAGACGGACTCTGGCTGAAGAGTCCTACCACCTGGTATATAATATAATAAGTATAAAAAAAGAAGGGTTCATTTATTTATTTATTTATAACAGATGCTTACAAACTTAAAGTTTACACCAAAGCGTTTGATGAGTATTATATTATTATTTATTTATTTATTTCATAGTTTAAACGAGCAAATAAAAGATTCTGAGTTAACTTAAAACTACTTAGCATCTACGGCTAAGTAGTTTTAAGTTAATAAATAAATAAATAAATAATGCTGGACAATCCACACAGCATCATCTAGCTAGCCCAAGGTAAGACAGAGCTGTATTATGGGTACTAGATGACTGATATATATTTATTACAATACAATACATAGATAGATATTTTTTATTATACATAAAAAAACACCCAGAACACCCGGAACAAATATTTGCAGATCCTACAAACATTTGTCCCAAGGCGGGAATCGAACCGCAACCTCCGCGTCGCAGGCGGACCTTCGCCCACCGCGCCACATTGGTCGTTACATTATTATTATTGTTATAACATCTACTCTTGAATAACTCAAAGATTGTAACTAATTTTATTGTTGGTTAGTGTTCTTTTTTAGGCATTAAGTTTATCTTATTTAGTTTTTACTTTACGCATAAATTGTACGTCCAAAATGGGCAAACTGTTAGCTATTTTTGTATTTTAATTTTACTATCTTACATTTTAGAGTAGTTTTGACAACAAAAATTATGTTATTTCTTCTATTCTTCTTTTTATTCTAACTCTATTCGTCGAGAGATACTTACTTCAGTGGTAGAACAGACCACACGTTCCAATCCAAATAATCTCTTGCGATTATTTCTTTGGACCAGTCTTTGCTGTAAAAGACCACCAGTGTTACAATATGGGACAAAATAAAGTTTTATAAGACTTAAGTGACCATAATAAAAAAAAAACAGAATGCGTTTTGGAATTTTTAAGGGTTTTGTAAAATATAATAGTCTATAGAAGTTACTTGCAATCTCCAATGCGAAATAAATAATGTGGTTAAATTTTTATTTGACAAACAAGTTAAGTATTATTTCTAACCTGTAAATGTTAACAGAACTGTGGTATTTTTTTTATTTTTTTTTTATTTTTTTTTATACAACTGAAGTGGCAACCAAGCGTACGGCCCACATGATGGTAAGCGGTTACCGCAGCCTATGGACGCTTGCAATACCAGAGATATCACTCGCGGGTTGCCACCTTGAGGCTAGGATCGAAAGCCTCATGTGCCAGAAATTTCACCGGAAACCATACCCTTCACCCCGGAACACAGCAATGCGAGCATTACTGCTTGGCGGCAGAAATAGGTATGGTGGTAGTCCTTCCCCGGACGAGCTCTATCACAAAGAACTCTACTACTCTTAAAATTATTAACCACGTCATTTACTATGCAAATTTTATATATGTATACATATATAAAATTTTATATATGTATAGTCTAGCCTCAAGGTGGCAACCCGCGAGTGATATCTCTGGTATTGCAAGCGTCCATAGGCTGCGGTAAATATAAAAAACGCATGCGCGCGCGCCCCGTGCCCAGAAAAGGGGGCGTGCACATTCATTACACCCGTGCGAAGCTGGGACGAGCCGCTAGATTATTTTAAAAAATAAAGCTCATAATTATTATTGTCCGTCTTCTTCTTGATTTATCTGTGTCCTTTTCAGCACAGGCCTATAAAAGCTTTACTAACAAAATATATCATCACCATCATTACAGCCTTCTAATGTTCCCACTGCTGGGACACGGGCCTACTCTCAAGCTCAAGATTGGGTCATAATCGCGGACCCAATGCGGATTGGTGGATGGCACATGTCTTTCGAATTTGTAATTCTTGAACATGCCGGTTTCCTCACGATGTTTTCCTTCACCGTATGAGAGCACTGGCATTGCGCACATAAATTTTTAGAAAAGAAAAATCCATAGGTACACGTCAGGGTTTGAACCTACGACCATGGGATCGGAAGGCGGGGTCACTACCACTAGACCACCGGTGCTCTTAAATATATAATTTATATAAGTCTTCATAAATAGGTGAACATTACAATCCAATCGGATCAAGAACCGTTATGAAAATTCGAATAACTTACAGTTATAAACATTTCAATATGAATGGTGGAAGGAAAACTTATTTCTACATTACGATAATATATTGTTTGAGTCGCGATTCGCGTGTCGTGCAGTCGGTTAAATGTGCGCAAACGGCGAGACCAACGACTTAGCTTGTAAATTATATCGCGCCAACAATATTGTAACATAAAATCGTGGAAAGTTGCATTAAATATTACTAATACTATATCGTTTCGTTAACTGTAATAAATAAATAATGCTGGTCAATCCACACAGCATCATCTAGCCCCAAGGTAAGCTGCTGTTAAACAGAGCTGTGTTATGGGTACTAGATGACTGATATATACTTAATACAATACATAGATAGATATTTTTATTATATATATATATATATATATAGAACACCTGAGACAAATATTTGTAAATCGTACAAACATTTGACCCGAGGCGGGAATCGAACCCGCAACCTCCGTTTCGCAGGCGGACCTGCGCCCGCTGCGCCACATTGGTCGTCATGTAATGTTGTCTGAGTCTGCTCTTGCGAGTGAAATGAGGGTGTAATGAATCTTTGTTATGTCAGCTGCATTTATTTTTTTATTTTGGTTATGCTGGAATAAGTTTTTTAATCTCATAATAACGTCCCTTTGTTTCATCTCTTTGCTATTAAATCAAGTTTCTAGCCTGATATCAGGTGCCTTACTGTTGAATCCAATGACAATTCCGATCCAATCCCAATTTTAATAAACTTCTGTCAAATTTTTGTACTCATGAAAACAAGGTTGAATTTAGCGCTAGGTTTGCTATCAAA
This sequence comes from Colostygia pectinataria, assembly GCA_951394395.1. Classification (NCBI taxonomy): domain Eukaryota; kingdom Metazoa; phylum Arthropoda; class Insecta; order Lepidoptera; family Geometridae; genus Colostygia; species Colostygia pectinataria. Next base: position 11,401,151 of record OX596355.1, read on the forward strand.
AGTACGAAATGTCATATTCCAATACTTGTCCAATACCGATCGCGTTCAAGAGTAAGGCCTCATGTATTTAATTAAACTTTCCTTCTAAACTGTTGGTTATCGCTTGTTAGTACAATAAGATAAAAATGCATAATTCTATCATCACTCGTAACCTTCGATCGATCGAAGCTCGTAACTTTACAGATTCTTTGATAGAAAACTCAATTTTCTCACTACTTAATTTTCTACTCTCACTTTCTCCATCCATGGTTGCCTGGAAGAAATCGCTCTTAGTGATAAGGCCGCCCTTTGTACTTTGTTAATGTTTTTTATATTAGTTAATAAGTAATTTTTTGTGTACAATAAAGTGTTTATTCATTCATTAATTCATTCATTCAAACATTTTTTTGGTTAAAATATTAAAAATAATTAATAAAAATATAAACTCTATTCTGCCGTCCGTCCGCTAGCTAAAACGCCGTTAAGTGACATATGGTCAAATTTCACTTTTAAATGCCATGTTATAAAGCTCAAAATTCTCTATCGACCTGTCTTGGAACTGTGTTCCTATCGTTTATAGTTTTCGAGTTACAGAAAGTAAGAAAGCGGCAAACAGACACTTTTATTTCTAATTACAATTCTAAACAGTCGTTTAGTAGCATTACTCGGCTTAAACGCAGTTACAGTTGCTTAACGTTGCCGTAATATGAAAACTTACCTAAGTGATGCATAGCTAAAACATCGTTTATCAATTTTACTAATCTTAAACGTGGTTATAGTACCTTTATATAGTTTAAGCCTAGTTTTATTTACCAAAATTTTACACAATCCAATGCTAAAGAGCCGTTATACGTAAATACTAAGCTTAAACGTAGTTAAAGTCACTTAACTATGTTTAAGCTATATATTCTTGTTCATATTTACTTAATAAAACAACTCTTTCACGCCGTCAATTAAATTTTGTAAATGAAATTAAAATATATTTTTATTGAGTTGCTACACTAAACCGTGGCTAAGTAGCATTCCACAGCTAAAGAGTAGTTATCTGCTCTCGCGTCGCAGCCTTCGCGTCTTACCGGGTAAGGAAAGTAACGTGTCCTAAGAGCGGAGTAGGATGTGGGACAAGCTAATACAGGTGTGGTATTCAACGAAATTGTTTTACCTCACTAATCAATAGGTTAAATTAAGGTAAATTTAAGTAAACTGTTGCTTCAATATCTGGGTATTCTAGGTATTTTCTATATATAATAAAAAATATCTATCTATGTATTGTATTATTAAGTATATATCAGTCATCTAGTACCATAACACAGCTCTGTTTGACAGTAGCTTATCTTGGGGCTAGATGATGCTGTGTGGATTGTCCAGCATAATTTATTATTATTTATTTATTTATAATTTATTATTAATTTATTATTTATTAATATCATGTCATTTTTGATCGCAAAAAAAGTAGCCTCTGTTTTTTTTCTGGTTATTATCTATCTGTCTTAAATTTCAACCAAATTGGTAGTGATTTTTGAACATTGAGTTTAAGAGAAACCAACATCCAAACATCCAAACTTTTGCATTTATAATATTAGTGTGAAAGTGTGATGTGGTTATTTTTTCTTTATCAGGTGCTCACTCACGCAGATTGGCTGTACACCGTTTGAAGATTCATCATTTATTTATTTAATTTAGGACATCCAACGAAAAAATCACAATAAATGTTTAAAATAACATTTTCAGACATATATCTGTGTTTCTCCAACTATAGGATGCCATAGCGTGCACTTATTATGTAGTAGATACTCAACTAATAAATTATCAAATTATTATCAAGTACCTAGGTACATGTTATATAAATATTATAAAACCTAACATAAGAAATTAACTTAAAAGCCTTATAATATAATGCTTACTGACTTGGTATGCAGCATATGTTATCCTACCTAAGTTGCTACTAAATTATTTCTAATCATCTTCTTACTAAGATACCCCGGATGTGATTGATTGTAAACTTGATTCACAATGAAGCTCATGGCCTGTCACGGCGTTAGATCACGAAGAGTAAAAGAAAGGAAGGGCGGCTTTTGCCTTGCAGTGGGACAGTCACAGATAAACAATAATGATAATAATAATAATCTTCTTACTAGCATCACCATTAGCACATTGTGCTGCTTTTAATTTTCCAAACATGTAAAATTAAAAGAAATTAAATAAAAAATCTTATAAATGCAAGTTTGTAACAGAGTATGCTTATACACGTTCATATCCATATAGGCCAAACGAATTTGACTGAAAATTGGAATACACATAGCTTATAACCTGGAATAACAAGTTATTTTATTTATATTATTTTTATGCAAGTTTAAATTCAATTAAGTACATTTTTACGAGTTTTTGTTAAGGTAATAGGTAACCTAACCTACTAATGTTGGAACCTAGCTATGTAATTAATCTTGCAATTGAATTTTAAGTTTGTTCTCGCTAAGCAATTGGGTTGTTTAGCAGACTTTTGTAGCTTTTATTTGAAAGTTTTAATGGTGACATTGAGTTGATCTGATGACGGAAACAGGAGCTGTTTCAAGGAACTGCTTTTTGCTTTACTCTAAGATAACTAGTAATTCTCTGAACACAAGACTTTGCAAGCACAAATTTTCAGAAGTGAGCAATTTACTGCATTTTTAGGACTTATTCTGCTCATCACACTGAAATCCCTCATCAGAGCTTCATCATATTTTTATATGATCAAGTTAAAGCTACCATTCAAATAAAAAATAAAACATTAATAAGGCGAAAACAATTATCTAGAAGTCCTCCTTTTTCTCCCTTTTTATGTACGTTTCCAATCAAAATCCTTGACAAAAAAAAATATTAAGCCATTGAACTAAGTTTTAACTATATCGGTTTAAAATGCAACCCGTAGGCGAGAACAGACAGTTTGACAAAAGCATTTAAGGCCAATCTTAAAACTGAGCCGCTCGTTCATTCAATAAACAATTTATTTTAGTTTTAAATCCTGTTTTATTTTAGTAAATAACGTCTTATTGTAGGACAACCTGAAAGTTTAATAACTAATACTTGACAAAAAAGCGGTTACAGGGAAATGTTTTTGAATTAGCTGCAACTTAGTGATGTTTTATAAGATTATAATAGACGCAAAAACAATTTTCAGACCAATACTAGTCTTAAACGTGGCTAAAGTACATTAACAGCTTTTTAACTAAGTAAAGCAAATTCATTCATTGCAAGTATGCTAACCTAAAACACAATGACTGCATTTTAGTTATGTATTGTTAAATAATTTAGTTTTCCAAAACACGCTGCGGTAGTTATGAACAAATCCACGACTATAGAGCCGTTAAGGTATACCTAACGGCGTTGTAGTGGTGTAAACAAGACTTTTACACTGTATAAATGCTATGCTACAACGCCAAAACACGTTTAAAACAATATTTTTCTATAAACATGGTTAAATAAAGTAAAGCTATGAGATAGTACTCAATTAGAGCTATCTTCCAAAAAAAGAAAATCTGTCATACGTCAAACGGTTATGAAGTGGCATCGATTTTAAATTTTCGCCGCGTTTTTTAGCGATATCTCAAAAAGTGGTTTTGTCACATAGCTGCGTTTTAGTTAGCGGACGGCAGTATTACACTTTCACTGTCCCTAAGTTTAAAATAGTAACACAATACCATTGGAGTCCGTAGAAACTGAGACGGTATGGTCCAGACCAATTTAACGGACGCGTAACAAGAACTCACACTTCACTGAACAGCTGACAGTAAGGTTTCTCAAAGACCAACTTTTTGGGTTTTTCGGGTGAGTGGGTGGGAATGTCGATGAAACTGGTTCTTGCTCTTAGATAAATGCAAAAACTTACTACCCGGGTCACTAAACTAGGGTTTTATTTGGCAACCAAGCGTAAGATGGTGAGCGGTTACCGCAGCCTATGGACGATTGCAATACCAGAAGTATCACTCGCGGGTTGCCACCTTGAGGCTAAGATCGAAAAACTTTGCTACTCTTAGGTATCTTGAATCACTCTATCTATTGACGAAAACAGCATTAAAATCCGTTTCGTAGTTTAAAAGATCTAAACATACATATATAAAGAGCACCGGTGGTCTAGTGGTAGTGATCCCGCCTTACATACCTGGTAATAGGTTTGAACCCGGTCGTGCACCAATGGATTTTTCTATGCCACAAAATTATGTGCGAAAAATTGTAAGGGTCACGCTTTAGAGTAGTCCAGTGTCCCAATAGTGGGAGTATTAGAAGGCAGAAATATGATGAAAGAGATAAAATTGATGCGGATTTCTAGAAATTATTTATTTACTGTTATTAACTTCTGAATCGTCACGGAGCGCTCGTGACGTAGCTGGCTAAGTTGTTCTTAACAGATCAACGAAATTAAGCACTGTTCCGCGTAGTCATCATTTGGATGGGTGACCGCCAGTGGCAATTTCAACTGAGCGCTCCCATGCTTCGGATGGCACGTTAAGCAGTCTGTCCCGGATTTTTCAAAGTTGTTAGGCCATGACAGAGACCGGGCGGCCTAGAAACTCTGTCACCAGAGTTGGCCACTGACTCATACGAAAGAACGAACGAACTTCTGAATACCTACTGTTTTCGTCTCAAATATGGTTATCGTACAACTGTACTATTGGTGCACCTAATTCGTACCGTTTGCCCAAATGTGGGGCAAATTTCCATACCAGGAAGTTGGCTGCAAATTCTTCAGCTCATTGTCAGCCAAGTATTTGCGCTGTTATGGTTTGGTTTCTTGAAAACTGTGGCCGGTTTGTGACGTGTTTTATGCTCTTAGGGTTGTAGCCAAAAGTTCTACGTGAACCCATACGGATTGGTGGATGGCACATGTCTTTCAAATCTTTAGTTCTTTGACATGCCGGTTTCTTCTTTTTTTTTTTATACAACTGAAGTGGCAACCAAGCGTACGGCCCACAAGATGGTAAGCGGTTACCGCAGCCTATGGACGCTTGCAATACCAGAGGTATCACTCGCGGGTTGCCACCTTGAGGCTAAGGTACATGAGGCTATCGAAAGCCTCATGTGCCAGTAATTTCACCGGAGACCATACCCTTACTATTACTACACCGGAACACAGCAATGCGAGCATTACTGCTTGGCGGCAGAAATAGCATAGAATATTTCGCACATTAAATTTTCAAATAGAAAAATTCATTGGCAAGACCGAGTCGACCGAGTATATGTCCAAGAACTAAAAACTCGAAAGATATGTCCATCCACCAATCCGCATTGGGTCCGCGTGGTAGATTAAGATCTAATCTCTCTCGCTCGAGAGTAGGCCAGTGTCCCAGCTGTGGGAACACGGCTGCAATGATGTTTCTTGTAGTTTTTGGTACCCACGACACAGGGAACCCTAGTGTAGGGTCAAGGTCATTATGAGACTATTGAGTGTATGGTAATCACCTACGTTATAGTTTAGCTACACTTTCGCCGTCATATTACGTTCACAGATTTCTAGAAAACTGTAACCTAGTAAAGGTGGTGTGGGCGGAGTATTTAAATGTATTATGTTCATTATCGACCATAACTTTAGCGGTTTGATATTAGATAATATTTATAATTAATTTATTTATGTCCGTCTGCACGTAAAGAATGTAATTCAGAAAAAATATAAAAAATAAATAGCCTCTCTTAAAGTACACCATGACGACCGTTCTTCGGTCCATCAAATGCGGGTCCTACCAAAGAAAGAAAGAAAGAAAGAATTTATTTGACAGCACAAAGACAAAGACAAAGACAACAGAACTGAAATGATACAAATATAAAAAAAATTAAAAAAAAAAAACAATAAAAAACATACAGCTTACAGTACCTACTTAAAAACATGAATTTGGAAAATAATAATAATAATAATAATACTAAAAACAAAATTACAAAATAAGAAGAAGAAGAAATTATTATTATTATTATTATTTACCATTAAGTACATGCACAAGGCAGGTACAAACTATGCTCGCTCTGTGTCACATGAGTGGTGTCAAATAGGTCCTGACTCAGCTTAATGCTGATTTGCGTGGTGGAACAACGCAAATCAGCGCTGGTTTTCAGGCAGGGCCTTTTTTTTAGGGTGACGTCACAAATACTATGTTACCACTTAGTTTTCCATTCGCCATTAGAAAACCTTTATTCCCCAGTGTTTATAGGTTATGCGAAAGTTGTCACACTAATTTTTCATAAGTTGTGCAACGGGTTGATCACATAACTAACATAATCTCGATTGATTTCAAACTGTCGCGTGGTACTACCCAGCAGAGCCACCACGTTAGAATCCGATCATCTATATCTTAAAAGAATGTACGTTAGACGTATAGTTCGCACAGCGGATCTAGGCTTCCGTGAAGTTAGCCGTTTGTGATGTGCAAAGACAATTTAGTTGAAAAAGCTCTATTTCGCATCGAAACGGCTAATTTTACTACGGCCGAGATCTGTTGTGAGAACCATACATAGTGTACGTATGCCGTTTATTGCTGTACGTTCGTCAGGTTTGACTATATTGCTTGACTGTCTTATTAGATAGTTAGCGGAGGTTGCGGGTTCGATTCCCGCCTCGGGTCAAATGTTTGTACGATCTACAAATATTTGTCCCGGGTATTCTGGGTATTTTATAATAAAAAATATCTATCTATGTATTGTTTTTTATAATAAGTAATATTAATTTTATAATTAGTAATTAATTATGCTTACTAATATAATAAAAAACCACACAGCATCATTACTTTGTGGCATCATCTAGCCCAAGGTAAGCTGCTGTTAAACAGAGCTGTACTATGTACTAGATGACTGATATATATTTAATACAATACAATACATAGATAGATATTTTTTATTATATATAGACAATACCTAGAACACCCGGAACAAATATTTGTAGATCGTACAAACATTTGTCCCGAGGCGGGAATCGAACCCGCAACCTCTGCGTCGCAGGCGGACCTGCGCCCGCTGCGCCACATCGGTCGTCATAAAATGATGATGATGAGTATATGTGACAGATATCAGTTTGTAACATTACACTGCGGTGAAGTGTAAACGATTCGCCGCCTGTAAGTAATTCGAGTCTTTGTTAGTAGGTTAGGGAAAACTTAGTGAAAGATATTCTTACCTATTTCTGCCGCCAAGCTGTAATGCTCGCATTGCTGTGTTCCGGTTTGAAGGGTATGGTTTCCGGTGAAATTACAGGCACATGAGACTTTCCAACTAACGTCTCAGGGTGGAAACACGCAAGTGATATCTGTGATGTTGCATGCGTACATAGACTACGGTAACCGCTGACCATCAAGTAGGCCGTACGCGTACGCATACCACTTAAGTAGTATAAAAAAAAAAAACTTAAGTTATGTGCAAAGTTAAGTTGAGGAATCGCAATTCATTTGTTCCATGTCATTCCGCTTAGTTTTAAGAGCGTACCTACCTTAGTTTACTTTTAGCACTTTGAAGCTTACTTGAAATACCGTAAAGTTCCTGAGATCTATATCAAAACATTCGCAAAACTACTGAATTTTTTTGCATTGCTGTGTTCCGGTGTGAAGGGTATGGTTTCCGGTGAAATTACTGGCACATGAGGCTTTCGATCTTAGCCTCAAGGTGGCAACCCGCGAGTGATACCTCTGGCATTGCAAGCGTCCATAGGCTACCATCTTGTGGGCGCTTGGTTGCCACTTCAGTTTTATAAAAAAAATATATACTACAATTTTTTATAATTATAATCGTGTTTTCACTTGAAACCAGAACTAAAATGATAATTTTTAATATTACGTTCTAAATACTTGACTCACAGCTTCTGGGCTTTTACGAAATCCGATTTTTATCAGCAACCTGTCAATATGCTGTCACATTCTTACAAAATCCGTCAGTTTTTGATTGAAACCTAGTGAAATCGTTTTTAACTTAATTCTACAATTTTACCTGTAACACAGTGACTAACACCAAAATACTGAAACAATTTAAACTTTTGTAACGACTATTTTGAAGTTTATCGATACGATTTTGAATTTGAACTCATGTGCTAACAAATTGAGTATTCTGGCGTAAATGCGTTAGTGCACGGTCTTAAGGAATCGCGATTTGTTTCATCTCGCATGGTTTTAAGTTGGTGGGCGTGCGTGAAATATGCTCAAGATGTGTTTATGGAACATAAGTTACTGCTCGATGGACGGGTGGCGATTTTTCTTTGTGCTACTGTATCGACTGTGTTATGACTCCGGGTTTTGTATAAATAGCGGCCATTGAATATCACCTTTGTGCGTTTATTTTAGTTGTTACATTTTTACGAGCACGTTCTATTCAAATAATAGGCGATTGGCGATGGATTTAGATGTTTTGTTATATGTTGGTTTTCTCAAAATTAAGAATGGTTTTTATTGACCTAATACAGATGATATTAACATAATTCCTTAAACTATATCTACGTATCGACGTTTATCTTGAATCTCTTTCTATCATCATCAATCAATTAGGCAACTTTTTATCCCGGAAAATAGTACGGTTTCCTAGTTACACGCGAACGAAGTCGCGGGCAACAGCTTGTAAGTATCTTATAATAATGTAGCTTTTGCATAAATAAAAATGATACCAACATCTCTTCAATATATCGGTAGGTCAAGGCTATTAAAATTAGGAGCATATTTCCGGCAAAAGTATTTCTAACTTGACTTCCTCCAGAGGGCAGATAACCTGGCTCAAAACCTTTTTTTCTTTTCACCCTACCTCAAAACCTACCCCAACCTTATTTCTTTAAAGATAAAACTCAAATTCGAAAACTCTTATTTAAATAAGGTAGTCAGTGTTAGAGCGGGAACGAGGAATGATGATGGGCGTGTAAAAGAGACAGACGATGTTGCCGCGCTTTTTGTAGTGATGGGTACTGGTAGTCAAGATGTTAAACTAAGTCGATTTAATTTTTCTGCAGTAGGTTTGATAATACCACAAAGTTTTTAATTAAGTTATGTGTCTGTATTCTGCGCTTTAGACAGGCTTTCGAGTTTTTATTCTCAAATGTTGTTAATATGAGAGAATCATGGCTTTGATTTGTATTAAAACAGCTAAATCAAATAATATTTTATTCGTAATTCATCTAACATTTTTTAATTTAGGATAAGTCAAAGGCCAACTCTGGTGACGGAGCTAACAGGGCTGCATATAAACCTCCCCTTACGTAACACAAAATATAATGTAAAATATATTATAACATACGATAATAAATTACCAATCAGGTAACACCATATTGGCATGTTTTTTTGGAACGATAAATAATTATCTGAATATCCGGTTATCTTTCATCGATAATTGACATCCCTAGCATCCAGATGGCATGGTGCGACGACAGCGAGCCGACAACTCGGCCCGCTCGGAATTCCTGTCGCCTCCGTCCCGTGTGACGCACGCAGCTTTTGGCGACCTCTGCCTTATTATAATTAAAAAAAAAGCTGTTGCTAGAGATGCTGGAATAAACTCTTCAGGTAGACGTAGTATGCATGTAGTATAAGTTCAGTATGACGGAAAAGTTACAGGATTATTTTGTTAGGTTACTGTTACTATAGATCTGGGGGGTAACCACGAACTCGTATAGCAATATTGAAATAACATTACAAAATTTATTTTTATGTAAAAATGCCAGTCTAACATTGTTTCAATATTGCTTTTGAGCTTGTGGTTACCCACCTGCATTGGACGTCTATTTCTGGTTCTGGTATAATTATTGCAAGGTTCTATAGCGTTTTGATTGTTAACTTTTTGGTATTGGACTTATACGTGTCAGGCTTATTTAAAAATAGAACAAAATATACTTTTGGCAGAAAAAAACTATTGGGCATCAGCGCTAGAAATGGTTGAGCCATTTTAACCTAAATAATTATAAATAATGTAAAAGATACTGAGGGAATTACCGTAATAAACGATGTTAAGTCAATCTAAACTGGATTTTATACCTGATTACCCAAGCTCCCTTATACTTTGAACAAAGTCACCCTTGCATCAAATTCGGTGGCGCAGTGGATGAGTGCCGGTTATGAAGCGAGAGGTTGTAGGTTTCCCAATGTGGATTGTGGTGGATGTTGCATGATCTGTAAATATTGTATTCACAAAAAAAAGGAATATCATATCCTGTATGCTGCACTCTCACATAATTTTACGGCAACCACAGAAAACCAGGGCTAAATCTGTCATAGCACCATTTTTGTTACTCTATATTTTTAGTAATAGCTGATGTAATGTTTTTAGTTGGTAACAAAATAAACGTCTTTTATTATTATTATTATTATATTTTTTTGTAAAGCTTGAGTTTTATTCTAGAAAAAATATTTTTTTAATATTGTTATATTTACCTCAACACTTCTAGAGAGATCTTCATATCGCAATTTATAGCAAAAGAAGCATTTTAGTGGCAAAAGAGGCCCCTACAGAAGCGATCCCGAAAACCTAAATCAATCGCGTTTTGTTAAGTTTGTAACTCACGGTCACACTATCCCAAAAGCCCACAGTAGCGCTGTCTGTTTGTCCTCCCATTAACACCGAAGGTTCTAAAACTGCTGGGTACAGAGTTAATAATTTGACTTACGGTTTAAAGTATTGTCTTCAATACCGTGAGCATTCGTTTTGCTTTTTAATAGCTAGACAATATTCTATTGGGTTCATAGACCGAATAATGCACACAAAAATAAGAATTGGTAAGTTTCATAAAAAACTCTTCTTCACTCTTTCAGGAATATAAGCGTTAAAGTGTGTCTAAGAAAATGTATTTTCGGGGAATAAATAGTTTTGTATACCTATAATTGGATTTGACCAAACCTGAATAAGAACTATTATCCGAGTAAATCGTACCTATAGGTAGTTATTCGCGAGTAAATTGACATTAAGTTTTACATGTATGTCACATTTCTTATTCTCCAAAATAGTAATTTCAGAAGTTGGTCGAACCCAGCTTGAATAGTTTACTGCAGTTTGAGTTTTTTAATTTTTAAAATTAGATTTTGATCCACCATTGCTTCTAAAATTGTTTAATTTTAATACTTTTATTAATTTCTAGTTTACTGTCTATACAAATATTTAATAATGTTACCTACTTCTATGAGTCTACAAGTTACTCGAAATAAACAGTTTTTTTTTCTTTTTATTGCGTACGCAGCTGAATCCAGAACCAAATACTTCCAGTTGAGAATAGATATTCCAACAGGAACATTATAAGACTGGTCATGATGATCAGGGCATAAAAAAGGGATGAGACACCACGCTCGATAGATGGGTTTTCCAAAATCATGCAGCATCCCACGTCTCACACACGTCCACAGACACGTCTCACACACGTCCCACGTGTGCTCTACGTACCAGACCGCCTGAGGATGTGTTTTGTAAAAGTATTTTTATTAAGACAATGGTTTTGACAGCCCCAGAGCAAGAGCGGTAGCGATAGCGGATTACTCCTGACAAAAAATATTCCCTTTAAAAATCTTGTATGTGTGCATTTGTGTTCAATAGCGGATAAGTAATTTTACTCCTGACAAGCCTTGTCAAAGTCAAAGTCAAAGTAAAAAATTATTTATTTCAATAAAATCACAAAATCACTTTGAAACGTCTTACAAGCTAGAAAATTTACGCCAGTTCCAACGCGCCGTAAATGAACTGGCAACAACACCGGCTGGGTTCCTATCGCTTTTTTGGTATGATCCTTGCTATTGTTATGGATGCCGAGTAGAGTTGGAGCACATTCGTCCCAAGCTTTTTTATCATCTAAGTCCTTGTTTTGTTTGAGTGAATTTGTGTTTAGCTTAAATACGACATGGTTCTACATGCAGAAACCCAAAAAATATATAAATATAAATATTATCAATTTATATATTATCACCGAGTGGCGCCCTGACCCAGCGAGAAGGCAACGCGGCAGACCAAAACGGAGATGGCGGGACGAACTGGATAAATTTTTGGTAGATTGGAGGTTTTTGGCTCGGGATCGAGACGTCTGGAGGGAATGCCCAGCAGTGGGACACCAACGGCTGATATAATAATAATAATTATCAATAAAAAAAAACGTAGGTAACTTGTATTTTTAGGTTCAAAACGAACTGTGCTTTTAAAAGTTGCGGGACAGATTTGTGTAGAAGCACTAGTGGTCTAGTGGTAGTGACCGAGCCTTCCAAACTTGGGGTCGTGGGTTCAAAAACAAAAAAATATTAACTCCAAAAAATATGTATGTGATGCCCTGCCAGTGCTCTTAACAGTGAAGGAAAACATGTAACGAAACCGGAATATGCTTAGCTTTGTTGTTCTGTTAAGAAAACTTAACCTTAGCATTGATTAGCACCTCGACGCTTGGACTTTTTTATTTCAAACGTCATCATGATCATCATGACAGCCTTCTAATGTTCCCACTGCTGGGACACTGGCCTACTCTCGGGCGAAAGTGATTGGGTCTTAATCCACCACGCGGACCCAATGCGGATTGGTGGATACCCAATGCGGATTAGTGGATTTCAAACGTAACGCTGTTGAATTAAAGTTGAATTTGAAATGAGCTTCACCGTAGCGCTTCTGACGCCCGCGCGGTCCGGAATAAGAGAAAATCTCAGTTATCTGTTACTAATTGCGCTATAACGCGTTCTTAAGTATTAACTACTTTTCTAAGTTTTAACTTGTATTTAAAAATTATGGCATCTATTCGTTAACCCGCTCCCGCTACCTCCTATAACTTGCGCCAGAAACTGTTCTCAGTAAGCCATATCTGTCGAATTTATCATCCACGTTCATCTCAGTTCGTGTGCGCAGTATCCTAGGGGCTATGAGAGAACTCTGTGATTATGACATGACTGCTTTCTGTCCGTATTGGGTTAAGCTAGAAGTAAGAGTAGTAGAGTTCTCTGTGATAGAGCTCGTCAGGGGAAGGACTACCACCATACCTATTTCTGCCGCCAAGCAGTAATGCTCGCATTGCTGTATTCCGGTGTGAATGGTATGGTTTCCGGTGAAATTACTAGCACATGAGGCTTTCGATCTTAGCCTCAAGGTCTCAAGGTCTTAGCTACCCGCGAGTGATACCTTTGGTATTCAAAAGCGTCCATAGGCTGCGGTAACCGCTTACCATCTTGTGGGCCGTACGCTTGGTTGCCACTTGAGTTGTATAAAAAAAAAACAGGTAACCATAGAAAAATCCAAGTAACTCAGACGTCTCTTTGTGAATTTATAAAAATCGTTTGGAAGGTATTTCACCAGGTGGTAGGACTCTTCAGCAAGAGTCCGTCTTGGTGGGTACCACCGCAGTGTCAGATATTCTACCTTCAAGCAGTAGTGTGCAAGCTTTACTGTGTTTAGTTTTGAAGGGCACTGTAGCAAGTGAAATTACTAGACAAAAGAGTCTAAACAACAATGTTTCGGGGTGATGAGCGCTGTGCAGTGCCACGCTGAACTTAAAAACTTTTAGCTTTAAGTGGTACTGCATCTGTTATGGTTAGGCGTGTTGCTTAACATCAGGCGGGCGTCTTGACCGTCTTGTCACTTACTGACATATATAAAAAAGAGGTATATATACAAAAACCTTATTACAACTACTAAAACTGATTCACTCTCAAGAGTAGGCCAGTGGCCACAGCCATGGGAATGTTACAATACAAAGCTGTCATGATGATGATGACACACCCCAAAATACCTCCTATTGTTTCTATAAATATCATCATCATCATTACATCCTTCTAATGTTCCCACTGCTGGGACACTGCCCTACTCTCAGGTGAGAGTGATTGGGTCTTAATCCACTACGCGGACCCAATGCGGATTGGTGGATGGCACATGTCTTTCGAATTTTTAGTTCTTGGACATGCCGGTTTCCACACGATGTTTTCCTTCATCGTATGAGAGAAACTTTTGAGATAAATTTTTCGAACAGAAAAATCCATTGGTGCACGACCGGGTTTGAACCCACGACCTTAGGATCGGAAGGCGGGGTCACTACCACTAGACCACCGGTGAGCTATAAACATAAGTAAATTATTTGTTTTAATAATGTAAGTTTATTTTATTATTTGCAGGTAAGATCGCGATATAATCTAAGGAATAACGGTACATTTCTGGTAAGTCAACAAAAATGCCATTTTATGGATGGTTGATAGCTCATTGTGTATTCCACGGGAGTCAATGGTGTGGTGAGTCAGTTTATTGTATGTTTTTTGTTTCGAATCTTAGAATAAAATATAAAGAATTAGCATTCGCGCGTGTGCAGTGCAAACGAAGCCGGGGCGGGTCGCTAGTAATAAATATTGCCTATGTTACTTAGGGATAATGTAGCATTCTAATGGTGAAAGAATTTTGAAATTGGACCAGTAGTTTTTGATTTTAGTCGTAACAAACAAACATACAAAAATACTAATCTTCTCTCTTTATTAGTATAGATAAGAGAGAGAGAAAACAAGGTGTAGCCTGATGGTAAGCGGTTACCGTCGCCTATGACACTAAAGCGGTCACAGGAAGTCGGATGGTTAAGGCTCAAGCTTAGTCGTAATTGCGCTCTTGGGAGGTGCCTATGTTCAGCCGTGGACGTCTATTGGCTGGTATGATGATGATGATGATGATGATTTTATGTTAAAAAAGAGTTCTAGAGAAGATTAGTAAAAATATTTTTTCAAAAGTTACCGGCGGGTGCATAGTAACATTTCAGTTATGTATGTTCACAGAAATAGTGTTGCACCATATCTAAAAATTTTCATCGATATCAATAACTAAATAATACATAAATAAATAATGCTGGACAATCCACACAGCATCATCTAGCCCCAAGGTATGCTGCTGTTAAACAGAGCTGTATTATGGGTACTAGATGACTGATATAGAAAACACCCAGAACACCCTGAACAAATATTTGTAGATCGTACAAACATTTGATCCGAGACGGAAATCGAACCCGCAACCTCCGCGTCGCAGGCGGACCTGCGCCCGCTGCGCCACATCGGTCGTCAAAAACAATATCTGACATTATGATAGCTACTGGTATTTTTTAAACATAAAATCATTGTGTACGAAATAAAATAATGATTCTAATACCACCCTTGATAATATTCTCTTTAGTTTCTAGTGATGATAAACTTCGAGTTATTAAAAGTACAGTTACATAATAATTTAATTTCTATTTTAATATTTATAGGTACTTATGGAATAGCTCTGATAGCTCTTAATCGAAGCTTTGATAATTTTGCGGCTCATTTGCAGAGAATAAGCATAAAACCTTTATATACGACAGTAATAAAGGGCAAGTTTATTCTTAATTTAAACAAGTATTTTATTGGGTAGATTCGGAATGAAGATCGCTGCATTTTTGAACTGATAATGTGAAAAATGTTAGGTATTCACTTCGCCTTGTGCTGAGCGCTTAAATCAATCTGTTTATTGTTTTGCATAAAAGTACTAAAGTATTTGGAAATTAGGCTCTTTCTTATCGATGTGAAACTTTAAACGTTATACTGAAACAACTTGTCTGCACCAGATACGTAATAGTATTTTAAAATCAGTCTTATTCATGCATGACTTCATATACTTTTTTAATTACCTTCTTTACCTCAGTGGTTTACAAACTAATGTGGCGTTTTGTATTCAACATCAGTCGGTAGAACAAACCGTATAAAACCTATAAAATGCATATGAAATGAATACAGAACTCTAAAAAGTGAAAATTCTTGCAAAGCGAAGATAATGTTAAGGTGACATTAAGAGGCATTAACAAATAAACTATCAGAGTTTATCGATAATCGATAAAAGCTTACCAGATCGCAATATCGATAGATAACAAGCGCCGACGGCGGCCCGCGTCACAAAAAAAGGAAATAGCATTATTTTTTCTTTCATGACTGCATTTATCTCAATTGTACTTACTCAAGTAACACAATTAGTTAAGCGATTCACAACTTTATGTTGCCGTGATAAGATAGCTGAGAAGATGAGTTTAACTGTAACTTAATCCATTAGTACCATATTCTTATCATTATTATATAATGCATAAGTTATTAAAGGACCAATTTTATAGTAGCCTAGGTCTTTGTATATAATACCATAGGAAAAATAGAACAAAATTGTAGGCTAACAGTAACAAACAATTTTATTTTTAAGTAGGCAAACAAAGTTTTAAAGTAAAAATGTTTATTGTGTTGAGTTTTCTAAAACGGGATCACTAGAGGTACGCCATAACTGTTATTAGCAATGATCACGTGACGCATCTTGACTTTGACAGTACCTAGTTCGTTAAATCCGCCATGTTGTGTTGCATTGTGTTGCACTCCTTCACAAAGATAAATTTACTTTAGATTATGAAAGAAGCCAAAATAAAATAAATAAACAGTGATAAACGATTTTTTTTTAATGATTATCTAATTATCTAGACCTCTACATAATACCAAGGCCCGGCTCCATACTGCTTGAAACAACTCCTTTATTCCTACATACGCTGTTATACATTTTCCCTTGAAAAAATCTCCAGATTCTGTTTGATAAAAAAAAACTATTAAACCTGAGAAGGTTAAAAATACAAGAATAAAAGATGATGACAACACTCGTAGCTATTTTAAGCTCCATTAAGCGTAACAACATTACATACTTGAGTGTTGGCACAACAAAGACAGAGTATCTATCTCATAGATATGTAGGACCATTTGTGTAAACATGATTTTATTAGCCGCTCTATCAATAGACTTTCTACCACCAGCTTAAAAAGAACCCCGAATAAAATTCCCAAAGCCACAAAAAACACCCTACAAAGGTCAAAGTATAGTGGACCAAAACGCTTGCAACAGTCTCTTTACACCGAAAAGCAACACAAAAAATGAATTCATAAACGTTTTCGGAATAGCAATATCGGTTCGTGTGTTTGTTTGTTTGTTCTATGCAGTTGAAGTGTTAATGTGAGTCTTAGCACGTTTTGGAATATGAATTATTGAATAGACGGTGCACTAAAAAGATATAGGAATTCCTTATTATTATCTATATGCTTAAGAAAAATATGTTTGAGCATTTCGGGAGCACATTTATCTGCATTTACATAAAGAGATGCAATCTTATATAATAAAAACCCCACTTGTACTTACCCAAAATAAAATCCAGATCAGTCAATAGTACATCATAATGATTTGATGTAAAAAAAATAAACTTTCTAAAAAACTATTGCTTTACACACTTTGGAAAAAGTCAATGTTCAAAATCATAATATACAAAAAAAATTCAGTGTTTTTATTAAAATTTGACACAATCCTTCAAACTCGTTGGTGCAAGTGGGTTTGAGTCGATAAAACATTCAAAATATCGTCCATTTAACAGTTTGTCACTTAATTTAATCTACAAAACAGGTAATTTTCTGAGTGACGCTAAGATTTGCTACGAAATTTTATATAGTGTGAATATTCAACAGTTTTGGAGATCGTTTACGTAGGAGTCGCATACATTAACCTTTAGAGCGTCTCCTCACGTAGAGCTATGAATATATCTACTAATATAATATTTCATCGCCGAAATTTTTATGATATATTGTCGATATTTTACTTAGACAGTTGGATTGTACGTCCTTAAAAATAATTTATATTTTGCAAATTAATAGCTCTTCGTGTAAAGGCTGCTTTAGACACGCGAATTTTTAAACCCATCCATCATATTGAATCTCAGCAAAGAATATCTGAATGGGCTATGAATATAAAGTAAGTTGTGATGGCAGTGTCATTATATTTTATTGTTATTCGCTTGTCGGTTTAAATTTTTTGTTAAAATTGATTATTTTACTGGTAATTGAATATTTGATTTGCAAATTAATGGTTTTCATTGTCTTTTCAACTTTATTATATATTATATTATTCTGATTGAAAATTATAGTCTGTTTTTAATAATGTTTGTTATTTTAATGTGAGCAAGAATTGTGACTAGATTTTTGCCTTAGATATATGTAAATCTTAGACATTTCACTATTTTTAGATGTAAAGACGGCCGATGTGGCGCAGCGGGCGAAGGTCCGCCTGCGACGCAAGAGGTTTCGGGTTCGATTCCCGCCTTAGAACAAATGTTTGCACGATCTGCAAATATATTTGTTCCGGGTGTTCTGGATATATTCTATTGATAAAAAATATCTATCTATGTATTGTATTGTATTAAGTATAATTATCAGTCATATAATACCCATACCACAAGCTCTGCTTAGCTTGGGGCTAGATGATGCAGTGTTGATATCCAGCATTATTTATTTATTTATTTATTGTATAAGAAACGCCGTTACTAACCACGCCCTCTGTATTTCGGCTGTACAATGGGATTGATTTGACACGTTATCGACGCCAGACGAGTTGGTTTTATTGCTCAACTTTTTTCATAGCCAATTAGATACCTATGACCCTGTTACATTTATAAAGCTACAGACAATTTTTTTATTGAAGGTTATAGTGTTATTGAAAACATCTACCTACGTTTAAATTTTTACTATTATTGATTACGATAATCATGGTATTTTTTAGTTGGCAATGTTCATGAATATATTTGATATATATATGATATGATAAAGGAACACTGGTGGTCTAGTGGTAGTGACCCTGCCTTCCGATCCTAAGGTCGTGGGATCGAATCTGGTCGTGTACCAATGTATGTGCGCAATGTCAGTGCACGGTGAAGGAAAACATCGTGAGGAAACCGGCATGTCCAAGAATTAAAAAATTCTTAAGACCAGTTACCAATCCGCATTGGATCCGCGTGGTGGATTAAGACCTAATCACTCTCGCTCGAGTGTAGGCCAGTGTCCCAGCAGTGGGAACATTAGAAGGCTGTCATGATGAATGTTCATAATCACATTTATTTTATTTTATTTATTAGGGATAGCAACACAAAATTTTTGAGGAGGCCTATGTCAGTGGACGTCTAATAGCTGATAGTAATGAGGCTGAAATAAGACATAATAGATAAATAATAATTAAATAAGGCCTAGAAACTCTGTCACCAGAGTTGACCACTGACTCATACGAACGAACGAACTACATCGATATAATTAGATGCACCAACAACACTATCGATTACAATTAAAAGCCAACAAGAACCATAATAACGAAATAATAGCCGCATCGAAATGCCGACTGATACCATTTGCCTATTTAGGTTGCTGTTCAGGTATAATTGAGCCGCTTTTTGAGTTCTGGGTTCTCTAAAATACTGTTGTGCTTTCTGTGGTGTAGTTTTGCCCCTGCATCATACGTGACATCAAGAAATGTTTTTTCATTCTCAACCGAGAATGAAAAAACATTTCTTGATGTCACGCAATTACATCTTCGTCTATAACCATAGACGAAGATGTAATGTTGTGAATTGTGATAGATAAACCTTTTGGGTTGTCAAATTTCGACATCTCTCTGTGGCTCTTTTTAATACAAATGGAATTCTAAATGCAAGATAATAATAAAGTTGTGATGGAGGTTGTGGTTTTGTTTCCCACTCAGGAATGATGATGATGAACTATTAAAATAATGTATCTACAAAAAAAAAATAGTTCTCTAACAGTTTTTGATTCCTTGAAGAATAAGTAAAACTTAATCTATAGATTAATAATTAGTAAAAATGCGGTAATGCTGTACCTATTTCAAATTTTTATTAACGTAAAATAATATACATAATTAGATTGGTACACATTTTCATTATACCTGTTCTAATAACTACATACTTGTGTAAATAAAATGAAGAACTACTTTGTGAGCACCGGAATTTGAAATGAAACACAAAAATACGACCGTATCATGGCGGTTGCAGTGTCAAGGAAAACTATGCTTTAAAGTCAGCTTAATCCTGGGAGGCATTCGCTTATCCCGTTTTGCAGCCGGTCTGTGTCATTCCAACTCGATTTAAAAAGTAAAGTGAGTTTTATTGCGTTGAGATAGAATATAAAATTGGTGAGATATGCAAGTTAAGTGTATAAGTAATATAAAATAATGTTTAAGCATTTGCATCCTATTTAAACAACTATTATTAGGAACAAAGTTTTTGAGAGATTGTGTAAGTTTTCCAATCCTGATTTTTTATTGTACTGCCTAATCAAATTCAATAATAATTAAACTGTCATCCACTTTTTTTTTTTTTTTTTATACCACTAAAGGGGCAACCAAGCGTACGGCCCACTGGATAGTCAGCGGTTACCGTAGCCTATGTACGCATGCAACATCATAGATATCACTTGCGTGTTACCACCCTGAGACGTTAGATGGAAAGTCTCATGTGCCTGTAATTTCACCGGAAACCATACCCTTCGAACCGGAACACAGCAATGCGAGCACTGCTGCTTGGCGGCAGAAATAGGTATGGTGGTAGTCCTTCCCCGGACGAGCTCTATCACAAAGAACTCTACTACTCTTGGCTATGGCTAAAGTTGTGGCAAACTCAGCCATGGAAGCTATAATCAAAAGAAGAAAATGTTTCTAACTAAGTTTATTTTGTATCGCAAAAAATATGTAATTACAAGGTGAAATTATATGAACACACTATTTTTAGCTCTGTGGTCGCACGGAGTACATATTATATAGTAATTTACTTACATAGTAATTGCTAATCTGTCTTTTTTCAACCAGCACTGTAACTTGACACTATGAGACGTGGCTTTAAAAGGGAAACTCAGTAATGCCTTCACGGCATTCGCTTCGAATTATGTCAGAGTGAGAAGTGTCGGGTGTATTTTTTATCGATAAGTTTTTATCGACCGCGCGCAACACTAGTTCATTTTAATTGGCGTTAGTTGTTTAGCGGATGATGAAGGATGTTTGGTTTTTATTTACTCTCAATTATGTTTGTTAAACTATTTGAACGCCTGTGACTTTGATAGGTATTATTAGATTTAGATTAGCACATCGACGAATGCACTTTTTAATTTCAGACGTAACATTGTTGAATAGAATTATTTTTGCCGTGGCGCTTGAAATGAATGAGGCTTAATATTATTATTGTTATAGAAAAATTACGATTGATCAAAAAATTTTGAAACATAATAATGTTTATAAACTGTTAGTGTACCTATACATCATATTTTCATAGACTAATATAAATTATTAATTGCCTGAAGCAGTTTTATGTATGGAAAATACCCGATTTTGATGTAGCTTTGTGAATTTCTCTACCGATATCATTTTCCCGAATCCTGTTTTCACCTTAAATTATCGTCTGTCAAATCAAATAGTCCTCATAGAAACAATACATTGCTCTAGGTACTATCGTTTTTAATCTCGTTTTGCGTTACATAAAATAAAATATAATTTTTTTTTTATTTTGTTTTAAGAGTCGTTTAATATAGAAAATTAAAAAATAATTTGCCAACAAACAACTTCGAGGTAGAAAAACCGACCAAAACTGCGATTTTAACGAACTATTTAGGAAACTTAATATGTTCGTAAGAATTATAAGTATATCTAGCAAGTTTTATTTACAAAACCATCTTCTCAGTAATTTCCACACTAGATTTAGTGAAGACTAAATAAATAGATGATCCCATATCGTGAATTACATGTCCTGGCTTAGACTTAACAAATATAAATATTACAATTAGGTAGATAGTAATTTATGTGCTTACTTTGTACAGAGATGTTGTAAAGCAAGATATCAGGTAGGTGTATTCAAATTAGTACTTTGCTAACATGCAAAGCAAATGATTATAGTAGACATACGTCAGCATACGTAATAACTGGTATCTAAGTGCCTTATTCATAATATTATACTACTATGTTAGCTAATAGTCTTTCAAATCTGTCTTCGTTGTTCATTGAAATAAGAATGACAGGGAAAGACAATACTTAGCGAGCCGCTGAATTGACAGTTTCTTTTATGAATAAGGGGGTAAGTATATTTTTTTATTTTTTTTTTACTTTGACGTCACGCTAGACGCGCGTTGTCATAGTTTCTCAATAATTTTCCTTGTAATGCCTTTATTACTAGCCGATCTGCCCCAGCTTCGCACGGGTGCAGCCGGGGTGGGTCGCTAGTAATAAATTATAGCCTATGTTACTCAAGGATAATGTAGCATTCTAATGGGCCAAAGAATTTTTAAAATCGGACCAGTAGTTTTTGAGTTTATTCGTAACAATAATACAAATCTTCTCTCTGTATAATATTAGTATAGATTAGTATTAATATTTATTAGTATAGAAAAATACTGTCATAATTTAGCGACTCGCGGTAGTTGCGCGGGTACCGGGCGGTAGATTCCCCGTGCAATCCCCGCATCATGCGAATTTACAGAAACTTCGCAGAGAGATGTATAAGTTATCTAGTTAGCTTCTAAAGAAAGCTATTATCATTTTCTTATAATTGTTATGAGCCTTGTATAGTTCTCACAACGGATCTCGGCCGTCGTGAAATTAGCCGTTTCGATGCGCAATGGAGCTTTTTCAAACTAAATTGTCTTTGCGCATCACAAACGGCTAACTTCACGGAAGCCTAGATCCGCTGTGCGAACTATACACTGTTCCGAAATAAACTATTTTGAATCGGCGGAGAAATTATGTAACAAACATACAAAAAAAAACATGTGTCGTATTGATTAATTTTATTGATGACCTCGTTTTTTGAAGTCGATGAAACAAAAACCCACGTATAAATATTTTTTTGTGTGGAACCTATTCCTTGAATATAATGTGCTAATAATAAAAGACCTATTTCTGCCGTCAAGAAGTAATGTTTGCATTGCTGTGGTCCGGTCCGAAGGGTATGGTTTCCGGTGAAGTCACAGGCACATAAGACTTTCGATCTACGTCTCAGGGTGCCACCCTGAGACGTAGATCGAAAGTCTTGCGTCTGGCGGAGAACAAGTCGATGGTCCTGAAGATGTCCCGTGGAGGGATGAAACACGTGTCGATATTTTTCTTTTGAGGTTAACTGTGGTAACTGTGTGACCTCATCAGTTAAAAGGTTAAGCGGAATAGTACTAGAGATTTTTCGTCTGTTTTTTAAATAGATAATCATTAAAGAAACCGTTTAACACTGTTTATTTATGAATGGTTTTTAATGTAAATTTTAAATATGTTTTTTTTATATTAATAAAAAAAAACACAGGTGTTGGATAAGACTAGTAGCGTTTTGACTTTTGGAAAAATAAATTAAAGTGATTTTTTTAATTACATAAGCTGCTAAGTCATTTAAACATCTCAGGGTGCCACCCTGAGACGTAGATCGAAAGTCTTGCGTCTGGCGGAGAACAAGTCGATGGTCCTGAAGATGTCCCGTGGAGGGATGAAACACGTGTCGATATTTTTCTTTTGAGGTTAACTGTGTTAACTGTATGACCTCATCAGTTAATAGGTTAAGCGGAATAGTACTAGAGATTATTCGTTTGTTTTTTATATAGATAATCATTAAAGAAACCGTTTAGCACTGTTTATTTATGAATGGTTATAAATGTAAATTTTAAATATGTTTTTTTTATATAAATAAAAAAAACACAGGTGTTGGATAAGACTAGTAGCGTTTTGATTTTTGGAAAAATAAATTAAAGTGATTTTTTTAATTACATAAGCTGCTAAGTCATTTAAACATTGTTATTATTCCTCATTGGTATACCTGATTATTATCACATTTAAAACAGCTGAAAACCGATAAAATTAAATCCAATTGAGGTTTGGGCTCGCATCTTTACTATGTCGACTGATTCCAAGAGCCTTCATCAGGGTGAGTGATAGTTAAGAACATATAAGATAGATAATCGCGCTACATTAAGTTGGTTAGTAAAATGGCAGTCGTTTCCAATAAAACTGTTAAGACATCAACTTGAGATAAACACGGACCACCGTACGTTTCTAAGGTCACTTACACCAACACACTAACGGCTGCTTAAACTAACCGGCGCTAACTATTGGGAGTCGCTAAACGAGCTATGGAAAAATGGTCAACGAGAATGGGTCTGTTTCGTTGAACCCAGTCACACCGCTTACCATCTTGTGGGCCGTACGCTTGGTTGCCACTTCAGTTGTATAAAAAAAAAAAAAAAAACACCCCGGACACTTTTAAAATGTATGAAACAAACGCGTCGTAGTCACCACATGCATAGTTTGTGTTACGTAAACGGTGCCGTTCTATGTGCGGGTGTCATGGTTGGCCTCGATTATCGCAAGAGCGAGATAGCACGCTATCGGTCGCGCATGTGGAAGAAATGCACTGCACCTACACAATATCAAAATAAACGCGTGCCTATTGTGACTTTGAGTATACACCTGAATGAATGTGAAAGGCTTAGGTAACCTTTAGTTCAACTATGGTTAACATGGGGCTAAGAACCGCGGAAACAAAGGATTGTTAAACTGAGAAACGTCTACATTAGAAAACTTAATTTGCGGTCTACCATCCAACTTAATTACAATGCAGTCGGGCATTGTGTTGTGTTCCAGTGTATGTTTATTGCTATTTCTGGCAAACGGTTTTAGTTATTTTATTTAGGCATTTCTCTAAATAAAAATAAATTAAAAACTGTTCTGCCGACAACCCGCATATATGAAAATTTTAATTTATCTTTATAAATACTTACTCATGTTATAAATCAGATAATCTAGTTGTTGTTTCTTGTTTGTGTTTCAATCACGTGGTTGGCTGAACTTATTTTAATGAAACTTAAAATAATAATAGTTCTGGACCTGGAATAACGTAGAGTCAAGACTCAGAAAATTATGCCAATAATGCAATTATTTATATTTGACTAGCAGCTTGTACCGGATTCGCACGGGTGGATAAAACAGCCATAAGTTACTCAGGGACAATGCAGCATTCTAATTGTAAAACAATTTTTGAAATCGGACCAGTAGTTATTCTTTTTTTCGATACAAACATACAAATTTTTCTTTTATATAATTTTAGTATTTGAATAATAAAAACTGCAATCATATTAGTGTGCCAATTACGTTAGCACTCGCATGAACGCCTTCTTTTAAAAACACAGTTTTGGCAGTTGTATGTACTTATTAAACAATGCCATCGAGGAAAGTGTGCGATCGATTTACCTTATTTTACTTTTTATACAATGAGGGGTGTTCGTCTCAAGCTATTAAAAAAAAAGCTGTCTATTTAGATGGCGGTAGCTCAACTGGCGAGCCCAAGAGAATGTAAGCACTACGTTTGGGGGCTATGGTGAATGTGTAGGGAATTCAACATTGTATGCTCCTGCTGTCACTGTCTGTCATACCTCTGGCTGGTGTCAAATTCATAGTACGTACTACGTAGCACATTAACTTTGGTCGTACTGGAGTTAAATTATTTTGCCTCAAGCAGGACATGCACCCACAACCTTCCGCTTGACACGAGACGAAACATAAACGGAGTAACCAACTTTTTTCTTGTTTTAATAACATTTCCCAGTATGGCAGTAGGGCAGTTAGCGCCATCTGTCAAAGCAATCGGAACTAAAGTTTTTTTTTTATATCTCGAATCGATAACTCCTCATTACGTACCCTACGTACGTGAGTCGTAAGATAATGTTACCAGCTAACAAAACATACGTCTAATTACACCCCACACTGATTCGCTGCATTCCACACTAGAGCAACTCAGTAACGGTTCCATGGACCCTGTACCATAAAACGAAGTGTGAAGGGAATTTTTAACAATTTGACTACCTTGGTTTTGTCAAAATCAAATCAACGGAAAATTCCCGATGCGGGACAAATATTTGCATGATCTGCAAATATGGGTTAGTGTCAAAATCCTATTTAAAGGGGATATTAGGAATATTTCTCTTGTCTCGGTGTTGTGAATTTGTGATATCATAGTTTCTGACATTCATAATCCTAGTGTGGGGCACTGTGGGGTGTGTCTTATGTGTGGCGCGTAGAACTTGATTCTTAATTTAATTAATTAAATTGAATAAACATATTATTTTGAATTTAAATAAAAAAAAATTAGAAGAAAAATCACCTCACCAACGACCCAGTACAAAATGTAAGCTTAGAAGAATCAGGCTACAAACATGTTTTGGTTCGTAGCTTTTGGTATGGATTCTTGAGATATTAGCAATTAATGGGCACCAGATACAGGGCCCAGAGTCCTAATAAACGCGGTCTGAGAGATTTAGGACGAAATGGTACCCGTATCTCACAACTGATCTCAATGGCAACAACTGCATGCAATAGCGACCCGTATATCTTCTGTATAAGGACTATTTGAGGTTTACCGGATAGTTATACGAGCTTGCCACGCTAGTTAGAATTAAAACAACAGATATTGAGGAAGGCTGATTGGCGTAATTCTGTACGATTTAGTATTGTACTGCATTTATCAAGCTTTGGATTTGCTAAAAAGCGGTGGACGTAACGTGACGTAGGACTGAGCATGTTAAAACGCAAATCTGTAGCAAACGTTTGCCTTTTTTTGTCAAGTTAATTTAGTTTTTTTTGTATTATTTTTATGTTTGTTGTGTGACGCAAAATAAATTATTTCTATTCTATTCTAAAAGTCTCAGTAATTTTTTGTTTAGTGACCTTATTGTTGACACAGATCTCTTTCCGTGTATTCCCGATGTCCCCATGATTTTGACCCCAACGGGGACAATGGGGACAATAGGAAGTTGTTCCCAATGTCCCCATGATTGTGACCCCAATGGGGACAATGGGAAGTTGTTCCCAATGTCCCCATGATTTTGACCCCAATGGGGACAATGGGAAGTCAAAAAATCGACGGAGAGTGATAGGGTCCATAATCAAATTATTAGCGGGATGACAACAGATCAAAAAACTAGACTTTAGTTAGCTAGCACACGTATAACAAGAAACAGTTCAATAGTCATTACATCAACACTTCTCTTTTTATAAGGACGTAATCACCGCCATTTAGACCTTATTCGTCCTAACGTCTCTATAAACATACGAGAAAAAACTAAGTTCTACGTAGCTGGGATGTTTCTAATATATCACTGGATTAAGCAAGGTTAAGCAGTCTTGGATACTATCGCAGTGTCATATTCTGCCCCCTAGGGATTATGACTGATTTGAAAAACTGTTCATTGTGTTCAGAATAAATAAATAAATAATAAATAATGCTGGACAATCGAGACAAGAAGTATCAACTTTATGCAAAAAATAACATAGTATTCCAGAAAAAATGGTTAAGTAGTAAATTAACGCGATTTTAATTTTAGAATGCACACCATAGCGCGTCCAAGTCACGGTGTGACAGTAGTGACGTCATAGTTAAGTTTTCAATGTAAAATTTTAGCAATAAGGTTCAAAATACTGCAATTTTGTTTGATGCCACCAATCATGGTTAAATTCATTGGTGCACGACCTTAGGATCGGAAGGCGGGGTCACTACCACTAGACCACCGGTGCTCGGTGAGTTATACACATAAACAAAAGACAGTCGACGAGTGATTTTACTTAATATTTTATCGCCCATCGTTCACTCGCCGACGCGGTCAGACACCTGCCTTACTAATAGGCACGATGACAGTAACCAAGAATCACTAAAATTACGTCTCCATCTTATGAAAAAAAACTCAAGGAATGTAAAAACCATATTTCTTTTTACATTAGATGAGGTTTGATAATATTATAAAATAAAACTACAAAATACAGCTATTTTTATATAGCTATATATCTGTTTTTTTTTTATCAAATTGAAGTGGCAACCAAGCGTACGGCCCACAAGATGGTAAGCGGTTACCGCAGCCTATGGACGCTTGCAATACCAGAGGTATCCCTCGCGGGTTGCCACCTTGAGGCTAAGATCGAAAGCCTTATGTGCCAGTAATTTCACTTCAAACCATACTCTTCACAGCAATGCGAGTATTACTGCTTGGCGGCAGAAATAGGTATGGTGGTAGTCCTTCCCCGGACAAGCTCTATCACAGAGAACTCTACTATTATGTATACATTTCACCGAGTATTCTTACGGTCATCGTGAAGTTAGCCGTTTGTATGCGCACAAACAACTTAGTTCGAAAAACCTCCAACTAAAATTTGTAACCAAGCGTACGGCCCACAATATGGTAAGCGGTTACCGCAGCCTATCGGCGCTTGCAATACCAGAGGTATCAATCACGGGTTACCACCCTGAGACGTAGATCGAAAGTCTCATGTGCCTGTAACTTACCGGAAACCATACCCTTCGGACCGGAACACAGCAATGCAAATATTACCGCTTAACGGCAGAAATAGGTATGGTGGTAGTCCTTCTCCGGACGAGCTCTATCACAAAGAACTCTACTATTACGTAAGTACGGTTCATTATTTGGATGGGTGACCGCTAATGTCAATTACAACTGAGCGCTCCCGTGTTTCGGAGGGCACGTTAACGGTTCCTGCTTTTTCAAAGTTGTTAGGCCATGACAGAGGCCTTTGGGCGGCATAGGAACTCTGTCACCAGAGTTGGCCACTGACTCATACGAACTACTTTAGTACGGTGTACTATACTCGTGTAAGTGATACCTTTTACTGACAGCCGTGCAAATATTGTACGTGATATTGCGCGGCTGAGTGCGTGCAGACCGACGAGCCTCAAACACGCACCAATTAGCAGTCGACGCCGCTGGGTACTAGTGACGTCATAAATCGAAGGCGCCGTTACGTTGGCTATGAGAACCGCGGGCGTATGAGCGGACGCGAGCGCGATTTAAATGTAGACCCATTAGCCAGATTTGGTAGCTAGCTACGAAATGGGAAATGTGCTTTCCCGACTTGGCCTGTAGACTTATTCGCTATGACCAAACAAATACAAATACAAGTACTTTATTTCAAACAGAAAGCTTACAGGAATTTCCTATCCAAAGTACAAAAGTAGGTCGAAATATAAGATGAAATATTGAATAACTAAGGCTCGTTACGATATCTGCGTGGAATTGTAGTCGACGAGCCACGTTTTAAGGCTGGTCTAACTTTTCAAAGCCAACCTATCGATATATCGATATCTTATTAACTTCAAAGCTAAGGTTATATCGAAGATGAACAATCCTATGTAATTTGTTTTTTTTTAATATTTTTTTCTTGATGTTTTACTTATCAATGTTTTTCTTACGAATGTCGTGTACAATAGTAAGGTTAACGAATTTACACTACTTATTCTACTAACTGTATACCTATTCTTAATTAATGTTTTGGTTTGTTAGCTAATTTTGTACCTAAAATAAATAAAAAAAAAAAAAAAAAAATAGCGAAACTATCGCTATCAAAACAACACAGATACGGAAAACCATCTCACAATTTCACACCTCGGCACGTATAGAACACGTTATTAAGTTACACGTTATTGGTAAGGAATCTCCTATGTCACAGCTAATAAGCCCTCTGTATTACTCTCACAATACAGGTTTACTGGACTTTTGTCTAGATACTAAACATCAAACTATTGTATCTACCTATTTTAAGACCTATTGTGAAAGTAAATAAATATATTTATTTTAATTATTATTATTTAATTAATTTATGAAGCCAGTGGTCTTCTATTTTAATTTTCAATACGATAAATTGAACATTTAAAATAATTAAATAAATCAAGAATTATAATCGATGTGCTGTGACTGTATTCTTGATTGACAGGCTGACTGACTGTTTGACTGACTGCATGCACTCAACGTAGAAATAGTCGCAGGACGTAGTAATGCAAAATATGCCTTAGTATTTGAAATAAAAAACAATTCTTAGAGACTGACCAAATCTTAGTTTAAAGACGAGACATTTGAGTGTTTTTCTGAAGTGTGCCTAAATATGAAAATAATTCCCAATACTCTTTTTAGTACTATATGCTATAATCTGGTTATGGTACCAGATCCTAGAACATAGCATAGATCTATGTTATGTTCTAGGATTTGGTACATAACTCTATCATCAAGCTATGTATAATTAATAAATAAATAAATAATAAATTACATACATTTAATAAACAGGTCTGTTTCTCCCTGTTAGTGACGGGTGACAGAAGTTTATCTCCTCTCGTTATTGACAGGGTGACAAATCGCACTTTTCATCGTCAAAAAATAAAAGTGCGATCTGACACCTTATTGAAAAAGGGTGACAGATCGCACGAAAAAGTTCGATCTGTCACCTCGAGGTGACAAAATTAGGTGACAGATGGGAATAATCCATAATCTGGACCTATTTTTTTATTTATGGATCACCAACTAAAGATACACAGGCATACACATTTATAAACTACAGAAGTACTCAGGTCAGGTTCAGGTTCTCTCTCAATTAAAGGTGACCACATCATGTACAAAAATATATACACACATCAACATTGTCTAGGGATATTCAACATTTTGTTGATTTTTACAAAAACTGAAAATAATATCTTTAGAAAAGTAGGTATGGCAAGAATCTTTATTTTGTGTTGTTTATTAATAATAATAAAAGCCTATTAATAATAAAAAATATTAAAAAAAATAATTAAAAGGAATTATTTTCAGTTTTTGTAAAAATCAACAAAATGTTGAATATCCCTAGACAATGTTGATGTGTGTTTATGATAGAGTTATTCTAGAATTTGTTACTTATCTCTAGAATCAAGCTATGCTTGGCTTCCTGATTATCATCTATAGTATAGGCATAGTATAGTATAGTAGACTATACAATCCTTCAAGGACTATAATACAGTAACCGTATTTCATTTCCCTCTACCGCCCGCCTCTTTCTTGTCAACTGCATATTAATCAGTGAGTTATATTCAGTGAGGATATTATTATTTTGAGTGCTTTTACATCCGCCACAACCTTTATGTCCAGCATTCACCTTAGACTATAATAAATTGATGCACTGTTGCATCCTAAGACCTGGTGGACTCTTCAGCAAGAGTCCATCTTGGTGGGTACCACCGCAGTGTCAGATATTCTACCTCCAAACAGTAGTGTGCAAGCTGCACTGTGTTTAGGTTAGAAGGACACTGTAGCAAGTGAAATTACTGGGCGAATGAGACAACAATGTCTCGGGGTGATAAGCGCAGTGCAGTGTCACGCAAACACGTGGCACTTTATTTAATACTTTAGTAAGTATTTCTTATATCCTTATTATATAATTTTTATCAAAATTACATGGTGTACCTACTTTTTGAAAAAAAAACATATATGCCCTCGTATCACCACAATCTATCGAAACTTTTTTTACATTTTTTCTAAAAAATAAATATTAGTTTTAATTTTGTATAACACTGGCATCCAAAAGTATTACGGTGGCTATATTTTTGTTAAAAATAAAATGACTATTAATAATCGAATGTACTTTTAACTAAATAAAAACAAAAAAAAAATCTTGAAAATCAAAATCTTAATCAAAAATTATATTTTTCAATAGAATCACAAGGATCACTTTGAAACGTCTTACAAGCTAGAAAAATTTACACCAGATCCAACGCGCGCCCATGCCGTAAAAGAATTGGCAACAACACTGGCTGGGTTCCTATCGCTTTTTTGGCATGATCCTTGCTATTGTTATGGATGGCGTGTAGAGTTGGAGCACATTCGTTCCAAGTTTTTTTTGTGTTTCATAGCCTCGAGTCAAGCCATAAGAATCACTGCAAAAGATCTTTACATAATACATTATACAGCAGATTTTAGAATTCCTTTAAATGATCGAGATAAGAGTAATAGAGTTCTTTGTTATGGAACTCGTCCGGGGAAGTACTGCCACCATACCTATTTCTGCAGCAAAGCAGTAATGCTCACATTGCTGTGTTCCGGTGTGAAGGGTATGGTTTCCGGTGAAATTACTGGCACATGAGGCTTTCGGTCAAGGTGGCAACCCGCATGTAATACCTCTGGTATTGCAAGCGTCCATAGGCTGTGGTAACCGCTTACCATCTTGTGGGCCGTAAGCTTCACACCGGAACACAGCAATTATTGCAGCATTACTGCTTTGCGGCAGAAATACATAAAATTAAAAGTTCTCATAAGATAGTTTTATATTTAACGATCGGCAAGCAAGTGCTAAAACGGAAGTAATATAAAGTGATAAGAAATATTAAAAAAAAACTGAAAATTTGTTTTAAAAAAAAATTACATGACAAGGTTGCTTAGCTACTAGGTACTCATGATATCATCATCATCATCATATCAGCCGATGGACGTCCACTGCTGGACGTCTATCGGCTGATACTGACTGATACTGACATAGGCCTCCCCCAAAGAGCGCCATGACGACCGATTTTGAGCCTTCACCATCCACCAATTTCCTGCGACCGCTTTAATGTCATCGGTTCATCAAGTGGGAGGCCTTCCTACACTTCGTTTTCCAGTTCGTGGTCGCCACTCGAGAACCTTTATTCCCCAGTGGTTATCGGTTCTGCGAGCTATATGGCCTGCCCATTGCCACTTCAACTTACTAATTCTAAGAGCTATGTCGGTGACCTTGGTTCGTCTACGGATTTCCTCATTGCGAGTTCGATCGCGTAGTGAAACTCAAAGGTACTTACTCAAAAGTTGTAAAATATGTCCTGAGTAAACTACTCATATTTACATAAGTTAATGTTATTCCAATGTTTTTATTGAATCTCACTCACGATCACGAAAACAAATAATTCAAAAGGAGCATAAACCGAAATTCCACAATTCAGACACAATACATCATTATTATCGTTGAATTTTACGGTGCTATGCGTCGACATGTCGCAGGTGACATGCGTGAGGTATCAGCGTGAAGTCATATCTTTTATTAAATTCCATTCAGGCGTTATGGAGTTGAGCCTTCGCAGGCAGATCACGTCAGAGGGTTTTTGGAAATTTTGGCATTGAGCACTGGTGTTCTATTGGTAGTGACCCCGCCTTTTAATCCTAAAGTGGGTTTGAATCTGGTCATGCACCAACGGTTTTCTTCTAAAATAAAAAATATGTGCGCAATGCCAGTGCTCTCATACGGTGAAGGAAAACATCTTGATAAAACCGGCATGTCCAAAAACTCAAAATTCGAAAAACATAATGTGCCATATACCAATCCGCATTGGGTCCGCGTGGTGGATTTAGACCCAATCACTCTCGCTTGAGAGTAGGCCAGTGTCTCAGCAGTGGGAACAGAACACAAAAACTTTTGCATTTTTATTAACATTTAATAACAGTGTGGTAATTATTGACGTAGTTTGACGACCGATGTGGCGCAGCGGGTGCAGGTCCGCCTGCGACGCAGAGGATGCGGGTTCGATTCCCGCCTCGGGACAAATATTTGTGCGATCTACAAATATTTATTCCGGGTGTTCTGGGTATTTTCTATATATAATAAAAAATATCTATCTATGTATTGTATTGTATTAAATATATATCGGTCATCTAGTACCCATAATACAGCTCTGTTTAACAGCAGCTTACGTTGGGGCTAGATGATGCTGGGTGGATTGTCCAGCATTATTTAGTTATTTATTTATTTATTGTGATTACTACTTTGCCTTTTCAAAAACCTTTGACTTACATAAGACAGGTTCGGATTCGTAAAAATAGTTTTATGAATTTTTTGAGATGAAAATTTTTATATTGTTTTATGCACCTACATATCTATTTATTAATCCTGTGCTATTTTATTTGATTACTTGGAACTTTTTTGATTGCGCATGATGATTTTAAATACCATCTTAAGTATTATTTTACATGCACGCATGTTACATGCACCGTGTCTGATTTATTTACCATTCAGTAAATGAACAACAGGGTTAAAATATGAACCGTTAAATAATTTCGCCAACAAAATAAATAAACATTAAAAACGTATTGCCATGAAAGAAATACAATCAATATTTGACAGATAGATCATAAATCACATTCGGAAACCTTTACAAAATGTAATGGTACAGCCATTTGACCACGTTTTTATGGTACATGAGTTTAATTTTGAATGCTTTTTTTGTCTGTTATTTGAGAAAGTTCATTAATATGGAGCTTTACGCTACATTGTCTTTGCTAATTATTTTTCATTTTTAAGCTCAAGTGCCCATTGTTATAATATTTGAATACAAAATGAAAGTAAGTTTACAAACTTACTTACTTTTACAACCTAGCGGCCTACTGAACCCATCGTTAGTTAATAATTCTCTCGGCGGATCTAGGCTTCCGTGAAGTTAGCTGTTTGTGATGCGCAAAGACAATTTAGTTAGAAAAAGCTACATTGCGCATCAAAACAGCTAACTTCACGGAATTCTAGATCCACCGAGAGAACTATACCTAAAGGTACATCCATTTCACCAATAACGAAAGTAATATACGAACGAACGAATGAACCAATAAAATTTTCTATCGAAACACGGAAATCGTACTAAAAATATAAATTATGTTCCGGTTTGGTTTTGAGTCGAATTAAGAGGGTTACAGCCTCTTGATAATAACTCTGCTAGCGATCAATCTCCATTGATAATAATAATAATAAAAAATATATTTATTTCCAAAAAAGGTTAGACAAATTTTATAAATCTTAAATAAATAGGTACAAATAACTAATTCAATTCAATTTATATATTTAACTTTTGGCACAGTACACACAGTTTTACTTATTCATGTTTAAATTTAAAATATACAAGTATTATACCTGAGTGTTTTCCTTTAAAGTTATAATAAAACCATATTTCTAAATATTTTAAAACGTGTTGGTGTTACATTTGTTCAGAAGATGTAATTTAGTTCAGCACTGTTCAGAAATCGTATGAAATCGCACCTTAAGTACTGTCAAATTTTGTAAAGAACTGTATTAAATGTGTTATGTTAATTAAAATTGTTCAAACTATTTTAATCAATTAAGAAATATCAATATTTTATTACGGTATGTAGGTAGTGTAGGTACTTATAATAAACATACTTTTTTTTATAGTATTATCATAGGTAGACCGATATATTTTATCAAATACCTACCCCAAACAAAAGAGCTATTTTGCAGATGTATCTATTTGCTGACAGGTTAAACCCATTTTAGTAATAGTTATGACAAGTAACCGGCAACGCACTTTCAGTTAAACCTAAGTTAGGACTCAGTTAAACTTTATTATTTACCGAGATGTAAAGACGATGAGTTAGGAGGCATTGTTAGCAAAGTGTTAATAATAAACTGACTTCCTATTTTAAGACCGGGCTTACAATGACGATCGGTATACAGCGGACAGCGTTTGACCAAAAAAAGTCGATTTACTAGAGATTTTTCAGACAAAATGTAAAAAAATGAATTTTAGTAATATGTATTTTTTGTGTTAAGAACATATTCCTTAAATATTATGCACTAATCATAAAATACCCTGTATACGTGCAGAATTGACAGTCAATTTCTGCAAACTGAACTTCCTCAGGAAGTTCAACTTAAAACAGTTCTCCCGTGATCATGGTGCATGTAACTGCGCTGAAATATCGGGAATCAATAAAACTCACAAATCATGGTAAATATCCCGTTTTTAGTGAAAATTAAGTTCAACTTAGGTACTACTGATGTGCACTTGGCTTATGCCCGTGTACTTTAGTTAACCCCGGTTTCAATGGAACTGAGTAGAGTAAAATGTAGAAACAAATAATATTCATTGTAATTATGACGACCGATGTGTGTGTGACAAATGTTTGTACGATCTGCAAATATTTGTTCCGAGTGTTCTAGGTATTATATAATAAAAAAAATACCTGTTTATGTATTTTTTGTATTGTATATGGTATATTATCAGTCATCTAGCTAATACATTACATTCTGCTTAGCGGTGTGGATTATCCAGTTTAAAAAATACAAAATTAAAATTGTAGTTAATTTTAATTTTGTGTAAAATTTAGTTCTTATTTACTAAAATTAAATATTGGTCTAGCTACTTAGGTCACAATCTCTACATACCCTTCTCCTATCCATAACTTACTTATCTCAAGGACACTTGCGGTACTAATTCCAGTGCAGATCGGCTGCGCCTGCGCACGCCACGATGTCCCCGCGTTGTCGTCTCGGTGTAAATCTGTCAGCTCGGTAACTAGCCATATTGAATTATACAGCAAGCGTAGCTAACAAGCAAACACAGATGGGATCATAGTGTTATACAGTATTTGCACTGTGGGAAGCGTTTGCTCGAAATAAGTTTAAGAAGTTGATGCACACAAATGGTTTCGATAACAAACACTATGGGCCTTATACTCGTACATAAACGTAATTTAAATCTATGTTAGCTAATGTGTCTTTCAAATCTATCATCATGTCAAGAAAAACAAAACTTAGTAAACCGCTGATTTTAATTGTGTCCGAATCGGCAGTTAAAAAATATTAAATTAAAAGTTTCAGTTGGGACACTGTCTCAGCACCTGACTACTATAGCTATAGCAATAAGGTTCAGTTTTAACCGGCCAATGGTTTAAATGACATAGACCTATCAGATGCATTCGCCTTAATAGGTGGTGATGGGAAAGAAGCTTCTATCGAAAGTTTTCTGTCTTGATTTGAAGTCGGAATAAGTAGTAAATTTTCCTAGCTTGTAAGACGTTTCAAAGTGATCCTTGTGATTCTATTGAAATAAATATATTTTGATTTTGATTTTGATTTTGTAAAATATAAATTTATTCTGGCAGGCATTTTAACACAGTGCCATCTTCTCCCTGTTAGTGACGGGTGACAGAAGTTTATCTCCTCTCGTTACTGACAGGGTGACAGATCGAACTTTTCAAAAAAATAAAAGTGCGATCTGACACCTTATTGAAAAAAGGGACAAAACTAGGTCACCTCGATGGGACAAAACTAGGTGACAGATGGGAATAATCCTAGCTATCTAGCTCTAAACTAAGCAAATACAAATATTTTTATTTCAAACAGAAAGTTTACATGAATTTCCTATCCTAAGTAAGTACAAAAGTAGGTAAGGTAGTAGGTTAAGTAGTAGAGTTCTCTGTGATAGAGCTCGTCCGGGGAAGGACTACCACCATACCTATTTCTGCCGCCAAGCAGTAATGCTCGCATTGTTGTGTTCCGGTATGAAGGGTATGGTTTCCGGTGAAATTACTGGCACATGAGGCTTTCGATCTTAGCCTCAAGGTGGCAACCCGCGAGTGATACCTCTGGTATTGCAAGCGTCCATAGGCTGCGGTAACCGCTTACCATCTTGTGGGCCGTACGCTTGGTTGTCACTTCAGTTGTATAAAAAAAAAAAAAAAAAAAGGTAAGTCGAAATATAAAATGAAATATTATATTGACAAATGGTAGGATAGGATTCACCCTACCTGCCGAACTAGCTTCAAACCCTATCTCGGCGTATAGTTTTGTTCCCCGCAAAAGCAAAGCTAAGTATGAAAACCAGAACACACATAACACTTTTTTTTTATAAATACATTATTGATTCTTAGAAACACCTAGAATACCAGTAACAAATATTTGCAGATCATGCAAAAAGCACAGGTGGTCTAGTTGTAGGGACCCCGCCTTCCGATCCTAAGATCGTGGGTTCGAATCCGGTCGTGCACCAATGGATTTTTCGCAACGAAATATTTTTGTGCGCAATACCAGTGTTCTACGTTGACGGAAAACATCGCAAGGAAACCGGCATATCCATGAAATGAAAATTCGAAAGACATGGTGCCGTCTAATAATCCGCATTGGGTCCGCGTGGTGGATCAAGACCCAATCACTCTCGCTCGAGAGTAGGCCAGTTTCCCAGCAGTGGAAAAATTAAGAAGGCTGTCATGATGATGATGATGCAAACATTTTGTTCCGCAGCAGGATCGAACCCACAACCCCACGCTTCAGCCGGGCACTCGCCCACCTATATTAAATACCTACAGTATCATAAAAAAATGTCAAATGGTTTTACGCAAGCTCATAACTCATTCATCTTTATTACGAAAGCTCAGTGAGCATAATCATACAATAGTTGTAGAGATAAGGGCACACTACATGTGTATAACTTAACTAATCTAATGCTTTCTAAAACAAAAACATCAGAATTCCAAGTAATTTTCGAATAAAAATGCCGTAGAGACGATAAATAATGGTTAATAAACAAAACGAACTCATCGGTGGTCGCCGGGCTTGTTTCCGAGTGCTCCCAAATATCTGTGTACTTCAATTTCAATATAAAAAAAAAAAAAAAAAGGTAAGTCGAAATATAAAATGAAATATTATATTGACAAATGGTAGGATAGGATTCACCCTACCTGCCGACCTGCACTGTGCGACCAAAGTCAAAGTCAAAGTCAAATGAGATTTCAATAAATCACAAGGATTACTTTGAGACGTTTTACAAGCTAGGTAGATTTACGCCAGTTCCACATCGTCTAATCCGTAATATTACAAAGTAGTAAAAAGAAAATTACTTATTCTAGGTAAAAAAAACAACAGAATTAATATCTCTTCAAATATCAAATAGCAGATTATAAGAAGAGAATTAAATTTTATAAATAAATAAATATTTTTTTGTGGACATTTTACACCACGCCATCTAGCCCCAAACTAATCAAAGCTATGGAAATTAATTAACTGATACAATTCATACATAATTGTTTTGTAAATACATACTGTATTAAAAAATTAAAAAGTTTTTAATATTAAACTATGCACAGACCTACCTACTTAGATATTAGTTCATGCGAAATAGTTTTAATTTAGACATAGACATATTTTTATTTGCTATTAAGAGAATTTGTAGATTAAGAGTTATACTCTGTTTGTGGTGAGTTGAAACTTGAAATAAACGTCTATTCTTTTTTTTCTTTTTTCTTTCTTTCTTTCTATTACTATATTTTTTCTACTCGTGAACACCCAGACCCGGAACAAATACTTGCAAATCATCATCATGTATTTTTACCAGTTTTCAGTATTGTTTTTGTAAATTATATTTGTAATACATAAACACCCAACAAATATTAGTAGATCGTCATGTATTTCAATTTATACTAGTTTTCAATATTGGAGCGCTAGGGAACCAGCCCTCGCAGAACCCGCGCCTACGCTTTAACGGTAACCGAATTTCGTAACTAGTTTAATTCGTGCAGTCAATAATTATAATGTGACTGTCGATGGATACCCCAATGAGGCTAATTGAAATTTATTAACTTTTAAAATTTGTTTTAGTGATAGGATTTTAGAAGCTTCACCTACTAAAGGGTAAACGAAATCTGCAATGAAACCTAAACTGCATCGTATTAATAAAAAAGCTCGTGCTATATTTGTTTCAGGTCAGGGTGTTTACAAAAAAGTATAGAAATAGTATTATAATATATTTTTTTCAAATAGAAGGAAATAATTCACAACTTTATAATAACAAAAATCTGTCAGACTAAGGGTGAGTTGCACCATCAAATGTTAACGTCAAATTGTTCAACGACGATTGAACAATTTGACGTTAACGTTAGATGGTGCAACTCACCATAAATATTTTACATTAATGTCACATAAGACAAAAATTTAAAATAAAATCAAATGTTTACGTGAGTACTGAGTACTTAATTAATTACAATGTAAAAGTACCTACAAAAAATAAAAAGTACCTACGAGTACCTAATTATTATTTTTTATTAAATTTAAAATAAATCTTTTCAATATCTAATAATTCCATCACTTAACTAGTTCCCATAAACAAGCTTTGTTTTAATTGAGGCTAGATGGCGATTTGTAAATTGTCTGCCAATATTTGACCGAGCGAGCGAAGCGAGCGAAGCTTCTCAGTTTCGAGGTTGGCCTAAAATGCTTTTGGCTGTCAGTCAGTTTGTCCGGCTGTTCTCGCCTACAACCATTTTTCATTTTTCAGTCGCATTTATCAACCAATCTGGTTGAAATTTGGTATATAGGTTCTATGACTTTATAGCATTTTATTGTCGTCGGGGATTTTTGATAGGGGGCGTACTTTCTCCAAAAAATAACAAAAAGGGAGCTGCTGGATATCTCCGCCTAATGTGACTTGATTTCGATGGTTCTTATTTTATTTGAAAGGTAAGTATTAACTTTAAGTTCGTCTCATATTTGGTGAAGATCTGATGAGGATCTTCAGCGTGATGAGCAGAATAGTTCCTCAAAATGCAGTATGTTGCTCACTTTCAAAGCTCACTTTACAAGTTTGTGCTTGCGAAGTCTGCTACTTATTTACTGCTAGTTATTTCTTTCCAAGTCAATTTTATAAGTCTGTTATATAAAGGTATAGAAATGTAATATAACCTCAAATAATAATAAAGAGGTCGTTAGAACAGAAACAATAGCAGCAGACGCGCAGGACATTAGAATAAATAGGCACTTTAGGAATATCGCATGTGGCTTACATCGGAGTTGCCATATCACTAAAGTTTTATTTGACGACCAATGTGGCGCGGTGGGCGAAGGTCCGCCTGCGACGCAGAGGTTGCGGGTTCGATTCCCGCCTTGGGACAAATGTTTGTAGGATCTGCAAATATTTGTTCCGGGTGTTCTGGGTGTTTTCTATGTATAATAAAAAATATCTATCTATGTATTGTATTGTATTAATTATATATCAGTCATCTAGTACCCATGATACAGCTCTGTTTAACAGCAGCTTACCTTGGGGCTAGATGATGCTGTGTGGATTGTCCAGCATTATTTATATTATTTTATTTAAGTATGGCGACACAAACTTGACCGAAGTTAGAAGTACTTTTGGACGTCAAGAAACAGGGTTGATTTTTCGTTAATTGAAGGAAATATTTTATTGCAAAATAATAGCCTATTGCATTGATAATAAAGGTGGAAATAACATAATTATCCCATGTCTTTATATGTTTGTATTCTCAGATAACAGACATGACATCTTTTCACTCCGTTACAAAAGAAAACTAAAAACTAGAGTAGCTTTACTGATTGTGATGGAATTTGAAATGTAGATGGCATAAAACCTGGAATAACACACAGGCGTACAAGCAATCAATAATAAACTTTGACAAAACACGCCTAGAGTCAAAAGTTTCACGAAATAAATAGATTTTATTTGTCTGATGTTCTTAGACAAATAAAATGTATATATACATACAAGGATAATAATAGAATAGAAATAATATATTTTGCGCCACTCACAAAACATTTTTTTTTTTTATACCACTATATAAAAAAAAAAAAAATGTTTTGTATAGATATCACTTGCGTGTTACCACCCTGAGACGTTAGATGGAAAGTCTCATGTGCCTGTAATTTCACCGGAAACCATACCCTTCGAACCGGAACACAGCAATGCGAGCATTGCTGCTTGGCGGCAGAAATAAGTATGGTGGTAGTCCTTCCCCGGACGAGCTCTATCACAAAGAACTACTCTTATTAAAAATATAATATTATCCTTAATTCTGTTCATCGAGTACGTATTCTGTTGGACAAAACTTTTATTAACATTAAGTTTCATTGTTTTCTATTTAAACCTTGCAAAGAGTTTCCACACTTCTCACATAATCTTAAAATCAAGAAACATTCAGATCTCGATCGTATAGCAATCCTTGTCGTTTTATACAGGGTGTACTTACAAGTCGTAGTTATATAGGGTGTACAATAGTT
This sequence comes from Colostygia pectinataria, assembly GCA_951394395.1. Classification (NCBI taxonomy): domain Eukaryota; kingdom Metazoa; phylum Arthropoda; class Insecta; order Lepidoptera; family Geometridae; genus Colostygia; species Colostygia pectinataria. Next base: position 11,442,493 of record OX596355.1, read on the forward strand.
GTCGTTTAAAGGACAAAACCTTGTTATTCGGACGCCTACGGTCACATTTTACATCGACCTAGAGCGCGGGACCTTTTTGAATTAGAAGTTGATAGAACTATCTAAACTATATTTACTTATTTTTTATTTAATAAATTAGGTAAATATGAATTATATGAATATTTTCACAAGAAACAGTGGTAATAAATTATACTGGTTAGCCAATAAAGCTTTCGTCGAGATTGACAATACGGGACAGTTTATTATTGGCTAACTAGCAATTATTATATTTTGTCAATTATTTCAAGATATTATCCAACTCTAGAATGTCAGAAGTAGGAAGTGATGAATCCTAAATCTAAACGATATATTTTACATTTAAATCATAATTGATAGATTCAGGCGTTACTTTGCGGAAATCGTCTGTTTTTTATTATTTAAATCATGTTATATTTAAAAATAAATGCCCCAGTAAAATAAACAAAATATATTTATATTAATTTTTTTTATTAAAGCCTTTTTTTATAAAAAATCACAGTGTTGTCTTAGATTTTTTTTCTAGAATAGCATAAAATATGAAAGACTATTAAAGACTCTTAACTGTAAGAACGTCTGAATTTTTTTTTTTTTTTATAGTAATACCGAGTCTATTTTCTGCATGACTCTACATTTCAGCAGAGCGTACTCGACGCTCGCACTATTTCACAGTTTATCGCGTTCGATGCTGCGTGCACGCATGTATTGCAATTTCTCGACATGCTCGCCTGAATAAAATGTTTTATTTTATCTAAGACCCAAATTATTAATCTGGATTCTGTAAGCAGTGACTAGTTCACGATCCAGGTAGGTATCCACAAGCTTTTAAAGCAATATTGAAATAATATTACACTATTTATTTGTATGACAAAATGTCAGTTTATCATTATTTCAATATTGCTTTTGAGCTTGTGGTTACACAGAGGGCGATTCTCGTGCTATAGATAAATAGTCACATATGATAAATATCGTCAAAATTTTAAAAATTGTGAAGTGGGTTTTTTTATACCACTAAAGTGGCAACCAAGCGTGCGGCCCACTTGATGGTAAGCGGTTACCGTAGCCTATGTACATACCGCAACATCAGAGATACTTGTGTACTTGATACTTGCGTGTTAACACCCTGAGACGTTAGGTCGAAAGTCTCATGTGCCTGTTTTTTCACCGGAAACCATACCCTTCAAACCGGAACACAGCAATGCGAGCATTACTGCTTGGCGGCAGAAAGTGGGTGGTAGTCCTTCCCCGGACGAGTTCTATCACAGAGAACTCTAATACTCTTGTAATGGAGTGGTCATAATCAGCAAATAGACGTCCATTTCATCTTGAGCCTCTACGATCCACTAAAATTTGCTACCGATTGAATGTCCCCACTCCATTTAGTGTAGGCCCCCACTCAATCGAGTGGGGGCCTACACTAAATGGACTTCGTTTTTTACCACTTCGTTTTCTAGTTCGCGGTCGCTAGAACCTTTATTTTCCAGCGGTTATCGGTTCTGCGAACCATATGGCCCAACTTGCTTATTCTAAGAGCTATGTCGGCGACCTTAGTTCTACGGATTTCCTCGTAACGGATTCATCGCGTAATGTTTACTTACCATAAAATATTACAAATAAAATTTTAAACAACTGCTTTTTATTAAGTGATGTATATTTTATTCTGGTAGGTACTAATTGATAAATTTTGAATCTCATTAAGGTTCATTAAGGCTCAACAAAATAATATTGTAATTTAATATCCTTGTCGGTATTTTTGCTTACATAATTTTCAAATTACATACTTTTAGATAGCATGTTTCTTGACGAGCATTGAAAAGTAAGTAAGTAAGGAATGGAGCGATTTAAACAATGAATGTGTTGGAGTGATAGAGATAGCTCAAATTATTTGGATCACTTGAGTTATCTATAGATCGTTTGTTACGGTCTTCAGATGTATTTGTACTATATTAGTCATAAGTCATCAGTATTTATTGATAAAAGTATATACAGGTACGCATAGTTTAATAAAAATATATACTAACATAAATTATTTTGGTTCGGTCAATCCTAATTTTATATTTCCATTCATATTTTATTTTTCCATAAACAAAACTAATTTAGAAAAAAATATTCGTACCTTCCTACGTTTTTCTGGGTTATTTCCGCACGTTCTTCGTTTATCTTTTTAGTTACTTGTTTGTTACGATTTCACAATATAAATTGATCGAGTTTAAACGCGCTAGTATAAATACTTTACACTACTTCTCGTACACCCTGTAGAATAGACGATTTTTCAAACCTTTTTATCTACAATTTAGCGCGGTAGCACTCCCATATCTTGAACTGTCATTAGGAAACATAAAAAATATATTTATGATTAGCTAGAATTATTCTAGACTGAGATAAGAATGTCTAGGATATTTATTAGAGTTCTTTACGTAAATTTAAAAAAACCAATATTAATTTAATTGCTAGTATACAAAACTGTGCCGAATTTTTTTTGATAAAAAAAGTTTAGCGTTTATTTATTAGTTAGTAGTTTATTATTATTGGAAATTTGTCAATAACATCTTGCTAGTACGTGGTACCTGATGGTAGGACTCTTCAGCAAACAAAAGTTCGTCTTGATGGGTACCACCGCAGTGCCTGATATTATGCGTCCAGGCAGTAGTGTGCAAGTATTACATAATTGTAGACATTGTGAGGACACTGGGTGAAAGATCTGGCACAAGATAGCCAAGAGTGGCGTGATAGAGGAGAGGCCTTTACTCAGGAGTGGGTGTTACTGGCTGATTAAATACATAAATAAATAAATCAATACTAATATATACTAATACTTATACTAATCTATACTAATAATATAAAGAGAGAAGATTTGTATTTTTTATTTTTGTTTGTTACTAATAAACTCAAAAACTACTGGTCCGATTTCAAAAATTCTTTTACCATTAAAATAGTACATTATTCTTGCGTAACATAGGCTATATTTATCACTAGCGACCCGCCCCGGCTTTGCACGGGTGTGGTTTTATTGCACCCGCGCGAAGCTGGGACTGACTGCTAGTACTAAATAAATTATATACGGAACCCGGCACTTTAAATGTTGCAAATGGCCGTGTCAACGACATTAGATTAAGTACTTAAGAGGACGTCGGTTTTTGTTTTTTTGAATTAATTTAGTGTAAACTTCCAATGCAAATGATTTTTCGTTAAATCGGATGTTGCAGAAATCTATTAATTATAGTTTGTTTTGGTTCATTTTTGTATGCTTGATGATTTTATTTCTCTAAACTACTATTATACTTTGACGACCGATGTGGCGCAGCGGGCGCTGGACTTCCCGCGACCGCTTTAATGTCATCGGTCCATCGAGTGGGGGGCCGTCCTACACTTTGCTTTCCAGTTCGTGGTCGCCATTCGAAAACCTCTCTGAGCCCTGGAACAGTAAAATTTTCTGATATAGAAAGTAGCCTACGTGCTATTCCAGACTGTAAGCTATCTCTGTGCCAAATATCATTAAGATCCGTTCAGCCGTTCTTGCGTGATTGAGTCACATCCATCCTGGATGGATGGGTTTTCGCATTTACAATATTTGTTTGATTGTAATATTGTTTTTTTTGCAAGTGACAAGGCGCCCGCCTAATTATTACAGATGCAGTGCCACCTGAAGCTTAAAATTGTAAGTGTTTGCGTGGCACTGCACTGCGCTTATCACCCCGAGACATTGTTGTTAAGTCTCTTTCGCTCAGTAATTTCACTTGCTACAGTGCCCTTCAAACCTAAACACAGTGCAGCTTGCACACTACTGCTTGGAGGAAAAATATCTGACACTGCGATGGTACCCACCAAGACGGACTCTTGCTGAAGAGTCCTACCACCAGGTAATGGTTTGGATAGTTATTGACCAATCCGCATTGTATTCGCGTGATTTAAGACCCAATCACTCTCGCCGGAGAGTAAGCCAGTGTCCCACCAGTGGAAACATGAAAAGGCTGTCATGATGATGATCGCCATTAAAGTAGTTGCCCCCAGACGCTTATCTTGAAATCTAAAAAACTAATTAGGTCTGCGCTTTGGCATAGTAATCGATACACATAATTATGTAGATTATCGATGTAGATTGGCGATACAGACCATAAAGATGTCATCGTGGCTCTAAAGTATGAATTTGGATAAGTCTTACTAATAATATAAATGAGAATGTTTGTGAATAAGTTTGTCCAGGTCCAGGGTCCGGTGGTCTGGGTCTGGTAGTAACCCCGCCTTCAGATACGGTCGTGGTGGGTTCAAAACAAGCTTCTGAACACATTACGTGTTCAGAAGCTTAGATTTAGGTATGGAGGGCACTGTAGCATGTGAAGTTACTGGGCGAATGACACTGCTAGTCTCAGGGTGATAAGCGCAGTGCATTGCTTTGAAACTTAAAACTACTTACTGTAACGTTTCAAAGTAATTCTTTTGATTCTAATGTACATATATAACACCCTGTAATATTTAGAAACTTTAACTTAAATAAAACATATTTTGATTTGATAAAAAAAATATATAAAGCACTTTTGAATTGAGTTTAAGTTTGACTGTTATGGCCAGAAGTCATTTCCTGATGTAAATAGAACACAAGAGAACCCCCGGGCAAATAGTAGTCGTTAAATCATAATAAAACTTATATGCTTTTAGTACAATTTGCAATTTTGATGAGATAATAATTCTGAATATTAATTTTATAGTTAGGACCGAAACGAAATCGATCGAAATTATGTTCAAGATGTTGTCGCCTTTCTTCTTTTAATAAATTATTTTTATTTATTGAAAAGAGCAACAGCTTACAAATACTACATAAAACGAAATTAATTAGTTGATAGGATTAGCGAGCTTATTTCTAATTAGTTATTTAAGTGTGACTTTATAGTAATTAGTTAGGTATCACATCATCCACTAATAATAATGTGCGATATAAAGATGACATTTATAAATCTTTGGCATTACTTACAATTTTTATTTTTTTATGATTAAGGCCGTCGCATTGCTGTTAAATTAAGAGCACCGGTGGTCTAGTGGTAGTAGACCCCGCCTTCCGATCCGAAGGTCGTGGGTTCAAACCCGGTCGTGCACCAATGGATTTTTCTGTTCGAAAAATTTATGTGCGCAATGCCAGTGTTCTCATACGGTGAAGGAAAACATCCATCGTGAGGAAACCGGCATGTCCAAGAACTAAAAATTCGAAAGACATGTGCCATCCGCCAATCCGCATTGGGTCCGCGTGGTGGATTAAGACCCAATCACTCTCGCCCGAGAGTAGGCCAGTGTCCCAGCAGTGGGAACATTAGAAGGCTGTCATGATGATGATGATGATTGCTGTGTTCCGGTGTGAAGGGTATGGTTTCCGGTGAAATTACTGGCACATGAGCCTTTCGATCTTAGCCTCAAGGTGGCAACCCGCGAGTGATACCTCTAGTATTGCAAGCGTCCATAGGCTGCGGTAACCGCTTACCATCTTGTGGGCCGTACGCTTGGTTGCCACTTCAGTTCTATAAAAAAAAAAAAAATTGTAAATCTTATTTTGTAATGTTATATAATTAGGAATGGATTTATTTTTTGGTTTATTTAAGAATGGATTATACTGCAATAAGTGACTTGTATAACGGACTTTGTTATGTTGTTGTTGTTGTTGTCAGCCTGCACTGTCCCACTGCTGGGCAAAGGCCTCCCTTTGAGTTTTCCAGACTTTGCGGTCTAACGCCAATACCTTCCACTGATCACTGAAGGTGTTGAGTTCGTCTCGCCATCGCTTGCGTGGTCTACCGCGACGCCGCCTCACTGTCTCAGGGCTCCACTTTCAGGACTTTGTTATAATCTGATGAAATAAATAAATAATAATAATAATAATAATAATAAAAATCGTTTATTTCGTTACCAACTAAAAACATTACATCAGCTATTACTAAAAATATTTATTTATTTAATATAAATACAGGCAGTTGGATGTTTGTGTTCCTCCGTTACCACTGAACTGGGGGCCTTACTCTTGAACGCGATCGGTATTGGACAAGCATTGGAATATGACATAACATACTTTTGACAGCAAACCTAGCGCTAAATTCAACCTTGTTTTCAAGAGAACAAATATTTGACAGCAGTAGATTGGATCGGAATTGTCATTAGATTCAAGAGTAAGGCACCTGATTTGGCTGAAATTTAAAATAGATGGATAATGACCGAGAATACAGATTATTCCCATCTGTCACCCAGTTACTTCCTATTTCGGAGAAACTACGGTTTCCGAGTTCCACGCGACCGAAGTTGAGGGCAACAGCTAATATCATAAATAGATAATCTTTACTACTTATAATAAAATAGTAGAGTATAATTTGCAATCTGGTGAGATAATATTTTGAATATTAAGTTATTTTATAATAGTAATAAATAAATAATGTCGGACATAACCTAGCTTAAATCTAAGCAAAGCTTGTAAAGCATTAGATTACACGTGCTTCGTGGGCACGGTAAGCAGTCGGTCCCGGCTTTTTGAAAGTTGTTAGGCCATGACAGTAGAGGCCTTCGGGCGGCCTAAATACTGTCACCAGAGTTGGTCACTGACTCATACGAACTTACTTATACTTTTTTATTGTAATACACATACTTAAACAAATAAATAAATAATGCTGGACAATCCACACAGCATCATCTAGCCTCAAGGTAAGCTGCAGTTAAACAGAGCTATATTATGGGTACTAGATGACTGATATATATTTAATACAATACAATACATAAATAGATATTTTTTATTATACATAGAAAACACCCAGAACACCCGGAACAAATATTTGCAGATCCTACAAACATTTGTCCCAACGCGGGAATCGAACCCGCAACCTCTGCGTCGCAGGCGGACCTGCGCCCACCGCGCCACATTGGTCGTCAAAAGAAAAACCTACTACTTATACGTTTCAGTTTCTTAGTAAATCACACATAAATTATTATAAAACACAAGTAATAAAAGGTTATTTTTTTATTTTTTTATTCAACTTATCTTGTCCCACTGCTGAGCAAAGGTCTCCCCCAAAGTCTTCCATTCATCCCGGTCCTTGAAATATTATCTAAAAAACAAAATAAAATATGTACATAATTACATTACATTACAAAATATACAAAATACATATGAAACAGTTGAGCCATCTAAAGACCGTTACAAACGACCTATAGATAGCTCAACTGATCCAAATCACTACCAGTAGGAAGTGTTCCCAACATGCTGGCTGCATTGCCAAAAATCTAAAAAAGGAAATATTTGTTCTATAAATAAGAATAAGGTAATCACAAAAAAACATCATCAGAAAATAAAAAGTCCATAGTTTTCCCAGCTTGTGTGCTAATTAACTAATAACTCTCGCTCGAGAGTGGCATCGGGAACATTAAAAGGTTGATCGTGATGATACTTTTACTTACATATTAATCACCCGTGTTAAATTTAAAATAAAGCCTCTAAATGATACCACTCCATTTTAATGAGCTAAAGTCATTATACTCAGCCTAATCACCCTGATGATGTTTCCACATCATCACTTAAGATACGTTTCTGAGAAACAGTGACTGTCAAAATACGGTCGTAATTTAGCAAAGGAGAAAAGGAGGAGCGGCTCTAAATTTAAATCTGTTGTATATATATTTTTTTGTCACTCAAAGCTCAGTGCAATGCAAAGCAATAAAAAAAAACAAACGCCAAAAAACTTTAAAAAAAAAATACATTTTATTGCAAAAGTAAGTAAGTATGTTTTACTAGATATAAGGTACGTGAACTTGTCGGTGAATGTTCACGCACACATGTAGTAAACTACCTACAGTTGCGTGTTCTTTGAAGCTGATTCTCTGTATTACTCTGTGCTTGTGCTCAATAATTTCACTTGTTTCTAAGCCATAAGACCGCCCATTGTACTATTTTTTTTTTTTTTTTATAACAGCAACTGACAAGACAATCAAGGCTCCCACCTGATGTTAAGCACCACGCCTGACTATTACAGATGCAGTGTCACCCAAAGCTTAAAGTTTTTAAGTGTTTGCGTGGCACTGCACTGCGCTTATCACCCCGAGACATTGTTGTTTAGTCTCTTTCGCCCAGTATTTTCACTTGCTACAGTGCCCTTCAAACCTAAACACAGTCCAGCATGCACACTACTGCTTGGAGGTAGAATATCTGACACTGCGGTGGTACCCACCAAGACGGACTCTTGCTGAAGAGTCCTACCACCAGGTCAAATGTTTTTATGATTTAGTTACTAATGCTAAGGTGTACAATAAAGTATTTTCATTTCATTCATTTATTGCTACTGTGCTCTAGACCTAAAAAACACGTGGGCACTATGACATTAATTTCATTTAATTTCATTTATGCTTAAAGGCAGAATTGTAAAAATGATTTATTGATCTCCGCTATATCACGCTGTTACCATGACGGTAGCCGCTTCCTGAAAAAGCAAGGTATAATAATTATTGTCAGGAAACTGTAGTGATTGGCCAATAAATACATTCGTTTACAACAGTAGTACTTATTGGAGTCTATGCACACCACGACTTTTGAACGGTTTCGAATTAAATATATATATAATACAGTGCAGCACTGCGAACTCCGTGAAATACGTGCACCGTCAAAAGTTGTCGTGTGCGTAGACTAATTTAAACATATATTGCTCTTGCTTCGTATTACACTGAACTAGCGACTAGCCCCGGCTTCAAACGGGTGCTTAAACTATACGTACTTATAAACCTTCGTGTCAAATCATTATAACATCTATTGATATGAAAAAAATAATGCCTGAGTCTCGTCCACCCAAATTCGTGACATTTGATCAAAACTTTTGGAACTTGCACTAATTCTAGGAAATTCACCATTCTATCGCTATAGTACAATTGGTTGAGATCATACGAAAATCCTGGAAAAATCCCCTTTACTAATTAGTTTCAACCATCAAATTAAACATTTTCAAAAAAACTTTTAAATAGCCCAATTCGAAAAATACTAAATATTGGGAAACACGAATATATAGAGTGTTTTCGGATATCCCTGTGTCAGGATTTTTTCTTGTAACGTCGCTCCTTTTTTAACCAACCTGTATGTGTATTCTATAGCCAAAATGTTACTTAACTGGTATTTTATTTTGTTTACAGGTAACATTTTTATATTTGGAGGATAATGACAAGAAGAGGTATTTCCGGGTATTTCAAAGTTTCAAAGTTTGGTAAGTTTAGCTTATATAATACACGCTAAACACGTAGGGTTGTGAATTTGTTATGCAGCGGCCATTCTGTTAACAAACTTTTGACAGATCGTAAAAGGAAAGCAACTTTAACTTGGTGGTAGGACTCTTCAGCAAGAGTCCGTCTTGGTGGGTACCACCGCATTGTCAGATATTCTACCTCCAAGCAGTAGTGTGCAAGCTACACTGTGTTTATGTTTGAAGGCACTGTAGGAAGTGAAATTACTGGGCGAAAGAGACATAACTACAATATCTCGGGGTGATAAGCGCAGTGCAGTGCCACGCAAACACTTAAAAACTTTAAACTTTGGGTGGCACTGCATCTGTAATAGTCAGGCTTGGTGCTTAACATAAGGTGGGCGCCTTGATTATCCTGTCACTTGCTGACATAAAAAAAAAACTAAACTGCAGCTGATATCGTGATTTCTTATTCTACAATTTTGCTTAATGACTTTTTATAAATATAAATAACAAGTTTATATATAAAAGGACATAAGTACGTTATCTTCAGCCAATCACGAAGTGTACCTATTAGGTAGGTGGCATACCTACCACAGCATCCCAAAATGGTCTCAAACGAATGCATTATTCCACACCTATTCTCTCGATGCTAATGAGATCATACTAGCGGGCAAAGACTGGCGAGCGAGCTACATTGGTTCCGGGGTAGGGTTGCCAAAACCAAAATACCGGTCTAATATCCACATCATCATCTGACGACTGATGTGGCGCGGCGGGCAAAAGTCCGCCTGCAACACAAGGAAAAAATGTTTGTACGTTCTGCAAATATTTGTTCCGGGTGTTCTGGGTATTTTCTACAGTATATTATATGTACTTAAGTATAATAACAAACAAATATATATCTATGTATTGTATTGATCTCTAACAGTCATCTAGTACCCTTAACACAAGCTCCAATTAGCTTGGGGCTAGATGATGCTGTGTGGATTGTCCAGCACTATTAATTTATTTATCATTTTGAGCCTTAATTTATAATGTATTTTGAACGTAAGTTTTTTCTAATTTTCCATGCCCAGCGGTTGTTTGCCCCCATCAAAGTTCATACGAAGTTCAAGCTTATTTTTTATATCAGTCACGGCTCCTTGATGTCATCGAGTCTTGGAGTTTGCATTATGTTATCTGTGCTCTAGATTATGTCACAAAAACTTGAAGTTAGACAACCCTAGTTCCGGGTTATCACAACCCCGTCTCTTTCTAGTAACCTGTAGTTTAGTGAGATAGAAAAAGAGGGAGATAGAAGCACCTAGTTCCACAGGGTCGTGTAAGTGTTGAAATACTTACTTATGATGCGGATTAAAACTTGAAATGTCGATGATGTACGGTTAGAGCAGTAAGTCGACATTGATCAAGCGCTTTTTAGGAGTATAAATTAAAAATACCTTTCTCTATTTAAGTAAAGGTAGGTAATATACAAATGTAGGTGCATAAAACTATATACTTAATATAATTAACTAATGGAAAGCCTGCGACCTCGTCCGTATTTTTCATCAAAATTAATTTATCGCTGCGTTCTCAAGAACCGAATTTCGGGACACAGAGCCCGGTTGGAAATCGCGAAGGTTGTAAGACTAATAATTGCATAATATGCAAATATTCGTTTCAGGTCTGATTTATACTGTGTATAACTCATATTTTGTCATAATTTTATACTCTGTCTTCCTTTAATAACAACATTCGCTTAGTTTGAGTCAAAATGGCGTTGTGTCAATAAATGTTCGCAAGTATTGATTTAACAGTTACGTAGCGTAAATAGAAACTAAAGTTAATTTATAAAAAATTTCTATGATTTTTGTGCAGACGATATCACACCATTGCTATACCGAAAGTAAAACTGTCACAATAGGTTTTTTTTTTTTTTTTTCTTTATACAACCAAGGTGGCAAACAAGCATACGGCCCACCTGATGTTAAGTAGTTACCGTAGCCTATGGACGCTTGCAATTATACTAGAGGTATCACTCGCGCGTTGCCGACCCTTTAAAAATTTTATAACACCCTTTTTGAAGGACCCCATACTGTAGTCTCCAGGGAAAACCTCAGCAGGGAGATCATTCCACAGCCTAAGTGTTCGCGGGAGGAAGTTCCTCTGAAACCTTACGGTGCGCGACCAACCTGGCTCTAGAGTGAGGTTATATGGTTATATTTAACAGCGCTATTGACAAGGATCGGATGGCGGCTAGAGGTGATCGATGACATGATATTTTCTGACCTCATCATCATCATCATGACAGCTTTCTAATGTTCCCACTGCTGGGACACTGGCCTACTCTCGGGCGAGAGTGACTGGTCACCCAATGCGGATTGTTGGATGGCACATGTCTTTCGAATTTTTAGTTCTTGGACATGCCGGTTTCCTCACGATGTTTTCCTTCACCGTATGAGAGCACTGGCAATGCGCACATAAATTTTTCGAACAGAAAAATCCATTGGCACGACCGGGTTTGAACCCACGACCTTAGGATCGGAAGGCGGGGTCACTACCACTAGACCACCGATGCTCTATTTATCGTCTGACTAATACACATAACATTCAATTGTCTTTAGTTGATTGACATTTATTGACTAGCAATACCTCGTAGCACCGACCTATTTATAGGTATAGTTCGCACAGCGGATCTAGGCTTCCGTGAAGTTAGCCGTTTGTGATGCGCAAAGACAATTTAGTTTGAAAAAGCTCCATTGCGCATCGAAACGGCTAATTTCACGACGGCCGAGATCCGTTGTGAGAACTATACCTTACATTGACGCATTGTAATTTATATCCTAAATTTCCTACAACAAACTATAATTTATATGCAAGTTTGAAAAAAAAATTCAATCATTGAATTGTAATGCAACATTTTTTTGGTGTTCTAGGTTAAACTATTTGTCGTCTTATAACTCTCGTATAGAAAATAAATATCATTTTGACACTGATAGAGTGCTTACCCGTTCAACCCACAATTTTTCTACCCAATATTATTTTTACCCGTTCTACCCAAAACATATGCTCCGTTCTACTCATTCCAAAAATCTAAGTCACAGTATATTCTAAATAGTACAGACATCGTATTATTTTAAAAAAATGGAACATATACTATAAATCTTAAAGTGACACGAAAATTAATGAAACCTTTTTATTAGGTACCTATGTTTGGACGCATCAGTGTGCCTAACATATCAAATTCTAGCTTTTATAGCTTGAATACTATATTTTTATCAAAGCAAAATCAGCAGACCATTCTACCGCAAACAACGCACCGGCACATTTTAAATGCATTTTAAAAATAAATAAAAAAACATTTGAAAATCGAAAGGAACATTCTACAACCCAAAAGAGCATTCGAATTATTTCTATAGATGCTTCCCGTCTGCTTTTTATCAAGTTCACACTCCGTAGAACAACAGAGAGCAAAACAATGCCGCGCCGCCAGCGACACCTGACGAAGTGAGAACGAAACTTGATACCTCGTTCTACAACCATATGCAAACCAAAAACTACTCCAGTACCACAGCAATACGTTTCAATCTTGAGCCGAATACTTCAAGAATTTCCTACGCAAACTTTCATGGAAGTCTAAGCTGTATTACTTAGGGGTAAAGGTGATGATTGGCTGATGTGGGCAGTATTAACATTCAGTGTACTGTACGTGATACGGTCTGCCTTTCGCCAAGTCGTTTTGTATTGAAATAATTTTATAGTTATTACATATTAGACCGCTTGTGTTGTTGGTTTGAAAATAGATTTAAAGATAATTGGTTTTCTGAAGTGTGAAATTGGAGGGGAAAGTTAAACATTGCGTTTTTAAACAAAACTTATTGGTAGAGTACCACACTGTCTGGTATCTATTACTTATAATAAAATTATTAAAAACTTTTTCTCACAATAAGATGAGAGAAAATAAGTAATTTTATTATGATAAGTACTCTAGAAAATAAAACAGCAGACTAAGTAGTACATAATAAAAAAAACGCCCTCCCCTTTTCAAATGAAATAGCTGACCTACCTACCTGATAAAATAATACATTACCTACTTTACGGATAAAATCTAAACCAGAGCGAATGATGAACCTGAAATTCTATTAGATACAATCTTATTATTATGGTCCTTACATTTTTTTATCTAAATGTACAATCTTGATACTCGAAAGCCAACATTACCTTTGCCAGATAGTCCATTGAATTACAATTTGAAAATCGAACATTCGAACTCCAATGCTACCAACACACAAACAAAACAAATGAATATTTATGACAACTCAACGGCCTTGGGGCACCAACTGGCGACTTATGTTAATTAAAAAGAAAAAATCTTTCATCAATATTATTTAAATAGGCTAGTAACCTAACTTATCAGATAGTCGTGTGTTGCGTTCAAAAATGCATTATGGAGAGCGTTGACCCCAAACGGGTTTCACTAGGCATTATAAAAGATTGCCTTTGCATGGTCTTAATTACTAATCTCTATCTTTATACTTATTAAAGGCAACTTTAATGCGTCTGTGTTTTTAAATTATCGAGAGTTATAATAAAAATTGTCGATTTTCATATTGAGTAGTGTTTGTTTAAAGATAAAATGCATTTACATTGAACCGACAAAAATAACATTTTATTTATGTTAAAAACTTTTTTATAAACAAACTATCTTCTCGGTGCGTTGCTCTGTTGAATTTCGGAATTTCCTTTTTTCTAGGTTCTAGGTTTCTAGGTTCAGCGATGTAGGTTCTACTTTGTGGGTCAGTGTTTTTTTTAAATTAATTGATTAGGAATAGGCACTTATGAAGCGTTTCGAGGCAAGGAATTAATTCGAGTTTTTATAAGTAAAGCCGCAGTAAGAGCTAGTTATACAAATAGGTTATACAATTAAGTTTTTGGTTTCGGTACCTTTGTGAATCACTTTGGCGCGATTTGTACTATTTAATGGTTATTGCCTTTATAAAAGCTAACGAGCTCTTATATTTTATCGTCAGGTTTCCCGTTTGTAAGTATCAATGTTTCTAAAGCGGCCATTTTTTTTTATACAGTATTTAATGTAAGCTTATAAAAAAAGTGGCAACCAAGTCCACTATTTTATGGCAAGATTTTAACTTGATGGTAAACGGTCACTATAGCCACACCCAGGACACTCTCAATAAAGTGCATGAAACAAACTCGTCGCAATCATCACATGCATGGTTTGTGTACGTAAACGGTGCCGTTGTATGTGTGAGTGTCATGGTTGGCCCCACCCTATTATAGCAAGAGCGAAATAGCACACTTTCGCTCGCGCTAGCATGCGCGCTTGGACCTACACAAAAATCAAAATAAAAGCCTTCCTGAGCTTCAGTACTGGCGAAAGGTGCCGGCAAATTCGCGACCGGGGTGAGGTAAGTAAGCCGGTGGGAGGTAGGGAGTGGCCATTCTGTACGTACCTAATATTCACTGCCATAGCGTTGCTATATGTATAGTAGACCCTAGTATACCCTAAGACTAGGACCTAGACCTAGACCTTAGACTTTAGACCCTAGACTAGGTGTAAAGTCTCATGCCTGTAATCGGGATGGTCTTACTATGTTGTACTATGGGTATGTAACTAGAAAAAAAAAACTTAGATAAGTCAACTAATACAATAATAGATAAGTTACTTAAGTAAGTTAAGTCAGTTTTTTTGCTTTTTTTTTTTCGCTAAATATTTTCAGAATCATCGTCTGATTGCACCCTCCTATTTACGGTAGCCTTTTACACCCTGTGTATTTGTAGTTGTCAGCAACTTAATAGTTGCTACTGACATATAGACTAACTCAAATAACTATTGTTAAACTGTCACACGAACGCAAGCGATAATGGAACTTAAATGTATCAGATCAGAGTTCATTACTATTTGACAAGAGTTGGAGTCGTGTCTGTAGTGTTCAATTAGCTCAGGCAATATTGAAACTAAACACAGCATGATAGGGCTAGTATTTCAATGTAAGCCAATTTAGAGCGTCAATGCTGCAAGCTGTAATGAATCCAAAGGTAGCTTAATAAAGCCCATTTTCCCAGGGATGTAGCTCAGTGATTGTATCACGTGACCCGGGGCTATCGGGCGCGGGTTCGACTCCCAGCTACTGAATGTTCGTGATTTATCGTGAAAACCGTTTGTTTTGCGAGTTTTGGGGTTAATTGGGCTTTGGTATGTTTTGTTTGGTGTTACTAAATGACAATTTGTTAGATTGTACTACTGGTACTACTGTCGACTAATTAGTGTTAAGTAAGTATTTATTAAGTCTTTATTTATTATGCAACTTATCTTCATCGACCGCATTATATACTAAAAATATAATTAGAATTCTATACTAGAAATATAGAATAGAATAGAAATAATCAACTTTTCGCCACACTAAAACATAAAAATAACAAAACTCGGCATTTTTTGCTTGGCTACAGTAGCGCTGGTTTTCAGTGGCGCCTGCACTTGTTGACGTGGTGTGTGCCCGGTCAAAAAGCGAGAGGTTCGAGTATTTGCAGATCATGCAAACATTTTTGTCCCACAGCGGGATTCAAACCCGCGACCTCGCTTTTCAACCAAGCACCCACCGCGCCACCAAAGTATTCATATAAAAAATATTAGTTCAAAATTGTATAGTTCCAAATTCAAAAAAAATATACCTACAATATGGCCAACCAAACCAAACGAATCAAACTCATTTATTTTATTCGGATTTTCGGCTACTGGCAATAATAGAATCACTCGGCGAAAGACTTTACAATACGTGCAGTATTTTATGCATACCTACTGCATAAAAAATACTGCACTACTGCATTACAAAATGCCTTTACCCCATCACAGCTCTATTGCAATTTAAACTCTACCCTAGCAGAATAAAGTTGCTTTTAATCCCAACTCGCAAGAACTCTACCATTTACACTTGCCATTACACTTTATGTTTTATCAATAGTGCGTTTAGGTAGACATTTGCTTGTGAAACTCCAACGGAGCTAAGACAATGCCGGTATCGTTTTAAAAGACAAGCGGAGGTGACAGCCGGGTCGCTTTTCGGCATTTAATTCCCGAATTTCGGCTTTCGACATCACAATAGCGGGTATTGTAATTCGATAGTGACATTGATGTATTTCGAGTTCTAAGTTGGAATTTTTATTTTTAAACGATTTTTAGGTAGACTGCATTGACTGTACAATGGCTGGTGTAGAGAACTGTGCTGACCGTCAGAACAGCACAAAAAAAATGTTACATTAAGAAATCTAGAAAGCACACAATTAAAGAATTAAAACTATAGTGGTTACAAATCATATTAAATTATTAACGGCTATTTACCAATTGAATTTGTCATTTATGCTCGGAGAATACTAATATAATGTATGGTGCTCATGAAGAAGAGGTTCTAAATAGCTTCGAAACGTCAGCATTTAAATCACAAATTCAAGTGGTAATTAGCCGTTAATAATAATAAATACTTAATAAATAATGCTGGACAATCCACACAGCATCATCTAGCCCCAAGGTAAGCTGCTGTTAAACAGAGCTGTGTTATGAGTAAGCTTAATAAAATACAATACATAGATAGTTTTTTTTAAATTATATTTATAGATATAGAAAATACCCAAAACACCCGGGACAAATATTTGTAGATCGTACAAACATTTGACGCGAGGCGGGAAATAAACCTGCAACCTCCGCGTTGCAGGCAGACCTGCGCCCGCTGCGCCACATTGGTCGTCGATAATAATTTAATATAGTACACAATTATATTGCAACATAATTGAAACGTCGAAAAAATGGTTTCAAGGAACCACAATGTATTACAAATCTCCAAAATAATAATTTAAATACTATATATCTTTGTATTGTATATAAATATATACCCCGCAAGGATTCCCGCCTTAGAACAAATAATTGTAGGATCTGCAAATATTTGTTCCGGGTGTTCTGGGTATTTTTCATGTATAATAAAAACTATCTATCTAAATTGTATTATATTAAGTATCATTTAGTACCCATAACACAAGCTCTGCTTGGTTTGGGGCTAGATGATGCTGTGTGGATTGTCCAGCATTATTTATTTATTTATTTATTTATTTATTTATTTATTTATTTACTCACGCTTGGCCGTATTTATTAAAAGATAGTATCGATTCCAATGCCGAAATACGAGAGAGTTGATTGGCTCGCCAATATTTGGCTTGAGTTATGTTATTGCCACAACCGGGACGCAAACCCACTGAATATCATTAAGATTACGGTGGTAAAGCTCCGTTTACACTAGAGCGAAAAAGCAATAGCAAGGATCGGGCCTAAAAGCTATAGGAACACAGCTGTTTATTGATTGTTACATACCATTTTAACTACCATTCAATCGTCCATCCAAAGGTTGCCTGGTAGAGATCGCTATTTAGCGATAAGGCTGCCCATTGTAATACTTGTTAGTGCTCACACAGAGACACAGACTTTTGCATTTATATAACTGTTACTTGTAGGTAGGTAATACTGTTTTTTTAGCAATATACTCATTGGGTAGAAAATTCTTGGGTCGAACGGGTAAGCACTCAACTGATTTTTGTAGATAGAAATACTTGTCATGTTTAATAAAGTATTATCTATTTACAAAAATCTGTTGCTTCAAGGAAAAACGGTATTACCTAGCCTACCTACAAGTAAAAGTTATAAATACATGCGAAAGTCTGTGTCTCTCTGTGTGTGAATGTTGTATCTCCGTAACGACTAAACTGTTTGTAATGAAATTTGTAATGTAGATGGATTAGGTCCTGGCATAACACAATACCTATTACTTTTTATCCCGAAAAAAAATACTGTTACTATCAGATAGCATAAAACTGAAAACAGTTTGGGTGAAGACGCGCGGGTTAGCTGTGTAAAATTTCAATTTCAATTTATTTATTCAAGAATATTAATTATATCGTATTTTAAAATATCATAAAATTAGGCATTAAATTGAGTGTAAATAATAATAATGCGTAGACCCATAATTCTTTAAGAAGTCCAATAAAATAAAAAATTCAATCTGATTGTCAATAATAAAAAATATATTACAATTACAATTACAAATAAATAAAAAGGGTCAAGTGTGAACGAGCCCTTAACCTGCGATTGCGGTACTCATTGCATGTGTAAGCGAAACTCTTTTTGACGTCATTAAAAAGATTTAACACTTGGATAATATCGTTCAATTGTCATGTTCATTTTGGCTTCTTTATTTAAAAGCTCTGATTTTAGATAAATTAATTTATGCCTGACCAAATAGTTAAAAGGAATAAGTAGATGTGTGACGACCGATGTGGGAGGTTGCGGGTTCGACTCCCGCATCGTGACAAATGTTTGTACGATCTTCAAATATTTGTTCCGAGATCTTGTTTTCAAAGTTAAAGCTCTCTATAAAATATGTAGTTACAAAAAATACCATAAAGTAAGTTTGAGGCGACCTCTGGCAGTGGGTGAGTTCCGGTTGCAAAGCTAGTTATTGCGGGTTCAATCCCTGCTGCGAGACAAATCTTTGCATAATCTGCAAATATTTATTTTGTAAATTTGCAACATAAGAAGGCCTAACTTCTTATGTTCCCACTGCTGGGACACTGGCCTACTTTCGAGAGTGATTGGTTCTTAATCCACCACGCAGACCCAATGCTGATTGGCACATGTCTATCGGATTTGGACATGCCGGTTTCCTCACGATGTTTTCCTTCACCGTATGAGAGCACTGGCATTGCGCACATAAATATTTCGTAGGGAAAGCGGGGTCACTACCACTAGACCACCAAGTACTTACTTGTTTTTTAAAACTACTATTTTATATTTAGACGGAGGGCGCTGGAAGTCGGGATACAGTTTTACACATCCGACAACCAACGCACCGTTTATATAAAAAGTGTATGTATTTGCTACCTACATATAGTTCTCACAACGGATCTCGGCCGTAGTGAAATTAGCCGTTTCGATGCGCAATGGAGCTTTTTCAAACTAAATTGTCTTTGCGCATCACAAACGGCTAACTTCACGGAAGCCTAGATCCGCTGTGCGAACTATACCTACATGTGTGCCCTGTCTTGTACAAGGCAGCATCAAGCTGAGACTAGGCCATTTTGACCACACATCACAGAGCGTTTTTTGGTTTCTTAGGTGCTTAGTATATATAACATGTGTATTATAATTATGTTAGTTGCTTATTTTACTGATCTAGTATCATTATCTATGTCTATGTACCTAAGTTTAAGTTTATTTTATGTATAAGTATTGTGTTTTTTTTTTTTTTTTTTTTTTATACAACTGAAGTGGCAACCAAGCGTACGGCCCACAAGATGGTAAGCGGTTACCGCAGCCTATGGACGCTTGCAATGGTATCCCTCGCGGGTTGCCACCTTGAGGCTAAGATCGAAAGCCTCATGTGCCAGTAATTTCACCGGAAACCATACCCTTCACACTGGAACACAGCAATGCGAGCATTACTGCTTGGCGGCAGAAATAGGTATGGTGGTAGTCCTTCCTCGTATGAACTCTATCACAAAAAACTCTACTACTCTTCTACTACTGTGTTTCAACCGTTCTGTGTTTGTGTGTATCAAATAAATGTATTTTATTTCATTTTTCATTTACATGGTAATAATGTTCATTCTCTTCCTTATCAACCCATTTTATCACCCAAACAACCAGCGAGAACCTAAGTTAGTAAAAAATATAATGTACTATGAACTAAAGCTGTGGGTGTTCTGGGTGTTTACTATGTATAATAAAAAATATCTATCTATGTATTGTATTGTATTAAATATATATCAGTCATCTAGTACCCATAATACAGCTCTGTTTAACAGCAGCTTACCTTGAGCTAGATGATGCTGTGTGGATTGTACAGCATTATTTATTTATTTAAAAAAAAAACTATTTTTAGTTCAAAATCTAGCTGTGCTATTAGTATCTCAGTTGCAATAAGATTTTAATTAGCAACCTGTTCATTATTAAATTACGTATAGTTCTCACAACGGGTCTCGGCCGTCGTGAAATTAGCCGTTTCGATGCGCAATGGAGCTTTTTCAAACTAAATTGTCTTTGCGCATCACAAACGGCTAACTTCACCTAGATCCGCTGTGCGAACTATACATACAAAATACGTCAGTTTTTGATTGAAAATTGATATTGATTGATTACTTTCAGGTTTTCACAGAAATATTAGTACCTACTTTACTTTTCAAAAATATTTATTTATAATATATTTTATTAATACAAAATACATCGGTTTTTGATTATAGTTTATCGATATCGTGTGATATCTGTGATAGAGCTCGTCCGGGGAAGGACTACCACCATACCTATTTCTGCCGCCAAGCAAGCAACTCGCGGGTGGCAACCCGCGAGTGATACCTTGGTATTGCAAGCGTCCATAGGCTGCGGTAACTGCTAACCATCGTGTGGGCCGTATGCTTGGTTGCCAATCCGTTGTATAAAAAAAAAAAAATTGATTAATTACCTTCGTTTCACAAAAAGTGGTCTAGTTTCAATTAAAAAAGTATTCTATTGTGCGATTACAACTAAAAATATTAGACACGCAAGTGAAATAACCAAAAAATGCTGCATCACATTCCATTATCTGACAATAACGAAGCTAAAAATGTATAAAAACCTTCTTACACAATTCATATACAGGGTGATCTCAACAAACATTATTGTTATTAACTTGTGGGTTTTATTTTAAAACAAAACTTAACTGGGATTGGTTTAGGAATTGTGTCAAACATAGATAAGTACTTACAATGTATTAATTACCTAGCTAATTGAGTTATTGACACGATAAGAAGAAGAACAAGAATTAGTTTATTAATTAATTAAATGAAATACTATTAATAATAAATAAATTCAGTAAAATCCCTAATATTTTTCAAAAATAATAAATCTTTATTCATTTTTCGTTTAATTTGAAAGCTTTCAAAAAGCTTCCGTGTATATTAACTAGATACCTACCATTGGTATAAAACTTAGTTTGCGTATATGAAGCTTCAAAGGGGGTATTGTAATTAAAATTCCCAAAATCCCCTTTACAGGGGATATTCAAAGGGGACTTTGACACTAACCTTAAAACTTCCTCTTTAATCACTCTATCTATTGATGAAAACCACGTTAAAATCTGTTTGCTTAGTTTAAAAGATCTAAGCGTACAGACAGACAGACTGTGGTAAGTGACTTTGTATAAAGGTAGAGTTGCATACGTACATTATGTACGATTAACGTACATTCTTTTAAAAGATAAATGTTCTGATTCTAACGTGGTGGCTCTGCTGCGTAGTACCATGCAAAAATCTGTAAGATATTAAAAAATGTGTACGTCTGGCAACCCTAAGCATACAAGCGAGGTACAGTTAACAAGTACAACGAGTGGCAACATTATTCCATCTGCCAAAACACTCGAATTACCTGTGCACGTATCAAAAAAAGCCGCCATGGATTTTAAAGGCAAAAAGTGAAAAAGAACAGAACGACAAGAAATTATGATACTACCAAATTTGAGAGCAAAAACTCGATACTATAGTCGTGTCGAGTTTATTCCGAATTCCAAAGCAATTATCCGTTTTCGGGAGAGCAGTTTGTTTCGTTTTAAACAGTACTGCATTTGTTCAGGTTTCCAAACTCCTTAATCCTTAAATATTGGATTTAGCTACCATTTGATTTTTTCAGGAAAAAAATATTTAGAAAAAAAATCTCTAACATTTCTCATTAAACTCACATTATTGCAGCTCAGCATCCTCGTGATACCGACATCTAGATTAGAAACAAACCAGACCTAAGTCCAATTAGTTTCGACGTCAAACACCAAAAAACGTTAACCTCATTAGACTAATTAGTGGAAATAAAAGTTGATTCGTCTCTTGCACTATTCCGGGGTTAGGCTACAGATTAAATAATAGCGCATCGTAACCTATTTAAGTTTCACTTATACGTACTTACTAATCTGTGTGACGCAGCAATTGAAACAAAACATAAAAGTCTGAGTTTGCAACTTTAATTCTCGTGGTACAAATGTTTGCATAACATGCAAATGTTGCCTGCAAGTTAATAAAGCATACGTTTTCAACTATTTTAGCTATAATTTTAGCACCCAAATGACCTATATTTTAAAATAGATTAATCGTTGTAGTTACAAGCTTAACAATAATAGTTGAATACGATAATTTAAGGTTTGGTTTACATATTTATTGAACTGAAAGTCAATGTAATAGAGCTCATTTTAAGTTGTTGATAGAGTTAAAGTGATCCAAGCGTAGCTAGGGTTGGCAGCCGCAAAATCAGCTCGAAGACAATGGACACCCACCAATATCAACATTAAGGGCTGCACCGTAAGATTAGAATAAATTAAAAAAACCTTGTATTCTAGCCTTTTATTGCGCTAGACGTTAATGTAAATAGATAGACAGATAAGACATTTATTTGCAACTTCAAGCACACACATACCTACGAAATTAATACACAGAAATAATGCTTTAACTAAAATTATTATTATTATTATTAGCCTGTGGTGTCCCACTGCAGGGCAAAGGCCTCCCTTTCTTCTCTCCATTTATCTCTATTTTGAGCTACTGTGGACCAATCTTCTAGGTAGGCATCGATCTCGTCTCTCCATCTCCGCCGCGGTCTGCCGCGAGGTCGTTTTCCGTTCAGGGGTGTCCATTCCGTGGTGACTTTAGCCCATAACGCATCCGACATGCGGCAGACGTGGCCCGCCCAATCCCACTTCAATTTTCCCGCTTGCTGACCGACATCCGCGATTTGCGTTTTGGAGCGTAGTACACTGTTGCGCACGCGGTCTGTAAGTTTGACTCCTAGAATACTACGCTCCATGGATCGCTGGCAAACCCCGAGTTTGAACTTTTGTTGATCAGTCAGAGACCAGGTCTGCGCGCCGTAGGTAAGGATTGGGAGAATACATACGTCCATTAGCTTCCGTTTTAGTGACAGAGGAAGTGTACCTTTCATCAGGTTTTTCATTGACCAATATGCCTTCCAGGCGTTCTCGGTGCGTCTTGCAATCTCGAGGTCTTGTCTTCCCTGGAAGGATATTAATTGGCCTAGGTACAAATATTCATGGACATATTCTATCTCCCCGCTCCCTACCTGTAGCTTGTGGTGTGTGCTATTTGTCATTAGCTTGGTCTTTGAACTGTTCATACTAAGGCCAACTTCGAGGCTTGCCATGTTTAACTCGTTTAGCATCGTTTCGAGCTCTGAAGCTGAAGAGGAGAAAAGCACGATGTCATCGGCAAAGCGGAGATTAGTCAACCTTTTTTCGCCAAAAACAATGCCTCGCTCTCTCCAGTTCATTTCTAGATTTTTGAAAATCTCTTGCAGTGTAGAAGTAAAGAGTTTCGGGGATAAAGGGTCTCCTTGTTTTACGCCTTTTTGGATATGAAAGGAAGGCCCAACAGTGTCTATTTTAATGGCTGCGGTACTGTTATAATAAATTTGTTTCAAAAGATTAATGTAAGTTGCTTGAATTTCCTGACTATTGAGTGAATCAAAAATAATACAGTGAATTTAAAAAGAAAAAAAAAACCGACTACAAAGTGCGTAAACACCTAATTTAAACTAATATAGTCACAGTCGCCATCGACCGAGTCGCCGGCGACCAGCCGACAGTGCGTAATGACTCATAGAGTCATGTCTTGGTACCTTTTAGATGGAAAAAATTGCCTAACAAAGTATTTCATTACTGTATCATAAAATATTTTACTATAATTTAATATCGAACTATAATTTGCAATCAAGAATCAATGATCTTTAAGTAAAACACTTGTAAATATCGTAAAACTCATCGTTCGAAGTTTTATATTCATTGCTTTTGATAAATTGCCAATTACAAGTTAAAACAGTATCGCCTATAGAAATAAAACTACATCAAAACGTATCAATATTATAATAGGTGGTTTTAAAACTTTCTGATATATTTTTTATAACAATAAATTGCAGTAAGTAAGTAACTTTTATTTACTTTTTTTATCATATTTTTTTATAGCTTAGTTTAACAAAAACTTTTTTTAATATCTGACTCCGTTAATGACTGACAACCAACGCCCCAACGCCCCAACAAACAACCTATTTTTAAACAAAAACTATAACCAATACAACAATTTGTAAGTTAATAATTAAAAAAGAATATACATGTGCGACATTTTACACCACGCCATCTAGCCATTAACTAAGCAAAACCATGCTTTGAGACCCAGATAACTAATAGAATACTTCTATACATTGAAACACTCAGACTCGGAACATTTTTGTTTTTAATAATGCCTGACAATCCACAGCATTATCTAGCCCCAAGCTAAGCAGAACTTGTGTTATGGGTACTAGATATACATACTTAGTACAATACAATACATAGATAGATATTACACACAGAAAATACCCAGAGCACCTGGAAAAAATATTTTCAGATAGTACAAACATTTGTTCATTAGGCGGGAATTGAAAGCGAGATATCATCATGACAACTTTTTAATGTTCCCACTGCCGAGAGACTAGCCTACTCTCGAGCGTGAGTGATTGGGTCTAATCTGCCACGTGGACCCAATGCGCATGACTCAAACCTTTCGAATTTTTAGTTCTTGGACAGGCTGGTTTTCTCACGATGTCTTTATTCACCGTACGAAAGCAATCATAGCAAATATATTTTTTTCGAACAGAAAAATCTATTAGTGCACTGACCGCGTTCGAACCCATGTCCTTAAGAATCAGAAGGCAGGGTCACTACCACTAGACCACCAGTGCTCGACCACAAAGGTACACTTATTTAATTTTTATATACTAAAAAAAGATAGTTTTGACACCCCTAACAGCGGCTGCTAGCCCGTTGCTCCTGTGCCGTATCTAGATAGTGCAGGAGCCGCACTAATGAAAAGCACCTTGTTCGCTTTATTAAGTCTAATGTATGCAGTAGATCCTCTAGGAGATACGCCAAATGTCAGCGCACGGATTGACTATGAGCCTGTGACATTGCGGGTAATGTGGGAATTGATTTGGCGGGTTTTGATTTATTTTAAGAGTAGTAGAGTTCTTTGTGATAGAGCTCAAGAACTACCATCATCGCGAAGCAGTAATGCTCGCATTGGTGTGTTCCAGTTTGAAGGGTATAGTTTCCGGTGAAATTACAGGCACATGAGACTTTCCATCTAACTTCTCAGGGTGGTAACATGCAAGTGATATCTATGATGTTGCATGCGTACATAGGCTACGGTAACCGCTTACTATCAAGTGGGCCGTACGCTTGGTTGCCACTTTAGTAGTATAATTTTTTAATAAGATGAACATAAAAGTATTCTACTATAAATTCGAAAACTCAGATACTTATGTAGTATGTTTAAATAACACTGTAACAGTTTAACCTATTTTAATGAAACTTAGAACAGTAATATTTCTGAACCTGAAATAGCATAACAACAAAATATCTAGGTACCTTGCGAGCGAAGTCGCAGGCAGAAGCTTGTGTTATTATACGAATCAATCTATAAACCAGCTCAAAAGGTCCATAGAAAGTGCCTAATTGCATGTAGAATTTCATATCGTACTGGTGGCATATTGCGATATTGAACGAACTCGCAAACTCTTTATGACTGTCACAGTCTATAGCTGACAGCTGGTACAGAATTGTACATTTACTAAAGATTTTGCATATGCTTATAAATTCAAAGATGTTTTAATTGTTTGACGCAATAGACAATGTCAGCTGGGTTCCTAGCTTTGACACTAACCCTTTTGTCCGATGACCCTCTTTATCACAAATCTTTAGTGTGGTGCTAATCGAACTAGGTGAAGCTCTAAAGTGTCTTGTGACTGACTGAGTGACGATAGAGCACAATACAAGTAAATCTTAGATACCTGTTTGGTAATAATAATAATAAGAAAGAAAGAAAGAAAAGAAAGAAAACATTTTTATTGACCCCCAAGATCATACTTAAAAAAACATACCAATACATAAAAAATATAGATAGATATAGATAGTACATATAGGTATATATTATAATGAAAATCGCGTTTAAGGGTCAAAAGGTCCTGTCTCAGCAAAAGCTGCACCGCGTACGCAGAAGGTAGCGGAGCAGCACTGCTATTCTGACAGAACCTTGTGAGATGACTGATAATGGCAATATATATTACGTTTTAATAATAATAATATTGTTAGGTACTATATTATTATTTTACTTTTGTATTATTTGCTCGAGCCAAGCACATGCTTATGGTGTATTTAATAAATAAAAATAATATATAAAAAAAAATCTTAGGCAGCCCTACACCTTCAATAAGTTTGCACAATATTTTTATTGCGCAATATAATTGATTTGCCTTTCTCACTCAAACGATCAATTATTATTTTGACGCAATCATTGACGACTCATAAGTGTATATTTTTTCGCGTGAGCAGGAGTAAACTGAACTTTTCCGTGAAAAAGATGTCAGACCAAGTTTTGGCTGCAGCTATAGTGTTGCTAATTGTAAAATACCTTCCGGTTTTGCAATCCCACAAGCATGGTCCAATCTTCGTCAAGGAGACGCACAGACTAAAAAATATTGCTTAATACTGATCCTACACGGTGCAATGGTAAATATGGTGCAATAAAAATTAAATTCGCTCAAACTTTCGTTCAATCATTGCGCAAATTTCAATTCTTCTACAATACTAACCCTAGACGATCAATTGTATTGCGCAATTCGTGATATTGCGCAATGTTATTGTATGTGTAGTGTAAGTAGGGCCCGCTTTAGACGTAATTACCAAGCTATAGCGTACTTTAGCTGTGTTTAGGCCCAGTAGCCACCCCGTACAGAGGTTAGCACTGCGATAAATCTCAGTTTTATGACTAAGCTCTAGCCTTTTGATTCCAGACCTTTTATATCGCGTCGAAGTCTAATGGAACCCTGTAGCACCACATTTCACAAATACTTAACCAACGGTTAACATAACCATTGCTAATTCTAGTGCTCTAAAATGATTAATACGAAAGTTATTTAGTATCTCAAAAAAAACTACTCCATACAAATGACCGCGCAACTTTACGTTTGATGCTCTACCAGTAGAGCCACCGAGTCATGCCTCGCCTGCTCGAAATAATCTTTGGGATTTCTTTGACTTGAAACAACGATCGCTCATACACGCACCAATCTGATCGGGCCCAACCAAACAGCTAGTAGTATAGTACCGAGCGAGAGTGACAGAGCAACCGCTCTGTTTTAGACAAATTAACAGTTGTACTTGTAGCAAAAAATACACCCGTAGTGTTCCATCCAACCAAATCCGTTGGCGATTTGATTGGACCGTGTATTATAAATTTAAGTAAACTGGCATCTTATAATACCTACTGCACTGAACATCACTAATCCATATACAGGTGAGTTTTTTTTTCAGGGCAGCTGAGAGGAAATCTTAAACCGTGAGAGTTATCGAAAAGTCATGTTAGAACTTACGTGCTCGATTTAGAAAAAAATAAGTTCTGCATTAAAAAAAGGTAAACATTTATTTACAGTTTCAAAAAAAAAAAAATTTTTACATTTTCGGCTTCTTTGTTTCATAAAAAATAAATAAATGTACCATAACTATGCACCTAAAGTTGTTGGAACACCTTCAAATTTAAAAATTTATAAATTTATCTTTATTAATTCAGTGTATGGATAAGTGATGTATAAGTATATTTTACTTCGCCACTGGCTTTTCAAATATTGGTTAAGAAAAACAAACGGTCAACAAACGATCAAAATAAACACCGTTATTAGCTAAACGGTACTGAATGGTGAATCAGAATAGAGCTTCATGTCCATTTCCACCATTACCTGGGTTAAGGGACTCGTAAAAGCTGTCATATTGAAAGGTTTATAAGATGAACTGTCAATTTTATAGGAGCCGTTAGAGAGAGAATCGAAAAAATACGTTTCCTAGCCCCAGTAGTAGAACATTAGATAGATGACTAGTAGAGAAATCATTATGACAGCCTTCTAATTTTCCCACTGCAGAGAACACTGGCATATTCTCAAGCGAGAGTGATTGGGTCTTAATCCACCACCGAACCCAACCCCGATTGATCGATGGTGTATGTCTTTCGAATTTTCTCGGACATGACGGCTTCCTCACGATGTTTTTCACCGTAACGGCACTAACAATTCCGTATGTACAAAAATGTTTCGAATTTAATAACAATTTATAGTATTTCTGTGCCAGTTATCGAGTCACGTCACTAAGTCCCTCTTAAATGGCTACTTAACTATAAAAAGTGAAGCGTCGTAGCAACAGATATTATTATAACAACCAGCAATTGAAAGTCTGTTTTTTTTGAATACCACAGCCCATGAATATTATAGAACACAAGAAAACACTTACATCATGATTGTCCTTATTGCGTTTAGCTAAATCGTCTTCAATAATTTCATACGTTTAAACTGTTTTTAAGCTCTATAAAACGCAATGCAATAAAGAAATAAACTAAGAAAATATCTATATTCATAATCATATTAAGTCTTTGATTGAAAAAATCTGACGTTATTTTTGTTCATTGAATGATAAGGAAAAACTGTATTTGAGCGAGCTGCTAAAATGGCAATGTTTTATAGGAATAAGAAAAAAACACTAGTTTTTTATTATCTAAAATAAGGTTAAGAAAGATTCGAATTTCAATAGAAATACAAGCAAAATTGGACCTTATATTTCTACGAATTTCGATTATGAATGGCATTTAGGATGTTAAAACAAAATATCTTGACGTTTGCCAAAATCTTGTTTTAAACAGCTAATAAATAACGATCTGACGTTAGTTCAATCGCTAACCATTCGTCGAAATAGTTAATTATCTCTACTTCAGGGGAATAAACTGGAAATGTATCGGTAAATTTTACCCATTAGTTACGTTAACTAATGATCAAAAACCGGGTCAAAACAAGGTGCATTTATAAAAGCAGCTCATAATATAATTCTTGACAGCTTGATGTCAGTTATTCAGACATTTTCATTTGCAATTTTACCTGCACTAATAGACCTATTTACTGCCTTTGGTGTGCAGTTAGGTCCGTCTGTCCGTTCGTACGTCAACTTTTTCAGTTAACCACATTGACAAATTGCAGTGTCTTAGATAGAGATGCACGAGTGGTGGAAAAAACAGGCACAGCAAATACGTTGAACCAGTAACTATACTCAAGATCTTTGAGAATTTCTTTGAAGCGAAGCTCTGTTTAAACGTGAAGGTAGTTTTACGACTTAGGTTGAATTCGATCAAACTCGAACACTTTTCTCCGAGTAAATCGTAGTTATTCGCGAGTAAACTGACAGTTTCCTCGTAATTGAAATTTCTTACTCCGTAGAATAGTTATAAATAAATAAATTTTAATAGTTATTCCAACAGTTGGTCGAATTCAGCCTTCGTCGGATAATTTTTTATTATTGTTACTAGCTCATTTCAGATTTAATACACTAGGAGTAATACACTGCAGTGTCATGCAAAACCCATTAAGCCTATTTTTTGTCAACCAATTTGATTTAAAATCCACTAAAGAACAATTTTACTCTGTTTACCCACTGTAGGTATCATGGAAGTAGTTTCGTTTTGATATTTTCTAGATGGAATAGATTTTACAGTGGCTTACAAGTTTGGTTTGACTGTACCTTATCTACTGTTTCTTGTTATTGTGTTTGTCCGAAGCATAACTACTGATTCACTAGTTACTGTGCGTTCTGAGTCTGAAGAAAATTATGCTATTACATTTGGATTTGACGTTGGCTTAGAATTAGCAGTAGTTTGTATAAATGTCCGTCTGCCGGAGTTCTAGCAATTATAGTACTTTTATAGCATCCTGTAGTCGCGTGATAGTAAAGAATCCAAGAGTCTAATAATAATAATAAATATTGGAGGATAATTCACACAGCGCCATCTAGTTCTTCACTAAGCAAAGATTAGCATTAAAGGTACTAAAATACCAAATCAAATCAAAAATGCTTTATTTCAATAAAATCACAAGGATCATTTTGAAGCGTCTTACAAGCTAGGAAAAGCTCCAACGCGCCCATGCCGTAAAGAACTGGCAACAACATCGGCTGAGTTACTATCGTTTGGCATAACCCTTGCTATTGTTATGGATGTCGAGCAGAGTGATACTTAAAACATTAAATACATAGTAGGTACTTATGATATTGAAAAACCCGGAACAAATATTTGTAGATCATGCAAACATTTATGCAGCGGGGATCGAACCCGCAACCTCTCGCTTCTCAACCGAGCACTCGGCCACTGCGCCGCCTAGGTCGAGTCACGTTACTTGGTGCTTTTTAGATGGGCAAACCACCTAAAATACTTGCACAATTGCACATCTCAGAATGACAGAGTAAAGCTCCTTCTAAATTGCAATTTTATCTTATTCTCGGAACTTGGTGCAGTGGTCCAGCCAAGCAGTGTGTTTGCATTTTAAATACCTTTTAATTTAACGATTTGCCGCCATCGTTACAAAGTCGGGCAACATTTTAATGTTTTCGATTATGAGTACAAGTTCTGTTTAATACCTGCTTTTTATTAAGACGGATAAATAACGAATGATTTGCTTGAAAGCGGCGACCGGCATAATGCGAATGTTAGTTGTGAGAGCAACTGCTCTCGGGCGAGAGTGATTCTGTCTTAATCATCATCATCATCATTGGCCTCTACGTCTATTTCAGACGGCTTAAACAGTGTCTCTCAGATTGCACTTATTTTGGTCGCTAAACAAACCGATTAAAAAGTCGAAAGACATGTGCCATCCACCAATCCGCGTTGGGTCCACGTGGTGGATTAACACCCAATCACTCTCGCTTGAGAGTAGGCCAGTGTCCCAGCAGTGGGAACATTAGAAGGCAGTCATGATGATGATGAAACAAATCGATACGAGTCTTTATATACTAACACAAAGTGAATGGCGCATAACTTTTAAATTTTGGGTTCTTGGACATGCCAATTTCCTTCATCATTAGACAAGAAAACCCATTGATGCACCGGTCTCGAACCCACGACCTTAGGATCGGAAGGCGAGGTCACCACCAGAGCACCAATGCTCTACTTACTTACTTACTCAAATTAAAATCGATAAGTACCGATTCTCAGTCCGTGAGTAACGAAACAATTTTATAGGCTTAGGAATCCAAGGAAGTTAATGGTCGCAAAAAGGTTTTGCTGCGATTAATTTTTAATGAAAAACTCTTGTCTTTGATCCGACAGTTTAAATGCGGGTGGTCGTTAACATCACTGTTATGTTTGCGACAGGATATGTATAAGATAATCGGTTATTGATACTTATCCTTTGTGACTGTTCGAAGCTTTGATGTAATAAATCTTGTATATTGTAAATGAGAGTATTAAGAGTAGTAGAGTTCTCTGTGATAGAGCTCGTCCGGGGAAGGACTACCACCACACCTATTTCTGCCGCCAAGCAGTAATGCTCGCATTGCTGTGTTCCGGTGTGAAGGGTATGGTTTCCGGTGAAATTACTGGCACATGAGGCTTTAGATCTATGCCTCAAGGTTGCAACTCGCGAGTGATACCTCTGGTATTGCAAGCATCCATAGGCTGCGGTAACCGCTTACCGTCTTGTGGGCCGTACGCTTGGTTGCCACTTTAGTTGTATAAAAAAAAAATGAGCTGACCCGCGCGTCTCACCCGCGTTTTTGCAGTTTTTATTCTATCCCACAGGAACATTAATTTTTTTCGGGATTTAAAGTAGCCTATGTGTTAAACCAGGATTTAAGCCATCTCCATTCCAAATTTCATTACAATCGACATAAAGGCAATCCACAAAGAGCGCCATGACGACTGATCCTGAGCATTCACCATCCACTGACCTCATGGGACCGGTTTAATGTCATCGGTTCATCAAGTGGGGCCTTACACTTTGTTTTCTAGTTCGTAGTCGTTATACGAAAACTTTTTTTCCCTAAGGTTATCGGTTCTGCGAGCTATATAGCTCGTTGAGTGCTTGTGAATGAGACCAAATAGTAAGCGACCACGTCTTAGTGCCATAAGTCATCACTTGCTGCCAGTGATTTTAGACTTTTATCTTGAGGCTCTGAGGTATCTGTGACGAAAAGATATGCTGCAAAAAACCTTTATAAAACCCAAGCGAAAATACCAAGAAAATCGTGATTCTTTTATGTTTTTTTTACGATAATAAACTTACTCTACACTGGCTTCTGAAATATTAGAATTGCAAAAGAAAATAAAGCCTGAACTTAATTGCGAAAGTCCAACAATAGTTTTCATAAAACACTGTAATTAGTATTGTTTCCGAGAGAAACATATTAAACAAAACAAAGTCTTGAACAGTAAAATATTAAATGCGTAACAAATTGCTGCAGTGTTTTGCTTTGAAGTTTAGGTGCTTTTTATGGTTGAAAACATATACTCGGTACTATATTACAATAAATTGTAAGCTAAACGTCTTCAAGCTAAACACTTGATAAGAAACCAGGCAAATGTAGAAATTCGAGCCACGTTTAGAGTTATGCAATAATGCTTGGATGCTTCATCATGAACAATTTTTGGCCTTGGCCATAACATTCGTAAGGCCATGAAAAAGGCCTTCGGGTGGCCTAAACTCTATCATTAGAATTGACCACTCACTCAAACTTACATAATACTTAAGTTGTGTAAGTTGACAAGATCCAATAACCAAATTTCGACGCGATTCTAGCTCCGGTGGCTACCCACTTTTATTTTAAGTTTACTTGTATTGTACGTCTTCGAATGCAACTTGCACCTTGCATGGAAAACACTTGCATAAGACACTTGCATACTGGCTTCAGTGAAACGCTGTAAAGCTGGGTAATAGCTTGAACAATATTGTATTTTCGTCATGAACATTCGTACGAGTACGTTGAATCATTGTTTATTTTTTACGTTAGGGCAAAACGGAAATACAAATAGTTTTTTTAGTAGTTGTCTGTGTAAAGATAATTTATCTATACTAATATTATAGAGAGAGAACATTTTTTTTTTTTTATTCTACTGAAGTGGCAACCAAGCGTACGGCCCACACGATGGTAAGCGGTTACCGCAGCCTATGGACGCTTGCAATACCAGAGGTATCACTCGCGGGTTGCCCCCTTGAGGCTAAGATCGAAAGCCTCATGTGCCAGTAATTTCACCGGAAACCATACCCTTCACATCGGAACACAGCAATGCGAGCATTACTGCTTAGCGGGAGAAATAGGTATGGGTATGGTGGTAGTCCTTCCCCGGACGAGCTCTATCACAGAGAACTCTACTACTCTTATTATGTATATTTATGTATTTTTTGTTTTTTACGAATAAACTCAAGAACTACTAGGTCCGATTTTAAAAAATCTTTTACTATTATATGGCTAGGTACATTATCCCTAAATAACATAGGCTATATTTATTACCAGCGACCCGCCCCAGCTTCGCACGGGTGCCCGTGCAAAGCTGGGGCAGATCGGCTAGTTGTAAATATAATTTAGTGTATTGGCATTGTAGGTACGCTGTAAAAGTTATTTTGATGTAAGTTCTGTTTATTGGCAGTAGTTTCTGGTTGTACACTTGTAATGTTGAATATTTTTCACCGATATAAATTATTTGCTACACGCGTTGAGTTACAACTCAAGAATACTAATAGATTTTGAGTCATAGCATAGCTAAATGTTTGAAACACAATGTTGTGCAGACGCACTTCGTTAATACTCACTTTGGGACATTTATATCCAATATTTTTTTTTTTACCAAAAAAAATTTATGTCAAATTCAAATCCTCAAATAATATTATCTATGTAGACTATTGGTAAGAGTTAGTACCACTACTGAAAGAGTAAGAAATACTACCACAATTTTTATAATATAGAACCAAATCTTAGTTGTAAAGAGTTATTTTAACTAGTCTCGTAATAACTAATCAGAGTAAACAGTCAACAAATAAAAATCAGACGAAAAATCTCTAGTACTATTCCGCTTAACCTTTTAACTGATGAGGTCACACAGTTACCACAGTTAACCTCAAAAGAAAAATATTGACACGTGTTTCATCCCTCCACGGGACATCCTCAAGACCATCGACTTGTTCTCCGGCAGACGTGTTGCTCCGTCGAGTCATTTTGGCTCCAGCGCTCGACGGAGCATTTTGGCTCCAGCGCTCGACGGAGCAACACATCTGCCGGAGAACAAGTCGATGGTCCTGAGGATGTCCCGTGGAGGGATGAAACACGTGTCAATATTTTTCTTTTGAGGTTAACTGTGGTAACTGTGTGACCTCATCAGTTAAAAGGTTAAGCGGAATAGTACTAGAGATATTTCGTCTGTTTTTTATTTTGTAATGGGTCCCGCCAAGTAACGCCTGAATCTGTACATTTTGACTACACTGTTAATTTTTTTTTTTTATATCAGCAAGTGACAAGACAATCAAGGCGCCTACCTGATGTTAAGCACCACGCCTGACTATTACAGATGCAGTGCCACCCAAAACTTAAAGTTTTTAAGTGTTTGCGTGGCACTGCACTGCGCTTATCACCCTGAGACATTGTTGTTAAGTCTCTTTCGCCCAGTAATTTCACTTGCTACAGTGCCCTTCAAACCTAAACACAGTGCAGCTTGCACACTACAGCTTGGAGGTAAAATATCTGACACTGCGGTGGTACCCACCAAGACGGACTCTTGCTGAATAGTCCTACCACCAGGTAATTGTTACTTGATAATGCTTATATTTCTACCATCCCTAGGTTTAAGCTAGTAATTCCCTAGCACCAGTAAGCCACCGGCCATTATATAGATAATTCCTGTTAAAACTATCCTTAACCTTAAAAGCGTGACTCCCACCATACCGGTGTCCCATATTAGGACGTGCCTACATATAGCCCTTAATAGTGTTCAGTGACAATTAAAGCTACCACGGTGGCTGGCGCGATCGCAACTAACGTGTAGTGCATTAGATTAGTGGAGGAGAGCCTTTACTTCCTGTGTTTATCAAGGCGTTATTTATTGTGGGATAAAATGTCAAAAACATAATGTTCCTATATTGTAGCAAGACTGTGAGAGTGAACAAACTATATATCAACAAAAAAACACATTTAAAACTTTTAATATCTATAAATCTAAAGTTACCAACCCCCGCAATAAAAGACTAGTCAGTTAAAAAAGGAAACTAAGCTATAATTATTAAAATTAATAAAAGGTAGTATTAATTATTGCAATATTTTTATGATCAGTATTATATTTTTTACGTCTCGAATAAAAGTTAATTAGTCAGTTTTATGACAAGTCAATGCGCAAATAGTTTATTTTAATTGATAAAAAATATTGAGGACTTCCGTTAAAATGGTGCTACATGTACATACGGTGTGGGTTGTTGGGCCATGAATAAGAAAGGTTTTATCTTTGAGAGATAAGATAAAACAGAAAAAGTTTCAAAAACTTGAAAGATCGCAATATGACTACGCGTTTTAGGACTCTAGTAAAAAGGTGCACATCTGCAATAATATACGTAGAAAATACCCAGAACACCCGGAACAATTTTCAGATCGTTCAAACATTTGTCCCAAGGCGGCAATCGAACCCGCAACCTCCTGCGTCGCAGTCGGACCTTTGCGTCCCACGCCACATCGGTTGTCAATATCATAAATATCTAAAAGAGTATATAAAGATGATAATCATTATAATGTGATGCCACCGCGGTAGCTGTTTGTGTGTTATGTTAAGTTACTATTTACTTAAAATAATAATATTATATTAGGGATACCTAATTGACCGAGCGAGCGAAGCGACCGAAGCCTCTCAGTTTCGAGATTGGCCAAAAATGCTTTTGGCTGTCAGTCAGTTTGTCTTGCTGTTCTCGCCTACAGGTCGCATTTATCAACCAATCTGGTTGAAACTTGGTATACAGGTTCTATGACTTTATAGAATTTGATTGTCGTCGGGGAATTTTGATAGGAGGCGTACTTTCTCAAAAAAAGGGACAAAAAGGGGGCTGCTAGATATCTCCGCCTAATGTGATTTGATTTCGATGATTTTTATTTTATTTAAAAGGTTAGTATTAACTTTAAGATTGGAGAAGTTATTTTTGATATTTGGTGAAGATCTGATGAGGATCTTCAGCGTGATGAGCAGAATAGTTCCTCAAAATGCGGTATATTGCTCACTTTCAAAGCTCACTTTACAAGTTTGTGCTTGCGAGGTCTACTGTTCGGAGAACTGCTAGTTTATTTATGTTCTATTAACAGACTTTCACAACAGTAGTAAAAAATAGTATGAAAAAGTCAAAACCTAAAATTAAAAGTCTTGAACTGACCCTTGGATACCTTGGCAAGATTCCATGAGGCATGCATTAAGGGCCGTAAAATACCTCCTTTACAGCCTTCTATAAAAATACAGATTAAACAGGTTGTACGTCGTTTTGATTCCATTAGCATGAGAAATGCAATCAGAGATTATTTATTTTGTTATTACATTTGATTATGTTCGTGATTGTTTTTGGGAAGGACAGTTGGGATATGACATTGAAAATCGTTGAGTAGATTCAAGATTCAAGAATCAAGATGTATAATTGCATAAATAAGTGATAAGAGTAGTAGAGTTCTTTGTGATAGAGCTCGTTCGGGGAAGGACTACCACCATACCTATTTCTGCCGCCAAGCAGCAATGTTGTGTTCCGGTTCGAAGGTATGATTTCCGGTGAAATTACAGGCACATGAGACTTTCCATCTAACGTCTCAGGGTGGTAACACGCAAGTGATATTATGATGTTGCATGCGTACATATGCTACGGTAACCGCTGTCCATCAAGTAGGCCGTACGCTCGGTTGCTACTTTAGCAGTTTATAAAAAAAAAGTTTTACAAGAGGTCTTAAAAGTGGCACTTAGAACTAAAGAAATATCCTAATCATCACTCAAAATTTTAGTATTACGTTTGTTTTCTTTATCACCTTAGGCACATGAGTCAGAGAACACAACAAACTTTTGTCTTTATTAGTTGTAAACTTTTTTGAGTTAGTGTTCGAGATTTTTTATTGAATTTCGAACAAAAAAATCTTTTTTTTTAATAAGACGGATTTTTTTATATGTTCTAAAATTTGCAACCACTGTACTACTACTTGATACAAGAATGCTTTACCAGCATGATTGTTTAAACTAAAAAAAAACGAAAAGAAAACTCAATGATATTTTTATTATAATATTTGGTATACTTTGGTAACTTACATTTACTTAAATATTTTTTATAAAAGCTGATCTCTGTTATCTAAATAAGTTCGTAAGTAGTTTATGAGGATTATTTATTTCATATAATTATAATAAAACTATTTAATTATTTTACGTTATGTATTAGGTACTTTCCCAAAGAAAGAGAAAGAAGACCAGTAACTGGATACACAATGGAATGAAGCTACGGCTCGTTCTCATCCATTATTTCCCAAAACCAAATGATACGTGGCTTGGCTAGGTATGTTAATAGGCCCCAAAACCCGGCCCGTGTAATTTGGCTTCATATCATTACGGGCAACATAATAATGATTACAAAAAAACTCGCTATAATGGCGGGTTGGAAAAAATACGCCAGCCATGTTTATCTAGCGGTTGGATGAAACTTTTTTATTTGCAAAAGGTCTATGCTGAACAGTATTCTCAATGTATTTGGGTCCATTATGTTGTGAACTTCATTATATTATTCTGTCGTTTCGTTTCACTCAATATCGCTATTTTTCGGTTATTCATATCACGCGTAAACCAAAACTAACTTGATATCGCGTGTTAAAAAAGAATACCTCTATCATAAGTATATATTTTTTCACTTACAGAACCATACTAAAAATATAATCCGTATCACAAAATAAAAATAACTAATCTATAGATAGCTCAACTGATTGAAATCACTAGACGAAAGCGTTTTTTTTTTTTTTTTTTTTATACAACTGAAGTGGCAACCAAGCCTACGGCCCACAAGATGGTAAGTGGTTACCGCAGCCTATGGACGCTTGCAATACCAGAGGTATTACTTGCGGGTTGCCACCTTGAGGCTAAGATCGAAAGCCTCATGTGCCAGTAATCTCATCGGAAACCATACCCTTCACACCGGAACACAGCAATGCGAGCATTACTGCTTTGCGGCAGAAATAGGTATGGTGGTAGTCCTTCCCCGGACGAGCTCTATCACAGAGAACTCTACTACTCTTAAACAATCAATCAAATCGTTTCAATGTTATCAACATTGTTGAAAACAACGTTGAGCCAGACATGACTGTTTCATGTCTGGCTCAACGTTGTCCTTTGGATCACGCGTCGCTTCGACCAGACATGAAACAGGAGGACTACCTTAATAACCTAATACACCAAAATATATCAACATAATTCTATGTACTGATGAACTGAGTGCTTAGCACGAAAAACTCATTTGACTATCGTAAATGTAAATGTATCGTCCAGCTGTCAATTTGTATAGGATTTTAAACAGCGTTTCTTTATTACGCTATATGAACTACCAAAATTCCATTTTACCTACTATCCTACTAATAAAAAGGGGAAAGTCTGGATGTGTTTATGATTGTATCTTCGTGACGACTCTACCGATTGTTGTGAAATTTGGAATGCAGATGGCTCAAGTCTTGAAATTACACAGGCTATTTTTTATCACGGAAATAAAAACTGTTTCTGTGGGATAGCTTAAAAACTGCAAAAACGTGGGTGAAGCCGCGGGTCAGATCGTACTTATAAAACTGAGAATTGCTTCAAAGAACAATCATCAAACACCAACCACTCTGCAAAAACCATACTCGGAGTCATCAGTCATCAGAACTCTGAATCATTTGGTCTCGTTTTCGAAATAGCAGCAGCCGTAATTTTTAGGCCGCCATTTTCAGATCACAGTGATGTAACCCATACCTATTTCTGCCGCAAAGCAGTAATGCACAGCATTACTGGGTTCCGGTGTGAAGGGTATGGTTTCCGGTGAAATTACTTGCACATGAGGCTTTCGATCTATGCCTCAAGGTGGCAACCCGCGAGTGATACCTCTGGTATTGCAAGCGTCCATAGGCTGCATTTTGTGGGCCGTACGCTTGGTTGTCACTTCAGTTGTATTAAAAAAAATATATTAAAAAAATGTAATTTTACATTTTACAGGTAGTATCTAATATTGAACGGTGAGCTATTAACCTATATAAATACCGTTACAAACGATCTATAAATAGCTCAACTGTTTCATGAATATGTGTTATATATAGGTACAAATTTGTAACTTATGTATTTTTTTTTAATTTTATTTTTTTTAAAACGTGTATGTATATTAATTTTTAGTGCAATTTTACCTGACTGAGCCGCAGCCGTGATTTAAAAGATTTGCCTTGTCAAATTGTTTCAAAATATTTTATTCTGAAACAAATTTCGTAACAATCTTCTGCATGCAATTACTGAAAATTTCTTTGTATTTGAAACGCGCATTGAAAATCTTTTTTTTAATTATTGCGTTTTTTTTTTTTTTTTTTAATCAAGAATAGACCTTTGTTTGACCACGATCTCGCCTGGTGGAAAGCGATGATGTGGCCGACGGTGGAGCACGAAGGTCTATGAGACACCTATTCACTCTAGCCTTGAAGAGGCCCGGATTGTAATTGTCAGGAAAAACAGAAGACGGCAGAGTATTCCACACCTTGGCAGTTCGCATAATAAATGTTGAGCTGTAGCGCCTGGTGCGAATGGGTGGCGTATTGAATATTCTGTTCACCGTTTTAATATGGCCGACATTGACAGCCCCGTATTGACGGTCACCCTTTCTCAAAAAAGGGTAATCACCCACGCTATCGACGGACGGATCAAATAGTTTTTTCCCAAAAACAAAAAAGCGGTCGTTACAGGGAAACATAATTCTTTAATTTCGACTAATCTACAAGTAATGACAGGTCTAGATTCGGTGCAATTTCGAGCACGAAGCAATGATTGTTGGGTGTTGATGACACTGGGACACTTCTGGTTATTTGGAGAAGGTGGTTCTTAGAATTTGGGGTAAACCGGTGACTTGAATCTCAGTTTAACCAGAATTTCAGTTTACATCAACGCTGGAAAGCATTTTGGCGTATCTCGAAAATGACAAAAAAAATTGTGTAGGCAAAAGCACAGAAAAATTAAGAAATGTGTTGACCACACGCTAGGAGTCTTTCTCTACACCATATTGGTTGATAGTTTAGTTGAATCGTATGATCTCGTGAGCCTGTTTCCGCATAATATTTCGGAATAGATGATAGATAACATTCATTTAAAAAATGATAGAGAAAATGGTACGAGCTTTTAACAGATTGTACAATTGTTGGATAAAATAAATGAAATGAAATACAAGGTTGAAGTACAGAGGCGAAGTGGCCTGTACTTTGTCCTCAGGTTTGGTGACAAGACCTTACAATTTAATTATGCTTGTGGCGTTACTTGTTTAGTCTTTCTTTATAAATCATCTCAGTTAAGCAACATTCATCACGGTCACAGTTTCGATGGTATTATGCTATTAGATAGATACACGGTAATATTTGTCTTCTCCTCAGTCAAAAGGTTGTTAGGCTCAGGCTAGAGGGCTGGGGTTAAGTTTTCAAACCTTGTAAGTTCAACCAAGGTCACCCGCCATCTTGGTTTCTGATGTTTGGCCCTTTCTGGCACCTGAATTAGAACGTAACCGACAATGACACACCGCGGCCCTGTAATTACCCCGTCTCCCTCACCAAATTGCAGCATCGACCATTAACTACTATTCCAACCTTATAAGAGATAAAAAAACTCATAATTTTACGACCAATCCCGCGGCTGTACCGCCGCAAAGAATAATGTACTTTAGCTTTGAAGAGTGAAGATTGATATTTCGCTGACAGTTGAATCATCAGAATGACGAAACTGTTTTGGGCAGTGCGCATGTGTGAGTAATATTCATAATTATGTATGTTTGATTGCTGTGCTTGGAATGGTATCCATATTTTCGGGTTCTCGTGATTTGATGTTTTAGAATACCAATGACAAAAACTGAAAGCACTCCATTTTTTAATGTTGCTTTTTGGTCTCTGTGTTATTTTTTTTTTTATACCATACCTACCACTAAGATGGTAAAGCAGCATGCAGCCTACCTGATGATTAGGGGTTACTCATCATGCAAACATTTGTCTTGCAGCAAGAACAAACCCGCTACCAATTGCTTCTTAACCGACTTAAATAAATAGGAGAACCTGATATTAAAAACCTTAATCTAAAGTGAGTGTGCTTCCCCGTTCAACCCACAATTTTTTGCAAGCTTCCTGCCTAATCACACAAAAAACTTGTGGTTCATAAAAGTTACGTCATTTTATCTGATCCGTTTGTTATCTCAAAGCTTTTAAGCAAATATTTAAATAAACGTTTTTATAAAGATAACATGATTTCATGATTTATGTGCATATGTGATTGAAGTTTTATTGATTTAAATTTAAATGATGGACGTTTGAAATAGATAAGATAAGGAGTTAGATTACCTTTGCTGTAGCCTAGTTGGCTAATTAGCTAATTAGATTACCTTTGCTGTTGGCTAATTAGCAAAAAAACACGTGAGACAAAATTTTGGATAGCTTTTGATACATTTATACCAAGACTTTTCTATCTGAAGGTTGTCGCAGAGTAAACGCTCCGGCGCTATATCAGCATCGACTCAGCCCATTGTCTCTTATTTTTAGAAAAGCGGTGCTGGTGTACGACGGTTATTTGACGGTTAAGACCATCAAAGACGAGGTACCGTTAAGCTATCGCAGCGATTTATTTGAGTTATCTTTAAAGGTTTGACAACAAAATCGTTTTGCTAAATTGCAATTTTGAAATAACAGTTTCGAAAAATATTTTCCCACCAATTTTACGGTTTTACAATTTTCTCAGATTGTATAATTTTTCATTGCGCGGTCGACACGAAAGCTCTTTCTAATTACAAGACAATGCATTACAAACAGAAATTACGCTTTGGTCTCGCCACTTATACATTTTATTCTGTACAATAATACACATTTTTATGTTCAAACAATGTGGGAAACCACCAATCAGTGTAGCGGGAACTATCGATTGATTTCTTTACAACCAAATTATTTTCGATATTGCTTATCTGTTAAGGGGAAACATACGAATATATTTTTAAGATTTGATAGCTTATGAATAAAAAAATAGCGTTGTTAGATTTTTTTATTTAGTGTCTGATGTTTTTTTAATGCTTTCATTAAAAAAAATATAGTTATTTTTTATATTTTGGCTCAAAAGACCCACCACCGTTTAAAAAATTGTGGTGAAAATCGGCTCATACTTCGTAGCACTATATAGGGTCAATGTCTTGGCCAATTTCAGAATGGTAATGACAATGACCTAGCTTATTGCAAAGCTGTGAATGCTTTAAGTAAAAAACATTTTAGGCACAATCATACCAATGCTAATGGGGCTGGTAGCTGACGCAAGATTATTTAAAACAGTAAATGGTAACAATAATTGATGGTTTCGTTATATATATGAGGTAAGATTTTTTTTAATATTTTGCTTATATTTCATTTCATTTTTTTCATGCTCAATGTACAATG
The DNA here is from genome assembly GCA_951394395.1 of Colostygia pectinataria. Classification (NCBI taxonomy): domain Eukaryota; kingdom Metazoa; phylum Arthropoda; class Insecta; order Lepidoptera; family Geometridae; genus Colostygia; species Colostygia pectinataria. Next base: position 11,485,262 of record OX596355.1, read on the forward strand.
TATTCAGCTTAGGTGTAACTTAATGATAATGCTTTAGGTGAGTACATGGACCCTGTAAGGGCGTTGCAAGTTAGTCTTGTATTATAAGTTGCACTTATCTAAATAATTACCTACAGTTACATTACGAGACAGTTTAGAATTTAAATAGAGACAAAAACGAAATTAAAATGTCATAAATTCTAAGGAAATAGGAGTACATTTTCAAAAATATATATTTTTATTTTTATTTTATTATTTTTTATTTATTTTATTTAAATAATTTAAAAATACATTTTTTAAAATACAGTACAGTATTTTTTTTTTTTTTATTCACAATAAGCTTGCGCTTGACCACTATCTCGCCTGATGTTAAGCGATGATGTGGTCTACGGTGGTCTATATGGTATACCACCTAATCCTGGATATTTACTTATCGTAAACTATAACAGAGCCATCTGTATTTATTTTCGTCAAATACACTCACCGCGTATAAAAATAATTTGGATTCAGACTTTGCCTTAACAAGATGGCGGCTCTTCAAACTTGCTGTAACTATTACCAATTCGATACCCATGATCCAGGACCAGCTATCTGTCATTTAGTATGGTTTAATTGGTACAAATGGCCCATAATGAACTGTGCTTTCATGAGCTTATATATTTGTTGACGGGTCTAACTTATAACTAAGAGTAGTAGAGTTCTCTGTGATAGAGCTCGTCCGGGGAAGGACTACCGCCATACCTATTTCTGCCGCAGAGCAGTAATGCTCGCATTGCTGTGTTCCGGTGTGAAGGGTATGGTTTCCGGTGAAATTACTGGCACATGAGGCTTTCGATCTTAGCCTCAAGGTGGCAACCCGCGAGTGATACCTCTGGTATTGCAAGCGTCCATAGGCTGCGGTAACCGCTTACCATCTTGTGGGCTTGGTTGCCACTTTAGTTGTATGAAAAAAAAAAAAAAAAAACTAGAAAAATGTAAGTAAAAAATGATTGTGCTGGCCAGAGCACCATATTTAATTAAGTACCATGTTATCTAAAGGTGTCAGGTAAATTGACAGAACTATATTTGAGCTTATTCCCATCACTAAAATACATTTTTGTGTAAAATACTAATACGCAAAATGTTACACGCTCGGTTTCCATACCAATCGACAAACTCTTTCATTCTACTTAAATATAGTTCTGTGGTTAAATTACTAAAATTGGTGACCGCCAGATCAATTTCAACTGAGCGCTCCCGTGCTTCAGAGGGCACGTTAAGCAGTCGGTCCCGGCTTTGTCAAAGTTGTTAGGCCATGACAAAGGCCTTCGGGCGGCATACAATCTCAGTCACCAGAGTTAGCCACTGACTCATCGACTACAAGTAATAATTTTTTTTTTTCTTAGCCTGTACTATCCCACATCTGGGTAAAGTCCTCCCCTGTATCAAATATAAATATTACGTAAAAAACGTAAATTATTTTATGACAAGCAATAATTCTCTAATTAACTATCAACAAACCAACATAACATTTTTTTACATAAATTAGTAAGTTCTAGATACTAAAAATGACTCATAAGTACATTATCACTGATATGATCTGGACATAGCTATCATTAAACCATAAAATATATCTAGCATAAAAAATAAACTAAATTCGATATCCTAATGGATTTGAACAAAGCTCACCAAACATTAACCTGTGGTTACTGTTAGCCAACGCTTTATTTCGAGAGAGGTTATAAGAGCTGGTATTTTTTTTTTTTTTTTTTTTATACAACTGAAGTGGTAACCAAGCGTACGGCCCACAAGATGGTAAGCGGTTACCGCAGCCTATGGACGCTTGCAAAACACCAGAGGTATCACTCGCGGGTTGCCACCTTGAGGTTAAGATCGAAAGCCTCATGTGCCAGTAATTTCACCGGAAACCATACCCTTCGCACCGGAACACAGCAATGCGAGCATTACTGCTTGGCGGCAGAAATAGGTATGGTGGTAGTCCTTCCCCGGACGAGTTCTATCACAGAGAACTCTACTACTCTTAAAACTCTGGTATATTAGAAATACTAAATTATTAATAACTTTGGTACTAGATGCTTATTATGAAAAATAATAGCCTAATCGTACTTAAGTGGCTTAACCGTGCATCTCAGAGTGAAGAGCGCAGTGCAGTGCCACGCAGACCCTTAAAACTATCATTTTTGGGTGTCAGTAACTGCAGTTGTGGTCAGTCGTGTGGCGGTTTTGACATTTGCTGGCATAAAAAAAACTTGTCTCAAGAAAACTTTACGACTTTTTTATGTATCGTAATATTGTAAATATTATAATGTAAAACGCGATAAATACCAGACCATTTTTTTGCATGTAATTTGATACTTACGTTGGTTATCTATTCTGAAATCAAATTATAAAAATTTGAATTTTGAATAGAAAGAAATTGATATTCGATTAAATAATAATTACTCGCCAATTTAGTTAATAAAATGATTATTTACCAAAACAACGCTAGTCCGGAAAAGTACTACCTATTTCTGCCGCCACGGAGTAATGCTGCTTCCAGCATGTTCTGATTAGGGCATGGTTTTAATTCATAGCAATAGATTACACCGTAAAAGTAATCAAATTGAACCATATCTTCTATCAGTGGTACAAAACAGCAATTATATCGTCTTGTTTTATGTCCAACACTACAATTAATCTTAGTACAAACAGCCACTTAGTACGAAGGCTAACAATACCTGCATATTGGTCTGTCACTCAAACCATCATCTATATATAAAATTGTTAAACTGACTGACTGACAAATCAACGCACAGCCTAAACCATAAGTTTTTTTTATGTCAGCAAGTGACAAGACAGTCAAGTCGCCCGCCTGTGTTAAGCACCACGCCTGACCTTAACAGATGCAATGCCATCCAACGCTTAGTTTATAAGTTCAGCGTAATACAGCACTGCGCTCATCGCCCCGAGACGTTGTTGTTAAGCCTCTTTCGCCCAGTAATTTCACTTGCTACAGTGCCCTTCTAAACTAAACACAGTAATGCTTGCACACTACTGCTTGAAGGTAGAATATCTGACACTGCGGTGGTACCCACCAAGACGGACTCTTGCTGAAGACTCCTACCACAAGGTAAAGTCATGAGTTTATGATATTTGAAATATTCCGGGTGTTTCTTGGGTCTTGTTATGTACCACGCTTATTAAAGACAGCTAATTAAGTTCCTGTTTCATACCAAATAGTCATAAAGTCTTTATGAAACCGTCGACAAAGAGGGTCGACGGTTTCGTTTATAGGTTTAGTCGACAAAATGACCCTGTATAGGGGTGCAATAAGAAAATAATTCATTCGGATAGATAAAGTTTGGAAGAAAAAAGTCAGCGCGAACAAAGTCACGTGCCGTTCTGGTAGTGATTTTATAAAAAACGTTTGACGCTATTTTATATACCTGTTTTAAAAAAAAAGCCAGGAATCTGGTAACTATAAAGATTCATATAAAAACAAACTTTTACTGACTTACAACTTATGACTTGATATGATTATACAAAAAAAGTAGGTAGTAGTTAGGTCTTATATTTGCTTAAAAAAATAGGATAGGATAAAAAATAGACTATACAAAAAAAAAACCACTTATTTTGTAATACCTTCTTCTTACGGCCGTCATGTTGGCCGCCGTTTTAAAGAAACTGTTAACTATAAGGATGAAGAGGATTAATGAACGAGTAGGCAACTTTTAACTCTTACAAGTGCCTAGATCTTACCAGCAAATGATTAGAAAATAGTTTACTGAATGGTTTGTGAGCGATTTTAAAAGTTATAAGAAGATTTGGAACATAATTTTTGACGATATATAAAAATAAAATTGTCGTTCCACAACTGGTACCGAAACATCTCGTACCGAACGGTGTGAGTTGAGAAACACAACAATAATTTATTTTCGTTCTACTAACTTACCTCTTTTACTTTTTACTTTTTTTGGTACAGTCAGAGCCAAATAAAATAATAGTATTGTTAAAAATATAATATAACAGTCCACGAATTACGATCCTTGGTTTGATTTAATAATCTTAGTAAGATTTTTACTATAACTAGGTACTTGAGATAATTATCGGCCCAATTGACGAATAAAAAGAATATTCCTACAATTTTTTCTCTAATTCATGGCTATTAGTGTAATATATTTTTTTAGATTTATTGTTTAATATGTACCTGCTGTTTTTTGTGTGTTGTGTGCTTGGTGGCAAATAAATGTGTGTTTTAAAAATCATCAATTGGCCCGCTAGATCATTTTTATCGGGTGAGTTGACAAATGACTCTGACAGGCGACTCTGCGCTGTTACCTACACTAGAATCGTACAGCCGCATGTCATTGCGCCGTGCGCCTAAATACAATTGCATGACTAAAAACTTAAACCTTAAACAGGCGATTTAAATGAAAATCAGGCACAGCTAACTTATTATGTCCCTCACGTACTCAAAAGAATATGATGTGGAATTGTTAACATACTTAAATAAACCACGCTGGAGTAGGATAAGGAAATCACAATAATATTATAATTGCGATAGTTTGGATGTTAGGATGTTTGGATGTTAGGATGTTTGGATGTTTGGATGTTTGGATGTTTGAATGTTAGTATGTTTAGATGTTTGGCTGTTAGGATGTTTAGATGTTTGAATGTTAGTATGTTTAGATGTTTGGCTGTTAGGATGTTTAGATGTTTGGATGTTTGGATGTTTGGATGTTTAGATGTTTAGATGTTTGGATGTTTGGATGTTTAGATGTTTAGATGTTTATTCCTCTATAACTTGACAACCAGTAAACCGATTTTGCTGAAATTTAAAACATAAATATTTATATATTTATTTAGAAAACAATTAAATATAACACCATTACAGCAAAACCAAATCGATGTTATAACAGTGTCATAAATTTATGACATAATATAGAACATAGGTTACTTTTTTAATTTTATATTATATAAAAAAAAAAACGGTTCCCGGGTTCTATGCGAACGAAGTCGCGGACGACATCTAGTATTTTTATATGTAGAAACAGGCATTTGTCCCTTAGCGAGAATTGAACCAGCAACCTCTCGTTTCTCGACCGGGCACTCGGCCACCATGCCACCGAGGTAGGTTTCATAAAATGAATTTCTCATACCCATACCTCGCGCTGCCCAATATCATGAATTCATGACTCGTGATAAACTCATCGGTACATATTACATTTTAAGACTTAGGCCGTGTTCAGATCGGACGAATGCGCTTGTGTGCTGCTCGCGTGCCGCGCGTCTCACGCTCACGAACAACTGTAGCTTGAACTTCTTTTTGGTTACTGATAAAATTACGTGCTTATTACTCCTAAGACTTTTGAACTTAAAATATAATGAACTTGCGTAGGTCTGAATTAACGTCACGCAATTTTTCAAACATTTATACTTACATATTACTACAAAATAATTGCTAAAGGATGGCATACAATCCGGATTTATTCGTCACAGGTCCCAGTGTTCTGATCAATGATTAAGTTTATGTATTAGCATTGTGTTTCGATCGTTCTGTGCTTGTGTGTGTCAAGTAAATGTATTTCATTTCATTTAAGTTTTTCATTAATTTCATATTTTATAAAGCTCGCGAGATGACACAGATGACGCTCGACCCAATTTCAACGTGCACGTTTCAATAAGAAATGTACTTTATGACAAGAGACTCAACTGTTAAATTCCAATGTAGATATACTTATCTGAATAGGGAGCAACTCTTAGGCGACGCGCGCGCGGTTAACTCTGAAAAAAATTACGCTAGTGTGAACGCAGGCCTAAGTACTAAATAAACTAAAAAATCTTCGCAAATCACAAATCCGTAAAATACATTCCCGCGCCATCCCATTTGTCATAAAGCGTGAATAATCGGTCGAAGAGAGTCTTAAATTATAAATTATTTTTGGCAGCCAATTTAATTTGTGCTTTTAAATTATTGACAAAAGTTATGAACCAGCACCACCCAGTCTGGATACGATACTTGTTGATCTACTGCCGAGTTGGTATTAATTTTAAAAGTATCATGATAATAACATAATTAATTAAATTTTACAATTATCGTTGGTACTTAACTCCTAACATTGCCTAGAAACTCTGTCACCAGAGTTGTCCACTTACTCATAAGAATTACTTACTTAATTAACATATTTTTTACTCTGTAAGAAAGTATGTAATATTTCGCTAGGAAAAACTTATGTGCGCAATGCCAGTGCTCTCATACGGTGAAGGAAAACATCGTGAGGAAACCGGCATGTTCAAGAACAAAAAATTCGAAAGACATGTGCCGTCTACCAATCCGCATTGCGCCCGGTGGATTATGACTTATTCACTCACGCTTGAGAGTAGTTCAGAGTCCCAGCTGTGGGAATTTCATAAAGCGGTTTTGATGATGATAACGTTTTTGCTATTACGAGCCTAGCTTTTTAATTAAAAACACGTGTGAAGTCACATTTATCTTAACTTGGCTCTTTGTCGGCCGTCAAAGTCATGTAACTAATTTGACATAGCGTATATTTCGTATATAAGATGTTATCTAATAAATCAGATAAACTACATATTTACATACACCCACGGATTTTTAATTACAAAGCCCAAAATATTAGTTATTCAATTTTGAATTAATTTAATGCTAGTTGTCACCTTATAAACGTATTTGGAGAATTTTGTTTTTGCAGCGTTTGTTAATGTTGTATAAGTTCTGTTGCGTAGTTGGTTAGGTCGTGGTTAGAAGGCAGGGTGTATAGCAGTCGATGTATGCGTGTCATGGCGGTGGTGTCGACGTTTGGAGGTTGAGATGAGAACACTAATTATGTTTCTATGTTGCGCGCGGGGATGTGGCATTCCGTCGGTGCGTTGAACCTTAACATAGAGTTTAGTATTGTTAGAACTGGGACCTTACTCTTGAAGTAAGTAAGTAAAGTAATTAAAAAGTATATTTATTCAATAATATCACAAGGATCATTTTGAAACGTCTTAAAGCTAGGTGAATTTACGCCAGTTCCACGCGCCCCAGCCTAGAAGAATCTGGCAACAAACTCGGCTGGGTTCCTAGCTTTTTTATGATGATCCCTCTTCATCATAAAGCTTCACACATGAAAGTTCAATTAAATTTACTGGAAGTTTTTTATAAAAGCGAACAGAATAGAAATAGATTAGAAAAATATTTATTTAAAGCCACACAATAAACATAAAAATAACAATATAAATTAAAACTAAACTATTGTAACGAAAAAAAAGCAGCGACTCAGCATGTGCTACAGACTTATTGTGTCTGTAGCGCTGGTTTTCAGTGTAGCCTACGAGTAATAGTAGCAGCAGTTAGCATTTCCCATAAAAGACCCATTTGCCTTTTCCTAAAAATACTTCAGAATGTACAGTGAATTCAATCACACGCATTCATGAAACAAACGCGTCGTTATCACTATGTGGTGATAACGACGCGTTTGTTTACTACACAAACTAAGTACGTTTAAGTACACAAACTATGCATGTGCATAGTTTGTGTACTTAAACGGTGTCGTTGTATGTGTGAGTGTCATGGTACTCATGGTTAGCCTCGTTTTTTTTTTATACAACTGAAGTGGCAACCAAGCGTACGGCCCACAAGATGGTAAGCGGTTACCGCAGCCTATGGACGCTTGCAATACCAGAGGTATCCCTCGCGGGATGCCACCTTGATAAATATATCGAATCATAGATCATAGATCATATCATATCAGCATAGATCGAAAGCCTCATGTGCCAGTAATTTCACCGGAAACCATACCTTTCACACCGGAACACAGCAATGCGAGCATTACTGCTTGGCGGCAGAAATAGGTATGGTGGTAGTCCTTCCCCGGACGAGCTCTATCACAGAGAACTCTACTTCTCTTAAACTCGATTATCGCAAGAGCAAGATAACACGCTTTTGCTTGCGCATGTGGATTGTGGAAAGCGTGCACTGCGCCTGCACAAAACCAAAAAATAAATGCGTGCGATAGTTTTACTGATACGATAGTTTTACTGTACTAGTCACTGTTTTAAGGTTTTACTACAGAAGCAGAAGTCTGGTATTTCATGTGTCAAAACCATATACAAAACAAAATATATGCAACTCAAGTTTTCTTACCGTAAGTATAAGAAAATCTGTCAGATTTTTTTTTTAATAAATACTAGGTAATGTAAACGGCCTCTGCCAATGCCCGCGTTTGACGTTTCTAGTTTCACATTTTACGTTTTCGCATTTCACGCTCTGCGCCTCTGTGAATTCTCAGGGAGACGTCTGAGTTATTTGGTTCTGCTTTGCTCTGCTCTATAATTGCATAGGTCTATGGGCCGAGATGATATACAGTATCACGCCGGCGCAAATGTGTTATCTACCGGCCATTCTATTTTAGAGACAATCACGAACCTTTTTGAATGTACATTTTTAGGGATCTGCTCCATATTTATTGTTAGATATTTAATCTTCTTCTTCTGTCTTCTTCTTATAAATAAAAATGAATTGCTGTGCGTTAGGCTCGCTAAAACTCGAGAACGGCTGGACTGATTGGTTAGATTTGGTCTAGAAATATTTGCAAGGGAAGGTTTTAACGATGAGAAACTTTGAAAAATTGCGAGAAAAAACACGAGTGAAACCGCACGGGTCAGCTAGTTATAAAAAAATCTAGTTGGTTTTGTTTTAGTGTTAATTACACACTAAAGGAACACTGTAGCCTGAGTAGGGCATCCGCGTATCAAGGGCAAAACCCAATTCAGATCCCAATTTTAGGTATAATATTATAATCTACTATTAAACATTATTTAACTAGCAAATAATCAGTTAGAAGAGTACAAATGGCGAAGGTAACTAAGATGCTAATTTTACAACCTATAGCATAACTTTATAAGCCACGCATTGTTAAAAGTTTAAAACTCTTTTGTGTCCATTTTCTTTTTATCTATAATTTTTTACCTATCATAAAACTACATGTCAGTAACAATTTCATTCGATTTGTAACGGTCTTTGGATGGCTTAACTGTTTTTATATATTTTGAATGTATATAATTTTGTTCTATAAAATATAACTAATGATAAATTATATAAAAAATATTTCGTAAACAAAATCTTATAATGAGTAGTAGTAAAGAAGGAAGAAGAAGGACCACCACCATCCCTATTTCTTCTGCCGCCAAGCAGTAATGCTCGCATTGCTGTGTTCAAGGTATGGTTTCCGGTGAAATTACATGAGCCCATCAAACGTCTCAGGGTGGTAACACGCAAGTGATATCTATGATGTTGCATGTAGGCTACAGTAACCGCTTACTATCAAGTAGGCCACTTGGTTGCCAGTATAGTAGTATAAAAAAACTTGTTCTAATATATAAGATGCCGATCTCACGTCTCAAGTCTGTGAGTTCATGGCAGTTCTTATTATTGTTATTGTGAACTACGGAACACTTGTGAAACAAAATGGCGTACGCTTTGCTAGGAGCGCGCTCGTTCAATCTAACCACGGCTGCGCGGGTATTTTTTAATATACGAGCAAGCGTTTCTATTGAAACTGGTTTATGTAAGCTTTTTACTAAAATATGAAATTATTACATAAAGAATAATAGATTTATTGTCTGGTGGCATGCAAAAAGAGCAGTACAATATACTAATTAAAGCAAAGTTTTTGTATTCTTAGGTTTCCATTTTTCTGTTAGGTTAGTAGTAGGTACCTATTAATTATGTGATCATTGTTTTCTTATTCATTTTTTCTAAAAATTATTGTGTTAAAACCAAATGTTATAATTTGTGGACAACTAAAACTTTGTTAAGTATAAGTGAACTATTAGTGAAAAATGTTTAGGTTTAATCCTGTTCTATATTTTTAAGCATTACCATTCTCACATGATATAAACTGTTAGTTTTCCAAACATGTAAAAAAAAAAATAAAAAAAAAAAAATAACAATGATGTAAGAAACAAAACTTAAACTGGTATACAGAGTATAATCCTCAACTTTTCCTCACCTCGGAACTCTCAAAATTAATTTATGGTTACTATTTATGATTACATTAATTTTTGTTTCTATGGCAGTCTGTCTGTTTAGACAATTTTGAAAGAAATGATGGCATTCTTTTAAAATTTTCTAGGGGAATCTTCGACCTAATTACAAACCAACATCACCCTTCCATTTCAATCACTAACACTTGTGCCGAGACTACGAGTTGTATTGTTTAACTTATTTGTTAAACTGCCACCAAATTTACACAATAAACTCAAAATAACCCTTTTGTGCGCGTACGTAACAAAGTTTTGTAACCAGTTAAGTAGAAATAATTTTTTTTCTTACTTCGTAACCTGGTTACGAACTGAGAATTTTATTTTATGTTTCTGTTCTTACTTCGTATCTGGGTTACGAAGTAGAAATAGAAACACAAATTATAATTCTTTTGAAATAAAGTAAGTTCGTATGAGTCAGTGGCCAACTCTAGTGACTGAGTAAATAGGCCCTCTGAAAGCCTCCGTCATGGCGTAACAACTTTGAGCCGGGACCAACTGCCTCACGTGTCCTCCGAAGCACTGATGATACAGTGCTACTAGCAGTCAGGCAGTCACCCATTCAAACGGTGACCATGCGGCACAGTGCTTAACTTTTTTGATCTGTTATGAACAACTTAGCCACTTAAGCACCAAACGGGTTTTTTTGATCAACTATCATCAGTGTTGGTCGTCTAATGTTTCCACTGTTGGGACACTGATCTACTCTCGAGCAAGAGTGGTTGGTATAATACGCTGCGCGGACCCAATGCGAATTGGTAGTTGGCACATGACTTTTGGATTGTACACTCAAACAAAAGTTTCAACTCAAAAACTTATGCTCCTAATCTCTTATCCAATTTTAATCTACATTATCATTGATTGGATTAAAATACAAGAATTAATAAAAATAACAAATTATCGTTACGATTTTTCTTTTTCATATTGATGTTTAAAATGTCTACTAATACTAATTTATTTATTTTAATGTAATTATATCACTGCCTTTTATAAACTTAATTTGTGTTTTATTTTTTTATTCTAAAACAGGCCTCTAATTGAATTACCCGCGCGTAATTTATTTGACAATATTTACGCGAATTCATTAGTATTTATAACCCAATTATAATTAATGTCGTGGGCTTAACCAAGAGTGATAATAACAGGCTTGTTTGTAATATTGATGACGGAATATCACAGAGCATAAAACTATAATTAATTTAATGAGTTGTAAAATACATTGAACAACTTATGAAGGATAATCAAAGATTACTTAGCCAAGTTTGTTGCCTTAACCTTTTGAGGTTCAAACAACATTAAGTCGCCAGTTTTAAAGATACGTGGAGTTACAACACGTAAAAAGTTATTAATTTTAATATAAATTACCTTTTCTTAAAGTAAAGTATTAGAAAATAAGAGTAGTAGAGTTCCCTGTGATAGAGCTCGTCCGGGGAAGGACTACCACCATACCTATTTCTGCCGCAAAGCAGTAATGCTCGCATTGCTGTGTTCCGGTGTGAAGGGTATGGTTTCCGGTGAAATTACTGGCACATGAGGCTTTCGATCTTAGCCTCAAGGTGGCAACCCGCAAGTGATACCTCTGGTATTGCAAGCGTCTATAGGCTGCGGTAACCGCTTACCATCTTGTGGGCCGTACGCTTGGTTGCCACTTCAGTTGTATAAAAAAAAAAAAAAAAAAGTTTTAATTATAAAAACCTGCGTATTTTTTTTTGTAGATTTTTTTTTTTTTTAATGTAAGCTATGTTTTTGGGAAATAAGTTGTAATTTTTAGATTATGTGTCTTTAACTAGCTGACCCGGCGCGGTTTCGGCTAATTTTTGTCTTGAAATGTTTAGAGGGGTCCAGGAAAGGCTTAAACAGTAAGTTTAATATGAAAAATTAACGCGAGTGAAACCGCGCCGGGTCACTTGTATAAAATTTGAACAAAACTACAAGCTTTACCTTATTTTCTTTATAAAAATTTAATTCCCATTTCATGATACAATGTCTTAGTTAACTGTAGTTGGTAGCGCTCACGCCACGAGCTCATCTTCTCGTGATTATACGAATTAACTGAATTGCAGCATCCCGAGCGGGGTGAGGGTGGAGTGGGGGGAGCGGGGAAGGAAACAAAAATACCCGTACATATTATAGTTAGCTTTGTGTAACGACTTTCGGCTTTAATTAAAAATTGTAATGTTTTGTAGTATTCAGATTCCGATTTTTTTTTGAAAAAGGTTGTTTTTTTATTTGAATTTGATAAAATACACTGATACTTCATGAACTGCTCGAGTTATTTTTTTTTAAATAACTAATAAGCAAGCAAACCCGTAGGCAGCAGCTATACTTCTATCTATACCGGATGTAGTAAATGGGTTAAAATACATTACATACAAACCCATCTTCCAATTACATCGTATTCGAATAGAAATTCCAACAAACACGATAGCAGAGAACAAAATAAACCTGAAATTGATTTAAGTGGGACATAGCGCTGGTTGGGAAGCGTACACGCATTCTTGTTTCACAACTGTGTGGTACTGTCGAACGCAAAAATTATATAAAATAGGTAATAGAAAACAAAAAAAGCTAGGAACCCAGCCGAGTTTGTTGCCAGATTCTTCTAGGCGCACGGAACTGATGTTTACATATACGACGTTTACAATGATCATGTGATATAATTGAATGAATATATTTTTACTTTATTTTACAATGTATTATCATCTCATTAAATTGTTTTTTTTTTATATACCACAAGAGGCGACCAAGCGTACGGCCCACTTGATGGTAAGCTGTCACCGTTTTTGTGACCACTTCATAGGCGTGGTGGGCGAATGTCCGGTCGTGGAAACGAAAGGTTGCGGGTTTAATCCTTGCTACAGAGCAAATATTCCAAATACTTGCAGATCATGCAAATATCAAAAGGATTTTTAGACATTTTGTTTATAACCCCCTGCTGCGGGGGTTATCTAATGGGATTCGTATACTAAGCCATATTTTACCTATATTTTTTTTATAAATAAAAAAAAAACAGAAATGTTGGTTCATAGCCGTATTAAAAGACATCATCATCATCATTATGACAGCCTTCTAATTAAAAGACATATTAAAAGTAAATTAAAGTAAAAGTATAGAGTATTATATTATCTTATCGACTAGCATACGTGTATGTAAAATTTATAAAACTATAACTAGTGTCACGATAGCGTGGTCGTGGTAAAGTTTTCAATGAATTTCCTGAACACGACACCACTCGACCAGAGCCCGCCGTCACGTCAATATGCACCTTGTATAAAATCATTTACCATAACAATGCCAATAATTTGAATAAATATTAATACTTTTTGCGTGTGGAATATTATGTGGGCTAGCATTTTTTTCTTTTTTAAAGAACAGATTAGTACGTAAGTTATTAGTGCTTGGTGCAGTGGGCGAGTGCTTGGTTGAGAAGCAAGAGGTAGCGCGTTTGATCTCCGCTGCAGGACAAATGATTTGCAAATATTTGTTCTGGGTTCAGGCATAATAAAAAGTTTGTTTAGTTTAGGGCTAGATGGCACTGTGTAAAAATGTCCGCCAATACTTATGTACCTAATAAATTTTAAATTAAAATAAGTGTTTTATATATATATTTATAATTTAAATTAAAATAACCGTGGTTTTTTATTTTTAAAACGAAACTTTCATTCTAAACCGTGATCGATACAATCATTTATTGATATAGATATTAATAACGATCATTTTTATTAACTTTTGAAGGCGACTGTCTAATGTAGAACACGACGCTACAAAGACGTTACATTTTTGCGTTATCGACAGTTTGACGTTCGTTTACACGCATATACAATGTTATTTGCAAGCTTTGTTTTGTAAGACAAGTGTAATTTACTCTTCGAGGTGAGAACTAATAGAGTAGTCTAAGCCTTAGCTGGGTTGATCAAACTCGTAGACACTGTTTTCTGACAGTTTACTTAAATTTGATTTGATTACGGTTACCTTAATGGTATAAAAAAATTAAAATAACAAAGTCGTCGTCTGTCATTTCGTTTTTTCTTTAGTTAATGCCTGCCCTTGGAGCGCTCGTGACGTAGCTGGCGTGAAGTTGTTTTCGATCAACGAAGTTAAACACTGTTTCACGTAGTCACCATAGATGGGTGACCGCCAGTGGCAATTTAAACTGAGAGCTTCCGTTCTTCGGAGGGCAATAAGCAATCGGTCTCGGCTTTTTGAAACTTTAGGCTATGACAGAGGCCTTTGGGCGGCCTAAAAACTCTGTCATAACAGTTGGCCACTGGCTCATACGAACTTACTTACCTGCCCTTAGTCGAGAGGTAATTTCTCCGTCCCTATAAAGGTGGGCATTCATTACCCGCTATGTTACACATACACTACCCGACAGCCTAGACGTACGCACGCCTGTGGCAAAGTACAATTAATGTTACCAGTATCACAACACATTATTAATTTTATAAAAAAAAAAAGTATTAAGCAGACTTGTGTTGCTGACACAAAAACACCTTAGGTAGTAACAATAACGTGAAACTGGCGTAAATAAAATCTATAAGACGATTTAGGCCATGATACAAAGTTTATTATTTTATTAGATAACAATATTTAGAATTTAAAACACTTTGGTGCTTCACACTCCAAAATTAGTTTGTCTGTTAATTTTCTTTTTGGCATTTTCACAATCTTTACTATTCAATAATGTTTGATGACCGATCTGACGTGGCGGACGAAGGTCCGCCTGCAACGCAGGAAGTTGCGGGTTCGATTCCCGCCTTGGGACAAATGTTTGTACGATCTGCAAATACTTGTTCCGAGTGTTCTGGGTATGTCTAAGTACAAGAAAAAATATCTATCTATGTACTTAATTGTATTAAGTCACATTACACAAGCTCTGCTTTGCTTAAAGCTAGATGATGCTGGTGGATTATCCAGCATTATTTATAAATTTATTTATTTATTTATTTATCTAGATATAATTGATATACCGGGCTTCGAATTCTTTCCCCTCACTCACACAATCAAAATTCTATTATCTATTTTAAGATACTTACAGAATCCTATTTTCTTTATCTAATCCCTCCAAAGGAAAAAGCAGGATCTCTATAGGATCAATTTATTGTCCGTCTGTCTGTCAGTTTTATGTCATGTAATTGGTAGGCTACTGTTTACTGACTATACTATGCTACATGCTTGTCTTGACTGTACTTTGGAAATTAATTGGATACGGTCCGCAGAATGCTCTGGATATTTTAATGGATTTCAGAATAGGGAAACTAATTTGAAATGTGAAGTTATTAGTTTTAAATGTTATCTTCTTAGATAAAACTCAAGAACGGCTAGACTATTTTGGCTAATGTTGGTCTTGATATATATGTAGGAGTCCAGAGAAGGTTTAAACGGTGAGAAATTATGGAAAAATTGCGAAAAAAATAAGGCGAGTGAAACCGCGCCGGCTTTTTTTTTTTTTTTTTATACAACTGAAGTGGCAACCAAGCGTACGGCCCACAAGATGGTAAGCGGTTACCGCAGCCTATGGACGCTTGCAATACCAGAGGTATCACTCGCGGGTTGCCACCTTGAGGCTAAGATCGAAAGCCTCATGTGCCAGTAATTTCACCGGAAACCATACCCTTCACACCGGAACACAGCAATGCGAGCATTACTGCTTGGCGGCAGAAATAGGTATGGTGGTAGTCCTTCCCCGGACGAGCTCTATCACAGAGAACTCTACTACTCTTCTACTAGTTTAATATATTTTTAAATTCTGATAGGTAGGACTATAGGAGTATGTCTAAGTACCACCGCAGTGCGAAATATTCTGCCTTCAAACAGTAGTATGCAAACATTGGTCGTGGGGTCGTGGTAACATTGCTAAAAATAACCTTTAATGAAGCTTTTATGAATGTATGACTGTAAATTAGTTGCGTGACTTAATTAGTACTATCTGTATGAGACATCTTCTCATTTATGACTTACTAGCTGCTGCCCGTGGCTTCGTTTGCGTGGGACTCGGGAAGCGTACTTTATTTAATATTAATAATAATAATATTGCAAAAAGCAGCCGTTTTAAATACGTGCAGAATTGTCAGAAAATTTCTGCAAACTGAAATTTCTCAGGAAGTTCAACTTAGTACTGATGTGCACTTGGCTTAGGCCCGTGTACTTCAGTTAACCCCAGTTTAATAAAACCGAGTGGATTAAAATTTAAAAACACAGTAATAATAATATTAAAAAACGTTTTTTTTTTTTTAATATACCATTTCGAGTTGAAAAGTAGCTTATTCTATTCCCGGTTACTTATCTATGTTGTTTCAGTTCGTTCGTTCGTATGAGTCAGTGGCCAACTCTGGTGACAGAGTTTCTAGGCCGCCCGAAGGCCTCTTTTGATGAAGGACACTGGCCCACTCATGAGCTAGATTGATTGGGTCGCGGATCCAATGCAGATTGGTGGGTATCGTTCGAATTTTTAGTTCGTGGACATGCCAGTTTCTTCTCAATATTTTGATTTTTATTTTATATGAAAGGTAATTATTACCTTTAAGTTTGTCTGATATTTAGTGAAGATCTGATGAGGATCTTTTTTTTTTTTTATGTCACATGGTAATAATGTTCATTTTCTCTTCCTTATCAACCCATTTTATCACCCAAACTACCAGCTAGAACCTAAGTTAGTAACAAATAAAATGTACTATGATTGTAGTAATTAGGTACCTACATTTTTGGAACAATAAACTATTTCTTTCTTTCTTTCTAACTTTCATAACCACGTAAAATCAATAAATGTTTATTGTGGGTAAAATCAATAAATGTTTATTGATTTTACCCACAATTTTCAATTTCCTTATTTTATTTTAACTATTTTAGAGATGTACACTCGAGCCCACATAGAGTATCTCATAAAATATAACGCACATAATTATCTTTCAAAGTTTCAACAAGGAACCCGAGAAAATTGCTAAGCTTAAAAACCTGACATGAAAACCTCTCATCGTTTCGCTACGTACACTCGCGGACAAAACAATTGTGTACTAGGAATCATGTGGGGTCTATTCAGTTTTATGGATGGAAATATCTATGCTGACGCTCAGACAATCCTATGAGTAATGTTTTGAAATATGTATATTTTTATTTTAACTACCCAGCTGTAACTTTTTGACGTTTACTTGTATTTTTATTGTTAGAAATTGTATACCCGCTTTTACTCAAAACCTTAACATAGATATAGATATTATAATAATTTACCTTTACATTTACCTAATAGAATTACATTATATAATTATCTTTAAAGGTAAAATATATACATCCTTAATACATAAGCTAAATTAACGTTTATTAACAAAACTTTTGCACTTACCAATTTAAAAAACTTATTTTTTTTCTTTATTTTTCAGGTATGTTACTAAACTCTGACGAGTAAGTAATACAGCTTAAGTTCAGCACATAACCAATAAGTAAGTAAGTAGATTTTAGTCTTGTTTTTGTATTGTTTCACAGAGCCATAGCTATTAATAATGTATTTAGTATCCTACAACTTATCTGGTTCCCATAGTACAAGCTTTGCTTAGCTTGGGCCAAGATGGTACTGTTTAAAATATTCGCCAATATTTGCCTATTTTATAATATTAGTATTATAGACAAAAATCAGAAAGAATACTTAAATACTTGTGAAAAATACATAATACTATAATACTTATACACCCATGCACTAAACAAACATCTATGTTCATGCATGGCACACATTTTTGTCTTGGGTAAGAATCGAACCCACAATCTACAGGTTTATTACCAACTGAACTGTTACGCCCATAACAGTTATAACAAAAGTTGTTCGAATCCACAAAAAACTACGCAAAAAAACATTTTTAGTATTATGATTCCTGATACCCACCAAGTAATATCTACTTGACCCATTCTAACACAATTCTATTATCATTTTCATGTAGATAGGTACCGTTTACGCAGTCACGGTACACTCAGTGGCCGAGAAACGGGGTTAAATGAAGTCTTTACGATGGATTACAGATAATAAATACTTGTTATAACACTATACGGTGTAGGCTCTTAAACTTTTATAGGCTGGTGCGAACTCTGCCTTAGGTTTTGAGATAACAAGCGTTGAGAAATCGACTGGAAAACGCTTCGCTTGATATATCTGACCTAAATATCGCGCGAAATTCCCATGAAAATTAAGGTTCCATTTTTGTGTCCTCTAGTAAATTGGAAGACAAGCAGGAATAAATAAATCTACTATCTATTGACAGTTACAAATTCGCTAACAGATGCTTATAGTAGGTTTATAGATAAGGCTCTAATATTATTAACTATCTAATTGTTTTTTTTTTTAATATCCCAGCAGTGAGACGAAAAAGGTTAAAAATCACAAAACTGTGATTTTTCTATTCGTTTCTATATATATATTTTTTTATTTAAAAAAAAACAGCGATATATCAGTATTAACCAGTTACCTGGAAGGTTATGGTATTACACTACCATAACCTTCCGAGTTATGGTGGGCCCTTTTTAGAGCCACTAGCTTATAAGAACATACTTTAATATGAGTTTTACGATCTGAAATATATGAAACGGTAGATGGCAATGCTTTTCTAAGCTTATCCTACTTGGACATGACTCATAAGCCTTGGGATCTAGTCGTGAGTACAGGATGCTCTAAAAAGTAATGTCTTTATTAACTGACGACAAATGGAGGAGGTTCTAGTCAACGCCTATTAATAAACGATTTCAAAAAAGGTGGTTATCAAATTCGACTGTAGGTTTTTTGTATGTTTTTTACGCCATTTCTCCGCTAAATTTTGACAACTGATGTGGCGCAGCGGGCGCAGGTCCGCCTGCGATGCGGAGGTTGCGGGTTCGATTCCCGCCTCGGGTCAAATGTTTGTACGATCTACAAATATTTGTCCCGGGTGATCTGGGTATTTTATATTTTTAATAAAAAATATCTATCTATGTATTGTATTAAGTATATATCAGTCATCTAGTACACATAACACAGATCTGTTTAACAGCAGCTAGATGGTGGCTAGATGGTGCTGTGTGGATTGTCCAGCATTATTTATTTATTTAAATAAAAAATGATTTTGATTATTCTTTTTATAAAAAAACCTGTCAATAACTACATCGACACGTAGTTCATAGTACTTTATTAATAACTACTTAAGTTCCACGTCATTACATTACCACATTCTGCTGATTTTTTTTTATCTTGAAGTTTTGCTTTTTTCTAAAAAAATAATTATTTCTTCATTACATTTCAGCAGCTT
Source organism: Colostygia pectinataria (assembly GCA_951394395.1). Lineage (NCBI taxonomy): Eukaryota > Metazoa > Arthropoda > Insecta > Lepidoptera > Geometridae > Colostygia > Colostygia pectinataria. Next base: position 11,504,530 of record OX596355.1, read on the forward strand.
GCTAAGTATTATATTTCTTTGTCATTTGTATGATAATTAACAAAAACGATGATAGATTTGAAAGGCAGACTAACAGAGGCTTAAGTACTTTTATAAATAAGGCCTTGGGTGTTTTTTTTATGTCAGCAAGTGACAAGACGACCTAAAAGGCAATTCTAGTACATTCGCATCGAAACGTTTTTTTTTATGCAACTGAAGCTGCAACCTAGCGTACGGCCCACAAGATGGTAAGCGGTTACCGCAGCCTATAGACGCTTGCAATACCAGAGGTATCACTCGCGGGTTGCCACGTTGAGGCTGAGATCGAAAGCCTCATGTGCCAGTAATTTCACCGGAACACAGCAATGCGAGCATTACTGCTTGGCGGCAGAAATAGGTATGGTGGTAGTCCTTCCCCGGACGAGCTCTATCACAGAGAACTCTACTACTCTTAGCTCGTAGCTCTCTAGGTTGTTCATAACAGATCAATAAAGTTAAGCACTGTTTCGCGTACTCACCATTTGAATGGGTGACTGACAGTGGCTATTCCAACTGAGCGTTTCCTTGCTTCGGAAGGCACGTAGAACAGTCGGTCCCGGTTTTTTAAACTGAATATAATGTGAAGGCCTCAAAATGTGAAGCGCCACGCCTGACTAGTATGTTAGTTGCAGTGCCTCCTAATACTTCAAGCTTCATAGTACTTCGTGACACTGCACTGGGGTCTCCCTAATTATTAAATCTCAAAGCTAAACAGAGTAATGCTTGCACACTACTGCTTAGACTGGCTTAGAGGCACAATATCTGAAGATTAATTAAACTCTAAACTAAAATTTGATTCAAACTCAAATCAATTGTGTATGCGTTGATGACTCACACCTAAGGCAGAACAGCTTTACATGCCCTTTGCAGCACGTAAGTATTCAGGTGTTAATTTACCAAGATATCTAGGAAGGAATGAAATCATACCCGTTTAATTTCTACGGTGATAAAATCACGATTGCTTCTTCAAACTACAAGTACCGAAGAGCACCATTTCATGACAAGTCGTAAGTTACGTTTCAAATCCTACCGTACAGAGGTCATTCGCGAACTAAGGTCAGGCAAATAGCGTCTGTATCGTTATGATTATAGCTTTCTGCGTAGCGCCCGGTGAACAGTTTATGAGTAGAGCTTTGACAGGATTGTGGGCTTCCACATGTGATCACAAACAGCACGCTTGAAATAAACTTTTATGGGGCGAACTTATCTACATAGTAGCTAAGACATAACATTGCACACTATAGAATTTGTAGCCGCTATGACAGAGTTTTTTATGAATACAAACTGTCTGTCATAGCGGCTTGCTAAGTTTTGACAGACACATTAGCTGACAGTTATTCTACCTCCAAGCAGCTGTAGCAGGAGAAATTACTGGGCGAAAGAGACTTAACAACAATGTCTCGGGTGATAAGCGCAGTGCAGTGCCACGCAAACACTTAAAAACTTTAAGCTTTGAGTGGCACTGCATCTGTAATAGTCAGGCGTGGTGCTTAACATCAGGTGGGCGCCTTTATTGTCTTGACACTTGCTGACATAAAAAAAAAAAAGTTATACTACGTTTATGAATAAGCCCTGGTTAGGAATGAAGCGACCGAAGTACGGTAGATATAGATTCACAAGTCAAAGTTTGTCAAGCATGTAAGTCAAAGTATGCCAGCGTAAAAAATAGGAGCGCTCGTGACGTAGCTGGCTAAGTTGTTCATAACAGATCAACGAAGTTAAGCACTGTTCCGCGCGTACTCATCATTTGGATTGCTGACCGCCAGTGGCAATTTCAACTGAGCGCTCCCGTGCGTCGGAGGCACGTTCAGCAGTCGGCCCCGGCTTTTTCAAAGTTGTTAGACCATGACAGAGGCCTTCGGGCGGCCTAGAAACTTTGTCACCAGAGTTGGCCACTGACTCATACGAACTTACTTACTTAGCGTAAAAAATATTGAGACTATTCTCAATGTCTTTGACGCTGACAAAAACATAATCTTAAATTCCTTCAAGCACCTCCTGGCTACAGCTACAAGGGCATAAGCGAACAAATATTGTAATCGACCTCCTAAAATTTGAATACAATCGCTCTCAAATCGTGGCCGATCGGACGTTGTAAGTCGCAGAAAAAGCTAATTTATTTTATGCGGTGGGTCGTAGCTTAGACAACTGTGCTTTAGGAAATAAGTAATATAATTCTGTGCAGTTTTACTTCAAACACCTGACAATTTTTATTTTTAATTTTTAATTAAATTTTTATTTTTATTTTACTTTACTTAAAATATTCCTACTCTGTAAACTTATAAGTACCTATATACCTACTAATTTAATTTTTTCTTTAGAAACAAAAACGTGAAAACTCTTCCCCCATGGAACATTAATATATCTCAGTTATGGAGGTGGGCGTTGTTAGCTGCAACACAGTTTTTAACTTATGCAGCTTTCATCGTTTTCTTTTAATTGTTACTAATGAGCCTTGTACACTGTTCCGAAATAAACTATTTTGAATTAAAAAATAATAATAATAATAATTGAGCGGCCTATCGAAGGATAACCTGACCAACAAACTGGCTGCTAAACATTTTTTTTTTTATTATTCATTATTTAGATTTAAAATCATATACTAGGTAGTATATTATGATACTTTATGATAAAATTATATACTTATATTGGACAGCGAAAGAAGGCTTATATTATTATTTATTATGATTACTTCAAACACCTGACAATTATTGGGGAAAAGTACTAATGACTGAATTCCCGCACTTTAAAACCCCCATAATTATTATCTCGTTTGTTAATCTCACTAAAACATAAGAACGGCTAGACCGATTTGGCTAATTCTAATTTTGAAATATTTCTGGGAGTCCTAGAAAAGTTTGAATAGGAAGAAAATATGGAAATTGCCAGAAAAATAACGCGAGTGAAACCGCGCCGGGTCTACTAGTAAATAAATAAATTAAAATCTGTATATGTCGAGTAACTTTTTTGACTCATAAAAGTAACATTATTAAATATTTGTAAAGACAGTAAAATAGAAATTAATAAAAGACATTCACACTTAAACTTAAACCTTCCCTGGACTCCTACAAATATTTCAAGAACCAAATAAGCCAAATCGGTCCAGCCGTTGTCGAGTTTTAGCGAGCCTAACGCACAACAATACATTTTTATATACAAGAAGATATAAGACGAAGATAGTTCCCTCCCTCCCTCTTGTAAATTTGCAGGAAAACGATGCAAGGATCAAAAGTTTCCTGGAAGACGTTTAAGTTTAGTTTGTCTCTAAGCTAAAGTTGTGTAGTAGGAATATGCAAATGCTGACGTTATCAAACCCCCCGCCTGGCCCGGTTTATGACAGACACGCCACAACGTTTGATTTTATACGTACACAAGGTTGTGACTCTTGGACGAACTAACTTGTGGACTTAGTAATAGAAGGTTATCGATTCGAGATTTTAAAAAAAAGTAGTTCCGATTGCTTTGACAGATGGCGCAATCTGCTCTACTGCCATACTGGGAAAGGTTATCAAAACAAGAAAAAAGTTGGTAACTCCGTTTTCGTTTCGTCTCATGTCAAGCAGAAAGTTGTGGGTTCATGTCCTGCTTAAGGCAAAATAATTCAACTCCAGTACGACCAAAGTTAATGTACTACGTAGTACGTACTATGACTTTGACACCAGCCAGAGGTATGACAGACAGTGACAGCAGGAGCAACCAATGTTGAATTCCCTACACAATCACCATAGCTCGCCAAACGTAGTGCTTACATTCTCTTGGGCTCGCCAGTTGAGCTACCGCCATCTAAATAGACAGCTTTTTTTTTAAATAACTTGAGACGAAAACTTCTCATTATTTAATATCTTTATTAAACAAAATAAAATATGTACATAATTAATGCCGCGTTATATTTAAATTATATTTTAGTTTTATCTAAGCAGAAAATCCTACATAAGTTAAGAGTTTTCGATTAAATACATTTTTTTGCAACAGTTATACTTAAGACGTAGTCGCACAATGCGAAAATTAAGAAATAAATACTAATTAAAAAACATGGAATTCACGTGCACAGGGTTCAAAATGTATGAAGGCCGGCTGCTGACGCACTTACCGATTATGATAAAAAAGTTTACTCCTATTTCTACTCTTTTGATGATGCCAAAATATATTATCAATTGACTTCATCTTGCATGCTTGCATCTTGCATTAATATAAGTTAATTAAATCTGCTGTAAACGCTATTTTTCTAAAAACCTCGGAGTATGGTGCCAATTCTTGCACCCCTCGGAATAAGGTGCCTTTACCTTACAGGGTGTCGAGTCCAAGGGCGGTTAGTCTAACTGTGATTCATCCTGTGTTTATGTAACTACATGGTAGGGTAGGTGCGACATGGTTGCAAATGACAACAACTCGCTTTAATTCCCTAACGTTCTTGGAAAGCTGAGACCGTCATCTGACGGCTCGGTTTATCTCGGCTAAACTTTTCAGCAAGACTTTTGGTAGGTACCAGTACCACAGCAACGCTAGATATCCTGCCTCTAAAAAGTATAATTGAAATTGGATCTTTAATACGTAGATAATCAAATAGCACTTATTTTTATAAAGTTTGCCTAAAATAAAAAATCTCGATTAAAAAAAAATCTTTAAAGTCATAAAACCTGTATGCCAAATTTATTTCAGCTTTAAACATGACCTGTAAAGGAGGCCAATACACTGACAGACGAAAACAGTTACCTGACTTGAAGAAGAAAGCTTGGCTCGCTTCGCTCGCACAGTCGTTGATATACTAATCTGACGTTTGCAAAATGATAATGCAATATTATTTAAGCTTGTGGTAGAGGCCTCTTGGGTCATCCCGCCACACTCTGGGTCTACCGCGATGACGTCTTATCCTTGGTGGCCTACTCTATAACAAAAAAAAATTTAGTATGACGGCAGCAGTTATTCTGAAACGAATACCGTATCGCCTACATGCCCCCCCGCTGGGTTGTTGAAGGGATTTATACAGAACCCACCTGATATATCCCTGAAACTGAGATGGAAGATTCAAATCTAGGTTTCTGCAGACTTGCGCCCACGTTGATTTGAAGCCCATTTCATCAAAGCCTCAAGTAATTGCTAGATGTCTGTAGGAATGCATACTGTACTATTTTAAATGATAGATATTATGTTGGTACCTATACTTGTTTAGATATCTCACAGTATATTTTTATTTTATTATATTTTGAAAAATTATATAATACTTAATTTATTATGTAAACTTTATTCCAAGGAATTAAAATTTCCATGCAATGGATGACTGCCCCATATTTATAATACCTTAAAACTAAATAGCACACTATTATTATAATAATATTATTATCAAACGAATATTATACATATTATTATTGTATCTGAGTAGGTATAATTAATGTAATGCATATATTATAATTAATGTAATGCATATATTATAATGCACAATTAATGTTTATCAAAGTGCTCAAAAAAGAACCAGTTTTATAACGTACATAAAACGTAGAATCATGCAATAAAAATAACCATTAGTCCTCTCATACAACATACATTCAAACATACCATTAGGTATCGCCTATCTAGTTTAATGCAACGACAAATAGCATCGTACCACTTCCTACTATAGTGCTGCGCAACTTAAAGGTACCGTAAACTTAAAATTAAGCTGCCTGAGGTAGGTTTAATAAAATCTTTATTACACAAGCAAAGCATTACGATCTATTCTAGCTAGTAAAGATACGTCAACCAAGTTTGTTCTTTATAAGTCAGCTTAAATGTGTTACACCGTTGCGTTGATCAGCCTTATTCCGTGAGCATTAGGCTTTTACGAAATTAAATCATTGATTTGCTAGAAGTATTGTATAAATACCTATAGCTACATTATAGGTATTTATACAAACCTAAGTATTGGTGTCACACACTTCAATGTATAACTCGTCATGAAAAAATATAGCATTGGTAAGTTGTGTTCGTTAAACTGCATGTTACAATTAAAACTTATCATATACAACAACAATAAACGTTTATTGTTATAATTTAGTTAAATCATTACTACTAACAATTTTAACTCAACTAATTTCAAAAATATTTTTAACTATATTATTACGGAAGCAAATTTTGTTTAATATCTCATAAAATGTTGCGTTCAAGTGATCTCTAAACTGTGACATACTGTTAACCCTGTCGCCTGCCCGATTAATGGCTCATGTAGTTGACAATGTGTAGGCAATATTATACACAGGCATAATGACAATATGCATGCATTATTATGCATACTATTCATGGTATTCTATGTGTAGTTATTTCAAGTTGTTTGTTCTTGCTTGAAGCTATATTTCCTAGCGCTTTTCACGAGACTTTTGGCAAAAAGAAATTTATTTTATGTTGGTGAATGGCTGTCAAGTTGTATGTCTGATGTTAAGAACCACACCTGACCCTAATAAAAATAATAAAAATGAGAACATTAACATGTGAAAATAAACAAATTAATTTAATTACCTATCAGCATTGCCATTCAACGGGCAATGCAGTCCTGTCATGTCCAATGATCTCTGGCCAAAATTAACAACAGAGTGGGCCCGCAATGACGGAAGACGACATCGTGGCAGACCCAGACTTAAATGGCGGGATGACCTGGACACATTTGATAAGGATTGGTCCTTTAAAGCACATGACCGTACTACATGGAAGGGGAATGGGGAGGCCTTTGCCCTGCAGTGGGATGATATAGGTTAATAATAATAATTATTATTATTATATTTGGACACCATTTTTATATGACCAAAATGCACCATCTTAAAACCAGTTCTAGACGGTGTTTAAAATCACTATCTACACATCAACAAAGTCACTTTTTCCTACAAATCTTAATAAATAGTACTCATTTAACGACTATATTTATTCCTAAGCCTCTAAGCGAAGAACTGTATTTTTACGAGTTTTTTACGACGGAAACGCCTCCGTGCGACAAAGGTCGAAAACTCGATGCAACAAACTTACGCTATGCTTTTATAACTGGGCCGTTACTACGCTAGTTTTGAACGGAAACGTTCATAAGCTTCACTTAGTTTCAGTACAGTGGCCTTCAAAGCTCAACACAGTAATGCTTGCACACTACCACACCCCGGACACTCTCAATAAAATGTATGTAGCAAGCGCGTCGCACGCAATCACCATGTGTGAGTGTCATAGTTGGTTCCACACAACTATAGCAAGAGCGAGATAGCACACTTTCACTCGCACTGGCATGCGCGCGTTTGACCTACACAAAATCAAAATAAACGCGTGCCTTAAGCCCTTAGCTTCAGTGCCGGCGAAAGGTGCCGCGTTGTGCCAGCAAACTCGCGACCGGGGTGGGGTAAGTAAAACTGGTGGGTGGTTTGGAGATTATCTGGCACTGCGGTGGTACCAAGACGAACTCAGCTCACTCACTCAGTCTTACTGCCTCATCACTACAGAAGTAATCACACAGTTACAGTCTTATGCCCTTATTCATAAGATAGACTGTCATTTTAATCGTCTTTAAAATGTATAAGAGTAGTAGAGTTCTTTGTGATAAAGCTCGTCCGGGGAAGTATTATCTATTTCTGCCACCACGCAGTAATTCTTGGCATTGCTGTGTTCTGATTCGAAGGGTATATGCAAGCACATGAGACTTTACTAGAGTAAGCTTAAGTAAAAAAAAACATGTAAAGGACATACAAAGTGGTTGATAGATTTGAAAGACACATTAACTAACAGAGGTTTACTGTTCGTTTATGAATAAGGCTCACAATGTTTTAATAATAACTCAAAGGTTCTACGCAGTTCTTTTAACTGCAGTCACACATTGTACCTCTTTGTCACAACCACATAAGTAAAAAGGCACATTTAAATGAAGGTGTTGAAACCACAATACTTTACAGGAATTTCGCCTTTATAGTCACACTGGTAAAAGATAATTTGACGCAAGCGGTTTATAGTTATGCCGTGTCATTATTACTTATCAGTGGTACTTCCCGCGACTTTGTTCGTGTTATTTTCTGACATAATTTGAACCCCCGATGTCCCGTTATAATAAAAATATTTTTTTCTTTTTTTTCGCACCATCACCAAGCCACAGTACTCTCCCGACAGAAAGACTTCTTGAGTTATTTGGTCTACATTTGGGTGTGAGTTCACACCCTCTTGTCTCAGTAGATCGGTTGTTTTGTTCAGTTTCGGACTACTGACACTAAAAAAGTCTCATTAATTCCGCTGTGAAGTCTAACCGAACTATTGAGTCTTTTTCTGAAGTTCTGTTAATTAATATTTATTACAAATATTATCAGCAAGATGGTTTTTGCTCAAAAGTAAGCAAGTATAAATCTGTGGCCAACTCTGGTGGCAGTGTTTCTAGGCCGCCCGAAAGCCTTTGCCATGGTCTCATCATGACAGCCTTCTAATGTTCCCACTGCTGGGACACTGGCCTACTCTCAAGCGAGAGTGATTGGGTCATAACCACAACGTGGACCCAATGCGAATTGTTGGCACAAGCCTTTCGAATTTAGTTCTTGGACAAGGTTTCCTCACGATGTTTTTCTTCATCGTATGAAAATACTGGCATTGCGCAATTTTTAAATAGAAAAAAAAAATTGCATGACCTCAGGGTTGGAAGGCGTTGTTACTACCACTAGACCACCAGTGTTCTCATGCCATAGCCTAACAACTTTGAAAAAGCCGGTACCAACTGCTTAACGTGCCCTCCAAAGCACGGGAGCGCTTAGTTAAAATTGACACTGGGGGTCTGTTTTTTCTTTATTCGGAGTCAACGATAACACACATCTTCGTTCTTCCGTTGCAAAGGAAACGCGGCGAGCATGCTTGTTGCGCGCAGCACCGTATTCACAGGACACCGTCATCACGCGACACCAGCATTCCTTATAGACAGAACTTGCAGGCTTAGCATTATTACATAAAAGAACCAATGCTTCATTATTCAATCAAATGATAAATATAAGGTAGCATTTCAAGAATGTCCTCATCTGCATAAGCCCAGTCTGGTTACTTTACAAATGCATATTTATCAGGAAATTAGCATCGGTGCAGACGTTAATAGTTGCAGAAAACTCTTACTAATTACACCTTAATTAGTTGATATAAGGTCGAGAATTGCTGCAGCTCTTTTTATATCTAACTAGTTCTATCAGAGACGCTCGGCAGTTATGGCAAGTACTGGCTGTGAGAAAAGTGGTTCTTTTAAACTCTACTTTGTGTCGAAAGATTGCGGAATTATCAATACTCTACAGTAACATCATAATATACTTTTATTTTGTTTAATTACGCCGCACTAAGATTTTTACAATCTTTTTTTTTGAAATAGGTATTTTTATCAAAGATAAAAGAGATAGCAGAACTTTTCAATTTACAAACAAACAACAATTTTTTTGTTTAAATTCGATATTATATGTTCTTGATTATAAGACAAAATATTGTTATCTAAAAAAATTCTCTATTATTAAAATTTGTTGACCTTCTGTTGGGAAACATTATGAGACTGCACAATATCATAGCGTTAAGTAATGTACTTATCTGGTAAGTTAAAGTTTTTTTTCTATAAAACATGCTGTTTTTGTACACGACTGTACATCGGGGCTTTGATCGCAAACAGACGACATCCATATCCAATATTTATTAATATGAACATCGTTGCTTATTTAAGTTATCGGTAGATATATTATTAAAAACTCGTACGTTTAATTTATTTTTAAATTATTATTAGCTCATTTGTAACAGATAAAATCCAAAACACATTATAATAAAAAAAAAAAAACAATGTTACTACGAATAAAATAAAAGTTATAAATTAAAGTACTCAAAAAAAAAAAAAAATTTAGGTAAAGATTTTAATACAAATTTCAAAAATATTTTTGAACTAGCGGAACTTGCACTTAAAATCTTGATACATCTAAATATTACAACTTATTTCCTAATATAATGCAACACATCAAAGAATTTATTTACAATATTTTTACATATAGGTATTGTTGAATATCATCAAAAACAACTGGCAACCCTAGTCTGACGGGTAAACAACGCCTCAAACCGCTCCGTCTGAATTTATGTGATTTAACGCTAAAAATCGGTTGAAATTGCTTTAAACTTGTACATTTTGAATCAATTGTGTTCAGGGTGCTCGGATAATACAGTTTTTCACCCAAAAAGTGCGAAATTAGATGCCATTCTGGAGTTAATTTATTAGTGCACCGAAGCAAGTTCCAGTTTGATCAATAAAGCTTGAAGTCAAGCTCTGTGCATGTGCAGCGGACATTCACCGGTATTGCGTTAGCGTAAAGGGCTGTTTTTGCGTGAAGTTTTTGAGCGCTAATAACGGAGTGACGCTGTGACGTCACAACACAAGAAAGAATCCACGTCTGGAAAGTTCGCTGAAGTTGCAATAAATTCTCAAAATCAAATACAAAATACAACTTATTCTGTCATATCTTGGTTACTAAAACACACAGAAATGAAGTGCGCTAAATGTCTGAAGTCTACGAAGGAAGCAAACTCGATTCGTTGTACCGGTACTGCGTGCGAGAGGATATTTTGCTCGCTCTGTATAAGCCAATCTTCTTTTACAGTGGATAGGAAAAAGTCTTGGAAATGTCCCGACTGCTGTGCGGCATTGAAAAAGAGTGTAGACAATACTCTTACTCCGGATAGATCAGGAACCGAGACTCTGAACCTTCCTACACGTGGGCAGAGCGATTCTTCGTTGGAAAACTGTGGTCCGGGAATGAAAGAACTCACTGAGCAGCTGAAAAAAGTTACTACAAAACTAGAGGAGGTTACTCAGTCTCTTAATTACTCTCAAGAACGCATGGATGAGTTAGTAGCCACCATAAAATCCAACGATTCTCGTATGAAATACCTGGAAAAAAGAGACCAAGAACTAACAGCTTTAAAAGCGACAGTGTCTCAGATGCAGAGTGAGCAGAACGCGCAGGCCCAACAAAGGCTCCTGAATGAAATAGAATTGGTTGGTATACCAGAAACCCCATCAGAAAACTTACAGCATATGGTGCAAGTGGCAGCTCGGAAGCTGGGTGTCGATATTGTGGAAAGCGATTTAGATTGGATAACTAGGGTTGGCCCTCGTCGCCCAATAGGGCCGTCAAGCATTCCTGATAGTATTAGCAAGATGCCGCGCACAGTAGTTGTGCGCTTGCTGCGTAGAACCAAGCGTGACCAGCTGCTGAAAGCAGCCAAGCTGCGGAAAAACATTAACAGTTCTGACCTGGAGGTGCCTGGCTCTCCGATGAAGGTATTCCTTAACGAGAGGCTTACCAAAGAGAACAGAATTCTCTTTCGCGATGCAAGAATCAGAGCTAAGAAGGAAGGCTATGCCTTCTGTTGGTGTCACCAAGGGGCAATATATGTCAGACAGTGTGAGGGAAAAGCGGCTGTGCTTCTGCGCGCTCAGAAGGATCTGGACCGGGTGTTTGTCAACACATCAAATCTTGACACAGTCTGAAGTAGTCTCTGTCCATCCTGGTGACTCTGTGTGTTTGCGTCTGTGGTTCTATATCACTCTATTTCTAGATGTTAAGTGTCTATCCGTACCTTATTATTTTTTTGTGTCTTACCTTTTTAAAATATTGTGCTTACATTCTAACCAAACAGGTGGTGGCCGCGGCGACTGTACTATGCTGATGTGTCATAATATTATGTGTATCAAAACAATTAAATGTAATTCAAAGATATTATGTCAGAGGGTAATAACTTATTACAATGCTTGTAAGTGATAATATTGGAGATGACTTGGATAATGTGTTAAGTATTAACTGTCAAACTTTAAACGTACCCGAGCGATGTAAGGACTTGTTAGTGGACGAACTAAATTTTAGAATAGTTACATACAATATAAGAAGTATATCTAAAAACTTTAACCAATTTCAGGTATTTTTGTCTCGGCTTGGTGTGACCAGTGATTTAATTATACTTACTGAGTGCTGGCTCAGTGAAACAACAATAATTCCTCATTTGTCAGGTTATAGTGCACACCAAACAACAAGAATCAACAATCAGAATGGTGGCGTAGTTATCTACATTAAATCAGCTCTGAATGCCCTTGTATTGGAACCAATGTTAAGGGAGGCTGATTGTCTACAGGTAAAAATATCTAAATCTTTGACAATTCTAGGAATATACCGCTCACCTTCCTTTAGAACCCTGGAACCCTTTTTAACCTCACTGGATGCTCACATTTCTAGCTTAGGAAGTCTACCGGTCATTGTCGCAGGTGACATAAACATAAATATTTTGGATAATTCACCGAATGCAAACAGTCTAGAGTACATGTGTCTTATGGCTGAAGGTGGCTTTATCCCTGCTATCACTGCACCAACAAGGGATACTACTTGCATAGACCATATTTATGTCAAGGGTAAGTGTCCCTCCTCATGCGTTGGAGTAGTATGCAAGACTGACATAACTGACCATGATGTAGTGATGCTAGGGATAAATTTAAGTAAAGGCAGTAATGGGAGGCCTAGTCGCTTTACGTTAAAAAGAGATATTGAGGCTATTAAATGTGAACTTCAGAATATTAACTGGACAGATTATTTGTATCATCCAAGTGGTGACACCAGTGAGGTTACTAAGGTTTTCACTAAGCTGCTTATGGATGTGTTAGATAAGCACACTAGAAAGGTTAAAATCTCGAGGTCGAAATACAATTTAAAACCTTGGATCACGCCGGGTCTCATGCGATGCATGCGCCAACGTGATAAACTTCATCTTCAAGCTAAGCATGACCCAAATAATGCAATCGCTCAGCTTACATACACTCGATACCGAAACTTCTTTATTGACCTATTACGTAAATTAAAAACCAATTATGAAAATGTAGAATTACAGGCACATAAAGATAACCCTAAAAAATTGTGGAGAACTATAAAGAACGTTTGCAACTTAAACACTACAAATAATGAAATTTCTGAGCTGTTATGCCTTGAAGGTAGCAGCAATGAGTTAGAATCCCTTGATCTGTGCAATACTCACTTCTCTAGCATAGGTCAACAGCTTGCTAGTAATATTTTACAGGACTTGTCTCACACTGAGCAGGAACTAGCTAACTTGGTAAGAATCAGACATGCGCCAGCTGACTCTTTCTTTTTACAGCCTACAGATGTTTGCGAAGTAAATGACCTTATAATGAATCTTGCTAATGAGAAAGCACCAGGGATAGACGGTATAAGTAACTCTCTCTTAAAAAGTCTTAAAGAAGTGTTAATTGAACCACTTACCTTTATTTTTAATCATAGTATGGTAACTGGAGTTTTTCCGGATGCATGGAAAATGGCGTTAGTATCACCCATACATAAAAGCGGTCGTAAAGACAAGCCTGACAACTATAGGCCAATCTCTCTTCTTTGTGTCTTCTCGAAGTTGCTAGAGAAGCTTGTAAACAATAGGCTTATTAAATTCCTAGACAAGCATAGTTTAATCTCTGATAAGCAATTCGGTTTCCGCAAGGGAAAGTCGACCGAACATACGGTGTCTTTACTAACAGATATAGTGTCGTCACATTTAGATCGGAAACAGTGTTGTATTGGCGTATTCTTAGATTTGGCGAAAGCCTTCGACACTGTCTCCGCTCCGATCCTTTTGAGAAAATTGGAGGGCATGGGGGTACGTGGTTCCGCCTTAAATTGGTTCAATAGCTACCTAACGGAGCGGAGGCAGTGTGTGAGGGTTGGAACCACTAGGAGTGGATCTCAGACATCCCATTTCGGCGTCCCCCAAGGTAGTATCCTAGGGCCCACGTTATTTATACTTTATATTAATGATATCCATGAACTTTCTCTTAAAAATGCGGACATTCTATGTTACGCTGACGATACAGCACTACTGTTTAATGGGCCTACTTGGTATGATGCTTCTGTTGCAGCGGAAGAGGGATTGTCTGTGATTCAAAGTTGGCTGAAAAACAACCTCTTAACACTAAATACAAAAAAAACCGTCTACACCTGTTTTCATAAAACTTCAAAGACTGCGCCACCGACCTCGTTACCTCTTTTGAAGATACACTCCTGTGGGGGTATAAATAGCACTGCGTGCACATGTGAGGAACTCACTAAAGCTAAAGTTATTAAATATCTTGGAGTCTTAGTCGACGATAACCTTTCTTTCAAAATGCACATTCACAATCTGTCTGGTAGAGTACGAAAGGTCGTGCATGTGATGAAGGAACTACGTGATGTAGCTAACACTGATACCCTTAAATCAGTGTATTTTGCTCTGTGTCAATCTTTACTAATGTATTGCATCACCTGTTGGGGATCTGCTGCTAAAACCGTTATTATACAATCCGAAAGGGCACAACGTTCCGTTTTAAAAATAATGTTGAAAAAACCGCGCAGATATCCAACAGTAGATGTTTACAAGGATAGTGGCGTTTTGACTGTTCGTCAATTGTTCATTTTGAAGGTATTTTTGTCCATGCATCGAAATGTTCTGTCCTCTGATAACCTTGAAGACCTATTAAGGCGTAGAGTTTTTAAGCTTTCGAATACCCAAGTCCTTACATCGTTCGCTCAACGTTTCGGTGAATATATCAAAACTCAAATCTACAATAATGTTGTTAAACACTGTGATACACAAATAAAATGTTTATCCGTGCGCCAAGCAAAACCTATAGTGAGAGAATGGCTCTTGACACTTAGCTATGATAGAACAGAAAACATGTTTTTTGGAGGTGCAATGTGATACCTACTAAAAACTTATTATTGAAAAACGTATATAAGTACCAATATAATATAATTTTTAACTTATTAAATCTACTCACCTATTAGTCACATTATATAAACTCTTATACTTACTACTTTAGAAAAAAAATTGTCATTATATAAAGTCATACAATAGTTAAACTCAATAAAAATTATACTAATGTCAGACTAGGTAATACTTACCGTAAACTATATAATCGTACGTTGGTTCCCACGATTCAGGCTTAGCCTAGTGTGGGGATCATAAGACATCACCCTATTTTTATAACAGTTTCTGCATGTATACATACTATAGTTTTGGATATCCCATTGTTGTACCTACCTAGTTGTATGTTGTTCCTTTTATGATGTATTATGCAGTAATAAACACTTTTTTCATTTTTCATTTTTTTTCATCGGTCTATCAAGTGGGGGTCCGTTTTATATATAGTTTTTCTGTTTGCGGACGCCATTTAATAATCCGTTATCGAATAACGAGCTTTAAATAGTAAATATTAATATATAGATAGGTAATCTAAATCATTCTCATCCTATCTTAATATTAATTTAAAACTATTATTACTTATTCTGAGCTTGTGACGAGAATATAATATTACGTATTGTAGGTTTCAAGTTCCAATAATAACTTTATTCAAAGATCAATTTCCAAAAATAAAACATCTGAAGGCGTTGAAGTGACATTAACACGATGCTAATTAAAGACGTAATACCACATACAACGATCAATTTAGAACAACCAACACTCTTTCAACTCAAAATAGACCTAATCTCTTTGACTTAAGAACTAAATTACATAGCCATGTTACTATATCACTGTGTCTCGGATATCAATCGGGCGTATATATCAAAAGCTAACTTGCTAAGCAGCTTTTAAAGTTTAAAGTTGAATGGTATCGGTTTTGTCTCATCGCTGCTTGACAGTGACCACCGATTGAGCGATCCGATGGGACAGTAATCGATAAGAGATCGAGAGGATATCTGGAACGATTCGTCTCGTTATTCCTGACGTTGATTATTTGAGATAAGAGTGACCATGAAAGTACGATTGAAATAGAATCGAAAATAGTTCATAGATACCTAGTTCCCACGAATCAAACTGAAAAAAAAAAAACAGATACGTATGTTATCTCGAAAAGAATTCGTTCTACAATAATATATATAAAAATGAGTTTATTTAAAGCCAACTTTCAGATTTTAGTTACAAAAATATTAAGATTAATTTTGGAAAAGTTTTTTTTTTGATTGAAATTATAATCATTCAAAATTAATATATATTATTATTTTGGGACACTCTTTTATATGTAAAAAAAAGCTTTTATTTAATTAAATTTAAGTATCAATGGCATAGGACCGCGTTAGGTAGAGGGATGAGAGGGAAGCTTTTACCATGATTCCGAATTCAAAACGTCTACTTACTAGCTCAGATTACTAGCTAACTTATTAAAAAACTTAAAGAATTCCATTACTTATAGTATTTTTTTGTAAACATTGTTGGAAATTTCAAAGTGATCCTGTGGCGACCTCTTTCATCAAAGACTATTTCTATCGTCACGACAAAAAAACACAATTTTTTTTTACAACAAGTAAGTCGAGCCAAGTCACAGAATAGATATTAGTTGGTACTACGGCCAAGTGACAGTCTTTTTATTAGTAAATAAATAAATAAATAAATAATGCTGGACAATCCACACAGCATCATCTAGCCCAAGGTAAGCTGCTGTTAAACAGAGCTGTATTATGGGTACTAGATGACTGATATATATTTAGTACAATACAATACATAGATAGATATTTTTTATTATACATAGTAAACACCCAGAACACTCGGAACAAATATTTGCAGATCCTACAAAAATTTGTCCCAAGGTGGGAATCGAACCCGCAACCTCTGCGTCGCAGGCGGACCTTCGCCCACCGCGCCACATTGGTCGTCGTATTGGTCGGCGTAGTAAAAGTAAAGTAAAAAATGTTTATTTTCATAAATTGTTTACATATTTGCGCTTATCTCGAACTTATTGTAGATATGTCTGTCTGTTTACATAGGTATCCAGTTATAGGTCGCACAGCGGATCTAGGCTTCCGTGAAGTTAGCCGTTTGTGATGCGCAAAGACAATTTAGTTTGAAAAAGCTCCATTGCGCATCGAAACGGCTAATTTCACTACGGCCGAGATCCGTTGTGAGACCTATACTTACTTACATAATTGTTCTATTTTGTATATACCTATTTGGAGTACAGGTATAGTTATTTATTTTGTCTTGTCGAGGTCGCCACGATCCTTGTGATTTTACTGAATTGAACTTTTACTACGAAAAACTAACGCTATGTTTTTTAATTGATCTAACTCCATAACCAGAGCTAAGGATTAATTTACACTACCAACTCATTAGCTTGAAGTAATAAAACGAAGGTATGAGTAGGTATTATAAGCTTCTGGTAACAACATAATGTAATAACAACAAATTACTTAATTTTCCCGCCACGTGACGCCATAGCGCCGCCATGTTTTGCCGCGCAAAAAGTCGTGTCCCGCGCATGCGTCCTGTCTCGTCCCTAATTGGGTACTTCACGACTGACGTCGCTGATTGGTCGAAGGGCGGCGCGTAATTACATAATAATCCCACCCTCGTTTTTAATTAAAAGATGTAATATTATGTACTTGTGGTATGAAATGTGATACGATGCGGATGCTGACCGGTGGCCTAGCTGTTCACATAGCTTTTATATTAATTTTACTACTTATAACAGTGACAGAACGGGACGTTTCACCAGAGAGGCCATGACAGAGGCCTTCGAGCGGCCTAGTAAAACTCTGTCACCAGAGTTGGCCACTGACTCGTACAAACTTACTTACTTACCAGATGATAAAGTTGCAGTGTCACTTTAAGCTTCAAAGTTCTACTGCACTGCGCTCGCCAGCTCGAGACTTAAAGTATATTTCACTCAGTAAAACTTGTTACAGTAAATACAATGTCCTTCGAAATCACACAGTGCAGCTTCCACACTGGTGCTCACTGCTTGAAGGCAGAATACCTGGCACTGCGGTATTCACCCACCCACCAAGACGCCTGATAATGCCTAGTTGGACTAAGGAAGAGTTTCCTTAGTCCAACTAGCCATTATCAGCTAAAAGAAACACTTCAATAAACAAAATGAACTCGGCTAACATAATTTATTCAAACTAAGTGAATTTACGATGTCTGATAATTTTAATATTCCTGTTATTAAATCCGAAGCTACCAATAATTTAGCAATTAGCCCCATCTCGTGGTAATAAGTAGTACCAGGTACCAATGGTATTACCAAGTACCAGTTGAACAACGAAAGAAGGTATAATTTGGATAAAATACTGATTTGATTCACGTAGGTTCAAACCGCTTGGTACACTTGTTGAATATTAATTTATTTAAAAATCTGGATATTTTTAAACATTCGAGAAGCCAATTCCTTTCGTAACCAGAATCTTCCAATGGAGTTTTTAAAGAACACTATTTTATTTGAGAAATCGAAAGCTTTTGTCATTAGCTTTGGATTAGCGACTCTCCGACAGTTACTTTGTGTCGGAGCGGAGACGTTCTCAAAGCGACGTTTCCGATCTGACACCTTTCCGTTTTAAAATACAGGTTAAAGAGTACAAAACCAAAACGGGACGCGGAAGTGAGCGTCACTGTTTCACTCGCCCTGAGGAAGACTCTGAAATTAAGTCAAGACAGTTCCGGTGTTTAATGTACTGAAGCAAAAACGCGGACAAAAGCTGTAAAACATTTACTATGTTACGGTACTTACGAATCAAGCGGTAACTTAGGTTGCAAACAAGCATACGACCTAATGATGACAAGTGTATATTGAAATACCTAACACGCGCATAGTCCCTTAATTTTGGTTACCATTTGAACTGGAACACAACATTGCGAGCATTACTGCTTGCCGGCAGGGTAATGGTGCTCCCATGGTAGGGGGGCAGCCCATGAACTCATAAAGCGATTCAAATGAAGACCTAAACTAAATTGTCAATTTTTTTTTTTTATAAATATATATATTTTTTTAAGTATATTTTTTTTACAATTTAGTTACCTGACTTACCTACCTAACTAAATTAACAAAAAAAAATTTTTTTTTTTCAATAAAGTATTTTTTTTATTAAAAAGTATAAAATTTTGTGACAATTTAGTTAGGTCTTCATTTGAATCGCTATAAGAGTTCATGGTAGGTGGGCAGAATAAAGAAAATTATCTTCTGGTTCATTTAATTATAGGAAAAATAAACGTATCACATCGACTGTACAATCTAGACTTAATATTGTATTCAAACATTGTCCAGGAATTCAACAAACAAGTAGTTACTGGGTACAGTTCCACCAAATATTCGCTATTGTCGTTCACCGTCACTCGAAAACCGATCATAACTGAAGGAGATAATGCTTATTTTGAAGATGTTATATACATTATGATAGGACTTGTGTGCAGTGTTGTTTCTGTTTTCTGATGTTATGGGATTTCCCTCAAGGATTCAAATCATGAACCGACCATCATTGATATTATTAGTACTTACCTATAGTACTAAGTACTTAGCATTGGTTTAGGATATTAGCACACAAAGAGTAGGTATAATTACAATGTATATTATTCGAAGGTTAAATTAAAAACAATGACAAAGAGGACAATGATATATTTTTGAAAGGCAAATTCAAATTTTAAATTTATCATAATTTAATTCAATAAAATCAAAGGATCTCAATCTAGGTGAAGAATAGCAACAACGCTCTCCTATCGATTTTTGGTATAAATTCATGATACAAAATATAAATAGGTATAGGTACATAAGAATATGTACTTAAGAGCACCGGTGGTCTAGTGGTAGTGACCCCGCCTTCCGATCCTAAGGTCGTGGGTTCAAACTCGGTCGTGCACCAATGGATTTTCTGTTTGAAAAATGTATGTGCGCAATGCCAGTGCTCTCATACGGTGAAGGAAAACATCGTGAGGAAACCGGCATGTCCAAGAACTAAAAATTCGAAAGACATGTGCCATCCACCAATCCGCATTGGGCCCGCGTGGTGGATTAAGAGCCAATCACTCTCGCTGGAGAGTAGGCCAGTGTCCCAGCAGTGGGAACATTAGAAGGCTGTCATGATGTCATGATAGGTACTTAAAGGAGTTGTTTCACGTAGTATGGAGCCGGGCTCTGGTCTTTTGTAGAGGTTTAGATAATTAGATAATCATTAAAAAAACCATTTATCACTGTTTATTTATTTTATTATCTAACATAATCTGAAGTAAGTTTATTTTTGTGAAGGAGTGCAATGCAACACAATGCAAAACAACATGGCGGGTTTAACGAACAACTGGGTTACTAGATACTGTCAAAGTCAAGATGCGTCATGATCATTGGCTAATAGCTGTCATGGCGGACCTCTAGTGTTCCCGTTTTAGGAAACCCAACACAATAAACATTTTTCCTTTAGAACTTTGTTTGTCTACTTAAAAATAAAATTGTCCTAATATTTTTCCAATTTTGCTATGGTGTTACAAAGACCTAGGTCACTATGAAATTGGTCCTTTTCTTATATTGTGGACCTAAATTGGTGGACAATAATTATAAGTACCAAGACCACCTAAAAGTGTATGTAATTTTAATATGTAGGTAAAAGAAAGGTGGGACTGTTATAGAGCGGCTGTGGTGGTTCAAGTCTTAGAAATTGGACCCCTCCATTCCCTCCCGTGGAGGTCGTAAGACTAAAGGGTTACACCAGGGAATGGGAAGCAGCATTCACATAAGGATCGATTACCGATACTGCGATCACCAATCCACCTGTTCCAATCCTCTTGAAAGTGGTGATTATGGCAAACTCCCCCACTATGAACAGGACAGTTGTTGTGGCGCTCTTTAGGGAAGTTCTAGTTCAGTTAGTGGACGTCTATTGGCTGATATGATGATGATAAATGTTAAAAGTGCTGGAAAAAGCAGCAAAAAGGAAGTACCTTTCAAGGTGGTATTTATAATTTACAGGTCAGGCTGTGCCACAGAATATACAAGGCTGTTCGTTGATTGTCAGTCTGCCAGTCATTAATACATATAGATATTTATACCTGGTGGCAGGACTCTTCAGCAAGAGTCCGTCTTGGTGGGTACTACCGCAGTGTCAGATATTCTACCCCCAAGCAGTAGTGTGCAAGCATTACTGTGTTTAGGTTTGAAGGGCACTGTTTAGCAAGTGAAATTACTGGGCGAAAGAGACTTAACAACAATGTCTCGGGGTGAAAAGCGCAGTGCAGTGCCACATAAACACTTAAAAAAAATATTGATTGTGTAATTGAAACCTTTTCTTTTCACACATAAAGCTGTTGGTTCCGTATCGGCCTACTACATAGTAATTTACTAAAGTGCAAGTGCCCTTTCATGATGGTAATGGTCTGATAAAAACCTGATCCATACATTCAACTTCACAAAATCCCCCACAGTTACATAATTATATCAACAATTGCAACTTCCAATTGCCTAACCGCGTACTACTAATCTCCAAACCAAAAAACCGAAGAACAAAAGAATCCAAAACGCATCAGCGGAGGTAATGGAGATCACGTAGCGTCTGATCTCTGATTACACCTCTCGCTTTAATTTACGGCGGTTATAAGAGTGCGAGAGAGATGGAATTAATAACGGCCTAACCGCAACGCGCACTATTATTAGCTGGTATTCCATTTGTCGGTGCCGTGCTTCGAGCCGCATCGTCTCAATTGGATCTTGGTGTCCAACACCACAGATATCACTATAATATCTTAAGTTAAACCTGCGTCACTCCAAGGTGCTGGTCACCTTGTCACTCCCTTTTCACTCAAGTGCAGTCCTCCTGTCCTAGCTAGTCTCTTACTCTAATGCCTGAGATAGACAGGGCAGTCTTTCAGCCAGGATAGTCTTTATATGCAACTAAAATGGCAGTAATCTTCAAAATGAATCCATTTTAGTCCATATGATGACATGGGCTTACACATGATTACCTTGGTCTTGTGAGTTGGGTTTTATGTTCGAAAGAATTTTGATTTGGAAAAAAAATGGTACTTCTACAAAGACTTAAAAAATTACAGTAGGTATTATTAGAATTGCCCATCAGGTGTCAAAGTCAAAGTCAAAAGTATCTTTATTCAATCATATCTCAGAAAGGTGAATCTAGGCCAGTTCCACGCGGCCCAGCCTAGAAGAATCTAGCAACAAGCTCGATGAGATCACAAAAAAAGCCGTGTTTGTTACTAGAATCTTCACCAAAGCTGCTGGAGCCAATCATTGCAAACTACGTGCTTCGTGTCAAGTGATACGAAATCCAAGAAGTTATTTATTTTTGTACTAAATCCAGTGATGAAGATTTAATCCTTTTTTTTTATTGGTACGAAATTATGTAGATAATAATTATACGCTCTACGTCACTGGTGTAGAGCTTATTTTACAACAGACATCCAAGTGACGCGAGGTTGTCAAAGTACTGTCAAGCACTTCAAGCTCAGTGGCGGAAGTCTGCGGTGTAATCAACGCGACCGACAATTGCAAGAAATAAATTAATTTTCTTTTACAACAACGGATTCAAATTACTTTTTATGTGTTTTCCAAAAAACTCCGCAAGGCTTTTATAATGTTAGCAACCCAGCAAATATTGACTTGTTTATTTTTATCTTTAGCTGACAAGCGCGGTTTTACCAACGCTGTAAATATTTGAGCACCGGTGGTCTAGTGGTAGTGACCCCGCCTTCCGATCCTAAGGTCATGGGTTCAAACCCAGTCGTGCACCAATGGATTTTCTGTTCGAAAAATTTATGTGCGCAATGCCAGTGCTCTCATACGGTGAAGGAAAACATCGTGAGGAAACCGGCATGTTCAAGAACTAAAAATTCGAAAGACATGTGCCATCCACCAATCCGCATTGGGTCCGCGTGGTGGATTAAGACCCAATCACTCTCGCCTGAGAGTAGGCCAGTGTCCCAGCAGTGGGAACATTAGAAGGCTGTCATGATGATGATGAAATATTTGTGTGATTATATTGGTCTGTCCTGGATTTTCCTTTTTTTTTATGTCACCTAGTGACAATATAATCAAGGCGCCCACCTGATGTTAAGCACCACGCCTGACTATTGTATACAGATGCAGTGCCACCCAAAGCTTAAAGTTTTTAAGTGTTTGCGTGGCACTGCACTGCGCTTATCACCCCGAGACATTGTTGTTAAGTCTCTTTTTCCCAGTAATTTCACTTGCTACAGTGCCCTTCAAACCTAAACACAGTAATGCTTGCACACTACTGCTTGGAGGTAGAATATTGACTGACATTGCGGTGGTACCCACCAAGACGGACTCTTGTTGAAGTGTCCTACCACCAGGTAAACGATTCCTGGACTCACACAAAATATTTTAAGTGCACAATAGTCAATTCGGTTCAGTGGTTCTCTAGTTTCAGCAAGGCTAACAAATAGTTTTCCATTTTTAAGATGTTTGTCAGACACCGTGCGATACCTATTCTAACCGCTATCTCAAAGCGTTTTTTAGGCATGCATCATGTCGTCTTTAAGTACAGTAGCACTAAGATTCAGCCCTAATAACTTGTATCAGTTAATTATTATGAGTGTATATTGTGTTGATGGCACTTAAATAAATAAATAAAGCCCATTTACACGGTTCAATAATTGCATGCAAAAATTGCCTTGGTTTTCAGAACAAATGTTTGACAAAAAAAAAGCTATTATACACTTGATCAGTTTCTCAGTGACTCAAATAACGAATGATAGGTTTTATTGCTACCCCAAATAATGATTTTATTATTATCACAAACTAGGTACCTATCCATTAATACTAAAATCGGTCCGCTCCTGCTCAATTTTATAGTGCAACACCCTTACTGGGTACATAGCTATGTGTTGGCTGCTCTCATATTATTTAATATTACATAAGACCTGTGACATGTATTACCCTCATAATTATAATGCAATAAATGATACTGAATACTGACATTTTGCTCCGAAAACAATTTGATAAAGCAATTCTTGATGCAATTATAGAACCGTGTTAATGGACCTACTAATCGACAATAGACACTAAGCTGATTGTGAAATAGGTCCATATCTTAACTTAGCACAAACGCGAATACTTAGCATACCGTAAGTAGACCACACATTTGCTTACCTTTCATAGCTAGATAACATTATAAAGGAGATTATTATGACAACCAACAATAAGGATGAAATACTAGGAGACCAAGACTCCCCAACAACACTCCTAAAGTTGACAAACCTTATGCTAACGGTGTAGAGTTGAAAGTCGAACGACGTATCAGGGTTTATGTGAATATGTAAGCTGGTAATGCATTGGCGTCCTAGAACAGATGAATGGTAGTTATAACTTACAGTGACCAAACTGACAGATTTATAAACTGTGCTACTGTAACCTGCTACTGATATGAGTTAGAAAGAGACAGTGTTATGTTTAGAATTATTTTGGCACTGGTATTCTAGTGACCCTTCCGATCCTAGGTTGTAGGTCGAAACTAAAAAAAAATATGTGCGCATTGCCAGTGCTCTTAAACGGTAAAGGAAAACATTGTGAGGTAACTGGTAACTGTAAGACCTAATCACTATCGCTCGAGACTAGGCCAGTGTGTTAACATTCGAAGGTTGACTATGATGACAGCTAGCGGTATAAAATGGCCGCTTTAACGACGCTATAAAGACTTTAACAAGTTAATTTGTGCAGTCTGATTGTTCTCGTGGGAGCGTGCTACAAACAGCCCCCTAAGCTACTGATAGGTAAAATAGACTTTTGACATTAAGTAAGTTCGTATTAGTCAGTGGCCAAAGAGTTATAGGTCGTCTAAGAGTAGTAGAGTTCTCTGTGATAGATCTCGTCCGGGGAAGGACTACCACCATACCTATTTCTGCCGCCAAGCAGTAATGCTCGCATTGCTGTGATCCGGTTCGAAGGGTATGGTTTCCGGTGAAATTACTGGCACATGAGGCTTTAGATCTTAACCTTAAGGTGGCAACCCGCGAGCGATACCTCTGGTATTGCAAGCGGTGCGGTAACCGCTTACCATCTTGTGGGCCGTACGCTTGGTTGCCACTTTAGTGGTATATAAAAAAAAAAAAGTTTTTAGGCCGCAGGGAGGCCTCTGTCGACAAGCAATTCGATCTCGGGTCTTACTCTTGACCGCGATCGGTATTGAACAATAATCGGAATATGACATTTCGTACTTTTGACAGCAAACCAAGCGCCAAATTCGACCTTGTTTTCAAGAGTACATTTTTTGACAGCAGAAAATAGAAATTGGGATTGGATCGGAATTGTCATTGGATTCAAGAGTAAGGCATCTGGTTAGCGCAGTAGAAACTCTTTGTCATGACCATGTCTGCATGCATAGCTTAGCCCGCTTTTTAATTATATGATGGATATTCATGTCATGTTCACTAAGATCGTGCACGGATATCACTATAATTATCTTTTCTGATACACGAAAATGTGTTTGCCTTAACATATTGTTTGTAAAATGTGTTTGTATTATGTATGTTTGTAGTCATTTTATTTATAAATAACGAGCTGATCCGCACGGCTTTACTCGTGTTTTTTTGCAGTTTTTATGCTATCCTACAGGAACAGTAAATTTTTCGGGATAAAAAGTGTGTATGTGTTATTCCAGGACCTTAGACCTACATTCCTTTCATGACAATCGGTAAAGTCTTCACGGAGATACGAGTACGTTAAACGGTAACCATGGTCAAATTACTTTCACAACAATTTATAATATTAGTGTGATGCATTACTCCTTGGCGGCAGAAATGTAGTATAGTTCTCACAACGGATCTCGGCCGTCGTGAAATTAGCCGTTTCGATGCGCAATGGAGCATTTTCAAACTAAATTGTCTTTGCGCATCACAAACGGCTAACTTCACGGAAGCCTAGATCCGATGTGCGAACTATACTTTCCCGGACGAGCACTATTACAAATAGCTTTACCACTATTGAATATTCTTGACACCAGGATATTACACTGCAATCTAATCATATTAATAATCTCAAATTTACTCACACGAACAATCTATTGCTAGATTATTAAAGTTTTATCTAAAGGATGTGGAGAATTTGCTATATGTACTACATCTTTTATTAGAATGTAATACATTTAATAAGCACTGGCAAAGTAGGACGGCAAACTATAGTCTTTTGCGTTGGTTTATTGTAAAAGCGGTGCCGTTATTAACCATTCGCTTTGTATCGTAATTTTATTTCGTAATTTTATTAAAATGCCAGTATAATACATGTGCATGAGTTAGATTTATTAAATTCAATAATAATAGGGCAATTAGACCCCATACAAAAAAGTAAACGTAAAGAATTAGATAAGCAAAAGGTCAATGAAAACTAAATTGGAAACAAAAAAACGTTTCTGTTCAATATTAGCGGAATAGCGAACCTATAGCTTAAAAAATAATGTAAAAATGGAACTACAACAATATTCTTCATTTTAAGGCGCTCTCAATTTATTAACGCTTGTGAAAACTTGGCTAGCTGTACAGCGACTTGACTTTATTACGTCCTTTATATACCGTTTGCAGTAATTTACGAAACCGTACTTTTAATAATATAGAGTAGTTAATGATACATGATAATTTCTGCAATCTATGTATTGACATTGATGTCTATACCTTTAAATTAAAAGTAAATAGAGCTTACTTCGAAAGCTTAGAGTTTCAAGTAATTATTTCAATGATAAGGTTTCTCTTTAGATTCACAGCTGGTTTTATCTTATCTTACTGTTTTTTTATGTGTATGTAAAATCGTTGACTGCCAGTTAAGTAAAGTGTGTGTTCCTTTTGGCTCTTTAGTCAACTCATACCGTTCTAAATAATTTAATTTGGCGGGACGAACTGGATACATTTTTGGTAGATTGGAGGTTTTTGGCTCGGGATCGAGACGTCTGGAGGGAATGGGGGGAGGCCTTTGCCCAGCAGTGGGACACCAACGGCTGATATAATAATAATAAATAATAATTTTGATTGGTCAACTGATCCCGCTCCTAAAAAAAGATGAAAAGTATTTTAATGTGTAGGACACACAAAAAACGGAAACTGAGGACGCAGTGGGAATAAGACCTAGTTGTACTGATTCGTTGATTAAAAGGAGGTACCTAAATATAATAATAGGTACTTTTATTATAAAAATTCTGTGTGTATTTCTAAGTAAAAGTTTTGTGTCAATTAATAGCCACAAAACTTCATTCTTAATGTTTTTACATTAAGAATCGCATTACAAGTAAAAATAATTTAGGTTCGGCTAATAAACTTACCATTGACCATTATTCTTCTACTTAAAATATAGTTACAGCGAGTCCGCCTTGTGAACCCATTTTCATACAGACAATATTTTTATCATCTAAACCGCAATGCGCAATGCGCAATCATGTGATGCGATTTAGCGTCACAAAACATCTTACTAGAAAAACTGTTACATCACATGTTGCAGGAAATTACAAAACAACTACGAATCAAACTGTTCAATTAAAACGTATCTGTGTAGGCACATCTGAGAACAGTTGACAATCTAATCGAAATATCATTGGATAAAATTGTATAGTTTTAAACTTTAAGTTAAAACTGTCACAGATAACCGCTCACAAACATAATGGTTGATGTCGTGTGTAGTTCAGACACTCACTTACTGTCACTACCTATACCTGCCCACACACACAATATTACAATATGCATCATGCATGTCCATGAGTCCATGATACATACCTTAACTACCCGTATTTAGGCATAATTTTATTCAAGATTTCTGTATTGTTCCTTACTGATCGTAATTAAAAATGTAGTTATATAATAACTTGCTAATGTTTTGTTCCTAACAACTTTACTTACTTCAGACAAATGTAGAAACCTATTATTAGCCTCACGTTTAGTTTATACCTACCTAGGACTAATAATCTAAATAAGTACATACATTGGAAATCGCCGTTAGTTCTGATATAAACAAAATTAAAAATTAAATTAAATTAGCTGGTGTTAGTTAAGGTCTGTAGCCCGCTTATATTATATAATTAGTAAGCTTTGTTGCTTTTTAATACTTAACGTAAAACAGCAAAAACAAACCAGTACTTTCTACTCTTGCACTATGCTTACAATTCAGAGAAGCCCTTAAAATACCATACATGACTATAACGCGCCGATGAGCGCTGGCTCATGCATGACCCGTTTATGAAAATGTGCCCCTAAAATGTAATCATAAGATATCTTAAATCCGGGCATTGTGTTTTTGCGGTCGCCGAGATTTGGAGAATCAGAATAATTGTGGTGAGACGTGATGATCTGTGCGAGTTATACCAAAAAATGCTGTGGGAAATTCACCAGATGATTGCTGGTAATAATGATTTTACAAGGAAATGTTTGGAGTTCGACGACCTGCGGATTGATCATAAGTCACAGCTCTGTTAGCGACCAATCTCCGTTGATCTCGCCACACTGAAGCTTTATGATGAAGAGGGATCATCAAAAAAAAGCTAGGAACCCAGTCGAGTTTGCTGCCAGATTTTTCTAGGCTGGTGCGCGTGGAACTAGCGTAAACTCACCTAGCTTTAAGGCGTTTCAAAATGATCCTTGTGATATGATTAAATAAATATATTTTTTACTTTTACTTTTTTTGAATTTTGTAGTTTCGCGAAAAATAACCTAAAATTTTAAACAAACTTGACGCAGTCGAATAAATGTTTGTTCCAGTGATTCAGTATTTCATTCAAATACATTTCTATCTTCCTCCAACGTATGGAATTTCGCGGAGACAGCACCACCCATATCGGTATTGCATCTATGTAAAGGACTTAACCGATACCCGCGACTAAGTCGCAACTACCAAAACAACTGCTGAGTATTTACTGAGAGTATTTATCATCATCATCAACATTTTAACTAAATAAAACATAGATAGATAATATCAGCCATAGAGGACCGATATTGGACATAGGTTTAAAGAGTGCCATGACGACCAACTTGAGCCCTCACCATAATGTCATCAATCATTCGAGTGGGCCGTCCTGCACTTCATTTTCTAGTTTAAGACTACTTACACACCCAGCGTATTTATCACTGAATTCGTATATTTTTTATAAGTACTTGGATAATAACTTAATAGTCAAACCCGCCTGCAGATCTATTTTTAAACATTTGAAAACCAATTCGTATCAGATTCGGAATCTTCCGACGGGACTA
Organism: Colostygia pectinataria; assembly: GCA_951394395.1. NCBI lineage: Eukaryota > Metazoa > Arthropoda > Insecta > Lepidoptera > Geometridae > Colostygia > Colostygia pectinataria. Next base: position 11,533,516 of record OX596355.1, read on the forward strand.
TTCCAAAAACCGTTAATTTCATTCCCAAAATCAAAAGCTTTTGACATTATAATTAGAAAACTTTGACAACAGACAATTACATATTATTCCACCTTGCAACAGACTTACCAACAACAATATAAACTTTTCTTTCTTTAAAAACTTTCTTAAACCACCGTGAATTAGCTTCAGAGTCGCTGGACCAGAACACGTCCTTAAATATTCCATACGTGTCGTGCGCTTTCATAAATATCACGCTACCCCATGGGAACTGTCCGCAAATCGTGACTGCTGGACGAACCATAGACAAACTATATTTACTATGTTTTAAAAGCTATTGAGCACCTCTTTTGAGCACTTCAAAAAGGACTTGAGGTCTAGTATAGTTCGCACAGCGGATCTAGGCTTCCGTGAAGTTAGCCGTTTATGATGCACAAAGACAATTTAGTTTGAAAAAGCTCCATTGCGCATCGAAACGGCTAATTTCACTACGGCCGAGATCCGTTGTGAGACCTATACCTAGTCTACCACGCCTTCCGATCATCTTCGAAACTGTGCACTGATAAATTTTGGCTTCGAAAGCGGTCGGACCTTTTTTCTATTAAAAAGAAAAAACATCGAGAGGAAACTGGCATGAAGTCTAAAGACATGTGTGTGGATTAGGTTCACGTATTATATCATGTCAATATTTTATAGTGACAATTCAATCTAGTTTGGTCACCAAAACCGCCCCAGTGAGGTAAGTAAGTAAGTTTGTATAATGAGTCAGTGGCCAACTCTAGAGACCGCCTGAAGGCCTCTGTCAATGGTCATGTAATAATGATTTAGCTAAGACCTTTTTTTATGTTTAAAATGGCAGTTGTCTGTTTAGACAATTTTGCCAGTGTCTAGTAATTGTCAACGTATACAAATAAACGAATCGATTGTCTTTGGCTATCTTGTCAAAACGAAATGGGTCTTCCCATTTTAAATATTTTTCTCGTGTTATTTTAAGTTTTGTTGCGTAAATTTGGTGGCAGTTTATCCAATTTAACTTGTTTACTTAGCATAAGTGTAAGTAATTAAAATGGAGGGGTAATGTTGGTTGGTAATTTAGTCAAAGACTTTCCAAGGGAATTTTGAAAGAAAAGTCACCATTTCTTTCCAAATTTAGTTTGTTTACGTTGCCATGCGACAATCAAACTCACTACTTGACACTGGCGAAATTGTGGCAAATATGCCACAGAGGCCATAAAAGAAAAGAAGAAGAAGAAATAAACGAATCAAAAGAAATCAAGTCAAGTCAAGTTCGAATATCTGCTTATTACTGCCATGGCGCAGACAATTTATTAGATAATTGTCTACGCCATGGCAGTAGGGACCTTATGTTATTATTACATACAGTAATAAAACTAAAATGAATCTCAGAGGTATGTTAACTTTTAACGGATAGATTTTATAGCTTCAAACATAACTGTAGCAGTAAAAATCAAGCCGTTGCCACATAAGAGCGAGAAAACTTATTTCTTACAAGAAGAGTAATAGAGTTCTTTGTAATAGAACTCATCCAGGAAAGTATTTTATCAATTTCAATTTCCAACGCCAATACTCGCATTGCTGTGTTCCGTTTCGCAGGATACGGTTTCTGGCAAAATGGCACATATGAATTTCGATCTCAGGGTGGCAACGCGCGAATGTCACCTCTAGTATTGCAAGCGTCCATAGGCTACGGTAATTTCTTATCACCAAGTAGTGGCTTTAATTTCAAAATAAGAAATCCAGTGTCATAATCACAAACCAAACTATAAGAATCAAACCGTTTCAATGTAACGTTTGTGTGATCGCGGCATAATTTCCACGTTACCTGAAAGTCGCGCAGAAACGGGATGAGGAAGCTGAATAATTGCATAGTTATTTGGAAAACGTTTCATTTTAATAGATAGCTATGAAAATTAACATCAATAAAATTATTTCATCGCGGAAATAAACAAAAAGATTTATGTCTCGTTAAGTTATTCATTTCCAGCAAAGGAGCCTTCAAACGCTTAAGAGTCTTCATTAATTGACTTAAGAGTCACATGGAAAAACAATACTTAGCGAGCTGCTAAAATGACAATGTATTTTATGAATAAGAGCTCAGGGGTTTTGGTACATAATTACTAGATTATTATTCCTACTAAAACTACTTTTCTAGAATTATTACTTTTGCAAAATGATTTCTATGGTTTTCTAAAGTTATTCATTGTTGCGGTTTTTGATAACACATTAGATACAAACACATTCGACCACTGTTGCTTGATCGAAATATCATGAATTCTTTAATTCATTCATTCATTCATTCATAAAAAATATATATACTTACAAAAATGATCTTACGAGTATATCAGTCAACAGTCAATAATTCTTACCATTAGTGCCTGAAAAGAAGTCGTTTGTAAAGTGGTCATAATGGACAGTGTTCTTAGCTGTTTGAAGACCTCTTTTCTAGTTGATGAAGAGATTATAATCTTCATTTATAAGATTTGTCAGGGGTTTCTTCTAATTTTTTATTTATGCTTACAGTCTCCAAGAATAATTCTCAGGGTGAGAAAGAATCTAGAAGAAATCGAAAGTGCTTTGCTTGTTTTTGTTTAATTTGATGACAATCAAAAATACCTCTATTCTATTTCATAAAAGTCAGTTCGTATGAGTCAGCCAACTCTGGTGACAGAGTTACTAAGCCGCCCGAAGACCTCTGTCATGGCCTAACAACTTTGAAAAAGGGACCGACTGCTTAACGTGTCTTCAGAAGCACGGGAGCGCTCAGTTAAAATGCTACTGGCGGTCACCCATTCAAATGACTACGCGGAACAGTGCTTTAAATTCTTAAAAGTTTTAATTCTTTGTGACATCACTTTATTGGATAAGTAGATACTAATACTGACATTGTGTTTTTGAATATTTTTAAATTTTATTTCTTGTAGGTTATTTTAATTTGTACTTTTTGACTTTCTTTCTGACATTGTAATGAAATATGTAGATTTTAATTTAGTTTTAATTTTTTTCTTTTTTGAATAATAAGTGACATAAATACTCTCACATCACATCAAGACTTTACAAAAATATGTCAGACCAAATGGTCTGACATATATTTGTTATTGTAAAGTTAGGGTACTTTTGACCTGTCTGTAAACCCTTACTTTGTTTTTTTTTTTTAATAAATAAATAAATAAATTAACATCGTTTCCTATTTGATGAAAAGATATCAACTTCGGATACAAGAGTGTTGGGGGTTTCTTCAATTTTTTATGAATGGTTACTGTCTCCAAGAATAGCTATTGGATCGGTCAGCACGTGCTCTTTACCCGCTACAGCCTACAAAGTATACCAAAGCATCCGTTGATTTCACACTCAACACTTCCTGCTCATAAATAAGGATTTCAACAATGGTGCGAGAGAGAGGTGGGGTTTCTCGCGTTTCCGCCTGGTTTAGGTAATCAGCCGTGTCGAATGTTATAGCTGGCACCTGACGCAACGCTTCGTCATGCCCTAGGGCTGCTAGGCTGGTTAGACTAGACCAGTAGCATCCGCCAGTGGTAGTCCACTGGACTATCAGTGCTCTTGTCCAGCCTAAGATTGGCATTACACTGAAGCTTTATGATGAAGAGGGATCATCAAAAAAAGCTAAGAACCCAGCCGAGTTTGTTGCCAGTTTCTATTAGGCTGAAACTGTAAATAAATTCACGTAGCTTTAAGACGTTTCAAAATGAGTCTTATAATTGAATAAATATATTTTTTACTTTACTTTACTTTAAGGTCGAGGGTTCAAAATTACCGTCTACGTAACGAAGATTCTTGATCAGCTACATAGATTAAACTTTGGTTCTTACTTCACAAACTAACATCTGGGTTAAGCAGATAGACGTCTCAGCCAATCTGAGACGTCGTCGATCTAAAGTCTCATTTGCCTGTAATTTCGTCGGAAACCATACCCTTAGAACCGGAAGACCAGCAATGCGAGCATTACTGCTTGGCGGCAGAGGTGGTGTGCTTCATCCGGACGTGCTCTATCACAAAAAATCCCACCTTTTTCAAACCACCTTTTTGAAAAAGATGGGAACAACTGTTCCCATATTTTTCACGAGTCTTATGGAAGTCTCTGGGCGGCCTATGTACTCCGGCACCAGAATTGGTCACTGACTCATACGAACTTACTATAACTAGGTTGTAAACCATTATAAAGGTAAATTTCATAACAATATGTTTGTCTGGCAACCCTACATTGCTCAGATCAGGAACCACGTACAGTAAGTTAATGTTACACGTGTTTCGTAATAACTGGTGTGAGGTGAGTGAGGGTCTCTCTCTATACTGTATTATTGTAATTATTTGCACTAGTTGCCCTAACTATGCATATGACATGATCCCTGTGAACAATTTTGACGACCTGGATGCCCGGTTGAGAAGCGAGAGGTGGCGGGTTCGATTCCCGCTGCGAAGACTCAGATCAAATTGCAGAAAAAATTGTAAAACATGCAGATGTTTGCATGAACTGCAAATATTAGTTTCGGATCTGGGTGTTGCTACGTATGTATTTACAAAAAATATAATTATGTAAGCAGGTATATCAGATATCTAATTCAGGCACAGTACAAGCTTTGCTTAGTTTTAGACTAAATAAGGCTGTGTAAAAATATCCGCGTATATTTATTTATTTAATTAATGAGTTATTTCTGCTGCGTCCACCAGGAGTTAAATTTCGGGAGCGTTTTTATTAATTTACCCTTTACCCAATTACCCATATAATAATAAAAAATATATAAAAGAATAACATTGAAAATTGCAGGTCTCTAGAACTTATTGTTTTGGCTGTGCGTTGATTGCCAGTCAGTCAGTCAATTAAGCAGTTATTTTATGTATTTCGATTTTGCATTTTGCAGGAGCATAATAGGTAATGATTATTCTTATTATCGGACATCTTTAAAATAAAACAGACTTCGTAGGTAACTAAAACACAAAACACATACAAAAGCCGACAGTATCATAATGCGAAAATAATTGTATAACATTCCGAACAAGATTCAATTAAACATACTCCTACTTGTGAACAAGCACCTTGTCCGCCATTTCGCGTCGCGAAACGCAAAACAAAATGGCGCCCGTTTCGGTTACGGAAACGCGTATCTGTCACCACCGGTAAATTGCAAGTAGACTCGCGTCACAACAGACAGGCTGTATTATAAAATGAGCTTTAACCTCCTGATTTAAGGTTTAGAACTGCCTGGATAGAAACAATCCTTAAGCGACTGCTATCGTTTCTGCTGAATAAAAAGCGAGCTTTCTTCTGTTGTGTCTAAGTTTCAATATCGCTCGGACTTTAGTTAAGTTTTACCGCCAAGTGAAGCTTCTATTTGTAATACTGTTATTTCGTCTGTCTTCGACTGCATTGCCAAGTGGTCATTGTATGATAATGCAGAGGCCGACAAAGTTAATGTGTGGCCATAAGACTCGCGACACAGATTCCGCATTAGCTGAAACACGTTATATTGTTTAGTAGTAGGCGTTATCAGGATATGTTTTAAATAGGTTTTAATGTGTGCGTAAATTGTAATTGTTATTGTATGGTGGTCGACGCCGTATTTGCTGTCTACACTAGCTCCTCCATTGCTTCAAGTGGTTTTAACAAGTAAATAAAGCATAAAGAGAAAAACTTTTACTAAATGCTTTTTAAATATAAGATGCTCCCAGTATTAAACTGTGTTTAATGAAAATGCAATTCGTTTGTCAATATTTATCAGTATAAAGTCAATATTACTTTTGATTTGAGTATTATACTATTCTAAGATATTAAGCGTGTATTCGCCAGTTGTTTACTATAAATACTTTGTCTAAAATAGCGTTGGCGTCGTTGCTCAAAACTCTTGTTTTAAGCTCTTATCTAGCTACAGCTTTTGTTAGGAATATCATGGCATAGAGTGGACAGCCACAGAAGCTAAATGAAGTGGCTTGATTTAACTAACTATTGGTTGGTTTTAAGGTACTGTTTAATTATTCAATTTACCCAGGTATCTGTTTACAAAATCTTGAATATTATCTGAATATGACAATCACACTAATATAATAAATGCGAATGTTCGGATGTTAGTTTAGAATTAGATGAATCTTTGTTCTTCTATATCTCGATAACCACAAAACCGATTAAGCTGTAATTTAAAACATAGATAGATAATGACCCGGAATAAAACATAGGTTAATTTTTATCCCGGGAAAAAGTACGGTTCACGAGTCGCACGCAAACAAAGTCGTAGGCATCAGTAACTTTGATATAATTATCCATAGAATAACAACACATTTTTAGTGAGACTTGTTAGTCTCACTTAGTCAAGCGGCTCGCCATTCATCAATGTGAAGTCATCATGCGCACGCGTGCGCACGATGACTCTCACACAATTTCAAAATGGTGTAGTGTTTGGTGAAATGCTGTAACACCACGTATATAATAATTAATCATGTACATAGGCCACTCACGCAAACATCAATTGTTTTGTGAACACACTTTTGGAAATAATTTTGAATGAAACGATCGAAACGATCATTCTACGTGTTGTTATTCTAAGTAATTATCAATAAGATCAAAGATAAAAACCCGCCGTAGGCCATAATAAACACAGGGTGCATAATTTTGTCAAGTTGTCAGAACGGTTGTATTTACGATCTGGCAAATGGTCGGCTAGCTCATAATTCAACTAATCACTAGTGAGCTGCCATAATTCGCGCAATACATAAATAATGATTGCAATTTACAGTTATAATAGAATTGATAAAAAGAAAGTTATTAATAGATTATTGGGACAAATAATTTCAACCCTGAGCCTAAAAAGACCTTAGGATCTTCCTAATACAAATTTATTAATAGATTGGGCCAAATAATTTTGACCTTGAGGCTAAAAAAGTTTTATGATCATAGTATCTTCCTAATACAAATCAGAAAGAAAGGGCCTCTGTCGGCAATTCCTAAAATTATTTTCGTTATAAATTCATATTTAACATTGCATGTGTTTAAAAGTATTCTATGATGATTGGTGAAATAATCAACAAAAAATAATTGCAACGTCAAGCATGTAGATATTACTTTCAGATGAATGGCGCAATGTGGTTCATACCATTGATATAGCGGGTCACTATCATTTGATCCCATTTTGATCCTTCTTACCGACGACCGATGTGGCGCAGCGGGCCTGCGACGCGGAGGTTGCGGGTTCGATTCCCGCCTCGGGTCAAATGATTGTACGATCTACAAATATTTGTTCCGGGTGTTCTGAGTATTTTCTATATATAATAAAAAATTATATTGTATTGTATTAAGTATATTATATCAGTCATCTAGTACCCCTAACACAGTCTGTTTAACAGCAGCTTACCTTGGAGCTAGATGATGCTGTGTGGATTGTCCAGCATTATTTATTATTATTATTATTAATATATTTTTTTCATTTCAAGCCGAAAATATTTAACATGAACTTCCATTTGACCCCACATTGATTATTACCTCACAAGTAGAGTTAAATCGTACTGGAGGTCTAGCCGATCTATTTTTTCCATAGCCCCCTTGCGATTTACTGACGTCTTTTACAATATCAATAAAAATGTAACATATCAAAATAAAATAAAACGATCATAATAATTATAATGATGTGCCCGGGCCCTTTTGCCTTTGTTCATAACATTATATTAAACATTTTGTATGAGCATAGTTTTTACAGTTTTCTTTGAAGCGCTCGTGACGTAGATGGCTAAATTGTTTATAACCAGATCAACGAAGTTAAGCACTGTTCCGCGTAGTCATCATTTGGATTAGTGACCGCCAGTGGAAATATCAACTGAGCGCTCCCGTGCTACGAAGGGCACGTTAAGCAATCGGTCCCGGATTTTTAAAAGTTGTTAGGCCATGACAGAGGCCTTTGGGCGGGCAAAAACTCTGTCACCAGAGTTGGCCACTGACTCATACGAACTTACTTACAGTTTTCTTTCATCTTCTTTCTTTGTTTGTTCCTCGCTTATTTTGTAGCCGCATCCTAAAGCCGCATCCTAATTTACAAGTCGTTCGTGTTATTCCCTTATTCGCTTACAAAATATGATTATTATTGTTATAAGATGGGTCGTGACGAGCTGATAGTTGCCGGGGTGTAGCGTAACCACAGAACTATGTTTAATAAGCAAGAGTGTGTATGTACCTCGCGTGCCGAAAAGACGAGCTAAGTAAGGGCAGAGTAACCTCTTTACTCGCCGCGAAACTCAGTCTGCTCCCAACCGGGGGCAGTGTGGTGGTGTGGCAGTGACTAGAATCGGTTTGCCGCGTGCTTATCGATGCTTTTAAATCATTCATTTTCGCGCGGCTTATGTTTATCAAAATGTTACAAGCTCGGTTTCCATATAAATCGACGAACTTTTTTGTTCAACTTAGATTAGTTCTGTGAGCGAGTTTTCACTGCCGGTATAATATTCGCAAACATTTTAAAATACCGCTGTAAAGCCCGAAACTTAAATCAATATAATAAATTAATAAGAAGAAATCTTTTTGGAAATGTAATTTGCAAATCATGCAAGCATTGTCCCGCAATCGAACCCGCATCTTAACTTCTTATCCGGGCACTCGTTCACTGCACCAACGAGGTCTTCAATAAAAAAAAAAAGGAAAGTAGAGCTAATTTCATTCTGAATTCATAATTTTAAATCTGAATTTCTTGTTGTATGGAGCTTGATGAGTCAAATTAACTCAAGCTAAAATAAACCTAAAACCAACGTGATAAGATGATTTTTAATTAACAGCCGACATGACAGATTTGCAAACAGTAATTTTGACATCCGCTTTGCATTGCACCGCCCCGCGCATGCGTGGACGGTATTTGATTTGCAGATGAGAGCTTCAAGTTAGTGTTGAACAAGAGAATAGTTTAGTGACCTTTGTGCCGTTGGTTGAAGACACAAAATGCAAAGAGAAAAGTCAGTTAATACTTTGAAAATATATATACAGGGTCATTCATTATCAACCTGACAAACTTAAGGAATAGGTTCCACAACTAAAAAAAAAATATATGTAACTATAATTTTTTTTTTAATGTATGTTTTGTCTTAAAAATCACAAGTAAACAAAAAAAAATCGATTACGTTTTTTCGCTCAATTATTATTTATCATTGTTGGGAATCGAGTTAAGCGACGTAATAATGAAATATTCGAGTGTGCGCGCCCCGTAGCGGGTCAAGGACACGCGCAGGTCAAGGACGCGCGGGTTAGTGACCGGCAGTTCATTGACGCGCGGGTCACTAACACGTGCTGAGCGCTGCCTTTTCGATTTCTAACAAGGATAACTAATTATGAAGCAGAATTACGTAATTATTTTTTTAAAATTTTATAAGAAAAAACTTAGAAAAAAAAAAAACAAGTACAAGTATTTTTTTTTTATGTGTGGAACCTACCCCTTAAGTTTGTCAGGTTGATAATGAATGACCTTATATATACTTTTAATGTCCTAGTTAGTGTGGAACAAGAAAAAAGCGTGTAGTCGATTGTTTCATTGTTTACAAACCTCGGTGACAAGGTGGGTGCAGTGCCTGGTCGAAAAGCAAAAGGTTACGGGTTCTATTCTCGGTACGTTTGGACATACCGTACAGAGTTACTGATAATAATAGAAATTATTAGTTTTTTTTATAGAAACTGTTAATGTGGCAATCGAGCGTACGACCCACTTGATAGTAAGCGGTTACCGGAGCTTATGTACGCTTGCTACATGAAATATCACACGCGTTGTCGAGACGTAAAGTCAGTAGCAACTTCGCTTGCGTGGTACCTAAAAATATGCCTACGTGTTATTCCAGACTATAATCTATCTCTGTTCCAAATCTCATCCAGACCAGTTGAGTTGCTCTGTTGTCATTGAATAAGAAACAACTATCTATCCAAACTTTTGCAATTATAGTGTAAAGTAAATAATAGTAGGCGCGTTGGAAGCTTGGAACTGGCTTAAATTCACCTAGCTTTTATGACGTTTCAAAGTGATCCTTGTGATTTTATATAAAACTCTTATGACTTTGACTTTATATGTGTTTTAAGAGTACACATGGATTGTCTTTGGCTATCTTGTCAAAACGACATGGGTCCTCCCATTTTAATATTTTTTCTCGTGTTATTTTAAGTTTTATTACGTTAATTTGGTGGCAGTTTATCCAATTTAACTTGTTTACTTAGCACAAGTGTAAGTAATTGAAATGGAGGGGTAATGGTGGTTGGTAATTTGGTCAAAGACTTTCCAAGGGAATTTTGAAAGAAAAGTCATAATTTCTTTCCAAATCTCGTTTGTTTACGTTGCTAAGCGACAATCAAACTAATACACTTGACACTGGCAAAATTGTGGCAAATAAGCCACAGAGTCCAAAAAGAAGAAGAAGGGTACACATAAAAAGTCTATATCTTGCACCACATCTTGGCACAAGACAAAATCACTTTGCAGTCTACGCCTATCCTTCAAAGTATTTACAAGATTTGAATTGTAAAAGATAATTTTGTAAATGGGACATCCGGTGGTTTTCACGAGCTGATTACATAGGAGCTAATGAATAACATGGGGCAATTCTACGAATACAATGACAGGCAAATAATTGCAGATCGTATAAACATTTGTTCGAAGGCGGGAATCGAATCCGTAACTGCGTCGCTGGCGGACCTTTGCCCACCGAGCCAGATTGACGTCAAAATTTACAATTTACAATTATTTACAAAAATGTTATACGTAATATTGGTATTAATTATTTATTGTATTGTTACAGGTATGTTTGCGTCTCACAAAGCTACAAACAATTAACTTCACCAGGTATTACTTCAGTGCTTTTTGCGGAACAAAAGGTATCTATTATACCGCATGGTCAGGCGGTCGCTTACATCTAACTAGGACTAAATTAACATTACTCAATGCGCGCACACGTGACGGTCCCAGCAAAACAATAAAGTTTTATTATAATTAAAATAAAATACATTTGTGCCTTATTCATTTCGAAATAATCTAAGAATAATACCGCCTGTAAATAAACGACTAGCTATTTTATAATAATCATTGTTATTATAATTGCATTGGTAATAATACAGTCAATGAATATATATGAATATAGTCAATAGTAGTTCTTCGGATTTCTAGGTATATATATAAGGTCATTCATTATCAACCTGACAAGCTTAAGGGGTAGGTTCCACACATAAAAAAAAATACTTGTACTTTTTTTTTTTTCTAAACGTATTTTGTTTTATAAAATTTAAAAAAAAAAATTTCGTAATTCTGCTTCATAATAAGTTATCCTTGTTAGAAATCGAAAAGGCAGCGCTCGGCACGTGTTAGTGACCCGCGCGTCAATGAACTGCGGGTCACTAACCCGCGCGTCCTAGACCTGCGCGTGTCCTTGACCCGCTACGGGGCGCGCACACTCGAATATTTCATTATTACGTCGCTTTACTCGATTCCCAACAATGATAAATAATAATTGAGCGGAAAAACGTAATCGATTTTTTTTTGTTTACTTGTGATTTTTAAGACAAAACATACATAAAAAAAAAAAAATATAGGTACATATATTATTTTTTTTAGGTGTGGAACCTATCCCTTAAGTTTGTCAGGTTGATAATGAATGACCCTGTATATAAGGTACGTTTTAAAATAATTTAAAAGTTGCGGCACTTTTAACTCTCCTTATTAGTGATAGACAATAATTGAACGATGAATGACTTCATATTCCTTCTACCTCTGTGACGTTGTGGAAAAGTGCCCAGTTGAGAAGCGAGAGGTCGCAGGTTTAATCCCCGCTGCGGAAGTTAGAAATATAATTGTATAAAATGTGGTTCTACGTTTATCATTCAATCAAGTCTAACAAAATTTTACGTTTATTTGGCCAATAGAAGCGCAGTCAATATTTTAACTGTCATTTTCGTCACCGATCTGTTATTACTAGATATCCGAACTCCGTTTTAGTCATAAAATGAACTTTTTCGTTGTTAAAATAAGGTGTAAAATTGTGTGGAAAGCTTTTATAAGCTTCAAGGTGCTTTACTGGATATCAAAACATTAATAATACTTTCTATGTTAATGTACTTATTTACTGTTTGTGGGTGCGAACTTTTACCTCAGTTTGGTATTTATTACTACTTCATTAACTTTGCATAAGAAGGCGTGGTTACCAATAAAATCCGTTGATTTAATACAGCTAGATGCACCATTATTCCTTTTTTGGCTCTTCTTAATTAATCCTTGCTTTTTTCAACATCCTTATTGAATCTAAGATAACTAGATCTTGTAGAGCAAGAGCTGGCAGCATAAATTCCTAACGATTCGAAAATAACGAAATAAACGTCACCCGATGGACCAATGACATTAAAGTAGTCGCAAGAAATAAGTGAATGGTGAAGGTACAAACTCGGTTAGATCACTTTTTGGGGGAGGACTACGTCCAGCAGTGTACGTCTATTGACTGATATGATGATGATGATGATTAAAAACTAACCTAAATGAACTAAGTTCAGTAATAAGTCTTTTATGGCTGAAGATGAAACCATAAAAGCCAAATATCAAAAGATTATGAGAAAAAACCCGTCCGTCCTATACTTTGTTTACAGCGACTGACTTGAACTCTCTGATAATATTATTAAGTATATGTATAAAATATGTATAAGTTTAGATATTTTTAGTTTATTATTTATGTACTTTCGGTATTTTTTAATTTTTTTTGCCTGAAATACAGGTTTTCCTAGTTCAGGCATATCAAAATTTTTATTAGCTCTTTATATAAATATTAAATTAGCTATAAGTTGTATTAGCACTAAGAAAAAATGAATAAATAAAGTTAAAGTTAAAGTTAAGTTAAAGTTCAAAGTCGCAATTTGCTTAGCATTATGATTTTAAAGTAAAATAAATGTTTTTTACTTATACGGTGTCCATCTCATTCCTACATGAGGTGTAGTTTTACTGTGGGCTCTCCGACTTTAGAACTTTTTATATCAGCTTGTTATCGCTAGATTCCTATGACCTTTTTCCAGAGGTACTGTTATATGTCAAAACTGCGTCATTCTCTATCTATCTTGTTGTAAAAAGGTGGTGTTTTACCACACAATGTCAGGTAATTATCTTGTCAGGTCTACATTGCAACATCTAAAGCTGGGTATAGATAAAGGCTTTGATAGACACGCGAGTAAACCGTGGTTTTAACTCGGCCGTTTTGATACGGCGTTATAACTCGCTCGTATCAAAAATACGGCACAGATTATTAAAATAGGAATATGGCTCAATCCGCAAACATATTTTTATAAATAGCGACTCTTGCTACTTGCAACAAAGTGCAATTCAGCTCGCACAAGCGCTTGATACATATCGCTACATTTGCTTAAAGTTGTGGTGTCTAGATGTAGGTAGATTATAAAATATGGTGGTGGGTAGTTTAAGACAATGTGTCAGTCGAAATATACGGAGCACTTGTACCACATCTCGGAGTATTATTTTGGCATCCTACTTAATATATTACATTGGCGAACGAGTTAAATACGAATCTGTGCGTGCAAATACTACATAAAATCGCAAAAACAATGTCGATCGGCAAAATCCGGGAGTTTGATGTGAAAACGGGATCGTGGTTGTCGTATGTGGACCGACTCGACATGTACTTTGAAGCAAATGGAATCAAGGAGGAGTTAAAGATGCCTACGTTGATCTCACTGATGGGTGACGAGGCCTACGAGTTGCTGATGAACCTTGCAAGCCCAAAAAAACCGGCGGCGTTGACTTACAGCCAGGCAAAGGTCATATTGCGAGACCATCTTCAACCTACCCCATCATTGCTTACGGAACGGTATAGATTCCGCCAGCGAAGGCAGCGAGGAGACGAGAACGCTGGAGATTACGTCGCGGAGTTAAAGAAATTGGCTCGTCACTGTAGATTCAAGGAAAGTTTAGAAGATAATTTACGCGATCAATTTGTATGCGGTTTGAAAAGTGACGTCATCAGGCAACGGCTATTTGCGGAGGATGACAGTTTGACGTATGCAAAGGCGGTAAAATTAGCGATATCACTGGAGGCAGCGGAGCGCGATGCGGCTGCAGTGGAAGTAAAGAGTCAACCGGGAGCCGCGGGAAACGTGGATTTGCACGCGCTAAATGCGCGGGGACAGCGCGCGGGCCGCGCTCGGCTGACGCGTGGAGGCAGCGGCGGCGGCGGAACGCGCGGTGACTCTCAACAGTCAACACAGCGCAAAGAGCCGCGGGGAAACTGCAAGGGCTGCGGAGCGACGGGCCACGACTACAGGGATTGTCGGTTTCGTGATTACGTCTGCAGCCGGTGCAAGCGTCCTGGACATTTACGGCGAGTGTGCCCGGGACCGGGCGACGCCGGAGCTGGCGGAGCGGGGCGACCGGGCGCTGGCGCGAGTGACCGGGTCCTCCACTACGGTCAGGCGACCGGAGACTATACCGAACCAGACAGGGAGGCTGAAGAGGAACTGTATCTGCATCAACTGTGTTTGAGAGACTATAAGGCGGTGAGTGTGCCCTTAACCATCGATGGTAAAATCATACGGATGGAAGTAGATACCGGAACACCCTTATCATGTATCAGTAAAAGTACTTACGATAGGTATTTTAAGCATAGGGTGATTCAGTCATACGATTTAGTTTTAACTTTTTATGATGGTTCAAAGATTCGGCCACTAGGGTACATTAAACCTTCCGTAGAACATCAGGGTAGAACAAGGGAGTTAGAACTTTTTGTGATTGATGGAGGTACTACATCTCTTTTGGGTAGACAGTGGCTCACCGAACTGGATATAACAATTCCCACTCTCAACTGTTATAATATTGTAAACGGTAGCTCGCAAAATATACACATGGATAATGAGATATGTATTTTGGTGGACAGGTATAAGCAATTGTTCGACGGCAGTCTGGGGAGGTTCACGGGGGGCAAGGCGACGTTGCGGGTGCGCGAGGGCGCAGCGCCGGTGTTCCACCGGGCGCGGCCACTGCCATTCGCGCTGCGCGAGCGCGTCGATGCGGAGCTGGACACGATGCTGTCCGCCGGCGTCATCGAGCCCGTCGACTGCTCGGACTGGGCGTCGCCGCTCGTTCCGGTCAACAAATCAGACGGTACGCTCAGGATCTGTGTAGACTACAAGGGCACTTTAAATCCAGCTTTATTGGTCGATCGTTTCCCACTTCCGAGAATAGACGATGTGCTAGTTGCGTTAAATGGAGCTCAGTATTTTAGTAAAATCGATCTATCTCAGTCATATAATCAAATAGAGTTAGACGAGTCGAAAAAGTATACTGTCATAAATAGTCACCGAGGTCTGTTTAGGTATAATCGTCTCGTATACGGATTATCTTCTAGCCCGGGCATATTTCAAAGAATAATGACCACCTTACTTAAGGATATACCTAATGTGGCGGTGTTTATCGATGACGTCATAATTGGAGGACAATCGAAGACGGAACACTTACAAGCGTTAGAAATGGTTTTCAAACGGCTACTAGATAGCGGCCTTAGGTTAAAGAAAGCTAAATGCGTCTTCTTAGTGCAGGAGGTATCGTACTTAGGTTATGTTTTATCTAAAGACGGCATAAAAGCGGATCCTTTAAAAATAGAAGCGGTAATAAACATTCCTAGGCCGCAAAATGTACCTGAGTTAAGGTCGTTTCTAGGTCTAGCAAATTTTTTTGCAAAATTTGTAAATAACTTTAGTTTGAGGTTACTACCACTGTATAATCTTTTAAAAAAAGGTGTCGAATGGAACTGGACGAGTGAATGTGAACAGGTATTTATAGGGATAAAGGAAGACTTGGTAAGTTCTAAAGTTCTTGCGCATTACGACCCCAACAAGCCGCTGGTGGTGACGTGCGACGCGAGCGCGGCGGGCGTAGGCGGGGTGCTGTCGCAGCCGAGCGGACGCGCGGGCGCCGGCCCGGAGCGCCCGGTGGCCTTCGTGTCCCGCACACTGACGAGCGCAGAAAAGAATTATTCCCAGATTCACCGGGAAGCGTTAGCAATAATTTTTTGTATGAAAAAGTTTCATCAATATATTTTTGCCAGACGGTTTACCTTACGGACTGACCACAAACCGTTAGTGTCGATTTTCGGGCCGAATACCGGTATCCCTACCATGACGGCAAGTAGGATGCAGAGATGGGCGATAATATTATCCGCCTATACCTACGATATTGAATATGTGAAAACGGACAACAATAGTGCGGATGGACTGTCTCGCTTGCCGTTGCGGGATAAGAAACCGGTACCGGACGCGCTTCCCGAGCAGACTTATTTACACCACGCTCAAGAGGCGTTGTTACTAGATTATAATGAGATTAAAAATTGCACCGCTAGGGACCCGATTACGAGTAGGGTACTAGGTTTTATACGGAACGGTTGGCCGGCGGAATGCGAGATTGGAGGTCTGCAGCCTTATTATAATAGGCGGAACGAGCTTTACGAGGAACTAGGTTGCGTTATGTGGGGTCACCGGTTAGTTATTCCTGATAAGTGTAGGCAAAGAGTGTTAAAAATGTTACACGAACCCCACATGGGAATCGTAAAATCTAAAGCTTTAGCGCGGAGCTACGTATGGTGGGCTGGCATCGACGAGGCCGTGGAGGGCATGTGCCGCGCGTGCGTGACGTGCGCGGCGCAGGCGGACGCGCCGCCGCGCCAGGCGCCGCGCCCGTGGCCGTGGCCGCGCCAACCCTGGTCGAGGCTTCACCTCGATTTTTTAGGTCCGATTTTCGGTAAGACTTACTTGGTGGTGGTTGACGCTATGTCTAAGTGGTTAGAAATATTCGGCGTTCCGAGTACGGCGGCCACTAGTACAATCGAGAAGTTGCGGGAGTTATGGAGCAGGTGGGGAATACCGAAACAGGTAGTCACGGATAACGGGCCTCCGTTTACGAGCAATGAGTTCGAAAGTTTTCTCAAAGCTGATGGGGTAGAACACACGTTTTCGGCACCGTATCACCCTGCATCTAACGGAGCCGCCGAGAATGCAGTAAAAACATTAAAAAGAGTTATCAAAAAGGCAGACTTTGAAAAAGAAAACATAATAAAAGCGTTGCATACATTTTTATTGTTTTATCGTAATACGGAACATGCGTCTACAGGTGAGAGTCCGGCCATGTTAATGTTAGGCCGGCCTATGCGAACTAGGCTCGATGCGTTAAGGCCGAACCTGGAGTCACGCATGAGCCGAGTCCAACGACGACAGGTTGAGAACGCCGGGGGGGCGGAGCGCGCGGTTGACCCCGGGGACGATGTGTGGTATCGTCAGTTTCTAAAGGGGGAAAAGTGGCTGCCGGGTAAAATAGGTAGTCAAGTAGGCCCTTCTAACTTTAAGGTTGTAGGCGAAGGGGGAAACCAATTTCATCGACATATTGACCAAATAAAGCGTAGGATCCGAAGTTCTTTGGTCTGCCCGGATCCTGGGGATACCTTGGCAGGTGGCGATGAGCGAGCGGCGGCGGCGGAACCGGCCTTAGATGGTAGCGTGGTTCCTCAGCAAACAGCTGATCAAAGCACGTCAGTTGTTTTACCTATCGCAACTAGTCCAACGGAACCGCCCGCGCCACTCCATGAACCTCTTCCCGATCAGCCACTTAGTAGCAAAAGGCCACCACAGAGTAGACCTATACGTCAGTGTCGACTAAATAAACCAATTTATAAGTCATGAATTTATACATTAAATTTAAGTATTTTGGAGTAGGTATACTACCCTAAGGTAGGTGTAGGTACTACCAAGTATATGTTTGTAAGTATAAAGAATCTTAATGTTAATTTTCATATATTAATAAGTAGAATAGTTATAGATAGTTAAGTCCTTCTTCTAAATAATGTCATACCATTGATCCTTTAAATTAAAAGAAATGTCTAAATTTAGTGTAGAGGAGTGTGGTGTCTAGATGTAGGTAGATTATAAAATATGGTGGTGGGTAGTTTAAGACAATGTGTCAGTCGAAATATACGGAGCACTTGTACCACATCTCGGAGTATTATTTTGGCATCCTACTTAATATATTACAAAAGTGTGACCGACTACGGTCATATTACAGTGCCTCATATCCGAAGCTTATATATTTTTAACAACTCCTGTAGTTATGGTGATCTTTAAACGGCTGAACTGATTTTTTAAAAACATAACTTAAAAAAATCTCGACTAAACCACCTTTCAAATAAAAAAACTTAATTAAAATTGGTTTATCCGTTTAGGAGCTATGATGCCACATACAGACACACTACAGGTGGTTAATAAAAATGAATTTTCCATTTATTTTATCATATTATAGGTACATCTAGCGATTATGATACGAGTCGGTGATACGGTAAAAACACCCATGATACGTCAATAATCATAATTTGGATCCAGCCTAACGAATCTGTAAGGTGATGTGAATCATAAAATATTGACGTATCATGGGCCATGATACGTCAATAATCATAATTTGGATACAGCCTAAGGAATCTGTGTAGTGATGTGTCTATAAATCTGGCCTCATTAGGGTTCTGTGGAGGATTGTAAAAAGTGGTAGGTAAACTCTAGGTGGTGATTAGTATCGTTATGAAATTAATAAAAACATGTTTTAAGTGGAAAGTAAACAACATCTGTGTGGTGGTAGCTGCGCGCGGTTTCGCTCGCTTTATTTTTCTCATCGTTTTTATTAATAATTTAACCAAATCGGTCCAGTCGTTCTCGATTAGCGGGATAGATTTTTATGCCAAATTGTGTTTAGAATAAATAAATAAAAAATAAATAAGTAAATAATGCTAAATTTAAACACAGCGTTATTTAGCCCCAAGCTAAGCAGAGCTTACGTGTTATGGTTACTAGATGACTGGTAGATAAAATACATATTATAAAACTTACTATAATAAAATACATATTATAATGTTTTATTATACATATAAAATACCCAGAACACCCGGAAAAAATATTTGCAGATCGTACAAACATTTGTCCCAAGGCAACCTGCAACCTGCGTCGCAGGCAGACTTTTGCCCGCCGCGCTACATCGGTCGTCAATCCTTTGGTGTACCACCGAGTTTGAACCCATGACCTTAGGATCGGAGGCGGGGTCACTACCACTAGACCACCGGTGCTCACTAGACCTTAATGTGAACCAATGGTCACCTCTGGTGGTTTATTAAACACCTTACACAATCAATAACTTTACCTTTAATTAAATACTACTGAACGCAATCTCTGCGTTCCTTGTTCGCTGTCAAACCACTTAGAACCTAAACTGTGTTGAAATAAGACATTTATTTATGCGGACGCTGAGACATCTGAACTCCATTCACAAGTTAGATAGGGTTGTCAATAATACTAATATACGCGTCATCACACTAATATTATAAATGCAAAAGTTTGGCTGGATGGACGGATGGCTGTTTGTTACGTAATCACGCCAAAATGGCGGAACTGATCTGGATGCAATTTGATACAGAGACAGTTTTTTTTTTATGTCAGCAAGTGACAAGACAATCAAGGCGCCCCCGCTTGATGTTAAGCATCACGCCTGACTATTACAGATGCGGTGCCAGGCTTAAAGTTTTTAGTGTTTGCGTGGCACTGCACGGCGCTTATCAACCCGAGACATTTTGTTGTTAGGTCTCTTTCGCCCAATATACACAACACACCATTTTTTAAATACCACACACAAACACGAAGTTTTTTTTAACACATAACAAGCAACTCAAAAAGGTTGATACAGCAACACTTTTTACAGCAACTTCAAAAAGGTTGATACAGCAGCTCTTTTTAAAGCAACTTCAAAAAGGTTGATACAGCAGCTCTTTTTAAAGCAACTTCAAAAAGGTTGATACAGCAACACTTTTTACAGCAACTTCAAAAAGGTTGAGACCGCAAGGTTGCATGCAACATCCCTAAGTATATGCAATTTAGATGGTATCTAGGTATTTCA
This sequence comes from Colostygia pectinataria, assembly GCA_951394395.1. Lineage (NCBI taxonomy): Eukaryota > Metazoa > Arthropoda > Insecta > Lepidoptera > Geometridae > Colostygia > Colostygia pectinataria. The sequence goes on from OX596355.1 coordinate 11,553,438, forward strand.
CGTGAGGCGGTCACATGCAATCACTGAACCAAGAGGTCCGCTGAGAGGAGTGGCTCTTAATGCCGATGCTCGTGATGATAGCGAAATGCATTTGTATCGTATTGAAATTAAATGAAACACCTGCCATAAAGGCGGTGTAGCTCAGGGGAATAAGCTAGTGTATAGTTCGCACGGCGGATCTAGGCTTCCGTGAAGTTAGCCGTTTGTGATGTACTACCACCATACCTATTTCTGCCGCAAAGCAGTAAAGCTCGCATTGCTGTGTTCCGGTGAAGGGTATGGTTTCCGGTGAAATTACTGGCACATGAGGCTTTCGATCTATGCCTCAAGGTGGCAACCAACCAACGAGTGATACCTCTGGTATTGCAAGCGTCCATAGGCTGCGGTAACCGCTTACCATCTTGTGGGCCGTACGTTTGGTTGCCACTTTAAGTTGTGTAAAAATATTACGACAATGTTTTTTATTGTGCTTTAGAAAAATTACTAAATAATAATGACAAATAAAATGACGATGTTCTCTGAGTAAAGTGAACAAACTGTGCTTTAGCAGCTGTATCTATAAGTAGCTAAAACACTTATCCAGTAGGTACATAAATAAAAATTCATAATGAACTGATAAAACGCTAAGCCACTATTTTACATTTAAAATGGCACCGAACGCGCTTTGGCGGTTATGGTAATATTGAATTACTGAACTTTTGAATAAGAACGTTCCATTTTTGAATCTCGCTTTTTATTTTCTGCAATGTAACTTTATTTATAACGCAAGTTCGAATAAAAAAGTTTGGTTATTAAGTTTTGTTGAATTGCAATTATTTGTTTCGAAAAAGCACTATTTTTTTTGTCACATTCGACCAAATAGGCACAATTTTTTTTTTACCGAATAAGGGTGAATTCTTCCCATCTGGGATACCTACCTAATTTATTTTTTACCTAGTAAACTGACAGTTTACTTGCATTTGACATTTCTTAATCCCAAGAATAGTTATTCCACATGTTGGTCAAATCCACCCAATCTTTTATTTTTAATCGACGCTTTGTCGGCAACTGTATTTTTCAATGATACAACTATTATTTAAATTACATACATTTATGTAAATTTTGTCAGATGAACATTTTAGATTTGTTTTTACTCCTTTAGTGCGTAAACGTAATGTTGAGTACTTGCTATTTGCACAATGCAATGAACCCATCATTTCATTGTGTAAATACCCATGCAAATAAGCATACGGGTCCTTTGTGTGAGATACTTGACTTTACCAACTTGACATTCTGTAATTTTACTTGCGCATGCGCTCAGCCGACTCACGTTGGTAGCCTGCGCATGTCACTTGCGCTGTGTCCAACAAAATAGTGTTATGAGTATTTTCATAGATCGATAACATTTAGATTTCATTTTGATGTTAGGTATGTCTTGTTCTTGATATTATCGAAGGTATTAATAAGAAGTGACCGGTAATATAGAGCAACGGTGGTCTAGTGGTAGTAACACCGCCTTCTAGTCCTAAGGTCACGGGTTCAAATCCAGTCGTGCACCAATAGACTTTTCTATACTTACTAAAAATGTATGTGCGCAATGCCAGCGCTCTTATAACGGTGAAGGAAAACAGAACTAAAAATTTGAAAGACAAGTGCCATTCACCAATCCGCATTGGGTCCGCGTGGTGGATTAAGACCCTTTCACTCTCGCTTGATAGTAGGCCAGTGTTCAGCAGTAGAAACATTAGAAGTCTGTCATGATGATATTCAGTGGACGTCTAGGCTGATGTTGACGTGAGTAAAGCCGCGGGCAGATGCAATCCTCACAGCTGCACTTGCGCAAGCGCATCGTCCGAGTGGGTACAATTAGCCCGGCATTCGTCCCGTCATCTGACGGCTCTGGCCTACATTTAGATTTATTGCTTGGAGTGGCTAGACTTAGGTTCTAATTGGATTTGCTTAAAATTGTATCTAATATATCTAAATGTCTGTTTTTACTAAGCTATCAAGAAACTATTATTGCTAAAAGTTGCCTCCAAGCTGTAAATAAATAAATAAATAAATAATAAATAATGCTGGACAATACACACAGCATCATCTAGCCCAAGGTAAGCAGCTGTTAAACAGAGCTGTATTATGGGTACTAGATGACTGATATATATTTAATACAATACAATACATAGATAGATATTTTTTATTATACATAGAAAACACCCAGAACACCCGGAACAAATATTTGCAGATCCTACAAACATTTGTCCCAAGGCGGGAATTGCAGGCGGACCTTCGCCCACCGCGCCACATTGGTCGTCATTAGTGTGTAAGCATTACTGTCTTTAGGTTTGAAAGGCACTAAGTGAAATTACTGGCCGAAAGAGACCTAACAACAACGTCTCCGGGTGATGAGCGCTGTGCAGTGCCACGCAAACACTTGAAAACTTTAAGCTTTGGGTGGCACTGCATCTGTAATAGTCAGGCGTGGTGCTTAACATCAGATAGGCGCCTTGATTGTCTTGTCACTTGCTGACATAAAAAAAAAAGAGCGGGAAACCGTCTTTATTTTATACTATGTAGTGATGAAATGCCGAGGTTCGAGGCTCTCCTAAAGGCTGGCTAAATAAAGCAATAAATACAAATTTGGGTTTTTATACTATCGGTGACATCAAGCTACTGATTGCCAGTTTATTGCCCGACGCACCAAAAAAGGGCCAGTGGCATAAACAGTTCGAATTTAACTAATAAACGCAATGCTGTGTTACTTCAAGTTTTTATTAACCAACGAAAGACGGAAAAGGTTTCAAAGACAACGCGTATTTTTTTTTTAATAAAACTGTTGTATCAACGGCTCGCTAAGTACCGTTTTTTACTTACCTCACACCGGTTGCGAGTTTGCCGGCACGTTTCGCCGGCACTGAAGTTAAGGGCTACTAATCACGCGTTTATTTTGATTATGTGTAGGGATTATGACAAGCGCGCGCATGCCTACGCTAGTGAAAGTGTGCTCTCTAGCTCTTGCTATAATGAGGACTTTATTAAGTTAAGTTATTAAAAAAAAAGTCTATTTAGATGGCGGTAGCTCAACTGCCGAGCCCAAGAGAATGTAAGCACTACGTTTGGCGAGCTATGGTGAATGTGTAGGAAATTCAACATTGGTTGCTCCTGCTGTCACTGTCTGTCATACCTCTGGCTGGTGTCAAAGTCACAGTACGTACTACGTAGTACATTAACTTTGGTCGTACTAGAGTTAAACTATTTTGCCTCAAGCAGGACATGAACCTACAACCTTCTGCTTGACACGAGACGAAACAAAAACGGTGTTACCAACTTTTTTCATGTTTTAATAACCTTTCCCAGTATGGCAGTAGGGCAGATAGCGCCATCTGTCAAAGCAATCGGAACTACTTTTTTTTAAAATCTTGAATCAAAAACCCTTAATTGGGTTGGGCCAACCATAACACTGGTGATTGCGTTTGTTTGCTTCATACATTTTATTGAGAGTGTCCGGGGTGTGACATTAGCTAACAGAGGTTTATAGTTTGTTGCGAACTCGCTGCAAACTCGCCTCTCAAACTCTGTAAGTGAATGTAACTATACAACAATACAATATATTGTATTGTATTATAACATTCTATGGGAAATAAATGTACTTATTAACCAGAAATAAACTGAACTATTCAGCTCATTAGAAATCAAGAATCAAGATAATTAGAAATCAGGACGTAAGTAAAGTAGCTGGATCTGATACCTCCTGATGGATGGAGAGGATCGATCGATCTCCGCTAGATGATCTACTTTCGAAGTATCCGAACGCTAACTGTGATGTAAAATGAACTCTATTTTGATAGAGCTAAGAAACAATTTGGCTATAATGTTTGTTTTGAATTTTCCGGATAATATCCAAGTATTTGGTCAGTGATCTACTTTCAAAGTTTATTACTTAGTAGTGCCACTTGTGATCTGAAATGAACTCTATGTTTATAGGGTTTAGAAACAATTTGGCTGTAATGTGTGTTTTGAAATTTTCGGATGATATCCAAGTATTTAGCCAATGATCTACTTCCAAAGTTTATCACCTAGAGATCCGCTTGTTCTCTGAAATAAACTTTATTACGATGGGCTTAGATACAATTTGGTTCTATTTTTTTATGGCAAGGTTTTCTCATGTTTTTTTTTTAAAAGGATGACAATTATTTATTTAACCTGTGATCTATTTTCGAAGTTTATCAAAGAGCCACTTGTGATCTGAAATGAACTTTATTTCTATTGGCTTAGATACAAGTTTTTGTAAACCTTTCTGCGTTTTATTTAAAAAAAATACCAGAGCATATGATATCATTTTGTGTAAGTGTTCAAAAGAGTTCTAAGGAACTCGCTAGCGACTCGATAATGCTTAAACTCGTGCTAAGCATAAGAGAACTAGTTTAGCTATGTCCGAATAAATTATGGTTTACTGTTGTGGGAATTTAACCCAGTTACTTGTACACTAAATAAGTTATAACAAAGTGTTTACACGTTTGTTACTGAGTTATCTAAAATTTATGATGCAAAAATTTCATTATATTCTATATTATGATCTGTTTGTCTGTTCGGATTCGGGGACAAATGTTTGTATGATCGGAAAATATTTTTTCCTAGGTTTTGTAGTACTACCATCAGGAGGGCAATCTACTATGACGTAGTTACTTGATATTCTACGACGTTATTTTCTAAAACTGTTAATGTAAACTGTAATTAAATATTTAAGTGTTCTAATTAAATATTTAAGAACATATTTTATTTATTTCATTGGACTCTCTTCACAAATATTTGATAATGTTACTTTCTATGAGTCAAAAAAGTTAGTCGAAATAAACAGGTTTTATTTATTTTTACTCTTTATATAAACCTAGTGTGGGGTAAGGGCTATAATTGTACTTAATACTAATATAAATATTAGCCCTTAATCATAATCACACAAGAAATCTGTTAGCTAATTATGTCTTTTAAATCTATAAGTATTCCTCATTGTTCATTGAGATAGCAACGACAAGAAAAAGACAGAGACAGTTCTTTTATGAATAAGGGGGTGACCACCAGACCTACCGTTGCTTGACCGAGTTGATATATTACGACTAAGCTATAGCTTCGCTACAAGAGTCATTTGCAAAAAAACGTAACACAAGAGAAACACAAAAGAAATCAATATTTTTGTTACACATAGGATTATTACGTTACACAAAAGAAATTATAAAGATTAGTTCACATTAATGATTTTTTTTTGTGATACCTACTAAAATAACGGGAGAAACCTAGCAAGAATAAAACTATAGTGTAGTAGGTTTTGTTATTTATTTCGAAAAATACACTTACTTCTATTAAAATTTGCATAAAAAAACAAAGTTAAAATCAGCTTATGACACATAATAATAATTTATTTATTAAATTGTTTACAAACTATTTAATAATGTTGTTTAATATTATTAATAAAGTTCTTAGTTACGCCATCTGTGATTCAGTAAACGCAGATATCAAAGTAAACTTATTGATATTAATTTTCAACACTATTACAGTTATTTCAGTACCCTACAATTACTACAGATCTGGTTCCTTAAAAAGCGGTGCACGTAAAAGTGACGGTCTTTAAAAACTAAGTCACAATAACATAGACCGAGTGAAATATTTTGTGTAATAGGTCTCGCTAAAAGTATACAAGGTGTAATTATTTTATGGTTAAAAAAATTATACTTACCTAGGTGTCCATACAGGCAATCATTTAAAAAATATTAAAAACAACACTGAGAATATAAATAAAAAAAATCAATTAGGAATTTAAATATTAGGTAAGTACTCGTATTATAAAATAGGACTAAATGTGCTTAAGTAAAATAATAATAATACATTTTATTTATTAAAAAAAGCAGTGTTATTAGAATTTATTGATTTTGTTTGTTTTGCTTTTAGCATGACTACACTATTCTTCTATTTTCACTTTAGTTCAAAACAGGTTTGAATGACGGCCGTCACTCGACGTTGCCCACTATTTAAGAAATTAGCTAAGGCTGAAGTGCTGGGCAGGTGTTGCGGATGTATCGATAGCTCGTTATCGAGTAATTGATGCTCGACCTCGATTCCTATCAATGTTATTCGGGCTTTATTACCGCGTTTTAGATTAAAGGGAATTCGCTTTAGACCTCAAGTGCCTGGGTTTGCGTAAGGACTCAAACGCGACTGTTCAAACATGTTTTTACTCGATTCAATATCGATGTTATCAGAAAGTCGGGTCTAATTTTATTGGTATTGCTGTAGAACGAGCTGAGGTAATAAATGAGTCGTTAACATAATTTTTATTTTGTTGAATGGATAAATAGTTACATTATTTAAGATCAATTTTATTTTGAATCTAATATACTTTTGTAAAATAACTTTATTTTTATTAATATAATTATATTTTAATTCAGGGTATTTAAAAAAAAACTAAAAAACGCTCATTTTAACGGGTGTTTTTGTCATTTCTATGTCAATAAACTAAGACGATGACAGATTTGAAAGACGCATTAGCTAACATAGGCTTAAAGTACAATTATGAATAAAGCCCGAAGACTTGTAATTCTCCTACTAACACAACATCCAGGAGAGCTATGCTACTAATACGATAACAACGAAATTACAGTTGTACGATTTTGACATTTATGTAAAAGTTTTGCCCATTGCCAACAGATCCAGAACAAATAAATAAAATTGCAGGTCTCGAGAATGCGTTTAATAAAAAGCTTATAGGTCTATAAAAATCTTGATAGGCACAAATAACTGTACGCAGTGAAATCCAATGCAATAAATCACAAAATAAATATCAATCAAATTGAAAACACTAATAACTTTAATCTACATTCCGATGCTTTAATCGGATTGAGAACACTGGTGGTTTAGTGGTAGTGACCGTGCCTTCCGACCCAAAGGTCGTGGGTTTAACCCGGTGGTGCATCAATGGATTTTTTAATCAAAAAAATTTATGTTTGCAATCACTCTCTAAAAACCTAAATAAAAAAATTAAAACTAAATCACTCTCGCTTGAGAGTAGGCCAGTGTCTCAGCAGTGGAAACTTTAAAAGGCTGTCATGATGATGATGACGTGCGCAATGCCAGTCCTTTATACAGTAAAGAAAACATCGTGAGGAAACCAGCATGTTCAAGAACTAAAAGTTCAAAAACCATTACCATCTATCAATCTGCATTGGGTCCGCGTGGTGGATTAAAATCACCAACCCAATCACTCTCGCTCGAGAGTAAGCCACGGGAACATTAGAAGGCTTTCATGAATCGGATCTTGTTCTTGACACGCCAATACTTTACTATAATATGCAACAGTTTTGTATTTTATTATCACACTTTCATCGGTTTTAAATCGTTAAATTGTTAAAATACCAATCGATTTCTTTTTAATTACAAAATAAAATTAAAATACATAATTAGACTGCGAAGTGGGTAATTTTTATTTTATTTTATTATATTTTAGGTAAGAAAGTAATTTCACGGCAAGGTCAAGGGGTATTACACCTTCAAAACACATAAATAAAATAACGATTGGAGATCAAGCCTAACATCGATAGTAAAAATCGGAATTTGGTCATAAAATTCGATCTATCGATAAATATTTGAGGCGTGCAACACTAATTTTGTATTTCGACGGGAGGGTAATAAAAAAGTTAAGACTTACATCTCTACTTACCCACAAGTTTTCTAAAAGTGAAACTTTGTACATTTTGGAAAAAATATATTATATAAGTAAGACATTCATTTTATGTAAGTACCTAATTTAGAAGTTCTCTTTTTGATCCAAAACCGGTATTTATTTAAAATACATCATTCAGGGTACTTCGAACCTCTATAAGCAATTTTTTTAAAATTTTTTGTTGGTTAACAAAAATATTTTGACAAAATAATGACAAGGTAATTTAGCGTGCCGCTAAAATAACAGTTTATTTTATGAATAACTGCTTTCTAAGACAGGTAAGTACGTACGTATCTAAATGTTGAACATTAGCTGGTGAAAGTATACATTCGAATGAAGGGAACATTTCTATAAACAAGGATTAAACAAACGCGTAACTCACTTTCACACACGTTGCGTATTTACAAAGTTTCTGCCAGCAAGTTTGCTGGTGCGCCTTTTTTTAATAACGTCATCTCATTTGCAACATTTAAAGGCATTTCATTAATGATAACGACACATTGATATCCCTACATTGTCATTAGTTCGCAACAAGAAATAAAAACTTAACGAAAGCTCACTGAAGGATCACTGTAACCTCGCCACACAGGCTCAAAAGAGACCTAGTGCGAGGGACAGAGCTTAGCCAAGGTACCTACTCAACTACTGTATACAATTTATATATAAAAATCAGACCACGGAATGTACCTAAATATACTTTGTAATTTATACCTACTGAATGAAGCGCAACCAAAAAACTGTACTGTGGGAGTACTTTGGTGCGCTTCAGCAAGCTGCGCTTCATGTGGGTGCGCTACAAAGAATGCAACGTTGGTTTTTTTTTTTGTGCTAATAAATAATCAGACTAACTGCCATATTCGTAAAATAGACTGTTATTTTAACGGCTTGGTTATTTACTGAGAAATATTCTAAAAAAATTACCACTCACAGTCAACAATCTATATGCATGAGTAAAATTTACATAAAATATAGGTACTTATAAAATGCATTTGGCTTGTTGACATATTATTTAGCTTAATCATCATTGCCTTCGATTTAGCTGTAGGTAAGTATGTGCTAGCTATAAATTTAAATATAATTTCTAATAGTCTTTAATAGCCCTAACAGATTAATAATCACTGCAATTTGTAAATGTTTCTGGCCAATACAAGTTTTAGACACAAGTTTAAAAGGAAATTTATAATAACTTATATTATCTATTAATTTAAACTTCTAGGCTTCTAGATAAAACTGTACAAAAATAAATGTTCAAAATTTTAAATAAAGAATTGCTTCACAGTTCCTTCGTACAGCCAGCAACAACATTCCGCGCCTAACAATATTCAAATATCGAATGTTCGATTTGCGGTGACACCATGGAGTTACCAAAAAGGAGGACTCTACTATTACCATACAAAGTTCCGAGTCGTGATAAAAAGAAGAAATAAAGCGAGGGAATAAAAAAAACTAAGTTTTCGTTCAGGTCCACGTTAGGTTTTAGTTCCAAATGTATTCAAGATGCGGTATCTAACCGAGGGGCGAATGGAGATTTGTTAGTCGTGATGATGTTTTCGATGATAGACTGCTCGCAGTAATTCCTTAGACTACTAAAAGAATCGAAATAAGCATATTTTGTGTTGTTATTCTCGTTTTTCACAGGTATTATTTTACTATAACAATAATAAATATATAATTATTTTGACATAATTTACGTATCACGTTATGTAAATTACCAAATTTTTTTTATAGGTCAGCAAGTGACTAGACAATCAAAGCGCCCCCGCATAATTTTAAGCAAATTTAATTTTAAGCCTGACTATTACAGATGCAGTGCCACCCAAAGCTTAAAGTTTTTAAGTGTTTGCGTGGCACTGCACTGCGCTTATCACCACGAGATATTATTGTTAAGTCTCTTACGCCCAGTAATTTCACTTGCTACAGTGCCCTTCAAACCTAAACACAGTAATGCTTGCACACTACTGCTTGGAGGTAGAATATCTGACACTGCGGTGGTATCCACCAAGACGGGCTCTTGCTGAAAAGTAAGTAAATAATAAACAAATTTATTTAGACATTCATAACAAAATAATAATTGTAATATTAAATTTTTATTTATTAAAACACGTCATCTGTACTGTAGTTTATTAAAATTTTGCGTTTACAAATAAAGCCAATGCAGCGCGTGCAACCAAATTCGTTTTTGAATCCCGTTTTTAATTAAACAGAGCCGGGTGCGCGGGCGCATATCGCGTCAGAAAGAATTAACTTCTAGAGGCAGAAGCATTAGGGATGGGAAAATGGACGAAAACATACAGTGGATGATGCACTTATTTATAGTACTTATAGCTATAATATAATACAGGTAATGCTAGCGTAGATAGGACAAAGATATTAACCATCATTTAAACCCTCAGTAAGTTTTACTTATTTTACAAAAATGCTTTTACTAAGGCCACAAAATAACGTCATAAAAAAACTAGTTAAGTATTCGTCATTCGTAATAAAAAAGTTACCTTGTCGACTTACTTAAATATTTTTCATTTCCTTTAACAGAAACAAGTTAAATTTTTGTGGAATGGAAAAAATATAAATTATTTAAGGAATCTAAATGTCATGAATAGACCAGCAAGAAATAATTAAATAAAGTCTGGGACTGGTCTTGTTTGCAGAAGTTGTCCCATCTCTAGAAGTCAGTTATGAATTGCGGTGGCTTCCTCTCTGCGCTCTTCTCAGAACCACTAAAATTCAAGTTTTAAATAACTTTAGACTCAATTTGATAACATCGATTTCCAGAAACAAAACGGTTTAAATGATATTTATTTACAATTCTTATCATTTATCTAATTTAATTTCATTTTCAGTCAGTAAGTATAGAAATCAAATACGTTCCTAATTTTATTATAACTCCAACTTTTTAATAATTAATTACTGTTCTTATAAATAATTATTAGAAGTTATTTTAATTTAAAAATAACTTAAATCAAGATGTTTTTGGAAGTTTCTACAATAATACTACCAAAACTTATAAAAGTATTCGATACAATTACTTACCAAATCTTTTAATTCCTCGCCTACACAATAGTAAATTACTTAATTCGAAAAATAATTATAAACAAAAAGACCTCTTTTCCCTCGGCGATGGGCTAACAGGCAAGGTCCTGTCAACGTCAAATAAAAATGTAAGCCTGCAGACAGCCAGTTACCTTTTGACATGCAATTTTCGGCTAACCATTCATCAACGCTGCCCTAAAATATCGATACTTTTTACCAGACATATTTTTTATCGATATTTAACTGCTTACTACAGACGCCTCTATATGCCGTTAGATATTCGGTGATTTGTTTTGACCGCCTCAGTTCACTCAATTTTAAAAGGTCAATGACTTTATTGATTAGCAATTAAAACACCGATGTAATTTGGAGTTTTGAAGATGCAACTATTAAAGATTTGGAAAGTGCTCAATCAACTATCACAAGAATTAAGAACTAAATACGTAGTTAGAGCTTCCGTTAGCCCCTTTTCCTGTTCAGCTTGTTTATAAAAAAACTAATTCCATGCTAAATAATCGTATTAACTATTAATAAAAATCTACAAATCTATAACAATGATTTGCCACAAATTAAGCTATAAATCTTAAATTAGTGACGAGACAATCAAATCTCGAATCATCGATATCGATAAACGTAAACCACGAGGTAGGTGCCCCAGCAACGAACTGATGTATAATCTACACAACAACTGTTGTATAATCTGTGGCTGGGTGGGATCAAAACAATTAATCTTTGAGTTACCAGATTTTGAACCCTACCTTGAAGGATGCACAGCAAAGCTAATCAATTTAGCGAGCGATACCGGTGTCGGCTTGTAAAAAATGAGATTAGCTTGTGAATTTGTTTGCTGAAGAGTTATAGTCCTGTTATCCTGATCAAATCTGGGTTTCTTAACTTTTTGAGTAATAAAAGCATTAACATATGTAAGTATCTTCAACTTAATGAGATACCAGAGAATAATAATTAATGGTGGTAGGACTCTTCAGCAAGAGTATGTCTTGGCGGATACCACCGCAGTGTCAGATATTCTACCTCCAAGCAGTATAGTGTGCAAGCATTACTGTGTTTAGGTTTGAAGGGCACTGTAGAAAGTGAAATTACAAGGCGAAAGAGACTTAAAAACAATGTCTCGGGGTGATAAGCGCAGTGCAGTGCCACGCAAACACTTAAAAACTTGAGGCTTTGGGTGGCACTGCATCTGTATTTCGCGTAAGTTACTGTGATCTACGAGCGTTTTCAATAGCAGTAGTATAACGCGTTGGTCAAGTCTCATTTGTTTAGTCTGTAATTTCATTGCAAGCATCACTGTTTGGTGCAGAAATTAGAAATTATGCTTGATGATACTTTCCAGGACGAGCTCTATTACAAAACACTCTACTAATAAAATTAGGTAACTTTTTGTCACATTTAGAAACAGAATCAATAATGAATTCTAATACTCGTAAAACGTAGTTCAAAGGTCGTTTTAATTCCAAAAATGAGCGTGAACTAATCAAAGAAATACATAATTATTCACAAGTCTCGGTTGCTCGCCAAATTCACTTTTCCGTCAGTTTTTCGACTCATCAACTCTGGCATAATGTGAATCGCCAGTCAGTCTTTTTTCATCCATCATTTTTGAAAACAATTTTCTATCCCATACGATTATGGGTCATTTTGTGCAGTAAAGAACAATTATTAAGCTGTTATAACGCGTAACCACCAATCCGCATTGGGTCCGCGTGGTGGATTAAGACCCAATCACTCTCGCTTGAGAGTAGGCCAGTGTCCCAGCAGTGGGAACATTAGAAGGGAGTCTGATGATGATGATGATGAACGCGTAATCTTGCTAGTTATCTGTACTATATTTATAAAAAGGAAAGATTTGTATTTTGTTTGTCACGAAAAAACTCAAAAACTTCCTGGTCCGATTTCAAAAATTATTTAACCACTAGCTTTTACCACCCGTAACTTCGTTCGCATGGAACTCAGAAATCGTACTTTTTTCAAGATAAAAAGTGGCCTATGTCTTATTTCCGTTCATTATCTATTTATATTAAAAAATTCAGTCAAATCGGTTCAGTCGTTGTAGAGTAACAAACATCCAAACATCCAATCTTTCGCATTTATAATATTAGTGTGAATAGTGTGATTAGAATGCTATAGTTCTCACAACGGATCTCGGCCGTCGTGAAATTAGCCGTTTCGATGCGCAATGGAGCTTTTTCAAACTAAATTGTCTTTGCGCATCACAAACGGCTAACTTCACGGAAGCCTAGATCCGCTGGGCGGATTTCGGCCGTCGTGAAATTAGCCGTTTCGATGCGCAATGGAGCTTTTTCAAACTAAATTGTCTTTGCGCATCACAAACGGCTAACTTCACGGAAGCCTAGATCCGCTGTGCGAACTATACATTATCACTGAGTAACATTGTCTATATTTTATATCCACCTGTGTCACAGAGCACACAGTAATATCACTAGTTAGCAATGAATTTTTAAGTTTAATTTTTTTATTTTGTTTTGTTATGACTTGTATTGACAGTTTTCATCGCTTGATTGTTACTAACCACAAAATTAAATTTAGGTAGGTAAAGGTCTCACGACGGATCTCGGCCGTAGTGAAATTAGCCGTTTCGATGCGCAATGGAGCTTTTTCAAACTAAATTGTCTTTGCGCATCACAAACGGCTAACTTCACGGAAGCCTAGATCCTCTGTGCGATCTATGCTACGTTATAAATAATTCAGTTGATCATTTTAGTTTAAGTTAGGTTAGGTTAGGTTTTTAGGTTATCTTCATGTAATTTTTTTTATGCAAATAAACTATTACAATTCATAGAGCAAAAAATTTCTCGTTATCTTTTTTCTTATAGGTACAAGATCCAGACTGTTTTGAGAATGTTAGTAATGCGAAATATTTATAGTATTATTACATTAATATACAGGTATTTGAAATAGGTCTAGCATAATAAGTATTTTTGATATGTATGGTATGTGTTTTGCATTATTTTAGAATTGTTTTTTTAATAAATATAGAACATCGCTCAAAACCCTTGTTAACTACCATTCAATCCTACCCATCCAAAGGTTGTCTGGTAGAGATCGCTATTTAGCGATAAGGCCGCCCATTGTAATACCTGTTAGTAACTAAGATTGTTCTTGTCAAATTTGTTATAATGTGGTGTTCAATAAAGTATTTTCTATCAATTCTATCTGTCTAATGCGCTCTAATTTGTTTTTAAACGCGCCATCATAAAGCTTTGTGCTACTCGTTCTAAATCTTCCGTACACAAACCAGTAATTTGAACTATCATCTACAGTATCAGAAACAATGTTACCTTCTAGATAAATAGTTCCCAGAGTCAAATGGCATCTGCGGACGGAAAGGCACCATTGTTGTGTTATCATCCCCGTTTTAGATGCAACTACGTAGAAAACAGGTCGCGCATACCGTTGTTGAAGTAGAGAGCAATATACAAAAATAATGAAATTGATTACGGCGAGGCGCATAACTCTTTCTGCGAGTATTAAAGATTGCATTAATAAATATTATATTATTTCGAGATATGACTCGATAGCTCAATTGGTAGAACACCCGCGCATCAAGCGGTGGTTGCGAGTTCAAATCCCGCTGAGGCGAAATACTTTTTGGGATATTATAAACTTTAGTATTCCTTTAGTGTGATGGTTAACAGTATAAAAACAAAAATAACCAATCATTCTGCGAGTAGCTTAAAAACGCTTGCTATACCAGAGACAACACCAGCGCATTTCTATCCAAGGACAATGTCTTTGCGTGTAAATCTACAATGAAAAAAAAAAAGAAAATGATAAAAGTGTTTATTACTGCATAATACATCATAAAAGGAACAACATACAACTAGGTAGGTACAACAATGGGATATCAAAAACTATAGTATGTATACATGCAGAAACTGTTACAAAAATAGGGTGATGTCTTATGATCCCCACACTGGGCTAAGCCTGAATCGTGGGAACCTACGTACGATTATTTAGTTTACGGTAAGTATTACCTAGTCTGACATTAGTAGAATTTTTATTGAGTTTATATAATGTATGACTTTATATAATGACTAAATTTTTTCTTAAGTAGTAAGTATAAGAGTATACAATACAATATATATACAATACAATAATTCTACCTTTTTAACCAGAACACAGAAATACGTGGCATAATAATATATATAGAAGACGGTGGTGAAAATTATCCAGATAAGCTCATCACAATGAGTTCTACCTCTAAGTTTGACAGGTCGAAACGGTGTTGCCATACCTATTTCTGCCGCCAAGCAGTAATGCTCGCATTGCTGTGTTCCGTTGTGAAGTGTATGGTTTCCGGTGAAATTACTGGGACATCTCGATCTTAGCCTCAAGGTGGCAACCCGCAAGTGATACCTCTGGTATTGCAAGCGTCCATAGGCTGCGGTAACCACTTACCATCTTGAAGGCCGTACGCTTGGTTGCCACCTCAGTTCTATAAAAAAAATATACAATGGCATAACTTCTAAGTAAAAAAAAGAATACACCCGAGCAAGAAGAAGTCGCGGAAGGAAACAAGTAAAACCATTAAACATATTATATATTAAAAAATGTTTTGAATTTTCTTAAAAAATGCGATGAAACTTTTTCCCCAACCTATTATTAATCACTACATTATTAAAGGCAAAGGCAATTTTATTGTGCTGTGTATTAAGACGTGTTTTTTGCAACACTAGAGTTAAAAGAGCTTTTAATATTATAGGTGCCGGTGTCGGCACTGGCACCTGATTTCTACGTGAACAACACCCCAGCTTTCACCGGACACACAACAATTATATTCATCTTCATCATGTTCTTGTTTAGTGAATATTTTGTATTTTATACCTATGATATCTTTTGTTTTGACTCAACGGAGTACAGCTTTTAAGTACCTGATTTCTGATCCCAGGGTCGTAGATTTGAAGTTTCCCGTTTGAGCACCTATTTTTTGGGCACCAGTACTAAATACCAGAGGTAGATATCCGTGCACCAATTGTTATAAGTAAAGCACAGCGTCGGTCGGTGCTTTGAAATGTTGACCTAATATTGTGATATTTTAAATGGTTGAATAATCTAAAAACTTTCACTAAACAATATTAGTTTTCTCACATTTCTTATAGTTTTATTTCAGTAACGTTGGTTCTTAGAATGTTTAATAAATCTCTAGCTAAATAAGACGAGTGTCTATTGAGGTCATTACTACTGCGGAAACAGTACTGTGCGCGTAGCCTAGTGATGGGAACGGCGGATTATCGATAAAACAATATCGATTACCAACGTTATTGTGTTGATTGAAATACATTATGACATGCATAATGCATCTTTTGGTAAGTGAAATGGAATGATAAATACTATTAACACTACGAGTATTTTCGTTTCTAAGCAAGTAAATATTTATCTATTATGTTAGAAAAAGTTCGGAGACTACAAGTAGTAATTTTTTTATATATTACTAGTAGACCCGGTGCGGTGTCACTCGCGTTAGTTTTTTTTAAGCAAATTTTTGCACCCTGTATATTTTCACACCTTCCCTGAACTTTTACAAACATTTCAAGACCAAAATTAATCAAATCAGTCCAGCCATTGTTGAGTTTTAGCGAGACTAACGCATAGCAATTCATTTTTATATGTACATATATAAAAATATTATGATGCCTAGGTATTCACTATGTATAATTATTGTGATTTGGCACTGTTAACTTAAAAATTCAACAATCAAACTGTAGTTCGTATTTTTAAACTATAAAATATAACGTTTATTGGTAGGTCTGGTAGTGATCTGGAGCAGACAGTTTCATACGTATTTCGTACTAAGCTAATGTTAATATTATGTATAAAAATAATTACAATTGTGTCTGTACTTATGTAAATAAATTATGATAACATGCAGTAGTAGTAAGTAATTTTAGATATATCGATAGTTTTACTTGCTATAAATTAGGTACATCACTAATAGAGCAACCCCGTCGCGTCAATATGAGCGAGTCAATTGTGTATGAGTCGGCATCAATTCTCTATTCAATAACCTCTTTGCTACAGATTGGCATCACACAAACTATCCCTCTAATTTAGAGTCTATTACCCTTTGAACTAGTTTCAAAATCGATTGAGGCTGTCTAACAATTAGTTGGAAGGCGTGCGGCGATTCAAAATTCGGTATGCGCGAATGACAATGCAGTGACCGGTGGGAATGTGAAATGACTCGGAAAACAATAATAATGAACGAATTGATTGTTTTGCCTGAATTAGAGCGAAACTTTTTTTTGAAATAACTCACTATTTTCAATGGACTCTACCCACTGCTACCACAGTTAGCAGTTTTTTGTGATTGTGGAAAACTTTGCCAGCGTTTCCGTTGCTTCAAGAATTGAATTTTCGAAATTCATTTCTTAAAAATTAAAAGAAATATACTCTCTAAAGAGATCTCTAGAAGTTACGGTAGGTACTTCACTTATAAGATGCACCTTTATTGTCATTTAGTTATTTAGTTACACAGTGATTTTATAATTAAATTGTTATTTTTACACCAACTAGCATAAATCTTTCTGTGTTTTCCGGAAAACAATTTATAGTAAAGTTAAACCAATATATTACACAGACAAAAAGCAAGCAGCATTAATAATTCAATTATCGAAATGGTCGTAAAATGCAATTCGAGTCGTTCGAACTCAACTTTTTGCATTTGTTTATAAAAGGCGGCCTACAATTTTGTTTCTTAACGTAAATCTGTCATTCATCGAGCTTGAAAAACAAAAGAGCAATTTTCCTTCTTTAAAATGATGAGACGAACACGTTTCCAAAACCACATTCCAATTTTAAAAACGACCGCATGGTGGGTAGTGATGTGCGCGTTATCGATAACACTCACTTTCGAAATACGAATGCGTGTGCAGTGCCCCAATCGACCTCATAACGGGACTAGCCGTCAATCTTGCATCAGCAACATTACTTGTGCTGCTGTCAGTGTCTATTAGCTATTATCTTTGTTCATAAACCCGAGGGATAGGGTTCAAAATGCTTTACATTGTAATACGTAACAGTATAAGAGCTGTGTTCATAGGTAATAGGTGTCAGATAGTTTGACGTATTGAGCGGGTTTAGTACGTTTCTGGTTTGAACTTCGATTTGTTTTCTGTACTTTATTATCGTCTCTGTTTCTCTTTACATGGATATAAACACAGTGACATACTTTACTTGGAACGACCTTAAAATATGGCTTGATTTGAAATTTTATCAAAAGGCTTCTAACCAATCGTTAATATTTTAAAAAAATTACGTAGGACGAGTCTGGTATTTCGTCTGATTTTAAGCACCATGCCAGTGTCACTCAATTTTAGGGGTGGCACTGCACTGCGCTCATCCCGAGACATAGTTTATACAGTCTATTTAGCACAGAAATTTTATTTGTTTTTTATGAATGGACGAGTCGGGTATTTCGTCTGATTTTAAGCACCATGCCAGTGTCACTCAGTTTTGGGGGTAGCACTGCACTGCACTCATCCTAAGACATAGTTTATACAGTCTATTTAGCACAGCAATTTTATTTGTATTCCATGAATAAACGTATTTTATTGCTTCTTTCATCTTTCTCTATTTGAATTTTCAAACTGAGTTTCCTTTGGGAAAATTGTGATATTTTGAACGTATATTTATAGCACATTAAACAATGTTTACATAATGCTAGCCGTCATAGAGATGCCCACAAATTTGATGTTGCTAAAGTATCGATAAGCCTAGGGACGTCAGAGTGTCGATAATGAAGCGCGATCATCGCTTTGACCGCAGACGACATGGACAAGGCAATGCAAGATAAGCTCTGGTGCTTGCGTAGTTTTCTAGCACAGAAAATATTTACTTAGATTGTTACAAATTTATGTAGGTACCAAAAGACCTGTTTTTCGTCACTTTTTTAGCCAATTCTCAACAAATAAAGCACAAAAGACTTCGTTCTTTGTCACTTTTATCAAGTTTGCTAATTTTCACTCATTTCAAAATCTAATTCAAAAATGCTTTAATATGAACAAAAACACATGCACATGTGTTACAATAATATTTTTATATCATAGGTACTTTAATTTCACATGCAAACATTTTGTTCCGTAGCGAAAATTGAACCTGCAACCTCTTGCATCTGAACCAACTCGCCCATCGCTTACCGAGGTTGTCAAGATACAGTTTTATACCACACCCCGGTCACTCTCAACAAAATTTAAGAAGCAAACACGTCGCAATCACCACACGCATAGTTTGTGTCCGTAAACAGTGAAGTTGTATGTGTGAGTGTCATGGTTGTCCCTACCCAATTATAGCAAGAGCGAGATAGTACACTTTCGCGCGCGCTGGCAATGGCATGCACGCACGTGGACCTACACAACATCGCACGCTTAATCCATAGCTTCAGTGCCGGCAAACTCGCGACCGGGGTGAGGTAAGTAAAACCGGTGGAAGGTAGGGAGTGGCCATTCTGTACGTAGTACTAATATCTGTTTTGTGTATAAACTTCCGCGGCAAATACCGTTAAGGATTTCTTATCTCTAATCGTCCAACTCCGGACAATACGTCCGATGAATAATGTCCGGTGTTCACAAAGTCATACTATGTTTTATTGTTTATTTATATACGCGAATAGCTTGTAGTACAACTAATTCGCTGTGATTTATGGTGGAGCTATTTTAGTGAAAGTTCTTGCTAGCGATATTTACCATGTGTTTTAGAGGGTAAGTAAGTTCGAATGAGTCAGTGGCCAACTCTGGTGACAGAGTTTCTAGGCCGCCCGAAGACCTCTGTCATGGCCTAACAGCTTTGAAAAAGGCGGGACCAACTGCTTAACGTGCCCTCTGAAGCACGGGCGCGCTGAAATTGCCACTGGCGGTCACCCATCCGAATGATGACTACGCGTAACAATGCCTAACTTCGTTGATCTATTAAAAACAACTTAGCTAACTTCACGACAGTCGAGATACACTGGCAGTACAATGTTAGCTATGCAGTAATAGAAACTATTCTAGTTTGAAAGAGTTTAAATTACATTACATAGAAGGGGTTTTATGGAAAGACTAGCAGTATAATATTACAAAGATATATTTTCCAAGACCACAATTATTCGGGGTCAACGATCACACTTGCTGACATCTTCGTTCTTCCGTTGCCCAGGTAACACGACCGAGCATGCGTATTACGCGCCGCACTATATCCACAGCACACCACCATTTAGCGACACAAGTACTCCTTACAATACATTATTACATAAAATCTCGCCAGTATCCCGTAGGCAGTGACAGTGACCACGGATTTACACTTGCTACAGGTAAGAACATGATCAGGATCAGATTCCTAAGATGATCTGTTAATCTTCTTTCATCAATCCTCTCTACATGCCCAAACCACCTTAGCATATATGAAGAATGTGATGAGAGTGAGTGAAGCAAAATCGTGTGAATGGTATTGGTATGGTAAAATGAAAAAGTTTTAGAGAAAGGCCAGGTCAAGAGGTTTAATAAGTTAGATAAAATAAATACTGTTCACAAAATAATTACTATACACATTTTGTGTTTGATAATAATAATTACATAAGTTGATGGATCTTGAGCCTTCAGTTCATGTCAAATAGGTAATTACTGATACTCACTTACTGTCACCTTGTCTGGTCTTACTTTCGTTTTTGTGTGTGTGTTAAATAAACAAATTCTTACTCTTACTCATTATGACACTCTTTGGGTCCTCCACTGCCTATGTCTAAAAGTGGACGTCTATTGGCTCATGATGACTGTGATGATGATGACGCGAGAAAATCCACAAGCTATAGAAATGCCTAAATCATTTATTTTGTATATTAAAATTATTTTCTAGTATAATAAATTCATTTATCGCAATGATTCAACAATTTCTGTCACAAAAAAACACAATTAATTTAATAAAGTCTCTCGTTTGATTCAATCTCTTCATAATTACCAACATAATTCAATCTAGCATACCGTTACTGTCCGTGGTTCTAATAGGTATTGAAATACCACCCAAGTTATGGGCGTCGGTTATAATAGTACCGTAAAATTTGCTATTTAGTGATGCACCTGCAAATCTGCAACGGCAATAATTATCGATAAAGCACTAGGGCATCCCTTTTCTTGTTTGATCTCTCGAACGATATTGCAAATATTAAAGAAATTTATGATGGTTTATTAATAAATTTATGGATGGATTCATTATACATTTTTAATAATCATAGGCATCATGGCAGCTGGTTATTGTTCCCACAGCAGAGAGACTGGTCTACTATCGAGCGAGAGTGCTTTGGCCTTAATCCATGTGGACCCAACGCGAATTGGAAGATCTACACTTGTCTTAGATTATTTAGATCTTGGTCATGCTGGTTTTCTTACGTTTTGAGAGCACTTGGTGCAAATTGTGAGTGATGTCATTAATACTTTAGCATTACCTGGCATTTCTTTCTATTCTGTGGCATTACGCAAGCATTGCGCATGATGTTTGAAGATTTTAAGGTGCCTTAATGCAATAACGATAAGAAAATGCATTCAAAATGAGTTCATTGCAAAAATGATCAATGTTATAGTTCTCTCGGCGGATCTAGGCTTCCGTAAGGTTAGCGGTTTCGAAACGCAATGGAGCTTTTTCTAACTAAATTGTCTTTGCGGATCACAAACGGCTAACTTCACGGAAGCCTAGATTCGCCGAGAGAACTATACCTAAAAAACTGTCACCATCATAAAGATGGTTACCATAACAGATATAAGACATTTCAACAGGATCAAAAATAGGTATACCCTTTCCCATCGCGTTTTCAGATTTGGTAGCTAGCTTCAAAATGGGAGAAATAATCACGATTACGAGCAAACTATTACGGAAACTAACAAGAACGTCTGCGTTTTAACGTCACCGCTTTTGCCAAAGCCGTAGCTTTAGTAAATAATATTAACACATCGAGATTGAACTCGGCATTTGCTGTTGGCACGACCGCGGTATTCTCCACCGAGAGTCGGTCGGGCCGCAGTGTTGGCGGAAGGAGGGCTAATATTTACCTTTCAAGGCAGTTTCAGATATGCGCGATATAATCAATACTAATATTATAAAGAGGAAAGATTTATATTCTTGTATTTTGTTTGTTACGAAAAACTCAACAACTACTGGTCCGATTTCAAAACTTATTTCACCATTAGAAAGCTACATTATCTCTGAGTATCATAGGTTATATATATTACTAGCGACTTGCCTCGGCTTTGCATTGCTGCGGTTTCACTGCACCAAGCGAAGCCGAGATGGACTGCTAGTTAAAAAATAAAAACACGCGTTTTTATTGACTATTATTTGTCTTTTCTCTACTCGGCAATACTGTAATGTCGGTAACTCGTGTGAAAATTAGAGCTTATAGCTCTAATACGAATATTCAAAAAGAATACGTACCTAAGCTGTCATTACATCAGTTTTATTCAGAATAATATACTGATGATGTAATCAATGAATCGGCAATGAATACCTACTGCTCACATCTGAACAGACCTTTAAATATTGAAATAAGATTCATCTTGTGAGATGCTACTGTGGTTTGTGTTTGCTTGCGTTCAGAAAGGGATGCCAAATGCCAACATACAGTGGGAATGAGTAGTGAAATTCAAATATCTTTTTGTAATTTGAATTTCAATAAAAACCACACTGCTGCTTGGAGGTAGAATATTTGACACTGTATCAATAACCTTTTAGGCTAGGGCGCGTGGAACTGGCGTAAATTCACCTTTGACATTCCAAAGTGTGATCCTTGTGATTTAGGTTTATAAGTATTTATTTTTAGAAGAAAAAATCACTTAAATGAGATATAACTTAATTAAAAACTTACAAATTTTTACACTTTTATTATTTAAAAAACTATTAAACACAAAACAGTTTCACAAACGAATTCTTTTAAATATTATGATTATGAATAGTCTCTCTCACCGTGGCCAAACCCAATCGCGTTACTCCTTGACTACAAGCGATAGACCAGGCATTTGTATTCAGGTATAATGCTACAATAAGGATTATTATACCATAACATAAATAATATATAACAAGGCTTGTAATATGTCTGTTTGAATGCCGTAGGTATGAACCGTAAGCAGGGTACCACCGCAATGCCAGATATTCTGCTTTTTTACTGCGTAGAAATTTTTTTTTGCTGGAAAATATACTCACATGATCTAGCCCCAAGCTAAGCAGAGCTTGTGTTATGGGTACTAGATGACTGTTATACATAATACAATACAATAAATAGATAAATATTTTTTATTATAAATAGAAAATACCTAAAACACTCGGAACAAATATTTGCAGACCGTACAAACATTTGTCCGAAGGCGAGAATTGAACCCGCAACCTCCTGCGTCTCAGGCCAGGCAGGGACCTTCGCCCGTCGCGTCACATCAGTCGTCACTTTGAGACGTAGTTGTTACTTCACTTGCTACAGTCCCTACTTAAACACAGTAATGCTTGCACACTGCTGCTTGGAGGTAGAATATGTGGCACTGCGGTGGTACCCACCAAGACGGACTCTTACTGAAGAGTCCTACCACCAGGCATTCAATAAACATTACAAGCCCACAAATTTGTACATAAGTGACAATTTTGTAGATTTTCAACGATTGTAAACGTAAAATTGTAGAAAATTACATTTAATTGTATTTCACAATTTGTAATAGGGGCCAGGTAAACGAGTGAATCATAGTCTAAAGTAAAGATTATGTTTGAATGGCTGCTAGGTTTATAACTCTCAGATTTTCCCAATACGCAGACAAATATTACTTATTTCTTAATATGATAATAGATAGTTCAAATGCAATAAATGTTAACACGGAGGCATTTAAAGTTATTAAAATAATTTTATGTTCATTTAACCTATTACCTAACTATGTATTAAGGTCTTACTAGATATATAATTGATAAAGAAACTTGTCTTCTCTGATTGTTTGTCCGTTACGTTTTCACGGCTAGCTATAAGCTATATGCCATCCACAAATCCACATTGGGTCTGCGAATTGGATTATGACCTAATTAACCAAGAGTAGTAGAGTTCGCTGTGATAGAGCTCGTCCAGGGAAGGACTACCACCATACGTATTTCGGCCGCCAAGCAGTAATGCTCACATTGCTGTGTTCCAGTGTGAAGGGTATGGTTTCCGGTGAAATTACTGGCACATAAGGCTTTCGATCTTAGCTTCAAGGTGGCAACCCGCGAGTGATACCTCTGGTATCGCAAGCGTCCATAGGCTGCGGTAACCGCTTACCATCTTGTGGGCCGTACGCTTAGTTGCCACTTCAGTTGTATAAAAAAAAATATTAACACTCTCGCTCGTGCGCAGACCAGTGTCCCAGTACAAATGAGAAAGCTAACAATGATGAGATACAGTCAACATGTTGACTGTACCTATAAAAATTACCATACCACTATTTCCGATTCACTCTTAACTTAACTGCCCTGTGTTCGCTAGATTTATACACACAATTGTCCTACTAATCCTTACTAATATTATAAATGCGAAATTCTGTGTGTATGTTCGTTACCGCAATATCTCCGTTGGTTATTTTTGTTTTTATAGTTTTAACTACCACTAAGGGAATACTAAATGATTATTTCGTTCAAGCGAGATATGTCTCGATAGCTCAATTGGTAGAGCACCTGCGTATCAAGTGGTGGTTGTGGGTTCAAATTCCATTAGAGGCGAAATAATCTTTACATATCTTCGTGACATAACAAAATGTTATGTTTGGAATGTAGATAAATAAATAATAATAAATAAATAATGCTGGACAATCTCCAAAGCATCATCTAGCCCTAAGCTAAGCAAAGCTTATGTTATTGGCACCAGGTGACTGTTAGGTACTTAGATAACAAATGTGCTCCAAACTCTACTCGGCATCCATAACAATAGCAAGGATCATGCCAAAAGAAGCTATAGAAATCCAGCCGGTGTTGTTGCCAGTTCTTTTACGGCATAGGCGCGTTGGAACTGGCGTAAATTTTCCCAGCTTGTAAGACGTTTTAAAGTGATCCTTGTGATTTTATTGAAATAACCATTTTTAAATTTGAATTTGATAGATTTTTTTTTATTACGCATAGAAAATATACAGAACACATGGAACAAATACCTGCAAATTGTTAAAATATTTGCGTCGCAGGCGGACTTGTCAAGGTCGGTAGATGGTTTAAGTTCTAGAATAATACTTAAGTTATCAAGCGTAGCGAGTATTGCTAAAGAACTTGGCTCTTAAATTTTTTAATTTTTTTACTTACCTACTTATATTCTTGGCATGAGCCTCACCTAGTTCGATTGGCACCACACTGAAGCTTTATGACGTTTTTTTTTTTTTTTTTTTTTATACAACTGAAGTGGCAACCAAGCGTACGGCCCACAAGATGGTAAGCGGTTACCGCAGCCTATGGACGCTTGCAATACCAGAGGTATCACTCGCGGGTTGCCACTTTGAGGCTAAGATCGAAAGCCTCATGTGCCAGTAATTTCACCGGAAACCATACCCTTCACACCGGAACACAGCAATGCGAGCATTACTGCTTAACGGCAGAAATAGGTATGGTGGTAGTCCTTCCCCGGACGAGCTCTATCACAGAGAACTCTACTACTCTTAATGAAGAGGGATCATCAAAAAAAAGCTAGGAACCCAGCCGAGTTTGTTGCCAGATTCTTCTAGGCTGGGGCGCGTGGAACTGGCGTAAACTCACCTAGCTTTAAGACGTTTCAAAATGATCCTTGTGATTTTATTGAAATAAATCATTTTTGAGTTTGACTTTGACTATTGGGTATTTCACTGTTCCTGTGGGATAGCATAAACACTGAAAAACCGTGGGTGAAACCGCGAGGCGCAGCTAGTGTACATATAAACGTCAGTCGTATTGTGGTCGTGAAATAATTTAATCCTTCTACAGCCGTAAATATTGACTTGTATTTGCCAGGAGCGTTGAAGTTAATGACCGTTGTAGTGTATGAATGAATAAATGAATGAATAATTAAATGAATGAATGAATAAATGAATCAATTAATTAATAAATTATTATTATTATTATTATGATGACTAAAAAAGACTAGACTAGACCAGTTCTTCAGGTAAGAGTCAATTTCGTCTCTCCATCTTCGCCGTGAATAAATGAATGAAAAAAATATTTTTTAGTGAATGATTGATATTTATGAATGAATGAATAAAAGAATGAATGAATGAACAAACAAATGAATTTGTAATGAATGATTGTTATTTTCTATTGCTAATGAAGCAGTAACGATAACCGCTGAGTAACAAGTCGATGTTCCTGCCTTCCTGATGATGTCCCGTGGGTAGATGAAACACGTGGTCATATTTTAAAAAAAAAATTCATGTGTTTTTTTTTTTATTTCAGGTACTTTTCAATCAGTTTTCACAACAGCGCAGTATATTTTCTGGAGTTGTAAGGTATGATAATAGTAACTGATTTATTTTATGTCGTTTGTTTATATGCACTGAAGTGACAACCAGTGATGATAAGCGGTTAGACAAATTCTGAGGCAGTTACCGTAGCCTATATTTTTATTATGGACTTATTCATAAACGTATTTCGAACTTCTGTTAGCTAATGTGTCTTTCAAATCTATTGTCGTCTTTGTTCATTGACATAATACAAGAAAAGACAAAAGCAAGACGCCTAAATGACAGTTTTAAACAGGAATAAATGATTTGTGTAGCTACTTCTGGCAGTGTCGGTAATTACCGTGAAATCTAAGCTCTTATCAAACTATTTCAATTTTGACACACAAGATAAATATATCTGAAGATATATTACCCTACCGGTCTCTTTGACGATTGTCTTATCTATACCATGACAAAAAATAATGTCTTAATTATGTAGCTAAAATAAAATTTAGCTGGATTACGTATGATACTAATAGGATATTATTATGCGAAGTGTAATTAGTCAAGAATGATAAGGGTGATGTTTGATGTTTGCTTATAATAATAGATAGTTAATATTAATAACTGACTAGCTAACTATTTATAGCAGAATTTGAGACTACTAAAAGACTAAGCTTTAAGCTTTGGGTGCCACTGTTTGTCTTGTCACTTGCTGACATAAAAAAAAAACTAAAAAAACTACACTAGACACAATTTGAAAATAGATTAATATAAATAGAATACAATCGGAGAGTCAGCCTCTGACTCTTAAGAACTTACTTCCTTTTTATAGTACAAAGTCAGTTGTCAGTAAATAACTTTGGTGGAGTTTTTGGGCCGCAAAAGGGCCTGTACGGACTGATTAACGTGCCCACCGAAGCACGGAAGTGCTCAGTTGAAATGGCTACTGGCGGTCACCCATTCAAATGATGACTGCGCAAAACAGTGCTTAACTTCGTTGATCTGTAAAGAACAACTGGTTACGAACGTGATTATAACATCATTGACCATATGAAAAATAGAAAATAGTTTTCTCTTACGAAAGCTAGCTACGAAAATAGATAATGTTTTGGTTATATTAAAATAAAAATCTTTTTTCGTGAATGGTCACATAAGTTTAGTTACATAAACCAAAACCAAAACTTAACTTTTTGGTTAAATACTGCAAAAAGGTCGGTATTTGTTTCCGTTCAAAACTTTACTTGTGTCGTGTTGTACAACTCATCACCTACTCGATTTTAAACCGGCAAGTTACAGACAGTCACTTTGAACCAGCGCTATTTATTTTCGTAAGTACACATACACTTGCTAACTGCGAATATTTGTACGTTGTGCCTTTTACCGACAGAGGCAAATAAGGTAAACACGACTGTTGAGAAAGCGCGCGTTTTTGCACATTCGATATTTAAGAATAACTTTCTGAAATGTAAAAAGTTTTTACTCAGAATGTAATGTTAGTATATTTTCACTCTCGTTCTGGCAACTTTTTAATAAAAGATTCCATTTTCTAATTTATATAGATACTAGCCCGCTATAAATGTTTCTCTCTTCAACTTTAGCAAATAAAAACTTCAAAATAAAGATAGTAGCGTAGGTAATAATGAGTTTCTAAGAAGTTTCTAACTTCCTATTTTTAAAACGTTGCATCTTTAAAGCTCAATCTAAAAGTAATTTTCTGGATTCTATCTCAATCAGCCGTATGAAAGCACTCAGTAGTTAGTATTATAAGTAATACCTGTTTAATTACATAAAATTATGCAATTCTCATGGAATTGCCGTTCGATTCAATGGATTTCCGCATCCCGTGTGCAGTCAGACCGACAAGCTCATAATGCCTGAACATCCGCTGTGTAGGTAATTTTGTTCGGCAAAATCATAGCATACGGGACATTATCACCTTTATTGACTCAAGAAAATATTGCTAAATATCACTAGGACATAATCCTACTAGTATTAGAAATGCGAAATTGCGAAAGTCTGTGTGAATGTTTGTTTACCACATTATAACTCTGTGACGACTTTACCGATAGTGATTTTGGAATGTAGATGGCAAATGTAAGTCCTGGAATAACATACTGAGTACTTTTTATCACGGAAAAATATACTGTTTCTGGGATAGCATAAAAACTAAAAAAAACGCGGGTGGAAGCCGCGCGTGTCAGCCAGTTTTTAACCGACTTCCAAAAAGGAGGAGTATCTCAATCCGACTATATGTTTGTTAAGCGTTACTCTGCATATTATTAGTGGATTTTGGTACCTAGGTCATGTTTCAGACGTCCTATACACATTTTATCAAAATCGGTTCAGCCGTTAGAAGTCGGTAGTTATTTTTGTTAATAAATATCTATTATTTTATAAGCGTGATAATAAGCATATTTGCAGCGGCCAGCGATGTTGCTTTTATGTCAAATTATGATCTCTAAAGGTATACAATGAAATTTAACTTAGTCAAAATCCAGATCCATTCCAGCTGAATGGTTTTTTTTTTAGCGTAAGAAGTAACAAACTCACAGGAGGTGTTTTTGTTTAAAATAGTTCTATTCGTGTGGTAATTATCCTTGTTATTAAGAAAATGCTAATTGATCACTTTGTACGTAAGATCTGCTGCAATGCTCAAAGATACTTATGCAAATAGCATTCCAAGATTCCAATGAAGCTAAAGACTTTACTTTGACGTTTGGTTGCTCTCTGTTTTTCTATTAAGAGCCTTTACAAATAGACATAAAATTAGAGATTTCTCAAAATAGTTAAAATACAAAATAGATTCGGGGAGAATTTACTAAGTCGTTTCTTTATACTGCTGCTGTTAGAATATTAATAGAATTATTGTAACATAGAACCAAAAGATGGTATTTTAAAAACATAATTCATTCAGAGCTGAAACGGCCGTCAAAACATTTTAAACATCAAACCAAAAAAAAAATATTTAGTGTATCCACAAAATTATTATAAGTTACTAAAGTAGTTCTTCTTCTTCTTCTTTTATGGACTCTGTGGTTTATTTGCCACAATTTTGCCAGTGTCAAGTGTATTAGTTTGATTGTCGCATAGCAACGTAAACAAACGAAAGAAATGACGAGTTTTCTTTCGAAATTCCCTTGGAAAGTCTTATACTAAATTACCAACCACCATTACCCCTCCATTTCAATTACTTACACTTGTGCTAAGTAAACAAGTTAAATTGGATAAACTGCCACCAAATTTACGCAATAAAACTTAATCTAACACAAGAAAAAATTTAAAATGGGAGGACCCATGTCGTTTTGATAAGATAGCCAAAGACCCACTCTACTAAAGTAGTTTTCACACTAAACGACAGACAAAAACCACAGATCAAATAACCGACTGCAGGAAAATAAAAAATAAAAAAAAACAATGCCTACTTTCTCACAATCACAAGCGCAACAAAAAAACCTAATAAAAATATATAGGAGACGTATATTATACTCCTGTTTCGTTTTCTTTATTTGTGTGCATATAGTATTTTGTATTATTAGAAATAGTTTAGTTCAAGTATACGTGCTTGAATAAGGCTTTCAAAGAGCCATTTTGCAATGTCAATGCCGCTTGAGGTGGCTGCGGTTTTAGTCATGAAAGGTCGCGTTTATTTGTTTTTAAAATTTTAGTAGTGAAGGGTTAAAAATAAAAATAAATGCTATAGAATAATGTAGTGCACAATTTTTTTTATTTGAATTAGACTGATGTTAATTATTTAATCATTCACATGTTTTATCTACATTATTTTTTATTTATTTATATTATTTATATCAATCCGCATTGAGTGTGTTGTACCAATTAATTAGTTTGTAAATTAATTGGTACAGTAATAAAATCACTCAATCAACGTATAAAAATCATTTGGTTGACACACAAGTGTGGTGGATTATGTTGACCAATCTTCTTCTTCTTTTCTTTTATGGCCTCTGTGGCTAGTTTGCCACAATTTTGCCAGTGTCAAGTGATTAGTTTGATGGTCGCTTAGCAACGTAAACAAACGAAATTTGGAAAGAAACGATGACTTTTCTTTCAAAATTCTCTTGGAAAGTCTTTGACTAAATTACCAACCAACATCACCCCTCCATTTCAATTACTTACACTTGTGCTAAGTAAACAAGTTAAATTGGATAAACTGCCACCAAATTTACGCAATAAAACTTAAAATAACACAAGAAAAATAATTAAAATGGGAAGACCCATGTCGTTTTGACAAGCTAGCCAAAGACAATCCATGTTGACCAATCACTTTCTTCTTGCTACAATAATGACAATGCTTGTCATCATTTTCTAATTTTAAACAAAAACTTTTTCAAATAGTAAAAGTAAGTTTTGGGATAAAACTCGCAGGTTACACTTCAAAAAAATTTTGCTTTTTGACGTCAAGAAGAAAGCAGTTAAAAACTTTTTACTAAACTTACCGCTCACCATCTGTGGGCCATGCTTGCTTTTGTGTGTTGCCAAAAACTAGGTAGTTGGTGTTGCCTTCTATGTTGTTTAGATTTTTTTTTAATAAAGTAACGACACTTTAAATTAGTCATTACTAAATAAAAACTATTTCTTTGAAGCAAACTTTATGCTGTAACGTTTGTATTAAATTAAAACGCTGTCGCTTCCCTTGAAGCCAGCAGCTAAAGCGGTAGCGAGGCATAAGTGCTCGTAAAAACGCACATTTACAACGTAAATATAGAAATGCGGACGCCATCTTTTTACCGCGCCGCCCATACGCGTATACATGCCTACTTGAATTATTACATTTAAAAAGGTGTTTTTCCAACTGTTTTTTGAGCAGAATCCCACGCGGAATGATCTAATGTTATTCTAACTGAATGTTTATACGCAATTGTGGTGTTTAGTGACCGGTATGTTTGCACGCTGATTTATTGGCGTACTTGAAATAGGACTTGCAGCTACTTTTTTACAGATTTACTATGTTGCTCTCCTTTTATACCTGATGTGTTGACAGGGAACAGAGATATAAGATTATAAAGATTAAGAGATATCAATTTTTATGAATTATAGTTTATGGGCCTTATACATAAACATATAGACATTTGTCAAATCAACTAGGACTGCACTTATTGACTCACACATTTATTAATAATGTAAGTAGCAATTAACATTAGGTACGATACGTGAGGTTATTATTTACTTAACATATTTGTTTATGAATTACCTTATTTTGACATATTTTTATTTAAAAAATGTTTTCTTATTATTTTTTTATGTTATAAAATTATAATTTTAATTTTAAATCTTTCATCATCTTTGTTCTTTAACATAAAAATTATAAGAAAAGACACTTCGCTAAATTGACAGTTTGTTTCATGAATGAAGGGTAAAGTTCCATAATTCAAAAAGAAACTTAACCTAAAACGACAAATTAAACAGATTTTATGACATTTCTTCATACTACTTTGGTGTAAAGGGTATGGTTGCCGGTGAAATTACTGGCACATGAGGCTTTCGATCTATGCCTTAAGGTCGCGACCCGCGAGTGATACCTCTGGTATTGCAAGCGTTCATAGGCTGCGGTAACCGCTTACCATCTTGTGGGCCGTACGCTTGGTTGCCACGTCGTGAGTTGTATAAAAAAAAATAACTACACACACCACCCGATCGTTTGCTTGCTTATCTAAATGTAACTGCAACTGGGAATACAAAAAACTCCCAAAAACAGATGAAAAGCGCCGTTCAGTTAGTAAAATTGCCATTCATAAAGGTCAGACAGATACGATCAATCTATCAGTCATGACAGCCTTCTGATGTTCCCACTGTTGGGACACTGGCCTACTCTCAAGCGAGAGTGATTAGGTCTTAACCCACCACGCGGACCCAATGCGGATTGGTGGATGGCATATGTCGTTCGAACTTTTAGTTCTTGGACATGCCGGTTTCCTCACGATGTTTTCCTTCACCGTATGAGAGCACTGGCATTGCGCACATAAAAGTTTTTGTAGCGAAAAATCCATTGGTGCACGACTGGATTCGAACCCACGTCCTTAGGATCGGAAGGCGGGGTCACTACCACTAGACCACCAGTGCTCCAGATACAATAAAGGATAAACATAAACCTGTTACACATTTTATTTGTTTCAAGAGTGCAATATAGTTTAACTCGAAAGCCTCCGCTGAGAGCTGAAGTTTATATTTCCCCAACAATAGAGTAATATACAAACAGACATACAAACCGACATTTCCCTAGTACTAAACGGCTATTTATGATGGCCTATCTCAAGTAACGGGCTGCTCTCCATATTTACCAGTTTCTACGATTGTTCTGGAACTAGTTAAAATGTAGAAGCGAAACTCGTATAAACTAATATTATAAAGAGAGAAGATTTGTATATTTGTTTGTTACGAATAAACTGAAAAATTACTGGTCCAAAATTAAAATTTCTTTCACCGTTAGAATGCTACATAGTCCCTGAGTAACATAGGCTATATTTATTACAAGCGACCCCGGCTTTGCACGGGTGCTCACTTATGTTTTCATTGCACTCATGCGAAGCTAGGGCAGATCGGCTAGTAGACTTTACATATAACACCGGTATACTGAAACGCTACTCTACTAATCAAATCTTAATTAATGATGTTGTAAAATTTCTTCATATAATTTTGAAAACTAAAGATCTCTTAAACAGCTAACACGATCTTAAATACTTAAATGGCGTTTGAGTATTGAAAGAAAGAAAAGAAAGAAAAATTATTTATTGACACACACATAGAAGAAATACAAAGACAAAGTAAAAATAAAAATGAAATATAAAAGATATAGTATGTAGGTTTATGTACCTAATACCTAAAACTACTTATATAAATATCTATTTTTTAAAACGAAAAAGTGAGTGTGGGTCAATGGTCCTGGCTCAGCATAAGCTGCATCGCACTTGAGTAGGGAACAATGCAACACTGGTATTCTGCCAGGGCCTCTAGTGGGTGACATCACGGGCAACCAGGCAATAAAATAAAAGAATTAAAAAAAAAAAAATATAGGTGGGTATGAATTTAAAGTAGAATGTATAGTGTCTAATTACATAACTTATAAATAAATACAATATTTAGAATAGCTAAAATTATGTAAAAATAATCAACACATATTAATATCAAAATGGTCAGTGACATCTACATTGTCTTAGTGTGAACGGACGGTATTTTAAAAAATAAAAAATCTGTATATCTG
The DNA here is from genome assembly GCA_951394395.1 of Colostygia pectinataria. Taxonomy (NCBI): domain Eukaryota; kingdom Metazoa; phylum Arthropoda; class Insecta; order Lepidoptera; family Geometridae; genus Colostygia; species Colostygia pectinataria. Next base: position 11,586,772 of record OX596355.1, read on the forward strand.
AAACATCTGATTGGTTGGTCTCTAACAATCGTGCCAACCATGAACGAGCTACAACGGAGCTATTCGAGCAATAGACTAACGCTCAAATACTGAAACGCAAATCAAATCTTAATTTAATAATAATAATAATGCTGGACAATCCTCACAACCTTATTTAGCCCCAAGCTAAGAAGAGCTTGTGTAATAGGTGATAAATGACTGATAATAATATGATACACAATACATGGATGTATGTTTTTAATAAACATAAAAAAATATCCAGAACATTTGATGATGTTTTTGAAGTATTTCAACGATTTTGAAAGATAACGAAAATTAAATTAGTAATAGGTACACTCTCAAATAATGATTCAGTATTTGGGCATAAGTTAGATTAATTAAATTACATAACGTCATTTTAAATTTCTTTAATAGATTTTTTCCATAAAAAGATAGGGGGAGGCCTTTGCCCTGTAGTGGGACATTAAAGGCTGAAAATATAAAAATACGAGCGAAATAATTAAGAATTGAGAAGCGAAATATTGCAGGTTCGATAAGAAACGAACAGGTAACGGGACAGGTAAGAAAATAACATAAAAGTTCAATAAATATTTATAAGTAATTTGTATTTGAGCTTTCAAATTTTCGAATTTTTAGAATGTAACGAGTTTCCATTCTATTACGCACTTCATTTTAACCATTAATTTCTACAACTGCCCTAGAACTAAGTAATCTCTATGTGGATATCATAAGTCTTGATTAAATACGATGTATTGTAGGTATTAAATTAATTTCATTACATACATAAAGTAACTGGGGTCTTACTCTTGAACGCGATCAGTAATGGACAAGTATTGGAATATGACATTTTGTATAGTTCTCTCGGCGGATCTAGGCTTCCGTGAAGTTAGCCGTTTCGATGCGCAATTGAGTTTTTTCTAACTAAATTGTCTTTGCGCATCACAAACGACTAACTTCACGGAAGCCTAGCTCCGCCGAGAAAACTATACTTTTGAGTGCAAACCTAGCGCCAAATTCGACCTTGTTTTCAGGAGTAAAAAAAATTGATAGCAGTTAATTGAAATTGGGATTGGATAGGAATTGTCATTGAATTCAAGAGTTATAGCCTATTTACACCATACAATAATTGAATGCAAGAATTGTCTTTTAGAATACATTTTCGAACATTTTTGTTCCAAAATCAATATGACAAGGCAATTCTTGCATGCGACTTTTGTATCGTGTAAATATGCTATAACTCTTGAATTCAATGACATTCCGATTGGTTTCATAGATTATAAAATTCCAAAATTGATTAGTGTCAAATTAAAAACGTTCTGATGGTCAAAACTTGAATGGGTGACTGCCAGTGGCATTTTTATCTGGCGCTTCCGCGCTTTGGAAGGCAGGTTAAGCTGTCTTATAAAATGGTAATATGCGGTTTTTGATACAACGCCATAGATAATAATCTGTCAGACAAAACCGAACATCACCATTTTGACGACCTCGGTGGCGCGATGCCCAGTGGAGAATCGAGAGGGTGCGGGTTCGATTCCCGCTGCAGGACAACGTGTCGACGCATAGACGTCCACTGCCTATAATGTCACATCGGCGCAGTAATCAATGCGAGTGGTGGCACGTGCGAAGGGCGTTATGAGCTAGTTCGCACTGTAATTGAGTAATTAAGATTTTGCATACATTAGCATTAATTTGATTTTATCTCGTTTTAACGAACGTCAACATTTCAACGGTTGAATTTACGTGTTGCTTGTTGTCAACACTCGGCTTGATTGTGTTTGATTGGGGGATTAAGCTAATGCCAGACCGACGCGGAACTCTCGCGTTTGCTAGTACCTAGCATCTGTCAATTTGATTAATAGATAAAACTACAGTTAGACCGATGATAAGCATTCGAAGTATATCTGACATCATACTGGATTTTCATAATGTACGAGAATTCGTAATGTACTCCTACAGCTTTACGGCTTTTATAGCCAGGACTGTCAATTTAACGTGCTCTTCGAAACACGGAAGCGCTCAGTTATAAATGCAACTATCGATCATTTAAATATCACCTCGAAGCATTGCATAACTGTGTTGATCTGTTATGAACGACTTAGCGAGCTGTGTTATAGCGAGCGATAATTCGCGGTAGTTTGCACGTAGCTTTATACTAAAGTTACAACTTGGCAATGTTTTATGTCTTGGAACTGTTTCGGTTGTGACATCGGGGTCCAAATTCGTGATTGTTAGCGACCCTTTTAGTATTACGGTTTTGTGGGTTCTGATGTTTGCATGAAAAAAATGTTGCATGATCTGCAAATACTTGTTCCGGGTCTGGGTATTTTAATTATAATATAATGTTAATAATGTTGTAAGAGTAGTAGAGTTCTCTGTGATAGAGCTCGTCCGGGGAAGGACTACCACCATACCTATTTCTGCCGCCAAGCAGTAATGCTCGCATTGCTGTGTTCCGGTGTGAAGGGTATGGTTTCCGGTGAAATTACTGGCACATGAGGCTTTCGATCTTAGCCTCAAGGTGGCAACCCGCAAGTGATACCTCTGGTATTGCAAGCGTCCATAGGCTGCGGTAACCGCTTACCATCTTGTGGGCCGTACGCTTGGTTGCCACTTCAGTTGTATAAAAAAATAAATGTATTTACAAATAATATATAAAATTATGCACTTTTTTTACAAAAACATTTATTTATTATGTATTAAATCAGTTAATACCTAGTTTCTGTAAATCAGCTTTATTTATATAAATTTATTCGCTATTAAAATGTCCATGAAAACTAAGTAAAAACCTGCTTGCTACATTTTTTTAAACTTTAATAAAAATAAGGTTAAAAAATTAAAAAAAAACAGGTAACAAAAGCTTCCAAAGAAAGCATTCCTTTCCGCCGATTGAGTAATTAGGTGCATTCGGCAACTTCCGCCAAAGCGCTCGGACATTTTCGTGTCGCGAGTTTTTGCAAGGAGCGCAGGCGCAGGTAATTTTAAATTAAAATTTTGCGCCTTATTCTAAAACTATTTGCCATTGTGGTGATATGAAAATGTGTTTTTTTGCTGTATAATCAATTACAGTGATATTACAAAAATGTAACCATAATTATGATCATTGAGAAACTAGTTGACCCGCGTGGCTTTACTCACGTTCATTTTACACATTTCTCATTGTTTAATAATAATCATCATCATCATGACAGCCTTCTAATGTCCCACTGCTGGGACACTGGCCTACTCTCGGGCGAGAGTGATTGGGTCTTAATCCACCACGCGGACCCAATGCGGATTGGTGGATGGCACATGTCTTTCGAATTTTTAGTTCTTGGACATGCCGGTTTCCTCACGATGTTTTCCTTCACCGTATGAGAGCACTGGCATTGCGCACATAAATATTAATAATAATTATAAATAGTTTATTCAACTTTAACAAGGTACAAAAGGATAACAAATGCAAAAACTTAGACATAGGTAAACATAACACTTGAGCCTGAACTAGGTACTTAATAAACCTTCCGTGGACTTCTGCCAATATTTAAAACAAAAAAAAGTAAATCAAATTAGCCGTTCTCAAGTTTTAGCGAGACTAATGATCAGCTATTCATTTAATTTTTATACAGAAGAAAAAGTTGTCACTGATTCACATGAACTAACTAAATAGGCTACAGCAACCGCTTACCATCAAGTGGGATAGTTGCCACATTAGTATATAAAAGTAGTATTTAAGAGTAGTAGAGTTCTTTGTGATAGAGCTCGTCCGGGGAAGGACTACCACCATACCTATTTCTGCCGCCAAGCAGCAATGCTCGCATTGCTGTGTTCCGGTTCGAAGGGTATGGTTTCCGGTGAATATACAGGCACATGAGACTTTCCATCTAACGTCTCAGGGTGGTAACACGTACAATAAAATAATGCGTACATAGGCTACGGTAACCGCTGACCATCAAGTGGGTCGTACGCTTGGTTGCCACTTTAGTATAAAAATATCGCATTTGAATCACACATAATCATAAAATAACAAAACCTCAAAAAATACCCGAACCTTTTGTCCAAATATAATAAAATGTAATTTAAAAACGTTGATGGATCATTCACGGCGAGATAAGACAACAAGCACAGGCGACATACCAACACCTCAGTTTATTTTTGTCGCCACTCCATGCGATTGAAGTCTGAAGGACAATCATCATCATCATCATGACAGCCTTCTAATGTTCCCACTGCTGGGACACTGGCCTACTCTCTGGCGATGATTGGGTCTTAATCCACCACGCGGACCCGGATTGGTGGATGGCACATGTCTTTCGAATTTTTAGTTCTTGGACATGCCGGTTTCCTCACGATGTTTTCCTTCACCGTATGAGAGCACTGGCATTGCGCACATAAATTTTTCGAACAGAAAAGTCCATTGGTGCACGACCGGGTTTGAACCCACGACCTTAGGATTGGAAGGCGGGGTCACTACCACTAGACCACCGGTGCTCAATTCTACACACAAAATTTTCAATCAATTGCAAGGTGATGCATAGTGTTACATAGTAGGCCTTAAATAGAAGTATTTTTTTTTAAATTACTTATTAAACGTAACGTACGTTTCTGATACATTCCCAATGCGGATTGTTCTTTTTATTATGTCAGTAAGACCTGCGACGCGGAGGTTGGGTTCGATTCCCGCCTCAGGTCAAATGTTTGTACGATCTACAAATATTTGTTGCGGGTGGGTGTTCTGGGTATTTTCTATTTAAAATTAAAAAAAATATCATATATTGTATTGTATTAAGTATATATCAGTCATCCATAACACGGCTCTGTTTAACAGCAGCTTACCTTGGGGCTAGATGATGCTGTGTGGATTGTCCAGCATTATTTGTTATTTATTTATTATTTATTTTAAGCCAAGAGAACCGAGCTGGAGGCAAACGCTAGTTACAATTACTAATTTCAAAGATTGTTAATACGACCGTTTTAACTAACATTGAAATCAAATCGACTTAGATTATCAGCTTATCGACTCCCATCAAAGAAAAATTACACAGTTCTAGAGCTATTAGAATTTGAAAGTGTTGTAATTCTATTAATTGTTTTTAATACCTATAAATTACGGTCATAATTTGTGAGTACAATCGTACAGTGTCGGTATTTAGTAAATGTACCAGTTCTTAGTGCAATCAAGCTTTGCTGAGTTTTATGCTATATGGCGCTACTTAGGACTATTCTAGAAATAAAATCTGTTGTATTTTATTCTCAAATTATAAAAATCTAGGTTTGTTGACGTTTTATCAAGCGCTATAACAAGTGACAATTAATAAAGTGGTAAATGTTCTAATAATATGTAATGGATATTGATGACACTGTAGTAGTCCGGTTTGAATAACAGTCAGTGAAAAAGTGTTACGGGTTTTACATTGTTTCGTTTTCAAACTAATAAAAAAAAAAAAATAATTGAAGATTGAAAGTTATCCTTGTCTTTCTGAATACTCAAATAAATATGACCAAATTAAACACCCAACAGAAACAAATTCATAAATAGCCTTGACATCACACTAAGATTTGGAATCCGTGACGTGGGAATCAGATAATTCGGATTATTCTCATGTAGTAAGTACTATATACTTTTCTGTATATAATAAAAAGTATCTATCGAAATATTGTATTGTACTAAATATATATCAGTCATCTAGTACCCATAAACACAGCTCTGTATAACAGCAGCTTAGCTTGGGGCTAGATGATGCTGTGAGGATTGTCCAGCATATTTATTTATTTAAGTACCTGAACGAAAGAGTCATAAAAACTTTATCTCATGGAGACAAGCGGCAGCTTAACCTGCAATCCAAAGCACGCAAAACAAAAGAGAACAAAAGAGCAAGCAAAAGAAGCACGGGAAACGTGTTTGCAGTATTTTGACAGTTTATGGTGAATTCACGTCAGAATCTGTAATAAATAATACTTTTGACAATAGTAAACGGTAATTAATTTATACAATATTAGTTAACATCTAATATTGTATAAATAAAAATAAAAAAGTATTTAATGATAAGCTATGTACCTTACCTACTTACTTAGATATTAGTTCATGTATAATAAAGTTTTAATTTGTAGATTTATACTCTGTTTGTGGTGAGTTGAAATAAACGTATTTTCTTTTCTTTCTTATTTCTTTCATCCAGCTGTCAATTCGTATGGAATTCACTACAACACCAGCGCCTCTTTAGTGCGTAAAATGAACTAAAAGTTACACATTTTATCCACTTTACCACTAACCTGTACCCACAATAACAAATCGTGTGGACTTACCGCCTGTATTCTAAGTGGTTATTATTATTTATCAAAGCCAAGACAAGTCCGGCTGGGGATGAGAGAAAAATTATGCAGGAAGCTCCTCTGTCGTACGAATCTATCATTTTAGTAAAGTGCAGTCATTTGCGGCAATTTATACAGTGGAAGGAGAATAATTTGTTATTGCATTATTATTTACCTACTGCCTTAGAAATGATCGGCATTTTTTATGTTGGCTAACATGTCTTTTAGATCATAGATAAAAGTTATCAACATTTACGATCAATCATTTCAAAACGCGTGTTTTTACTTAGCGGATTATCGGTGAAGAGACACCGATACTGTCTCGACTCGGTTTCGAGAGTCTTCATCAGGGACAGCGATGCGATATACACTTCCAAATTGCCGTTAGGATAGCGTTCTGATCTAGATGGCGCTATGGAAATGTCCTTTAACTTATACTAATATTATAAAGAGAGAAGATTTGTTTACTTGTTTGTTACAAATAAACTCAAAACTACTGGTCCGATTTAAAAAAATCTTTCTCCATTAGATTGCTACATTATCCCTGAGTAACATAGGTTATATTTAGTACCAGCGACCCGCCCCGACTTCGGGTGCTTAAAGATCCATTGCACCCGTGCGTAGCTGGGGCAGATCGGCTAGTTTATATATATTTTGCTAAGCACACTTCTGCATAAAAGCTACACTTCAAGAGCTTTCTTTACGGTAAAGAGGAGATTGCCAACATCATGAATTCCTGGTAACTGCCATAGCTTCCTGGGTACGATGGTTTGATGGCCATGGTGTTTAGCACTAGTTTTAACGTCATCGACTTCCTAGCGAGTAGCAGTATTTATCATATCGAAATCGTAAGCTCGATTTAATTATAACTATGTTTAGTGAACATCCAAAAAATAATTATCTGATATATCCCATAGTACAAACTTAGATTAGTTTAAAGCTGGATGGCGATAAAGAGAAAATAAAAGAATGAAAGAAAAATACTAATTTAGATTGTGACGGACAAGGTGTACTAAATATGGTATTAGGTTAGGTACCTATACGCTTACTAAGCTAAAAACAAACATATTAACCAACAAAATATATATATGTATATTTTTTAACCATTTTATAAATTAATCCAAGTATAATTACAATCTAGCCTTATAAAAGACTAATCAGTAATTTGACGTTAATCTAGTTTTATAGAATAAAGTTATTGCTAAGAATATGTCCAATACCACTTTTCTTACTGTCTTTATTTAAGGGGAAGCACTTTGTTCATGTGTTTTACATGTGTCACTTCACTAACACTTACACTATAATAGTAAACTTTTATTTACACTATTAACTCAAAAGGTTTAGTCCTTTTGAGTTTTCTCACTATGTATATACATATGTATACATTATATTAAAATTAAAACTATAAGCCCCTATAAATTGTGTAAAAGTACATGTTTAGTGAAATGCCCTCCAATATTTATTTATTTAACACATTTTAGATTGATCCTTTATGATTTTGTTGAGCAAAATTCTATAATTTTTTTTTATTTAATTACTACCTCAGATTCGAACGGGTGCACTGAAAACATGCGAAGCCGGGGCTGGTCGCTAGTAATATATATAGCTTTTTCTCACAAATTGTGCCATTTATAAAATATATAGAATAGAATGAAAAATATTTATTTAGCGCCACAGAATAACCATAAAAATAACATTAAAACTAAACTATTGTGACGAAAAAAAGGCAGATTATATTGATATTGGTTAGAGTATTTTGTTGTTACTCAGGGATAATGTAGTATTCTAATAGTGAAAGAATTTTTTTAAACAGACTAGTAGTTTAATCGTAACTAACGAAAAAACATATTTTAATCATCTGGTCAGAGACTGTAGGAGGAGGATACGACCAGACCCTCGAGATACAGATAAGAGTAGTAGAGTTCTCTGTGATAGAGCTCGTCCGTACCTATACCTATTTCTGCCGCCAAGCAGTAATGCTCGCATTGCTGTGTTCCGGTGTGAAGGGTATGGTTTCCGGTGAAATTACTGGCACATGAGGCTTTTGATCTTAGCCTCAAGGTGGCAACCCGCAAGTGATACCTCTGGTATTGCAAGCGTCCATAGGCTGCGGTAACCGCTTACCATCTTGTGGGCCGTACGCTTGGTTGCCACTTCAGTTGTATAAAAAAAAAAAAAAAAAATACAGTTCTATACTTTATTAAAATCCCACTATCCCATTAACGGGGACACGGTTAATGGGGACATCGGGAATAATCGTTCTAGTTCGAGGGCTGCGGATTTCAACTCTCTCAGTGTCGTTGTCGATGACAAATCCATTGGTAAACAGTATCAGGCACAATGCTGAGTCGACGCCATTTTACGGTTGTGGCACAGAAGTACATGACATCGTCAATTGTTGCTGTTACAGCTGATTTTCTTTTTTCATTTTGTTTGTACTAACTGTTTGTATGTGTGTCTTAACTGCAAATAAAAATATGTCTATGTCTATGAGTAGCTTAGTTATTAATATTAAGGTTTGGAAGAAATCGCTATTTGCGATAAGACCTTCATTTGTAGGACTATATTATAATTATGTATGTTAATAATGAAAAACTAGCATGCAAATTGCAATGAAGTTATTATTTGTTTATTCACTCTAATAATATTAGTATAGATTCAAGAACGATGCTCTTGGCGTTGAGTCCTTGGAACTGCTGATTCAATCGGATTCTAACCAGGATAGTAAATCTACCGTACGGCCTTTAAACCAGCGTTAGGTGGTGTTTGTGCCTGGTCCAATCAACGAGTGGTCATCATGTTAATGCTGAATGCTGATTGGTACGTGTTTGCTGTTATTTGCAATCTCGATGACCTTCGCAGTGCGGATTGGACCGTGAGTTAGATTCGATTCCTGGCAATACATTTGTACGATTTGATTTGGCCCATAAAATAGGTGTTGGTATAGTTCTCTCGGCGGATCTAGGCTTCCGTAAAGTTTTTCGATGCGCAATGGAGCTTTTTCGAACGAAATTGTCTTTTCGCATCACAAACGGCTAACTTCACGGAAGCCTAGATCCGCCGAGAGAACTATACCATAGTTATATTAAACCTCCACTGCATTGTCATGACATACATGAATATAATGAATAGGTACCTGCTTTAATGAATGCCCAAGAAAAAACCAAAGCTCGAAAGGCTGTACACCTAAGAATTACAAAGTGGCTTGCACATCATATTGGATAACTGAAATCTATACAATTAGTGTTAAAATTAGGAGTTATTTTTTTTCATTCCCATAATTGATTAACGGAACCGTGACGAAAGATATCTATTAACATGCCACAGCTCAGTTAAAGAAAGCTAGGATACTCAATACTTTGTCTGCTTTGTGTACACTATTGCTCTTACGTCATTTCAGCAGCTTGCTAAGTACTGTCATCTTATGTCAATGAACAGAGAAGATGATTTATTTGAACACTTTACCTAACAGAGGTTTATAGTTTTTTTTTATGTTACCAGGTAATATGACAATCAAGGCGCCCGCCTGATGTTAAGCACCACGCCTGACTATTACAGATGCAGTGCCAGTTTGTTTATGTACAAGGCCTTTTGTATCTAACCTACGCACTACTGGGTATTAGATATCCTCTATAATACGCTACTCTTGTCAGTCATGTGCTAGTCTTATTAATTGTTCTTATAAAAGTACAGGTTGTGTTTAGTTAGGAAAGTAATAATGAACCTTGACTATTTCCGGTCTCCAGGATATAATTTATCTTTGCTGTGCGTTGATTGTCAGTAAGTGAGTCAGTCAGAACGCAATGACTTGTATAAAATTGCACAAATTACTTTTATTTTTTACGCGAGCTAAACGTTTTGTCAGTATTTAACCCGCTAATATCTTCCTAAGCTAGCTAGACCACCATACACTCGACTCTACATAATTACATTATATTAGTGTCAAATTACAGTGCCCATTTGTTGAAAACTGTTTTAAATAGCTATGTTTAAAAGTATTGCTCTGAAACTGTGAGAAAAAGCGTTATTACATACATCCATAAGTATTAAGTAATGGTACTTAAATAACAGTTTTGTAACCCATTTAGCATGTAAGTGCATATTCATGGGCACAGTGTTTACGGCATTGCACGGCATGTACCCGGTTTAATTTAAGATGCTACTAACGTATGTCCGGTCTCGCTAACAAGCGTTCATTGACTGCCATACTTGACCATGACTTGCGCATTGCTTCGTGAAGCTCCATAGTGTTTCATGCACAACTAGCGACCAGTAGGAGCTAATGTAAGTCTATCACTATCGATTGTTGTTGTCTGGCCGTCTCTTTCACACCCAAATGTGTACCATAAGCGTGTAAGAGATGGACAAGCAAAAGACAGCGTTTCGTCAACAATAAACTTACATATTAGGAGTGCTGTAGGCTTGCTGTTGTCTATCTTTTGTCGCGTCTAGTCGTACCATACACCCGTAAAGGACTGTAGGTGTGAAAGAGATAACCTGACTTGATAATGGCATGTCTAACCGTGTCAAAAAAAATCCTAAAATAATTATAGTAGGTATTTTGTACGAACTTTAAAAGAGCTAGAAAGCATACCAGCAAAGCAAACCCGTCACATAGTTCATTTGTTTGCAACAACTGTGGCCGTTCTGTCCGTCCCGTATTGGTTTGTTTAGCCACCAGAAAAAGTGTAATCTAATCTTAATCATATGTACGACTTTAAATGATGTTTTTAAAACTATCTATAATTTTTTTATCTATATTTTTTTTTTTTTTTTTTATACTACTGAAGTGGCAACCAAGCGTACGGCCCACAAAATGGTAAGCGGTTACCGCAGCCTATGGACGCTTGCAATACCAGAGGTATCACTCGCAGGTTGCCACCTTGAGGCTAAGATCGAAAGCCTCATGTGCCAGTAATTTCATCGGAAACTATACCCTTCACACTGGAACACAGCAATGCGAGCATTACTGCTTGGCGGCAGAAATAGGTATGGTGGTAGTCATTCCACGGACGAGCTCTATCACAAAGAACTCTACTACAATAAAGAACTCTACTACAATAAAAATTTATTTCAGGCATGACGAAAACCGTGGTTTTAGGCTAGCATTATAAATTCTGACTCCTTATAGATAACACAGACTTTTGGCATAGACACATGCCTACACTCATGCGCAGCGGAGATAAGGTCGCCCGACAGGTCATCTTACACTAGCTTCCTTTTAAAGGTTGAGGCAAACGTATCAACTTACCAGCAGATCATTATCGCCTTAACTCAAGTATTATTTGTTCTTCTCAGTCGGGCACTCTTTGCAGAGTGGTCGTGGTTATAGGTGGGTCCTGATCAATGACGGCTCTTGCTATGCGTCTCCATTCGTTCATTTCTTTCTCCATTTGAAGCATTGTAAGAGCAGTCGGTCATGGTAGAATTGGTATTATTTGTATGAAACTCTATATCTACTGCAACACACCCTATTCAAAGTCAAAGTCAAAGCCAAAAATGATTTATTTCAATTAAATCACAAGGATATATATATATATATATTTTTTAATTAAAAAATGTTTATTTCTCTTATGTACATTACAATTTTATAGTAGCCCTAATTACCAAGCTAAGTTTTAAACTCGTATTTTGGCAAGTAGTGCCTTCCCTTGAAATCCTCCATTTTGAAACGTCTAAAAGCTAGGTGAATTTACGCCAGTTCCACGCGCCTCAGCATCATACTTTAGTATCTGCTCCATGAAGAAGATCTGCTCCAAAAGTCTATGCTACTAATAAGCACACTATTGATATTTATTAGCAGCATTAACGTACCTGAGAGAATGAACCGATCTTGAATCGATATCATGAATGAATGATCGATAAGTGGGTGTCTCGCACTACTCGCTTCATGAGATCTTTTCTTCCCCATACGCGCAGGTTGTGGAATGAACTTCCTTCTGATGTTATTCCGCTGTCGTACAATATGAACAGCTTCAAAAAAATATAAAAAAGGTCCTACAAGGCAGGCAACACTTCAGCAGTACCTCTGGTGTTGCTGAGGTCAATAGGCGACGGTAACTGCTTACCATCAGGCAGGCCGTCAGCCTGTTTGTCTCCAAATTATATTTAAAAAAATATATATGAACGTAAAACAACAGTTGCATGATGAATTCTGAAACTTTCAGTAACGAAACAACTTCAAAAATGTACAGTGCAACAGTAGTTTTACTTTATTAATTATAATGCAATAGATGCCGGTCCGGCTGACATGTTTATGTTGCTTTGATGACTGGTAACAGCAAGTCAATAAGGCGAGGCGATGCCGATGCGTCTTAACGTCTATGTCAACTATAACATTGCATATACAATGATATTAATTGGTGACCATTATTTCGTGGCTTAGAAAGCAGGTCGGAGTCAGTAGTCGGCCGCCCTCTCAGATGGTGACCATACTTTGTGAAATATATAAATAGTTGCAGACATTTTACACAGCGCCATCTAGCGCCAAACTAAGCAAAGCTTGCATTATGGGATCCTGTTTTTTATTGGTTTACTAGCTGCCGCCCGCGACTTCGTTCGCATGGAACTCGGGAATCGTACTTTTTTCCGAAATAATAAGTACTCTATGTCCTATTCCCGGTCATTATCTATCTATGTTTTTAAACAAATCTGGTCTGTGGTTGTCGAGTTACAGAGAAACAAAGATCCAAAAATTCAAACAGCCAAATTTTTGCATTTATGTTATGAAGTGATATGATGTGTTTTGAGTTTTAGGAGTAGTAGAGTTTTTTGGATCACCAATGGATTCTTCTGTTCGAAAAATTTATGTGCGCAATGCCAGTGCTCTCATACGGTGAAGGAAAACATCGTAAGTAAACCGGCATGTCCAAGAACTAAAAATTCGAAAGACATGTGCCATCCACCAATCCGCATTGGGTCCGCGTGGTGGACTAAGACCCAATCACTCTCGCCTGAGAGTAGGCCAGTGTCCCAGCAGTGGGAACATTAGAAGGCTGTCATGATGATGATGAGAGTTCTTTGTGATAGAGCTCGTCCGGGGAAGGAAAAAAAAATGCGATGATGTGTAAAAAGAAGGTACTCGTACTATTTGCTCCATAGCCTTTAAGATTCTTAAATCTTAGTCCAGAAAAACAGACACTAGCAACGAGTTCCATTCTTTACTTGTGCTAATACTAGGATACATACTAGAAGCCTTCACTAAACGAACTATAAACCTCTGTTAGCTAATAATATTAAGTATTTCAAATATGATAGCATCGTCATTGTTTATTGATAGGAATGATAAGGAAAAACTAAAATGGCAGTTTCTTATAGGAATAAGTGCATGAATGAATAAGGAAAATATAGGTATCCAAATGCGTTTTCATCTATCAGATATCTGGAACGAGCATGGCATAGATTTCCATAACTTTGTAGCCATAAATCTCAGTTATGTGTGTCAGTTAGTTGCTTATTATAATAGGAAATACCTACACAGGCTGAATTTCAATGGATATCGATTGTGCGATCAAATAACATAAACTTTCTCTAATTAAATAAGTCTTTAAAATAATAAACATGAAAGGAGTCTGCACTTTAATTTATAACCGCACTGGAGGATATTTATGACATTCTATTCAGTTTCAACTCTTGCTTAGTTTCTAACAAGTTTCGGTTGATACCTAAATCCTATTCTATTAAGGGACACATTAACAAAACACTTGATTGATGGCTTTAGCTGAAACGGAACCGCACCTGGATCGTTGTTCAACAATCACCCACAAAACAGATGAAAAGCAATCGTTTAGCTTTTTTTTCTTGTGTGTGTGTGTGCATGCTCATTCAGGTATAGCGAAAGTGGCAAAAAACTACAGCGCAACTGTAATTTGGGTCTAATTAACTAGTAGCATTGCCTCCTTGGCAGCTTTCGATGAAATTAGCTACGATTTGTTTGCAATCTTTGTTAGTATAAAAGTCTACATTTTAAATCATTTTATTTTGACTACATTTATTTTATTTCACTAAGTAAGTAAGTTCGTATGAGTCAGTGGCCAACTCTTTCTTTATTTCAGTACTAACTCACTTAACTCAAGACGCGGCTTTGAAGCCTGTCCGTCGAATAATATTGAATAGCTTTCTGAAAAGAGGTGATGATCTTCAAAAAAAGCTAATTAACTGCGAATTCAGGAACTTTGATACCACTGAGCAAGACATTTTTTCGTCGAGGGTTGAAAACATTATTATTTTTTTCATTTTTATCCCACAATATCTGAATCCCTGGACCCTCTAAATGCAAAGCACTGTACCACATCACTTAACGCTTTGTCCTGTAGCGTTAAGATATAATTGTTGCTTCTTAATCGCTATCATTTATATACTTTCTCTCAGGTTATGTGCTGTCATTAAATAGAACTTTGTATCTGGGAGAATGGAATCATCATCATCATCATGACAACCTTCTAATGTTCCCACTGTTGGAACACGGGCCTACTCCCAGGCGAGAGTGATTAGGTCTTAATCCACCACGCGGACCCAATGCGGATTGGTGGATGGCACATGTCTTTCGAATTTTTAGTTCTTGGACATGCCGGTTTCCTCACGATGTTTTCCTTCACCGTATGAGAGCACTGGCATTGCACACATACATTTTTCGAAACAGATCCATAGGTGCACGACCGGGTTTGAACCCACGACCTTAGGATTGGAAGGCGGGGTCACTACCACTAGACCACCAGTGCTCTAAGTGGAGAATGGAATAACTGAGATGAAAAAGTCTAGTTTTCGAGGAGTTTTTGTATGACTAGTTGTGCCCGGCGGTTTTG
The DNA here is from genome assembly GCA_951394395.1 of Colostygia pectinataria. Taxonomy (NCBI): domain Eukaryota; kingdom Metazoa; phylum Arthropoda; class Insecta; order Lepidoptera; family Geometridae; genus Colostygia; species Colostygia pectinataria. The sequence goes on from OX596355.1 coordinate 11,601,864, forward strand.
TAATTGTTTTGCTACCTCAAAGGAATAGTTTATTTTTTGAATAAAAAGTAATCTATGTAAAATTTTAGATTATATCTCTGAGCCGAACTTGATCCAGATCGGTTCAGCAGTTTTAGCGTGATAGAGTATAAAACAGCTATCAGACTATCCAAACTTTTGCATTATTCATTTTTGATTTGCTTTTTTTATTCTTAGTTTGGGCCTAGAAGACTGCCAAATGTTCGAGAATATATTTTAGATAAATTAAGTAATACTTACCTAATAATTGTTATTACTAAAATATTATATAATAACCGCTTAATTTTAAAATTTATCAAAATAATTTTATAGAAACAACGCGGCTGTTTACCGCAAATAAAATAATAAATAATAAATAAATAATGCTGGACAATCCACACAGCATCATCTAGCCCCAGGTAAGCCGCTGTTAAACAGAGCTGTGTTATGAGTACTAGATGACTGATATATATTTAATACAATACAATACATAGATAGATATTTTTTATTATACATAGAAAACACCCAGAACACCCGGAACAAATATAACTTAACTTTCTCCGTAACCTACAAATATAAATCCTAGTCCGTTAACATTTAATATCATCGTACCGTCCCACAAATGTATCGTCCTACAGACCTTTATTGTAGCCGGTGGGTCTAAAGGTCTGGCCATGTTGCAACATGTACGCCTATGTGCTAAAGTTACTGTGAACTTAGCTTTACAAATTTTAAAAATTTCAGCAATAGTAATTAAACACTGCAGTGTGTGTGTGTTTGTTTACTGCCATAACGTGTCATATTTCATACATTTCATACAAATCAGTTCAGCCGTCAGGCACCATTCTCCCGTGATCATGGTGCATGTTACTGCGCTGAAATATCGGGAACCAACAAAACTCACATATCATAATTGATAGATTCAGGCGTTACTCTGCGGAAATCCATTACAAGATAAAAAACAGACGAAAAATTTCTAGTACTATTCCGCTTAAGCTTTTAACTTTTTGACAACTAATTTGGACTTTAACAACTAATTTGGAGGTGGGCGTTAGTGTTCGCGACACAGTGTTAAGCTTCCGCGGATATTATCGTTCTTCTTGTGTTGTTATTGTACTATAAGTTTTTGTTCCAAAATAAATACATTTTTGATTTTTTTTTTTTGAACTAATGAGGTCATCCAGTTACCACAGTTAACCTCAAAAGAAAAATATCGACACGTGTTTCATCCCTCCACGGGACATCTTCAGGACCATCGACTTGTTCTCCGGCAGACGTGTTGCTCTGTCGAGCGGTCTGTTTTTTATCACATATCATGGTAAATATCCCGTTTTTAGTGAAAATTATATATGTATCTTTATGTAAAGACCTTTATCGGCCGCTAAGCTAACCTACTTTCACAAATATAAAACACTGATGGAATGCTTTGCGACTTTGTTCACGTTAAGTTTTATAAACTTATCTACCCTCTGCGTCATCTCTGAGTTGAATTTCGGGCATTCCTTCCTTAGCACCCCCTACTATAAGAGCAATGCAACCTTTTTTTTTTTTTTATGTCAGCAAGTGTCTAAACAATCAAGGCGCCCACCTGATGTCAAGCACCACGCATGACTATTACAGATGCAGTGCCACACAAAGTTTAAAGTTTTTAAGTGTTTGCGTGGCACTGCGCTGATCACCCCGAGACATTGTTGTTAAGTCTCTTTCACCCAGTAATTTCACTTGCTACAGTTCCCTTCATACCTAAACACAGTGCAGCTTGCACACTACTGCTTGGAGGTAGAATGACACTGCGGTGGTACCCACCAAGATAGACTCTTGCTGAAGAGTCCTACCACCAGGTAAACTTCTTTCACGTTTTTAGGATTTATGCTTCAGGCTGTGCGTTGATTTGTCAGTCAGTCATAAAAGCCTTTTATACATATTATATTCTGATTAAATACTGCCATGGTTCTAAAGGGGGCGGTTGCAAATTATTAACGGGTCTCCATAATGTACAAAGTACGAGCTTCTAGATTTACTTATTTGGTAACCATGATAAATCTGCTTGGGAAAATTGAATTTACTGGTATATTAGATTTCTACTATATTCTTTAGTAATAATATAGATATATTAAATTGTACAATGTATTCTGGCCACACATCCTTCTGTATAGCGATTAAGTAACTCGATTGCAATACGATTACAATCAGTGAACTGACAATAAACTGTCATAGTCATACAAAATACGACAATTTTCGATTGAAATCAGCAAGTGAAATCGATTGCAACCGAATTACATAATCACCCTTAAGAAGTTGACAGGTATCGCCTGGATGAAATACCTTTGATGATTGATTAGATTTATTATCCTTGAATTGCTGTTAACTAAGTTTAAATATTTTTTTTGCCTTAATATTGTTATTTTATATCAGAAAAATCAAACAATAATATTAATAAACATTATTAATTCTCGTTTGCTCAGTAATTTTACTTGAAACCAGACCACAGTAATGCTTGCACACTACTACTTGGAGGCAAAATATCTGGCGCACCGGTGGTACCCACAAAGACGAACTCTTGCTGAAGAGTCCTACCACCAGGTTATAGTATTCATAAACAAATAAACAGGGGTAGAAAAAAAATTATACTATGTTTTAGACAGTTGGGCAGGACATTTGGCTAGACGCGGTGATGGTCGCTGGGGATAAGTCTTGACTGAATGGTGGCCAAGGACAGGCCGAAGAAATCCGGGTCGTCCAATAGCGCGTTGGGTCGATGACATTGAAAAAGTCGCTGGAAAAACCTGGCTTAGAACTGCACAGGACCGAGAAGAATGGCATAAGCGAAAGGAGGCCTATACCCAGCAGTGGGTGATGTTCTTCTTCTTCTCAGTCGGACACTCTTGACAGAGTGGTCGTGGTTATGTAGGATTATATTGAGTAGCAGCTGTTGCAATACGTCTCCACTCAGCTCTGTTAGCAGCTTTCCGAGAGCATTCGGTCATGGTTGATTGAGTGATGGATTTTATGAGGTCAGACCATCGGGTGGGAGAACGACCACGTGCTCTCTTGCCTTCCATCCTAAACTTTCCACTGAGTCTTGGTTGCGGGTTACATGTCCAAAGAACCGTGGGTGATACCGGGCTGAAATGATGATGATGTTTTAGTGAAATGGTCAATTCATGGTGGCCTATTTAATAGAACTGTGGCGTTAATTGAATTAAAACGGCCAACCTGAGTTGCACAAGGTAAGGGCGTAACATTTCATAATACAGGTACATTATAGAAGCACTGGAAGCGCTCTTAGTGGCTTAGCTGACCAACTAAGCTTAGTTACCATAACCAGCTAACTTGTTTTTTTTATACAACTGAAGTGGCAACCAAGCGTACGGCTCACTAGATGGCAAGCGGTTACCGCAGCCTATGGACGCTTGCAATACCAGAGGTACCTCTCGCGGGTTGTCACCTTGAGGCTAAGATCTAAAGCCTCATGTGCCAGAAATTTCACCAGAAACCATACCCTTCACACCGGAACACAGCAATGCGAGCATTACTGCTTGGCGGCAGAAATAGGTATGGTGGTAGTCCTTCCTCGGACAAGCTCTATCACAAAGAACTCTCCTACTCTTAAATTAACTAAGATAAGTTAACTAAATAGATCTCAGAGTATTTTTATGGAGATTTACAGGGCCCCATGACTGGAAGCTTTTTAGTATTGAATCATGTTATTTTATTTATTTCGGTACTTTCTCTTTCTTATGCCTGAATTATTTGCACCACACAAAACACGCTAGAAAATCGCTTGTTATGTACCTATTAACAATTATTTTATTATTTATTAGTTTTATTTTGTATTAAGCAAAAAAATAATGACGATTTTTAAAAACTATAAAATGGTATAGTGATACTATTACATTTAAACCTCTTATATTATGACTGCTTGTTTTCCTGCGAACTAAAATAATAAAAAGGACAATCTAAAGCCCACAAGCAAGGCTTAGAAGTGTTTATATTTAGACGTAATTCAGATTTTGCTTCTCGACTTAATTAAACAAAAACTGTCTCAAAAAGCTTACTATAAAACAACCGATTACCTAGATGATAAAAAAGCTTGGGACGAATGTGCTCCAACTCTACTTGGCATCCATAACAATAGCATGCCAAAGAAGCGATAGGAACCCAGCCGGTGTTGTTGCCAGTTCTTTTACGGCATGGGCGCGTTGGAACTGGTGTAAATTTTCCTAGCTTGTAAGACGTTTCAAAGTGATCCTTGTGATTCTACTGAAATAAATAATTTTTGATTTTGATTTTGATTTTGACATTTTTCAGTCATTTCCAAAAACTACTTGTTCAAAGCTGTATGTGTGGGCAGGGACTGTAGGTCAGAATTAACAGCTATGATAAATGCAGCGAAACTATTCGGATGCCTAATTGAAATACTAGTTTGATTTATCGGCAGTTTAATTGAAATTATTCGAGTTATTCCGAAGTTATTGGGACGCTCAAATTGTTTAATAATTGGAATTGAAAGTTTAACCATTAATTGGTTGCTGTGGAAATCGCGCGACGTATTATTGCTTTACTGCATCTAAACGAGTTTTGAAATAATTTTCTTATTGATTGTACTTGTTGCAAAATGAAAGTTGCATTATACTTCTCTATTTTTTTATATCTGCCATACCATAAACTCTTAGAGCGATTCAAATTAGGACCTAAACTGAATTGTCAAAAAATTTTGTACCATGACTTCAATAATTATTATTATTGGTACAATTTTTTTGACAATTCAGTTTATGTCCTAATTTGAATCGCTCTAAGAGTTCTAATAATGTTCTAGAGTAATGGTATGGGGGCTGTACGATGACAAATTAAAGTGTCCAATAATTGAAAGCGACAAACGATGATAGTGGCAGATATTTTAGTTCAACTTATGTCGGTGACAATTAAGTTTACGATAAACTCGTTTGACAATCGTAAACGTAAAGGTATCGTCTAGCTGTCGGATTTTTAACAGCGCCCTTAGTGCGTAAAATGAACTACCGAAATTTCATACGCATTGACAGCTAAACGATACGTCAACTTTTATGATTGACTAGTTTTCGTGATCAGCTCTCAGAGCATTCACGGATATAAAGCTAAATCACGTTGTTGTTGAACCAAATTGTCATGACAATAATTATATTGCTTTAATCTGTAAGAGAGCACCCCTTTCATACAGTTGCTTGTTCACCAATAAGTGATATAAAAAATATTTTTTTGATTTACTCTGTGGAGTGTGAGCTCAGCTTGGGGTGAGCCTTATGTCCAGCAGACGTCTATTGGCGTTATATTATGAGGATGATGGTGATGACATCGGTAACAAATAAAAAACCAATTTTAATTTCGATGATAGATGCTCTCATCTTCGAAGCTCAACTTTGATGAAAAATACCAGATATTTATTCCATCCTATTCGATCCTTCATCGAAAATAAAAGGCAAATGTACCTTAGCAACCTTTCTATAGTTACTGCAGAGCTCTAATTGATACCCTTCAAAAATCACTACTCGCAACTAGTTTCAAAATTAAGTATACACCTCACGTCGGCATTATTTAGTTAGACACAGCAAAAAAGGGTCCTGCACCACATCATTAGTGATCGAAACCTGTATGCCTTCGACAGATACGTCTTATTCAACTGGGGACGCATAAATAAGATGCGCCGGAGTGGACCGGTGAATTATTAGATGCAAACGAAGACGCAAAAATGTCGTCGCACATTTGCATACAAATATGGAGCGCTTTCTGTCGCTAGGATACGGGACTACTAAGTAGCTAGATTTTGTTATTTTATAGCGTTTCAGCAACTTTGTTTAGATCTCTTTGCTAGCTTGAGAGATTCTGCCTTACAGGTTTTTTTTTAATTTTTTTTATTGGTTATAGGCAAGCGTTTGACCACCACCTCACCTGATGGTAAGTGATGGTGTGGTCGATGATGGAGCACGCTTGCCTAGAAAGAACCTGTTCACTCTGGCCTTGAAGACTCTTAAATTGTATTGGTCCAGACCCCCGACAACGAGTTCCATTCTTTACTCGTGCTAATGAGAAAAGAAGATGAAAAGCGTTTGGTTCGGCATGGTGGGATGGCGACCAAATACGGATTAGTTCTACTGCCTTTTGTGCTGTAGACAAAACTAGGTGGCAGATGGGAATAATCCTTTTTTCTACCTAGGACAACGATAATACGTTTTTTCATTGGAGTTAACTTTACAACATATTACAATGAAGTTTATATAAGAAAATATAGTAGAGACCCAAAAAGATGCCCTAGTCTCATAAAAAGGTTTCAACAATTAGGAGCTTTTGTTAAAAAAAGCATCAAAATTTTGAATTAAAAAGTTATGGTTTAATTAAATTAAAAACATCTATTTACAGTTTTGGTAATAAATGTTACGAGTCTCTCTGATAGAACTAAAGGAAATGGTCTTGTCAGATTTATAAGTAAAATTCAAAACCGGAGGAAAATTTTTATTGGAGTTTACCTACATTATGTAAATGTAGTTAAACTCTGATTCATTGCTGTTCCATAACTTGGGCAAATGGCCAACTATTAGAAAGATTGAGTGCATACCTAAACAGCACCTCATTGGAATAAAATTAACTCATCACAAGCTATCTGCGACATTAAATATATCACACCACATTTCCTCTTTAAGTAGGGTAATGTGCAACTTCAAGTTAACCTACTTATTTTAAATATTGGCTTGTTGACATCTTACCATGTGTAATTTGCTTGAAATGACTTGTAATGATTCAAACTGATTGAAGTCATTACACTGATCGTAGGCTGTTTATATTCATAGTGAAATTCCACAGTTTTCCACTTTTTGACGCTCATCGATCTCTCTTAGGTCACTGTTTTTTTTTATTACCAGTAAAGTGGCAAGCATGCGGTTTTGTTTGCCAAGATTAAGCTGTCTCCAACTTGTATAGAGCACGATAGTGTATCGATAATTATATAAGGTCATTCATTATCAACCTGACAAACTTAAGGGGTAGGTTCCACACATAAAAATAAATACTTGTACTATTTTTTTTTTTTCTAAACGTTTTTTTTTTATAAAATAAAAAAAAAAAAATTACGTAATTCTGCTTCATAATTAGTTATCCTTGTTAGAAATCGAAAAGGCAGCGCTCGGCACGTGTTAGTGACCCGCGCGTCAATGAACTGCGGGTCACTAACCCGCGCGTCCTTGACCTGCGCGTGTCCTTGACCCGCTACGGGGCGCGCACACTCGAATATTTCATTATTACGTCGCTTAACTCGATTCCCAACAATGATAAATAATAATTGAGCGGAAAAACGTAATCGATTTTTTTTTGTTTACTTGTGATTTTTAAGACAAAACATACATAAAAAAAAAATTATAGGTACATAAATTTTTTTTTTTTACGTGTGGAACCTATCCCTTAAGTTTGTCAGGTTGATAATGAATGACCCTGTATATTTTTCTCGTCATTATTTTAAAGCTCTGTGAAAACGCAAAAACGAGGGTGAAACCGCGCGGGTCAGCTTGTTGCTTCTGAAAAATAAAGTTTCTCTATGTTTTCAAGGCTTTGGAATTTTAATCTACCACTTTACTATTCGTGATCTCGCTGACAATAAACACTAAACACTGCATAAATCTAGACTTTCTATAACACCTTGATGAATAAAGCGGCCTAGATTATAACGCGGTAGCTGGTTTTGCACTTAACTCGCTTGTCGCCTAGGGCCCTCCGTTAATAATAAGTTTGGTACTAAGGTTCTTTGCCCATTAAAGTGGCCCAGTCCAAGGAACACCAAGTGACCAACACCAACCGACAAAGGAATACTTACTTTAGATGAATAGCCGTTTGTACTATTTTCATTTACCGAATCCTTTGCACTCACACGACTAATTTGTCACTCTATACTTCATAGCTCTATACTTCATAGCTCTATACTAAACACATCAACATTGTCTAGGGATAATATATATATATATAAAACTGAAAATAATATCTTTAGAAAACTAGGTATGGCAAGAATCTTTATTTTGTGTTGTTTATTAATAATAATAAAAAATATTAAAAAAATAATTAAAAGAAATTATTTTCAGTTTTTGTAAAAATCAACAAAATGTTGAATATCCCTGAACAATGTTCATGTGTGTATATACTCTCTAATCCTCAGCTCTATTAGATTGAGTCGTAAACGAAGCCTTTTTTAACTATTCTTCTCTCAAGTCAGCTTTTTTATACGACTAAAAGTGGCAACCAAGCGTACGGCCCACTTGATGGTAAGCGGTTATTGTAGCCTATATCGCTTGCGCGTTGCCACCATGACACATAGATCAAAAGTCTCGTGTGTCTATAATTTCACCGAAAACCATACCCTTCGAGCCGGAACACGCCGAAGCTTGACAGCTTACTCAAAATAGTCTGGTAAATTCAAAAACAAACTCAATTCACAGATCGCCTTACAAAGATTACTACATGGTGAATTTAGGTTTTTTTCTCGTAGTCAAGATATTTCTAACATCGTGGTTTCGGCGTAAATATATCTTATAATGAGTTAGTGTATGGTATGTACCTCGCGTGCCGAAAAGACGGGCTAATTAGGGGCTGAGTAACCTCTTTACTCGTAGCGAAACTCAGACTGCTCCCAACCGGGGGCGGTGTGGTGGTGTGCCAGTGCCTAGAATCGGTTTGCCGCGTGCTTATCGATGCTTTTAAATCATTCATTTTCGCGCGGCTTATGTTTCCCATCACTAAAATACGTTTGTGTGTAAGATACAAATACGCAAAATCTTACACGCTCGGTTTCCATACAAATCGAACAACTCTTTCATTCTACTATTCTTTTTAATGACTACTCTTATTGTATTAGGTCTAACCTGTAATGATAGGTGTAATGTTTAAAAAAAACATACAAATTTATATACTTAAATATGGTTCTGTGATCGTAACTATACTCTGTAAGCCTGTAATGTAAGAAGTTGGTGTTAATGTACCAGCAATGAAGTGTTGCGAAATCAATGGATGCTGTGAAAGTGGTTGAATCTACTCAATAACTTATACCAAAGTGCCGGTGTTTAGTAACTTGTCTGGTTATGTACAAGTTGCAGATTCTTGTGGGCTTACTGATGCTATTTACAAAACTTTCTAAATAGTTATTGCATAATATTTAAACAAGAGGTAAATAGACGTTTAAATAGGTATTAATAAACTTAAACAAGAGGTAAATAGCCGTCTAAATAGGTATTAAAAAACTAATTTAACTACTGTAGTTAAAATTATTTTGTCCTTTTTCTAATTAGCAGTCTTTTTAAAACTATAACATTTCTAAAAAAGGTACCCTATTCGAATGTGCAATAATTATAATGTTTTTGATTGATATTATTCTACTTTAAACTGTATAAAAACGTAGGTAGCACATAAAATGCTGTTTTAATTGAGAAAAGTGTCAAAAACTAACCTAGTTCTGCAATTTAATGTAGGTAAAAACAGCGGGAGTCTTATTTAATAATATAATTCTAGCGATAACCGACATTTTACGAGTTTACCATTAATTTATTTTATAACATTATTTTACGGTATATTCAATATCAAAGCATTCAAAACTTATCACTTTCATGTGATAAAGTTAATTATTTATTATTGTATTCAAATTTTAGATGTTTTTAAAAGATTTGACACACTAATTTAGTACGCAAATAGGTAAGTATGATAGAACCTAATAAGTATTACAGTAAGTGTTATAATCAGGCGTGGCGCTTAACATCAGGCGAACGACTTTTGCTTTTGCTCTTAACATTTGCTGTCATAAAAAAGTGATATTCACCAGGAAATAATAAACATTATATCTGTTTAGGGCAACCAGTTACGGTACAATCAAAGTTATACAATAAATACTTATTAGTTATCTAGTAATGTGTTTTCATTACACAATACTAGTTTCGTTATAAAAAACTAGTATTTTTTTCTAACCTTTGTCGCCCCACTGCTGAGCAAAGGGAAGTAGTAATTACGTAATGGTAATTTCTATTTTTCGTCGGTCCCTGTCAGTCGCTGATTTATTCGGCGTGACATCGACTGTTACATTTACTAACTGACAATTAACTACTTATTTATAGATCGTGAAATAGGTCCTAAGCTATGTGACCGTATTTATTTCTGTCATTGAGAAAATAGGAATTTCAAAAATATGTTTATCCCCATGGGTCCGGGGAAGCTTGATGCGGTCTTAATGGTCATACTCGATCATCTATGACATTACGCGAAATATTTAAAAGTAATCTTTAATATAATCTCCGTAATTCTGAATCTAAATACGACCTTCCGCGTGTGTTGGTGGGCGCGCCATCTCTCATACAGCCGGGTAATGTTTCATTGTGGGACTACATAGAGCGGCGAATGCATATCTCTGGATAAGGCAAAAACAAATAGTTCTCTGAACAGAAGACCTATCTAACACAAACTTTTATACGTGAGCAATTTACTGCGTTTTGAGGAACTATTCTGCTCATCACGCTGAAATATGAATGAATGAGACGAACATAAAGTTAGTAGGTTAGGGTCACTTAGGTAACAGTTAACCTAGTGTTAGTGTTAAACCTTTCAAATAAAAAAAAAACCATCCAAATCGGATCTCTTAGGGCATAGTATCTTTTTGCCCTTTTTTGGAATGAGTACACCCCCAATCAAAAATCCCCGACAACAAGACAGCGCATCCTACAACGAGAGAACAGCCGGAAAAACTACCTGACGGACAAAAGCATTTTAAGCTAACCTCGAATTTTTTTAAATAGTAGAATTTGTAAATTCTTATAGAACGCAGCGAGAAGGTTAAGTTTGCTTAAAAAAACCCGCGTAGACAAAGTCGTGGAGTATTCCATCAATAATAAATCCTAAAAGCACCTTATCCATTATTTTCGTTGCCCACCGTTACCTACTAAACACGCTTTTCACACCACAACAGAAGCAGTTTGAGCAAAAAAATAGCAACACGGCACCTTCAAAGCTCACTTGTATTCCCACGTCCGCTACCATCTACCAGCTCATTCTAATTAAGCGTAGCCAGAGATTTATAAGATATGGAAGCATTAGCGAGATTTATACTTAGTACTGAATAATAAGATAAGCCTAATGACTCAGAGTACTAACGGATCTGGCACTAATACTAAAGTTTCAAAAAAAAAATATGAAGTTGTGCTTCATTTTATTTGATGGTTTATCAAACACTATTTCTATGTGTCACTATTCAATAAACATTACAAAATGTAAAATATAATTAAATGTAATTATCTAAAATTTTACGTGCGTTTACAATTATTATGTAATCATTATTGAACGAATTTTTGAACGTTACAATTGTAAGATATATAAACTTGTAAAAATTATATATTTATAAATTTTGTAAACGCGTTTGTCGTAAATTCAACACTTCTCATCAGGTGAGGTAGTGGTCAAACGTTGGTCTATAACCAATAAAAAAAAATTAAAAAAATTCGAACGGAAATCTACAAAATTGTGGACTTATGTACAAAATTGTGGACTTGTGATGTTTATTGAATAGGGGCCCGGTTGTAAGACTCTTCTGCAAGAGTTCACCTTTGTAGTTAGCAGCGTGCTAGATATTCTACCTCCAAGCAGTAAGTGTATTACTGAAGTTTGAAGGGCACTGTAGCTACGTGCTGAAAAAGACTTAATAGTAATTATAAAAAGTCTTGGAGGTGATGAGTGCTGTGCAGTGCCACGCAGAACTTTAAAAGTAAAAACTTTTGGTGCAGACCATCGAGTCAGGATTGAACCTACAACCTCTCGTAGCTCAACGGTCAACTCACCCAGCGCATTGCCGAGGTTTTCTATAACCAAGTCGTATAAAGCAGGTCTTGCGCGGGGAATGGGGGACGGTTGCTAAACGTGATCCCACGTGGCCTCCGCACCCCCGTACCCCTATTTAAAATTATAGGGAGACGTACAAACTCTTTGTTTTACTATTCATGCATAGCTAATGTTTACAAATGCGTCTAATTATTTTATACTAAGCATAAAACTAAAGCCCCGTAAAGGTCAGATGGTATTCTGTTTAATAGACGCTTAGGTTAGTAATAACTTGCTTTCATAATCAGAGTAGCCCGTTACGCTCCCACAGAACTGGTATACGTAGATTAGTCTTGGGCTAAGGCATAAGCTGTCGACGGAGCGGGTATAATTGATAGGGGGCGTAATTTCTTCTAAAAGGGACAAAAAGGGGGCTGCTGGATATCTCCGCCTAATGTAATTTGATTTCGATGGTTTTTATTTTATTTGAAAGATAAGTATTAAACTTTAAATTTGTCTGATATTTGGTGAAGATCTGATGAGGATCTTCAGCGTGATGAGCAAAATAGTTCCTCAAAATACAGTACAGTACAAGTTAGTGCTTGCGAGGTCTACTGTTCGGAAAACTGCTAGTAAATAAATAAACTATATTCGTATTATAAAAAAAACTATATAGGTAAAAATTATATTGTTCACTTTTACAAACGGATTTCAAAACTATCTAAGAAAAAACGCTTTTTTTTTATATAACTGTATATAAAGGCTGTGATAAAGTAAAACAAATACTAATACAAATATCTGATATCTAATAAATTAGATATTTCACAATTGTGAAAGTGAACCAAATAATAAAATACCGAGGCTTATTAGCGAGTGAAATCATTTAGATTGATGTCTAATCTCTATCTCGCTATGTCTTATGCTTTGCGCCGTCTGTCGGAACAGTAGTTTTGAAATGCACTCTAGTGTCAATTAGTGGTGGTAAGGTGGAGGGATTCATCATCATCACATTGAGGTTTACTGCTCGAATCATTTCAATAGAAAGCAAATTCTAAACGTTTTAACGGTCGCTTGGGATTTCATAAATAAACGTATCTATAACTATTCCCGCTGGGAGTTAAAGGTTCTCGAGTGGCGACCACGAACTGGGAAACAAAGTGTAGGACGGCCCCTCAATCGATGGACCAAAGACAAGCGTTCGCAGGAAGTCAGTGGATGGTAAGGCTCAGAATCGATCGTCATGGCGTTCTATGGGGGAGGCCTATGTCCAGCAGAGCTTAAGATGATGACGTATCTATAACGATGTATTAAGTCTGTTAATTTAGATTTGTCCTTTTTTCTTTATACAACTGAAGTGGCAACCAAGCGTACGGCCCACAAGACGGTAAGTGGTTACCGCAGCCTATGGACGCGTGCAATACCAGAGGTATCACTCGCGGGTTGCCACCTTGAGGCTAAGATCGAAAGCCTCATGTGCCAGTAATTTTACCGGAAACCATACCCTTCACACCGGAACACAGCAATGCGAGCATTACTGCTTGGCGGCAGAAATAAGTATGGTGGTAGTCCTTCCCCGGGCGAGCTCTATCACAGAGAACTCTACTACTCTTGTCCAAATTATTTTACTTAATTCGTTTCGACCAAAGTCGAATAGGAACTATTCTCCGAATAAATCGTATTTATTCGCGAATAAACTGACAGTTTACTTGTATTTGACATTTCTTATTCTGCGGAATTCCAAAAGTTGATCGAATCCAGCCTTGCTTAGGTACTTACTTAAAAAATAAACACATTATAAATGTTTTTTTATTAATTATGTACCTATTTAAAAATTAAACATCTTAATGCAACGTAAAGTTTTTTATTATATAGGTATTAATAATTAGTTACTGACTTATTTTCTTGTATAAATGGATTTTGTTATTATTTTTATTATTACCCTAGCGCAGGATTTCAGTAGAATTGATACCTGCAGTGGGTGTGGAGTCAGGCTGTGGATAATATTATGACTTATTTTCTAAATCAAAAAAACCCAGCGAGTATGCAAATTTATTGTACATTCACGTTACACACCCACTTGTTGGTTTGAATAACGAACTGTCAAATTGTACAATTTACGCCAACATTAAAAATGAAGTTTTTTTCGCATGACACATTTTCGCGTCAACGCCTTCAAGACACACGAGAAACACGATACATTTAAAATAAATACAAAAACGGAATGAAAAATCTTCAATCAACTGTTTTATGTCGCGGGTTCTGGTTTGACTTATCAGATTCAAAGTACAAAGTTTAGTACTTACTACTAAAGCACAGAACAGATATTAGTCATCATGACAGCCTTCTAATGTTCCCACTGTTGGGACACTGGCCTACTCTCGGGCGAGAGTGATTGGGTTTTTTAATCCACCACGCAGACCCAATGCGGATTGGTAGATGGCACATGTATTTCAAATTTTTAGTTCTTGAACATGCCGGTTTCCACACGATGTTTTCCTCCCCCGTATGAGAGCACTGGCATAGCGCACATAAATTTTTTGAACAGAAAAATCCATTGGTGCACGACCGGATTCGAACCCATGAATTTAGGATCGAAATGCAGGGTCACGACCACTATGATGTTCTTAGTAGTTAGTATTGTTAGATATTAGTACCTACTACGTAACTAAAGGCCACGACACACCAGATACGTATGCAGCACATAGACGTAGCCACGTGCGTGCTCGGTTTGAGATCTATCACGCAAGCGGTGTGCCATGTCACACAGTTTCCTACATTGCGACGTCATGTCATACTTACAAAACCACATTTGCAAACACAGCGTCATCTACCGAGGGAGAACAAAAACTCTGACATTAGAAAGTTCCCAGTCCCTCATCAAATTACATATCAGACCACTCAACAAAAAGAGTTTCAAAGCCATGATAGAATTAATAAAGTTTTATCAAAAGCTTACGCAGTGATTATCACGCCTGCGGCGCTGAACCGCACCGTAACCGCACCGTATCGGGTGTCCCTTCCGCAAATACCTTGACACTCAGGGGCGCACTCAGGGGTCTGAGACACCCCGCAGTGCGCTAAATCGGTTACGCACCTAGCCGACTGAAAAACAAGGAGTTTTATGCGATTCACACTGAGCTTACAGATTTAATGCGGAACGGAAATACAGTCAGTAATCGCAAAAAAATTACACAAACATTTGTTTGTCTAGTCTATAATCATCTGAGTAAACATTCTTGGTGTTTGAAAGTAAATTAAGGTTTTTTTTTATTGGTTATAGGCAAGCGTTTGACTACCACCTCACCTGATGGTGAGTGATAGTGTGGTTGATGATGGAGCACGCTTGCCTAGAAAGAACCTGTTCACTCTGGCCTTGAAGACTCCTAAATTGTATTGGTTCGGAAAAACAGACCCCGGCAACGAGTTCCATCCTTTACTAAGTGTTCCTAAGGTGGGGATTTTTTGATCAACGGCGTTTTCTAGGATTTCATAAGATTTTATTCTAAAATAGCTCTGAAATGGCACGCCTCTGAGAATGGCTGGCCACTATTTACTTTAAATTTAAATTAGAAATGTTAAACAAATTGGATGAAAGGGTGGGCCAAGCCGCTAGCTAACCAATGCTTTAGTTTGATATTTTGCGTTTTAAAATTATTATTTTTAGTAAGAAACTGTTAAAAGTATTACAAAAACATAAAATGAACCTGAAGTACATTCGTATTGTTATGTAAAATTCATCACCAGTATAATCATAATTTATTGAAAATAAATGGTAATAGTGTATTATTAAATTATAGCCCCTACTTCGTCCCTGTTCACGCCGTCTTCACTGATATGCGTTGACACTTCACATACACACTCACACTAAAATAAAATTTGTGTATACTTACTCCCACTTAGCTCGTTTTCCCAAAATAAATCGGGTTTATACGTAGGATTTCAAAATGCAAATCATTTAATTCAGTTTGATCGGGGCAGTTACAGGGTAAAGGTAAATTGATATTACTAAATTATACCCATTTGTTATGGACTTAGCTACATGTGTTATTTTGACTTTACAAAATATACTTGAAAGTTTGTTTGAATAAACACAACAATAAAATAAGGTAATATTCTGCCCGCAGATTATCTCGCATATTTTAAAAACTTTGACCTTACACTGACAGAGGCGAAAACATCTTCAAACGTCCTTAGAATTGTTTTTATTTTCGGTTCTGCCGTGGCTAAAATTTGTATTATACAGTAAAACAAGATTAAAACTTTATAAAAACTGATTTTAATAATATATGTTTCACGTAAAGTAATAAACTTATCATCAACATTCAAAATTCCAATCAAATCCATGCATCGTATTTGAATAGCATTCCTAGGACCTGGTCTTTTCTATCCTATATCCGCTGTAGAAAAACCACCCTTATCTCGTTGTAATAAAACTTAAGGGCTATCTAAGCTTGAGCAATTTCAAATGATCCTAGACCTATTCATGCGATCTTAGTATCATTTTACATTGGAGACTGGTCAATTACTATTCCCGTGCGATAATGTACTTTATCCCGTACGAAGAAAGATATAAACTGATAAACACGAATATTAGATATAGGTATTCAAAGAGGTTTGAATAAAATTGATCTTCCTACACTAAAGACGACAGAAGCAATACCGCAAACATAAATGACGTCCTTTGAAATTGAAATAGTAAACGAGTGGATACCGCTATTCTTTTCCAATAGCTACCGGCTTAAGCTATAAATGGTAAACGACTTGAGGATTAACACAGCATCTGTTTAGTACGTTTATAAAACGTTAGCAAGTCTATCACGGTGTATTTTAAATAAAATAAATTCAATGCATTTACATCGATAGCTAATTATTGTAAATAACTATCCCAATAATATTAATACTGACACACATAAACGGATAAGCACCATAGTTTTGCTAAGCCAAACCAAAAGACACAACTTAATGGAAAATTAATAGTAAACATTTACTAAATTACTTAAGCATGAGTAGTTTGAAATCTTTAAAAACAATTAGATATAATTATGATTTCGATAAGATTGTAGATGCAGCAAGTAAATTACTGTTTGAAATTAATAATTAACAATTTAAAAAACCCAAAGATGAAAATTTACGCTTAAATTCAACCAATTCAACCCGGTAAAGGAAGTGATAAATAAAATAATGAGATAGCCAAAGTACAGTATCAGATTAAATACTTAACTGCGGCTGAAATCAAATTAAATTTAAAATAAATTGGCGAGTACAATAAGGATAATGAATAAAAATAAAACGAGGACCTAAAGGTCACCGTCGATGTTTCAAGTTCAATTAAAGAATCTCTCGATGAGACCACGACTGATTGTACTTTATTTTAAGGTCTTTAGATTACTTTGCGTTGTGTTTTATATATTGGACAAAACGATTAATAAAACATATCTGCTTGCATACCATCAATATAAAATTATTTGGTATGCTAGACTTTATTAATGAATGGTCTATAAGTTCTATAAAACAGCTTTTATTAATGAATAAAACCAGATAAAAAGGTTTTTTTTTTTTACGGCCCACAAGATGGTAAGCTGTTACCGTAGCCTATGGACGCTTGCAATATCAGAGGTATCACTCGCGGGTTGCCACCTTGAGGCTAAGATCGAAAGCCTCATGTGCCAGTAATATCACCGGAAACCATACCCTTCACACCGGAACACAGCAATGCGAGCATTACTGCTTGGCGGCAGAAATAGGTATGATGGTAGTCCTTCCCCGGACGAGCTCTATCACAAGGAACTCTACTACTCTTTTATTTTCATGATATTTTTTAAAGAATGTCTTAATACTTGATCTAAATATCTTCAATTAAAACCAATTACAAGGAAAGTGATAGTCCCATCGGTATGCAGGTCACATTTGGATTTATTTTTTAATTATCAACTGTAGCCTCTGTGTTTTCAATGTCATCTTTATTATAACTGCTTAAAGCTCATTTTACTCCAAGTTTCACTCAGACCTGTTCAACTAATGGCACTACAAATCCTTCTCGGTCGAGACCTGGTATTGTCCGCGAATTTTATTTGCTCTTTATACTACTGTCGCTCGATTCACCTTTTTCCTTTTAACGCGGACAATTTTTAAATGGTTTACGTTTGATACCATTATTGTGTGCCAATCACGCTGAATTACAATGTCCTTTGCGAACGGCCGAACTCAGTGAGAAACTTTATTATTTTTTGCTACAAATCATTTTATTTTGTATTTTTTTCTCTTCTCGGTAAACAAGGCAGCTGGTTTATTTAGATGAGGAGCTCGGTCTTCTGAATTTAAATAACTTGTGTTTGACATTGGTTGAGGATAAGTATGTACTTTGTTGCGTTTAAATGCTCCTTTACAGGATTCTGAATTGTCATTTTGTGCTTCAATTTTGCATATAACTTTTTTGGTTTTTAAATTGAGTGCAAATAGATTAAAATGGGTCGTCTCATTGGTCGTTTATTTTGTTTTGATTTGTTATGCTTCTTCAATTTTAATAAGATTATTTTAATCGCCTTGCAAACGATATGATTTTTCTGTTGTTCTGACTTATTGAGACATTTTTATTAAATGCCGCTTTAGGGACACTTTACTCCCTGTTCCTGGGTGTACGCAATAAATCTTACTTGACCGTCCTTATCTACCACTCTGAGGGAGCCGATATAACCGGTGTCAACTTGATTGAAAAATTTAAATACAAAACATCTTAAGTACCTACATTGACGGCACAGATAACTTGTATCTAGAAACACTCCTAAGTGAGAGAGGTTGCAACATCTTATTTTGTTTTGCGACTTTTTATTTATCAGTCAATATTTATAAAACCAAACGACGAGTTTATTATAATGTCATCTATAAACATTATTGGAGTTAAGAAAATTTGAGTCACATTTAAAAACACGACAGCTATGAAAACCATAATAATAAGTATCACAGAATAGTTATGCTCGATTCAGCTTAAGATAGAAGCGAATTCGAATTTCCAAATAATTAAACACTCACTAAACGTTAGCCATCGTGTGTGGCATCAAGCCGAAGAGTCAGTTATCAGAGATCTCTTCATTAAAACGAAAGAACGTAGCCGTTTTGACTCCGAAGTGATTTCTTTCTTAACAAGGTTGCCAGTAATATAGTCCTGATTTACTGAAGTATTGCCACATTCGCCACATTTGCTCAAATATAAATTAGCAATTTCCTGTACTATCTCAGGGTTTACTGAATTTGTATTTACTGTAATTAATATCATACTGAGATTGTAAACCCAGCTAATAGAATCTTAAAATTGCGTCATCTTCGAAGCTTTCATAGATATCTCCTTTAGGTTCAGTGTTCAGTTCCTATGCGTTTAAATACAGAGTTTTGATCTATGAGCGTTTTCGTGCTTAATTATATCAACAATTCGTATTGATTTGATTTTACCATTCAACAAGCTTACTATACAGTACAATAGTCTTCGTCGTTTCTGTGTCTGGGGGCTTGCATGTCGCATTCGATCGCGCATCAATCGAGACTTGTTCTGCCAATAATAATAAAGTAACCACAGAATCTTATTCGGGAATCGTTCCTACAAAATGTGTTTCTTGGAATCCAATTGCGTTGCGTGTACGTATTTAATGATTGACAAAACAAAAACACAGTTTCGACTCGGCAGATGAATGATAGTCAGTCGCTTTAGTGAATGTAAATCTTGAATGAAATTATTTTTATGTATTTTTTTAAATTACACTGAATTAACAAACAGTTTGTGTAAGATCATCGGAAAATTACGGATATGAAATTGTTGCAGATGCTATGATTATAAAACCAACGGTTGATTCGATAGCCAAAGAAACTAGTGCTGCAAAATCTATGTCCATAAAACTAAAAGCCTGTATAATGAAGTCGTAAGTGTCATTGAACAATACAGAAATTCACACAAAGAGCTCAAGATACACTTTATGGTAGTAGTGGCTTTGAAAGACCGATTTGGCGATGATCTTTAACTAACCCCATAATACTTCAATACTAAAGTAATTTATATCAATGACTGACCAACAATGTTAATAAGGTAAGATACCAGAATGAAGCCATTAGCGAAATCACTAAAACTAACACTCCGATAGGCGCCGCTGGCATACAAATTTGTACCATAGAATTAGCGAGTCTAAGTCGTAAATTCCTTGCGACTGAAGTATACATTGCAACTTGCAACTCTGCCATTTATCTTGGCATTGGACGCGGCTGCAATTAATCAAGTGCCGTTGTCACGTACGTAATATACAGAAGATAAAGAGAAAAAGATGATTTCAAGCTAATTATCGACGAAGTTGAGTTCTTTTTTTGCCACTTAACACCTACCCGGCCAATTTGCCGGTTGTTTTCTTTTGGTATTCAAACTTTCGGTGTTTTTCAATCGTTGCTCTGTATTATTTCGTTTGTATATGGCTTTATCCGTGCATTCCCTGCCGAGTAATATAAGGTGTTGATTTATTTTCCCTTTGGTTGCTTCAGCGTTCTCCCTCATTTATCATCGTATATCGGATGCATTTAGATTGTTTATTTTATAATGAGCCTGTGCAAAGGTCAGCTTCGTTTTTATTCTTTTTGGTCTTTCTCCTTACACGGATTCTGTATTTGAGATAATTATTTATATATCGTTTATCAAAGATTTACAAGAGCATTATACTTTAGCATTAAATTAAATACCTGCTATCTGTAGTTGTGTTTCTTATAGGCATAACCTAACTTTAGTACTTATTATTTTTTAAAAAGCCCTTAAAGGTATCGACATCTACGTATATTTTTGTATTTTTTTTTTGTTTTAATATTTCTCTTATTGTCTCACTAATTTCTAGGATTGCACTAGCTATATTAATAAAAAATACAATATAATGATTGTCTACATTTATTTATATCCCTAATTTAATGGTTATTTGTCTATTCCAGATGTCGGCCATTGACCCTGACTGCGGGGTCAACGCAATCGTGAACTACACCCTCGGGGATTTCTCCAGACCTCAGTTCTCAGTCAACCCTGATACTGGTGACCTCTGCATCTCGGCTCCTTTGGACTATGAGGCGAATAGTGACTTCGAGTTTCCTGTGATAGCTACTGATAAAGGTAAGCACAAGTCTAATTACATCTTTGAAGTCCTATAAATATCTGGCTAGATGACGCTGAGTGAAAATGTTCTCCATTGTTAATTTATTTATGTTATACTAAAAAGCAACTTTAAAAACCTGTTTAACAATACAGTTATAATTTGTGGTAGGTAATCTGGTGGTAGGACTCTTCAGCTGGAGTCCGTTGCACCAATATTATAGTGTCAGATATATTGCCTCCAAACTTGAGAGATCTGGCATTATATCTATTATGAAACGGTTACGTATTGCGAGTACCTACGTTGTATTACCAACTAAGATTGACATTGAGTCATGTCAGTAGCATATTGTCTATAAACTATAAACCTCTGTGGTTTTTTATGTGCTATATGTTACCTTTATTTACTCATTATTCTTTATTTGGTAAAAAATAATAATGATAATAATAATAGTATTTAACCGCTTACCATCTTGTGGGCCGTACGCTTGGCTGCAATTTCAGTTGTATAAAAAAAAAAAAAAGAATCTAAAGATTGCACTCGTAGAGTTATATTGCCTCGACTAAAGAGCGTGGCGATGCTGGTACGATGACAACGTATATTCGTTGCTGTTATGAAGTTTAAAAGAAATAAATAATATAAATAAATAAATAAATAATGCTGGACAATCCACACAGCATCATCTAGCCCCAAAGTAAGCTGCTGTTAAACAGAGCTGTATTATGGGTACTAGATGACTGATATATAATTAATACAATACAATACATAGATAGATATTTTTTATTATACATAGAAAACACCCAGAACACCCGGAACAAATATTTGCAGATCCTACAAACATTTGTCCCAAGGCGGGAATCGAACCCGCAACCTCTGCGTCGCAGGCGGACCTTCGCCCACCGCGCCACATTGGTCGTCAAAAAAAAGAAATAATACTGAATCAAGAAGGTCAAGTTAATATGTTCCCGGGGCGATCCTCTACTCATACGTAATATGAAGTCTATAGGTAATATAATGGGTGGAAGGCCCAGAAGGAGATGGAGGGACGAACTTGATGTATACCTCAAAGAGTGGTCCCTACTAGCCGGTAACAGAGAGGTATGGAAAGAGAGAAGGGAGGCCTTTGCCCTGCAGTGGGACACTACAGGTTTATAATAATAATAATAAATAATAATAATAGAATAAATTATGTTATGCAGGTACTTACGTCATTATTTCTTACTAAAACTCCTAATTTATTCCTAAAGTTTCCGAAAGGTTAGCAGCATTCTTTAATTTAATCAAGAAAATATAATAATTTTGAGTAATAAGGTTGTTCGGTTTAATGTTATCTATTATAATAGGCTTGCCTTATAATTATTGGTAACTGTATTAAGCCATTAGAGTATATTGATCAGGAGTTAAGCTGAGCGCTCACGAGCAACTATTATTTTATTTTAACGAATAAATAACTTTGTGTCATCATGACAGCCTTCCCACTGCTGGGACACTGGCCTACTCTCAGGCGAGAGTGATTGGGTCTTAATCCACCACGCGAACCCAATGCGGATTGGTGGATGGCACATGTCTTTCGAATTTTTAGTTCTTGGACATGCCGGTTTCCTCACGATGTTTTCCTTCACCGTATGAGAGCACTAGCATTGCGCACATAAATTTTTCGATCAGAAAAATCCATTGGTGCACGACCAGGTTTGAACCCACGACCTTAGGATCGGAAGGCGGGGTCACTACCACTAGACCACCGGTGCTCTCACTAGACCACCGGTGCTCTCATGCTGCTGCTGCTCTGAACTGCTCATGTGTTCGTGAAAACACTTACATACTTACATGTAGTTGGTAATAAATCTCTAACTTTGTGTCAATACTTAATTAATTACTTTTTTTGTTGGTTACTTCTTCACGCTCAGATAGCTAAACAGATTTGGATATTTGAGCTAACTATCGTTTGTAGGTACCCTGGTTATACATAGGATAGTAGTTTTTAAGAGTAGTAGAGTTCTCTGTGATAGAGCTCGTCCGGGGAAGGACTACCACCATACCTATTTCTGCCGCCAAGCAGTAATGCTCGCATTGCTGTGTTCCGGTGTGAAGGGTATCGTTTCCGGTGAAATTGCTGGCACATGAGGCTTTCGATCTTAGCCTCAAGGTGGCAACCCGCAAGTGATACCTCCGGTATTGCAAGCGTCCATTGGCTGCGGTAACCGCTTACCATCTTGTGGGCCGTACGCTTGGTTGCCACTTCAGTTGTATAAAAAAAAAAAGTTTTTATCCCAAAAAAGGGAAAATAATTAAATTATTACCACACTATATTAGAAACTCTGTCACCGGAGTACGCCACTGACTCATAGGAACTTACTTACTTACCAAACAAATATAAGGTCATTCATTATCAACCTGACAAACTTAAACTTAAGGGGTAGGTTCCACACATAAAAAAAAAATACTTGTACTTTTTTTTTTTTTTCTAAACGTTTTTGTTCATAAAATTTTAAAAAAATAATTACGTAATTCTGCTTCATAATTAGTTATCCTTGTTAGAAATCGAAAAAGCAGCGCTCGGCACGTGTTAGTGACACGCGCGTCAATGAACTGCGGGTCACTAACCCGCGCGTCCTTGACCTGCGCGTGTCCTTGCCCGCTACGGGGCGCGCACACTCGAATATTTCATTATTACGTCGCTTAACTCGATTCCCAACAATGATAAATAATAATTGAGCGGAAAAACGTTATCGATTTTTTTTTGTTTACTTGTGATTTTTAAGACAAAACATACACAAAAAAAAAAAAATTATAGGTACATATATTTTTTTTTAGGTGTGGAACCTATCCCTTAAGTTTGTCAGGTTGATAATGAATGACCTTGTATATAAGGAAGAAAGTAGTGCAAAGTCTCTGAAAGTAGTATACTTAACCTAGTTGGAACCAAGAATTAAACTTATCCAATGAACCAATCGGCGATAAAGTTCAACTGAATAAATCGTTTATCTATTATGGTATAGGCAAAGTGATTTATTAACTGAAGTAGGTACCAAAGTTTAATGTAAGGCCGAATATCGAATTGTTCGAAATAAATAAATAATAAATAAATAATGCTGGACAATCCACACAGCACCATCTAGCCCCAAGGTAAGCTGCTGTTAAACAGAGCTGTATGGGTACTAGATGACTGATATATACTTAATACAATACATAGATAGATATTTTTTATTATAAATAGAAAATACCCAGAACACCGAAACAAATATTTGTAGATCGTACAATCATTTGACCCGAGGTGGGAATCGAACCCGCAACCTTCGCGTCGCAGGCAGACCTGCGCCCGCTGCGCCACATCGGTCGTCATAAAGAAATAATAAAAGTTATAAATATTAAAGCTTTTTATTCGTAATGAGTAGCCCGGAATACGTGTATTAAAATCATGTTTACTAACATCGCACTGAATCCTACTAATATTATAAATGCAAAAGTCTGTGTGTTTATGTTTGTTACCACGTATCTCCGTAACGACTTTACCGATTGTGATGAAGTTTGGAATGTAGATGGCTTAAGTCCTGGAATAACACACATTTTATTTCGAAAAAATGTTTTTTTTATTAAGTAAACTGCAAATACTAATAAAAGCAAATCAAGTTTGTCGATGTGGAATCGTAGCTTTTTGCCACAAACCCTTTTCTCCGCCCTAATTGGCAAGGTAACTGCGTCAGAGTCAAAAGAGCTATTACGTCATCAACATACGATAAAAAACGGTCACCCTGCGTCGGTTTGCATTTTACCTGGTGGCAGGATTCTTCAGCAAGAGTCCGTCTTAGTGGGTACTACCTCAGTGCAAGATATTGCTGCCTCCAAGCAGCAGTGTGCAAACATTACTGTGCTTAGGTTTGAAAGACATTGTAGCAAATGAAACTACTGGGTGAAAGAGACATAACAACGTCTCCGGGTGATAAGCGCAGTGCCACGCAGAACTTAAAACTTAGACCTTTGGGTGGCACTGCAACTGGTGGTCAGGCGTGGTGCTTAACATCGGCGGGTGACTATCGTTTTGTCACTTGCTGACATAAAAAAAAAAAAAGTGGAATTACAGGGTTCATGAGACTTAATAATACGTCTCAAGGTGACAAACATAAGGAGAAACTTAATTTTTGGCTGCCACTGCCTCTGATTAATAACCCTCTTATTCACAAAACAAACTGCTATTATAGCGGCTTGCTAAGTATTATTTTTTATTATCTTTCTTATGTCAAGAACAAAGGCTAGGTTTCTTATCACTGTTTTCGAGCGTGTCTTCCAAAGTTTGTACTTTGTTATAGACATTTTTAATTTCAACCAAAACACCATTAAGATATTTTAGAGTGAATGAAAATTTTGCTGATAACGTTAACGAAACGTAAATATTTTCGTTTTAATTGATTCTGCGCAGGCTGAACTGTTGACAGAACAAATCGATGGTCCTGATGATGTTCTTTGGAGGGATGAAACATGTGGCGATATTTTTCTTTTGAGGTTAACTGTGTTAACTGTGTGACCTCATTAGCTAAAAGGTTAGGCGGAGTACTACTAGACATCATTCGTCTGTTGTTTATCTTGTAATGGATTTCCGCAAAGTAACGCCTGAATCAAATAAAAAGTAAATTACTTTTAAGACCTTCTGTAACACTTATTTATGCAAATAAATATCTTGAAATCTTGAAATCATGAAATCTATCAATTATTGTGCTACACAAAGGTCACAAAGTATGACATTTTGAAGATGCGTTCAAACATGGCGATTAGGGCCCAGATGCCATTAACCTGCCCAAAGCGTACAAAACAAAACGCACACGCACCGGTAGTATCGACACAAGTATATAGATAAAATTGGCCATTGCTCAACCGGCGGAGGTGAGTCGAAATAAATTCCGCGAATGTCAGCTTGCTGATTTATGGGCGAGAAGCGGCCAACTATTACTTCGTTTTTATTCGGCGACTAGTGGAGCACAACCTGATTTTGCTCGCGTTTATATTGTCGCCAGGCGCAAGACGCAGAGGCTATTTTTTATACCACTAAAGTGGCAACCAAGCGTACGGCCCACTTGATGGTCAGCGGTTACCGTAGCCTATGTACGCATGCAACATCATAGATATCACTTGCGTGTTACCACCCTGAGACGTTATACTATTATGGGAATGAAGCTTTTGACAATCGTAAAAGTTATAGTATAGTTATATATATAGTTTAAAATTTTGTATGGAATTTTTTACAGCGCATCTTTAGTGCGTAAAATAAACTAAAAAATCATATACAAATGAACAGTTGATATACGTTAACGTTTACGATTGTCAAAAGCATTATTTTCGATAGAGAGTTGGCCACTTACTCATACGAACTTACTTATTATTTTGGATACGGCCCTTGATGTGTAGCTACTACGGTTTCGGCTGTGCATTGATAGTCAGTCAGAAGCACAAAAATATTGTATATATAGATTCCTGACGCGGTGCGCATCTTTGTGACGCCGCACTGCGCTTGGGAAACGAAATTTTTGGGATTCGGAATTTTGAGATAAAAGGATTGAACTTAATTTTAGTACCTATTTTTCTGTCAATTTGAAAAAAACCTCTCTCGAATTACCATTTCTATTCGAAATTACAGTGAGTTCATAATCAAGGAAGCTAACATGCTAGAACCATTATCTAAGTAATTTTGACTACAGTGCCCTTCAACACCAAAACAGCTGTGTTGCTTGCAAACTACTACTTGGACGCAGAATATCTGGCACTGCGGTAGTACCAACAAAGACAGACTCATGCTGAAGAGTCCTACCCCCAGGTTAACCAAACAAAGGGTGTAAGGTGTAGGGGTGTGACGACCGATGTGGTGCAGTGGGTGCAGGTCCGCCTGCGACGCGGAGGTTGCGGGTACGATTCCCGCCTCCGGTCAAATGTTTGTACGATCTACAAATATTTGTTCCGGGTGTTCTGGGTATTTTCTATATTATAAAATAAAAAATATCTATCTATGTATTGTATTGTATTAAGTATATATCATTCATCTAGTACCCATAACAGCAGCTTACTTTGCGCTAGATGATGCTGTGTGGATTGTCCAGCATTATTTATTAATTTATTAGTTACTTATGTATTGTGAGTTTGTTTGTTCGTAGATTGTGAGGTTCCTTTGAATTTCAATGTAATGGTTACAGATGGCACTTATTATTAAAACTATCTAACACCGATCGGCACAATAACACGGACAATACAAACAATTATTACGATGCGCCTTGTTCAATTGTTCATCCTTGTTTATATTATTGACATCGAATAAATCAGCCTACTGTCAATTACAACCATGTCTTTGAAACTGGTCAAAGATATATTAAAACTCTAGATGCGTTACCTTCTTAATAACAAGTTCTTTGCAATTGCAATTATGATGGTTTTTGAAAGTTATTCATATAATTTGAAATGACGACTTGTAAATAATATAATTTACCATTATATAATGAGGGGTTTTCGTCTCAAGTTATTAAAAGAAAAAGCTGTCTATTTAGATGGCGGTAGCTCAACTGGCGAGCCCAAGAGAATGTAAGCACTACGTTTGGCGAGCTATGGTGAATGTGTAGGGGATTCAACATTGGTTGCTCCTGCTGTCACTGTCTGTCATACCTCTGGCTGGTGTCAAAGTCATAGTATGTACTACGTAGTACATTATCTTAGCTCGTACTAGAGTTAAATTATTTTGCCTCAAGCAGGACATGAACCCAAAACTTTCCGCTTGACACGAGACGAAACGAAAACGGAGTAACCAACATTTTTCTTGTTTTGATAACCTTTTCCAGTATGCCAGTAGGGCAGATAGCGCCATCTGTCAAAGCAATCGGAACTACTTTTTTCGATTCGAGATTAAAAAAATCTCGAATCGAAAACCCCTCATTGGAAACTAATGTCAGATTAAAACAAGTAGAAAAAAAACCTTCTAAAACATTTGCTACATTAAAAAATTGTACTACTACAAATGCATCTGAGTGCAGCATTTTTATTATTTACATCTAAAAGCCCAACTATTTTGGCTAGAATTGTTTTCAAAACAGAACAAACTTAACAAGGCATGCATATTGAACTATGAACTGTGTTGCTCTACATCATTTGTCACAAGGCAGGAATCGAACTTGCAACCTTCTGCGTCGCGGGTGGACCTTCGCTTGCCGCTCCTAGACTAGACCAAACATACCAGGCAACACTGTACATACCATTTATTTCTACTCCTTTTAATATCGTCTATTTATTTCAGCATAACTTTACTATAAGACACTTGCCTATATTTCAATATCTGTGCATTACCCTTGCGAAACGTGTCCTGTAAATTGGAATTGGAACTGACTATATATTTTGTTCACAGGAGGCCTGTCAACTACAGCTATGGTGAAGATCCAACTGATTGATATCAACGACAACGCGCCTATCTTCGACGCTAAGGACTACAGCGTATCCTTGAAAGAAGGTCGCATTTCTTCAGAGCCAATAATAGCGGTCTCAGCGACCGACGCAGACTCTGGTCGCTACGGGGCAGTAACCTACAGAATCGTCAGTGGAAACGACAACGACATCTTCAGAATCGATAGAGCGACGGGCGAGATATTAGTAACAAAGCCTGCGCTGGTTTCGAACAACGCGAAGTTTGACTTGGAGGTCTCCGCGACAGATGGTGGTGGTCTGACAGCGTCTCATGGTGCGATGGTCCGTGTGACCGTGATGCCAGCAGGACTTGGAGCGGCGCTGTTTGATAAGCCGCGGTACAATTTTCGTGTAAAGGAAGACGTTAGAATTGGAACTCTTGTTGGGAATCTGAAGGCAACCGTTGATGAAAGAGGTGAGTTTTTTTTTGTTTTTTTTTTCAATGTCTGCAAGTGACAAGACAGTCAAGGCGCCCACCTGATGTTAAGCACCACGCCTGACTATTACAGATGCAGTGCCACCCAAAGCTTAAAGCTTTTAAGTGTTTGCGTAGCACTGCACTGCGCTTATCACCCCAAAACATTGTTGTTAAGTCTCTTTCGCCCGGTAATTTCACTTGCTACAGTGCCCTTCAAACCTAAACACAGTAATGCTTGCACACTACTGCTTGGAGGTAGAATATCTGACACTGCGCTGATACCCACCAAGACGGACTCTTGCTGAAGAGTCCTACCACCAGGACATAACTTACTTATCATCATTATCATCCTAATTGTTCTCACGGTTGGCTTACTCTCGAATGAGAGTGTTTGGGTCAAACGTAGTCCACCACGTAAACCCAATAAATAAAATGAAAATGAAATAACTTAATTTGACACACACAAACCATTCAAATATATTTAAAACAAAAAATCTGTAAATTATCAGCTTTTTAAATCTCACTATGTGGCTTATTCTTGAGCGAGAGTATTAAATTAGACTTTATTAAACAAAAACTGTCTCAAAAAGCTTAGGTACTATAAAATAACCGATTACATAAATTATAAAAAAGCTTGGGACGAATGTGCTCCAACTCTACTCGGCATCAATAACATAAGCACGGGTCACGCCAAAAAAGCGATAGGAATCCAGCCGGTGTTGTTGCCAGTTCTTTTACGGCATGGGTGCTTTCGAACTGGCGTAAATTTTCCTAGCTTGTAAGTAGTTTCAAAGTGATCCTTGTGATTTTATTGAAATAGATCATATTTGAATTTTAAATATTTTGAGTTTTAGACAAAATCAATTTAAATATCTTCATCATGACAGCGTTCTAATATTCTCACTGTTGGGAACGATAAATTACGTCAGTAAGAAATTTATATTATGTTTTGCCTTTACTATGTTAAAAGTAGTTAAAACAGCTTTGATGCACACCACATTTATTTACTTATAAGCTTTAAGAACCAAATTGGTAAAATAACCTTTTTTTTATTTTTTTTTGTCTAATTCTGTTAGCTAGATACCAACAAATAAACTGTTTCGTATTTAGGTTTTTTTTTTTTTTTTTATACAACTGAAGTGGCAACCAAGCGTACGGCCCACAAGATGGTAAGCGGTTACCGCAGCCTATGGACGCTTGCAATACCAGAGGTATCACTCGCGGGTTGCCACCTTGAGGCTAAGATCGAAAGCCTCATGTGCCAGTAATTTCACCGGAAACCATACCCTTCACACCGGAACACAGCAATGCGAGCATTACTGCTTTGCGGCAGAAATAGATAGCGATTCAGGCTGAGCCTATTGAGAAATCCAACAGATATTATCACTTTAGTTATTAAGTTACCTGTAAAATACTGTGTAATTCTACATAAAAGTAGCTCGCTTACTTTACTTCTCTGTGTACTGTTACATGTATTTTTACAGTAAATAAATGTATTTCCATTTCCATTAAGAGAAAGTAAAACATGCCTAGTTTCCTCCAATACTACCACTACAATCGACTGTATCTACATCCTGTTTAGATATTTAGACGCCAACCACTCTCGCTCGATAGTAGGCCAGTGTCACAGGAGTGAGAGCATTTAGAAGACTGTCACGATGTTCAGGAAGGACTTATTTTGCACTACCAGACGTCACATCCAGTCTTCGTTGCAGGATAACATTACAATTAAATACCTACTTATTTTGACGAGCAATGTTGCATGACGGGCGAAAGTCCGCCTGCAATGCAGGAGGTTGTGAGTTCGATTCCTGCCGTGGGACAAAAGGTTGTACAATCTGCAAATATTTGTTCTGTTTACTATATTAAGTACCTATTCCATCAGTCATCTTGTCATCTCTAGTACCTCCTCTATCATAAGCTATCTGCTTAGCTTAAGACTAGATGATGCTGTGTGGATTGTGCAGCATTATTATTATTATTTTACCAAGATTTACAAGACATTCATGCACCGTCCCCTTTCACGAACAATCAGACAAAACTCAAGCCTGTTTTCTCCACAAGTGAAATTAACTCGTTAGAGTTAGAAAACCGTGAACTACCGGAGACCTAAATATTCCTTTTACAAATTGTAATTAAATCGTGCTACAGTCATTTGTATTCAAATTAGAAGCCGTAGGACGGATGCAAAAGCGATTAAGGGGTCGTGCAAATCTCACGAATAATCCGCGTTTTGCGCGGTATCGTTTTACCAGTTTATTGAAATAGAGTAGTAGAGTTCTTTGTGATAGAGCTCATCCAGGGAAGGACTACCACCATATATATTTCTGCCACCAAGCAGTAATGCTCGCATTGCTGTGTTCCGGTGTGAAAGGGTATGGTTTCCGGTGAAATTACTGGCACATGAGGCTTAGATCTATGCCTCAAGGTGGCAACCCGCGAGTGATACCTTTGGTATTGCAAGCGTCCATAGGCTGCGGTAACCGCTTACCATCTTGTGGGCCGTACGCTTGGTTGCCACTTCAAGGTGTATAGAAAAAAATATTTAATGGTTAGTTTAAATATTTTAGCTTAGCTTGACAATAATTTCCTCATGAATTCTTCAGTTTTATGCGATTTTCTGTAAGCTATATTCTGTATTTTTCTGTAGGATGAAGAACTGTCCACAAATATATGCTTTAGCATCGTATAAGTTTGAGTTACATCCTTGAATAAATCAAATGATTGTGAGCCCATTTCAAGATTTTGAAGATAAAAACCTTAAAAATCTAATAACAACAATAATATCTCTTTGTGCGACTAAATAAGTAAATAAGTATACTTTTTGTGCGACTAAAAATAAAAGATCAAAAAACTTTACCTGTTGGTTTTATAGGAACCTTGCTTTTGTTATTGATGGTGAGATTACGCGATATTTCGCTCATACTTGAACATACCTTATGCAAGTTGAACATGTGATTGCGATTTGGTTGCGGGCAAAGAGCGGGTCATATGCTGGTAGACTACAGGCCAGGTGAAACTGCGGTTCTGTTGGTACGGTTTTTGTAGTTAAGGAAACCATTTTTTTAAATACACAGCGTTCAATCAATTCTCAGTCCCCATCAAAACAATATGGGCACCACTATATAAGCGGATTTTTTAATATGCGCTTTCTAATAACTATCATTGCGTCGCCTAAAGGTACAAGTTCGTAGCCGACAGCAGGCAGCAGTGACAGGTGACGTATCAACGCGTTACGTTCCAGAAAAAAACTGCAGACTTGCGCCATCAAATAGGCACCCTGTTGTAAGGGTCTAATTTAATAAAGAAAAAAATGTGTAAACTTCTGGATGTAGATGAACAGATATTTCTTAATTTGTTAAACAATAAAAAAATAGGTATTCTTAAGAAATTAACAGATTGAAGTGAATAGTTAAACAGATTATAAATATCTGGATCGTAATTTATCATAGTTTTCTTATCACGGGCACCATGTTGAACATTTTCCATAATTTTCACCTAAAACCGTTCAGCACCGGACACACTGCACAATGTTTCATCGTATAAATTATACGCAGGTCGTACTATGAATCTACCAACAATGGCGTGGTCATGGTGTTCTATTCCCATGGACAAGTGCAACGTATAAACGAGGGTGTAACTAGGCTTAATACTTGGGCCAAGTTTCTTATTTTTGTTATTGTGCCCTTGCCTGCCTAACGTAAACACAGTAATGCTTAGACACTACTGCTGCAAAATATTTGACATTGCGGTGGTATCTAGTTTTTTTTCGATAAATTAGAAGAAGAGCTTTAGTGATGAAGAGGGATCCCTCTTCATCACTAAAGCTCCAGTGTGCTATTCGAACTAGGAAGCTCATGCTAAGAAAGTTTGTAAAAAAAGATACAATTAAGAGCAGCACACATTATAAGCTTTATAAGTTCTAGGCGGCAATTCTGTTGGCAAACTTTTGACAGGCGCGTTCATATGAGACGATTTCAATGTGCGCTGATCGCGTTCGGGCAGAACTTGTAGCTAAAAAATGTACGTTAAAACAAGAGACTCAACTATTAAATTCCAATGTTTCTGAGTGGGGAGTGGGGAATGACTCTTAGGCGCAACACACACAGAACGCGGGCGCGGGCCCGCGCCCACGTGTTTTTTGTTGGATTTGTACTGACGTCAAGGATGACAACACACTGAACGCGGGCGCGGGTCGGGTGAAGCGCGGGAGCCGCTCCCGCGTTCAGTGTGATGTCATCCTTGTCGTCCATACAAATTAAAACCAAAAACACCCGCGGCGGATCTGACCAACCCGCGCCCGCCCGCTGTGTGTGACTGTAACGACAGTCAGAATTCGCACCAGTCTGAACCAGCCTTGACTGCAGCCCTGCTGTAACGGTATGGTTTGCAATTCAGTGATTTACTGCGCCAGCGCCGGTATACAAACCGGGAATGGATGCGTGTTGCTCTGTCGCTGATCAGCTGGCTGATACTCTACCATTTCTCGGAATGCAGATACAACTAGACGAAAAATAACGGGTTACGTTGCGAAAAGATAACTTAATAATACAAACAGACAGACAAAGAGTTTCTTATGAATTACTTGGTTACGCGACTTCGTTTGCGTGGAGCACGGGAACTATATTTTTTAATAATATTTTTATAAAAATAGTCTAGGTGCAGTGGATGGTCCAGAATTATTTATTAAAAAAAAAGTGCTATTTCCAGCTTTCCCAGTCTGCCTAAAGGTGACAGATCGATCAAAAAAGTTCAGTCTCTCTTCTAAATCAAATTTTCGCAAGAGCTATTGAAAAAAAAGGAATTTATAAAATCGAACTTTGTTTAACAAAAGACTTCCTCATTACCATAATCAGAAACAAAAAACTCTCCTATGTCATAGGTTAATCTTACCACTGCTGCCATTGTAGTGCTGTAGTAAGTATAGGTTGTAAAGTTCTTTGCTATAAGGTGATCCGGGGAAGAAGTAGTTTCAGGGGTTTTTGTCTAAAATGCTTATCATTTTGTCTAAAAATTGTATCAAAACAAGCACAGCAGTAATAGCTCATAGTAGCCCCACTGAATTGACCAAAATGCTGTTTCACACGAGCAAAGTCGCAGGGGGGTGATATATACTATGAAGTAATTAGCCAAGCAACAATTTATAGCAATAACATAGCAATATTGCGAATCAAATCTTTAGATTCATAAGATATCGAGTTAAAAATCACATTGTAGTTTTGTGTGGTACAAGTTGTAAACTTTAGCGATTTGATTTTACATGACTTGCATGATTAATTTCGGTTTCTATATCTGACCTGGTACCAAGATGGCGATGATGATGGTCCAAAAGCGCGTCCAAATGCGAAAAAGGGAGTCCCCACAAATAATGTTTAAAATGTACTTAATAAGTTTTCTGCGCATTGTTTAATTTATTTACATTTTATTTATTACAGCCTGCAGTCGGACACTAACGGCTAATATAATAACATAATTTTAATAATAATTAAAAAACTTTTATTTATTTTCTCCACTCCGGCTATTTTGTTTCTCCGATGCCTCCAGCCACTCATAACTTGTACTGCGTCCCGAAACTTGAGTTTAATTAGAATTAGCTCCATAACGTAATGTTCAATGTACAAACTCACGCCCTCACCGATTTATTACAGAAGCTGGCCTGTGCTACTTCAAATGTGCTTTCAACCAAAATTAAGCTTTATAACACTGGTTTTAGGTCATAAATGTTGTTTGACAAAGCAATTGATTTATTATGTTTTACAGCTTTGAGCAAAAAAGCACCGAAATGAAAGTAAATTGCGCGCGTGTCTAAAGGCTCAGAGTATGAAGCTTAGTGAAATGGTGACATACTGATCTGCAATGCAAAGAGTAGTAGAGTTCTCTGTGATAGAGCTCGTCCGGGGAGGGACTACCACCATACCTATTTCTGCCGCCAAGCAGTAATGCTTGCATTGCTGTGTTCCGGTGTGAAGGGTATGGTTTCCGGTGAAATTACTGGTACATGAGGCTTTCGATCTTAGCCTCAAGGTGGCAACCCGCGAGTGATACCTCTGTTATTGCAAGCGTCCATAGGCTGCGGTAACCGCTTACCATCTGGTGGGCCGTACGCTTGGTTGCCACTTCAGTTGTATATAAAAAAAAAATGCTGAGCCGGAACTGCTGGACGTCTCAAGGTGTCAAATACCGCGGAATTTTTAGGTGAAACTGCAATTTTTATCCTGGCAAAAGACTTGTACGTCGTATAAAAAAAAATTTTGGCTGGCTTTGTAGAGTTGCCTCTAAGTGCAATTAGGTTTCCGCAGTGAATAATTTTGATAGTTTGTGCTAATTTAATCTGTGACAACCCTGAGATAAACATCCATTAATTAAAAATACATATCGAACCAGAGATTTAAAAGGCAATTTAAGCTAAAGCCATAATTTAGGCTCAAAGTATTGAAACTAATAATGGCGGTGTTTTTGCGTAAGTGGTTTTATTATCAAGTTTGAGTTGTTTTAATTTAAAATGTTCTTTATGTGATTCTTAGTTCCTACTGTAGTAGGAAATGATTTTCCTTTTTTTTTTTTCAAAACTGATAGTGATTTTTTTTAGTATTATATTACTTAAATTTTTATATTATAAATGTTTCTTTATATTGAACTTTTACAGCGTTTTACTGGATTATTCCCATTTGTCACTTAGTTTTGTCCCCTCGAGGTGATCGAGATTAAGTGAGATCGCACAAAAAAGTGCGATTTGTCCCCCTTTTCAAAAAAATAAAAGTGCGATCTTTCACCTTGTCAATAACGAGAGGAGATAAACTTTTGTCGCCCGTCACTAACAGGAAGACAGACCTGTTAATTCCTGCTTGTCCTTCAATTCAAACAAGCTGTATTATGTACATTCAGTCTGTTTAGGTAGTATTACAATGGACAAAATTACATATTGCCAAACTATCAGTCACTACTACTCGTACAAATGATGTAACATTCTAAAATAATCTATAATAAAAAACGCGAGACTATCTAAATGAAGCGATAAACTGGTCTAAGTTTTCACTTATATAAGCATACTAATATTATAAAGCACCGGTGGTCTAGTGGTAGTGACCCCGCCTTCCGATCCTAAGGTCGTGGGTTCAAACCCGGTCGTGCACCAATGGATTTTTCTGTTCGAAAAATTTATGTGCGCAATGCCAGTGCTCTCATACGGTGAAGGAAAACATCGTGAGGAAACCGGCATGTCCAAGAACTAAAAATTCGAAAGACATGTGCCATCCACCAATCCGCATTGGGTCCGCGTGGTGGATTAAGACCCAATCACTCTCGCCTGAGAGTAGGCCAGTGTCCCAGCAGTGGGAACATTAGAAGGCTGTCATGATGAATATTATAAAGAGGAGAGATTTGTATTTTTGAATTGTTTTTTTTTTTACGAAAAAACTCAATACCTACTGGTCCGATTTCAAAAATTCTTTCACCATTAGAATGAACATTGAGTGAACATAAATTTTGACTTATGTTAAGCTGAATTTTATGTCCACCCGTGCGAAGCCGGGACAAGCTGCTAGTAAATTATAAAATAATATTCATATTTTAGTGAATTTTAATTCAGTTTTGGAACGCGTTACCAGATACCTACAGCTTTCAAAAATCGCCGTGTGTATACTCCTAAATACACGCAAAGTTGCATTTGTATGGCGATGATACCGGCCATGTGAAAAGCAACTTTATTAGAGAGTTAATAAGGCGTCCGAAGGCCTCCTTCTTTGTAAAATTTAGTCATTTACGTCTGTATCAAACAATGGACGTCTATCGGCTGATGGTGATGATGATTGTTGTTTACTTAATTACAAAACAACATTAATATTACCTACACTACTACTATTCTGCCGCCAAGCAGTAATGCTCGCATTGCTGTGTTCCGGTGTGAAGGGTATGGTTTCCGGTGTAATTACTAGCACATGAGGCTTTCGATCTTAGCCTCAAGGTGGTAACCCGCGAGTGATACCTCTGTTATTGCAAGCGTCCATAGGCTGCGGTAACCGCTTACCATCTTGTGGGCCGTACGCTTGGTTGCCACTTCAGATGTATAAAAAAAAACACTTAAAGTTAAAAATTTAAATAAAATCACAAGGATTTGAAACGATTTGCGGGGACGACAGCAGCAAGCCAATCGCCAATTTCAACAGTCAAAGTCAAAGTTTCATCGCTTCCAAACCCAAAAAATTTAGCCAATCGATTGCTGTTAAGTTTCTTGCTATTATTATTGATGCTAAGTACAGTTACCTACAGAACATTATGGTTCAATCTTTTTGTCGTCTAAATAATTGTAAATCATTTATTGCCTGTGTGTCCAGGTAATCAGTTATTTGCTTTTTTTCATCAAAGTTTTTAAATTTATCAGTAGATTGCACAGATGGTTCCCTGTGTCGTGTGTTTCAAAAGCTACAAGTGCCCTGGAATTGAACCCATGCTCTCAGTCAGGCATTCGCCAACAACCACCGAAGTCATCACTAACTTTAACTTTAAACTTACCGAGAAATGCGCTCAAGTTAAATCATACCTTAAAATCTTCGTTTCAAGTAGTCGTGTAGTAACTGAAAAATTTGAAATTCAAAAGGTACCCGCGCCTGCGCCGCAGCCGCCGAATAAATCGACTCGTTCGCCGACCCCAAGACCGCGACACTTTTTGCCCCCAAAAGTTTTGTACCTCCTTTTTTAAACGAGCAGTCGGTACCACAATTATTTTAAACTTTTTCAACGGCAAGTTAACACGAATTATGTGTTAAAATTTTTAGTGCTGTTACACGTAATAGGTTAGGTAATAAGTGTTATTTCAATTGGTGTTGAGCACGTGTGAGTTTACAGCGGAATTTTTAAATTCTTTATAGTATTCGAATATTCCAACCTGGGGCCTTACTCTTCAAAGCAATCTCAATTACAATTTCAATCCAAAATTCTAATTTACTACTGTCAAATTTTTGTACTCTTCTTCTTCTTCTTTTACTTATGGCGTCTGTGGCTGAGTTTGCCACAATTTTGCCAATGTCAAGTCGACAAGACAACTGTGCAACGGTGGGGGTTTGAGTATGAGAAATGGTCTTGGAAATTGAATTTGGCGCTAGGTTGTTATGAATGTCATATTCGAATACGTATACGTATATTAATCGATATGCAAACTTTTGTTCCGTAGCGGTAATCAAACTCGCAACCTCTCGTCTCAGCCGTGCCACCGAGCCATTGATAATACTGTTTGAACTAATCTTATAAGAATTTACAAGCTCATTTTGAAAGTACTGAATGGAGGCTTGTTCCGTTTGTGCTACCTAAAATTTAAATGTGACTAAACACGCCAAATTAAAATGGAAATATATATTTACCAATGCAAATATCACCAGTAGTTAAGTAGCTAGGTTGCAATCGGCATCAGATTAGAAAACCAACAATTCACTTAAAGTTTAACTTACATATATTAAATGGGCATTCATTGACTGTCATGGATATCAGGTTGTCTTAATCATCATCATCATTAAGCCAACGCCCTGGCCTCCATGGTGCCATGATAACCAATCTTGAGCCTTTAGTGACGATTTAATGACGCGCGAGGCACTGACACGTGCCGAGCGCTGCCTGCTGATTTCTAACAAGGATAACTAATTATTAAGCAGAATTACGTATTTTTTTTTATATATAAAAAACGTTTAAAAAAAAAAGTACAAGTATTTTATATTTATGTGTGGAACCTACCCCTTAAGTTTGTAAGGTTGATAATGAATGACCTTATATTATATAAGTTTATATAATTATTTACCACCGGTCATCGGTCTATCAAATGTTTTGTTTGATTTGTTTTCTAGTTTGCGGTCACCATTCGAGAATTTCAAGATATTTCAAGATATTTATTTGCACAAAAGAGTTTTATGTTAGGTCTTAAAAGTAAAATGGCACTTAGAACTTATTTGCCCTTTTCAGGCATTGCAAATTATATGTAGGCTATGCTGGGCTTAATATAAAATATGTTTTTATTCCATAGCGGCTTTCAGTTCTACTAGTTATATGGCCTGCCTACTGCCTGCCATTCTTACGGATTTTCTCGTTAGAGTATCTATCGCTCAGGGAAACACAGCATAGCTCTTTTCATAGCTCTATTTTTGGGCATACTAAATATGATTTGTGGATGTAATGATAACTCCTTCAAATCATAGAATAGATTAATAGACTAAAGTTTATTTGCAATGTACACAAGAAAATACAAAGGTGTTTAAATGATGGAATCATATTAGCTGAGTAGTTGCAAAACGGACCCTGACTCAGCATGTGCTGATCCTGACAACCAGCGCTGGTCTTCCGTCAGATATCTTCAAGAATATGAGTAGGTAAAATTCACTCCTCATGTTATTGAGTGTTAGTAACTATATTCAGGTTTTGTCTAAGCTTTGAGAAAAGTTATATTAGTACATAGTATTGCAGGTACTTAAACAATATTTTAATGCAAAAATAAGGTAGCCATTTTTCTCATAGAATAACAATGAACGCAGATCTTCGATAAACAATAAAACTGGCTAACTATAAGGTATCCCAGGCTTCAAGCCGGTCATGTTATTCAATAAGATAATCTATTAAGTAGATAAATTAATTCATTAAATTAAATCGGGAATCGCCAACAATTCACATAGGGAAATCTCTACAACACTTAATTGAAACATAGTTTGGTTCTCGTGAGTGAGATAATCAATGCACCATTAATGATTTCAATTTAGAAGGGCATGATGCAAAGGAGACTGAACATTATTGGCATATAACAAAGTTCACCATCAAATAATATTACCTAACATAACAGATTTATGCTCCGTCTGACTCTACACTTAGGATTCCCTGTGACGTTCAGATTAGGAACAAACATTTGCAGATCATGCAAACAATTAACCATCATCATTATCATGCGATTATTTACTATAAAATATGGTCCGGTTATGAACCGATGACAGTAAAGCGGCCACAACAAGTTAGTGGGGAAAGAAAGTTCAAGATCTGTCGCAAGTTGACATAGTTTGGAGAAAGCCTATTTCCAGCTGCTAATGATCAATGATTAATCATAATGATGATTATTATATCAAAAATGGTTTCGTTAAGATTTGTGTTTCAATCCTACTGTATCGGCAGAACCGATTCGGTTGATACTTGGGACAGTAATCGTTCTGGTTTTGGAATAGTATAAAGCTACCTACTATACCACAAAAGTAAAACAGCAGGCAGAAGCTAGTAATTTATATTTGAAATGTATCATAAACCAGTGGCTATATTGGGTCATTCATTATTAACCTAATAAACTTAAGGAATAGGTCCACACATTACAAAAAACACATGTACATGTTTTTTTTTAAATCTCAGGTAAATCGATTACGTTTTTCTTGTCAGTTATGAGTTATTCTTGTCGGAAATCAAAAAGGCAGCTTGGGACGCATGTCAATGACCCACGCGTCAATGACCTGGGCGTGTCAATAAATAAAAAAATTAAAACAAAATTGCTGGCCCTATAACCGCTACGGGGCGCGCGTGCTCGAATATTTTATTATAACGCGATTTCCAACAATGATAAATAATAATTGACCAGATATACGTAATCGATGTACTCGAGATTTTTAAAAGAAAATATACAGAAGAAAAAAAAACAGGTACATTTTTTTATTGATGTGTGGAACCTTTTTCGTTTGTGAGGTTGATAATGAATGACCCTGTTTAGCCCAGCATCCTTTTGTATGCAAGACGGAGCCCAGTACGCCACCGGGTCCCTGAGCCCGCGTGACTGCCGAGCTAATGAATTGAGCGGACACCCGACTGGCAAAAACCAACTCCAAATTAGCAACATTTAATATTATTAGAATCCCTATACATGTAGGTAGTCGCGAACGGAACTACTAGTTGATTACATGTTCAGTTTTGCCAGTTTAGATACAGAACTCTAAACAAGCCAAAGTCCTCGATAATCCTTTCGCTCGACACTTTTAAGCTCGTGTTTTACAGATTTAGCTTCGGAAAGCCTTTAGTTTATTTAGAAATCTTAAATCATTACAATCATAATCTCGCAGTCAGGATTACGCGGTTACGGAAATAATAAATTCCGTTGGTATTATTAACGAAAAATCCAAAATATCAACTGCGCAAAAAAGGAGGAACAGTGATGCCGAATCCAGCCGAAATAAGACGAGATTGCGCGTCACCAATGCATATAGAGAGGAGACAAAGGGACGGCGCGGGGGTGGAGGCAAGCGGGAGGGCGGGGGACAGGACCAGTTACACAAACAAAGACTGCCGGGCATGTCCACGAATAAGACTGTATATCAATCTCCCGTCAGCGGATCTGCCCAAAACGACCGGCGAAAAAACAACTGCAAGAAGTTTCCGCTCGCCCAAAAAAATCTACAATGAACCCCTTAAATCGCTGTGAGAACTGCCAATTAAAAATTGATAGATTTAAAGTATTCCAGTGCATGCACGATATTTTAGTGACAGTTTTCAATTGATGAGAAATGATGATGTTAAGATAAGCTAATAAAAGCTGGCCAATACGAACTTGCTTACTCCTTTAAATGTAAGCTATTTATACGAAATATATATAAATAGAAGATGGTTTAAAACTTGCATATTTTTACAATAATAATAATATTCCAAGCTTTTCATTCATTTTTAAATGGTCACTTATAAACCGGTAAACAAGGTGGTATTCAACTCAATAACGCAAAACAAATTGAAAAACATCTGTATCATTCACAACATTCAAACGAATGCTAATTCCTAGCCAACTACGGATCGAAGTACAATTAGTAATAAGAACAAACGTTTTCAAATAAAGCAAAAAGTATTATTGAAGGACAATACAATAGAAGACGACAAACATAAAGACGTGGTTTTATTAATTTAATCTTTCGGTATAATTAACTGGACAAGGTATGGACTGTAGTTTAAATAAGACTTCGCCTAATCTATACTAATAAAAGAGGAAAAAAATATTTTTTTCTTTGTTACGAATAAACTCAGAACTACTGGTCCGATTTCAAAAATTCTTTCACCATTAAAATACTACATTATCCCTTAGTAGCATAGGCTATATTTTATGTCCACCCGCGTGAAGCCGGGACAGGCCGCTAGTAACTAAAAAATGCTTACTTACTGTAAGAAAACACTGGTTGTCTAAATTTAATGGTAGCTGCTGGCCCTTTTATTTTGAACCCACAAAACCAGCGCTGCAATAAAACTTATGATAAAGTCCTGGATAAAATAAAAATCTAGGCAGAAAAAAAAAACTTATTATATATAATATTATGTATTGAATTCATTATTGTTTGATGCACATCAAACACTAGCTTAGCCAATAAATTAGGCTATGTAGGTCGTCCTCTTCAGCAGGGCCCGCGCGGTTTACCTAGCCAGTGCATATTCGAACAGCAAACGGTCCGCCCTCATCAGCATTCTTCATTATCATTTAGAGTTACGCGCTATGTGTAAAACCTTCGTGATCATTATTTATCACGTTTGACGACCGATGTGGCGCAGCGGGCGCAGGTCCGCCTGCGACGCAGAGGTTGCGGGTTCGATTCCTGCCCCGGGTCTAATATTTGTACGATCTACAAATATTTGTTCCGGGTGTTCTGGGTATTTACTATATATAATAAAAAATATCTATCTATGTATTGTATTAAGTATATATCAGTCATCTAGTATTCATAACACAGCTCTGTTTAACAGCAGCTTACCTTGGGGCTAGATGATGTTGTGTGGATTGTCCAGCACTATTTATTTATATCAATCTTATCAATCATCCTCCCCACTGAGCCACGCGTACGTACCCGTACAATTATACTTTCGATCCGAAACAAATATTTGCATATCACGCAAACATCAAACCCGCAGCCTCTTGCTTCTTAACCTGGCGATAACCCACCTCGCCACCGAGGTCTTTACTTGATAAACTGTCTGTCATTTTTGATAGAATATTTTATTTACCATCAATACAAATAAAATTTTCCGAGAAACTCCGGACATTTCGACATGAGTAAAATGATGTACGATATCATTTTACTCATGTTGAATACTGATCGCCGTCGTAAAATGGTGTGGGGTCAGTTTTACTCCATCTTGGGTAGGTACCTACAGTCCGGGGAAATTGAGACGAGCGAGGTCAGATGTGAGAAATACAGACAAAATGGATGGAATACAGAATATATTAGGTAAAAATCACGAATAAACAAATCTATGTTTTTCAACTCCTCTAAGCCAAGCATATTCGTTCACAACTTTATTATACCTTGTCAGTCTAAACTTTTTTAAAGAAATTGCAATGTTAAAAATGCATGCAATTATGATTATAAAAAATAATGAAATGTGTATTAAAATAACATCATTTTGGTTTTGTCGAGTTAACCCACCTTTAATAAATAAAAACTTTGATATTTTTATAAAGCAAAAGGTAGCATAGATGTTATGCCCGGCTTTACTTTACATTTTTACTAGATAAAATAATCTAACTCGATTTTGCTATACTTTAGTTTGTAGTCTGTGTACAAGTTGAATGTGGAAACTTAAATCACATTTATATCATTTTTTGTTTGTTGGATGAAAACATCAAATGAAACAGGAAACCGTAAAGTAGAAAGAGATATAGAAATAATCTTAGGTCATAACGGTTGACTTCTAAACCATTTGGCTGTGTTTATTAGAGTTGTATAGAGGCAATTTAAAAGTTGAAAGCCGTTTTGCAGATGCCTGTGTACTGTTCGATATTATCGCACGTACTAGAACGAAATGATAAATCTATGGCCAAACGACACGACCGGGTTCGAACCCACGACCATCGGATCGGAAGGCGGGGTACCACTAAACCACCGGTGCTCTTTTATTATATAATAACATTATTATTATTAGTCAATAAATATATGCACAAAATTACATTACAATACACAAAATACATTACAGCTGAGCCATCTAAAGACAGTTACAAGCGATCTATAGTTAGCTCATCTGATCCAATTTATTAGTTAGGTACCTTGTAATATTTTTTATTAAACCATAATTGTTTTTCCAGGGAAACCTCCAGTCCGCTACAGCATGGTCTCTGGAGACGCCAACCATTACTTCACCATCGAGCCCCTGACCGGAGCCATTAGAACAGCTAGCCAGCTGGACCGAGAGACCATACCCTCGTTCCTGCTAAACGTAAAGGCTGTGAACGGAAACCCACAGATGTTTGATCAGACTCAGGTAAAACCATCAGTAATTTTATTTTATTTATTCATTTATTTATTTTATTTATTAGGCAACGTACACTTAACAAACATTAAATAAACAACATTACAGCTTTAATACTATGAAATGTGTGCCAATTACAGGCATGCACAGCATTTTTCAATATTACAGACAACAGCTAAAAATTAAAATTACTTACAACTTACAACTAAAACGAGAAAAATAGATAAGAAATATCAATCAGTTAACATAAAATAAATAAACACAGCACAAATTAAATTCAATGAAACAAATAACCATTATTTTCATTAGGTATAGTTTTAGCAGAATTAAAGGAACTCTAACAGTCGTATAATCTACATACACAGAAAAGGACAAATTAAAAATATAATATCAATCAAGACCTAGCAAAGCAACATGGTGACCACCAGTG
The DNA here is from genome assembly GCA_951394395.1 of Colostygia pectinataria. Classification (NCBI taxonomy): domain Eukaryota; kingdom Metazoa; phylum Arthropoda; class Insecta; order Lepidoptera; family Geometridae; genus Colostygia; species Colostygia pectinataria. The sequence goes on from OX596355.1 coordinate 11,646,277, forward strand.
GCAATTTCAACTGAGTGATTTAGAGCCTTGGAGGGCACGCTAAGCAGTTTGTCCCAGCTTTTTTTGTTAGGCTAGATGGAGGCCTTCGGGCAGCATTTTAACTCCGTCACTAAAGTTGGCCACTGACTCATACGAACTGACTTACTAACTATAGATTGTATTTAACGGCTTTTGATGGTTCAATTGTTTTATTTAGATTTTGTGTTAACCTAGAAGACCGGTGGTGGTAGTGACCCCGCCTTCCGATCCTAAGGTCGTGGGTTCGAACCCGCTAGAGCACCGGTGATCTAGTGGTAGTGACCCCGCCTTCCGATCTTAAGGTCGTGGGTCGGTCGTGCATCATTGGATTTTTCTGTTCGAAAAATGGATGTGCGCAATGTCATTGCTCTCATTCGGTGAAGGAAAACATCGTGAGGAAACCGGCATGCCAAAGAACTAAAAATTCGAAGACATCCACCAATCCGCATTGGGTCCGCGTGGTTAAGACCCAATCACTGTAGCCCGAAAGTAGGCCAATGTCCTAACAGAGGAACATTAGAAGGCTGTCATTTAAGTGTAAATCTACTGTAAATAGAATAGAATAGTAATTGTATCACCAGCTCTAACTGACCTTATCACTTCCAGGTCCAGATAATCCTAGACGACGTGAACGACAACGCTCCAGAGTTCGGAACTTCCTCCGTCCGAGTGTCAGTGGCAGAGTCTGCCGCAGTGGGCTCTGTCGTCTACGCTGCCAGAGCAACTGATGCTGATGAAGGCAGAAACGGGCAGATAACCTACTATCTGCTGTCTGCGTCTGGACCGTTGAATACTTTTGCTGTTAACGTCCAGTACGGACTAGTGACGTTGCTGAGGTAGATTAATTAAGCTAACTCGCGTGGCTTTACCCGCGTTTATTGCAGTGCTCACATCTCACAGGAACAGTACATTTTCGAGTTAAAAAGTAGCCTATGTGCTATTCCAGGACTTAAGCCATCTACATTCCAAATATCATCACAATCGGTAAAGTCATCACGTACATACGTGGTTCAAACACACACACAGACTTTCGCATTTATAATACTAGTAGGACTAGCCAGCGACTTCGTTTGCGTGGAAGTTTTAATGTGTACATAAACCAAACATTTTTTAGAATTAAAAGTAGCCTATGGGCTACAATCTGTGCCAAATTTCATCCAGATCTATTCAGCCAGCAGATTTTTGACACAAGTATGACGAGAGTGTTAAAACTCCACATTGTACTTCCGTATTTTTTATTTTCTTGTTTTCTGTGTGAATGATTTCTATCTATCTAAGTACCTGTGTTCCGGTGTGAAGGGTATGGTTTCCGGTGAAATTACAGGCACAAGAGGCTTTCGATGTTAGCCTCAAGGTGGCAACCCGCGAGTGATACTTCTTGTATTGCAAGCGTTCATAGGCTACGGTAACAGCTTACCATCTTGTGGGCCGTTATTTATCATCCCATGGGACCATTGGTTTTTCCGGGATAAAAATTAGACTGTGTAAATTTAAGGTCTTTATGCTATTATAAAATCCGTTCCGCCGTTTGAGCGTAAAGGCTTTTAAATGCTATTTAATTTCAGTAATTATAGTGATCATTCTAAGTATTTATTTAATTAAACTTCCACAGACCTTTAGATTACGAGAATCTCGTCCGTCACGCCCTCATCATCTCTGCCAAGGACAACGGTGTTCCAGCTCTCAGCTCCAACTTGACTCTTGTAGTGGACGTCCAGGATGTGAACGACAATCCACCTGTCTTCGAACACGATTCCTACACCGCTAATGTTCTTGAGTCAGAAGCTATCAATGCCAAGGTATTAATTAATTTAAAATTGTATACAATCGATCAAACTAAACTTCAATAATAGGTTTTTGTTTTTAAAATAAGTATAGCCTTAAAACTCAGACAGCAAACACAACTTTGATTATCTATTTATAACAGTATTTGCTATTTTATTGGCGCCATAAGCCCGATAGACGTGAATTAAAAAATTAAAACTCATGCATATAATTTTCAAACACAGCAGTATTATTATTTACTTACAGATTAAAAACTTACCGCTAACCATCTGTAAGCGATGAAGAATAACTTCTTCCTAAGTACTCGACATGTAATGCGTAACAGAATTTATCACATAGATAGCTAAACAACCAACGATTACAATCTACAACCGACGGAGTAGATCCCCTGCTTCCTTATACGGTCCTAGTCGCATTCTAGTAAGCCATCCTTATAATGAATTTTCTCTCTGCAGATATTAGAAATACAAGCAATAGATAAAGACACTGGCAACAACGCAAGGATAGCTTACCGCATACTAACAAACAGTACCGAAGACTTTTTCAAAGTACAGCCTAGCACAGGATGGATTTATCTTTCTAGAACATTGGATAGAGAAACGACTAATAAACACAGAATGATCATAACAGCTACAGACAATGGCATTCCCCCTTTATCAGCTACTGCCAGTCTTGTTGTCAATGTGATTGATGCGAATGATAATGATCCAGTATTTTCGAAGAGTGCGTATGAGTTTCAAGTGGAAGAGAATCAAAGGGTTGGTGCGTTTGTTGGCAAGATCGCGGCGAGTGATGCTGACTTGGGTGACAATGCTGTGCTTAGGTACAGCTTGTTCCCGTCAAACACGAGTTTCAATGTACACCCAATATCAGGTAAGCTTATTAATATTGAAAAAAAAGACAAAAAAATCTGTATTATGTATTTATATAACTATTTTCTGAAGGCATTGATATCAACATATTTATTTTCACTTACCTAAGCCCGATTAGTATTGACGTTACGAAACTCCAAACATACGGCGCTACACGCGTCATTACAACACGTACTTAGAACAATGCAATTTTACCGTAATACCGACTTTAGTCTTATTTGAACAAGCAAGGAACTATTTCCAGTGCCCAACAGGCCACTTGAAGCTTTGTTTAGACCGGCGGCTCTTTTGAAAGCTAAAACCCAAAGTGTGTTGTGCCTTAAGACTCATCGACTGAACAAACAGTTTGAGCAAACATGAGCTTAATACCTGCACAATTTAAATGGATAGGGAGCAGATCCAATAGCGCACATATTTGCTTTTAGGCCTTCCCATGAACAACTTTCTACGCGCATCTGTCTGTGCACATTCCATCCTGTTATATCTATCAGTAGGTATACAAATTTATTATACAGCTCAAACTAAACTTCATCCATGCCTTTTTTCTCAACAAAAGTTAATCCGATTGTGATATTCATGTGGTGAAAAACTTAAAAAACTTTACAAGCATGGATTTTCCTAAAGCTTTGATACTTTCGGTTTCTCGATTACCGTTCGAGTAGTATAATAGTAATGACCGTACATTACGATGTCAGAAAGAGTCTTGCGCCGCATTAAGAGCCGCTTGGCATTATACCCGGCTATCGCTCGATAAGATTGGACCATTATTCATAAATGGGCATAATCTGAGCCCACATGATTCACCGATTCTTAATCGCGTCGATGCTTATCGGTGAAAATCGTGTGAGTTTTTCGCTACTCAATATGGGAGCTTGCAAAAAGGGCGTTTGGCGTTTCGTTATCGCACCGATAACTGACTGATGAATGGTGAATCTTTTCGTCTCAATTCGGCTTATCGGAGATCAACACCCCACGAGCTAGTTAGCGAATCTTTACCGAGAGCTCACCCTTTACTTTTCCGGCAAAATTCGTAAATCATTCCCCGCAACCGACGTATGTATGTGGTCCCGATTGGCTCTGATCTCGGATTCAGATTTGAACAGGTGCTTATACAATGTTTCGGTGGCAAAAACTCGATGCCTTTTATGAGCATAGTCGATTCGCCCATTTCATTCGGTGGCGGCTTAAAACGAAACGTCGTCATTGCCGATTGAGAATTGTCTCTCTAATTCAGATTGTTAATCTTTTATGGCAATTTTTATCGAAAAGGTCACACCGTTAGAAGGACCGGCTCTCCGCTACGGGAGGTTGCGTACAATGAATTTATGCGCGTCAATGCGAGTTATAAACGTCGTCGCGCGGGCATGCATCGTGACCCTACATTAACTATTATTAAAATATTGCTATGTAGGAGCCTCGCTATTCTCTCCCATGTTTTATTACGAGCCGGCCGGCGGCCGCGACTAGATACTGTCGTCGGGCATTTAAAGCTCATACGTTACAAATGTACGTGTAGGACGCACAGCGGTCCTACAACTCGTTTGGTTGACGGATTCCTTTTATTTTCGAATGTTCGCAAATGAATTGTAGGTGTAAAATGTGGCTGGAATCTGACTCTCGACTGTGCAACTATAAATTGCAATAATACAGCCCGTTGAAACAAAAAAGGTAATTGCGATCAAGGGACGAGGTGACGCCATTGTAAATGAATTTGCAGATACGAAATTCTCGGCCTTTACTTGTAATTTGTTGAGTTGTAGCAGCTTTAATCGTTTACAAATGTATTATATTTCACCGAAATTGCGTCACAGCATTTCGTGAATCAAGAAAATAAGGATGAATAAGTTTTTTCTAGAGCTCACTTCTCATCGCTCATTATTATGGCTTCCACCACAACTTATTATCTCTCGATGAGTTTATATATTGCTTCTGTAATATCAACTTTAAAACTGTAGTATTTAATATCTTTATCCTCTGCATTTTTTTTTTTATAAAAACGATTCCTTTTCGTCTCTCTGTATCTGTCATGATGAGTTTTAGACCCGATAAAGAATCTTCTTTTAGATAATCATAGGTATTATGCCGCAAGCTATATCTTTTATGAGTCCTTAATTTTAGGGTTTGGGAATAATAATCGTTTCAAAATTGACAAAATTCTTCAGCAATGTACCGGTATGCTTATCAAAGGCTAATTTGTTTGGGACGTGCACAATTTTCACTAAAACTTTTCAAACCTAATTTGTTATTAAACCTATTTTGATCTATACGAAACAAAATACTTTTAGAAATTACTTTTTGCTCTAAAAACTATGCAAACTGATAACTTATTTTTGTTAACAGGAGTGATAACAACAAAGGAAAACTTAGATCGAGAATACAAATCCTCTTATTCCGTATTTGCCGAAGCAAAAGACCAAGGAACCTTACCAAGGTCAACTAGAGTTCCTATTTCCATTAAAATCACAGACGTCAATGATAACCCACCTGAAATCATAGACCCTAGAGAAGATGTGGTCAGTGTCAGAGAAGAACAACAACCTGGAGCAGAAGTAGCTAGAGTCAAGGCTATAGATAGAGATAATGGAGTGAACTCTACAATAACGTACTCTATCTTGAATGAACGAGACATGGATGGATATGGAGTATTTGTCATTGATTCAAGTACTGGCGTCATCAAAACAAGTACAGGTAAAGAAAACTAAAGTAATGATGGAATAATTTTTAGAAACAGTTTCAATTTTGTTGTTGCTTATCACCTATTATTGTTTTTGTTGCAGTACTTGATCATGAAGAAAGATCTATTTATCGACTAACAGTAGCAGCAACAGATGGAGGCATACCTCCAAAACAAACCGTAAGACAACTGAAAGTAGAGGTTTTGGACTTGAATGATAACAGGCCTACTTATACTAGCTCAAGTCTTTCATTTAAAGTAAGTAAAATAAAAGAAGTAGAATAATCTTATATTTAAATACTATGGAAGATGTTACACATATAATTATACACAATTCTTTTCTAATATCCTTATACATATTTTTTATCTTATAGGTAAAAGAAAACGCTAAAATTGGACACGTAGTTGGTACCGTTGCTTGCTGCGCCTCTGAAATCGATGACAACTTAATCAATAACGAAGATGAGAAACAAATATCTTACCTACTAATGCCATTGACAGCTGATCATTCACCGGGCACTTTTGAAATTGACAGAAGAACTGGATCATTAGTTGTAGCAAGACAATTGGATAGAGAAGTCCAAGATGAGTATAGATTGGAAGTTAGAGCATTAGATACCTCAGCTACTAACAACCCTCAAAGTAGTGCTGTCACAGTCAAGATAGAAATAGTTGATGTAAACGACAATTTCCCTCAGTGGCCTGAAGATCCTGTAAATATTAATGTGTCTGAAATCACACCAATAGGAACAACTGTTTACAATTTCACAGCCAAAGATGCTGATTTTGGGGTAAACGGAGAACTAAATTTCCGAGTAGTATCTTCTTTACCGACAACCAAGCATATTTTCAACTTAGATCCTCTTACTGGATCACTAACTTTAACAGCTGCTCTAGACTACGAGGTTTTAAAAGAATACTGGTTGGTTGTTGAAGCAACAGATTTGGCTACAAATGTGTCAGAAAGACTGGCTACGTCTGCAACAGTTCATATACTAGTTATCGATGCAAATGATAACGTACCTACTTTTGTATCAGCAACAAAATCAACTGTTTCATTGAATACTCTATCAGGTACTTTGTATCAAGCATTGGCAGTAGATGCTGACTCTGGCGATAACGGCAGGATATCTTATTACATTTCAAGTGGAAATAATCATGCTTTCTTTTCAATGGAATATGACAACGGAAAGCTAACGTTTTCTAATAAATACTCTTCTGATATCTCAAGTGTTAGACCAGGACAATACTTATTGAACCTTACAGCTTCCGATCATGGGGTTCCATTTCCAAGGCAAAACCACATGTCACTTTTACTAACCTTACAAGAATCTACCAATGTTCCTCCAAGGTTTATGGAGTCTTCGTACAAAGCAAATATCAGTGAAGATATTCGACCGGGAAGTTTTGTAACCAGACTCTCTGCTAAATCAACTAGAGGAAGTGCAAGTAAGTACAACTTATTATAATTTATACATAAGCGAATACATAATTTTTGATACAAACATGATTTGTCAGCAATCATAAAATAATAAATAATTATAACTATTATTTTCAGGTAATCTAACTTACACGATACCTTCAGGAGTGGCTGATGATAAATTCGCAGTTGACGAACGTTTAGGAACACTCACTGTTAAAACAAAAATAGATCGGGAAGAGAGAGACCAATACATATTTCCAGTATACGTCACTGATTCTAGTACATTTCAATCTACGACTAACTTTGATGTTGCTACTGTAACAATAAGCATTATGGATGTAAATGACAACTCTCCAACTTTTAAAACAGGGTCCTGCTATCCTTTAGCGGTTCCCGAAAACAATGAACCTGAAGTTATCCATACCGTAGCAGCTACCGACAAGGATATCGGCGCTAATGGGATTATTACTTACAGTATAACGTCTGGCAATAATGGCAATAAATTTTCAATCGATTCTACCTCAGGCAAGCTGACAGCTCGGACATTAGACCGTGAAAGTCAAGCTCGGTACCACTTGACAATTACAGCATTTGACCACGGATCGCCTGTGGCTCTCCAAGGATCCTGCAATATTACAGTAATAGTTGAAGATCAGAATGATAACGATCCCGTTTTTGATACCGGTCATTATTCAGCTGCGATACCAGAAAACGCTATGACTGATACATCAGTTATAAAAGTAAGAGCTACAGACGCCGATTTAGGATTCAACAAACGCATTGTTTATTCACTGGCAAATGAAAGTCAAGGACTATTCAGGATCGATAACAAAAGTGGAATAATTTTTACAACTGGGTAAGAAATTTATTTTATGTCAACTATATTAAAATCAATGTCACAATTTTGTGTAACTTTTTTTTAATCACCCTTTTTGTTTCAGGAACTTTGACCGAGAAAAGACAAAAGTTTATAATTTTGAGGCAGTAGCTACAGATGAAGGTCGGTACATTGCCCGCTCTCATCGAGTATCAGTTGAAGTCACGATCAACGACGTGAATGATAACAAACCGATTTTCACTAAGTACCCATTCCGAGAACAAGTAGCTACTCTCACACCGCCTGGGCAAAGTTTGCTCAGAGTCTCAGCTACTGATAATGACATCGGCATCAACGCGGAAATCATTTACGACCTTCTAGACCATTTCAACAATAAGTTTCGCATTAATCCTGCTACAGGAGTATTGACAGCAACACAAAGCTTAGCCAGTGAAAACGGAAAACTCATACATCTGAAAGTACTAGCCAAAGATAAAGGAAACCCTCCGCAGAGCTCCATTGGTCTTATTGAAATACGAGTAGGAGATTTTCCCGATCAAACTCCTACTTTGAATTTCCAAAACGCTACATACAATGTTACTATAGAAGAAAATATGGAGTATGGAAAAGATGTGTTACAAGTGACAGCCGTGAGGAGCGACGGACGACGCCAGAAAATAATTTATGAAATCGGCAACGGGAACGACCAGTATGCTTTCGAAATCGACCCTAACTCGGGCGTGATAAGGGTCAATAACTCTGTGAATCTGGATTACGAGTCGTACCCGGGCCCGAGGAGGCAACTCGTTGTCGTGGCTCGCACGGAAGGCGCGCCCGTCTTATACGGCTATTGCGACGTTATAATAAATCTGCTCGACCAAAACGACCACGCTCCCAGATTTACGCAACAGCAATACATCGCAAACGTTCTAGAAGGGAATACTAAGGGGGAATTTGTCGTACAACTTGCGGCAAAGGATAGCGACCGTGGGGCAAACGCGCGGATTTTATACCACATAGTGGACGGCAACCACGATAATGCCTTTATCATCGAGCCAGCTTTCTCCGGATCCGTGAAAACGAATATTGTTCTAGATAGGGAGATCCGAGAAATGTACAAGCTTACAGTCATCGCCACAGATGAAGGTGACCCTCAGATGACGGGCACGGCCACACTGCGCATCAACGTGGTAGACGTAAACGACAACCAGCCTACATTCCCACCACCGAATGTCATATCCGTTTCGGAAGGTACGTACGTGTGATTTGCTTTTTGTATTACCGCGTACTCAGTTTTAAATTGCTATTGGGCGGCCTATCGACTTTTCAAAATAAATTGGTAGAACAAAAAGCGTTTCACAAAGAGGGAGGCATTTTACATAATTTGTATTCTCGGCTCCGCGGCCGGGTAACATTGCGACTTTTCGATTCCAGCGCCGAGATTAAATAAAAGGGACTCCTTTAGGATCAATATTTATTGGATGGTATTACATTTTTTCCGAGTGCATGTTTTAGCGGTGCCTCCCCAACGGTTCGCGTTTCGCTTAAACTTTTTTCATTTCTTTGTTTTTGTATCATTGTCGACGAGAGTTTTTGTTTTAAGAACGGTTTTATTTTGTTTTGCGCGTCGTTAAAACGGCAGTCAAACGAGAGTAACGTCAGCGTTTCAAAGTTTTTGTTTTTGGTTTTTGCAGGAGCGGAAATCGGCTCGGTACTTACATCTGTTACAGCAAATGACGTTGACACATACCCGGCCTTGAAATATTCCCTCATACAAGGAGACAACAGGTTTTCGATTGACAGATATAGTGGGAAAGTTGTACTGAATAGACCTCTTGACTACGAGATGAAGACATTGTATGAATTGAACATAACGGCTTCTGATAGCGAACACCTGGCAAAGACTACGCTTACGATTAATGTCACTGATGTAAATGATAATTCGCCAGTCTTTGACGATGTTTCTTACAACAAAATATTACCAGGTACACAGACTTCTATTAAAAAACAATCTCACTAATTTTATTAAAAGTTTGTGCTTGAAAACTGTTTTGTAAAGTGTCACAATTTCAACCCTTTTTTTTATATTCCAGAAGGCACCGACACTCAAGAAATAGGAACAGTAGGTGCCAAGGATAGAGACAGTGGAGACAATGGCAAGATATCTTACTCGGTCCTGCGTCCGATCAAGGGTTACTACATCGACCCAAGTTCTGGAGCTATCTTTGTTAACTACAGTGCATTGTCAGGAAACCAGAGAGATACACAGTTAGCAGTGATGGCTACTGATCATGGAAAACCTAATAGAAGCGCCGTTGCTGCAGTAAGAATAAGCACTGGCGCCACTTCTGAGATCAAGCCGTTTATTGGACAAGACACTTACAGGTTGGTTTCAAAAACAAAACTTTATTGTTTCATTATGTATACTTATTAAACATCATTTTTATAATCATGTTGATGATTTTTTGATAGGTAGGCCTGAGACACTGACCTACTCTTGAGCTAAATTATAATATATTTTTTTTCTATTTTATCGTTATTAACCAGATTATTTTTCCAATTTCAGGATTACTGTAAACGAAGAAACCAAAAAGGGATCATCGCTTCTCCAAATCGGTGGCATCAACGACGTCCTCAAGAAATACAATCTCGAGTTTCACATCACATCCGGTAACCAAAGAGACATGTTTGATGTCACTTCTGACGGAGCTTTGATGCTGTTGAATACTTTGGACAGAGAAACTCAAGATTCATATACTCTTGGCCTAGCAGCTGTGGAACAAGGCAAAATGCTTAGCTACAATCAAAACAAAACTTCCATCACTGTTTTCGTAACTGTCGCAGATGCAAATGATAATGCTCCTGTGTTCACTACAAACGATTTTGATTTGACAGTGAGTGAAGATGTCAAAATAGGTTACACACTGACCCAGTTATCGGCCAATGATGCTGATTTATACGGAACACCTAACGCTGCAATAGTTTACAATATAACTTCTGGTGATGATGAAAATCTATTTTTCATCCATCCATCTACAGGAAAACTGACAGTAAATAAAACTCTTGACTATGACACTGGACGAATAGAATACAAACTTATAATTGTAGCTTGTGATCAAGGAGTTCCTTCACTATGTAATGCAGTATACGTGAAAGTTGGCATACTAGATGAAAATGATAACGCGCCTACTTTTCCCGTCAATGAATACTTTGAAACTATTGGTGAAAATGAGAGGGTTGGCACTTCTATATTTACTGCAAGAGCAACGGATTTGGATAAAGGAAAGTATGGAAAGCTTGAATATTCTATTTTTCCATCTACAAACAATTACAATCAAAATGACGATTCTTGGAAAAAGTTTCAAATAGATGCATCTTCTGGTTTAGTGAACACCAATGCCGTATTCGATTACGAACAGAAAAATAAGTATGAGTTCTCGATCAAAGCTTCTGACTTGGGAGGTAAAAGTTCTTCAGTCAAAGTCAGAATTGACATTGATAGCCGTGATGAGTTTTACCCCCAATTCACACAAAAAACATACAAGTTTCGTGTACCAAAGTCTGGAGCTCTTCCAGTTGGTTACGTAGTTGGACAAGCAACAGCTACTGATAGAGACAAAGGGTTAGATGGAAGAATCGTTTACCAACTATCTACATCTCATCCGTTCTTTAAAATTAACAGAACTACTGGTGTGATAATCATCAAAAAGAAAGTAGACTCGGTTTCTAGCCTTTTTGGACCTGAAAAGTCAATTAGTTTAGTCGTAACGGCAAGCTCAGGAAGACAAGGCTCTTTGACAAATAAAACTGCAGTTGAAATTGGGTTGAATAACTTAATAGCAGCTGCGACAGATGCTGATCAAATCACCGATACAGCAGCACCAAGTGGTGGACTATCCGACTGGGCATTAGGATTACTTATTGCATTTATAGTAGTTATAATAATATTTGCAGCGGCATTTTTATTTTTAAAAATGAAAAACAAAAGGCATAAAAAAGAAAACAAGCCAGGTTTGAGCTCAGAAGGCGTGGGAGCTACAAATAGTTATGTTGATCCGAGTGCGTTTGATACAATTCCTATAAGAAATACTGGAAATGTTCCTTCAAATCAGTTTGCTCCACCAAAGTATGATGAGATACCACCTTATGGTCCTCACACTGGCAGTTCCAATTCTGGCGCAGCGACTACTTCAGAATTATCTGGATCTGATCAATCAGGTTCTAGTGGTCGTGGGTCAGCAGAAGATGGAGAAGACGGTGAAGATGAAGAAATCAGAATGATAAACGAAGGTCCGTTACAAAGAGATGGTGGTATACTGAGGCAATCTAATGGCGTTGACGATGATAACCTTTCTGATGTTTCCGTACATAATACTCAGGAGTATCTTGCACGACTCGGTATTGTAGATACAGGTACTGGAGGTGGAGCGTCTACTTCTTCAAGAAGATGTTCTGAAAATGTTGGAAATAAAGACACAATGCTTCATCACGCTCCCATTGACTCAATGCATATGTTTGATGAAGACGCTGCTCATGAAAATGAAATTACAAATTTAATTTATGCAAAGTTAAATGAAGTAACGGGTAGTGAAAGAGCAAATAGCGCAGACGAAGCAAGTGCAGCTGTCGATAGGGCTATGGCTCTAGGGGCATTCCCGAGTGCTCCGGGGGAAAACACAACCGTGCCCACTGCTGGACCGTCAATGACCGGTAGCCTTAGTTCTATAGTGCATTCCGAAGAGGAGCTAACCGGAAGTTATAACTGGGACTATTTACTTGATTGGGGGCCTCAGTACCAGCCGTTAGCTCACGTGTTCTCAGAAATAGCTCGATTGAAAGACGATGCGGTTTCTTTACAAAGTGGTAACAGTGGTGCTTCTAGTGCTAAAAGTAAAGGGACTTCAATATCGGGTGGTAAAAGTGTTCCTCCGCCATTACTGACAACAGTGGCACCGAGAAGTTGTCCTGCGCCGTCGTTATCGTGTAGACAGCCACAGTTATTGTTGCCTAGGTCTCCTATCAGTCACGATGTTCCTGGTGCTTTTTCAGCGGCTGCTGCTATGTCGCCATCCTTTTCACCATCACTCTCACCTTTAGCTACAAGATCTCCTTCTATGTCACCTTTAGTGGGCCCGGGTCTTCCTCCCGCGCCGGCGAATAGAAAACCCCACTCGACTATGAGATTATGAACTGTAAATTTAGTTTAGTAAGATTTGTATTTTTGTAAATATCAACGACATTGCCTACGAGTATTCATAATTATATTTATTGAAGGCCGATGTAATCGGTTTCGTTTTTATTATAATATCATTTTGTGCATGTTTTATATAATCGACTGTTGATATGCTCAAAGTGATTTGTTAAGCGCTTATTACCGATTTTACGGTAAATGTATATAACTTAATTCGGGTTTAAGCTTAGATGTAAATATTAGTGTAATATTGTACATTTATTTTATCTTGTAAATATAAAATCAAGACTGCCATGTTGTATTTTAAACAAAACAGCTTTACTGTGAGCTATAAGTAATTTTATTTAGACATCAATTATTTTTCAATAATGTATTTTTGGTTTGTCCCAAAATTGTATATCTATTGGTACTTTGATATAAAAGGTAAAGTTTAAAAATCTGCCTTTGAAATTCAATTTTATTAGATAGCCTGTGATTTTGTGTTTAAATTAAATTGAACATACTCTATGGGATCTTATTCGAATTAAGAAAACATCTGATTAAATAATTACTTTAAAAATTTAATCATTTTCATATTAACTACAAAACACTGTTGATTGTACTAAGGTGTACATAAAATGGTTTAAATTTTAATATCGTCGAGCATATTATATTTTCTTTATTATTAAACGTATCCTTTTATATAAAAATACCCAAAGCTTCGGTTTAAGATAACATTATATTGTATACCTTTTTAACTTTTTTAGGGTAATTTATTACGTTTTGCTCATTTATTGAAATAAAAAACTAGCAATAAAAGTTATTAACAGTGTTCTGTGGTTAGTAATACATTATAGTAATATTGTAGAATCAGCACTATTATTTCTATGTTTTGTGTCAAATTATTAATTACTCAAATTGTGTCTAAGCAGTGTATATAACTGGCTAGAAATTTGTAAAATAATAATTGTATGACTTGAGCGAGACTGTTACACTGAAAATAAAATGTCCAAATTTATTTATTGTTTCAATATCCTTTCTTGTTTTCCTTAAAAGTTTATTTCCACAATAAAGTCATCATATTTAAAATAAGGTATTAACACCATGTTGTTTTTAGGAAAGTGTTAAGATATCTAATATATTTTTTTTACTAAAGTTTATTTTGACAAATTATTTTTACATAAGAACGTATATTATGACAAGTTAATATTAAATAATAATATAAATGTTAAATAATATTTTGTCAAAATAAATGTGTAGTTAACGAAAAATGTAGAGTATCGAAATAAAACACAATAAATAACGAAATGCTTTTAATATTACTAAAACATTTCATAAGGCAATTATTACACAGTCATGCGTTTGATATCCGTACAAAACGATGCGAATTTATCAATTACGTATATATTTTATCCAAAAGATTACATTAAGCCCCTTAGATAAAAAAAAATCATCGTAAAGCCAAGAAATAAAATAAAATATTTTGTATTCTCAAAAATCATCAACTGTGATTCGAGATAAGTAGCTTAAATCAAAACCAAAAGTGTTTTTTACTCTGACCTTTTCTTACTTTCCAAAGAAATTAAACCGATGCCGGTTTCGTCCCTCCACGGGACATCATCAGGACACATCGACTTTTTCTCGGCCAGGTGTGTTATTTCGTCGAGCGTTGTACGATAATATTGTCTTTATTTTTAAGAAAGTAGATTTTTTGACTAGTTTTTTTTTATTTCTTGGCTATACAATCATTACTTTATAGCATCTAGAGGTGGTTATACAACACAATCAAGCTTCAAATACTTTAGCAATTCAAATACCATTGCATCCCTTGCAGGGATCGTACACGTTTTAACACAAATTTATATTAAAATGTTTATCACAGCTGGATCTAAGACTACAGTGGTGTCTAGTGATATAGTTTTTCACCTAATTACTATAAGTGTGGAGCTAGGAGCTTACAAAAAATGTCTATTTTTGACAACTAAGTGCGAAAAGTATACTAAGTAAGTAAGTAAGTAAGTTCGTATGAGTCAGTGGCCAACTCAAAAAGTATACTGTATATAATATATAGGTAGCTATAGTAGCGAATTATTCATGGTTAATCCAACAATCGCAGATGAATAAAGGCTTTCAAATGGATACCATAGAAACTTAACGTTTGCTATACAGACATCATACTGTTGAGTTAGTAGAAGTGGCTCAAGATGTTCCATAGAAACTTTTTAGTAGACCGACACTATAGCAAAAATGAATGAAAGTGACTCTAAACCTAAAACGCATTTTATTTATCCTTTTTTTCAAAATCGCTCTCTGTTTCTCGCATCTCTGTTCGTCATGCATCTATGTTTTTAAGGCAAGACAGTAAAGATTAATGACGTTTGAATTTAAAAAGTTAAAATAAAGTAAAGAATTAAAATTTGCACTATAATATTATTTATTTAGTTATTGACCCTACTAAGAAATACATGATTTAGTTATACAGAAGACTTTATAATAGGTATGTATCATATCATACATAATTGTATATACTTTATGTATCTCAAATATTTAATTGGCTAGTATTTTATTGTCAGCTTTTAGTTTAGTTTTCGATAAATAGGTAGGCTACGCATATTGCAGGCCAAATTTTATACAAGGCCTCTAAACCTTATCTACTGATTTTAATACAAATTTTAATCTTTCCAGTTACTATAATTTCAATAATACTATTCAGTTAGATAGTATCTAATTGTTTATAAGGCTTTTAGGGCAGTTATAATGGTGCTCAAAAAAGCGCACGTACGCTAAAACTAATATTTTACAAAAAAAAGATTTATTTGAATTGATTGATTACCAAAACAAGCATAAAACAAACATTTAATGTAATCCACATCTGTTTGTAAGCGCCATTTTTAAACATGGCGGCGCGTGCGTGAATCTAAAGAAAGAGAAAGATAAGTTTATAAATATAGGTATTAATTTTTAAATTTCAAAAATACATTCCATGTAAAACTACCAAATGACAATTATTTATTGCTATCAGTGTCAATTTTAGGGCAATAGTTTTTTTTTCACCTTACCACAAAACCAATTTACTTACTACGACAGTTTAAAAAGTTAAAACTGTTTAATACTAATTAAAAAAGACTCAAAACACAATCTTTGATATTAAACCTATACTAAGTTCAACGCTTCAGACAGTGTTTTGTGGTAAGGCACTTTATTACTTATGTTAACTTTCTACTAGCTTTTTTGTTAGTATTTCTAAACTGCCTTATCAACTAGATATGCCTGCATAGTAATATCGAATCTACTTCTACTTGCTACAGTTCATATTCCACTATCACGCAATACGCTTTCATTTATATGTATAAATTAAACTATTAGCAGTATCTAGACCGTTGATAATAAAAAGAATTTACTATAAAATCGGTTCTGACGCATAATTACCAATAAATTTAGGATTCTCGTAATGACCGAACTCGGAACGATCTTAATTTCGAGATTGAAGATTTTTTTATTTCTTTTCGTTAAGAAGACTGAATTTTTACAACTATGTTATGGATTCTAGACTCAACTTTGCACAGAGTAACAAAATTTGTTTAATTGCTTTTGATACCCCTGAATGGCGACGCAACTTGGTTGCAATCTGATTTCAATTAGCGAACTGTCAATAATATCATACACAAAATACGACAGTTTTATATAGAAACCACGTGAAATCAATTGCAACCGTATTACATAATCGCCCTTTAAGACTTCAAAGATTTCGGATGACTAAATAGATTGCAGTATATTTATTTACTTACAAAAAAACGTCTTTTCAGTTCATTCTTCACATTATCAAACCTTAAGTATTTATGAGGGCTTGGTCTAATAATCCCCTTAAAGATTGCCCTGCGGAGGGGATTATTAGACTTTTTGTCTACAAATCCCCTTACAATCGGATTTAGCTGAGGCAGGGGATTATTAGACAAAAAGTATGTCACATTAGTCTCACTGACGCAACCTAGGTATGAAGCATTAGGTATGACATAGACGCTAGATCTTTAATAATATTCTAAAAATGATCTCTATTTTTGTATGTAACAAATAAACTCAAAAACTACTAGCCCAATTTCAAATAATATTTTACCATTAGAATGCTACATTATTGCCTGAAAAATACAGGCTTTATTTACGTCCCGTGCATAACCGGGACGAGCTATAAGCTATTAACAAGACAATACTACTTGAAAGCACACTTGTTTTACATTACGTCCAACCTTTTTAGATCCAAGTATGCTGTATCTACATTTACATGTGAAAATCACTATTTTCTAGGCACTTTCATTTACACATGGTAAATTTATGTAATGATATATATATAAAAATGTGGGTAGTTTTTTAAAGAAACGTAAGTAAATAATTACAAAACTACAGTGTACAGTAATTACCTATATTATCATATTTTTTTTATAGTGTTAACCATCACACTAAGGGAATACCTAAAAAACTTATTACTAAAGATTATAATATCATATAAGTTATTCAAGCGAGATATGACTCGATAGCTCAATTGGTAGAGCACCCGCGTATCAAGCGGTGGTTGCGGGTTCAAATCCTGCTTGAGGCAAACAAATTTTTTTGGATATATTAATCTTTATAATAATTTGTTTTAAAAACAGAATTTTTCACGTACCTTTATATCGATGAAAAGACATTGACACTATTTCGAATCAAGATTCACCATCAGGGTTGAGTGATACGGCGCCGGCCTTCTTCAATATGAATTAAATTTTATATCTCACCGATATATCAAAACATGAAACTTTCCGTTTTAAAAAAAAATGGAGACAAGTGCCTTCCAATATTCTCATACAAAAATCACACAATCCTAAAACCAGCTCTATCACACCGCAGTAGGAACTAGATCCGCGTGGCCGGGTTGTGGTTTGGTAAATGCATGTCGACGATGACGTCATCTGATGCTAAGGATTTCTTACCAGGGGTTATAGTGCCGATGTCAGCTTCCGTCGGCGTGAGGCCGGTGTTTGTTGATTCCTGGATATAAAACAATTTCATCGATACCTAAGTTATTACAAATTATCATGTCCAGAGGCCTTCGGGCGGCCTAGAAACTCTGTCTCCAGAGTTGGCCACTGACTCATACAAACTTACTTAAATAACAAATAAATATAAAAGAATAAATAAATAATGCTGGACAATCCACACAGCAACATCTAGCCCCAAGGTAAGCTGCTGTTAAACAGAGCTGTGTTATGGGTACTAGATGACTGATATATACAGAGTGATTTTTTTAAATGGGACCGTATGGGGAAATCCGAATCTAAAGGAGATAGAGGAAAAGTGTCTAAGGAGACATTAGGTGTTTTTTTATGTAAACAAATTTGGATCGTTCAAATTTGTGGTCAAGCGTGAGTTGTTCTTAAAAAATGATAAAGTTGGTCAATTTTTTTTTTGACGCGGATCGACTCTGTTTCATGCAAGGATTATTTCATTGTTTAGAAAGAAAAAAATCTGAACAGCAGAAGTTGGTCAAATTTAATGAAAACTAATCTTCATACAGTTGGTTTATTACTTGAGTAAATGTTCGATGTGGCCGCCGTCTTGTCTTATGCAGGTACGAGCACGCTTCAAGACACTTCTAGTTGCATTTAACAGAGACTTATGGTGAATTGTGTTTAAAGTGTTGTAAACAGCATCTTTTAATTCTTGTACGGAGTTGTATCGGGATACATAAATTCGACCCTTAAGGTAACCCCATAAGAAAAAATCTAATGGCGTTAAGTCGGGCGATCGTGGGGGCCACTTTATCGGCCCATATGTACCCATCCAACGGTTTGGAAACTGCTCGTCCAAACATAGTTTACTTGCCCTACTGTTGTGGGCTGGTGCACCATCTTGTTGGTAGATTATCTTACCAAAGTTCCTTAAGCTAATAGTCTCATCCACTAAATCTGCAGCCATGTTCAATATTTCCTGATATTTTTCACTATTTAGCGTTCCTTGGTAAATTTTGATAGCAAAAATTCTGTTATGTAATATCGCACACCAACAATTAAAAGAAAATCGGATTTGGTTGTGGGTTTCTGTAGTTCTTAGCGGATTTATTTTTGACCAGTAATGGTTATTTCTCCTGTTGTACATGCCATTGTTCGAAAAGTTGCATTCATCAGTCCAAATAATAAAATTAGGAAAACATCTATTTCTAATAGTCTGAGCCACATACCAATTACAGAAATGTAACCTGCGGTCTTTATCTCCAGGTAGTAACGCTTGTACAAGTCGACCTTCTATGTAACACTTGTATTTATGAGCCTTCAATATCTTCCTTACAGTTGATTTATGAATACCGATAGTTTCAGCTGCTTCCCGTAACGAAGCTTTTGGGTATGCTTCAAAATATCCCAATACGGCAATAGTTATAAACTCACTATTGACTATTGTCGGCCTTTTACGCTTAGGCTTGAAACAGCCTTCCTGTCTTAGGTTCTTTATTAAACTATCAAATATCTTGCGATTCGGTACTACACGGTCAGGATAGCGTTCTTGATACCACTTAAGTGCATTATCTCTACTGCGATAATTAAGAAAATACGCCTCAATCAAATCAACTTTATGTGAATTAGTTAACGCCATGATGAATAAAATTACAAGCATGAACTGATTGGAAACCAAATCACAGCTGCAGAAATAACTTACGTTCCAAATTTGAATTCTTTTTTTTATAATTTCAAGACTATCGGTTGCCATGATGTTTACGAAGATTAAAAAAAATGTTCTTCTCTTGAATCATCTGGAGCTCTTATCGATTATCAAAATTTAAAAATGGAATAATTTTAAATATTTTTTTACACGCCTAGGCACTTGTAACAATATTAAAAGGCGAATACTGCAACTGTATGAAGATTAGTTTTCAGTAAATTTGACCAACTTCTGCTGTTCAGATTTTTTTCTTTCCAAACAATGAAATAATCCTTACATGAAACAGAGTCGATCCGCGTCAAAAAAAAAATTGACCAACTTTATAATTTTTTAAGAACAACTCACGCTTGACCACAAATTTGAACGAGCCAAATTTGTTTACATAAAAAAACACCTAATGTCTCCTTAGACACTTTTCCTCTATCTCCTTTAGATTCGGATTTCCCCATACTGTCCCATTTAAAAAAATCACTCTGTATAATACAATACAATACATAGATAGACATTTTTGATTAAACATAGAAAACACCCAGAAACACCCGGAATAAATATTTGCAGATCCAACAAACATTTGTCCCAAGGCGGGAATCGAACCCGCAACCTCCGCGTCGCAGGCAAACCTTCGCCCAGCGCGCCACATTGGTCGTCAACTTACTTTTATTGTCGAAGGATATCCTCGAACGATCAGTACCTCGAAAGGTTTCTACCTCGACGGGAAGCTACGAGCCAACATGTATTGGCAGCTATAAAAGACTCACCGTCACAGAGTCGCAAGCCATAAGCTCGTTCTTAGACAGATGCTCTACAACAGCGGCCGCGTAGCAGTCACCCAACATATTGTTCGTGGTTCGTATCCGATCTCTGGAAACAATGTTGAAAATCAAACTCTCTTTAAGAGTAATAGAGTTCTTTGTGATAGAGCTCGTCCGGGGAAGGACTACCACCATACTTATTTCTGCCGCCAAGCAGTAATTCTCGCATTGCTGTGTTCCGGTTCGAAGGGTATGGTTTCCAGTGAAATGACAGACACATGAGACTTTCCAACTAACGTCTCAGGGTGGTAACACGCAAGTGATTTCTATGATGGTGCATGCGTACATAGGCTACGGTAACCGCTGATCATCAAGTGGGCCGTACGCTTGCTTGCCACTTTAGTGGTATAAAAAAAAATTGTATTAAAAAACTGAAAATTCTCGAATTCCTAAAGTACACGAAAGCTGGAGGGTATTTAGAGACACTATAGACTACTCTCAAACGTGAATGAGCTCTAAAAGTATAAACAGACACTCTTGTATTTATAACATTATACTTATAGTTTACTTAAGCACTGGTCTGTAGCGACCCAGTCTTGTGCCATCCACCAATCCGCATCGGGTCCACGTGGTGGATTAAGACCTAATCACTCTCGCTTGAGAGTAGGCCAGTGTCCCAGTGGGAACATTAGAAGACTGTCACGTAATGTAGTATTTTTTTTTTATTCACAATAGGCTTGCGCTTGACCATTAACTCATTTACTCACACAAGCCAATCGACAGCGAAGAGTAAAGATACGTCGTGCGCAGGCGCATCCACCGCCGCCAGCACCACCAGCAGCAGCACTAGCGCTGCTGACGGTACCGATGCTGACGATACGGACGCAGCTGTTGATGTAAGGCTGGAATGTGCAAAGTAGTATGAGGGTATACCCTTTCTCATTCGAGGAAAAACTACCACCACACCTATTTCTGCCACCAAGCAGATTACTGCTTGGTGGCAGCAATACTATGTATAATAATTAATAATTATTATACATAGTATAATATATATAATATATATATAATATAGTATATATAGTATAATAAAAAATAATTAATGTATCTGATGTTGCAAGCGTACGTAGGTTACGGTAGCCGCTTTCCATCAAGTGGACCAAACGTTTGGTTGCCACTTATAGTGTGAAAATACTCAGGGAATACTTTTGCCAAACAGTGAAACGCTACAGGACAAGGATAAAAAATACCCAAAGGTAACTCGTACCCTTGTTGTAAACCTAAAACAAAGATAAAAAACCTCGTAACAATCATGGAGGGCAATTCTCGTGCCATAGTTAAATGGTCACATGTGATATATATCATCAAAACTGTCAAAAATGTATAGAAATGTTGACAGTTTTGACGATATATATCACATTTAACCATTTAACTATGCATGAGAATCGCCTTCTAGACAGACAACTTTCAAACACAGCAACGCGAGCTGTAGGTACTGTGCAGCAGAAATTGGTAAATTATAGACCAATGTAGAAAATACTCACAATATGGTGGCCAGTTGAGCAAATCCCAGGTGCATATTGTTCATTTGACAGACGAAAACGCTCGCCACAGCCACAAAGAGTGCTGTCCCGTCCATGTTGATGTTACATCCGATGGGAAGGACGAAGCGAGTGATGCGAGGGTCTATTCTGAGTGGACCTTCCATCGCTCGAAAGGTCACTGGTAACGCTGCTGCCCTGAAAACGAAAATAAGAAAAACATTACTGGAACAGCGCTGACTTTACATGCCAACTTTATCCTTTTTTTTTTTAATTTTTAATATAATTTGGAGACAAACAGGCTGACGGCCTGCCTGATGGTAAGCAGTTACCGTCGCCTATTGACCTCAGCAATACCAGAGGTACTGCTGAAGCGTTGCCTGCCTTGTAGGACCTTTTTTATATTTTTTTTGAAGCTGTTCTTATTGTACGTAGTATCCTGCTGCGTCAGGAATTGAATAACAGAAAATCCTTCTATTGAACCCATACATCTGTGTATGATACAAAAAACACATGTTCTGGTAGCTACGTTGATTGTTAATCAGTCTATAACGCGACGATAGTATTATTAGGTATGTATTCTCAAAAATCAGTGGTTTATGGAATCAAGAAGCGGCCATTTTAACGGAGTAGATAATACTTTTCTTTTCAAATACGCATCTAGAAAATAACGTAGGTCTACAAAAGATGTAGAAACAAACACAAGATTCAGTAAGCAAGTAAGTAAGTTCGTATGAGTCAGTATCCAACTCTGGTGACGGTGTCATTGCGCTGCTCAAAGACCTCAGTCATGACTTAAAAATTAAAGTAAATTTTATTGACTTAGTTATATTTTACCATACTCACGTAGAGGCAGTGGCAGAAGCAGTGAGCATCGCATGCGATAGACCCCAGTAGAACTTGTACGGATTCCGTCGGAGGAACACGAAGTAGATCAGCTGCATCACGATGAGCTGGTAGAGAAACACCCCGATAGTGACTGTGGTGATGAACCACGCGAGTTGAGACATCACTTGAGCTGAAAAGCAAGTCGCCATCATGACAACCTTTTAATGTTTTTACTGCTAGGATAATAGCCTACTCGAGAGCGAGAGTGATTGATTGGATGGAAAGCAAGTCACAGTCAAGCAATATTTATAAACGGTTAAAGAGAACAACGCGGGGAACCTAGATGTCAAGAACTAAATAATTTATAGAGATGGGTCCTATATAGGTTTATGACACAATCACTTTTGCTTAAGAGCGGGACAGTGTCGGTGGAAATATTAAAAGGCTGTCACGATGTGGTTATATTAGTTAAAAAATATTAAGAATCAAAAACAAATAGGTATTCTCAAAAGCAACCTGAAAAGTCCACTCACCTACATTCTGTACTCCCAGTATTTTCCCCGCGATAACACTGCTGACTCCGACCGGGGTGAACCACATGACTCCAGTCACCATCTTCATGATGACCTCGAAGATGGCCTGGAAGAAGTCGATGACTACTTGGCCCTTGGCACCTAGAGTGCCGAGGAGGCTGCCGAAGACTAGACAGAAGAAAACTAAGCCTAAAGTGTTAGTGCCAGACCTGTAAATTAAGATAAAAATAGTAAAAAAAAGGCTATAAACTTTTCTAAGTCTATTTTGCTTTGTATGTTTGTTTATTTTACGTAACGCAAATATAGTTTATAAGTAAAGATTTTAGTGATTAATTTATAGGCCATGCCTAAAAATAAATAAATAAATAAATAAATAATGCTGGACAATCCACACAGCATCATCTAGCCCCAAGATAAGCTACTGTTAAACAGAGCTGTGTTATGGTACTAGATGACTGATATATACTTAATACAATACAATACATAGATAGATATTTTTTATTATATATAGAGAATACCCAGAACACCCGGAACAAATATTTGTAGATCGTACAAACATTTGACCCGAGGCGGGAATCGAACCCGCAACCTCCGCGTCGCAGGCGGACCTGCGCCCGCTGCGCCACATCGGTCGTAAATAATATATATATATCACGCAAAAGGTAGTTTTTGTACGTAATGATGAAGTATTTTGTCAAATTCGACAGTAAACTGGCCGTACTCTGACATTTACTGGCGTGTAAAACAACTCGGAATTGGGGTGTAGAACCATGTACAAAAAATGGAATATGAAGTAGTTCGTTCGTTCGTTCGTATGAGTCAGTGGCCAACTCTGGTGACAGAGTTTCTAGGCAATGAAGTAGTAGAGCCTCATAACAAGAAAACAACATTAAATACGCGAACAGAGTCAAGGTAAATTTCATGGTAGCTCAATACTAGGTTTTAGAGCAAATATTTATGGAAACAAAAGTCAACCGATCAAACAAGATTGTTATAGTTAAAGACATATTTCAATAAAGCTCAGTACTCGTAAGTTTAACGATGATGAGCACGCAACAACCCATTCTAATAAAAAGCACTTAAGGCCAATGAAAGTTATGTACCTAATTTACTGAAGTCAATAAAGTACCGTTATTACTGTGTGGTAACGTGGAGCAATAATAAATTATAGAGCACCTTTTCAGCTTACTTACAACGAGTAGGTGTTTTTTCGATTAAATAAATTTAATATTGAATTTGTTAGAGAAAAACTGTTTTGTAGTGAGTGAGAGATTATATTATTGACGAAGCTCTGGCTGATGACTTTATTATATAGGTAATCGCATTTACTACTATTAATCGACGTATCTGTCTGTATACCTACACTTTTTCAAATATTATTAGGTATTTTTTTTTTTTTTTAAAGTAGGTAGTATTATTGTGCCTGTACCCACAAATGTAAAAATGTGACTTTTCCTAGTGTACAAAATGTATCAAAATGGAATAAAGAATTGAATTGAATTGAAAAAGTATTTGTGTCTGTCTCATAGATACGATTTTGATTAAATTTATTTCGTTTGAAAGGTGTATTAGATCCAGAGTCCAAAATAGAGAGTAAAAATCTGTTCAGCCTTAAAATCTTTGAACTACGCAACAGATTGTAATGCAATTTTCATCTATAGATAGAATGATTCAAAAGGAAGGCAAGATGGGGCGGGTAGCTCGCCTAGGTTGCGTGCATTGAATGCTTTCTTTGTAAGTTTACTACTCTGTCAAACCATTGTCTCATACTACATAAACGATAACATTTCATGAGTCTAGCCCAGTTTTGTTATATAAACATGGAAATAATTATATTTAAGAACTTACTTAACATTGAACTTCGTTTCTGCTAACTGAATAAGGTATTCAGTTTAGCATAAACGTAGTATTTTGTTTTATAGTTACTCTAAAACTCTATAAATCAGCCTCAGAAAATATTTATTGCAAAAGTATCTTGATTTCCAAAGACAAAGTCAAATAGTTTGAATTAATTAAATCACAAGGATCACTTTGAATTGTCTTATAGGTGTATTTACGTTAGTTCCATAGGCTCCAGCATAAAAGAATCTGGCAAGAAACTCGGCTGGGTATAGCTATCTTTTTTTCGATCCCTCTTTATCATGAAGCTCCTGTGTGTTGCCAATTGAAAAAGCCACCAGGCTCACCTTAGGTGGTTTCCCCAACTAAGATTGTTCGATTTTATTTTTAGTTTCAATTGTTTCTTTGGTGTATTAATAAACATTTACCTATATATCTATATATGTACAGATCAAGTGATTCAACAAACGATACAGATATACCCTGTTTTAAATCAGTAGTTAAAGTAGTTATATTATCATTAACGAACAAAATCATCGAAATCAAATCAATGCCATCGACTATGTTTGATAAATTAAGATATAATGAACTGTTATCGATTTATAGTAGATATGTTTGTTTTAAGTATATATCAGTCATCTAGTACCCATAATACAGCTCTGTTTAACAGCAGCTTACCTTGGGGCTAGATGGTGCTGTGTGGATTGTCCAGCATTATTTATTTATTTATTATTAATATTCCTTTATCAGTTCTCAAAGAGTCACATCACTTGTGCTTTTCAGATGAGAAAACCGCCTTACGACTATACCGTAATAAATTAGTGCTCGTTGTTTTTGTCACATACATATCATGAGACTTTATTGGTCTGAATTGATGCATTCATTGATAAAGGGTTTTAATGATTGATGAATAATTGAGATTTTATTTATGAGACTTAAATATGATCAACAGTCTTTTAGTTTAACCAATGCTAAACTCAATTCTCGATACATTTATGAATGTCATTCGTAACAACTAAATATACATGCATACACATAACATGTAGTTGTTAAAGAATACGTTCGTTCGTTCGTTCGTTCGTTCGTATGAGTCAGTGGCCAACCCTGGTGACCGACTGCTTAACGTGCCCTCCGAAGCATGGGAGCGCTCAGTTGAAATTGCCACTGGCGGTCACCCATCCAAATGATGACCAAGCGGAACAGTGCTTAACTTCGTTGATCTGTTAAGAACAACTTAGCCAGCTACGTCACGAGCGCTCCAAAGAATAGCTTTTACTGTAACTATTTCCACCTCTAAGCAGTAGGGCTTTGTTTCCACCAGATATGTGCGAAGATGTGTAGCGTGGAAAGTGTTTTTATGAACCAATAGAATCACTTCAATAAAACTGTCAGAGCGAAGCTAGGTAAATAAAGTGATTCTATTGGTTCCTAACAAACACATCCCTCGCACATCTCTGATGAAAACGCAGCCTAATGCTCGCATTGCTGTGTTCCGTTTCGTAGGGTATGGTTTCCGCTAAAACTACAGGACTACGTGTCAGGATGGTAAGGCGCAAGTAATGTCCCTGATGGACTAGACAAGTATATCTGTTTACCATCAAGCGGGACGTACGCTCGCTTGTCACGTAATGGTATAAAAAATATAGAAGTAGGAGATAAATATAATTCATTGTATAAGTGGATAGTGTGGGATTCGCGCGGGTTGCTTGCGGCAGGTGACAAACGCGTCATACTCGATCGCAAATGGATGCCATGACAAAGCTATATCGTTGTAGTCTATGTAAAATGAAAGGACTACCTCAGGCGCGGTAGACAAGTGCCCGGTAAGCCAGAGTTTGCGTCTTCGATCCCACTGTGTGACAAATGTTTGCATGATCTGCGAATATTCTGGGTCTGGGTGTTTCTATGTATATTTTTTCTGGTTTTGTCATTTTTTATGCTATTCCACAGAAACTGTACATTTTTCCGGGATATAAAGTAACCTACATGTTATTCCAGAACATTATACCATCTACATTCTAAATTTTATAACAATTGGTAACGTCATTACGGAAATACGATGTAACAAACATACACTGCATAATCACATGCATAATTTTTAATTAGGTAAGACTTAGTTCGGGGCAAGATAGCACTGTGTAAAAATGTCCACCAATATTAATTATTTATAATCATAATCATAATCATTTATTCGCCAGAATGTAGGTACAATAGTTCATAAATGAAAGTCTAAATGATCCTTTACATTCTGCCTCATCAAGGCGTGCAAAGTCAATTCTATCTAAAAATAATGTAATTAAATAAATCATTATTGCTGAACAATCCACACAGCATCATCTAGCCCCAAGGTAAGCTGCTGTTAAACAGAGCTGTGTTATGGGTACTAGATGACTGATATATACTTAATACAATACAATACATAGATATATATTTTAGATATTTTTTTATTATATATAGAAAATACACAGAACACCCGGAACAAGTATTTGTAGATCGTACAAAAATTTGACCCGAAGCGGGAATCAAACCCGCAACCTCCGCGTCGCAGGTGGACCTGCGCCTGCTGCGCCACATCGGTCGTCTAAATATAATTATATACAGGGTCATTCATTATCAACCTGACAAACTTAAGGGATAGGTTCCACACCTAAAAAAAAAATATATATACCTATAATTTTTTTTTTTTATGTATGTTTTGTCTTAAAAATCACAAGTAAACAAAAAAAAATCGATAACGTTTTTCCGCTCAATTATTATTTATCATTGTTGGGAATCGAGTTAAGCGACGTAATAATGAAATTATCGAGTGTGCGCGCCCCGTAGCGGGTCAAGGACACGCCCAGGTCAAGGACGCGCGGGTTAGTGACCCGCAGTTCATTGACGCGCGGGTCACTAACACGTGCCGAGCGCTGCCTTTTCGATTTCTAACAAGGATAACTAATTATGAAGCAGAATTACGTATTTTTTTTTTTTTAATTTTATAAAAAAAAACGTTTAGAAAAAAAAAAAAAAAAGTACAAGTATTTTTTTTTTATGTGTGGAACCTACCCCTTAAGTTTGTCAGGTTGATAATGAATGACCTTATATATAATTAATGTAAATAACTTACCGATAGGAAACTACTCGTACTAGAGTCACAGTTCCGTTTTCACTATTATTTTTCCCAAACATATTGACCGGCTCCGCATAGATTGTGTGCGCCTGTTGGAACGCAGCCTGGACCAAGTTGTCGGGGAAGATGTTTCTGAAACGTTTCACAAACAAGTATATACTATACTTACTATGAATGGTTTTGATTTAAAAAATTAAGGAAAGTTAAGTTAAGAGTAGTAGTTGTGATAGAGCTCGTCCGGGGAAGGACTACCACCACACCTATTTCTGCCGCCAAGCAGTAATGCTCGCATTGCTGTGTTCCGGTGTGAAGGGTATGGTTTCCGGTGAAATTACTGGCACATGAGGCTTTCGATCTTAGCCTCAAGGTGGCAACCCGCGAGTGATACCTCTAGTATTGCAAGCGTCCATAGGCTGCGGTAACCGCTTACCATCTTGTGGGCCGTACGCTTGGTTGCCATTTCAGTTGTATAAAAAAAAAAAGTTACGGCTAAGCATAGGCCGAAGACATACAAGATAGCAAATAGCCCGTAGAGAGAGACGTAGCTTGTTGGAAAGGAATACATAAAAAAACTGTAATTTTAGCGACTTGCTAGTTATCTAATGGTGTCGATTCTGCTGTAACATTTTCTAAACAAAACTAACTAAAATTGTTGCCGTTATTTTCTAATGAATAAAAATACAGAGGACCGCGATAATTTTAGTAAGTTAAGTTTACTAAAATTATCGCGGTTTAAGTGCTACAACAGAATCAACACAACTGTCTTACCTTGTCAATGAACAAAGAGGTGACAGATTTTTAGGTTACATATCAATTGAACTATGGTCATTACAACTACTCTCGATATGACTACGGTCGATTCACCTATGTTCATAATGCATATTGGTCGACTCAACTACTGGTTAATTCACCTAATTTTAATTAGACTATAGTTGATTGCACTATCGGACGATTAACCTAATGTTTTATTAAGCTATTGGATGTTTGCACTATTGGTTGAAACACCTATTGGACGACTCGCCTACGGTTTTTAGAATTACTGCAAGCTATGGCTTCAAATCTTTAATTTGTTAATAATAAAGTATTCTACGAACAACTTTACTTTTATTTTGACTTTAACCAAATGAATGACTAATAACTAATAATTACGACTACTAATTTGTAGTGATTATTTGTAGACAAACATAACCAAAATAGTTTATTTAGTTAAAATGGTAAATTTCAATCTGGACAGTTATCGTAAACGAATACTAAATTTCTGGCGCATCGACGGCCGCTGCCGCGGCACGCTCGCTACGCTCGCTCGCCTCGCGCGTAGTTTTTCACTAACCTAACATAACCTAACCTACTGATTTACGCGCGAGACGAGCGAGCGTAGCGAGCGTGCCGCGGCAGCAGCCGCCGAAGCGCCAGAAATTTAGTGTTTGTTTCAATCAACTTTAGGTTGTAATTGTTCAAACCGCGTAGGTGAATAAACCGTAGGTGAAACGACCATAGTCGAATAAACCATAGTTGAATAATTAACCATAGACGAATAAACCGTAGGTGAAACGACCATAGTCGAATAAACCATAGTTGAATAATTAACCATAGACGAATAAACCGTAGGTGAAACGACCATAGTTGAAATATCCAATAGGGGTATTGTTCAATAATTATAACGAAATTATATGCAACAACCTGTAGTTATTTCAACTAGTAGGTCTTTTGACCGTAGCTATTTCGAGAGTAGTTGTAATGACTATAGTTCAATTGATATGTAACCGATTTTTAATACAATTTTGAAAAAAAACCATCTGATAAAAATAAAGTAATAAATTATATTCAATTAAAAATGAGCTCTTTATAGAGTGTTTATAAATTTGTGTAATGTTTATTCATGCATTATACCTATTAAATGCAAAATAATTTAAATTAGATATAAAAAGTGGTGTATTTTGTTATAATATGTTTATTTAAAGTACTTTTATAGGCGCTACAGCCTGATAGTTACTTAAATCTGGAGTTAAAATGTGCTAGACTGTGTTTAGTTATGTTTTGTACTATGTTTATGTTAAATAAAGAACTTTTAAAAACAAAAACACAATAAATTATATTAGTAAAGTGACAAAACGATCAAAAGGTTTGTCTGTACTAAATGAAAACGCGGACAAAGTCGCGGGCTGGGAGAGTTTAAAATAAAATTGATGGAGGCATTTTACTAATTAATAATGGTCAATTCATTGAGTTTCCGTTTGATAGATCAAAAGCTGAGCATGTCGATTTTGCTTTTGATGTGGCGGAAGCGCCACATATGGTTTTTTACCTGGTGTTTTGGAACAATCGCTTGTTTTTACCAAAAAGAATATCAATCCCAAAACATTTCTTATAGACATCTATAAATATAGATATCATAATAACGTAGCAAGCAAGTGACAAGTTAAAATAGCTGTCGGCTAGTAAAACGCGAGACTTTATGTTAACTTCTTTCTACTGGCGTCTTCAAGAAATTGAGTTTCGTGAATTAACTTCTAATGAATCCCTACTCATAAAAAATAGCACGCTGAAAACTTCCAGTTCTCTAGACTTTGGGATTTAATCCTTTCGCTTTGAGGGTAAGAAAAGCTTACGTTCACGACAACCCTGTGTCTGCTCACCGAAGGTTAACATCGACGCAAAGTGATTGGTAGAATAACGTTAGGTATTCTATCAAGGACGCAAACATTTAGCGAGTAATTGACGCATCGCACGCTAGTTCATTGCGATTTCGCTAAAAACATAGGTTTTATGAGCTTGTTCATGATCTGTTAGAAAACAAATGGTTACAAAATTGCCGGTATGTATTGGGCAAATAAGTAAATAAATATAAATAAATAAATAATGCTAGACAATCCACACAGCATCATCTAGCCCCAAGGTAAGCTGCTGTTAAACAGAGCTGTGTTATGGGTATTAGATGACTGATCTAAACTTAATACAATACATAGATAGATATTTTTTTATTATATATAAGGTCATTAGAGAATACTCAGAACACCCGGAACAATATTGTAGATCGTACAAACATTTGACTCGAGGCGGGAATCGAATCCGCAACCTCCGCGTCGCAGGCGGACCTGCACCCGCTGCGCCACATCGGTCGTCAAAGAATAAGGCAGTGAACAGGTACTCGCAAAACCGATAACAGCTGGGGAAGGTTCTTGAATGGCAACCGCGAACGAAAACGATAGGACAACTCTTCCGATGACATTAAAGCGGTCGCAAGATGTCGGTGGATGGTGAAGATTCAAGATCGGTCGTGATGGTGCACTTTGTAGAGGCTTTTGTCTAGCAGTGAATAAAGACAATTGTTTTTTTTTTCTTTTTTAATGGCAGTCGGTCTGTTTAAACAGTTTTGCCAGTGTCAAGATATAAAACAAACGAATCAAGTTCGCATTTCGAATTTGACAAACAAAATTTTTAAAGAAATGAAATGATGGCGTTCTTTCAAAATTTTCTTGGAGAATCTTCGACCAAATTACAAACCAACATCACCCTTCCATTTCAATCACTAACATTTGTGCCAAGACCACACCCCGGACACTCTCACTAAAATGTATGAAACAAAAGTTTCGTAATCACCACATGCATAGTTTGTGTACGTAAACGGTGCCGTTCTATGTGTGAGTGTCAAGATTGGCTTTGCAAGAGCGAGAGGTCACGCTTTTGCGCGATCTTTCTGTGCCGGCGATATGTTCGTGGGGTACCGGCAAACTTGCGACTGGGGTGGGGTAAGTAAAACCGGTGGGAGGTAGGGAGTGGCCATTCTGTACGTAGTACTAAAATCTGTTCTGTGCCAAAACTACGAGTCGTATTGGTTAAACTGCCACAGAACAGTTTTTTAAAATTAGTCATCATGCTTATTTAGAACGATTTTATTTTGACGTGAGGCTACATTACATACCATCTGCACGTACACCTCATAGTTTTAGCGGAATCAGGTTCAACTTACCGTCCAATATCCAGCAAGCTATCCAAAATACTGTGACTGCTGTTTTCCACAGGGCCTCCGTAATTCTCCTTTATATCTATCTGCCCTGGATGGATGAGAACTGCCAGCAAGATTCCAAGAAACGCATTGAACATGGACGTCAGAATGAAGTACAATAGAGTTCTCACGGCGATTTTTCCGCTCATCTTTGCGTTGAGGCTGGCGGAACCAGCTATGAGACTGGCTATGATAAGGGGTAGTATCATCAGCTTTAGAACCCTCATAAACAGTTCTCCAGGGTAGGATATTATGACGAGAGCATCTGGGCCTAGCTTGTAAGGACGGAGGCCAAACCCTGAAACAAGGATTTTAGTTTTCAGTAAACAAATTGAGGAGTCGGTCAAGTTGTTCCAATGATTTCAAACACCACGCCTGACCACAGGAGCTGAAATTTCGTCCGAAGGTTTAGGGTTTAAAGATCCGCCTGGCACTGCACTGGTGACGCAGTGCAGTGTCAGGCAGAACTCATATTTCATAACTAAGTGCTCGAGCCCCTCGAGGACCTAGTTGTGAAGTCTTTTTCGTTCAGTAATTTTCTTACTTGGAGGCAAAATATCTGGCACTGCGGACAGATACCTAGGTCCTGCTGCCAGGTAAAATAATAAGCTTACATTATATCCATCACAATTATGTGGAAGCTACAAAATATGCAGCAATCCTTAAAATATCTATAGAACATGTATAAAACCAACGATATTGAACCATGATAAACAAAGACTTCTGTTTATATTTTTGCTGTTCTTTGTTCTGATCGTTCCCTATTTAGTTTTATTATTGGAGTTCATTTAGTATCAGATAAGTCGACTAACCCAGTGAAATTACTTGTTTTGATGCCAAAAATAGGCTAAAATTATTATCTTCAATCGGTCATTGGTTTTATCTGCGATCTACTTTATTGTAAGATAGCGAAGTGCAAAATTAACCAATGCTATGAAAGTTATACGTGTAGCAGTAATTGTTATTATGATCCTATTGCTTGATCTTGGGTAACAAGAATTCTACAGTGAGTTCTGTCGTTATGACTGTGGTCTCGTCAAATTATCACCTTTATTTGATAAACAATAGCAAGAACAATCTGGCTCTCATTTCCAACGGAAGTAATAACACCCAGCTCCTTTACTGATTCGATTAATTACTAGAGTAGGTAGTATTAAAAACAAAGAAAACAAGAAAGAAAATACGTTTATTCATGGATACAAAACATCACTATTGGAGATAATTGATAGATTCAGGCGTTACTTTGCAAAATAATACATTTCATTACAAAATAAAAAACAGACGAAAAATCTCTAGTACTATTCCGCTTAACCTTTTAACTGATGAGGTCACACAGTTACCACAGTTAACCTCAAAAGAAAAATATCGACACGTGTTTCATCCCTCCACGGGACATCCTTAGGACCTGATAAAAGTATATACTTTGGCTCCAGCGCTCGACGGAGCAACACGTCTGCCGGAGAATAAGTCGATGGTCCTGAGGATGTCCCGTGGAGGGATGCAACACGTGTCGATATTTTTCTTTTGAGGTTAACTGTGGTAACTGTGTGACCTCATCAGTTAAAAGGTTAAGCGGAATAGTACTAGAGATTTTTCGTCTGTTTTTTAGATATCACTATTGTGTTCTTTACGGACAGAGGTTTATACTATGTGAATGAAGAAGGCCCTAAATGTATAATACATTTATTTATGAATTAAAAAGTTGAGTTATTAAAATTCTCTATAAGTTATAAAAATTGCGAGAATCATTCGATTTGCTTATTTAAAATAGTTTGTTTTATATATAACCGTTTGCGATAGAACAAAGAGTGGTGTACTTAGAATATATTTTACTAGCTGGGTCGTGGTACCCGTGGTTAAACAATGTATCCCACGGGAACCAAACCTTTTTCCTGAGATAAAAAGTAACCTATAAGCTAACCTTCTGTGCTAAATTTCATACAGATCCGTTCAGCCTGATATCTGGCGTGAGATCTGGCGTGATATTCCCACAAACATACATTTAAACATTCCTCTTTAGAATATTATATCACTAAGATACTCACCACAAACAAAGACCACATAGCTTTATCATAGAGTAAACAAAATAAATTCAATATAACTTACCAATAGCAATTCCAGTGAGCACTCCAGCCAATGTCACCACCAGCATAGTGTTATCCACAAAGCATTTTTTGAGGCCCGTGGGTTCTACCGGCGCTGACCGGTCCTCAGTCGTCTTCGGGCCCCTATCAGCCGGGCCCATCTTCGCGAATAGATACTCTGAAAACCGTTCACTCTTCTCCATCACAATTTGCAAGGACTCTCGAACCCTGACGGTCTGGGGTGCACCAGCCGAAAACAGGTCCGTCCGACTCCAATCAACAACAACGAATGATTGGAATGGCGGGATTTTCAGTCTCAATTGATACAATTAATGGAATGGCTGTTCTCTGTTCATTAGATCTGGTTTGTTCCTGTCATCGTTTCAGAAATTTTTCGGTGTAATTTCCAGCAATGCGTTCTTTTTGCTGCACTTTGCGTGGCATTACTTACTAACCTACAGGTTTAGTCTGTTTACCCCGGTTTTAGTATGGACCTCGCTTAAATCTACATTCAGATATACACTGCTGGTTTTGCTACAATGTTATTGCACAGATGATACAGAATACGGTAGTGGAACGCGTGTTAAATGGAACGATAGTGTTGGATTCTTGAGTGACCGAGGGAAGCCATGTGTAGTTGCGCGCGCACTCATCGATTTCTAGCCATACTCTAAGTTATATTAAATAATCTATAAATAGATTATTAAATTGTGGGTATTAAGGTCTGCTAAGGTATTGTAGCTTCTATAGTACCTTATGTAACTTACCGCAGCGGTAAAAAGTAAAAATGTTTACATAGCAACCTACACATAACCTATCTATAGGGGTGCTACCGGTAAAATATAGATTTTTAGGGTAACGTATCTTAAAAAAATGTGGAAATGTGAAGTTCGATCCAACAGTCGACTTTGCTGACGGAGTTAATAAGTCACCCAAAAGCCTACATCAGAGTATAGCGACTTTTGAAAGCCAGAACCGACAGCTTAACGTGCCCTCAGAAGCACAGATTATTGTCCTCTTGCTTTTGAACAGCAGAATAGTTTTAATTTGTCCCTACAAGACGCTAAGCAAAGGCGGTTGGCTCTGTAAAAGATTATTATGTTTTATTTTTTTTATTGTTTGTCCGCCGTTTGTTCCCCCGACATGAAGGTCGGAGACATTTTCAGGCTAAAATATTGTCATCATCATCATCATGACAGCCTTCTAATGTTCCCACTGCTGGGACACTGGCCTACTCTCAAGAAAGAGTGATTGGGTCTTGATCCACCACGCGGACCCAATGCTGATTGGTGGATGTCACATGTCTTTCGAATTGTTAGTTCTTGGACATGCCGGTTTCCTCACGATGTTTTCCTTCATCGTATGAGAGCACTGGCATTGCGCACATAAATTTTTCGTAGCGAAAAATCCAGAATATTAATAAAATATTATATATATATATATAATAAAATATTGTAAACACTGTTTAATCTGATAATTTGAGCGATGCACAATCTGCGTCTGGTCGTATGGAATAAAGGGGGAGGGGGATGACGACAAGTCAGGTAAGTAGGTAAATGTAAGACTATTAAAATTACGATGTAGGTAGGTTTTTTTTTCCCTTTTTTTTGTTCCACTTATTTAACTTAGTACTTATACTTATTAATGCTATATTATGACTTCGAATTAAAAACCTAAGTAGATATGGTATGGTATGGTTTCCGGTGAAATCACAGGCACATCACAGGAGACTCAGGTAGCAGCGCGCTAGTGATATCTCACATGTTGCAAGCGTACATAGCCTACGGTGAACGCTTACCAAACCGGACGCTTGGTTGACATTTAGGTGGTTTATAAGAAAAACTCCTATTCACTTAGGAGTTTTTTTTTATGAAATTAGTATAATATATATTTAGTTACTACGCCCGAAGGTCTCTGTCATGACAACTTTGAAAAAGCCGGGACCGACTGCTTGCCGTGCCCTTCGAAGCACGAACTAACTATAAATAGTACCTATGTCAACTAACATTTAGATAAAGAGTTGAATTTACTAAGGTGATTCTCTTTTTAATTTTTTTTTATATTTTGAATCCCGTTTTAATGTGCATCTAATTGCTTATTGTACCTACCATTCAAAGGAATGTTTTTTGTCTTTTTTCGGGAACCGAGGCAACATTTTATCTACACGCGATTTAAAGTGTTCAATTGAAGAATTTCTTACGTATTTGGCAAGCGACCATTTTTTCTCGCGCAATAACCTATTTATGCTCTTATTCATGAAAAAACTTTCATTTCAGTGGCTTGCTAAGTATTGTTTTTTAAAGACGATGATTTTGAAAGACACATTAACTATCACAGGTTTAAAGTACGTTTATGAATAGGGCCCGTACTGACATCACCATTAAACTTACATCATTAGATGTCTTGTAATGTAACATACTCGTAACATCCCTGCCCTTCATGAACGAATAGATTAGCGGTATCAGTCGTGCAAAAATAAACCTGGCACGGCTTAGTACGGGTATTATTAGCCCTGATATAGAAAAGGTTAAGGTCTAAATTTTCTTCAAGAGGTTATACAAAACAGCGGTGATAGTGGCCCTATATAAAATATTAAATTATTGCGTTACTGACAATCAGCTGTAAATCTTGAATTTTACAGGGTGTTCAGCGGTGAACTAAGAAAGGATCCCAAAATTTAACTTCTACGGCGTGACGATGATCTAGTCTGATATTTAAAAAATAATTTCTGTGCGTTAGGCTTGCTAGAACTCGACAACGGCTGGACCACAGAACTATATTTAAGTAGAATGAAAGAGTTCGTCGATTTGTATGGAAACCGAGCGTGTAACATTTTGCGTATTTTGACATTTGTATTTTACACACAAATGTATTTTAGTGATAGGAAACATAAGCCGCGCGAAAATAAATGATTTAAAATGCGCAACGTTTGCGCACGCGGCAAACCGATTCTAGGCACTGGCACACCACCAACCGCCCCCGGTTGGGAGCAGACTGAGTTTCGCGTCGAGTAAAGAGGTTCTCAGCCCTTACTTAGCCCGTTTTTTCGGCACGCGAGGTACATACACTCACTCATTCTACTCAAAAATATAGATCTCTGGGCTGAACCGATTTGGCTAATATGTTTGTAGGAGTCCAGGGAAGATATAAACAAACTAAATAACGCGAGTGAAACCGCGCCGAGTTAGCTAGTTGATTATAAAAGTCAGTGAGGATAAAAGCTGGAAAGTCAGTTAGTTACCGTAGTATATCCATGTTATTCTCATGGCAATGTGAGATTGCAAATTGTATTTCATTTCATTTCTTTTCATTTCAAAAGATTTTAACTATGTATAATCGCCAGTATAACTATAATTATGGAAATAAATAAATGATATTGAGTTTTAAGAAATGATTATGAGTTAGGCGGTTCGTTTTTAATCAAATCCAAATATTTCCACGACAAGCGGGCTATTTGCCAAACGTGAAAGAATTTATGCAATATTTGCATCTGGTTCTACTCGTGCGTGATTAGTCTTAGATAGATAGATAGATAGAAATAGTCTTAAAGGGATATAAATAATGATCACGAGTCTAACCGGTTAATAATAAGTGCAGGTACAATGAGTAGCTTTTAACGGTGATGTGTGGTGGTGAAAAACTATTTATTGTATAATTTTTTGTATAGTATACAAAGTACAAAGTCGCTGCATAAATATATGTCCTTCTGCATGCAGTACGCTCATGGCTGCTGTACACTCTCGCTCGAGAGCACTCGCTATGCCTCGCCCGAGAGTTCTCGGTCAGGATGAGGACCAGGCACACTCGCTAGGCGGCGCGAGACCATTTGATTCGGTGCAAAAAAGAGAGCTTGCGAGGCGGAGGCAGGCGAGCGCTACCATGTACACTCTCGCGCTCGCCCTGTCTCGGTCTGCCTCGGTGAGAGTGTAGCTACAAAAGGCTAAGTGTGTATAGTTCTCACAGCGGATCTCGGCCGTCTGGAATTAATGAGGCTTTCGATCTTAGCCTCAAGGTGGCAACCCGCAAGTGATACCTCTGGTATTGCAAGCGTCCATAGGCTGCGGTAACCGCTTACCATCTTGTGGGCCGTACGCTTGGTTGCCACTTCAGTTGTATAAAAAAAAAAAAAAAAATTGCCGTTTCGATGCGCAATGGAGCTTTTTCAAACTAAATTGTCTTTGCGCATCAGCAATGGCTAACTTCACGGAAGCCTAAATCCGCTGTGCGAACTATACTACTGTGGCGCGTCAGTTGTGGACGAAAGCACCGGCCAGTGACAAATTCGCGACTGTATCGATGCAAACGCACGTCAGCATCGCGACAGCGTCGCTACGAAAAGTCGCTGTAGGATCTTTTTTATTCTTTCTTTCATGTTTACGTATTTCTCACTTGCGAGAAATGTCAAAAGTGCACTGACTTGTAAAAGGCCGTTTAGTGATAAACCTGAAGCTTGAAAACATAGCAAAAACTTGAGAAATGTGATTTTCTAGGCTTTGTTTGTTGCTTTAGACAAAATGATGACACGGATTTATCCTGACGTCCCGTTAGCTGTCGCAATACAACACGATTTTATTTGCCCGACCGATTG
The DNA here is from genome assembly GCA_951394395.1 of Colostygia pectinataria. Classification (NCBI taxonomy): domain Eukaryota; kingdom Metazoa; phylum Arthropoda; class Insecta; order Lepidoptera; family Geometridae; genus Colostygia; species Colostygia pectinataria. The sequence goes on from OX596355.1 coordinate 11,685,003, forward strand.
ACAAGTTCAAGCTCAGCATTTCAAAATTTAACTAAATACAAATCTTTTCTATTTATAATATTAAGCTCTGAACTTAATTGTACCCGCCATAAGTTGAACTGCAATATTTGCCACGATTATCACTTGTCGCTTTCAGGAGTAGATATATATAGTTCGCACAGCGGATCTAGGCTTCCGTGAAGTTAGCCGTTTGTGATGCGGAAAGACAATTTAGTTTGAAAAAGCTCCATTGCGCATCGAAACGGCTAATTTCACGACGGCCGAGATCCGTTGTGAAAACTATACCTTGCGACGCCATGTTCTAGCTAAAGCTAAGGTAAATAACATACACAAAACAAAGTTTAGACAATAATAACAGGGTAGGTACCTAGTAAATTATATGTTATTAAACTGGCAAAACTATTTTTACTTATTTTTAACAAAACTAAAGTCTGCTTGCTTTACACGAGAATTACCTTATTATCACCTCGCTAAATACAACAAATTTGAGTGTATATAACACATAGCACACTAATTATTAAAATACTGCTATATTATACTCAAATACTTAGGTAAATACTAAACATTCATAGGCAAGCCGACTTAGTGAAACTCACCCTTTAGTTGCTTAATTTTGGCAGTTGTTTACTTAATGCAGGAAATAAGTAAAAATAAAATACACGATCACAAATCAGAAAAATCACAGTCACTAACACAAAACGCAACGATTATTTTGTTTCATAGTTTCATTTGCCAATTTGAAATAAGAATTCAATTTAGGCGCCAATTTTTTTTTCACTTATTTATTTTCGGCCAGTGTTTTTTTTAATTTTTAATTTGCCTTAGATTTTTTTTAGTGTTGATAGCTCCATTAAGATCATTTATTTTTTTTAATCACTGGGACAAAGTGATTGTTCCGTCGGAACTTTGTTGGCAACTGCAATGCATAGCAAGAGCATCACCATACTGATGCTATTTTAATCGTCTTGCCATTACAAAAATAATGGATTTTTACTGTTGGATATCGCTAATTGGTTTGATTTATGTTTGTGTCAATTCAGTTCAATAAAATATGCTATTTCTAAAAATGTTATGGGAAATAGCATATTTTAACAAAGCAAATAAAACCTACTTGTTCGTTACTTTGCTAAAAGATGTTAAGTTTGAATGTTACTTATAAAAGGTAGTTTTAATATTTGAAATGACTTTATGGTTGGTTGTTAATTAATATCTATTGGTTTCACCTCGTTAGTTCATAATTAATTAGCTCAGCTAACCACAACTACATACTAAAATAGCGAATAGTTGTTTTGCGCCATCTATCGAACATTGCTGGAACTAAATTGTCTGATTCTACCATTGCAGATTTTTACTGCTAACAGAATAAAACTGCAAGTAGTTTTTAATACACACAATAGATGGAGTTAATAGCAGGTAAACCGCTTGAACAGGCTCAAACTTTAGTACAGGCACAGAACAGCCCTCATACCATGATGAAATTAATAATTATTGAAGTCATGGTACAAAATTTTTTGACAATTCAGTTTAGGTCCTAATTTGAATCGCTCTAAGAGTTCATGCCCCTACCATACTACTATACTGCAGATACTATTACTAAAACAAATACCAACTTCGAACTAAAATAAAACATTTCAACAGATTTTTGTGACACGAGGCGATGTAGTTATTTTTATGATTTATTCAATAAAGTATCCTACCTAATGAACCTCTGAAGTATTCAAAAAAATCTTAAAAATCAATTAATAGTTGCATAAAAACTTTAATCTTTGGGTGGCACTGCATCTGTTACGGTCCTTGCCCGTGGTCCACCTTGTTAGTTCACCTAGGTGTACCACGGGCCAATTAATTTTGGTCCTTACCCGTGGTCCACCTTGTTAGTACACCTGCGTGAACCACGGGCAAATAAATATGCCGGTGGTACACCCAGGTGGACTAAGGTATGTAGCATTCTAATTGTAAAATATTTTTTGAAATCGGATTGGTAGTTTTTTTTTTTTAATGTAACAAACAAAAATATTAATCTTTCCTCCTATATTTTATGGAGTAATAAAGAAAGGCAGGTATGGTGTTTAAAATGCTTACCCTAAACTTTTTTTCCAGCTCAAACGCAGGTCACATCATCGAGTTCACAGCAAACTAAATTACAAAAATAAAAATGTCCCACCTGGGTGCGAGAGTTATAATATCTGATCCATGATCCATGCATAACTTGTACCAAGCGCAAGCCAACTGGTGTTATTCTCAAGTGATTGTGACAAAGGTTTAAAAAAAATGCACTCAAAAAAAAAACCTGGGTAACTAGCAACACACGTTTTTTTAACTTTTTTTTTTAAACTTTATCAGTCTTCCAAAATTTTAGGAGAGCTTCCCTAAATTTTTATGTGGCCAATTTAAAGTTACATTGTAACTTTAAATTATTAATTTTTATATATAATAAGTCATGATAACTTCCAAATAAAAAATAAACTATCAAAATCAGATCTCTTTTGGCGGAGTACTCAGTAGCGACGTTTTTATCCCCTTTGGAGGAACAAATCAATCAGAGGTCCCCAACAACAGAAACAATATTATATATATCTACAAATAATCGTAAAATCTGTACCTATCTCAAGTTAATCTAGATCTTTTGTAACATACAATCTGTAGACAAAGATATTTACAGTCTTGTCTGTAGATGAGTACCAACAGACAGAAGTAAGCAAATTTTGCCAAACCTGAAGCAAAGACGCTTCGCTCGCTTCTCTCGCTCCGTCAATAAAATTACAGACAAAGCTCCCTTACCGTACTGAATAGGTTACTAGTTACCTACCTAAAGTTTTATGCCTGCCTTGTAAGTAATTTGTAAAGACACATGTCATGCTAAATGTAGGAATAGAATAGATTAGAATAATTTATTAGCAAAGATGACGACACATTAAAATATTAAGATTAACAGTACTAACATATTTGATTCGTCAAGTAGTCTATTTCACAGATTTGGTAAATACTAATAATAAAGACAAATAACTAAGTACACAGGTAGGTACCTAACCTACCTATTTAATTTTATTGTGCCACCAATAAGATATTTTTGTAAACTAGCAGACTAAACGTAGTATCTACTTGACGAATGTGAGTACCCAGACAAACCCTAGGTGGTTTTTGGGTAGGTACAATATTAATCAAATGTAAAATATTACTGTACTTATAAAAAAAAACATGAATTCCTTTTAAAACTTGTCGTTCATCTCGATAAAAATCAGTAATAATGAGTCTGAGAATCACCCTGTCCAATCAGGGTCCCCCCTGACTGCGAGTTGTGTGTGACAGACCTGATTGGCTACATGATTGGAATCATGACACACTTCCGAAGAAATCAGTACTTTACGTGCCGTATTTTTATTCAATACTCAATACTCAATACATTTAAGTATACCTACATTACTACAGGTTAGAAAAAAATAATGAGTCTAAAAGCACACATTAAAAAAAGGCGCCTGAAGGGAAACCATTTTAAATCCAAAAGATTTTTTTTAAAAGAAACTAAATTGCTCAGCCAGGAATCGATCCAGCTAAAAATAAAAAATAAACTTTGCTAATTATTTTAAGTATGTAATCAAATTAATAGTACTATCTTTATACTCATAGTTATATACGTACCTAAAATAGGAACCGTGCGAAGCCGGGGCGGGTCGCTAGTAAAGTAACATAATAATTCAAATTAATAGATCTTCTGTAATTTATGATATCCATTAGGTACAATAGAATAAATTTCCCAATGATAATTACAAGTAGGTAATTTTAAAAATTCAGTAGGCAAAAGTAAATGTAGATAAATTATTAGATAATTAAACAAGCGCCCAGACAGACAGACAAAGATGTCATAATTAATAATAATAATAATAAATAATGCTGGACAATCCACACAGCATCATCTAGCCCAAGGTAAGCTGCTGTTAAACAGAGCTGTATTATGGGTACTAGATGACTGATATATATTTAATACAATACATAGATAGATATTTTTTATTATACATAGAAAACACCCAGAACACCCGGAACAAATATTTGCAGATCCTACAAACATTTGTCCCAAGGCGGGAATCGAACCCGCAACCTCTGCGTCGCAGGCGGACCTTCGCCCACCGCGCCACATTGGTCGTCAAAATTATAATAAGTGTAATTATAATAGAACCATAATTATTGTTCACTAGGTAATTACATAAGAAAACATTTTTAATAAAAAATAAACCACCAACAGTGACTTAGAATCTGTCAGTAAAGATCCAAAACCCAGACCCAGAACAAACATTTGTCTCGCAGCGGGGTTGAACCCGCAATCGAGCACTCGAACACCTTGGGGAACATTATGAGGTTTTACAAACGCGTCTTACATTTAGTCAGTTGATTATTTATTGCTTGCGGATTCGTTTCCTATCAGAGTAATCTTTTCACAAAAGAGAAAGAAAAAAAGAAAGAGAGAAAGAAAGAAAGAAAGAGAGAAAGAAAGACAGCAAAAAATAAAGAGAGTAAGAAAGAGAGAAAGAAAGAAAGAAAGAGAGAAAGAAAGAAAGAAAGAAAGAGAGAAAGAAAGAAAGAAAGAGAGAAAGACAGAAAGAAAGAAAGACAGAAAAAAAGAAAGATAGAAAGAGAGAAAGAAAGAAAGAATGAAAGACAGAAAGACGAATTTATGCCACAAATATCTTTTTGTTGCTTTAAAAAGTAAAACCTCTGTATTTTATGCACTGTGTCGTAAATCAGCTGTGTCAGTTAACTATACACGACACTGCACTGCTATCTCCCACACCCACATCAATTCGGATGATAGCATTCACTTACGCGATATTTTGATTCTGTTTCTATCATAATAATATTATCATAAATGCGAAAGTCTGTCTGTGTGTGTGAATGTTTGTTATCACGTATCTCCGTGACGACGTTACCGATTGTGATGCAATTTGGATGTCTTACTCCTGGAATGTATGGTTCCTGTGGGATATACAAACTGCAAAATTGCGGGTAGCTCGTTCTTTTTTATAGGGCAGACGTTTTGTTTTGAAACTTTTCTTGTTTGTCATAAATATGTCTGAAACTTTGTGCTGAAGTTATGCTTACGTCTATGTGCATCAGCCTTCTAGTTGAGGCGACGGTGATCTGTCGCTGCGGCGATTATCTGCGTCAAGAGAACCGATGTAGAACCATCGGTTAGTTAGAACTCAGTATCTTTTCAGGCACCTCGGTGTGAGTCAAATATTTAGAAAGTACTAATAAAAAAATTAACGTAAAAAAAATATGAATATGAGTGATTTATCGAAAGGAGATTTTGACACTAAAATTTCCAAAATCTCCTTCAAAGGGGACTTTCAAATGGGATTTTGATATTAACCTGTATTGCGGTGTGGTATAGCGGTCGCTAAATGTCGGTGGATGGTTATGGTTTAAAATCGTCATGGCTTTGGGGGAGGCTTATGTCCAGAGGACGTCTTTCGGCTGATATTTATGATATGATATGAAAAAACTTTGATTTGGAGAGCGAATGAAGATTTCATTATATTCAAACATCTCACAGTTTGAACATAATATGTATAATCAGTTTCTACAGCGATTTAAATATTAAAAAGTTATCGTTTTTAAGTTTGTCATTATTTTCAAGTTACGTTTATCCTTTGAACATAGATTTATAAAAAAAATATTTTTTTTTTATTAATCTATGTTCAAACGATGGTCCGTTGGGTCCAGTTACCATTAGGTCCTATAGACATTAGAGTAATTGGTTGGACTAAAAAGGAAATAGGCAAAAGAGTCAATAGACTAAAAGGGAAGTTGACGAAACTAGTAACTGGACGTAACGGACAGACTATACCAAACAGTACACTGGTCCTAATGAGCCTAATGGTTATATATTGTATAGCTGGCAAACTCAAGATGTTGTCTATGTCCAGCAGTAGACTGACAGATATGATGTTAAAGATTATAATATCCCAAAAATTATTTTGCCTCAAGCGGGATATGAACCCGCAACCACCGCTTGATACGCGGGCGCTCTACCAATTGAGCTATCGAGACATATCTCGCTTGGATGAAATAATCATTGGGATGTCTTCGGCTCGAAGCGCCGATAGCTCCACCTACAGGGGGGGTTTTTTGGGATATTATAATCTTTAGTATTCCCCTAGTGTGATGGTTAACACTATGAAAACAAAAATAACCAGATGATGTTATTGAAAAAAAGCTAAAAAAATTATACAAAAATCTGTAGTAATGGGAATCCGTAGAATTGGGAATCAGCGAAAATGAGACTCTATTGAAACAAAAATCTGTAGTAATGTAAATCTGTAGAATTGGGTATAATCCGTCCTAATCTATGCTATAACTATTCTTTTAACAAACCAGTGTCCAAATTTGTCTGTCTGTAATAATAATTAACTAAACAAAAGCTATAGAATATGCAAACAAAGATACGCATGAATCATTGCTATCACAGGAAATGTGTATGATAATTGAACTACTTAACAAATTACAATAAAATGTAAGTACAGTTATTCCCCTCATTATTAATATATTTTACTGACAAACAAAAAGAAGACTTTAGCCTTTACCACAAAGCTAGATAAATGACCTCGGTGGTGCAGTTGGTGACCCGGTTGAGAATCGAAATGTTGCGGGTTCGATTTTCACAGCTTTTTAATAAAAACCAAAAATATAAAAGAAAAATGTTAAAAATAACAAAAATGAGTCTACTAAAACACTTTTGTTATGATATAAAATGATCCAGTGTTTTTTCTATGTATTCATCATAGTTTTTTATTGTTTCCACTAACTACTGCGACGTTTTTTGTAAATATAAATAATTACGTTCTCTAATATTGTAAAACATTTTTTTGTTCTATATTATATTACGAAGCTTTTGCTGATAAAGAACTTTTTACTGATGACCATGCTATTTGTTAAATTGTAACTTATTTTCTACATTGTTGACGATGCTATTGCAGATACTACTTCTGAATTTGTTTGTTTGTTTATGTTAGTGACATTTTAATTTGTATTTTACATATTGTATTTTTAAGACAATTTAATCATAATAATGTTTGTAATTTATGACGATCCAAGAACATGTAATTTGTCAAAGGAAATAAAAATTGAATTGAATTAGATTTCGCAGCGCATGCGATGAAAGATTTATGGAAATTTTTGATATTTTTTTATTGAAGTTTTAGCAAAGATACTTTTTTTTTTATAAATATAACCTATATTACTCAGAGATAATGTACCTAAGCATTCTAATGATGAAAACATTAAAAAAATCGGACGAGATGAAATTGAGTTTATTTGTAACAAACATAAATATTAAAATGGAAACATACAAAAATACAAATCTTCTCTCTGTATAATATTAGTATAGATTATCATAGATAATATACAAGATAAAAAATTTAGTGTAACCCCAGTTAACAAAACGTTGTATAGAAAAGTCATAGTAAAAATTTTGCAATTTCGAATTGCACCCGTGCGAAGCCGTGATAATGCTGAGGAATCTTGCTTGGCGACAGGGTTTACTCTTGCAGACAAATGTGATATATCGTGACAGTTATCGTGGATCAGCTTATAAATGTGAATGCTCTGAACTTAGTTGTCACCGACGTAAGTTGAACTACGATACCCTCGATTATCGTTAATCGCTTTCAAGAATAGACCCTCTGTTTACCAACAAACTTTGAAAAGCTAACATAACAAAATGAACTTTAGCACTTGGACACAAAGTTCCAACCAGCGTAAAGGGTCAAGCATTAATTATTTGAGCTAATAAATTGAGGTAATCAGTTACACTCAGTGTTTACACTGATACGGTTGTGTCGTAAACTTTATGTCAATAACTATTATTTTAGAAATAAACTGTTAAACCCTTATTATTATAAAATTATGTATAAATATATTGTTTCAAAAATTTAACTTATATATAAATTAGTTCAAATTGCCAATAAAACTAAAACGCCAAGTGCAATTGAAACAATGTATCGTCAAGTGTCTATTTGTGCCTTAGCAAAGCTCAAATAATAAATTTACTATTCTCAGAGTAGAATTATAACGATCATATATATCTAAATATTTTTTATTTTCACAAAAGTTTTAAGAAACAAAATAGAATTTAGTTCAGTAAACAAAATATAAAAATGTTTCTCAATGTGTTAATCCCGTGCTTGTTCTGTGTATGTGTGAGTGGAACCGACATTTTCCACGAAAACAGCAAAATTACTTTTTACCCGGACAACATCCCGGAATCTCAGTATTTTGGATATTCCGTGCTTTTGTATCCGTACGGGTAAGTTTTTGAGCTTACGCTTCTAACTTTGGTATATGATATGCAGTGTAGTTTTGTTTTTATTAGATCAGGCCCCTATTCAATAAACATTATTTACAAGTCTACAAATATGTACAAAACTTTCAATTTTGTACAGTTTCGTTCGGATTTACGATAAAATGCTGTTCAAAAAACCTATAAATATATCAATAATCTACAAGTATATTTCTTACAATTGTAACGCCCATTTTCATTCTTTTATTTTTTATATATAAGTAAAAATGAATTGTTGTGCGTTTGTCTCTCTAAAACTCGACAACGGCTCGACCGTTTTGGCTAATTTTGGCCTTGAAATGTGTAAAAACGCGAGTGAAGTTCGTATGAGTCAGTGGCCAACTCTGGTGACAGAGTTTTTAGGCCAAAAAAAGACGAGAAGAAGAAAAGATATAAAGACAGAGTGATGCAATTGGAAGGTTTACATTACACGTGCCTATAGTTTAAGCACGTGCGAAGCCGAGGCGGATCGCTAGTATATTATAATACATCGAAATCTGATCCGCAATGTCTGGCACATTAAGGAACTTTAATACCATAAAATGCTCAACTCCACTAGCATGCCATTGAGTAATGATGAGTAGGTATAAAATTATAGTATGACTCAGATTTTATTCAACGTAGTGGCACACGTATTACCACAGAATTGGTATTACTAAATACGGTTACATATCAATTGAACTATAGTCATTACAACTACTCTCGATATAACTACGGTCGATTCACGTAGGTTCATAATGCATATTGGTCGACTCAACTACTGTAATCAATTGCACTATTGGTTGTTTGCACTATGTTTGAAATACCTAATGGACGACTCGCCTACGGTTTATGAATAATGCGCGCTGCGCTGGATTTGTGACAAAATTGAGGGTAGCGCCAACAATTTATTTTTATTAATACTAATACTAAATGTTCGGCGGCCACTGCCGTGGCTCGCTCGCCTCGCGCGTAGTTTTTACTAACCTAACCTGCAATTTTTAATCGAAATTTGTAGGTTAGGTTATGTTAGGTTAGTTAAAACGGCCGACGAAACGCCAGAAATTTGTATTTTTTTAATCAACTTTAGGTTCCTTGTAGTTGTTCAAGCCGTAGGTGAAACGACCATAGTTGAATTATCCAATAGGAATATCGTTCAATAGTTATAACGAAATTCTATGAAACAACTTAAAGTTATTTAAACCGATAGGTTTTTTACCGTAGTTATATCGAGAATAGTTGTAATGACTGACTTACTGAAATTGTATAGTTCAATTGATTATGTAACCTTAAATACGAGTACATACCTACTAAAGGAGTTACGATGACGATTTATCAATGTAAATTTTAATAGGAATTAATAAAGTTGTCAGAGTATTTGATAAATAATTAGTTAGAATCAAAGGAAAAGTAGTCAATAAAATATAGGATCTAGGGTATCTAGGGGAATCTAGGGTAATCATCGCGGTAATCTTGAACGGAAACGGTAACAATTTTTATTGTTTGTTACGAATACACACAAAGCCACTGGTCCCACCCCGGATTCGCACGGGTGTGGTTTCACAACTGGTGGTGTAAGCTGGGACGGACTGCTAGGTATTCTATAAAAATATTTTTTTATTTCAGCCTCATCGTAGGAGCTCCCAAAGCCACGAATAGAGGAAAGAACATAACTTCAGGGCTGGTTTTTAACTGCACTTTGACGGAGCTTGACCACAGAAATGTCACTTGCAACGCTATAGGGATCACTGGTAGAGGTACTTTTTTTTATATTACCACTAAAGTAGCAAAGCAACCAAGCGTACGGCCCACTTGATGGTCAGCGGTTACCGTAGCCTATGTACGCACGCAACATCATAGATATCACATGCGTGTTAGCACCCTGAGACGTTAGATGGAAAGTCTCATGTGCCTGTAATTTCACCGGAGACCATACCCTTCGAACCGGAACACAGCAATGCTCACATTACTGCTTGGCGGCAGAAATAGGTATGGTGGTAGTTTCCATCCCAGGACGGGCTCTATCACAAGAGCTCTACTACTCTTGAAGGTACGTTTGAGAGCCGGTTCACACAAATGGCAGAGGCCAAATTAGAGTGTGAAACTAAATTATATATATATATACAATATACAAATATATATATATATTATATATATATATATATATATTATATATATATACAAATAGAATGAATGAATGAATGAAAATTCTTTATTGTATTTACACCAAACTTAATAACTAAAACTAAAGACTACAAGATAAAACAAAATGTATACATACAATGGGCGGTCTTATAGGTAAGCGATCTCTGCCAGACAACCTTTGAATGGAGAGGAGTCTATTTTTAGATGGAAGATTGGCTGGGGTGCATCATAACAAATGTCATATCTAGCGAGATCTAGAGACCAGGTATTGTTGAAAACGCTCGTTTTTTTTAAATTTCAGACCACTTGAACGAAAGGTTTCGAAAAATGATGCCATATAATAGTAGAATAGAAAATTTCTTCAGAGATGACATGTGGTTTGGAGCTACCATCGGCTCTATCACTGATGGAAAGCTGCTGGTAAGTCCAGCTAGATACACTACTATTTATAGTTTGTTAATAAAGTACAGCACACAAAAATCAACTTGGCACCTGCGTGTTTTTTTTTTTGTTTTTTTTTATACAACTGAAGTGGCAACCAAGCGTACGGCCCACAAGATGGTAAGCGGTTACCGCAGCCTATGGACGCTTGCAATACCAGAGGTATCACTCGCGGGCTGCCACCTTGAGGCTAAGATCGAAAGCCTCATGTGCCAGAAATTTCACCGGAAACCATACCCTTCACCCCGGAACACAGCAATGCGAGCATTACTGCTTGGCGGCAGAAATAGGTATGGTGGTAGTCCTTCCCCGGACGAGCTCTATCACAAAGAACTCTACTACTCTTACATTACATTTACATTATAGCGGGTGCCTAGTTAACTTCTGCGTGTTGTAAGACCTATCTATTTATGGCTAATGGACCAGAGCCTATCTTTTTCAAAAACAATAAGTTCGGATCATTGTATGTTTGTGGTTCAATCACGTCGTAATAGATAAACCAATTTGGCTGAAACTTAGAATTGTAATAGTTCTAAACCTGGAATGTTTGTTTTTGTTTTTAAAAGTTCCTTATTTAACATAAACAATAATATAACATAACTAAACACAGTTTAGCACATTACGACTCCAGATCGATGTGACTAGCAGGCTGTAGCGCCTATAAAAGCCTTTTAAATAAACATATTATAACAAATACACCACTTTTTTTTAAATTGAATTAAAAATATTTTGCATAATGGCTATAATGCATGAATAAACATTAAGTACATAACATTATGAACTCTCTATAAAGCGCTCATTTTTAATAGAAGGTCTAAACCTGGAATAGTATTGGTTACTTTATTTAGCTACAACGCGAGCAAAGTCAGGCTGGGCACAAGCTTTTTTAAAATAAACAACTGTAAGTAAGAAAGTTCGTACGATTCAGTGGCCAACTCTTGTGCAAGAGTTTCTAGGCCGCCCCAAGGCTTCTGTCATGGCTTAACAACTTTAAAAAAGCCGGGCATCAGTTGCTAGTGGGTGCTCAGCCTAAGAGCCTATGTATACAGTGACTATGATTCTGGATTTCCAGATCTGTGCTCCAAGATACACCGAACCATACAATGATAAACATCTGCTAGCTAACGGCGTGTGTTATGTTCGCAAAAACAACAGAGATTTCATCGTCTACCCCTTGAAAGATATGTGTAAGTACTAATATCACAATTTTGTTTCAATCAAAAACTGACGAATTTTGTATGAAGCTTTTAGACAGTTTGCTAATTGAAATCGGATTGCAACTGAGTTGCGTAATCGCCCCACAGCTATCGATAGAATGCTTATATTTTTTTTAAACACATACATTATGCATAAAACTATCGCGAACTATATCATACATTTTTACAAACGGGTGTTTTCACGTACTGGTATATCGGTGAAGAGGTACCGACACTGACTGACTTGAGTGCATATCGCGACGCGGAGGAGGACGCTCGCCGTGTCACTCAACCCTGATGAAGGTTCTCGAAATTGAGTCGAAACAGTGTCGGTACCTCTTCACTGATATACCGGTACGTGAAAACACCCGTTTGTAAAATGTAACATACATTATGATACGTAGAAACACCCAGATCATAACAGATATTTGCAGATCATGCAAATATTTATCATCCGCTACAGCAAATATTCAAATGTTTGCAGATCTGCAAATATTTTAGGGATTTAACTTGCAACCTCAAACCTCTCACCTTCGAGGTCATGTGTTAGTCTTCCCCAGCCGAGCTCTCTCACAAAGAACTCTACAAGTACTATCGCTATGTTTTCCAGCTCACCAAGCATTTAAAACGGACGGCAAGAGACGAGAGTATGGAGAGTATGGCCAGCATCTGAACTACTACGCGTACGGACAAGCCGGAATGTCAATGAAAGTCGCAGGAAACAACCATGTCATTATCGGGGCGCCTGGCCTTCTGCAGTGGGCAGGCCAGTACCAAAATCAAAATCATAAATGGTTTATTTCAGTGGAATCCCAAGGATCACTTTGAAATGCCTACAAGCTAGGAAAATTTACGCTAGTTCCAACGCGCCCATGCTGTAAAAGAATTGCCAACTACACCGGCTGAGTTTCTATCGATATTTCTATATTTTTTGGCATGGTCCACCAATGGAATTTTCGATTCGCTCTCATACAGTAAAGGAAAACATTGTGAGAAAACCCGACTGTCCAAGAACTAAAAACTCGAGAGACATATTGTGCAATCCAATCCACCAGTCTCCCAGCAGTGGATCATAGGAAGGCTTTCACGAAGATCCATCTTCAATTAACCAATTAATCATGGAGCGCTCGTGACGTACCTGGATAAGTTGTTCTGAACAGATCAACAAAGTTAGCACTGTTCCGCGTAGCCACCATTTAGATGGGTGACCGCCAGTGGCAATTTCAACTGAGCGCACCCGTGCTTTGGAGGGCACTTTAAGCAGTCGGTCCCGGCTTTATCAAAGTTGTTAGGCTCGTGACGTACCTGGCTAAGTTGTTCTGAACAGATCAACAAAGTTAGCACTGTTCTGCGTAGCCACCATTTGGATGGGTGACCGCCAGTGGCAATTTCAACTGAGCGCACCCGTGCTTTGGACCGCACCTTAAGCAGTCGGTCCCGGCTTTATCAAAGTTGTTAGGCCATGAGGCCTTCGGGCGGCCTAATACTCTGTCACCAGAGTTGGTTGGTCATACAAACTTACTTACTTTTAATTAACCACTTGCTTATTTACAGGAGGCATCATCAACTTCCTGTACAGTCCAGAGGATAACAGTGTATTCTTCAGCATGCAGGCTACCTCTAACCCTTATTACACAAAAGATCTGGAACCTGACGACTATTTTGGTAAATATACTTGGAATCTGCTTCGTAATAAACCAAGCGAACGAAGCGTCTAAGGCTTTCCACCAGAGACGTGCGAGGATGTGTAGAATCACTTCATTACTGCTGGACAGAGTGAGGTAAATGAAGTGATTCTATTGGTTCCTAACAAACACATCCCTTGCTACACATCCTCGCAAATCTCTGGTGGAAACGCAGCCTTAGTTTCGAAATAGGCCAAATAATACTTTGGATTTTAATCTGTCTGTTCACGTAAGTAGCATTTTAAACAGATTTTGATGAAAATTGGGCACACAAGTTCCTTAACTTTCGTAAGTCGATCGCAATTTTTTATTTTTGGAAAAACCTGTAAAAATGAAGGAAAAGGGGAAAACTTTGCTGTAACGTAACTTATGTATTCTCAAAATAGTTGCAACAGAAGTTAGTCAAATCCACACTGAGTGGTATACATACGTGGTATTTATATTATTTTCAGGATACAGTGTAGAGTCAGGAGTGTTTGAAGTGAATGGGCCAATGCTGTATGTTGGTGGAGCACCGCGATCTAAAAAGGGATATGGGCAGGTAGGTAATAAAACCCTATTTAATGTGTAGAAGCTTAGATTAAATTTAGATTTAGATTTAGATGCTACGCGTGTACCATCTTTTTTAGTAGTAGAGTAATAAGAGCTCGTCTAGAAAAGTATAACCACCACTCAAATCTATTTCTACTGCCAAGCAGTAATAGCATTGCTGTATTTCGGTTCAAAAGTTAAGGTCCGTAAGTAAGTAAGTTCGTATGAGTCAGTGACCAACTCTAGTGACAGAGTATTTACGCCGCCAGAAGGCCTCTGTCGTGGCCTATCAACTTTGAAAAAGCCGGGGGGACCGGCTACTTAACCTGCCCTCCGAAACAAGGGAGTGCACAGTTGAAATTGCCACTGGCGGCCACTCATCCAAATGGTGACTGCGCGGAACAGTGCTTAACTTCGTTGATGTGTTAAGAACAACTTGGCCAGCTACGTTAGGAGCGCTTCGCCCGGGCTTTATTGGAACTGGTATACCCTCACCAAGCTTGTAAGACGTCTGAAAGTGATCTTTGTAATTTTATTGACTACAACTATTTAACTTTGAAGTGGTATGCATAAAAGATTTCATTAAACCAGGTCCTAGTATTCGAACCAGCCGTCCGTGAATTATTCAGTCTTAACATCAAAGCAAAACTCCGAGGTCCTCAACTTGGCTCATACTTTGGAGCTAGTCTTTGCTGCCTGGATATTGATGGAGACGGATTAGCAGATCTTTTGGTTGGAGCTCCAAATTACGCTACCAAATCCAGCGGGCTACCTTACGACCAGGGAGCTGTTTTTGTTTATATGACGAAAAAAATGGTAAGCAAGGCCCTTAATTCAGACATACATCACAAAACACTATAGCTTATCTGACAAGATACGTACAAGAATTCACTTTAAATTATGATCTTTAGTACGGTAGATATATCCCGGACGTTTGGTACTCGTTGATTTTTGTGCAATCTTTTATTTTCCACTGCATCCACTAACAATTGATTCTCGGGAATGCAGTGGGGCCACGAACCTACGATTTTAATTATGACTGGTAGTCCCACTAAGCAGTGGAACCATGAACCCATGATTTTAGGGATAGTGGGACCACGAGTAATAGTGGTACAATCCCAGTGAGATCACGAGTCGCGACCCTTTTTAATGCACCCCTCTTATGAAACACACCCTGAATTCGGCTCTCTAAAACTTACTATTTTGTATAATCAGTCTATCAGTCAGTTAGATTGATAGAGTCAATAATAATACTATCCATATTTTCAGAATTCCAGTTTCACATTAGAAGCATCTGGCTCAGTATCAGGCTCAGGTGAGAGTGGTGCCAGATTCGGAACCTCAATTGCTGATCTCGGAGATGTAGATGGAGATGGTTTCAAAGGTAAGGACCATGCAGACCTGTTACAATTTAATCATTCTAAATCTGGGTGTTTTGGTAACTTGCAAACATATTTTTTTAGATCTAAGCTAGTAATACAGAAATTGTTAGAGAGGGCCAAGCATGAGCCCCTTAGACAACGGTTATCTTTATGAAAAAGTAGCAAAAAGCTGTGTTAAAAGATCTGTCCCAACGTAAACGATGGAAACGTTATCCAGACTCTAACTGCAAAAAGTTAATGTTATTTCAACAATTATAACAATTTCTAATAAAATTAGATATCTTTGAGTCCAAACACACATACAAAAACTAAAATATGAAAAATTTGCAGATGTGGCCATAGGAGCACCTTGGGAAAACGAAGGGTCAGGTGTGGTTTACATCTACAGAGGTTATGCTAAAGGTTTGAAGAGCCAGTATACCCAGAAGATCCTTGCTGAGGGTGCGGGCAGTTTTGGTATCTCGATCGCTAAAGGGTTTGACGTAGATAGCAATAACTGCAATGGTAAGTAATTTACTCATAACTATTTGGTATGTTGGGTAGACAAGAGTCAATCTACCTACTGGCGTGTAAAGGCAGCACACCTGCTTTTGGATCGTAAGGGTTCGAAACTGATTGAGCAACAACGAATCAATTTGAATTTATATATGTGCGCTATCCCTGTGCTATCAAACGGTGAAGCTAAACATTGTGAGAAAACTGAAATATTCTATAACTATAAATTCAAAAGAAAATGTACCATCTGCCAATCCACGTATGAAAATAAGACCCAACACACTAGGAAAGACACAGAAAAGTTTATGGTCTCACCTTTTTATGTTTTGGTTGTGCGTTGACGTTAACTTTGTTGATTATCATGCAGTCAATCAGTCGTTCAGTCGAACAACTAAAATTTTTTTCAGATTTGGCTATTGGAGCAGCTACATCAGCATCTGTATACTTATACCGCTGCATACCAACAGTTTTAGTTCACACATCAATAAAAGTGCCGGATGCTATGAACTTGCCTCACAACGCTACTGGTTTTACTGCTTTGTTCTGTGTCACGCTTCCTGAGAAGCCTCTGTGGCCACATGTAAGGATAGGTAAGTCCTTCTTTATACTATAAGTATCATTGTTAGAAGACTTTTCAGCAAGAGCCTATCCATACCACGGCAGTACCAGATAATCTGCTTCCTAGCAGTAGCGTGCAAACGTTACAGTTTAGGTTTAAAGGGCCCTGTAGGAATTTATATTACTAGGCAAATCTGACCGTATAACTAACCATTTCGTTTTTTTTATTGCGTTTCAAATACCTAATATTGTTTTTTCCAGATTTTAAAGCAAAAATAACAATAGATGCAGAAGGCAATAGAGCAAAGATATCAGGTGATTCTGTGTACAAAGTGTCTGTTGCTCCTGGTGAAAAAAGATGCGATGAACAAACTGTTGAAGTGACGGTAAGGTTTCTAGTATTTGTAGTGAATGTAGCAAAAAGCAAGTGGAGACGGTGCGTTTAATAAGTTTGGTGTTTAAGTATTATGAGGACTGCAGAGGCTTTTATTCTTCTTATAATGCATCGTAGTTTTACTTCTCCTAAACTTAGTCTCATGCCAAAGTTTTAATTACTATTTTAATACCTCTAGATATTTACTATTTCAGCCTACTGCTGATTTATCCAAACCAATATCTATGAAGTTCGTGCTGGAGCCAGATGAAATGCTTAAAAGTAAGTAATGAGGGTTTGTTTCTTTGAATGTACCATTTTAACATACATTTTCGTTCATTTTCTCTTTCACCCAGTAATTTCACTTGCTACAGTGCCCTTCAAACCTAAACACAGGAATGCTTGCACACTACTGCTTGGAGGTAGAATATCTGACATTGCGGTGGTACCCACCAAGACGGACTTTGGTTGGAAGATAAGAAGTCAACTTAATCCGGTGAACCAAATTAATAATTTAGCGAATTATATCTAACAATGAATGTTAGTATGTTATATACTATACCTAACTTGCAACTGGAATAACTAACTTGCAACGCCCTACCAGGGTCCATGTACTCACCTACAGCATTATCATTAAGTTACATCTAAGCTAAAAACATTGTACATTGAGCACGAAATAAATGAAATGAAATGATAAAATTTTAGAAACTTACTTTTTTTCTAGAAGACACCATGACTTTCAGCCATCACACTGCAAGAGTATCCGAGGACTCAAATTTGGAGTCCACGTTCCTAATACAGTTGGTGAGAGATTGCGGCGAAGATATGATTTGTACGCCGTGGCTGGTGATGACTTTAGAAGCTTTAGACAAGTACGTTTACCTATTCACTGTGTCTGTTATAAAATAATAATAATGGTGTTGTGATTTTTAAAGAATCATCTAGCTATTTAGATTAAAGCTATCTTATTTCTCGACACCCTGGTGGTCTGGTGGTAGTGACCCCGCCATTTAATCCTAAGGTTGTGGGTGCGAACCCCGATGTGCACCAAGAAATTTTCTAAGATAATTGATAGATTCAGGCGTTAATTTGTGGAAATCCATTACAAAACAACAAATCAATGGTCCTGATGATGTCCCGTAGAGGGATGAAACACGTGTCGATATTTTTCGTTTGAGGTTACCTGTGTTAACTGTGTCACCTCATTGGTCAGAAGGTTAAGCGGAGTAGTACTAGAGATTTTTCGTCTGTTTTTTGTCAAGAGATTTCCTATTAGAATACACTATGTGCGCAATACCAGTGCTCTCATACGGTGAAGGAAAACATCGTGAGGAAACCGGCATGTCCAAGAACTATTATATTCGAATATATGTATGTGCCATGATGACCATCCATCAATCCGCATTCCGCATCCATCAGTCTGCGTAATCACTCCCGCTCGCGAGTATGCAATTGTCCCAGCAGTGAGAACCTTAGAAGGCTATCATGATGATTCTATAATTTTATTTCAGCCCATATATTCCTGGAACAGACACAAAACTAGGAGCAAGACTGACCATCCTCAACAAAGAAGAGCCAGCTTATGGAGCGAGAGTGAACATCTCTCTTCCAATGATACCAAAACGGGTTCCTAGCCCCTGTTACATAGAAGACCTGTTATACATAGCCATGATCTGTGACGTACCAGCACCTTTACTCCGAGATGAGGAGATCGTATGGGATATTGAGTTGGAATACAACTTAAACGTGAATACGGAAGTTAATTTGAAGGTTGTCGCTGAGCTGGAAGACAGCCTGTACTATAGGAATATCAGCAAGGATTCGGTGATTGACGTGATGTTAGATGTGATACCGCAAGCTAGTTTTAACGTTACCGGGTGAGTTATTAGCAATTAAACTATAATAACTGCAACTAGGGCTTCGATAGGCTTATTAACTTTGTCACCAGAGTTCACTAGGAGAGAACACCGGTGGCAAAGATACCGTTGGTTAAGAGGTAGTGATCCCGCCTTCCAACCCTAAGGTCAATGGTTCGAACCCAATCATGCATCAATAGATTTCTATTCAAAAAACGTCTATTTGCGCATTGCCAGTGCTCTCATACGGTGAAGGAAAACATTTTGAGAAAACCGGCATTTCCAAGAACTTAAATTCAAAAGACACAAGTCTGCATTGGGTCCGCAATCACTCTCGCCTGTGAGTAGGCCAGTGGGACAGTGGGAACATTAGAAGGCTGTCAAAATTAATCTACTTCTTGCTTTATAACGGTCTATAAATGGCTCAACTGTTTCATTTCATTATTGTATTGTTATAGAAATACCTAATCTTATGTATGGTTTTATTTTGGTTCTTTAAAAAAGATTTGTTAAAGTTAAACTGAGCGTGAACACTGTCTTTTTCTAGAAAACCTCTGCCGAATGCTACAGTTATTGTTACTAGAGAGAAGCTATATGATGCAGAAAACATTACTTTTCTAAACTATATTGAGGTTGGTGTAATTAAAGTGTATTTCTTTTTGCAAAACTAACTTGAGTCCATAATTTTATTGTGTGCTTTTGTTTTACTAGTTTGATGTTGGTTGGTTAATTGCGTTGGTTTTTACACTGCAAGAAAATAAACTCTATTAGTTTGTACTCCTGAGCTTACCTAATTGGCTATCTCATTTTGTTTTCAGATCATGAACCTTGGCCCATCGGATTGGTATCATTTAGAAGTTCATATTCTTTTTGATGTGGTAAGTGTAGAACGCTTTTACTCGTTACACCAAGCTATGCTCTCATTGCTGTGTTCCAGTTTGAATATTATGGTTACCGGTAAAATTAATTGCACACACAGACACTGAGAGTTTATTACCTCTGAGCTTGCACATAAGACTTTTAATCTAGTCTCAGGAGGTCAAGTGGTAAACCTCCTAATGCAAGCGTCCAAATGCTACGGTCACTGCTTACCATCAGGTGGGACATATGCTAAATTTGCCATCAAGTAGTATAAATAAAACATCCCATCTTTTGCCATTGTTGAGACATCATCATCATCATAATCATCATATCATCTTATAGACATCCACTGCTAGACATAGGCTTCCAAAAAACTCCATGGCCTTCACCATACACTGACTTCCAGCTACTTTTTTGCCGCCAAGCAGTAATGCTCACATTGCTGTGTTCCGGTTCGAAGGGTAGATTTGCGGTGAAATTACAGGCTCATGAGACTTTAGACCTACGTCTCAGGTGGCAACGCGCAAGTGATATCTCTGATGTTGCAAGCGTACATAGGCTACGATGACCGCTTACTATCAAATGGGCCGTACGCTTGGTTGCCACTTAAGTGATATAAAAAATATATAAAAAAAACTTCCAGTTTGGTGCTAGATCTATCAAGTGAGGGGTATTCTTCTAAAATTCCGTTTTTAGCCAGTTAAAGTTTAATTTTTGTTTAGAGTTGTTTTTAAGAACTTTTGTTTAACCCCTAACCCAACATTGGTCTTTCAGGTGAGCCTGTCTAATCCAATAAAAGGCTGCGAAAATGAAGGCACCGGTATAGTTTGTGTCTGGTCATTACCAGCTAAAGTTACTCTACCAATCGTACTGCCGCTACGACTGGACTTGAGCAAATTCGGTAAGAGTTATTGACTAGTTCGTTCGTTCGTATGAGTCAGTTGCCAACTCTGGTGACAGAGTTTCTAGGCCGCCCGAAGGCCTCTGTCATGGCCTAACAACTTTGAAAAAGCCGGGACCGACTGCTTAACGTGCCCTCCGAAGCACGAAAATCGAAACATTAAACAGGATTTTTAACAGCGCCTCTTTAGTGCGATAAATGAACTATCAAAATTCCATACAAATTGACAGCTGGACGATACGTTTGCGTTTACGATTGTCAAACTAGTTTTTCGTGCTAAGCACGAAAGCTTGAAGCGCTCGTAACGTAGCTGGCTAGTTGTCTAGTACAACAAGTGTGTGTTCTTTGACAGGGCCCTTAGGCTGCGTTTCCACCAGAGCTAAGCGAGATGTGTAGCGAGAGATGTGTTTGTTGGAACTATTAGAATCAATTCATTTCACACCTAGTCTTGCGCTGACAGCTTCAGCGAGACTAGGTAAATTAAGTGATTCTATTGGTTCCTAACAAACTTATATATTAGGTTAAATATAAATTGGGATTGTTACGGAATTGTCATTGGAATGCCATCTTTAAAAATCACAAATCGTGAAAAATTACGATACGGAAATAAATACGGAATCCTTGTGTGAATGAGCTTTTAGGCGTTAGGTTTAGGGTTTTCCACTTGCTACGATCATGACACACCTCTTTGGCTTCATTAATTGTTATCACATTCTTCATACGTTAAGAGTAGTAGAGTTCTTTGTGATAGAGCTCGTCCAGGGAAGGACTAGCACCATACCTATTTCTGCCGCCAAGCAGTATTACTCGCATTGTTGGGTTCCGGCGTGAAGGGTATGTTTTCCGGTGAAAATACTGGCACATGAGGCTTTCGATCTTAGCCTCAAGGTGGCAACCCGCGAGTGATTGCAATACCGCAAGTGATTGCAAGCCTCCATAGGCTACGGTAGCCGCTTACCATCTTGTGGGCCGTACGCTTGGTTGCCACTTCAGTTGTATATAAAAAAAAATACAATATTGTCGGTTTAGGGTACTCTTTACCTGGCCTTTCCTTATCTAGTTATTTTCTATTCTCTTAAGTATCTAGTTATTTAAATTAAAAGGACCAACTAATCCTGAAATAACTCCTGAAATATTTCACAGGGGAAGTCTTGGAGAGAAACACAACTCTAAATACGACCACTGCGGTATTTTTGTTCTGGAATGGACATGAGTAAGTTCTATTTCATATCATCATGACAGTCTTCTAATGTTCCCACTGGCCACCTATCAAGGGAGAGTGATTGGGTCTTAATCCACCACGCGGACCCAATGCCGATTGGTGGATTTCACATGTCTTTTGAATTTTTAGTTTTTGGACATGCCGGTTTCCTTACGATGTTTTCCTTCACCGTAGAGCACTGGCATTACACATATACATTTTTCAAATAGAAAAATCCATTGGTGCACGACTGGATTCGAACCCACGATCTGAAGATCGGATGGTGGGGTTACTACCACTAGACCACCATTGCTCCTTAAGTTCTATTTATATTTAGATAAATTCCAGCATTTATAGACAGGTGACATGGATAAATGTCTGCTCGTGAGCTTGTTCATAGCCAAGCTAACGTAAAAGTACGACCTCATGAACCTTGACAGCGGTCTTGAGCCTTCACTATCCAGCGAGTTCTCGCAAGGTAGAACGAGAGGAGACCTTCCTAAGTTTACGGGGCTTCATTGTTCAGATCACAATAGCATTTAAACAATAAATATGATGAGTATTTACACTATTTTTTTGCAGAGAATAAAAATAAATAAATAATGCTGGACAATCCACACAGCATCATCTAGCCTCAAGCTAAGCTGCTGTTAAACAGAGCTGTGTTATGGGTACTAGATGACTGATATATACTTAATACAATACAATACATGGATAGATATTTTTTATTATATATAGAAAATACCCAGAACACCCGGAACAAATATTTGTAGATCGTACAAACATTTGACCCGAGGCGGGAATCGAACCTGCAACCACCGCGTCGCAGGCGGACCTGCGCCTGCTACGCCACATCGGTCGTCAATGTCAAATATAATATGATGAGTATTTACACTATTTTTACAGTTTCTATTCGTGTAATGTACGCCACCGTCCACATATTGTTCAACAAGTCCTGTCCATCCAAAGGTTGTCTGAAAGAGATCGCTTTTAGTGATAAAACCGCCCATTGTTACACTGTAAAAATATAAATGTTATTTGTTTTTTTCGTATCATAAGGTGTACAATAAAGATATAATCTATCAATCTATTTTTTGCAGAGGCCAGGACTTTTACACAAATACCACCATAACAACTACTCTAGTTTTAGAGCCAGCTCCGCCAATCTGGCCTTTGGTACTAGGAATTGTAGCAGGTCTAATACTCGGGCTACTATTTCTGGCACTCATAGTGTACCTTTTATACAAGGTAAGTCTATTTTATTGCAAAAAAGACTACCACCATACCTATTTCTGCCGCCAAGCAGTAATGCTCGCATTGCTGTGTTCCGGTTCGAAGGGTATGGTTTCCGGTGAAATTACAGGCACATGAGACTTTCCATCTAACGTCTCATGGTGGTAACACGCAAGTGATATCTATGATGTTGCATGCGTGCATAGGCTACGGTAACCGCTGACCATCAAGTGGGCCGTACGCTTGGTTACCATTTTAGTAGCATAAAAAAAAAACTTATAAGAATTCTAAATACATCTGAATCATCATGGTTTTCTAATGTCTCCACTGTTAGGACATCTCATGTACTCATTTCAAGACACTGATCTACTCTTGGCAGAGAGTAATTGGGTCATAATCTAGCACGTGGGTTTATTGTAGGTTGATGGATATCTTTTGATTTTATGATAACAGATATCGTTGTCTGTCTATGGTTTTATTACGATATTTTGCTTCACCGTTTTTCAGAACACTGGTATTTACTCGCATTACTAATAAAAAAATCAAAAAAGCTAGACCGGTTTCAATTCCACGACCTTAGGATCAGAAAGTGGGGTCACTACCACTAGATTACCAGTGATTCCAACTACTTTAAAAATCTTCTAGAAGTTTTAGGAAAAAAAAGTTTAACCAAAATACTTTTAATTTCCGAGAGTCTTTAAATATGTAACAGCATAGTTCATTCGCGTTCATTCATTCGTGGTTTTTTGCCGTATCGTATATTTTTACGATTCATGTTTTTTTTTTACGGCAGCAATAGTTTAGTAAAAAATACAATACGGCAAAAAATACGTTTGATTTTGTTGTCTTGGACTAATTGTCTCGTGTAAATGAGCCGAAACAGAACCTCTCACGCATAACTACGTTTAACAACTTTCAATTTGCAATATACTTTTCAGTACGGCTTCTTCTCAAGACACCAGCACGAAAGACTCAAAGAGCTTCAAGATCAGAGCGGATCAGAGAATGAGCTGGAGGAAAGTGATGGCCCATCGGAAAACAAGAGCGGGTCCAACGAATCCACTAGAGAGCTGCTGTTTGAAGACTCAGACTGATAATTTCAACTACACTGCACTACTGTAATTACTGCTTAAGTTATTTACTGTGACTGTGCCCTAGATAATAAGGCCATAGGTACCCTCTATTTATAAAATAAACTGTAGGTAATTTAAGGGCCCGCAAAATATTGTCTTTCCTTATCAATGAGAGCAAAGACGTATTACATAACAGAGGTTTATGGATTTTATAGGATTTTGAATAAGGCCCTTAATGTGTAAGGGTGCACTAAATCCTCAAATCTATTGTGCAGCGGTAAGATGAAATTTTGTATGTAATAATAATTCAACGCGTAGTGTTTCATTAGTTGTAAATAGAATATTATTTTTGATATTTGTACATAAATTATTAAAATAATTTATAGACTGAATTTATGCAATAAGATTTTTTAAATACTTAAATATTATGTTTGTTTTTTTATGCGCGTCATCGATGAAGCGTAGCGTTATGTCAATCAATTGAATCGCTTGAAATCGACCTGACGAAATTGCAACACAGATTACCAGTATACCACCACCACCACCACTCCTATAGGTTGACTCGGCTTCGCTCGCGGATAATGTACGTACCTACCCAAAATCGTATGAGTCGTAGCAAACACTCGTGATAGATTTATAGGCCACCTAAAAGTCTACGTCATGAACACTTGAAAAAGCCCGTAGGATTTTTATGGTTTTTATGACCCGCGACTCGTAAGTCAATTTGTTTATTATAACTAACAAACAAATTTCTGGTGCTTCGGCGGCCGCTGCCGCGGCACGCTCGCTGCGCTCGCTCGCCTCGCGCGTAGTTTTTCACTAACCTAACATAACCTAACCTACTCATTTCAATCTAAGCAGATGTCACTTATTTATTAAATCGAAATCAGTAGGTTAGGTTATGTTAGGTTAGTGAAAAACTACGCGCGAGGCGAGCGAGCGTAGTGAGCGTACCACGGCAGCGGCCGCCGAAGCGCCAGAAATGTAGTGTTTGTTGTTTGTTAGTTTTAATAAACAAATTGACTTATCGTATTATTATTTTATTTTTTTCATCGATAATTAATTCCAACCATATCGCAGTGGGTACACGGGTAAACAGGATTTACCCCTACACACACCGGTGCCGGTGGGTGAAGCCAGTGGGTGCACGGGTCGTTAGCTGTTTTTATGTAGGTCTTTCACTGTCAAATAGCTGTCGATTGATTGTCGTCGCTTTCGACATCATATTTTTGTCTTTGGCTATCTTGTCAAAACGACATGGCTCTTCCCATTTTAATTATTTTTCTCGTGTTATTTTTAGTTTTGTTGCGTAAATTTGGTGGCAGTTTATCCAATTTAACTTGTTTACTTAGCACAAGTGTAAGTAATTGAAATGGAGGGGTGATGTTGGTTGTAATTTAGTCAAAGACTTTCCAAGAGAATTTTGAAAGAAAAGTCATCGTTTCTTTCCAAATTTCGTTTGTTTACGTTGCTAAGCGACAATCAAACTAATACACTTGACACTGGCAAAATTGTGGCAAACTAGCCACAGAGGCCATAAAAGAAAAGAAGAAGAAGACATCATATTTTTTGAAATCGGATAGCAACCCAGAGTGCTTTAGCACGAATAACTCGTTTGACAATCGTAAACGTAAACGTATCGTCCAGCTGTCAATTTGTATTGAATTTTGGTAATTAATATAATAAGAATAAGAATAAAAATAATTTTATTTTGCCAAAAAATAAACTTGTGAAACAATAGGTACTTAGTTAGAAGCTTATAATAAGTACGATAGTATAGCACAAAGGTACAAGCAAAAGCAATTGACGGTAGGTATATAACGCAATAAAGAGGCGATGTTCAAAATCCTTTTTTTTTTAATTTATTGAATAAAAAGAAAGGCTTTGTCGCTGAGCGACCACACCGCCCAATCGGTAATATTTACAAAGTTGTTAATTAAACTATAGATACTTAAAATTCAAAATCCTATACAAATTAACAGCTGGACGATACGTTTACATTCACGCTTGTCAAATTTCGTGCTAAGCAATAGAGTTTTTCGTGCTAAGCACTCTGCTTCGTAATAGCCAAACCAGTAAGCGATCTACAATTAACCTTGCTGATGTTTTCTCTTCCATTTCCCTTCTGAATTCCGTCACAAACGTCACAAGATAAGACCGCTGCCAAACAGTTTTCTAAACAATTATTTATCTAAGTTAACTAGTTTTAAGGTCGACAGTTAGTTAGCAAGCGGTAGATTAGACATTTCCTGTAGAACGTGCCAATGCGGAAGTGTTGCTGCTAGCGTGTACACCCCAAAATATTGCATGTAGAGAAAAGTCTGATTTAATATATTGTTTATAGTTTTAGAGAAAATCTTTTCATATCTTTTTAATTTTTTAATGAAACTGTTTGTTTTAGGAACTTTTTTATTCGTATTAAAAAAGATAAAACGCATCTATAGATCTATTATAAAAGAGTGTGTTAGGTTTTATGTAACATATATTTTGGCAGAAATTAATAGGTACCCGCGTATAGTTGGATTATTCCCAACGGATCATTAGTTAAGTAAAAAAATGCCATATAAATGACACGCCAAAACGCTTGCCTTTACTGTGACGTATAGTTGTGCCGTTATTAGTTTTCAATAGTTTTCATTAATGTTCAAATTGATCAATTTGGGAATTTTAAATTGAAAACTCTGCAGTTTTTGTTTGATGCAAACGACGTGTTTGTGTTGTCACTTTGGTGTTCAACCTATCAGGTCGGATTCATGTATTTTGTACTTGTTTGAATTAAACAAATATTGATCAATCTTATAAAATATGTTGATATTTATATTTCATGTATCCTTTGTACCTATGTTTTTTTTTTTTTTATACTACTAAAGTGGTAACCAAGCGTACGGCCCACTTGATGGTCAGCAGTTACCGTAGCCTATGTACGCATGCAACATCATAGATATCACTTGCGTGTTACCACCCTGAGACGTTAGATGGTTAGTCTCATGTGCCTGTAATTTCACCGGAAACCATACCCTTCGAACCGGAACACAGCAATGCGATGCTTATTTCCAAGTTTTCACAAATAGTAAAAAAGTAAGCTCGGAGAGTCAGTGACCAACTCTGATGACTGAATTGATAATCGGTCATACTACCAATTAGATAAGCACAAAAATATATATAAAAAAAGCATTAATGTGCTAAAACTATTAAAGGAAAGTCATTTCCAGCTACGGAACAGGTTTAAGTCGGAAATTGCTTTGCTAATATCTAAAACCTTTCTTCTGACCATTTTCTATTACAGTTTAGTTTCCGCCGCTAAATTGCACTGTGAGATGGCAAATTTCCGCCTGAAGTTTATCTCAACTTTAGCTGAAACAGTCATTATGACTTGTATGTACGTACGATTTCGTTCAGTAATTTAGATTGCATCGTACAGTCGAAACAGTGTCGGTGCCTCTTCACCGAAATACCAGCACGGAAAAACAGTCGTTTTTAAAATTAATGATATAAATCACAATAGTTTTATTGGTGACTATGACTGCATAGTCACCAATAAAAATACGGAAAAACAGTCGTTTTTAAAATTAATGATATAAATCACAATAGTTTTATTGGTGACTATGACAGTCATAGTCACCAATAAAACTATTGTGATTTATATGATTAATTTTAAAAACGACTGTTTTCCCGTGCTGGTATTTCGGTAAAGAGGCACCGACACTGTTTCGACTCAGTTTCGAGAGTCTTCATCAGGGTGGAGTGACATGGCACCGTTACGCACTCGCGTCTTTGGGCATATCGCAACGCGGAAGAGGACGGGTGCTGTGTAAAAATAAATATAAATTTAAATTTAGTCAAAGACTCCTTATACATTATTTTTAGAAATCACTGCCATTTTCTTTAATTCTGTTTGTCTATGATATTAACAATTACTTAACTCTGGCAAAATTAACTAACCAAACTGCCATAAATAAAAAAAAACCTATAGAGTTATTATACAGGATCATTCATTATCAACCTGACAAACTTAAGGGATAGGTGTGGAATCTATAAAATATATGTACCTATATATATATTTTTTATGTATATTTTGTCTTAAAATCCCAAGTAAACAAAAAAAATCGATTACGTTTTTCTGCTCAATTATTATTTATCATTGTTGGGAATCGAGTTAAGCGGCGTAATAATGAAATATTCAAGTGTGCGCGCCCCGTAGCGGGACACTGACACTTGCCGAGAGCTGCCTTTTCGATTTCTAACAAGGATAACTAATTATTAAACAGAATTAAGTAAAACTTTTTTTAATAAAAAAAATGTATAGAAAAAAATGTACAAGTATTTTTTTATGTGTGGAACCTATCCCTTAAGTTTGTTAGGTTGATAATGAATGACCTTAATTCTTCTATGCTGCTAAAACAGTAGACATTAATGCTGAGTCGAGGCCGTTTTGCTGCTGTAGCACATACATCATCACTGTGTTTTTCTTCTTTTTTTTTATGTTTTTATTTCGTAGTTTGCCAACTTGGTGTATAAAGAAAACGTTTCTGTTACGCAAACGTTTAGCTAAATAATCCTTGCTTGTTTCGCATTCTCCCAACAGCCAGACTACAATCATTTCAGGCTTTGAGGTAGGTACAGTCGCCTTATCATTACAAGCCCTGTCAAATGAAACAAAGCGCTGGACGTGATATGCTTAAATAAGTTAACAGAATCGATAACAAAAATTGAAGTCAGCGTCAGCGTTTTTAGTTGTGTAACTTGCTTTGGCGCGGT
The DNA here is from genome assembly GCA_951394395.1 of Colostygia pectinataria. NCBI lineage: Eukaryota > Metazoa > Arthropoda > Insecta > Lepidoptera > Geometridae > Colostygia > Colostygia pectinataria. The sequence goes on from OX596355.1 coordinate 11,714,003, forward strand.
CATTTAGAAACGACCGCACTGAATAGACTAATTTTTATCATGCCGGGATTGACACTTGGCTAAGAGCACAAAAGCACTGCCTAGCAGTCACCTATCCATGGATAACCTCATTTGACGTTTTTATTTACAGTTTAACGGCATCTATCATGCCCTAACATCTGTCTAAGCCGAGATTGACAGATTGGCTCAGAGCATAATAGCACTCTGCAACTGCCTAGCAGTCCCCCATCCATGGATGACCTCACCGAACTTCATTAGACGTCGATCTGCTTCAAACGTTTTATGGCTCTACCTCACTAGGACATTATAGTAGTGCCACTGGGTCACGCCACCAACAAAATGTCCACAGCTGTATGGAGGGTACCTGGGCTTGTGTTCGCTTGATTGCGCCACCAATTTGGTGACGGCACGGACAGGCTGGTGGTGCCACCATGATGTCTTAGTGGGATAAAGCTCTCGACTATGCAACAAACGCTACCAAGTAACTGATTTCTCCAAGAGCGCTTCACAATGGGAAGCAATTACTTTTACAATAACAATGCAATTTCCATCCTAATTGGGTGGGGTCGGATAAAATGAGATTGATAGCAATACCTCAAAAGAAATTACCCATGCAAATAGGTCCTCATTACTGCGTCCTCTCGTTAGAACAAACTTTTTGGGTCTTTGTTATAAGCTCAGTAATATAATGCTGAAATTTATGTTTGTTAGTATGTACGTTGTTGTATTTCACGCCCTAAGGGCCTACCTACCTATAGTATCTCACTGGAGGCTGTACTGACTGTACTTCGGAGGTTAGTAGTTCTATTTGGAATAAAATCCATGTTTCCAAATAGTTCGATCCGTCAGTATAACAATTTGGAAAAAAAACATCCAAACAGTTCGACTATCGAACTACTGGTAGGACTGGATGGAATAAACACAAATTTAAAAAAAAATACATGTAGTTCTGTCAATAGAACTACTCAACAGAACAGGTGAAAATTGTATTCCCATTTGTTTTGTGGACAAAACTAATGGTAAAAAAAATCCCAGTAGTTCTGTCAACAGAACTACTCATCAGAACAGGTGGGAGTAAACGGTTTTATCGAGATCTTTTGTTACATCGACAGTCTGTAGCATTTTCGTAGTAAACATTCGTTTAGTTGTCATTATTATTATTATTTTTTATACAACTGAAGTGGCAACCAAGCGTACGGCCCACAAGATGGTAAGCGGTTACCGCAGCCTATGAACACTTGCAATACCAGAGGTATCTCTCGCGGGTTGCCACCTTGAGGCTAAGATCGAAAGCCTCATGTGCCAGTAATTTCACCGGAAACCATACCCTTCACACCGGAACACAGCAATGCGAGCATTACTGTTTGGCGGCAAAAATAGGTAAGGTGGTAGTCCTTCCCCGGACGAGCTTAAAACGCTCATTGACAGATCATAATAAAATAAAAAGCAGACGAAAAATCTCTAGTACTATTCCGCTTAACTTTTTAACTGATGAGGTCACACAGTTACCACAGTTAACCTCAAAAGAAAAATATCGACACGTGTTTCATCCCTCCACGGGACATCCTCGTCCAGCGCTCGACGGAGCAACACGTCTGCCGGAGAACAAGTCGATGGTCCTGAGGATGTCCCGTGGAGGGATGAAACACGTGTCGATATTTTTCTTTTGAGGTTAACTGTGGTAACTGTGTGACCTCATCAGTTAAAAGGTTAAGCGGAATAGTACTAGAGATTTTTCGTCTGTTTTTTATTTTGTAATGGATTTCCGCAAAGTAACGCCTGAATCTATCAATTATCTTAGATCATAATAATTTAATATTATGTGACCCAAAACACGATTCGATTATTCGAAAAGTGTTTTAGCCACTACGCCACTCTTTAATTTAAACTTTAATTGATTACCAAGTTACGTTAACCATATGGTGCGTATCTGGTCATGAGGTGATAGAACTATAGAACACGTGAGCAAAGCCACGAGCTAAAACTAGTGACGCAAGTAAAACTTTCGAGCAATGTTTTCAAGAAACTTTCATAATGAGGTGGAAAAAATAAAAACGCTATTAGGAACTTCTTTGTTATGTTCATGATTGAAAACCAGTCCTCGGTGGCGCTGTTATCTGAGCAAGAGGTAGCGGGTTCCATTCCCGCTGCGGATATAATGTTTGCATGATCTAAAAATATTTGATCTGGGCCTAGTTGTTAAAAAAAATATAATTAATTGAATACAAATAGTTTATTTTTTTACAAATAGACGACCGATGTGGCGCAGCGGGCGCAAGTCCGCCTGCGACGCGGAGGTTGCGGGTTCGATTCCCGCCTCGTATAATAAAAATATCTATCTATGTATTGTATTGTATTAAGTATATAAGGTCATTCATTATCAACCTGACAAACTTAAGGGGTAGGTTCCACACATAAAAAAAAATACTTGTACCTACTTTTTTTTCTAAACTTTTTTTTTATATTTGAAAAAAAAATTACGTAATTCTGCTTAATAATTAGTTATAACTCTGTTACCAGAGTTGGCTTACAGCTCACAGGACTTACTTTTTTATAGGAAAACAAATGCAAAATCTTAGACCTAGGTCATAACACTTGAGCCTGAACCAGGTAATCCTGTATTTCAGGCGAAAAGAAGCGCGAAAAGTAGCTCCTGATAAATGGTGCCACTAAAAGATAAAGCAACGATGCAGCGCAAAATTTTACAATTGTTTCTTAAGTTTCCGTAGTGTAGCGGTTATCACGTGTGCTTCACACGCACAAGGTCCCCGGTTCGATCCCGGGCGGAAACATTTTTATTATTTGAATATACACATCTCACAGTACCTAACCAATAAAATTTTATCAAAATTTAAAACTGTGTAATTTCTTTATTGATTATACACATCTCACAGTAACCAATAGAATTGTATCAAATTTAAAACTGTGTATAATTACGTCCCGATAGTGTTGGTTCACTTGGCTTTGGTATACTTGTTTATGTCCGCCTCGGCGATAAAATAAAATAGATTTTAATTAAAAAACCATTTCATTTACTCGACACTGGCTACAGAAAAATAAATAAATAAAACCAATCAAACATATACCGTACTTACTAGTAGTAAAACTAACATTTATTGGTCCAAACTACAAAAGTACCTAGGTAAATTGCTTTTTGCTGAAAATGGGTTTGGCTCTGCATGTGCTGGGTGGGTTCCACCTAGCGCTGATTTTCAGCCAAAACCAAAAAAAATGCTGAACAATCCACACAGCATTACCTGCCTTAAGGTAAGCTGCTGTTAAACAGAGCTATATTTATAATAATAATATTAATAAAAAACATTTATTTTGTTACCAACTAAAAACACAATACAGTTCTGTTTAACAGCAGCTTACCTTGGGGCTAGATGATGCTGTGTAGATTGTCCAGCATTATTATTATTATTATTATAAAAACATTACATTAGCTATGACTAAAAATATAGAGTAACAAAAATGGCCACCACTCAGCATGTGCTATGACAGAACAACTCATGCCATAGCGCTGGTTTTCTGTGGTTGGTGTGGTATATGGGTACTAGATGACTAATATATTATTATACTTAATACAATACAATACAATAAATAGATAGATATTTATTATTATATATAGAAAATACACTGAGCACCCGGGACAAATATTTGTAGATCGTACAAACATTTGACCCGAGGCGGGAATCGAACCCGCAACCTCCGCGTCGCAGGCGGACCTGCGCCCGCTGCACCACATCGGTTGTCAAAATAAAATTTATATTATATTATATTTATTGGTTCAAACTACAGAAGTACCTAGATTAATTGCCTTTTGCCGAAAAGGGGTTTAGCTCTGCATGTGTTGGGTTCCACCTAGCGCTGATTTTCAGTCAAAAAACCTTTATAAATAGAAAGAAAGAAAAAAAAAACATTTATTCTGGACGCACACAACAAACAGCGCACAATAATTATACACATTTATAATAGATAGGCCGGTAAATGACGGACTACGGTAAATGCTACTATAAACTGTATAAACTCACACAAAACATAATTAAACATACCCCGCCTGTTATGAATAGGATGCACCTTGATGTTCAAATGGTCGCCCTAGACGTTCTAGTACCTACCTACATAGTTCAAGACAACTCTCTTATACTGCGATGGGCAGCGTGGACTCAACCGTGAAATACGCGATAAGCGTGCCCTTTGAAGTAAACCACCTTTGATAATTCGCTGTTCCGATAACTTTGAGCTGACTACGCTGACGAGCAGAATATTTAGAGCAAAGCAAGGAAGTATCGACTTCTTTGGAGCAAAGATATTGAAACTAGCGCTGTTTTTCAATCCAAGAGTGTAAAACTGTACTGCTTGTTATTGAAATAAACATTTTTCATTTTCATTTTTTTATTTTCATTTTCAATATTGGACCGAAAATGCTGAGATACCACGTCTTTGAACGTCTCTGCGGTTTTAGTATTTCAAAAGTAGTTTGCCGATATAAACCCTAAAGCCACGCGATTACGCAACTCAACAACCGACACAGAAGGTTTACTTTTGCGGACAAAAGCTATTATTTCGTGACAGTTTTCGTGGTCATTTATGTCAATAAATGCCCTAAACATAGCTGTCATTAAATTGACCTACGATAACGATAAAAAATAAGCCACAGACGCCATAAACAAAGAAGTGAAATGAAGTGAACTACGATATTTGCGACGATTATTGATTTGTCATTTTGTTGGTTTTCAAGAGTAATCCTTCAGGAGGGCTATTCTCATGCAATAGATAAATGATCACATGTGATATATATATCGTCAAATGTCAAAAATGTATAGAAATTTTAACAGTTTTGACAATATATATCACATGTAACCATTTATCGATCTATCAATCGCCCTCCTGGAATACTTACTTCAAAGCGATAACTCTGTTATTAAAGTGTCCCCAAAGATAAAGACCGTATCTTGGCACCGAAGCAACATATCCGTTAAACAATGTCATTACATTGTGTACATGAATGTCATGTAATTTCAAAGTTACGACCTTTGGGTCGGAAGCAAATCGGAAGGCAGTGGCACTACCACTAGACTAGCAGTAAACCAGTGCAATGCTGACAGCTGCACACTAACGCATGTTACTACTACCTGGTGGTACAACTCTTCAGCGAGTCCGTCTGGGTGGGTACCACCGCAGTGTCAGATATTCTATCTCCAAGCAGTAGTGTGCAAGCATTACTGTGTTTAGGTTTGAAGAGTACTGTAGCAAGTGAAATTACTGGGCGAAAGAGACTTAACAACAATGTCTCGGGGTGATAAGCGCAGTGCAGTGCCACGTAAACACTTAAAAACTTTAAGCTTTGGGTGGCACTGCATCTGTAATAGGCAGGCGTGGTGCTTAACATCAGGTGGGCGCCTTGATTGTCTTGTCACTTGCTGACATAAAAAAAAATGATTTACGCGACTCACCCAAGCGTATTTTAGATGTGATTTTAGATTAGTTTGTAACTTGGGCCTTGTCGTGTCCACCAAGGTGGAAGCCACACTATAATCTTCTTATTCTTCTGTAGTATATATTATACTACAGAATAGTATAAGGTCATTCATTATATTATATAATATATCTACTACAGAATAAAAATATGATTTTGACCTATGCCGATAATTGTGCGCAACTTATACTTATTAGTTCTCAAAGCACATAAATTATACCACTATTATTTTTGGAGATATTTAAGTAAGTAATTCACTGAAGCTTCAAAACTTGCAGTTAAAATGTATCGTGTGAAGACGTCTCTGTTCCGGGCAGACTTGCCTTGTATTTTTAGCGGCTTTTGTTCCCTAATGCCACGGATTTTGTATTGTTTTGTTTCAAATACCATTGAATAAACAAAGCCTCACTTGGATTCTGTGTTGCTTATAAATGAAGCTGACAAAGCCTCTAGAAGGTCTATCTGTGCTTTTAATATAAATTTACTTTTCTAATCATTTTCAGGATTTATTTAGATTTATTATTAATACATGTTTGACGTTCTACTCGGTTCCAACTCCAGTTCTTGTCTAGATTCTGTTTATATCCAAAAACCTAATATATTAAACTGAAATGAACAAATATTCGAATGATTAAAATTACAAGGACACGGTTGTAAGTACATAAATAAATAAATAAATAAATAATGCTGGACAATCCACACAGCATCATCTAGCCCCAAGGTAAGCTGCTGTTAAACAGAGCTGTATTATGGGTACTAGATGACTGATATATATTTAATACAATACAATACATAGATAGATTGATAAAACAGAGACAGATCGACGGGATATTGAGAGATTTTATTAGGTAAAGGAAAATACAAACTGTGCCATTGTATCGTAGACTTTGACAGTCTTTTCTTCTATTGTCTGTCACTCAAACCATAGAGTGCTCTATCACCTCTATACAGAGTTTAGTTTACACGGAGGTTCCAACACTACCCCTTAAACTTAACCATATAAGTTAGTCATCCTATGTTGAGTACACACTTAAATATACCAAGCATGTACTAAAGCAAAATACTACTTTAAAAATATCATTCTCATACGATAATTACATTTCATATGAAAAACAAAAACAAACAATATTACGTTACCTACTTACTTGAAAAACAAAGAAACAAACCTAACGTGTTTTTCCCTAGATAATGGTTTAGTTAACACATCTGCTATCATTTTATCCGTAGGCACATAACCTATACACACAATCTTTTCATTGACCAACTGTCTTATAAAATGATGCCTAATATCAATGTGTTTAGTCCTTGCATGCCAAATTGAATTTACACACAATTTCTGTGCTGACTGACTGTCATTCCACAGAGTTACATTACAAGTTATGTTCATGCATTCTGATATAAATGTACGTAGAAACAACGCCTCTTTACACGAGTCAGAGATTGCCATGTATTCTGCCTCAGCACTGGAGAGAGCCACAGTCCTCTGCTTACGGCTTTCCCACGAGACCAATGAGTTACCAATATGAAACACATACCCGGTGTAGGAGCGCCGATCCACTTCATTCCCAGCCCAATCCGCGTCTGCGTAGGCAGTCACCTTCATGTCGCCTTTCTCAAACGTAAGACTGTACTCTACCGTACCCTTTAAATATCTCACAACTCTCTTAGCAGCCTTCCAATGTTCCTCGGAGAAACAGTCGTTGAACTGACTCAGATAGCTTACAGCAAAACTGATATCCGGCCTGGAACAAACTGATAAGTACATTAAACACCCGATTAAATTCCTATAATCAAGTTTACAGTTTTTATTTTCAGATTTCTTCAACTTTAATCCAGTCTCCATTGGAGTCACTGCTGGATTACATTCAGACATGTGAAATCTGTCCAATATCCTTCTGATATAGCCTGACTGGTCCAGTGTAATTTTATTTTTATCCCGGGTGATTCTCATTCCCAAGAAATGACTGGCCTGCCCCAAGTCTTTAATCTCGAACTCTTCATTGAGATTTTTCTTGATCTCTTCTTTCATTTTCTCTAAAGACCGAGACGAGAACAATAATATATCATCAACGTACAGAGCAATAATAATAAATTCATCCCTCTGACGATGAACAAATACACAGGGCTCTGAAGATAATTTAGTGAATTTCAATTTCTTGACCAAAACACCATTTATCTTTTCATACCACGACTTGGCCGCCTGTTTTAGACCATAAATTGCTTTATTCAGTCTGTATACTTTGTTCTCATTTCCCTTATTTTTAAAACCGTCTGGCTGTTCCATGAACACTGTCTCTTCCAGATCACCGTTCAAAAATGCAGTCTTCACATCTAAATGTTCGATTTCTAGATCATACTGAGCAGCCAAAGCTAGCAATATTCTAATCGTAGAATATCTCACTACAGGGGAAAACACTTCTGTGTAGTCTATTCCAAATTTTTGAGAATAGCCTTTTGCTACGAGACGGGCTTTATATTTTAATAACTCCCCGTTTAGCCCTCTCTTCGTTGTAAATATCCATTTACACTTTACAGGCTTCTTGCCTTTTGGTAAATCTACCAGGGTCCAGCATTGATTAGTTTTAAATGAATTTAACTCATCTTTCATTGCTGCCTTCCAGTGCTCGCTCTCACAGCTGCTCAGTGCTTCCTGCACCGTCTCTGGAACGCAAAACAAAGACATTTCAGAGCTTTTAGAATTGATCGGACATTCATAAACACCGACTGAAATGTCTTTGTTATCATCACGTGATGTATCCCCCTTAACAAATACATTCTCCAAGAAAGTTACATGTCTTGCTTTTATGCATTTTTTAGGACATGATGGATCAATCAGCCTGTAACCTTTACTGTCCTCGTAATAACCCACGAATATGCATTTCTTGCTTTTAGAATCTAGTTTTCTTCGATTCTCCTCCAAAGCATAAGCAACGCACCCAAAAATCCGAATATGTCTGACATCTACCTTTTTCGAAGTCCACTTCTCTTCTGGTACAACCCCCAGTACCGCCTTAGTAGGCGAGCGGTTCTTCAGGTAAACTGCTGCATTCACGGCCTCCGCCCAGTACTTTTTCTCCAAGCCTGCATCCTGGAGCATGCATCGAGCCTTCTCCATGATCGTCCGGTTGGCCCTCTCCGCTACTCCATTCTGAGAACTGCATCGCGGGACCGTAGTCTGGTGTCGGATCCCACTGGCTTCCAAGTACTTCTGAAATGCACGGTTGACATACTCAGTTCCATTGTCACTCCTCAAAGACTTTATTTTTCTATCGGTTTGTTTTTCTACTAAGGCCTTGAAACTCTTAAATTTATCGAAGACCTCATCCTTAGTTTTTAGAAAATAAACCCACGTTTTCCTAGAAAAATCATCTATGAAGGTAACAAAATACCTAGCACCACTGAGTGATGGTGTCTGTAATGGACCACATACATCTGTATGCACCAGGCCTAAAATCTCCTTAGACCTACTCGAAGATTTCTTGGGAAAGGGCAACTTACACTGTTTTCCCTCAATACAGGCAACACAATTTTTATAGTTTTTATTATCAAAATGCATACCTGAAACCATCCCATTCTTCATTAGGTTCATACTTCTGGAGTTGAGGTGACCCAACCTCTTGTGCCAAACCTCCTGTGTGACCTTGTCCGCAGCTTTCCTGCATACCTCCTGTGACTCCTCACAGGCCTCAGGCTCCACCCTAGAATTCATGGCAATCTCCGACTCCACAACAGTGTCTAGTTGATAGACCCCATTGATGTATGATGCTGTTGCTACTACGTTATTACCACTACCTAAGATTTTACAATATTTCCTATCAAATTTAACTGTATAACCTTTCCTAGTCAGCTCACCCACCGACAAAAGATTCGTACTTAAATTTGGTACATAGTAAACGTTGCTAATTGTCTTTTCACAGTCCCTTAACCTAACTATCACGCTTCCTCGAACAGCCGTTGCTAACTTTGCCCCGTTGGCAACATGCACCTCCAGCGGTTGAACCGAGATGCACTCACGCATAATGTCTTTCCTGTTGTACATATGATTCGTAGCTCCAGAGTCGAGATACCACCGATTGTCCTTCACGTTCACCGCAAGCGCCGTCAGCAACGCGTCCTTGGACTTGCTGCCTGAATCCGTCGCCTTGCTGGTATTAGTCGGGCAATCTCGTTTGTAGTGGCCAGGTTTCTTGCACTTAAAACATTTCACCGTCTTTTTAACAACTAAAGCCGATGCCTCCGGTGCCTCAAACTTGTCCTCTCGCCTCTGTGTCTCTTGGAGCAACTTTGACTTAACTATGTCCGTAGTCAACTTCATATTCGAGTTTTCCAGCGCCATGATAAGCGGATCATAGTCATTAGTGAGTCCACTAAGCATGATGATGGCCACAAACTCGTCGTCCAATGGTGAGTCAATTTCTCGCAGCTGTTGTGATAGTTCTGTGATTCTGGTAATATACTTTTCCATGCCTTCGGTCTCCCTTAACTTAAGCCCGAAAAGCGATCGTAGCAAGCCAAGCCGTCTACTCAATCCTCTATCCTCATAAGCACGTTGCAGGTTGTTCCACGCTTCGAACGCAGAAGAAGCATTTTGTACATGCGGAAGTACCTCCACACTTACCGACAAGCAGATCTTGGCAAAAGCCTTCTGCCGCTTCTTCTCGTCCTTACAATCGTCTGATGTGACACAATCGAACATGTCTTCATGCATCAGAGTCATTTTCATAAGAAACTTCCACGTACTATAATTTTGAATCCCTCGAAGTTTTTCGATGAAAATCGATCCTCCCGTCGTCCCAGCTGCAGCCATTGCGTATACAAATACTGCTGGGGCCAAAACCTGATAAAACAGAGACAGATCGACGGGATATTGAGAGATTTTATTAGGTAAAGGAAAATACAAACTGTGCCATTGTATCGTAGACTTTGACAGTATTTTCTTCTATTGTCTGTCACTCAAACCATAGAGTGCTCTATCACCTCTATACAGAGTTTAGTTTACACGGAGGTTCCAACATAGATATTTTTTTTATTATACATAGAAAACACCCAGAACACCCGGAACAAATATTTGCAGATCCTACAAACATTTGTCCCAAGGCGGGAATCGAACCCGCAACCTCTGCGTCGCAGGCGGACCTTCGCCCACCGCGCCACATTGGTCGCCACATAATTATTGTCTAGCGCAAATTTAGAGCTCCACAAGGTTTATCAAAATAATTATTCATCCTTGTGTTTTTAACTGATTAACTGCTTTTGAATTATTCATACACTCAATAGCAAAAAAATAGGTACAGAGCTGGTCGGAGCAGTCAGATAACGTCCTCCCCCGGCTTTCCTGGGGTATTAGGAGCTAAGCTATGACGTATATTTTTTTGTACGAATTGATCAAGTCAAGGGGCCCCTAAGCTACTAGAGTTTTGACACTTTCGCAATACTGTAAGTGTAAAAATTAGACAATGCAACTGTAATTTAGATGTTTAGTATTATAGTTGGTAGTTGGGTGCCAGGCGTTTTTATTAGTTTTCAACTCGGCTCGAAGAACCAATACTGGTAAAAAAACGTTTAATTATGACGACTTAAATCATCGTTTGATGCATTTTTTGACTTAGACCTTTCAAATAGGTAATGACGATATACTTATACAGTTATACTTAAATAGTTGGTTTACACTCAACTCTTTCGACTGAACGGAATCAGCATGTCAATTCAAATTTTATTCAAAAAGTAATCTAACATTTTAGACTGATACAACGCAAAAGAAGCAGGGCCGCAGCTAGCTTTTATAAATAATTAAATAATAGTTCTTTTATTAGTGCACTTGAGTGTAAGTAGGTAACATCAAATAAATATTGATATCTTATATTATTGAACTTTGTAAGTGCGGTCTCGTGAGGTCAATGATATCAATAACAATCTTGACTTAGTTTGAATGTTTTGAGCAAAAACAAACTCGCAACACGTTATTCTCAACAACTCAATACGGGAAGCCTAAGCTATAAAAAAATATTTAAAATAAGTTGTTGAAAAATAATAATCAGAAAAATTTCGTTGTTAAAAACGCGTTTTTTATTCCAAAAACAGTGAAAACGCAAAATGATAAAAATTATATTGGTTATGTCATTTCTGGTGGTGATTGGTGTAGCAAGTGACGAAGACTACATAGATCCAGTGATTGATATGTTGCTAAATGGTGTAAGCGGAGAAGTGACTGATTCAGCCGAAGATAGTATCAAGAATGGTAAAGTAAGTTCGTATGAGTCAGTAACCAACTCTGGTGACAGAATATTTAAGTCCAAAGGCCTCTGTCAACTGCTTAACGTGCCCTCTGAAACCATCCAATTGAGTCTCATTCATCCAGTAATATACTTACTACAGCGCACTTAAAAGCTTTACCACTTTTTTATGATTGACCAACGTAAATTGACTTAACAGATCAAGAGTCAGCGGTAATTGGTGGGATCTGGAAATGTGGGAACTGCACTGACCTTGGGGAGACGAGCTTGGTGCATTCCGAAACGAACCAGTTTGACTCTGATATGGGCATACAGGACGTCGACGCTCAGGTTAGTAATATTTGTACTATATTTTACGTGTTTCACCTATGACAATAAAGATATTTCTATTTCTTCACTTCTTCATGACAGCCTTCTAATGTTCCCACTGTTGAGATACTGGTTTACTCTCAAACGAGAGTGATTGAGTCTTAATCCACCACGCGGACCCAATGCGGATTGATGGATGGCACATGTCTTTCGAATTATTTGGTTCTTGGACATTCCGGTTTTCTTACGATGTTTTCCTTCACCGTATGAGAGCACTGGCATAAATTTTTCATAGCAAAAAATCCATTGATGCACGACCGGATTTGAACTCAAGACCTCAGGATCGGAAAGCGGGGTCACTCCCACTAGACCACCGGTGACTCTTGGAGAAATGAGTGGCAGCTACGAATAAATAAATGATAAATTATATGATATTTCAGATAAGCCTGGTTGTGGATGGCATGCGGTGTGTGACGGTGACAGCTGACAGGCCTGGCGCAGTGCGGAAGGTGGTGGGGACATGTGCCGGCTCGGTCACACTCAGCGTATCACTAACACACAACTTCACTATTTTAGTGTATTCATAATTTACAGGCATGTAACAGTGACTCTACACGATCATAAAAATAAATAAACAGTTTTTCGAAAAAGAGTAGTAAAGTTATTTGTGATATTGAGCTCGTCCGGGGAAGAACTAATATATAAATAAATAAATAATGCTGGACAATCCGCACAGCATCATCTAGCCTCAAGGTAAGCTGCTGTTAAACAGAGCTGTATTATGGGTACTAGATGACTGATATATACTAAATACAATACAATATATATAGATAGATATTTTTTTATTATATATAGAAAATACCCAAAACACCTGGAACAAATATTTGTAGATCGTACAAACATTTGACCCGAGGAGGGAATCAAACCAGCAACCTCCGCGTTGCAGGCGGACCTTCGCCCGCTGCGCCACATCGGTTGTCTAACTACCACAATACATATTTCTGCCGCCAAGCAGCGAAGGGTTCCCGCTGAAGTTCATGAGACACCGTTTAGGTACACAAACCATGCATGTGGTGATTGCGAGATTGCGACGCGTTTGTTTCATACATTTTATTGAGAGTGGCCGGGATGTGATGTCGCCTGTGGCTATCTTCCGTGACCAACTCGTACCTTTAGTAATTTTTGTTTATTTATTCATTTACATTGTCAACAATTTATTTACATTGTCTTGTTTGATTACAATAATAGTCAGAAAACATCTTTGATTACAAACATACCATTGTCCAAAAACAAAACAGTTTTGAGATCACTTTGTTTGATCCTAACCGTTCAGTGTCTCAGGAGAAACCGAAGCAATAAGTTCTGCAATTCAGTCAGTCAGTTTTTCTGGATATAAATAAGGTTTGTTACCACATTATTGTTTTTTTTTTTTTATACAACTGAAGTGGCAACCAAGCGTACGGCCCACAAGATGGTAAGCGGTTACCGCAGCCTATGGACGCTTGCAATACCAAAGGTATCACTCGCGGGTTACCACCTTGAGGCTAAGATCGAAAGCCTCATGTGCCAGTAATTTCACCGGAAACCATACCCTTCACACCGGAACACAGCAATGCGAGCATTACTGCTTTGCGGCAGAAATACGTATGGTGGTAGTCCTTCCCCGGACGAGCTCTATCACAGAGAACTCTACTACTCCTAAGTATGTTTGTTATGTAGTTATTACATTTTGTGGCATGGAAAAGGCAAAGTTCTTTGGTTTTAACAATTATCTTAATGTGGAGAAAAACATCGTAAGGAAACCGGCATGTCCAAGAACTAAAAATTCGAAAGACATGGTGCCATCCACAAATCCGCATTGGGTCTGCGTGGTGGATTAAGATCCAATCAATCTAGCCCGAGAGTAGGTAGTCCCAACAGTGGGAACTTTTTTTTTATAACCTACCCCAAGCTAAGCAAAGCTTGTGTTATGGGTGCTAGATGATTTGATACTATACAATACATAGTCTAAATATATATATATATTCATTATACATAGAAAATACCCAGAACACATTAGAAGAGTAGTAAAGTTCGTCCGGGGAAGGACTACCACCATACTTATTTCTGCCGCCAATCAGTAATGTTCGAAGGGTATCGCTTCCGGTGAAGTTACAGGCACATAAGACTTTCCATCTAACGTGTCAGGGTGGTAACACGCAAGTGATATTACATTATATACCCACTGATTGGCGGCAGAAATAGGTATGATGATAGTCCTTCCTCGGACGCGCTCTATCACAAAGAACTCTACTACTCTTCATTAATATCTATCTAATATAAGTGAATCCGTGAATCCTCAATGATCATGGTGCATGTAACTGCCGAAATATCGGTAAACAAAATATTAAACCCTCGTATTACACAGCTGTCTAAGTGCCACTTACAGCTACAAGGTTATTTTAACTGATTACTCTAAATAATATTTTATAGATCGTTGCAAACAAATATTAAAATGAACAAATCTGTTGCTGATTTTTATGAAGGAAAATCTGTGTTTATCACCGGAGCTACTGGTTTTCTGGGAAAAGTAAGTTATACTCCTTTATTCAGAGTAGAGTACTTTATGAAACTACTAGTTGTATCCCGTGAGTTCACCCGTATTTATTTCAACAGTATTTATTTCGGTCTAAAAAGTAGCATATGTGTTATTTCAAAACATATACCATCTACACTCTAAATTTCATCACAATCGGTTTAGTCGTCACGGAGATACATGGTAACAAACATTCACACGGACTTTTGCACATATAACATTAGTAGGACTAGCGGATCCGCCCCGGCTTCACACGAGTACTAAAAACATTCCTCTCGAATTACTGTAACTATGTATTATGCTGAAAACAGCATCTATTGCATAGGCTAAAAGATCTAAGCGTACATAATATACATACAAAAAACAGTTATTGCCACAACATGGAAAAAGTTACCTATTTACGTTCATCATGACAGCCTTCTAATGTTCCCACTGTTGGGACACTGGCCTACTCTCAGGCGAGAGTGATTAGGTCTTAATCCACCACGCGGACCCAATGCGGATTGGTGGATGGCACATGTCTTTCGAATTTTTAGTTCTTGGACATGCCGGTTTCCTCACGATGTTTTCCTTCACCGTATGAGAACACTGGCATTGCGCACATAATTTTTTCGAACAGAAAAATCCATAGGTGCACGACCGGGTTTGAACCCACGACCTTAGGATTGGAAGGCGGGGTCACTACCACTAGACCACCGGTGCTCTATGGTACGGTGCGGTGCCCAGTTGAGAAGCAAGAGGTTGCGGGTTCGATTCCGAGCCTTCTGAGTTCTAAGACAGAAACAGCATAACAAGTTTTTCATAATTTATTTTTTTAACACAGGTTGTTCTAGAGAAACTTCTATACAGTTGCCCTGATATAGACAAAATATACGTTTTGATCCGCGATCATAATGGATTTACGGCGCACCAGAGAATTCAACATCTGATTGATAATCCGGTAAGGTGGCTTATTTTTTTTTTTTATTTTTTTTTTATTTTATTTATCTTAATCTAGGATTCACAGTTTTCTTAATTGTATAATATAGGTAAGAAGTTAAATAAGCCGTACATAAACCAATTTGAATCCATATTTTGTAGATAGCTCGTTCAAAATACAATGCAAAGGTAGGTAAGACGGGCGGTAAAAAATTGCCGCTAACAGCTAACAGCTGTGCATGTAGTTAGGCATACATATGTAGCTAATATCATTTAAAATAAAAAAACACAGAAAGAAAAACAAATCTTAAATCAAAGCTTAAAGTTAGAATATGACATAAAGTATTGCATAATACAATACATTTAATTAAGAAATTTTTGTATTATATATTTTATATCTTATATATTTTATTTTATATCGCACAATAGGGAGAGTGTGGGTGGCTTAATAATTAATACTTAATAAAATAATTATTATTATGATAATAAATAATAATAATAATTACAAAACGTTTATTTTGTTATAATGAGATCAGTATAATATTTTACATAGCCCATTCTTCGATTAATCATTGTTTGACTATCGTATCACCTTAGAATTGAAAGGCGAAAAGAAGGATGCCAAAGGAGGCCACTTAGGCCATCAACTAACTTACCAGCTTAAGGTTGCGTTTCCACCAGACATGTGCGAGGATGTGTAGCGAGGGATGTGGTTGTTAGGAACCAATAGAATCACTTCATTTACCTAGTCTCGCTCTGCGCAGCTTTAATGAAGTGATTCTATTGGTTCCTAGCAAACACATCCCTCGCGACACATCCTCGCACATGTCTGGTGGAAACGCAGCCTTAAGCTGGTAAGTTAGTTAGTGGCCTATGTGGCCTCTTCTGACATTCTTCTTTTCGCCTTTGAATTCTAAGGTGATACGATAGTCAAACAATAATTAATCGAAGAATGGGCTATGTAAAATATTATACTGATCTCATTATAACAAAATAAACGTTTTTTAATTATTATTATTATTTATTATCATAATAATTATTATTATTTAAAAAAAAAGAGATAGATAGATTGATAGATAGTAAAATATACTTTATTGATCACCATTATAAAAAAGATTTGACAGAAACAGTATAAGTAAGTAGCGGTTTTTGGTTTTAATAACAACAGTGTCACTGAAACGGCGCGGTTTCACTCGCGTTATTTATTTCGCGTTTACCATAATTTCTCACCGTTTAAACCATGATCAAAATTAGCCAAATCGGTCCAGCCGTTGTCGAGTTTTAGCGAGCTTAACGCACGGCAATTCATTTTTATTTTACATTGCATTATATTATTCTACTGGACAGCATTAGTACCCAAATGAAGAAAACCTTTGATATGGGATTACCGCCGAGCAAACCTGCATATTTTATAATTACTAAAGACTGTAAACTAAAATTTGAAAGATTTTATTACAGTTGTTTGCAAGGCTCAAAGAACAGAGGCCTAATGCTTTGAAAAAGCTGATTCCGGTTTGCGGTGACATGTGTCTTCCCAACCTTGGAATTAGCTTACAGGATGAACTGATTTTGATCGAAAAGGTAAGGTTTTTATAACTAAGTTTAATTTTATATATATGTTATATATATGTGTATATATATGTTATATATAAGTTCGCTTTGTGTTCTTTGTGAATGTTGTTAAATAAACATCTTTTTCTTTCTATATCAAAAGTCGCTAAACAGACAGGGATGACGAGTTATTGTATTTTCGTTATTGAAAAGTATATATTTAGTGCTGAAACAGTTTTACTTAGTTATGTTTGTTAAGTTAACTCATAATTAAGTAAAACGGTTTGACTCGAATAAATGTTTTGGGTAGAACGGGTAAAAATAATATTGGGTAGAAAAATTTTGGGTTGAACGGGTAAGCACTCAATTAAACCTATCGAATAAATTAAATTAAAAAAGTTTTATTGTACAGATCTTATAAGTACTTAGTTTACGGCCCATAGAAATATGGTATATATTTCTATGAGCCTAACATACATAATATAGAACTGATAAAAACATACTATTTAGCAAGCATAAAAAAAAAATCAAGAATAAGAATAAGAATAAGAAAATATTTATTGTTTAGCTGATGAAGGCACAAAAAGATCTTAATACTAGGTATGGCACTGGTAGGTAAGCTCAGCTTATCCATTTAGGACGTACAATATTAACTAGGTTATGTAATACAATGTTAAAGGTAGGTACTTAATAATATCTACTTAATTCAGTAGATATATTAATACCTATTTTTTTATTTTGAGTAATATTTCATTCAAGTCCTTAATAATAAGCCACTTTCTTAATGTATTTTTAAATATGTTTCCATTCATTTTTTTCAACTCACACGTGTAAACATGTGTACCCACTAACTTTGCAAGTTCCTACCATTGCAACAATTGCCTTTCTAATTTTGAACATAATATCTTTGGAATTAGGTTGAAATTAGAAGCGTAGCTACATATTTTGTGACAGCTTTGCGCACTGTTTACCAGCACAATAGCCCCCCAGTACCAGCTCATTGTGGAAATGCTACAAATTCAAAGTTTATTTTACATCTTCATCTAAGTGTGCTACATTTCCCTTTATTACTTCTTACAAAGTAGAAATCATAATTATAGTAAATTCAAAGGTTTGTGAGACGGTTTTCATTTCGTCTGAACTGTTTGAAATAGTTCTGCACCTAGACGATGTTCGTAGGCGACACGGATGACTAAGACTATTACCTAGTTCTGCCGCCAAGCAGTAATGCTCGCATTACTGTGTTCCGGTTCGAAAGGTATGGTTTTCAGGTTGTAACACTCAAGTGATATCTATGATTTGCATGCGTACATAGGCTACGGTAACCGCAGACCATCAAGTGGGCCGTACGCTTGGTAATGGTTTACAAAAATAAAAACTATGGCTATGACTAAATGTAATCTAAGTAAGCAAAGCCATAACCGGAAACTAGTGTATTTACTTGGATCTGATTACGAAGAACTAAACTTGGAGTAAGTTTTGCATCTAGTCAGCTCGCCTCAAGGGAAAGGAAAACTACAAAAGTTATGGATGATTTATACTGCGAAAGTGTAACAATTTATAACAATTGCCGCGTTCGGAAGAAAAACTTTTCTGGCCGATTGGACACGATTAAAATCATGGGCAGAAAAGTTTACCAGTAATAACTTATAAGCTATTCCAGAACTAACAAAATTTCATTATATTTATGATAAATGTCAATGGAGACAGTGGCACGGTTAAAAGTTACGTGTCACTGTCCCGAATGAAGATAAAGCGTAATGGGGACAACGGTAAGTTATTTTTTGACTTCCCACTGTCACCATTAATGGGGTCAAAATCATGGGGACATCGAGAATACACGAATTTATCAGCCGTTATTTTGTGATTGAACCACAAACATGCAAACATATCCAAATCTTGAGGATTTTAAATATTTTAGGAAGACTTGTAAAACATGGTTGTCTAATAGAAATCGCTGATAGTATAAGGCTAACCTTTGTATTATCTTTAAGTGCCCGGAAGTGAAAACAAAAATAAAATGATTCATTCGTTAATTTTTCTCTACACTTCCGCAGAGCAAACCGGAGGAAAACGATGCTCGTGAAAGCTTGGCAGGACGAGCAAACATACTTACCATAAAATTAATTTATAGAAAAAAAAAATACATCAAACTAAAAAAAAATGTTTTGATAGATTGTGGCGATATGACACGATTTTTTTATGATATATTCAAAAAGCACTAAACCAACTTCAATAAAAGAGACCTCTTATGAATTATTATCAATCAAACAAAATAAGAATCATCAAAAAGAAAAAAAAAATACACTAGTCGAATTGATAACTTTCTTCTTTGAAATCGATTTTTTTTATCTAGCCTATTTTTTTTATACAACTGAAGTGGCAAAAAGCGTACGGCCCACAAGATGGTAAGCGGTTACCGCAGCCTATGGACGCTTGCAATACCAGAGGTATCACTCGCAGGTTGCCACCTTGAGGCTAAGATCGAAAGCCTCATGTGCCAGTAATTTCACCGGAAACCATACCCTTCACACCGGAACACAGCAATGCGAACATTACTGCTTGGCGGCAGAAATAGGTATGGCAGTAGTCCTTCCCCGGACGATCTCTATCCCAGAGAACTCTATTAATCTTAATATTTATTTATTTATCTTAATATTTATTTATTTATTTTATTTTTGAAAAACCAACAGCTTTATTACAGTAAACTAGACATCCTTTAGCAACAGAGAGCCAATTAGAGGTTCTCGCGAATAATTGTTTATTATGAATACGGTATTCATACATAATAGCTGCAAAACGGTTAAAAAATAAGTACAAGAGTTGTTACACATTATTTACTGTCCCACTGCTGAGCAAAGGCCTCCCCAGCATCCCTGAAATCGGTTGAAATTTTCATTTACTTTCAGGTGTCTGTAGTCATGCATGTAGCAGCTACAGTGAAGCTCAACGAACCGATGAATGTTGCGCTGAAAGTAAACGTGGAAGGAACGCTGAAGGTTCTGGATCTCTGTCATCGAATGAAAAAACTAGAGGTAATGTCACTCTGTCAAAGTCAAAGTCAAAGTCAAAGTCAAAGTCAAAAATGATTTATTTCAATAAAATCACAAGGATCTTTCTGAAATGTGAAGCTAAGTGAATTTACGCCAGTTCTTAGCAGACAATTCAAAAAATTCATAAATTTGGCTACGGTCACCCAAATGGGACGTTTGTTTGAAGATGTGTTCTGTTTTGTCAGCTTCATTACAATGATTTACCGATGTAGGTGACTTTCCTACACGTTCATTTTTATCTTACAATTTATTTATTTATATATTTTACTTCAGTTGATTTTATTTACACTACACTTTCTCTAAACATATTAAATTATATTTATTTAAGTATTTTATTACCAGACGTACCTACCAGTTGATGTCGATAGCGATCCGTATCTCACGGGATATCTATCGACTCTTACCCCATCACTAGTAACGCGTTAGGCACATAACGCTTATGTATTACCGCCCGGCCGGCTACCGCACTGCGCGGGCGCATCAGTCTCAGCCTAGATACGACGCGGAGCGCACGCCACTCGCTCTCTCAAATATACCGCCGCGTTAACATTCGCTTATATACTTTGCTTATTTTTGTCGTAATTCATTTCCCATCAATTCTATGTGCTATATCTCGCTTCTAAACTTTCTACTACTGTCTGTGCTTGTGTTCCCTATTCTTTTGTGCCTTCTGAACTTATTTAATTGTGTGTACCCTCTTGGACAATATATTATCGCCGTACACTGTGAGTTTGACTATTTATTTACTACTCCCACGGCACCTGCCAAGATATCCAGTACCCACTAACTACACCGATCAGGAGGGCGATTCTCGTGTAAATGTGTGATAAATGGCTACATGTGATATATATCGTCAAAACTGTCAAAATTTCTATATCGCCCACGGGTTGCCAATCGATAAAAGGTTGATAAAACTATTTTGACATCACATACTTCTATATAAAACTTTCATTATAAGGTCCATAAAGGTCGACAAGCAGGCTTAATTGCTGTGTTTGAGGTTTGATGGCGTTGTATTGTGTGAAATGTTGGCCTATAAATATATATATAAGGTCATTCATTATCAACCTGACAAACTTAAGGGGTAGGTTCCACACATAAAAAAAAAAAAATATATATATATATATATATATATATATATTTTAAACAACTGAAGTGGCAACCAAGCGTACGGCCCACAAGATGGTAAGCGGTTACCGCAGCCTATGGACGCTTGCAATACCAGAGGTATCACTCGCGGGTTGCCACCTTGAGGCTAAGATCGAAAGCCTCATGTGCCAGTAATTTCACCGGAAACCATACCCTTCATACCGGAACACATCAATGCGAGCATTACTGCTTTGCGGCAGAAATAGGTATGGTGGTAGTCCTTCCCCGGACGAGCTCTATCACAGAGAACTCTACTACTCTTAAAATAAATATATATTTTTTAATGTGGCCATTTTTGCCCTGGTATTCAATTTCAGGTGTTCATTCATACATCCACTGCTTACGCAAACACTAAACAGGCAGTAGTCAAAGAGATATTATACCCTCCACCAGCAGAGTTGGATGATGTGTACGCTTATATCAAACAGGACGATGAAGAACAAACCAGTGGTATTCTTAGTACGTATATTATCTTATTATCACAACACACTCAATTATGTATACCTAAGTATACCTAAATAGTGTTATAACGATACCAAGCGTACCTATAGTGTTCCTATAGCCAATAAATATATGACTATGACTATGACTCGCTCTATTTCAAATTAAAAAAAAAAAAGATTGATAGATGGATGAATGTTACTCAATCACGCCAGAACTGAACGGATCTGGATGAAATTTGGCACAGAGATAGATTATAGTGTGGAATGACTCATAACTACTTTTTATTCCGGAAAAATTACAGTTTCCGTGTTCCGCTCGAACGAAGCCGCGAAAAACGGCTAGTCATTAATATGGTCCATGATTTTCTAAGATGAGATCAAACCCACGACCTCTCGCTTCTCAACCGGTCAATAACCCACCGCGCCACCGAGGTCGTCATAATAGAGTAAGCCAATTCTCCAGCATTGGAACCATTTTTTATACTACTTAAGTGGTAACCAAGCGTACGGCTCACTTGATGGTCAGCGGTTACCGTAGCCTATGTACGCATGCAACATCATAGATGGTAAGTCTCATGTGCCTGTAATTTCACCAGAAACTATACCCTGCGAACCGGAACACAGCAATGCGAGCATTACTGCTTGGCGGCAGAAATAGGTATGGTGGTAGTCCTTCCCCGAACAAGCTCTGTCACAAAGAACTCTACTACTCTTAAAGGCTGATGAACATGAGGCTGAATTACATGAAGGCTGATGACTAAATATTATTACAGATGGGCAGCCAAACACTTACACATTCACAAAAGCTCTTGCTGAGAACCTTGTTCAAAAACGCCATGGCAGTATACCTACCATCATTATCAGACCATCTATTGGTAAGTTTGAACCCAGGCACTAACTGACCTACTGGTTACTGGGCTAGATCGAAAAGGTTTATCATGACAGCCTTCTAATGTTCCCTGGCCTGGGTCACTGGCCTACTCTCAGGCGAGAGTGATTGGGTCTTAATCCACCACGCGGACCCAACGCGGATTGTTGGATGGCACATGTCTTTCGAATTTTTAATTCTTGGACATGCCGGTTTCCTCATGATGTTTTCCTTCACCGTATGAGAACACTGGCATTGCGCACATAAATTTTTCGAACAGAAAAATCCATTGGTGCACGACCGGGTTTGAACCCACGATCTTAGATTCGAAAGGCGGGGTCACTACCACTAGACCATCGGCCACTAGGCTCTTGGTTCAAAAAGGTTGCCAACTTGAAACCTCTGGAAAATACTACTTACGTTGTTAACATGGTAAAATCCTACTAATATCATAAATGCGAAAGTCCGTGTGTGCGTGTATCGTATCGTTACGTCGTCACGTATCTCCGTGACGACTTAACCGATTGTGATGAAATTTGGAATGTAGATGGCTTAAGTCCTGAAATAACACATACACTACTTTTTGACGACCAATGTGGCGCGGTGGGCGAAGGTCCACCTGCGACGCGGCGGTTGCGGTGGGTTCGATTCCCGCCTTGGGACAAATGTTTGTAGGATCTGCAAATATTTGTTCCGGGTGTTCTGGGTGTTTTTATGTATAATAAACAATATCTATCTATGTATTGTGTTGTATTAAATATATATCAGTCATCTAGCATGTAGCCATAATACAGCTCCTGTTTAACAGCAGCTTACCTTGGGGCTAGATGATACTGTGTGGATTGTCCAGCATTATTTTTTTATTTTTTTATTTATATTATCCCGGAAAAATTGTCTGTTCCTGTGGGATAACATAAAAACTGCAAAAACGCGGGTGAAGCCGCGCAGGTCAGCTCGTCATCTATAAGTAAGTAACCTGTTACCAAAACACTAATGCTTGCACACTACAGCCACAGAACAAATAATAGTACTTTACTGCTTGGCGGTAGAACATCTAGCACAGCGGTGGTGCCCACCAAAACAAACGCTTGCTGAAGAGTCATACCACCAGGTAAGGCGACTGACATTTTGCTGTCTCTGTGTCAGTAGTATTTTGGTGGGATTGTTCCATACGGCATATTTTTGCCTTGTTTCATCCTACTACTGCGCAAAGGTCTCCAAAATCGTTATCTCACCTTTGCAATGTCCCACCATCCTCTTTCAAAGGAATCAAAATCATCCCGCCAATGTCCAACAGCATAAGGTTTTTTAGTGACGGCTATTTTCGAGGATCCTGAACCAGGATGGATATGCAACTGGTACGGAGCGACTGGCATCCTCACCTCAAGTGCTAAAGGCATCCTGAGGATCATCTACGCAGACCCGCAGGCTATTCTAGACCTTGTCCCGGTGGACTATGTTTCTAACTTGATAATAGTTGCAGCAGCTAAATCTGACAGGTAAGTGCAAATCTCTATTCATAACCTTCATTCACATACTGTCGGAGTTTCTTAGGCCATCTAGCTAATAAAATGAAATGAAATTTATTTGCCAAAAATATGGTAGTCAAGGTTGTTGGAATCAAGATATTGGTATCACATATTTTGCCAATTTATACGGCAAATATATACAACAAATTACAGTCATCAATACATTAGTCATCCCATTTTAATTCTTAATTTTTTAAACATCAAACTTTGATAATTTCAGATCAAAAAGTCTAGCAGTTTATAACTGCTGTAGTAGCGATTGCAAACCCATAAAGCTAGGAGATGTATTTAAACAGTTTGCTGAAATCACCATTAAAAATAAGACGCGTAAGTAACATAGCTTTTTCAGACTTTCAAAGACGCCACGCGGTCGCTACGTATTAGGTCATTTATAGCCTGGGTAGTCTGGTTATCTGATGAAGGAATCAGTAGCTGTTCAGCAGAAAGGCGTCTTATTGAATTTAAATTTGGATTACCTGTCAAGTTTTAGCAAATTCATATTACGGTTACAATAAGCCGATGATGGAGTCAAGAGTGGAGTCACGGAGCTCTTCAGCAAATAGCAGAAGATAATCCATGTTTGTGCTTTTTTCAAACCACTTGATTACAAAACCTTATTCAGCTAATTCCAAATAACCTGGTTTTGGAAAATGCTTTCAGATGTACTGCCGCGCCCAGACCTGTTTATAATGACGAAAAGCACATTGCTCGTATTGCTAGTGTCATTTCTATTGGAAATCCTGCCAGCATATTGCATGGACTTTTGGTTGTTTTTACGAGGGAAAAGAACATGGTAAGTTTATTATTGCTTGCTGCACTGAAGCGCTCTTTGCATAGCTGTCCGCCTTCCGGGAGGTCACCATTTAGACTTAAAATAATCTATCTTTGTACTTTCATCCAGACCGTTAAGCAGTCGGTCCCGGCTTTTTCAAAGTTGTTAGGCCATGACAGAGGCCTTCGGGCGGCCTAGACACTCTGTCACCAGAGTTGGCCACTGACTCATACAAACTTACTTACTTTTATTCAGACCCGTTCAGCCGTTCTGACGTGGTGGAGGAACAAACATCTAACCATACAAATTTTCGCATCTAATAAAGTAGAATGAAATGAACTATTAACTAGCAACCTGCCTCGGCTTTGCACGGTGCTTAAACAGTACGTGTAAGCCTACCTCTTGAATCACTCTATCTATTAATAAAAACCGCACTGAAATCCGTTGCGTAGTTAAAAAGATTTAAGCGTACATACAGAGGGACAGACGACATGAAGAAGATAATTTTATTATTGTCCCTAGCTACGTGAAACTTCAGAACCTGTTGTCGAAGAGCCGAGATTCTCTCTCTTTCTTCACCACCCACTCCTGGATCATGAAGACAGAGAACACCAGAGCTCTCGCAGCTTCACTATCAGCAGCTGACTGCCGCCAGTTTCCATGCCACCCCCAGGATATTAACTGGAGGGAGTATATCTCCCTTTACTATAGAGGGATCCGTCAGTTTTTAGAAAAAAAGAGGATATAGGCCCACGCCGTTTTTTTGTGCGATGCTGTTGACGACGGCATCGCTACTATCGCGAGTTAAGAGCAGAAGTGAATGAATGAATGAATTAATGAATAAAAATACTTTATTGTACACCTTATAAACTAAATTACACAATTTAGAAAGAGTAATGCACAATAGGTATCGCTGAAGAAGCGATCTCTTCCAGACAACCTTGGTATGGAGAGGAGCCTAAATTGAATGGAAGATTGGTCGGGGTGTACTACAATAATAGTATGACTTGACATAAGACTAAAAATTAAAAATAATAATATAAATAATAATTGTATATATACACTTACATAAATTTGCATAATAGGTAATCAAATAATAATAAATAATAAAAGTGATGCAAACTGTATACATACATGCTAGATAAGATAAGCTAAATTAATTGTTTGTAGTTTTTTTTTTTTATACAACTGAAGTGGCAACCAAGCGTACGGCCCACAAGATGGTAAGCGGTTGCAGCAGCCTATGGACGCTTGCAATACCAGAGGTATCACCCGCGGGTTGCCACCTTGAGGCTAAGATCGAAAGCCTCATGTGCCAGTAATTTCACCGGAAACCATAACCTCTATCTAGGTAACTTAGTACATCAACTATGTCTTGTTCTAATATATTTTATTATTTCTATTCTAATTATTACTATGTGCCTGTCTGTTACTATGCCAAATTGTCTGTATAAGCGTGAAAAAGTAACAAACAAACACGCACAAGCTTTCTTTTTTAATTTTAATTAACCGAACCGAATATTTTATATTCGTATTGGTTAATTTATAATATTAGTGTAATTTCTGCGAACCTTTTTTTTTTTTTTTATAACGATAGGAAAATGCTTTACGCATTCCCCTCGGCTCGGGGGAACCGGGGGGATATGTCGGACTCACCAGAATGACGGCATACCGACTAAAAAACTATCGGGGTTCTAACATGAAATTACAGGCACACCGGTGAAATTACAGGCACATGAGACTTACCATCTAACGTCTCAGGGTGGTAATACGCAAGTGATATCTATGATGTTGCATGCGTACATAGGCTACGGTAACCGCTGACCATCAAGTGGGCCGTACGCTTGGTTACCACTTTAGTAGTATAAAAAAAAAATAAAAAAAAAAACATAACGCTCTGTACCTAGGCTGTGGGAGCGCGCTAACAATCTTCCATAGCCTAGACACCGTTTGCCCTTTACGAGCACCACCAATAAATTGAAGCATGCTTCTCACCTACATCTCACTTATGAGAGGCACGCGGAACCTCCACGCGCACCGCCTCGAGGCTTGTTAGTAGGCGACGAACACCCCCCGGTGCCGCCGCCTAAGCCTCCATTATGGGGGTCGATGTCTCCATCGACGTCCTACTCTTCTACTGCGGATAGGGTTATCTGTTAGGATTTCCCTCTCCCTTTCTGCAGCTTCGAGTTGATCAAAAGCAAAGTCATGAAAAATAGTATACCTACCATATATAATTATATACCTACCAATAGGCATGAGCCTCACCTAGTTCGATTGGCACCACACTGAAGCTTTAAGATGAAGAGGGATCATCAAAAAAAAGCTAGGAACCCAGCCGAGTTTGTTGCCAGATTCTTCTAGGCTGGGGCGCGTGGAACTGGCGTAAATTCACCTAGCTTTATGACGTTTCAAAATGATCCTTGTGATATAATTGAATAAATATTATTTTTACTTTACTTACTCTACTTTACCTGCTAGTTTAAATGACAAATTAAATTAAACTATGCCTGATCTTGTTTTATCTTATTGTAGATATACCTAGACCTATCTATTATGAAACGAAGTGAGAGTAGTTACCTACGATACTCCTTCTTCTTCTTTCGTTTTATGGCCTCTGTGGCTAGTTTGCCACAATTTTGCCAGTGTCAAGTGTATTAAATTGATTGTCGCTTAGCAACGTAAACAAACGAAATTTGGAAAGAAACGATGACTTTTCTTTCAAAATTCTCATGGAAAGTCTTTGACTAAATTACCAACCAACATTACCCCTCCATTTCAATTACTAACACTTGTGCTAAGTAAACAAGTTAAATTGGATAAACTGCCACCAAATTTACGCAATAAAACTTAAAATAACACGAGAAAAATAATTAAAACGGGAAGACCCATGTCGTTTTGACAAGATAGCCAAAGACAAGCCCCTACGATACTCCGTTGCGTTACCAACTAAAATCGACATTGACTTATGTCAGTAGCATATGTGTATAAACCTCTGTGGTTTTTTATGTGCTATTTGTTACCTTAAGAGAGTAGTAGAGTTCTCTGTGATAGAGCTCGTCTGGGGAAGGACTCCACCATACCTATTTCTGCCGCCAAGCAGTAATGCTCGCATTGCTGTGTTCCGGTGTGAAGAGTATGGTTTCCGGTGAAATTACTGGCACATGAGGCTTTCGATCTTAGCCTCAAGGTGGCAACCCGCGAGTGATACCTCTGGTATTGCAAGCGTCCATAGGCTGCGGTAACCGCTTACCATCTTGTGGGCCGTACGCTTGGTTGCCACTTCAGTTGTATAAAAAAAAAAAAAAACCTTTCTGTACTTATTATTCTTTATTTGGTAAATAAATAAAAAAAAAAAAAAAAAGATAATAAGAAGATAGAAATACGTTTAATTACTGTTTGTAAGTATTCATCACCATCATCATATCAGCCGATAGACGTCCACTGCTGGACATAGGCCTCCCCCAAAGAGCGCCATGACGACCGATTTTGGGCCTTCACCATCCACCGACTTCCTGCGACCGCTTTAATGTCATCGGTCCATCGAGTGGGGGGCCGTCCTACACTTCGTTTTCCAGTTCGTGGTCGCCACTCGAGAACCTTTATTCCCCAACGGTTATCGGTTCTGCGAGTTATATGGCCTGCCCATTGCCACTTCAACTTACTAATTCTAAGAGCTATGTCGGATTTCCTCATTGCGGATTCGATCGTAAGTATTAAAAAATGTAAATAGACATATTATAACAACTTACCTACTCACATGCAATTTTTTTTGTGGAATAACTATCTGTAGCCTGTGACTTTTTTTTTTTATACAACTGAAGTGGCAACCAAGCGTACGGCCCACAAGATGGTCAGCGGTTACCGCAGCCTATGGACGCTTGCAATACCAAACATATCCATCGCGGGTTGCCACCTTGAGGCATAGATTGAAAGCCTCATGTGCCAGTAATTTCATCGGAAACCATACCTTTCACACCGAAACACAGCAATGCGAGCATTACTGCTTGGCGGCAGAAATAGGTATGGTGGTAGTCCTTCCCGGACGAGCTCTATCACAGAGAACTCTACTACTCTTTGCTCGCGTGGTACCTAAGTACTTACAAGTACATAAAAATTACCCTTTGTCCTTTGCTTAAGTTCATATCTAATTTTATTATTTTTTATATGGAAAAACAATAGTGTGGATTTGGTCCTAGCCTTGGTGTAGGGACTTTTTCTTAATCACAAAAAAACTACATAGCACATACATAGTTGACTATTTATGTACTATTATATGTATGTGAGGTTTTTTCTTTTTGAAATTCGGTAAGCTCTCGAAATAAAAAAAAGTTAATTTGTAATCCATTTAAGTCTCTAAGTATTTTATGTAAAATAGCTTAAATATTAATATTAGATATATGTTTAGTACACAATGTCAAATGCAAATTGCAAATTGCATTTGACAAATTATATTATTATTTTTTGTGCAAATTAAAGTCTCTCTCTTTTGAAGGTTTGCTGGAAGAGAACTCTATTTAGGGTTAAGCTCGCCTTTGTACATGTCTTTTATATAAGTTTTAATGTATATGTTTATTGTGTACAATAAAGAATAAAGAATTAAATTTAATTTTTATAAACAATAGCTTAATCAAGTAACGATAGTAAGTAATTACAAGTAAATAGATAGATAACTCTTTATTGCACAACACACAAGAAATAATTCATCAGAGAGAGTCACTGTGACCCCACTGAACAGGCTCAATAGAGACCTAGTGCGAGGGACAGAGCTCATCTGGGTACTGTATTCATGTATTAAATTTTTTTTTTTTTTTTTTTTACGTGGGCAAAAATGCATTTACGCATACCCGTCTGCGGGGGATGCAGACGGGCTATGTCGGACTCCCCGTCGCAAAAAAACTGCGACGTCCTACCGACTAAAAAAGCCCACGATGTTCCATCGTCCTCGGTTTATGGACAGAGCTGCGGGACCGTTCGCAAACTCTCCGTGGCTCTGTCCACCGACGTCCGCCTTGCGGACCCACCTCCTGACGACGCGCCGGAACATTGACGCGTCGCCCGCTCATGAGGGCCATTCCACCTAGTGGTGAGGAGTAGCGGGTGTCCCCACACCCGCCACTCCAGGCTCTCCAGTGAGAGACGGAGAGCGAACCCGCCTGGCTCGCCCACGTCTCCGCTCCCTCCGATGTATTAGATATAAGTCAACTGGCAATAACATCCACCTACCTACATGTACCCTATCAGACCACTGTTTTAGTACCAATCAACTTTATTTTATTTTATTCTTATTTTAATTAAAAAGTTACACAGATATTACTTAATTAGAGCGATTAAAAAGTTACACAGATATTACTTAATTAAAGCGATTAAAAAGTTACACAGATATTACTTAATTAGAGCGATTAAAAAGTTACACAGATATTACTTAATTAAAGCGATTAAAAAGTTACACAGATATTACTTAATTAGAGCGGAGTACAATGGGCGGCTTTATCGCTATGAGCGATTTCTTCCAAGCAACCTTAGGATGGACAGAATCTTACAAGAATGAGATGGGACGGTGTCAACAAGTACTATGGTTACTAACGCATTTGTAAATAAAAGTTCTTGCTTTAACTTTTAATTTATCTAAAACAAAAACAATGTTCTTACTAAAAATCTAATTTTATTCTCAACAATCATGATGGTCTAACTATATGGCTAAACCAAGTAAAATAAGAAAACCGGATTGCAAATGCAATAAATAAATAAATAATAACTTTATTGAGCACACAATTTGCATGGTAATTTTTCAATACGCAATTTTTAAAAAATGTAGTCCTACAAATGGCGGTCTTATTGCAAATAGCGATTTCTTCCAGTCAAAAAATTGCATTCAGAAACAGTTAAATTATCTTAGCTTCCCGGATTTCCCCAATGATGTTGGAACAGTATTTAAAGTTCCACAAAGTGGGTATCCAAGATTTTAATTAAACCACAGATTAAAGGGAAGATACTTATTATTTTGATTAGAAAACTTCGAACTAGAAAAGCGGTTTTCCATCAGGATGATTAGGCTTTAAACTTATTTAAATTAAATTATTTAATTAATATCAACACTTCACTTTTTTTTTTATACTACTAAAGTGGTAACCAAGCGTACGGCCTACTTGATGGTCAGCGGTTACCGTAGCCTATGTACGTATGCAACATCATAGATATCACTTGCGTGTTACTACCCTAAGACCTTAGATGGTAAGTCTCATGTGCCTGTACCATACCCTTCGAACCGGAACACAGCAATGCGAGTATTGTTCACTAATACGAGTATAGTAAATGTGAAAGTCTGGATGTGTTTGAATGTTTGTTACCACGTATCATGACGACGTAACCGATTG
This sequence comes from Colostygia pectinataria, assembly GCA_951394395.1. Lineage (NCBI taxonomy): Eukaryota > Metazoa > Arthropoda > Insecta > Lepidoptera > Geometridae > Colostygia > Colostygia pectinataria. Next base: position 11,745,262 of record OX596355.1, read on the forward strand.
TGATAAAATTTGAATGGCTTATATCCTGGAATAGCACATAGGCTACTTTTTATCCCGCATAAAGAAATTGCTTCTGTGGGATAGCATAAAAACGAGGGTGAAGTCGCGCGGGTCAGCTCGTAGGAAATCATCATCATCATTATTGCCCATTAAGAAGCACTACGTGTCGTTACTCGACATCCGACGCAGGTTATTTACGTAAAAAAAAATTATGTGATTGTGGGAGAACTAAAACAAATATATATGTATGTATATTTATTCCGGGAATCTACATAAGAAGATGAATTTGTTTATTTGACACACAGACAAAAGGTAAGTAAGACAAAACAAGGTGACAGTAAGTGGATTTATGTATAGTTCGCACAGCGGATCTAGGCTTCCGTGAAGCTAGCCGTTCGTGATGCGCAAAGACAATTTAGTTTGAAAAAGCGCCATTGCGCATCGAAACGGCTAATTTCACGACGGCCGAGATCCGTTGTGAGAACAATACAAGATAATGCACTAATCAAACTCTACAGCCCATAAGGCAGAGCTAATACCACCTGTGAAGTCAGTCTACTGCTAAAACTAACCTGTTCTTCGTAAACTAGCTCCTTCTCAATATCCTTGATGCAGTGATGGAACACCGCTTCGTCCAATCGGAACTCGAGATCCGCTGTGAGAACTATAAGTACCTATACTTTCTTAAAACAAACCAAAAACAGGTAAAACAATACAAAAACAAAAGAAAACAAAAAAATAGATAAAAAATCTAAGTATCTCAATGCCTTTCATCCAGATCTGTACAGTCATTCATACAAACTTTCGCATTTAAAATAGTAGTAATTTTATTCATAGGTACACTACACAAAATTTTAAACAAAAACTTTACGAGAACCATCAATTAGTGGCTCAAGCAAGTTGAGATTTCTCAAGATTGTATTCACACCATTACAATTTGGTTAGTTAAATAAGTTGGTTGTCCTGATCAATAAAGTGATAATGGTTAAATTGACTTGCAAGAACTTTACAGTTACTGATTTTTACGCTGGTAGCTCTATATTTGTGACTGGTGGCACTGGATTTATTGGCAAGGTAATCTCAATTTTTTTTCAAAATGTCCGTCATTATCGTCGACCAATGTGGAGCGGGGAATCTCCTATGTCATAGCGAATAAGCTCCCAGAACATTCAATAAAGAGAAAAATTTACCCTACCGCAATGTTTATTAGGAAATAAACACCGCAATGTATTTATTTCCTATATTGTACATGAAACACATGAGTTTTATTCAAAGCAAACCGCATAACGGAACTAAAATGGAGTTGGGCAGGACACTTACTTGGCAAGGCGAGGTGACGACAGGTGGAGCAAGGCGTTCGCTGAGTGGCGTCCGAGAAGTGGTTCTAGGAACGTTGGTCGTACAGCGTTATAAATAAATAAATAACTAATAACTAAAACCAGACACGAAGCCGTGCTGGATACAAAAAAATCATGAACTAATGCTTCTATTGTTTTATCATGACAGCCTTCTAATGCCTTTCTTCTCCCACTGCTGGGACACTGGCCTACTCTCAGGCGAGAATGATTAGGTCTTAATCCACCACGCGGACCCAATGCGGATTGGTGGATGGCACATGTCTTTCGAATTTTTAGTTCTTGGACATGCCGGTTTCCTCACGATGTTTTCCTTCACCGTATGAGAGCACTGTCATTGCGCACATAAATTTTTCGAACAGGGTTTTTGAACCCACGACCTGAGGATCGGAAAGCGGGGTCACTACCACTAGACCACCGGTGCTCTAGTGGTAGTGCTTTTATTGTTTATCCGTTAATAATTACAGGTTCTTATAGAAAAACTCTTATACACCTGCACAGATATTGATAAGATCTACATACTAGTTCGCGCTAAAAAACACGCCAGCTGCGAACAAAGAGTGCGAGAAATTACCGAGAATCCGGTAAGTATTTAAAGCTCTTGAAATATCCAAGTTGAAGCGGTTATCGGAACCGATAACCGCTGATAAAGGTTACTCGAATGGCGACTGCGAACTGTAAACGCGGGGAATGGAATCTATTTATGTTCATTGTGAATAATCGGTTTGGAGCAGTATGTACTACCGCTATACCAGTACTCGTAATTAACTTATATAGGCGCTGCAGCCTGCAATGTTATATTTTAGATTAGCTGGTGTGAAATTAAACTGTGTTTAGATTATAATAATTTGTATTTAATGACAAAAGACTTTTAAAAACAAAACAAGTATACTCGTAACGTGTGTTCCGATCAGAATAAATGCCGATGAAAATGAGTCTTTTGATATACTCGAGATATACCCAAGTGACACCTGTCTATTAGCTGTAACGTAGCTGGCTAAGTTGTTCTTAAGCACTGTTCCGCGGGGTCATCATTTGGATGAGTGACCGACAGTGGCAATTTCAACTGAGCATTCCCGTGCTTCGGAGGGCACGTTAAGCAGTCGATCCCGGCTTTTTCAAAGTTGTTAGGCCATGACAGAGGCCTTCGGACGGCCTGGAAACTCTGTCACCAGTGTTGGCCACTGACTCATATGAACGAACGAACGAACCTGTCTATTGACAGATAATGATAATAATTTTGTATCTTCCAGGTTTTTGAAAGGATAAGAAAAGTGAGCCCAAAGAGCCTGAAAAAACTTGTTCCTATATCTGGAGATATTGGAAAGAGCAACCTCTGTATTCGTTCTGAAGATGAGCAATCAATTATAGATAAGGTAATTTACAACCAGGTTCTAAAGAACTTACTTAAAATACCTACCAGGTATTACCAGTCCTTCTTGGTAGACGGTTAAGACCACAGCAATGTTAGATTATTTTTCCTTCATAAGAAAGAAAAGAAAGAAAGAAAGAACACTTTATTGGGTCCGCACATTTTTACATCAACTAAGTACTAACCACAGAACTATATTTGAGTAGAATGAGTGAGTGTATGTACCTCGCGTGCCGAAAAAACGGGCTAAGAAAAGGCTGAGAACCTCTTTACTCGCCGCGAAACTCAGTCTGCTCCCAACCGGTGGCGGTGTCATGTGCCAGTGCCTAGAATCGGTTTGCCGCGTGCTTATCGATGCTATTAAATCATTTATTTTCGCACGGCTTATGTTTCCCATCACTAAAATACATTTGTGTGTAAAGTACAAATACGTAAAATGTTACACGCTCGGTTTCCATACAAATCGACGAACTCTTTCATTCTACTTAAATATAGGTCTGTGGTACTAACCATTAGGTAGGTACTAATTATACGTATCTACTTATGTCTAACTGGAGTCCTTTTAAATCAAGGTACTCCATAGTAAAAAAAAAATGCTGTGTTATGAATGTAGGGCCCAAAAGGTCCCTGTCTCAACATTAAGGCCACTTTGAACTAGCATAATAAAATATTACAAAAGTTAAATAGTTATGTGGGTGTATGTTTTTGGCTCAATGTTCAGGTTTGAAGGGCACTGTAGCAAGTTAAATTACTGGGCGAAAGAGACTTAACAAAAATGTCTCAAATAAGCGCAGTGCAGTGCCACGCAAACACCTAAAAACTTTAAGCTTTGGGCACTAAACATTTTAGGCTTTGACACTGCATCTGTAATAGTCAGGCGTGGTGCTTAACATCAGGGGCGCCTAGATTGTCTTGTCACTTGCTGACATAAAAAAAACGGCTGAATAAATTTGATAGTTACCTTGAATATTATGTAGGCTATTCTTTCGATTTGGTATCGAAAGGTACCACGCGAGCAAAGTCACAGGTAAAAGCTAGTTTCAAATATGAGTTGCAAAGTTTGTCGAGCGTTGAGCCAAGATCTATTGTACCTATTGTTGATTTCATCATCTCGTGAGAGAATAATAAAATTAATTAAAAATTCCTTAATTAATTAGCATTTTAAACAATTCTGTGACAGTGTTTACTCAAAACAGTAATACTATTATTGTTAATTTAATAGACACCACATACTTTAGATTTGGCCTAGGCCGTGTTTGAGAAAACTGTAATAATAATTATTAATATTATTGAGACATTATTATTTTATAATCTAGCATTTTGTAAGTTTACTATTTGTTCATATCATTTGGTACATGACTGGCTGTCGTATTATGTTAGTCCGTCACTGTCAAGCTTTTTTTTTATGCAACTAGAGTGGCAACCAAGCGTACGGCCCACAAGATGGTAAGCGGTTACCGCAGCCTATGGACGCAGAGGTATGACTCACGGGTTGCCACCCTGAGACGTAGTTCGAAAGTCTCATGTGCCTGTAATATCACCGGAAACCATACCCTTCGGACCGGAACACAGCAACGCGAGCATTACTGCTTGGCGGCAGAAATATGTATGGTGGTAGTTCTTCCCCGGAGCTCTATCACAAGGAACTCTACAAGCTGTCTCTTTTAGGCCTACAGTGCGTACTTTACGTGTGTAAGACAGCTTGACGCGGCGACAGACAAACTACAGGAATAGGTTTACAAGCCTATGTATCGTGGGTTCGAAGCCGGCAAAGGTGCAAGCACTACATGACCAGTCTTCTTCGCAGGGACTATTTAAGGGGATTTCCGAACCAAGCCTCTTTTTCAGGTTTCAGTGGTGTTTCACTCTGCAGCAAGCGTAAGATTCAATGAAAAACTTGACGACGCGGTGAACCTTAACTATGAGGGCACGAAAAGAGTTCTCAACTTATGTCATCGTATGAAAAATATAAAGGTACATATTGTGTTTTATGGAGGAGGCAGGATGACTTACGGCACTGAGACGTGGTCGCTCATATTGGTATTTCAACTATTGGTCATTCACAAGCTCAAAGTCGCTCAACAAGCTATGGAAAACTATGCCAGGAGTTTCACTCCGCGATCGAATCCGTAACGAGGAAATCCGTAGAAGAGCCAAGTTGACAGCTCTTAGAATAAGTAACTGAAGTGGCAGTAGGCGTCCATAGAGCTCGCAGAACTGATAAACGCTGGGGAATTAAGGTTTTCGAATGGCGAGCGCAAGCTAGAAAACGAAGTATAAGACAGCTCCCATTTACTGGACCGGTGAAATAAAACCGATCACACCTTTTTCTAAAAATCTCCTCTAAATGAATAAGGATTTTCGAGTGTTTTGTCCAGAAGTCTTTTTACCTTTGAGAGCCGGCAAGACCTTATTAGACAAAACCTTCAAAAATCTCCTGATCTATTTAAGTATTTACACTTTTATAACATAATTTTGTTCCTCAGTCTTTTGTGCATATGTCAACCACTTTTATCAATCCTCAAAACACGAATCTGGATGAAGTGATATACCCTGCACCTGTAGATATTAAAGACCTGGAGGTTTTTATCAATCAGCATGGAGCAGACGACGATGAACAAGTTGCAAAGTTTTTACGTAAGCATTATTTCAGTTTATGTATCATAATTTTCATCATAAAAGTACATCATCTTGCCAACTGCCAATACTGGCCTATTTTTAAGCGAGAGTAGGCTGACATAAACGTTGCTTATTCTAATTTATCCCATCATTATTCCTAAGAATGAATAAGAATAGAACCCGTTTCCTATCTATCTATGTATTACGTCATCTAGTACCCATAACACAAGCTCTGCTTAGCTTGGGGGCTAGATGATGCTGAGTGGATTGTCCAGCAATATTTATTATTATTATTTATTTTATCTTTTCTACGAAATTCTTCCGTCAATATAAAAACTAACTTGCTCATTACGTAAATTTTGTTTTCATATCTATTTTTAAATCATATATGCAAATGTTGACGACCGATGTGGCGCAGCGGGCGCAGGTCCGCCTGCGACGCAGAGGTTGCGGGTTCGATTCCCGCCTCGGAACAAATGTTTGTACCATCTACAAATATTTGTTCCGGGTGTTCTGGGTGTTTTCTATGTATAATAAAAAATATCTATCTATGTATTGTATTGTAATAAATATATATCAGTCATCTAGTACCCATAATACAGCTCTGTTTAACAGCAGCTTACCTTGGGCTAGATGATGCTGTGTGGATAGTCCAGCACTATTTATTTATTTATTTATTTAAGTTTAAGTGACGCTTTAATTAAACTTTTATTGGGATATTATAATACTTCGGCTTATTTTTAGGTGGCAGACCTAACAGCTACACATTCACAAAAGCTCTAGCTGAGAACTACGTAGCTGAAAACCATGGAAACATTCCAACTGTCATCATCAGACCATCAATAGGTAAGCTGGAACCGTGTCTGCCCAATTTGCGTGCAAGTATACTCAATACATAATCGTTGACATTGATAATATAAATCGTAGATCACAATATGAGTAACGTGTTTTTTCCGGGATAAAAAGTACAGACAGACTTTTGCATTTATAATAATAGTAGGATAGTATAGTATAGGATAGGATGAACCAGGCAAGCAAGTTTATAGAACCTTGCCTTCCAGTGACGTCAGCAGCATCAGAACCGATTCCCGGATGGATTGACAGCTGGTCGGGAGCGTCCGCCATCGTCGCCGCAACCGGACTCGGGTACAACCGCGTAGTCGTCGGCAAAGGCAGCAACCTGATAGACCTTATTCCTGTGGATTACGTCTCAAATTTGGCTATTGTTGCCGCAGCCAAGAAAGGGTAAGTACGACATGGTATAAAATAAATTTGGTTCCCGCTGTCTGTCCCTCTTTATGTACGCTTAGATCTTTTAAACGCTTCTGTCACGTATAAGTTTATATAAAGATCACTATCAGACCATTCATAAACTTTAATGCATTTTAGGTCGAATAACCTGGAAATATTCAACAGCTGCACAACGTCTTGCAACCCTTTATCTCTGAAAGATATGTATAAAATTACTACAAAATGTACAGTTGAAAGTGGACACAGTAAGTTATATCAATTAATAATATATCATATGTGACCATTTATCTATGGCACGAGAATCGCCCTCCTGGATCTTTAAAGGATCATTTTGTTGTCCGTCTATCTGTCAGTCAAGACCCTATTTCTGAGAAACACGGACGATATCACCTTTTTTTTTTTATTCAATACATAATCAACAGCACTTAGTTAACATAGTCACACTATTTATACTTATCATAATGCTAATAAAAGATTCTCATTATGTAAACATAACTTAATAAAAGTATATTTATTATATAAGTATCAATATAATTTTCCCTAAAAATGGGATACTTACCATTTCTGTCCAATTCTGAGTTCTCTCTTGATCATGGTGCATGTGACTGCGAAAATCGAAATATCGGGAATCAATAAAACTCTGAGAGCGCCGGTGGTCTAGTGGTAGTGACCCCGCCTTCCGATCCGAAGGTCGTGGGTTCAAACCCGGTCGTGCACCAATGGATTTTTCTGTTCGAAAAATTTATTTGCGCAATGCCAGTGCTCTCATACGGTGAAGGAAAACATCGTGAGGAAACCGGCATGTCCAAGAACTAAAAATTCGAAAGACATGTGCCATCCACCAATCCGCATTGGGTCCGCGTGGTGGATTAAGACCCAATCACTCTCGCCTGAGAGTAGGCCAGTGTCCCAGCAGTGGGAACATTAGAAGGCTGTCATGATGATAAAACTCACAAATCATGGTAAATATCCCGTTTTTATAATAAAAATTAGTTTTAAAAAGTATCAATATACTTAATTTACCTACCTAATTTTATTTATCTTTGCATAGTTTATAAGAAAGTCGCTTCTCTCAGTCTGTCTGTGCATGTATGTATTTACGCTTACATCTTTTAAACTACGCAATGGACTATCAATAAATAAGTGATTCAAGAGAAAGCCACTAAAGTGGCCACCAAGCGTACGGCTCACTTGATGGTCAGCGGTTACCGTAGCCTATGGACGCTTGCAATATCACTCGCGGGTTGCCACTTTGAGGCTAAGATCGAAATCCTCATGTGCCATTAATTTCACCGGAAACCATACCCTTCACACCGGAACAATGCGAGCATTACTGTTTGGCGGCAGAAATAGGTATGGTGGTAGTCCTTCCCCGGACGAGCTCTATCACAGAGAACTCTACTACTCTTAAGGTTTACTTGCTAACTGCACGTATAGTTTAACTACCCGTGCGAAGCCAGTCTCGGAGCTGTGTCATGTATAAACTGTGTTCGTCCAAGCGAATTATCATTTCCCATGCCATATTTTTTCAGATGACATCCCCATACCTTTCGTTGTTATGACAAGAGACGGGATGATGAAGGAAATAGCAGAGTTCTTCCTGGAAAAGCTACCTGCTCGCATAACTGATCTTTATATGCGGTTGAAAGGGGACACTCCAAGGTATTTCTTATCCATTCATATTGATGGCAGTATTAAACCAGGCCTGTCATTTTACTATACTAGTGGTTCGCACAAAATAGGGTGAATATCATCCAAATAGCCTATTTCCACTATGGTTCGTTCACGAGCTTTTGTTGTCCGTATTCCACAACACGATTACCAAAAAGGTTTCACATTGCACATTGCTTTCGTGCTTTGGGGAGCACACTCTGTCAGTCACTGTTTTTATTTTAAGATAAAACTAGGCTTTCTGACTGACAATGAACTAAGGTTAGATTCGACTAAACTTGAATTGGCGCTATTCTTCGAGTAAATCGTAATTAATCACGAGTAAACAGACAGTAAAGCACCGGTGGTCTAGTGGTAGTGACCCCTTCCGATCATAAGGTCGTGGGTTCAAACCTGGTCGTGCACCAATGGATTTTTCTGTTCGAAAATTTATGTGCGCAATGCCAGTACTTTTCATACGGTGAAGGAAAACATCGTGAGGAAACCGGCATGTCCAAGAACTAAAAATTCGAAAGACATGTGCCATCCACCAATCCGCATTGGGTCCGCGTGGTGGATTAAGACCCAATAACTTTCGCCTGAGAGTAGGCCAGCGTTCCAGCAATGGTAACATTAGAAGGCTGTTATTATGATGATGATGATGAAACAGACAGTTTTCTTGTATTTGAAATTTCTTATTCCGCGGAATAAATATTCTAAACGTTGACTGAATCCAGCCTTAATCACCAGATTTAACCACTGATTCATTTTTACTTATTTCCAGATACATGAAGTTACAATCCAAAGTGTCAGCAAGTAGAGAGCTTTTAAAGTTTTTTACATCGCGTAGCTACACTTTAAGCGCGGAAAAGACCTTAGCGCTATCTCGCTCACTCTCAGAGAGGGATGCAAAGCTATTCCCTTTCAACCCGAAAGAAATAAGCTGGAAACAGTACCTGCCAGTATATACCCAAGGTATTAGGAGGTTTCTGTTAAGGAAATGATAGAACCTATCATTAAGATTATCATAGTTTAATCATGATTACGATTACGATTAAAATGAAATTATGAAATGAAATGAAATGCTTTTATTTGACACACACAAGTACATAGAACAGACCGAAAAAATAAGTAGATGTATGTTCGTATGAGTTTTAAGGCCGCCGGAGGCCTTTGTCGTGGCCTAATAATTTTCTACTAGTGTCTTCTCTACAAAATAATTATTGTATTATCTTTACGGTCGAAAAACTTTGAAAAAGCCGGGACCAACTCCTTAACGTGCCTCCGTACCCTCCGAGTACGGAAACCCCCGTTAAAATCGCCACTAGCAGTCACCCAACCAACTGTTAACAACGCGTAACAGTGATAAACTTTGTTGATCTGATAAGAACAACTTAGCTAGCTAAATCACAAGCGCTTTCTACTATTGGAGTGGGACTAATCCTCATTAACAATCTTCACCAGAACAAGTTTCTGGAGTTAATTAAATGCGGTACGCCGTCCGCTGTAGCAATTACAAACTTTTTTATACAAACTATTCAAACTACGAGTAACAAACTGGAAAACTAACAAAACAAACCGGCTAATTTGACTGATTGTAAGTGAAAACTCGTACGGTCAGTTAATTTTCAAATGCTTGTTGACTGATTCTCCAATTTGTTACATTGACAACATAAAAACTTTTTTACCTATACCATTTTCAGGTTGTTATCCCAGCTTTTTTAAAGTTAGGCCATTTTGAAGGCCTTCAGGCGGATTATTAACTCCATAAACAGAGTTACAAAGTGTTTTTTTATATTTTTATAATGTTTGGTACAAAATGTTGCTACTAAAATGTTTTCACTTGTACTTTTAGATAAATTCAAATTTAAAATAGATAAATAAAATCACAAAGATCACTTTATCTAAAAGCTAGGTGAGTTTACGTTGGATAATGTTATACAAAATATTAAATGTTTAAAAATTAATTTTTATAAATAAACTAGTCACATGCATAATCCTGACCCCACCCTATTTTCACAGTATCAAGGGAATCAAAATATATGAATGCAGTGGCACCGCAACTGGCTTTCTCAAAAATGTGTTAACTTACACGTTCTATATAATTCTATGACCAGGCGACTCCCAAATTTCTATTCTGTACCCAAAGTAAGTCATTATACTTTATCTCACGCCAATCAAGCAATTTGGATCCAGATACTCTAATGCTTTGCTACGGGTCAGTCGTTTCGTAGACCCCGTAGCCACCACCCGCTACGAAATTCACGCGCGCTACGCGAAGTTGCTACGAAATAAATATATAAATGACTTTCATTTTATTTTTTTCTGAATAATTCATATAATTAATATTTCGATTATTTAGTTTTCTTTGGTGAAAGTGTTACTGTAAATGCTTAGCGTAAAGTATTTTATTTTATTATTAAAATTATATAATGTATCATTAACAATCAACATTAGTCAATTGTTATTAAGTTGGTGTTAAAATAGTGATATGAATTATGTAGATTTCGTGAAAAATGATTGTGCATCAAGCGTGATGGAGAATTTGCACCGGTGTTTCAAATTCATGGTAAGTTGCATGAATATACTGTATTTACATCAAAGTCAAAATCTTAGAGTAAAACAATTTTTCGACATAAAATAAAATGAGCTTTTTTAAATGACATTAAACTATTCGATTTTTTCTCGATAATTCGTGCTGATAGTGTGTAGAAAATCTTAGATAAAAACGATGTGTTTTCAGTAAATTGTTTTATTTTGAGTGACATCATTATTTGCTTGATAAAATCAAACACCAACTATTAACCACTAAAAGAGATTTATTTGAATATTGATAACATTAGTTTGAACAATAGAATGTTAGTAAAATAGAAAACCACCAAGTAGAAAAAAAAACGGTGAAAAGACAAAGTAAGTTTTTGAGCTATAATTAAACTCTGTTGGAACAGTTGTTAATAACAAAAATTTAAATAAGAATATTTTTATTTTAAAACTGTTATAAATGTAAGATGGTAAAATTAAAAATACAAAAATAGTCCAACAGTTTGCACTTTTCGGACGTACAATATGCGTAGAGTAAGAACTGAATAGTACATTACACACAACATTACAATGTAGCACAGACAAATGGTACCTAGTAAGTACTAACTTATATTAAAAAAAAATTAAATACTGTTCATTTATAAAATAATGAACGAAGTATTTAATTTTTAATTTTTAATTTTAAACACATTTTTAATTTTAAGCTTACAGTATATAACCAAAACGCTTACTATCTTATCTAAAAACTTAAATATATTCTTAGGGTGAGTTGCACCATCTAACGTTAACGTCAAATTGTTCGACGAAGATTGAACAATTTGACGTTAACGTTAGATGGTGCAACTCACCCTTAGTGACTTATAAATAGAATACTATCATTGAAAATGTCGACATGTTGGAAATCGTTTAAAAATCAATTTAAAAGTGTGAGCGCCCGTAGAGTAGGTGCGTTGTAAATAATAAATAGTTGATAACCTCCTTCTTTTTGGAAATCGGTTCAAATTTAGTACAAGTTTCGCTCCGGTACGCGATATATCGCGTAGTTCAGGCTAAGAAAATTAGGCCCTATCCAAACAATTCTCTCTACCCAACACCGGCTCAAATCCTAATTGAAAAACAACAGAATTGATGAGTTCTCTGTCTCTATTACATTCAGCGCTAACGAACCGAACGGTTATAATTACTGATTTTTGATTGGATAATATTATTTGGTGAAATTTATATAAAGCTCTCAAAGAAGGAAAACGTCGTAAAACGGAAAAAAGCATTTCCCACGGCGTTTCACGACGAAAAAGTATTATAATATTTTTTTTATTTATTCAATCATCATAGGATCATCTTAATATTAGGCTAGGCACAATTTATCAATTTGCTAACCTAGATTTGACCGTCACTAAATGCACCATACAGCAATGGTTCAAATAGTGACAATCAAACCTAGCAGCAAACATCCTCAGAATGCTGTTGGAGCTGGCCCGAACCCTGCGCACCAGGGATGTGCAGCGCTTACGCATTACTGTGTTGAAGCAGTCATCCCTGACGCGCTACAGAACCGGGGCAGCCCCATCAGCACCCTGAAGACATTATTGTATTGAACGCGCAGAGCGCTGTACTGCTTTTGCATAATTATTCTATTAGTTATTTATTAGTTTCCATGTTACAAACTGTGCTTCGTTTGGGGCCAGATGGTGCTAGTGAGATGGTGTAAAAATGTCCGCTAAAATTTTATCGCCTTTCACAGAACAATAGTTAAACATTTTGCTTTAAAGGGAATTTGGGATAGTGTGCGACTGCGAAGCGGAGGTTGCGGGTTCGATTCCCGCCTCGGGTCAAATGTTTGTACGATCTACAAATATTTGTTCCGGGTGTTCTGGGTATTTTCTATATATAATAAAAAAATATCTATCTATGTATTGTATTGTATTGGGTATATATCAGTCATCTAGTACCCATAAACACAGCTCTGTTTAACATCAGCTTACCTTGGGCTAGATGATGCTGTGTGGATTGTCCAGCATTATTTATTTAGTGTCAAAATCCCTTTCAATCCAAGCTTTTCAGAGGGGGATTTTGATACTAACCCACGGGTTCTGGTGGGGGGTGGTGTAGGTGACTTTCCTACACATTAATATGGATTTTATTATTTGTTTATTTATATGTTACTTCAATTTTATCTACTACCTACTCCCACGGCACTGCCTAATAAATACAGCAGCGTTATGTTGTGGTTCATAGTCATCTTAGTTTCTAATAAATAAATAATAAATAATGCTGGACAATCCACACAGCATCATCTAGCCCCAAGGTAAGCTGCTGTTAAACAGAGCTGTATTATGGGTACTAGATGACTTATATATATTTAATACAATACAATACATAGATAGATATTTTTTATTATATATAGAAAATACCCAGAACACCCGGATCAATTTTTTTTTTTTCTTACAACTGAAGTGGCAACCAAGCGTACGGCCCACAAGATGGTAAGCGGTTACCGCAGCCTATGGGCGCTTGCAATACCAGAGGTATCACTTGCGGGTGACCTTGAGGCTAAGATCGAAAGCCTCATGTGCCAGTAATTTCACCGGAAACCATACCCTTCACACCGGAACACAGCAATGCGAGCATTACTGCTTTGCGGCAGAAATAGGTATGGTGGTAGTCCTTCCCCGGACGAGCTCTATCATAGCTATTAGCTATTAGAGCTATATCAAATATTTTTAGATCGTACACACATTTGAACCGAGGCGGGAATCGAACGCGCAACCTCCGCGTCGCAGGCGGACCTGCGCCCGCTGCGCCACATCGGTCGTCTAATGAAGAATCTTAGTGTAGAGTCAGGATTATGTATGAGACAGGTCGGTGCATTATGTTATATCTATAGCTTAAGGATATAAAAGCTATATAGTCCGGAATGGGTTTACATACTGTCGCGTCATGGCGTCGTAAGGAACGCATAAACGCCATTTACGGCTTCTCTGTATATTAATTGGTTTAAAGATGGTTGGAATAAGAGATGGCGAAATTAAAGTAAGTTCCTGAGTTATTTTCGCGCGTAAAACACCTCATTTGTTAATGCGCGTGTGAATAGAATACGTAATCATGACAACATTTTAATGTTCCCGCCACTGGCCTACTCACAAGCGAGAGTTACCGGGTTATTATCCACCACGCGGACCTATTGCAGAGTGGACATGTCTTTCGAATTTTTAGTTTCCTGTTTGATAAAATAAATACCATTTCATTCAATTTCATTTCAATCACGATAATTTATTTCACTGTTTGAGAGCAGTGGCACGCATATTTTTTTCTAATAAAAAAATCTAGGTGTGCAACCGGTTATGAACCCACGACCTTAAGATCAGGAGGCGAGACTACTAGATCTAAAAAATTATGAGTCTCAGTCGTAGCTGCAAACGTACGCTTTCGTAACGTTGATAGCTGATCGTTTTGTCGAGGCAGCGCAAGTCAAAAGGATCCTATTCGTTTGCTTTAACCAAATCACTTTACTTGTTCACCTGTTAAATGCTTTATTAGTAAACTTTAGTTCAATTATTATTCTCGTGCGCTACATTGAAGTATTTTCATTTCCATAAAATTAACGCTCGCATGCCAGATTGCTGAAATTATTGAGTTACCACGTAATTGAATTTAGCTGTACTGGAATATAATTATTTGGCTAAAAGCTGAGCGCTTACGAGAATAAGTAGACATGCAAGAGTCAATCCAGCGCGGGTTGTTGACTGGCACATACATGTTTTACGAACTTTTAAGTTTTTTTCACCGCTTGAGAGTATCTACGCATAACGCACATAAGTTTTAAATTTAAAAACCCTATAGCTTTAAATCCATTACCTTAGGATCGGAAAGCACGGGTGCCTATCATTTTACTACTAGTGTTCTATGTCCAATAAATATCAAACATCAAGCAATGGTAATACTGGCTGTACAGTGTACGTTCACATTAGGCCAAGGTGCTGGGCCAAAATATTGGGCTAACTTGTAGAGACAATGGTCGTGACAACTTGGCGTATGTAGTTGGTGATGTTGTTGGTTTTGCGAACCAACTAATGTTGGTTTTTCGTGCACACATCAAAGGATCTTGGCGCGTTCTGCCAACAGCATTCACACTAACATTCACAGCAACAACAGCATTCACATAACAGTCTTTTGTACGTTGATATTCGTCAGCTAGTAAAGTGGTGCCGCGCGCAAATAAAATTTTACAAATTATATTTTTATTTTTGTTCAGATGACGGCGTCATCAGTAATTGTTTTAAAAGTACTAGGTACTGTAGGTAATTAGTTAATTTATTAATAAATAAAATCATAAATTCATAATAAACATCCAACTTCACCATAGCATCAATGCAGAATGATCATTACGTCAATGTGTTAGCTGCCATTGTTTTCCGATATTTTGGCCCAACACGTTGGCTCAACATCTTGACCCAATGTGAATAGCCGGCATAAAACTTGTTTGTTTTTTTATTAATTTAAAAACACTCAGGTCAAAATCAAGTCATGAACACGAGGTTGTAGATGTACGAGTAGATATATGTTTATTTTACACATCAATTTGTAAAGCCCGTAGGGTGTGCGTTTATTGTCAGTCACTCATAACCATGTTTATATATATATAGTGGACGTGGTTACAGCTTGAGTGGCATTTAGACGTGTTGAGTGGAGACCTTCGTACTGTTGATAAAGGTAATCTACTAGTTGTACTTACCTATAGATTTTATTGTAAATAACCGATTGTGGAAAATCTTACAAACCTGTCTGAAGTTTTTACTCAATTGTGACGGAAAATAAAATATCATCGTATTTTATTTGTTTATTTATTTGCAGACCTGCAGTGTAAAGTGTAGTGTGTTCGTTGGGCCCTGTCAGAATACCAGTAGCCACTTTGAATGCTAGTTCAAAGTAGCCTTAATGCTGAGACAGGGACCTTTTGGGCCTACATTCATAACACAGCATTACCTATCTACTTTTTATGTGTACCTGCCTATTATGGTTTTTATTTTTATTTTTTAGTATGGTGTACCTTTATTAAAAGGACTCCAGTTAGACATAAGTAGATACGTACATTAGTATGTAAAAATGTACGCAATAAAGTGTTCTTTCTTTCTTTCTTTCTTTCTTAAAAATCTGGTACTGAAAAAAAATCTGGTAATTAAATAATTAAAAAGTTGTAGTGCCATAATTCACCTCACTCACCGGCCCGTGGTACACCCTGCCGACCAGCAAACGAGGCTCTGGCGCAACACCCACCAACCCGCACTGGACCAGCGTGGTGGGTTATGGTCCAAATCCCCCCAAATATGAATAGGCACAAACAACAAAGGCCCCAAGTGCCCGGCGACTCCAGTGGCTGCGCTGGCGTTGACGGGCGCCATGCCAGCCCTGGGGTCAGGGGTGCGAAGAATCCCCGGGTGAGATCCAACCGTCAAACGACCTCGGCTAATATTATAAAGGACACCGAAACGCTTAACGTTCTAACCTACAACGTGAAAACGCTCATGAGCAATGAGCGCTTGATTGAACTGGAATATGCCCTCAAAGATCTAAAATGGGACATAGTCGGTTTAGCAGAAGTAAGAAGACTAGGAGAAGCCACTGAAGAGCGACAGGATAATATATTTTTCCACTTCGGAGAAACCAGTGGACACCACGGTGTGGGGTTCCTCGTGGCTAAGAAGTGGAAAAATAATATTATCGAATTTATAGGATATTCCGAACGCATTGCCGTGCTGAGGTTTCAAGTGACCCCTAAAACCACTCTTACAGTCATACAGGTAAATGCCCCAACATCTACACATCCTGATGAAGAAGTAGAAAGCTTTTACGATCTTCTAAATAACGCATGCGAAGAGAACCGAGGTACTTGGAACATAGTCCTTGGTGATTTCAACGCAAAACTTGGATCCAAGCAAGTTAATGACAGCGACGCCATAGTTGGACAATTCGGACTAGGAGATCGTAATGAACGAGGTGCTAGATTACTTCAATTTGCTTTTGGTCAAAGTTTGAGTGTCGCAAACAGTTTTTTCTCCAAGAAACCACAAAGGCGATGGACTTGGGTAGCACCAAATAGAATTTATAAAAATGAAATAGATTTTGTACTAACTACAGATAGGTCTATAATTAAAGATATAAGTGTTATCAACAAGATAAAACACAATTCAGATCACAGACCAGTTCGTGCCAAAATTAAATTCAACTTAGAAATCCATAGATATAAACAATTTCATAGTAAAATTATAAGACATTCTAAACACATTCTATTCAAAAATTCAGATCAGTTTAACCTTGAGCTTTCTAATCAATTTCAAAGTCTCATGATAGACATTGAAGACGTTGATGCACAATATAAAGCTATAGTTAGTGGGATAAAAAAAAGTAGTAAAATTATACAGGGTACTAAAAAGAATAAAACTAAATTGTCAGCTAAAACTAAAACATTAATTGCTCAAAGAGTAAACTTAGAAATATATACTACAGAATATAGAAATGTTGATAAAAAAGTAAAACGTAGCATAAGACAGGACATTCGAGCATTTAATCTTCATTTAATCCAAACAGCCATAGAAAAGCACACTTCTCTTAGAACTGCTAAGCAAGGCATAACAAGGGGCAAGCAATGGATAAACGCTCTTCAAGATGAACATGGCAAAAAACAGCATAGTCGCAACAGGGTAATGGAAATCTGTACAGATTTCTACACAATTTTATACTCTGATACCTGTAAAGATCACGAGGAAGTAGATTATAGCCTTCCTAATACAATTCCATACTTTACTGGCAAAGAAATTCACGACGTCTTAAAATCTATGAAATATGACAGAAGTCCAGGAGAAGATGGAATAACCACTGAGGCACTTAAAATAGGCTCACCAACATTACTTCCCCACATTACTAATTTATTTAATTCAATTTTACAAACAGGAAAACTCCCAAAACATATGTGCCACGCGAACATTGTTCTTCTTCATAAGAAAGGAGACAAATCTTCCATAGGCAACTACAGACCAATTAGCTTAGTGTCACATGTATATAAAGCCTTTATAAAAGCAATTCAAAACCGCATTAAAATCAAGCTTGACAAACATCAACCACCTGAACAAGCTGGTTTCCGACCCTGCTTTTCCACAACTGACCACCTCCACACCTTAAATCAAGTAATAGAAAAATACTCCGAATTTCATAAACCCCTCTACATAGCCTTTGTAGATTATGCAAAGGCTTTTGACAGTTTAAAGCATTCTGCTATATTTCAAGCTTTAGAAAATCAGGAAATCGACAAAACTTACATAGACCTGATCAAACTTATTTATAATCATAGCACAGCAAATATTAAATTAAATTCTAATGGCCCATCTTTTATAATTCAAAAAGGCGTAAAGCAAGGTGACCCTTTGTCCCCAATATTATTTACAAGCGCTCTAGAAGAAGTCTTTAAAACTTTAGCAGATTCATGGGGTACTAAGGGGATTGTCGTCGGAGGCAAACGCCTGACAAATTTGCGCTTTGCGGACGACATTATACTTTTTGCCCCAACCTCACAAGAACTGCAACAGATGCTTCAGGAACTGAGCACGGCAAGTCTTGAGGTTGGACTTCAAATGAACCGGTCGAAGACTGAAATAATGACCAATAGCACGAAACGTAGGGTCGAGGTAGATGGGCAGGTAATACAATATGTCGATGAGTATATCTACTTGGGCCAGTTAGCGAGCTTCAAAAACAGGCAGGACAAGGAAATCGATCGCCGCATCGAGAACGCCTGGAAGAGCTACTGGTCAATGAAGGAGCACATGAAGGGCGACCTTCCTCTGTCACTTAAGCGCCAACTCATTGACATGTGTATCCTGCCTATCCTAACCTACGGTGCCCAAACGTGGTCATTGACCGAATTTCAGAAGTCCAGACTCAAGATTTGTCAGAGAGCAATGGAACGCAGTATTCTTGGTCTGAAGCGCATCGATCGGGTGCGGAATACAATACTGCGTTCGGTAACTGGCATTGCTGACGCAGGCTGCAAAACAGCAAAGCTCAAGTGGGACTGGGCAGGCCACGTAAGTCGGATGCATCCAGAGAGATGGGCAAACATCGTCACTCCTTGGGTGCCTGAGGACGGGAGGCGACTACGGGGCCGGCCGAGAAGGCGTTGGCGAGATGACCTGGATTCTTATGCAAAAGATTGGTGGGAAACTGCCAAGGACCGGGATGAATGGAAGACTTTGGGGGAGACCTTTGCTCAGCAGTGGGACAAGATAGGTTAAAAAAAAAAAAAAAAAAAAAAAGTGCCATAATTACCAATAAATTTTTTAAGTACTTTAATATTTGTTAGCTTTACAATTTTAGGCTTATCATACTGCATTCGCGGCAAAAATGTATTTGATATCGAGACCATGACGTCACAGAACAGATATTAGTACTACGTAAACATGTGATGAGACAGTGCAGTACCACCTACCTAGATTAAAAAAAAGTACTGCGCTATCAAGTAATCTTAAGATCAAGAATAACCTTTTTGCTGCGGTCTAATAAAGTTTTACTTAACATTCCTAAATAGGACATCATAAGTAGTAAAGAAGTTAAGTAGTAGGAACAAAGAACGCTGTCATGACTTATAATATTATAGTCACGACAGCCGTAAAAGTTAGTAGGCCAGTGCCCTAGCACTGGCCTACTCTCAATCGAGAGTGATTGTGTCATTATCCAGCACGCGAACATAATGCAGATTGTTAGATGACACAATATTTCTGTTTTAGTTCTTGGACATGCTGGTTTCTTCACGATGTTTTCCTTCACCGCTAGAGAACACTGACTGGCATTACGCACATAAATTTTCAAATAGAAATACATTGATGCATAACCGGTTTTGAACCTAAGACCTTAGGATCAGAAGGTCACTACCTACCAGTATGTCACTAATGTAAAAAACTTTTATCAAATCAAAAAGCAAAAAAGAAAAAAGTTATCATTGACGTAAACACACAGTTCAAGTGAAACAAACAGTAGGTAAAGAAGTTGTTTGAACGCTAAAGTGTTCTATGGAGACAATTCATCTAGATACATAGCTACACTTTTTTTTCTCTTAATAGTTTAATTGTTTATCAATCTGTTGACAAGACCTCTTTAACCATATCTTCTTTATCCTCTAAATCTTCATTCATAACTTCCCAGTACGAAGGTGGACCACACGCAGAGCCTTCCACTGTCTCCACACTTGGACCAGGTGCCTCTCTAGCAAACAATGCACCTTCAGTAATTTTTTCATCACGTTTCTCACCAATAACAATAGGAAACTCCACAGACGAGTTGATATACGGCATCGGCAGTCTCAGCGTCACTTTAACTTTATATTCTTTCCTTATTACCTTGCAGTTTTGGATTGAGTATAAATGAGCTTGCACTGGCAGCACACTGGTCATGTTTGCAACAGCGTCCGATGGTACGCTTGGCGTTTCAACTGTGCTTTCTTTAATAACCTTTATTTTTCCCTTCCTCCGTCCACAGTTAGCTGTATAAGTTGTATAGCACAGTAATTCGGTTTTAACAGAAGTTAATTTGACATCACTGACATTTGTGACCATGAATGATATGTCTGCGTTCTGTCCGGGAGAGAATATAGTGTTTGATATGTCAGCTTTCACGTTAATTACGTGGTTTCTCCTTGAGAAGGGTCGGAGTAAGCTCTTTTCCAGTCCAAAGACTGTATTACCTTCAGGTGTTTCTGCTTTCACTGAGCCATATACGTTTATCGTTGTGGCGAACTTTTTATCTATGCTGAAAAAGTTAGATTTTTGAAATTTGATTCTTATTTCATAAGAAATTTTGCTTGTCGAGTCTTTGAAAGATGGTGGTATGTCTTCAGGTAGCATAAACTTGAAGTTGTGTTCGTAAGACCCGATGGGGAGGAGAACAGTAGCTCCTGGTGCTTTATTGAGTACGCTGACGTAGTTTGCAACGATCACTTCTGTGCCTCTGTAAGTGACACTGCGGTGTCTATGTTTCCCAGCTACATGCGTGCTCTTTGTTTCTGTCCAAGTGCACTGTGCTTTCCCAATCAGTGAAAGTACGATGTCCTTGTATTCTGTAGGCTCATCCACAGAGTATCTCACAGTACCTATAACTGGTTTTCCTGCTGTGTGGACGCCTTCTCTCGTTTTCTGAATAAAAATTTGACAGTTCACACCCATTGTCGGGTACGTCTACTGTTCACGAGGTTTTATTGATGACTGCCGACTTATCAGTCTGATTGGGTAGTTATGTTATCATGCAGATATGTAATCGTTATCAATGCTGTTGATGTGACATCCATTAAGAAAACAGCTTGCAATATTTTGTTTATTTTTGACACTTGAAAACACTTTATATGATTCGTTCATCTAAACATGCAATGAATAAAAATAGAAGAATACAAATGCTACTATTTAAAGTAGGTAGGTATCTAGCCAAGTCATATCGCTTGGTGCTTCTACTACATGGGTGTACCGTATAAAGGACTATACATACAAAACCCCTGATTTATTAAAGAAAATGCAATTTAAACGGCTGTCTTTCCCTGTCATGACAATGACATATTATTCGAAAAACACTTTTAAACTAACAAATGTTTATAGTGTGATTAGGAGTACATAAGGCCCAAATTGTTTGAAACCAAGTTAAACTGTCTTGGAGCACCATACCCACGCACATCATCACCAAAAATTTGTTGAATAAGCTATATATTGGAACCTATTGATAATACACGTATTTTTATACAAAAAATACTAGTTAAAAGATGATTGTAACATTTTTAATCCTTGCTAACCATAGATAGAATATAAAAAAACTATTAAAAAGGCCAAAGTTCAGCTTTTATCTCTAATAACTTTATGGTATCGGCTTTATTCACCTGCCAATCTCCCAATGATCCTTACCGGTTTATTGTAAAATATTCTGAACAAGTTAAATAATAAGGTCCATTTTCGGTTGCTGATATTATCGTTGGTCATAATGGCTTAAGCGATAAGAGAATCGTTTTTCTATAATAACGATATTGCTCGCCTGAGCCGCTTCAACGCTGAATTTCCACCGCGGCTTTATGCAAGCCTGATAGCCGTTTATATTGAGCTTGAAACAGGGATAACGCGGGTTTTGATCGGGATACGGGCGTTTCATTTGCGTTTTTTTTTAATCTTGATTCTCTTGTCAAAAAGACGTCTAAAGTAGTTTGAGTTATTTTTGCCTATAAACTTAAAAAATATTTTCTACGCGATGACAAGACCCATAATTGAAAGAAAAAACAATTACTATAATAAAATAAAAACTGAAATATAAGTAGCTTCTGTGAGAATAATTTTCAACTGTTAAAAAGGTATATAATTCTGACTTTAACTGTACTACATGGGAAGCCCCTATTTTATTATAAATAACACTATTTCGTCAGCCAACGCAATCAATGAGTCATATTTATTTAAATCATTATCAACGCCCACATTAGTTCAAAACAACAAAACGGATATGCTAAATTATTATCACATGTTTTTATCAGATCTTAACTCCTTGATATTAATCGAAAATACCACACTGATATCAATATTACTTGATAAGACAACGCAATCGCTTATACATCAGTCATAAGCACAACGTTGAATAGTGCACACTTGTTTACGATGAAAGTAACCTGCCAAATACTAATCAACAAGCCTAAAGATTCCACGCACAAACCATGTGGTGTTGTTACTGGCTCCGTGCGGTATAGTGTTGAAGAGCCTACAGAACTAAAAGACATTGTGCTCTCTCTAGTAGGGCGAGGCAAGTGTTCATGGACAGAAACAGTAAACAACGTTACTATCCCCTACGTCGGCACAGAAGAATACATCGCTGAAAAGTGGAGCATATTTGAAAGAAACGGACAACAAACAGCTGTTCTGCCGAAAGGGACGCATGAGCAGACTTTTCAATTCACCATACCTGAAGAAATTCCACCCACCTTCAAAAACTACACCTGCTGTATTGTGTATCGAGTGTGCCTCAAATTTGAAAAACCTGGACTCTTTGCTTCCAAGAAGTTCATCGCTCCAATCAACGTATCCAGCTACATCAAACCCCACATACCCGACGGCCGAACACTATTTGGACTTGAAAAAAAACTCCTAAAGCACTTTTTAAAGAAAGACAACACAATCAAATTAGTAGCTGAAGTACCCAAAACAACTTTCACTCCAGGGCAAAATGCAGACATATCTTTCACAGTGACAAATGAGACAGCTGTTATCGTGCCTTCGGTTATCACTGAGCTGGTCTGTTATACGACTTACTATGCTAACTCTGGTCACAAGAAACGAAACATTAAATACATCAAGGAAAGTAAAGCTGAGACACCAGCTGTTCCAACAAATGCTGTTGCGAATATGACCAGCGTTATCTCTATACCAGATACCATACGTTCAATTGAATGTAAGATAATGAAAAAAGAATACAGACTCAAAGTAACATTGAGACTGCCTGTTCCTTATATAAATGCTACTGTGGAAGCTCCTATTCTTATTGGTGAAGTACAAGACACATTTCAGAAGCCTAGTTATTGTGGTACTCATGATGAAAAAGCTGGACCAAGCACGGAACCAGTGGAAGGAGACGCACCACCAGAGTACTGGGAGGTTATGAATGAAGAGAAAGATAAGGACTGGTTTTAACCAGTTTTTATTCATCATGACAGCCTTCTAATGTTCCCACTGCTGAGACACTGGCCTACTCTCAGGCGAGAGTGATTAGGTCTTAATCCACCACACGGACCCAATGCGGATTGGTGGATGGCACATGTCTTTCGAATTTTTAGTTCTTGGGCATGCCGGTTTCCTCACGATTTTTTCCTTCACGGTATGAGAGCACTGGCATTGCGCACATAAATTTTTCATAGCAAAAATCTATTGGTGCACGACCGGATTCGAACCCACGACTTTAGGATCGGAAGGCGGGCTCACTACCACTAGACCACCAGTGCTCTATATAATATACAATATTATATATAATGTAGTAATATACAATATTTATATTATAATTTTTTTAATTCATCCTCTTTTTAAACTGCAAAAGTTAATTTGACACTTCTTGACGATAACACCCTCCATTTTGGAAGTCGATCAAAAATATAACAGATATGCGTTAAATAGAACCAGTGATTTATATTAGTAAATTGATATATCATTTATGAGCTGAGTTGATTGATCTAAATGTTGGTACAAGACAAAAAGACGGAGCTTTAAAATGAGATCCACAATTTTTGAAATCACTGGCACATGAGGCTTTGCTATGCCTCAAGGTGGCAACCCGCGAGTGATACCTCTGGTATTGCAAGCGTCCATGGGCTGCGGTAACCGCTTACCATCTTGTGGGCCGTACGCTTGGTTGCCAATTCAGTTGTATAAAAAAAAAATTTTTTTTTAACGGCCGAGTCCTGACTTTTTGAAACATTATTTTCTTTGAATCTCATATTAAATTTTATTATTTGCGAACTGTAATTTCGCAACCATCAGTCGTGAGTAGACACCGGAAAATTGTCTCATTTGGTTGCAGTCGCGTTAGGATTATGGACCCTCATTATGAGTCTTATTTAAGCTGTAATTGAGATGATTGTGATGCCTAATGCTTTGTGAATGTTTAATAGCTGTTCTTAAATGTTATGTAATGTTTCATGATTAGTATGGAAAGTGTAAAATCCAGTTCCCTAGCTAGTTATGTCCGTTATAACACAGACGTCAAGATAAGATAAAATCTTTGTTCTTTTTAAGTTTGTATCGTTTTTTATTGATATTTTAACTAAAATAATTAAAAAAATAAAGGATATTTAGGCTGGCAAGCAACAATAAGGTGCGCTATAATAGTAAAGTTATGTGAGGTCCTGTGTGCCGTAAATATTAGCCGATGAACATATGAATAAGATAGAATTAATTAATATAGTCTAACACATGAGATACTCTGTTTTTTTTTTAAATAAAAACATGGACGTTTGTTTTCCGTCTATTTATACTACTAAAAATATAGACCGCAGCCTATGGACGCTTGCAATACCAGAGGTATCACTCGCGGGTTGCCACCTTGAGGCTGAGATCGAAAGCCTCATGTGCCAGTAATTTCACCGGAAACCATACCCTTCATACCGGAACACAGCAATGCGAGCATGAGCTTTGCGGCAGAAATAGGTATGGTGGCAGTCCTTCCCCGGACGAGCTCTATCACAGAGAACTCTACTACTCTTTAAGTTGAGTTTTAAGGAAGTTAAATTTTGTAGCGTGTAATATTATAGACCTATTGTTACAAAGGAAGCAGGGCAGTTTAAGCGTAATAGTGCATTACTTAAATTAGAGTGGAGCGCTCGTGACATAGCTGGCTAAGTATAGTTCGCACAGCGGATCTAGGCTTCCGTGAAGTTAGCCGTTTGTGATGCGCAAAGACAATTTAGTTTGAAAAAGCTCCGTTGCGCATCGAAACGGCTAATTTCACGACGGCCGAGATCCGTGGAACCCGCGTTATTTTGCCTCGTGCCGACAAGCGTCATAGCCGCAAGGCCACCGCCCGTATACCAACTCGTTTGAAAATCTTGAATGCCATGTACATTTTATCGGAAAATCGCGAACAGCGGAAACCGTCTTACGAACGGTTTCAATCAGAAGTACTTCACCCCGAAAGTCTTTTAGAAAATAAAATTGCAATCATATCATCAATCAATTGCAAGAGTACATACCAGGAGATTAGAAAACGTGACCTAATTTCAGACCACGTAGGTTTAATCCCTTGTAACTAATGCTCGTGACTTAGCTGGCTAAGTTGTTCTTAACAGATCAACGAAGTTAAGCACTGTTCCGCGGGGTCTTCATTTGGATGGGTGACCGCCAGTGGCAATTTTAACTGAGCGCTCCCGTGCTTCGGAGGGCACGTTAAGCAGTCGGTCCCGGCTTTTTCAAAGTTGTTAGGCCATGACAGAGGCCTTCGGGCGGCCTAGAAACTCTGTTACCAGAGTTGGCCACTGACTCATACGAACGAACGAACAAACTAAATGCGTCTTTTTAACGACTTCAAAAAGGAAGAGGTTCTCTTTGTATAGATTTATTTTTTACTAGCTGACCCGGCGCGGTTTCACTGGCGCTTTTCTTAGCAATTACACCCTGTATATTTTCTCACCATTTAACCTTCCCTGAACTTTTACAAACATTTCAAGACCATAATTAGCCAAATCGGTCCAGTTGTTTTCGAGTTTTAGCGAGACTAACGCACTGCAATTCATTTATAAATATAAGAAGATTATTTGTAGGTATACTTTTACAGGTGATACTTTTTCTAAGGGTGATCCCATGAATTGTTTATTGAAATTCATGCAGGGTTTTTGAAAAAAATCAGCAAAATACAAAATGAGAAATTAGAATTTTAATGAGAATTTTTAATATCGGGAAATAGAATATTATGTTTTCTACTTTTAAATTTAATTCATAAACGCACTTTATATCTCTGCTAACTAATTTTGTTAATTGACATAAAAATGACAAAGACAATACTTACCGAGCAGCTAAAATGCCAGTTTTATATACGAAATAATAAATAAATAATGCTGGACAATCCACACAGCATCATGTAGCCCCAAGGTAAGTTGCTGTTAAACAGAGCTGTATTATGGGTACTAGATGACTGATAATATACTTCATACAATACAATACATAGATAGTTATTTTTTTTATATATAAAAAATACCCAGAACTCCCGGAACAAATATTTGTAGATCGTACAAACATTCGACCCGAGGCGGAAATCGAACCCGCAACCTCCGCGTAGCATTATATGAATAAGGACATAATATAAATAAGGAATAGGTTAGCGAGTTGTTACCAATGAGAGTCTCAGGCAGTGTGGGGTCAGTGGAGAAGACACTCACTCCAATGAGCGAGCTGGTAAAATTAGTATCATTTATGAATAAGGGGGTAGGTCAGTAGCTTGTTGTACCCAAACTAAATAACCTCTGGTAGATACCATTTTAATTAAATACCACATCGACGTTTCTACGCGTTTTTTTACTCTTTGGATTAACAATAACACTTTCAATCAAGCGAGAGTTTATCCTACTCTAGTGAAAACACGGTTCAAATCAGCTTGGACGGTGGATTTTCTAATAAAATAGGCCAGGACTTGAAAACCACTCATGCTGTTGTAAGAGGTCTAGCATCGACTACAAGAGACTTGTGTTTAAGGGTGCTTCATAAATGTGAGTCATGGGGATTTTTGCTGTGCTCAGCTGGATTTGACACTTAAGAGCTTCAAGCGATTGATAAAGACGCTTTGGAGAAAGAAAGCTTTGTGAAAAGACAGTGAAAATAGGAAAGAATTGGGATAAAATCATTGTTTTTTTCTGAGATTCGTGAACATAGACCTACGTCTATATCTAACGATAGAGAATGGTCATCTTTCTGAGATTTGTGAACATTTTTTTTTATTTTTTTTATACAACTGAAGTGGCAACCAAGCGTACGGCCCACAAGATGGTAAGCGGTTACCGCAGCCTATGGACGCTTGCAATACCAGAAGTATCACTCGCGGGTTGCCACCATGAGGCTAAGATCGAAAGCCTCATGTGCCAGTAATTTCACTGGAAACCATACCCTTCACACCGGAACACAGCAATACAACAGGAATAGGAAACATAGACGTAGATTTAACGATAGAGAATGGTCATCTTTCTGAGATTTGTGAACATAGACGTAGATTTAACGATAGAGAATGGTCATATTTCTGAGATTTGTGAACATAGACGTAAATTTAACGATAGAGAATGGTCATCTTTCTGAGATTTGTGAACATAGACGTAGATTTAACGATAGAGAATGGTCATCTTTCTGAGATTTGTGAACATAGACGTAAATTTAACGATAGAGAATGGTCATCTTTCTGAGATTTGTGAACATAGACGTAGATTTAACGATAGAGAATGGTCATCTTTCTGAGATTTGTGAACATAGACGTAAATTTAACGATAGAGAATGGTCATCTTTCTGAGATTTGTGAACATAGACGTAGATTTAACGATAGAGAATGGTCATCTTTCTGAGATTTGTGAACATAGACGTAGATTTAACGATAGAGAATGGTCATCTTTCTGAGATTTGTGAACATAGACGTAAATTTAACGATAGAGAATGGTCATCTTTCTGAGATTTGTGAACATAGACGTAGATTTAACGATAGAGAATGGTCATCTTTCTGAGATTTGTGAACATAGACGTAAATTTAACGATAGAGAATGGTCATCTTTCTGAGATTTGTGAACATAGACGTAGATTTAACGATAGAGAATGGTCATCTTTCTGAGATTTGTGAACATAGACGTAAATTTAGCGATAGAGAATGGTCATCTTTCTGAGATTTGTGAACATAGACGTAGATTTAACGATAGAGAATGGTCATCTTCTGTTTTAAGTGCAGTGCTCTACAGTTCTTGGACCTTATTCATAAATGTTAGCTAATGTGTCTTTCAAATCTACCATCGTCTTTGTGTAATGAGAATAACAAGCCGCTAAAATGTTAGTTTTTTTATAAATAAGGTACTTTATACCACAAAAGTGGCAACCAAGCGTAAGGCTTGATGCTTAGCTGTTACCGTAGCCTATGTACGCTTGCAACATCATAGATATCACTTGCGTGTTACCACCCTGAGACGTTAGATGGAAAGTCTCATGTTGCCTGTAATTTCACCGGAAACCATACCCTTCGAACTGGAACACAGCAATGCGATTGTTATTCTATTACAAGTCTGAACACGGCATTGGTTGCAATGTAATTTACAACGCAACCTATTTGACGACCAATGTGGCGCGGTGGGCGAAGGTCCGCCTGCGACGCGGAGGTTGGACAAATGTTTGTAGGATCTGCAAATATTTGTTCGGGGTGTTCTGGGTGTTTTCTATGTATAATAAAAAATATCTATCTATGTATTGTATTGTATTAAATATATATCAGTCATCTAGTACCCATAATACAGCTCTGTTTAACAGCAGCTTACCTTGGGGCTAGATGATGCTGTGTGGATTGTCCAGCATTATTATTATTATTATTAACCAATGCCGAGTTCAGAAGCTAGTATTAAAATATATTAATAGCGTGGTCCCTCAAACTAAACAAACATTTAAACTCGTATAATTCGTTCGTTCGTTCGTATGAGTCAGTGGCCAACTCTGATGACAGAGTTTCTAGGCCGCCCGAATGCCTCTGTCATGGCACTATCAACTTTGAAAAAGCCGGGACCGACTGCTTAACGTGCCCTCCAAAGCACGGGTGCGCTTAGTTGAAATTGCCACTGGCGGTCACCCATCCAAATGATAACCCCGCGGAACAGTGCTTAACTTCGTTGATCTGTTAAGAACAACTTAGCCAGCTACGTCACGAGCGCTCCAACTCGTATAATCGTTTGAAGTTATTAGTAAAAATAAATATTATCCCAAAAAAATAAAAACAGGATCTGCTCACGTCATAAAACAGCTTTATCAAAAGGAAAACCACAGAGTATAGAAAACTGTGTTCTAAGCTATAACAGATTAGAACCCTTTTTACTAAACCAAATGATATAAATCCAATGGCATAAGCAAACACGAATGATACAGTTAACATAAAAACCAAACTAATGATCGTAATGTTTTTTTTTATACAACTGAAGTGGCAACCAAGCGTACGGCCTACAAGTGTAAGTGGTACATACCTATTTCTGCCGCCAAGCAGTAATGCTCGCATTGCTGTGTTCCGGTGCGAAGGGTATGGTTTCCGGTGAAATTACTGGCACATGAGGCTTTCGATCTTAGCCTCAAGGTGGCAACCCGCGAATGATATCTCTGGTATTGCAAGCGTCCATAGGCTGCGGTAACCATACATATACATACGTACGTACATTCATACAGAGGGATAGACGACGGAAAACGACTTTGCTTTATTCTATGTAAAACAATAAAACAAATGAATTAGTTCTTCAATATCATAAGATTTTACGGGGGTCGGTAGGAAAAAAAACTTCCTACTCGTCCCCATTTAAATTGAAGTGGGGACGAGCGGGACAAAAACTTCCCATCCGTCCCCATGTAAATACAAATGGGGACGAGTGGGAAGTTTTTTCCCATCGACCCCCAGTGGGGGCGAAATCTGGGGGTCGTCGGGAATAACCCAAAATATCCGCCAACACTTTATTTATCCTACTAATATTATAATGCGAAAGCTGTGTGCGGGTGGGTGTGTGTGTATGTTTGTCACCACGTATCTCCGTGACGACTTAACCGATTGTAATGAAATTTGGATGGCTTAAGTCCTGGAATAACACATAATCTACTTATTTTTCTCGGAAAAATTGTCTGTTCCAGTGGGATAGCAACTGCGGGTGATCCGCGCGGGTCAGCTCGATATAATATTTATAAAAAAAATATATATTATTACTATATAAAGCAGTATAATTGCCGTAATAAATAATTTCTGAATTGCAAAGGCATCAACTTCTGATGTTGTCTGTACAGTACTTTCGTGTGATCCACAATAACTCAACATAATTTATTCAAGGGACAATTTTCATGAATTAGGCAACGCGTCAGACCTAGTAGACGTGCCTCTTTATACCAACTTTCAATGTAAAATAAACTTTATTCCCATCACTTTAGATTACACAATGAAGGCGACGAGTGAATTGTAGGAAACCGCACTTTGTATTATGTAGCAAATATTATATATAATTTTGTTGCGAGATAATTCACAAATTTTGTTGGTAATCCACTTTTATTTTATTTTTTATTAGTTATAGACAAGCGTTTGACCACCACCTCACCTGATGGTAAGTGATGGTGTGATCGATGATGGAGCAAAGAACCTGTTCACTCTAGCCTTAAAGACTCCTAAATTGTATTGGTCCGGAAAAACAGACCCCGGCAACGAGTTCCATTCTTTACTCGTTCTAATGAGAAAAGACCACTTCTATTTTTCTAAGTTTAAAATGTAATTACCCCCAATAAATTCCACTCCAACATAATTCCAGTAGTAATCCAGTCCAGCTATCAAATTCATAGCTGGAATGCCACTGGAATAATGTAAATATCACTAGGCTGTACCCATACCAGTGAGCAAACCAGTCTAGTGACCAGTTCAACAGCTTTTGAGACTGGAATAATGTATATTTATTTTTATAATGTACTTAGTATAAGAGCACTGGTGGTCTAGTGGTAGTGACCCCGCCTTCCGATCCTCAGGTCGTGGGTTCAAATCCAGTCGTGCACCAATGGATTTTTCGCTACGAAATATTTATGTGCGCAATGCAGTGCTCTCATACGGTGAAGGAAAACATCGTGAGGAAACCGGCATGTCGAAGAACTAAAAATTCGAAAGACATGTGCCATCCACCAATCCGCATTGGGTCCGCGTGGTGGATTAAGACCCAATCACTCTCGCTGGAGAGTAGGCCAGTATCCCAGCAGTGGGAACCTTAGAAGGCTGTCATGATGATGATGACTTAGTATATAATGTAATGTAAAGTTCAATTCCATGCTCACCTGTATTTCGTCATTATTACGTCATTATTTCGTCATTATTTTTGCTAATGTTTTAATGTACGTGTTGCTTTGTATCAAATAAATACTTAAACTCATTTATTCAATAGTAAGCTTGTATGAGTCAGTGGCCTGCTCTGGTGACAGAGTTTCTAGGCCGCCTGAAGGCCTCTGTCATGGCCTACATGGAAAAAGAGTTAAATTTTTCATAATTTAATCCAATCAAGATTCAATGTAAACGATACAATTCAGTCCAGCACTGGATAGTATTGATTCGCTGGATTACTGGACTGACATAATGTAAACCGGGCATTAGGAGTAGTAAGATAATCGTAAAAGTTACATGCTATGTTATTTTCAAGTGTATCCCAGGACACCCAGGAGTCAGAGCCAAAGACAAACAATTTGTAAGTCCTGCCACGAAACTAAAGTTTAAGCTAATGTCCAAGAAAGTGGACAGTCCCTCTTTCTTCTGTCTCAAACATTCCAACATCAATTTATTTCATTTATCTATGCTAATATTATAAAGAGAAAAGATTTGTTTTTTTGTTTGTTACGAATAAACTCAAAAACTACTGGTCCGATTTCCTAAATTATTTCACCATTAGAATGCTACAATATTAACAATACAATAGTAACCTTAAGTTATACTTTATGTTCATCCGTGCGAAGCCGGGACGAGCCGCTAGTCTGCGAGTATATTGACATAATACTTGCGTTTTTATTTTTACGTGGCAGTAGGGCGTATCAAGCGGTGGTTGCGGGTTCAAATCCCGCTTGAGGCAAAATATTTTTTGGGATATTATAATCTTTAGTATTCCCCTATAAAAACAAAAATAACTAATAACCATGGCTCTTGTTTTATTCTTTTTATTTTTATTTATTCTTCAGTACATCCTTGTGAGTACCACAGCATTGCCAGTTATTCTGCCTCAATTCTACATTAGCGTGTTTTTTACATTATTAATTAAGAGTAGTAGAGTTCTTTGTAATAGAGCTCGTCCGGGGAGGACTATCACCATACCTATTTCTGCCGCAAAGCAGTAATATTTGCATTGCTGAGTTCCGGTCCGAAGGTTTCCGGTGAAATAACAGGCACATGAGAATTTCGATCTACGTCTCAGGGTGGTAACCCGTGTGTTATTGCAAGCTCCCATAGGCTCGGTAACCGCTTACCATCTCGTGGGCCGTACGCTTGGTTGCCACTTTAGCTGTATAAAAATAAAATTAGGTTTGAAGGGTACCATAGCGTAGAGGATTAATAATAAATAAATAAATAAATAAATAATGCTGGACAATACACACAGCATCATCTAGCCCCAAAGTAAGCTGCTGTTAAACAGAGCTGTATATTATGGTTACTAGATGACTGATATATATTTAATACAATACAATACATAGATAGATATTTTTTATTATATATAGAAAATACCCCGAAAATACCCAGAACACCCGGAACAAATATTTGTAGATCGTACAAACATTTGTTCCGAGGCGGGAATCGAACCCGCAACCTCTGCGTCGCAGGCGGACCTGCGCCCGCTGCGCCACATCGGTCGTAGTAGGAATTACCAAAATAAAAAGCCACGCACAAAGCCCATAATATATGAAGGTATCACTCGGGGATTCCCCACCTTTGAACACACTTCCATATAAATGCAGGTCGCTCCTAAATAATTTCTACAACCTTTCTTATTATTAATTGCAAAAAAACCTTTTATTTAATGGAACTTTTCAGTGTTCCGTACCTATTTCAGAAAAACAAAACACATTTTATTTGATTTTACTGAGGTTTTAATGAACAATTACTGAGCACTGATGGTCTAGGAGCACTGATGGTTTAGTGGTAGTGACCCCGCCTTCCGATCCTGAGGTCGTGGGTTCGAATCCGGTCGTGCACCAATGGATTTTTCTGTTCGAAAAATTTATGTGCGCAATGCCAGAGCTCTCATACGGTGAAGGAAAACATCGTGAGGAAACCGGCATGTCCAAGAACTAAAAATTCGAAAGACATGTGCCATCCACCAATTCGCATTGGGTCCGCGTGGTGGATTAAGACCCAATCACTCTCGCCTGAGAGTAGGCCAGTGTCCCAGCAGTGGGAACATTAGAAGGCTGTCATGATGATGATGATGATAATGAACAATCCGCCCCGGCTAGGCTTCGGGAAACTTTGTTATGTGTATGTGGTAACTATGACTATGAATATAAAATTTTCTGTTAAATCAATATAATAAACATTGAATTCAATCAGATGCAACCACAAACTAATCATAATATCTGATTATGCGTATTTCAATCATAAGTAAGTAATAAGAAAGGTTTCCACAAAAAAATTCGTGAATCGTGTATATCAAATTGAATTGATATTAAACATATTTCATACGTTTCGTTTCGTACGTGACACATGTCTTAGATACTGCAAACTCCCTAGGTAGACAGTACTGGAGGCATAATGCTGGCTTCTCACGTCACGGCACGTGATATAACGAGCTGCGCCGCGCCAGCTCGCGCCTACGCGTCGTGAGGAGGGATAGGCTCGCGGCGGCGGCGGCGGCGGCGCGGGCTGGCGCGTGCAGGCACAGAGTGCAGTGCGTCCGATCCGCCATAAGTCGGTACGTAAAAGGGGGTTCGAGCGCGCGCGGGGTGATGCGTGGTAGCGCGGGGTGATGCGTGGTAGCGCGTTGCGCGTCGTAAAACGAGCCGCACCGCGACGCACCATCCGTGTAGGCGCGGCTCGGCATAATTCGGACGCAAGCCTGCTCGTTTAAACGACGCGGGATAGCACGATCCTACGCGAGCCGAGCCGTCCGTGGAGATGCGGCTTGAACACATCGCGCTGTTGAATCGCCGAAATTATCCTTCTTTTTCTTTCCTCACATAACTTAGTTTTTATTCTTGTCCAAGCATAGTGCACATTGTTGCGATTTTTGTGACCTGGATCTTTTGGGTTCCATATAGCTGTTTCCTCTTCATACAGTTCAATGAAGAGTTGAACCTTTTCATTGCTCCACTCCATCTCGTACAAACCTAATTCTTCAAATTAAAAACGTCGCTAAAAAACCAAAATGGGTCTTTCTTCGTCGCGCGCTCTGTAGCATAGACGGCGGGCATTAACACAAGCCGAGCCTAAAATGGCGCGCGCGCCTTTGATCCGTGTCGAAAAAACCGACAAGTGATGGATCGTGCGAACTTTGCCGAGCCGCGCCGAGCGTAGTTGTTTAGACAGCGCGTGGCGCGCTGAATCACGAGCGGAGCCAGGCTTGACTCGCGTGTTTGCGCGCCGTTTACTCGCGCCTTTAAGGCGAAAAAACGAGTAGCTCGGACTGTGGTGTCGGTTGACAGCATGGCCAGCAATTCCAGCTGTGAGAACAGGTGGCGCGGGCTCGCCTGTTGGCGCGTACTCGCTCGTAAAATTGGCTAGACGCGGCGGCGCGGCTCGTGATATCTCGCACTGTGAGAACCCAGCATAATATACCTCCTTCCGTATAACTACATAGTATAAAACAAAGTCGCTTTCCGCTGTCTGTCCCTATGTACCTTTAAAACTACGTAACGGATATTGTTGCGGTTTTTTTAACAAATAGAGTCATTCAAGTGGAGAGTTTTTGTGCAAAGCCGGGGCGGGTCGCTGGTGCCTTATGAACTTATCACACTAAGTTTGAATTTGACCAAACTCGTATTTGCAGAATAAATTTTACAATTTACTTGTATTTGACATTACCTTATTCCCAGAATAGTTTTACTATAATCGGTCGAATCTACACAAGACAGGATTCGGATGATAATAAACAAAGGTTATTTGTCGCTAACCTGAACTTACTAAAATAATAAGGAAAGAAAGTTAAAGGTAGGTGAAAAACATGTAATTCTACCAGCTTTAAATGAGTACACGACCTTACAAAATATGGTAACAAAAGTTTTAATTTAAATCTTACATGGCCGGAGCTAACAAGTTCCAAAACAACTCAGCCCCCCGATTCGAGTTCGCAATTCAGTTGCAAAAACATGATCTTTCTTAGGAAAAGACGAAATAAATGAGCTAAATCTATAAATATAATTTTATTATGTGAAACAATCGGGTCTTTTCATGCCAAATAGGTAGGTATTGTGAATTATTTAATTAGGTACTTATGACAAAAAATAATTGACATTTAATTCGGATGTTATATAATCAGTTTCTATAGGTAATTATTAATCAATAACATCAATAAATTATGTGTATTAAAGGTTACGTGCCTGTACTCGGGCGAGATTTTATTATGCATTTTTTTTACTTTATCGAATATATTAAAATGTTTGATGTATTTGGGTTACTTATTGCAAATTTTTATAGACATGTAGTATGATGAGTGTCAGGAAAAACTCAGTCAGTCGAATTGAGCAGTCTCTAGTCAGTATGTTTATGATGGGTGTCAGGAAAAGCTCAGTCAGTCGAATTGAGCAGTCTCTAGTCAGTATGTTTATGATGGGTGTCAGAAAAAGCTCAGTCAGTCGAATTGAGCAGTCTCTAGTCAGTATGTTTATGATGGGTGTCAGGAAAAGCTCAGTCAGTCGAATTGAGCAATTTCTAGTCAGTATGTTTATGATGGGTGTCAGGAAAAACTCAGTCAGTCGAATTGAGCAGTCTCTAGTCAGTATGTTTATGATGGGTGTCAGAAAAAGCTCAGTCAGTCGAATTGAGCAGTCTCTAGTCAGTATGTTGCTTCAATGATGTATGTGTGCGACTTGGCCTCTGTGACTTGGCTACCTATCACGTTTTCAACATAATACGATTTACTTAGGAGTAAGATCGTGACAAAAAATCATAACGCAAAAATATGTGAGAGCACTGGCAGTCTTGTGGCAGTGACCCCGCCTTACGATCTTGAGGTCGTGGTTTCGAACCCGGTCCAACTAGTGGATATTTCTATTCGAATAACATAAAGTGCGCAATGCCAGTACTCTCATGCGGTAAAAAAAAACATCGCGAGGAAACAGGCATGTAATACAACAAAAAATTCTAACGACAGTGCCACCCACCAATCCGCATTGGGTCCGTGAATATGACCCAATCACTCTCGTTTGAGAGCAGGAATTTAAACGTCAAACAATTTTCGTGCGGACCGAACTTCGCAATGAATAGGAATCGTGGTAGAAAACTTGCGAAATTTCGATCGAAAATTCGTTTTTCGTTGAATTGTAGTAGACCTACAGGTAAGTATCCAAGCTTTTTTTTTCATCTACATAAAATTTGGAAGTACCTAAATACTTACTAATTATAAACATAAAAATTAAATTTTAATGAAACAAAAATTTATTTAACTACTTAAAATATTTTTATAGAAATTTAGAAAATTGCATGACATCATTTTAATTTGATTTTTGTATTATTCTATCTAGTTAAGTTTAAACATGTTAGAGAAGGAAATAAAAGGCTTTTTTTTAAGTATCCAAGCAGACAATAAAAGGCTGCACTGCCACAGAATAATTTAAATCAATATCTGTAGGTTATATTCTATATGAAACTACGTCAACCATCCGTCGACTTCCAATGGCGTGTTCGATAGCTGATCGTCGCCGAGGCAAAGACGATTCGATGCTGATACCATTTGTCTGCGGCAACCTTGTGGTTCGATGTATCTCAAGGGATAAGATAGTCTATTTTCAAAGATACAATTTACTACTGATCGTTGGATGGCTCAAGCGTTTTCGAAAGAACGGTGACTGTAATTTAACAGTACTCAAACTAATTTTTTAAGACTCATATTATAGATGTAATCTTACATTCGTGAATGATTTTATGGATATGGTTAGTAAGGACCCAATAAAATTATTAAATTATAACACCGGCCATATTACGTGAAAGTATAAAATAAAATGTCTAACTATGAGCCTATCAATATCTAAATGTGAAAACTGTAACAAATCATAACTAGGTGGCGGTAGTAAATATGTCACCGTGGTAGAACGCGCTGACGAAAACTCACAGCCGCGAATGACATTGCTGCCTTCAATTTGTATTAAGTGTGTCAAACTAGAGTCCAATAAACCTATATATACCCATATTATAGTGTTTGATTCCACAAGGCTTCGCACCACGCCTGGTCGCTCACTCTACCGAATCTAGGGCTCCGACTTGTACGCTAAACCCGTAGTAAAGCTGGGGCCCCTTTTGATAACAATACTGTGAACCTCTGTTAGCTAAGTAACTTTGAAATCTTTCATAATCTTTGTTCATTTTAATAAGAATGGGAAGGACAATACCTACTTAGCGGGCCGCTAAAATTACAATGTCTTATAACAATAACCAGGTAGGTATTTAACAATGTAATTTTGACATTGACGTGTTGTCACGCTACGGTCGCCATAAGTCAGTATCCGTTTTTAGTGAACATGGCCTCTTAAGAGACTTCGTATATTGAGATGGAGAAAATTTTGTAGCTTTAGATGGGGCTTTTGGGGGTAAAAAATCTGGAAAACCAAATTTTCTTTATTCTAGAGCTGATTGCTGCACTTATTTTGATTAAATTCACAACTTGTGTATTCATCCCACGGGAATAGACTGCGCGTGTTATTTGCGTTGTGTCAATGTACACTACACATACATTTTAATAGACTTTCATCTAATGATGAAATAGGAAAATTAGAAGACGACATGATGATGTTAATACATCATCATGTCGTCTTCTAATTTTCCTATACTCTTGGGACACTGGTCTACTCACGAACGAATGATTGGGTCATAATCCAGTCTTATACCAATACAGGTTACTGTGTAACACATACATATGTTTAGAATTTCTAGTTTTTGATCATGCCCTGGTTTACTCACGATGTTTTCCTCCACCCTTTAAAAGCACTGACAATGCATACTGAAACTTTTGGAAAAATTCTATTTCAAAACACAAGGCATTTAAGTAAACCTTTTTATTATCAACGAGCGACTTAGTAGACACCGGCCTTTCAATTATCACAAACTGTAAGTAAGTAAGAGTGCAAAGTGACTTAGAAAATTACTTTGCGAGAGTTTAAATTGTATTTATAA
Organism: Colostygia pectinataria; assembly: GCA_951394395.1. Classification (NCBI taxonomy): domain Eukaryota; kingdom Metazoa; phylum Arthropoda; class Insecta; order Lepidoptera; family Geometridae; genus Colostygia; species Colostygia pectinataria. The sequence continues at coordinate 11,783,629 of OX596355.1, forward strand.
AGCACTTTTCTCTCCTTTTTATTTTTAAGTTAAAAGCTTGCAAAAATTTTAAACGAATGCCTAATTAATGAATCCTTGTAAATGGTGATTAAACAAGTATTGGCTAACCACCTAACTCAGACGTCTCATTGCGTGTTACATAACGTAATTCGCGTATGACGCGTAAAAAATGTCTTTGCGTGTAGCATAATATAATTGATTTGATTATGTATACAGTTTAATTTTTACCTTTTTGGGTAACACTACAATTGTTATCGTCGGGCGTGGCGCTTAACATCAGGGCGTTGTCTTTTACTTTACTTCTTAGTAATATCTATTTAAGAATTGTATTGTATTAAGTATAGATCAGTCATCTAGTACCCATAATACAGCTCTGTTTAACAGCAGCTTGCCTTGGGGCTAGATGATGCTGTGTGGATTGTCCAGCATTATTTATTTATTACGATACTTTATTACATGACTCTAGTAAAATGGTATGAGTCTTTAAATCGTTGTCACTCTGAGTTACGTATAATTATGACATAGAGATATAGAGTAAACTGACGACGTAGTGGAATATTTTTTTCGAACTAGATATATGGTTCTTATAGTGGTTGCTGAATTGATAAAAACATGCACTCAAAACAGTGAATTTATATTCAGTGCCGACCGAACTTGTTGACACACATAATTTTAAACAATATCTGTGCTTGTACCTACTCCAAATAGATTTACAATACAATATCAGTTTTATTTTATCTTTCACACACAAAGTAGTACAGCCATATTTTAAGCAGATAGCTACACAAAATTTATATAAATAAAAACATCTAAAAAAAATATATGAAGGCGCTTCCAGACCTACATCAGAACTTCCTATAACGGGTGGGCGTGTTTTAGTTAGTGGGCGTTATTAGCCAATGCAGAGTTTCAACTTCTTTTTATGCATTCTATTATCTACATATTCTTCTCTAGAACTATTCTATTCTACTCCTGTCGAATATGATTAGAAACATGAATCAATACTTTACACAACAGGTAACTGGCATATTTACTACGAACATTTACAAGATTCCTAAAAATCACTACACTTGGATTTAGTAAAGATAACTTGTACAATATCGAGTCGTTGTGAACTGTAGCTATGTACTTAGCTTAGTAATGCAACATAATTTCACAATAGTTGTCCAAAACGATTACACATTGTCTAATAACTGATAATTCCGATAATAAATTCTCGAACGATTCGTTCTAGTCAACGACGATCTCAATATGGCTGCCTGCTTACCGAATCCCCTCTCCGTTACCCTTTCTCCTCGCCTTCGCCTCGGTTATTTTCACGTAAAATGGCGCGCGCCGTCACGGCCAGACTGACATACGCCCGTCCCTGGGCGTCTTTCATTATCTCTGAAACAAATAGCTATTAATCATCACATTATTCGCTCGTCCTACCTGACTGACCAATAACCGCTGGGGAATAAAGATTATCGAATGGCTACCACGAATTGTAAAAAGGCTCGATAGATTGATGACAATTAAGCTGTCCCAGAAGGTCGGTGGATGGTGAAGAATTACAATCGATCTTCATGTCACTCTTTGGGGAAGAGCGTCCAGCAGCGTCTAATAGACGCTCATAAATATGTAAATGATAATGCCGTACTGTTTGATTTCAGCGACAGCGACGAGCATGCATAATTATAATAATTTGTTACAAGAAAACAACCGCCTTTGTATGGATGTCACAATGAACGTATCATTTTTTTTTTTTTTTTTATCTCAATAAATAACTCGAATGTTCTCCATTCAACTAAATTTGGAAGCTCTTGTGTACCAGACATAGGAATATCTTAATCCTAACCAGAGGGTGTGAGCTGACCATAGCCAACCAGGCTCATCTGGACCGGACCAATGAATCCCTTCATCCCACAACCCGTAAGGGTGTGAGCCGGATGTCATTGCCGACCAGGCTCGACATTCATCTGGACCGGACGAATGAATCCCTTCATCCCACAACCCGTGAGAGTGTGGGCCGAATTACATTGTCCCTTCGACCAGGCTCGACATTCATCTGGACCGGACGAATGAATCCTTTCATCCCAACCCGTAAAGGTGTGGGCCGAATTACATTGTCCCTTCGACCAGGCTAGACATTCATCTGGACCGGACGAATGAATCCCTTCATCCCAACCCGTGAGGGTGTGGGCCGGATTGCATTGTCTCTCTGACCAGGCTCGACCAGTGAATCCTTTCCAACCAATCCTTAAGGGATTGGCGCGGATGTCACTAAACACTCTCTATTGCTCAACGACCCTCAAGACGAATAACTCTAATAACAATACCATACATAATTTAACAACTATCTTGCTCGGTATCTAATTCGTCTGGCTCACGAATGTCTTACTCGGTGTGTACTTCTACTTCATAATTTGTACGTCACAATTTATCAGAATCAGAACATAGACTGAGACTATACCTACTCTGTACACTCTCTAGGCTAGCAGTCAGTGTATAAGAATCATCGGAGATGGAATTATAGCACGTTGTCAAAACATTAGCATTACCGAATACATTATTACCAATATTAGAATCTAAATTTTCACCCATATATTTTGGTGCCGTCACGGTATCCTTGTAATTCAAAAGGCTGTTAGTTATTCTTAGCAAACATGACTTCAGGGCACTTGCACGTAAGTCCTTATAATCATATTTAAAACATATTTAAAACAATATTGGAGTTAATTAAAGGTATTCTTTACATCTATCATTGTCTTATATTGCAGTTATAATAATACGACTTTTAGTTTTAATATCTAGCATCATTTCAATATCTTTTAAAGAAAACCGTTTCATTGGTGCGTCACCACGGTTGAATCGGGCTACTTCCGATGTTGCCGCTTTTTAGATATAAGTTGTAGCATCTTATTGTAATGAGTCAAGTTCTAAGCAGCTTTGCTGCTGAATACATTAGGGATTTAATTTTGACAAACCCTAAGACTACGTATCGTATGGTATAATATGGTATTATTGAATCAAGAGAAGTTGTGTGTGTCTAACAAGGTACTTTTATTTAGTAAAAGCGTCAATTATTTTCAAATCATTCACGAGTCTATAATTTTAAGCACGCATCTGGACATGGTCAGAAATCCAAAACTGTTCATTTTGCCCAGAGTACTATCTTGTCCCAAATGTTGCAGTTTGACATGTAGATGGTTGGAGTCTATAAAATCAAAGAACGAGGAACTATTAGTTAGCCAGGAGATCTTCTTGTTTCGTCCAACTTTTCTGAATTCCATTTCTAACGCCATTATGATTGAGCAACTGTCTCTGGAAGTTTCTTGACATTTGTAGAGATAAGATCGTGTATCTCGCTATCACGTTCTTGCTCGGTAGAATGCCAACCTTGATGGAGTTTGGCAAATTTAAACACTTGAATTTGTGCACTTTCAATGTTAGTGGGGCTAACTTTATCAATCGGCGAAGAGTTCCTTGAGATGTAGTCTGCATGTTCCATCCCCCGTCTTTCGCAATACACAATGTCAAAATCATGAGCTTACAAGATAGCTCACCAGCCACGCACAGGAGGTGTGAGGTCAACTTTGAAGTTCAAAACCTTTAGTGAATTACAAAATGTAAATACCACAAATCATCGATCGTTCAAATAACGCCAAAAGTGCTCAATTGCTCGTAAAATCACTATCATTCAAGTTCTTAAACGTGATAACTTGACTCTATTTGATTCATTATAATCATCAACCTATTGCACGCCAATGCCACTTTAACTTGCTTAGCTCTATCCACCACGTCCACGTTTCAGCAGCATAGGTCATTACTGGTAGTCTTCAGGTATTAAGGGATGCACGACGAAAAGACTTGACGCAGTTTATTTGGTTGTATGGCGGCTACATTCCACGAAATGTAGCAAACTGTTTTGTTTTCTTTTATATGAAGGTAACACTCTTTCGAGCTTGCATTGGTACGTAACTCCACGGACATTTAAGGATTGAATATTAATATATCGAGTCGTCGTGCCCATTGAATCAAATTACTCAATTTCGTTAAAAGAGTACAGACAAAAGGCTTAAGATTTGAGTAAACTCAGTGATAAATTTACGATAAAAAAAACGAGGCAAAGCCAATATATTGTAGAATTTATGTTGCTGTTATAAATGTTTTGCAGATCCTAGAAGAGCTTGTATGTTTCTTGTGTTTGGTGTAACTTTTCTTGCTTGTATGGAATACCATAAATAGTCAATTTTCTCCTTCCTAAATTTGTATTTCTGCAAGCTACAGGTGAACCTAGCACCTGCAGCATTTAAACCCATAACCCATCTCATCAAGTTGAAGCAACCCTCGGATATATTAGACGAAGAACATTACATAAAATTGTTATTATTATTATTATTATTTTTTGAAACAAAATAGAAGTTGGTTTAAACCCGTTAATTTACCTATTTGTTCCATACGTGGCATAAATAATGTTTGGGTAGCGTATTGCAAAAGATGTAAAACTTTTTCGTATTAATCAAGCAAATATTTGTCTGTTCGAAGCTTCTAACCAACAAGACATCTTTGCACTGTTTTGTGTGGGTCGAATTATATTTTGAACTCCTTGGTTTTCGTCATCATCATCATCATCATCGTCATCAGTGTTTTAAGCAGGTGCCTTAATCTTGAATCCAATGACGATTCCGATCCAATCCTAATTTCTATTTACTGCTGTCAATTTTTGCACTCTTGAAAACAATGTTGAATTTAGTGCTAGGTTTGCTGTCAAAAGTCATATTCCAATACTTGTCCAATACCGACCGCGTTCAACAGTAAGGCCCCCCCAGGTCTCTATATTTTCCCAGTAAATCTGGTTCAATTTGGGTAAAGTGAAGCCTGTTTGATGCTATAATAATGATTATCACTAAAGTGGAAAATTGTTGTTTCAAGTAAAATAACAAAAATTCATTAATTTATCAAAATATTTTTTTCGAGAACAACGTACAAGAGTACACTTATTGGCAGTTTATCAATGTTTTGCTTTACTTAATTAATTAAATTAAAAAAAAAACCCATTTGATGTTATCGCTATGCATCAATATAGACAATACCACCATGTGATCGTATTATAAGCAAGTAATACGATTTGCTACCATTAAAAAGAAAAGAAACAAGCTTACCAAAAGATTGCTGTCGTACACGACATCATCGCTTCGAGAGTGCCTAACATTTTTTTTTTTTTTTTGCATTCTTCATTCTAACATAATTTTACTTATTCATTTTCTGGTCCAATGTATCCCACTTCTGATGAAGGCGCTTCCAGACCTACATCAGAACTTCCTATAACGGGTGGGCGTGTTTTAGTTAGTGGGCGTTATTAGCCAATGCAGAGTTTCAACTTCTTTTTATGCATTCTATTATCTACATATTCTTCTCTAGAACTATTCTATTCTACTCCTGTCGAATATGATTAGAAACATGAATCAATACTTTACACAACAGGTAACTGGCATATTTACTACGAACATTTACAAGATTCCTAAAAATCACTACACTTGGATTTAGTAAAGATAACTTGTACAATATCGAGTCGTTGTGAACTGTAGCTATGTACTTAGCTTAGTAATGCAACATAATTTCACAATAGTTGTCCAAAACGATTACACATTGTCTAATAACTGATAATTCCGATAATAAATTCTCGAACGATTCGTTCTAGTCAACGACGATCTCAATATGGCTGCCTGCTTACCGAATCCCCTCTCCGTTACCCTTTCTCCTCGCCTTCGCCTCGGTTATTTTCACGTAAAATGGCGCGCGCCGTCATATATATAATACACTCATGCTCGTGCATTATGCACATTCGTCCAGTGCTTCATGAATGCGCAATCTACATCCATCTTCATCCGCTATGAGCATTAGGTAGCTGTTAGCACTGCCCCGCACCCGGCACATCATAGATGATGTTCTATTGCGAATGATTGCGAGAAGTCATCGACGCGAAATTTAATAAAAAAAGGAAATTGATTGAGAATGATCGAGAATATAACTCACTTGTTCTTTCTTTTACAATAAGTTATCTCACAGAAACAGATATTTAGACCATAGTATATCTCTGTTGTCACATAGCTCTTAATTCCTCAATATCTTTCCACAAGCTAATCCTACTTATACGTCTGGTGAGCAATAACCTCGGCAGCAACAAACAGACGTACAACACTCGTTAAACCACGGCTAATACTTACTTTATGTACCTACTAGCGACCCGCCCTAGCTTCGCATGGATGAAACTATACTAGTATTGTATACAGGTTGGTCCAACCATAGACGTAAATAAGAAAAAAAATTGTGTTGGCAACCCTGTAAGGAACGCGCATCTTCGGGAGAAGTCGACTGAGGTCGAAGAAACCCGAGGCGAACACAGCCGGGACGTGCCAGCCGACTAACGCCGCCGAGACGCGACGAGGCTGGCGTGACCGAAGATAACCGAGGCGAACGCCACCGATGCTACAAGGCTGGCGGAACTCGGAGGCTCGCCCTCTTGGCTTTTGGTCGTTGAACGAACAACATCTCCGTAATTCCTAACTCAAATATAATTTTGTATCCTACCTCATTATATTTTTAATTTTTTTTATTTTTATTTTTTTTTAAATATTGTTAACAGAGCTAAATTATTAAAGATACGTTACGTTTTGACAGTTTTAAGTGTTTTAACTTGTATTTTATAGTTACAGCCAACAATTGATTCCTCAGATCTATATGGCTATCCGAAAATACCCCATGGTATGTTCCCTAATTTTTTATATTTTTCGAGCTACGAGTATGATTTTTTAATGTTTTTTTCTGAGAATGTTTGGTCGGAACGTTTGAAACTGATAAAAAAAAGTTGACCACCTGTATATTCTCTTGAATCACTCTATTTATTGATGAGCACCACTTTAAAATCCATAATATAGTCTAAAAGATCTAAGCAAACGTCGGTTTTTATTTAAAATTGTGCGTTTAGTTAGAAACCGGGATTTTACAGCGTTAAGAAAGAGTTTATAGTAAGCAAATGAACACTGTGTTTTGTTTTATCCGCTTAACCTGTTAACCAATGAGGTCACACAGTTAATACAGTTAACCTCAAAAGAAAAATAGACACGTGTTTCATCCCTCAACGGGACATCATCAGGACCATCGACTTGTTCTCCGGCAGACGTGTTGCTCCGTCGAGCGCTGGAGCCATAGTCTTTGGCTCTAGCGCGAATAGTACTAGAGATTTTTCGTCTGTTTTTTATCTTGTAATGGATTTCCGCAAAGTAACTTTTATTTTTGTTATACTGGCTCGGAAATTTTGCACGCGTTCTTCCCAGAATTTTGCTAGCCTTTGAAAATACCTACCTTTTGTGCTATAAACAGAAGGCGATGGAAGTCTTTTGACCCTTTTCAATAAATGTTTCGCTACTTCATTTAGTTAATGAAGGTCTTATTAGACCGTTTAGATTTTATTGATTGAGAGTTGAGTTGAAATAGCTTTTTGTATGATTTGTAAAGAAAAGTATTGGCTATTTATAACAAAAACAGTAGGCGTCTGAAGTAAAGCTTAAAACGCGCTCCGTAGAGTAGCCTTGTTGAAGTGGCTACAGAAATAAATCATTCAAAATGAAGACTTATATGAATATTACTAGAAACCTTCTCTAGAAAATGAAAATTTATAAAAAATTGCCAGCGGCCAACTCTGGTGACGGAGGAAAAGGACAAAATGCCTCCGTCATATTTATTTTATTTCTTGTGTTATACAAACTTACCTTATTCTATTTAACATTAACTTAATTCAGTACTTATGTATCTATTGCCTGCTACTTAAGTGAAGGGTTCATAGTCTAAAAGAAACAAAACAAAACAAGCAAAAATGGGACATCTAACATTACGATGACAAAAGTTATTGAGGTAAGTTTGCAAAGAAGCCATTGTACAGTCAAGCGACTACCCTCCGTACTAGTTTACACTGTACGATTGTACATTGTGCGATTCACATTACCGGCTATAAGATAGTGTAACTGAACCAACGGTGTTTTGTGTATAGTGTCACAGGATAGATATTAGTATTAGGTAATAGTGTTGTGACAATCACATTCTTGAGGTCTTGTTCATTTTAAAACATATGTTCGAGTGTAAGTCGTAGGAGTTTAGAAATACAATAGTTGCAGAAATTAGAATATTATACCTACATAATTGGTATGATACCGGTGAAAGCTGTTAACCTATTAACCTATTTATTATTTTAAAGTATCTACTTACTATATAATATAATTAGAAAAGTCATAGCCTAAGTAATAAGAGTAGTAGAGTTCTTTGTGATAGAGCTCGTCCGGGGAAGGACTACCACCATACCTATTTCTGCCGCCAAGCAGTAATGCTCGCATTGCTGTGTTCCGGTTTGAAGGGTATGGTTTCCGGTGAAATTACAGGCACATGAGACTTTCCATCTAACGTCTCAGGGTGGTAACACGCAAGTGATATCTATGATGTTGCATGCGTACATAGGCTACGGTAACCGCTGACCATCAAGTGGGCCGTACGCTTGGTTGCCACTTTAATAGTATAAAAAAAAAAAAAAAAAAAAGCCCACAACTCGAAAAAGTGGGGACGGTATTACATACATTTTTGAAAATTCTATCATTCGTATATCTAACTTAATAAATATTAATCGAAGGATTCTAAACTTCCAGTAAAATTTGCAATTATTATCTTCGAGCAATTCTCAATATATTTGCTTTTATGCAAATATTTTCGATATCCAATCGTGGAACTAATAAGTAACTGTGTAGTTACAATCCCGTGTCTCGCCTCAGATTGTAATCGAACATGAACATTCACCATCAATCCGTGCTTGTAATTTCACGATGATATACACATAATCTGGTAACTGGTAGCTGGTAGCTGGAACCTAAAGCATACGGACATGCGTCGTATTACAGCCTCAAAATTCAATCAAGCCTGTTCAATTCACCCAGGTGATTTACTCTAGATGAACTCTAGAGTAGTAGAGTTCTTTGTGATAGAGCTCGTTCGGGGAAGGACTACCACCATACCTATTTCTGCCGCCAAGCAGTAATGCTCGCATTGCTGTGTTCCGGTGTGACGGGTATGGTTTCCGGTGAAATTACTGGCACATGAGGCTTTCGATCTTAGCCTCAAGGTGGCAACCCGCGGGTGATACCTACCTCTGGTATTGCAAGCGTCCATAGACTGCGGTAACCGCTTACCATCTTGTGGGCCGTACGCTTGGTTGCAACTTCAGTTGTATAAAAAAAAACAAAATAAGTCTAGTGAATCAAAAAATGAAAATAAAAACCACCAAAAACACAGGCATCGTTTGAGAATATTTCTAAAGGTTTATTTCCTTCGAGTTCTTACTAATAATAAAGTCTGAATATTGCAAAAAGCCACAAACATCCCGAAATAAATCACAAAGGGAACGTTTTCATCGAATGCTGAATTTGATAAATTACCGGATACTGTGAAATAATAGACAGGTACAAGTTTTATATCAAATACGAGACATTTCAAATCAAATCAAATAATAAATGAATGAATGAATGAAAATTCTTTATTGTACAGTGTACACCTTACAAACTATAAAACAAGTGAAATAAAATAACGGAGACTAATTACAATGTACAATGGGCGGTCTTATCGCTAAGAAAGCGATCTCTTCCAGACAACCTTATATATAATATATATAATAATATTTATTGAGTAACAAAACTCAGTGCATTTAAGACTATTTTTTTCTGTCTGTCCGTTAATTTAATTTAGTAATTTTTGGTAGTGATTTGGATCAGTTGAGCTATCTATAGGTCGTTTGTAACGGTCTTTAGATGGCTCAACTGTTTCATATGTATTTTGTATATTTTGTAATGTAATGTAATTATGTACATATTTTATTTTCTTATTTTATTTAATTAATTTACGTTAATTTCAGGGCCGTCACCGCACTAGTCATGAACAGAAGCGTTTGGGTTCTAGTTTAATTTCTGTTTCGTTTCTGTCGACATATGAATAATTAGGATTATTCCTATCTGTCACCCTCTTTTGTCCGCCTAAGACAGATCGCACAATTTTGCAAGCAGATTGCAATATGACCATCACGAGCTCACCCGCATTTTTGCAGTTTTTATGCTATCCCACAGGAACAGTATATATTTACGAAATAAAAAGTAGCCTATGTTTTATTCCAGGTCGTCATCCAAAACATTCAACATTCTAAATTTCATCACAATCCGTAAAGTCGTTACGGAGATACGTGGTAACAAACATTCACACACCCCCACATACACGCAGACTTTTGCATTTATAATAGTAGAAGCAGGATAGGATTTTGTAGTTTCAAGTCTTAAATATTAATGCGGCATAATATACCTAATTTAGATTACGGTAAGTACTCTAAAATATTACATCCACCAATTCGCATTGGGTCTGCGTGCGTAGATTAAGACCACTGTCTCGAGAGAGGAGGCCTGTAGGCATTGAGAACAAAGGAAGGCTGTATTATCATGATGATGATTCTAAAATAATGTGAAAATTCTTACTACGCATGTATTTAAACACATTGTTTTTTATTCATTTGGAACTACGATTAAAAAAGATGTACTGGCTGCTTGGGCGAAATTCCACATTATCAGTACCTAATAAGCTATTACTTTATAAGCAAGTCCTTATGCCTGTATGGACTTACGGTATACAGCTGGGGCTGTACCAAAAAGAGCAACATCCAAGCATACAAATATTCCAAAGGAAAGTTCTAAGGGAGATAGTAAATGCCCCTTGGTACGTAAAAAACGACGACCTCTATCGGGATCTCAAAATAGAGGGCGTTCATATAGTTATTCAAAAACATGCAGAAGCTCATGAGTGCCGGCTTCATCATCACGTGAACGTCGAGGCAATCCAGCTTCTAACAACACAGACATAGTGAGAAGGCTCAAAAGGACTAAACCTTTTGAGTTAATAGTGTAAATTAATAGTGTACCTAACGTAGTGAAAGTGTAAAACTACTTATAAAGAACACATGAACATAGTGACTTCCCCTTAATAAATAGAGACATTAAGAAAAGTGCCAGTGGACACATTCTTAGCAAATAATTTTATTCTATAAAACTAGGTCAACATTAAATTACTCATTAGCCTAAACATAAGGCTAGATCGTAATATTATTAAATACATTGCTAAACTGTATTTAAAAAATATATTGAACTAAACAAATGTGGATATAATCGGATATAACCTTTTTTCGCTTGAAAAGCGAGTGAAGATTGAGAATGAATGGTCTTTATTTTGTTTTCGGATCTGTACTTATTCTTAAGTATTCCATTGGTTATGCGACCCTGATATCTGAATAAAATATAGTCATGGAAATGATTGCTATTTTAAAATCATTATCATATGATGATATTATAAAATTTTTGTCACTGCTATTTCACATGCTATTTTTGACAGGCAATGATTTTCATTTTGACTTCTTCTTTTTAAATAATCGTAATTAAAAGAAGAAGAAGAGATAGCACTAGTAGCTTTCACCAAATAACATTTTAGACCGTCAAAATGAAAATCATTGCCTGTGAAAAATAGCATGTGAAATAGCAGTGACAAAATTTTATAATATCATCATATGATAATGATTTTAAAATAGCAATCATTTCCATGACTAATAAAATCCAATCCAAAGGGTTCGAGAACATTCTGTTTTATTCTATTCTACTACTAAGGTTTTAAAATCCAATCCAAATGGTTCGAGAACATTCTGTTTCTAACTGCTGAGGTTTTGGTTTTTTGTGAGGCTCGTCCGGGGAAGTAGCACCACAATATCTTCTGTCATTACTCATTGCTGCGTTCCGGTTCGAAGGGTATGCTTTTTGGAAGCATACCCTTACCTTACCTTTTGAAGGGTATGGTTTCCGGTGAAATTACAGGCACATGAGACTTACCATCTAACGTCTCAGGGTGGTAACACGCAAGTGATATCTATGATGTTGCATGCGTACATAGGCTACGGTAACCGCTGACCATCAAGTGGGCCGTACGCTTGGTTACCACTTTAGTAGTATTAAAAAAAAAAAAAAAAAAACCTGCAATAACTAAGATGATAATGGTAATAATACACTGTTGAATGGAGCAGATATGTATGAATATGATGTCGTAGAATGATTCACTTTTATGTTCACATAGATCAATTTGGTGGATTCATCCAAATTGAAAGGCAGAAGTGAACCATGTATTAATACTAATAATAAGAGTAGTAGAGTTCTTTGTGATAGAGCTCGTCCGGGGAAGGACTACCACCATACCTATTTCTGCCGCCAAGCAGTAATGCTCGCATTGCTGTGTTCCGGTGTGAAGGGTATGGTTTCCGGTGAAATTACTGGCACATGAGGCTTTCGATCTTAGCCTCAAGGTGGCAACCCGCGAGTGATACCTCTGGTATTGCAAGCGTCCATAGGCTGCGGTAACCGCTTACCATCTTGTGGGCCGTACGCTTGGTTGCCACTTCAGTTGTATAAAAAAAAAAAAAAAAAAAAACATTGCACTCTTTGGTATTTTACTCTGTTGGTTGCAATTCAAGCAAATCGCAATTTTACTAACAATACTAATCAAAGTAAGCACGTTCTAAAATCACGAGACCAACATCCCAGTCGCCCTTTTTAAAGAAAACTGTTCAAACGGCCTACTAGATGCTGATTGGAATGGACCGTAAAGTGTTCGTTAGAAACGGCACCCGTTTTATGATGGTTGTTATTTAATATCTGAATTATATCATCATGACAGCCTTCTAATGTTCCCACTGCTGGGACACTGGCCTACTCTCAGGCGAGAGTCATCATCATCGTCATCATGACAACCTTCTAATGTTCCCACTACTGGGACACTGGCCTACTCTCAGGCGAGAGTGATTGGGTCTTAGTCCACCACGCGAACCCAATGCGGATTGGTGGATGGCACATGTCTTTCGAAATTTTAGTTCTTGGACATGCCGGTTTCCTCACGATGTTTTCCTTCACCGTATGAGAGCACTGGCATTGCGCACATACATTTTACGAACAGAAAAATCCATTGGTGCACGACCGAGTTTGAACCCACGACCTTAGGATCGGAAGGTCACTACCACTAAACCACCGGTGTTCTCTCTGTATCGGTGTATCTGAAATAAATATGCTAACTATATTATTAATTATTTAGCTAGAAACTTTTATTAATCATAATGGTTTACTAACAGACGGTATGTAAAGTAAAGTAAAGTAAAGTAAATTAAAGTGTTTATTAATAACTTGTGCATATTACAATATATAAGAGTAGTAGAGTTCTCTGTGATAGAGCTCGTCCGGGGAAGGACTACCACCATACCTATTTCTGCCGCAAAGCAGTAATGCTCGCATTGCTGTGTTCCGGTGTGAAGGGTATGGTTTCCGGTGAAATTACTGGCACATAAGGCTTTCGATCTTGGCCTCAAGGTGGCAACCCGCGAGTGATACCTCTGGTATTGCAAGCGTCCATAGGCTGCGGTAACCGCTTACCATCTTGTGGGCCGTACGCTTGGTTGCCACTTCAGTTGTATAAAAAAAAAAAAAAAAATCAGATAAAAAAAAACATACATGATTATTGGTTAAAAGTACATAAAAGACAAATTCTTTTAGCAGCCGTGCTGGGTTGTACTCTCATTACAGCTGTTAAACACTTCCTACACTTTTTACAAACCACGTAGGTATATATAGTACCAGAGCTAGTATATTATACTTAATACTTTTTTTTTTTTGGACAATCCACACAGCATCATCTAGCCCCAAGGTAAGCTGCTGTTAAACATAGCTGTATCATGGGTACTAGATGACTGATATATACTTAATACAATACACAGATAGATATTTTTTATTATATATAGAAAATACCCAGAACACCCGGAACAAATATTTGTAGATTGTACAAACATTTGTCCCGAGGCGGGAATCGAACCCGCAACCTCTGCGTCGCAGGCGGACCTGCGCCCGCTGCGCCACATCGATCGTCAAAAAAAAAAAAAAACTTAAGAACACGCAAAAATAATAAAAAGGTCAAGAACAAAACTAAGTAAAAATTAATTACGAGTAAATACCAAGTTGGTATTAGGTAGGTATGTAAAACGAAAACACGATTAAATCAAAAAAATTAAATAGCGTTGATATTTCGAACATTTCCAATGTTGACTACGATCAGACAGCAATAAAAAATTAGAACTTAAACAAAGTTTATATTACTAAGCAATAAATCTTGCAGAAACTGCCTTCTACGAACAATTCCTATCGTGCAAACAGACACGGCAGTAATTGGAAGGCGAAAAATATCTTCTGCCAGTTTTGTTGCTATTCTAAAGTAAAGGTATTGTACCGAACCCTACCTCAAGCGAGGAAAACTACCTCACCGTAAAAGCTAATAATGTATCAAAGTAATACAATAAAATAGTTGTAGAAATATCGTAGAAATATCGTTGAAATGGCCACGTGATCGTCTAGTAGTAAAAGGTAGGACCTAACTTGTGTTCCGTATTAGTAACCTAAATTCTTTTTAAAAGTGATCAAGTCTTGTCTACTGCGTTACATATTTTATAATTGTCTACTGCGTTACCTATTTTATTAATTGTCTACTGCGTTACCTACATCGTCTAATATTATACCTAAATACAGGAATGTCTACTGTGTTACTTACCTCGTATAAATATCAAGCTAAAGTCTAATACCGAACGTACGTCGAGATAACATACTTCAGGCTGTCGTACCTCGGGCTATTGTACATTGGGCTAACATACCTTTCATATTATCAAGATGAATGAAGATGATGATTATAAATAGAAACGGCTATAAGGATCATAACATAATCCATATAGGATCAGAGCACCACCCCGCTCAGATCAATGGGCTCGTCTCCAAACTGGACACCCTCTTCCGTATCATGAAATATTATCATGGAAATTATCATGGACATCCTAGTGACTTGGATGCCCATCAATAATTCTGGGAAACAGAAACTATATCTGTAAAACTCTACGAATTTCAACTTCAAGTCTGTCATGTATGTCTACAAGGGACAAGAGGGCATTATCTTTTAGCAAGTCCTAGTCGGAGGTCCGTCAGTCTTTATTGCCTCTCCAGTAATCCTGCATCTAGAAATGCAACTGGCACTTGGAGAGGTCTGTTCTAACTACCCTACCTACTTACCTGCCTGCCTACCTACCTACCTACCTACCTACCTATCTATCTACCTATCTACCTATCTATCTATATAGGCTTTTTAGAAAGTTTTGGAAGAATAATTTAGTTTAGAACTTTCCAGAATAGCTTAGTTTTCTGACAGTGAAAATACTATAAAATCGGCGTTACTTAACCTTTGCAGAATGAACCAAATTCAGATATATAATTTGTGTTGTTAATGTCGTGGTAACTCCGGTCAGGACTTCGAAGAGGTAGCTCACCATCCGTGAACAGGTCTGGGTATTGCTGGTGGGACTTATACTGCCCAAAAATCCGACGTAAGATATACCAAGCGAACTTAACGTAGCTCACCAGTTGTACATAGACTGGATTATGGTTACACCGGTCGAGACTTTAGTAAGGAAGCTCACCATCCGTGAACAGGTCTGGATATTGCTGGGTGGGATTTATTCTGCCCAAGTCTGACGTAAGATAAACCAAGTGAACTTACCTCGTTCACCAGCTGTACAGTCTGGGTATCGCCACTAGGACTAAATACGTCCAAAAGCCAAAGAAGAATATAATATTAGTAGAATTCAGCTCACTGTCTGCATTGGTCTAAAATCACACAATTTAATATAATAAATTCAACATCAAGATCAAACCCAACCATTCCTTCAATTTAGGTAAATATTCACAACATTATAAAAAATAGCTCTTAGTAATTACTGGTTATTTTAAATGTACAAATAAATAGTATTGAGATCAAATAAGCCAATATCGAGAATTTCACTGAAACTACGACAATTCCGTATCCGGACTTTCTAGCTTACAAACTCCTCAAAGGGCACTGAATCGATTCACGCTTTTTGTATTTAAATCACAATTAGTCTACAGCTGATAATAATGTGTTTAAATCAAATATTTTGAGATTTTTTAGCCAATAATTTTCAATTTGTTATTTTTCACGATCTGACAGCCTGCCTACCAGAATTCCTGTCCCATATTTCTTTTTGACATCTACCAACTTAGTACTATTTCTCTACAGCTGTCTAGTAATGAGTTTTGAATATAATGACAAATAAGATTTTAATGTTTGTTTGAAAGCACTACTGATGTGTTTTAGAAATCTTAAACGCCCCAATAATAAATGTTAAAGGCCTCCTAAACTATGTTTGTGAATAGAACGAAACTAGGCATAGGCTGTTTCGTTACAGTATCTTCTGCTGAAACCAAGACATGCGGGCCTATTGCTAGACGTTAACGTAAAAGAAATTATTCCTTCACACACACATATAATATTTTGTAAGAATTTATCGCGATTGCAAACCACGCTTGTTGCAAGTGTTGAATAGAATAGAAACGTCAGGAGAAATAGATTAAGAGGTTAGTAACAATTAATTCCCGGGAAATTATAAACTAATGGAAACGGTTCGGAAATTCGGTTAAACTGCGCACGGCACAGAGCTGTCTTATGTGCAGATTCTAATATTGTACGTCCAAAATGGATAAGCTGAGCTTACCTACCAGTGCCAATAAATTAAGATCTTTTTGTGCCTTCATCAGCTAAACAATATTTTATTTCTTATTCTTATTCTTATAATCGATTTTATACTCGATATTATAAAAGCAAGTGTAATAAAGTAGCAACTTTGTAAGATACGCTCAACTATAGCGATAGCCCCTGGTTATATCGCAAATAGTGTACCATATAAGAGTAGTAGAGTTCTTTGTGATAGAGCTCGTCCGGGGAAGGACTACCACCATACCTATTTCTGCCGCAAAGCAGTAATGCTCGCATTGCTGTGTTCCGGTGTGAAAGGTATGGTTTCCGGTGAAATTACTGGCACATGAGGCTTTCGATCGCGACCCGCGAGTGATACCTCTGGTATTGCAAGCGTCCATAGGCTGCGGTAACCGCTTACCATCTTGTGGGCTGTACGCTTGGTTGCCACTTCAGTTGTATAAGAATAATTTATAAGTAATAAGAATAATAAGAGTAAGAATAAGAATTTGTTTATTTGACACACACAACAAAATGGAAAGTAAGACAAGACAAGGTGGCAGTATCAGTAAGTACCTATTTTCTTAGAATAAACTAACGTAAAACAATACAGAATCAAAAGAAAATAAATATAAAATATACAAAAAGTAGGTATCAGTTAGATACGTTTCGTAGGTACCTAGTACCCACTAAAATAATTTCGGCTTTAGTCTTTCCTTGCGTGTGCGGTCAAACAGGTCCAGTCTCAGCTTAATGCCGCTCCCAAGTAATGAGGAAGCAGCGCTGGTTTTCAGACTGGGCCTCACCAGAATGACATTTAAGGCGAGACGCATTTACATAATTTAATAAAATAGATTATCAATAAAAATATACAACATGTGAGGAGGACGTAACAGTACAATATAACAATATAGGGGTAAATGAATGAATATAAAAACATTATAAACAATGTTAATTGATTTTATTGTTAATAAAATGATATTAGAAATTTTTCCGTCTCCAATTAGCACCATAAAAACATCATTTGGATGACGCGTACAGAAACTATTGCAATTTGAATTGACCAAGGTGCTTAAGGTGCCAGTAACTAGTGCTTTTACCCTAGTTTGGTAATAACAAAATAGCAATATAAAAAAAAAACTTGAGAACATTTATTTTGTTATTTTTTCGTCTTTATCTCGCGATGCTCAAGACTATTACTGAGAGTTGTGTTTAAGTGAAGCCGTACCATTACCGTTGGTAGGGTCTTTGATGGGCTAGATGATCTTATTATTGGAAGACCCGTTCGATTGGAAAAGAAATACCGAAACAGGAAACACCTATTGAAATTCTTAAATTATTTCATACAATACAACGTAGTTATAAATATAAATAAATAATGCTGGACAATCCACACAGCATCATCTAGCCCCAAGGTAAGCTGCTGTTAAACAGAGCTGTATTATGGGTACTAGATGACTGATATATACTTGATGCAATACAATACATAGATAGATATTTTTATAATATCTAGAAAATACCCAGAACACCCGGAACAAATATTTCTAGATCATAGTAGTAGTTGGTTAATTTGAGAGCCCACAGTAGGTGGGTATGTAAATAAATAAAAAATGCTGGACAATCCACACAGCATCATCTAGCCCCAAGCTAAGCAGAGCTGTGTTATGGGTACTAGTTAACTGATACTAATACATCACAGTACATAGATAGATATTTTTGAATATACATATAAAATACCCGGAACACCCGAAACAAATATTTGTAGATCATACAAATAACCTCCTGCGTTGCAGGCGGCCTTCGCCCGTCACACCACATCGGTCGTCAATTTAGATGAAGTTGCTTGCCCACCACCTACACCATTAATGATAATAATAATAATAATAATGCTGGACAATCCACACAGCATCATCTAGCCCCAAGGTAAGCTGCTGTTAAACAGATTATCTTAGCCAGATTAAATCTACAGGAAAGACTTACTTTTGACACGATTGTAATTTTGTATTTTATTATGTACCTACATAAACATTATTTTAGACTTGTGTTTATTTTTCTTATTTGAGTAATGTTTAGTCAGTTTTCAGTTGAATTCACAACTATTATTTTTGTGCATGATGTGATCACCTCTAATTGAGAGAGCACCTGACCTGAGTACCTCTGTAATTTATAAATGTGTATGCCGGTGTATCTGTCGTTGGTGATACATAATAATAAATAATTAAATAAAGACATGGTCATAGTATATTTATTTATAATTACACTAGCTGTTGGCCGCGACTTCGTTCTCGTGGAATTCGGGAACCGTACTTTTTCCGGAATAAAAAAGTAGCCTAAAGTATGTCCTTTCTCAGACTTTAAAATATATCCGTATCTAAATTGGTTTAGTAATATAGCATATAGCTCTGAAAACGTAACAGACAGATTGACGGACAGAGTTACATACACATTTATTATATTAGATGGATACAGATATGTTGGATGTATGGTTTGATTTATGTCTCATTCATATTCATACTGTATCCCTCTGTCAGCTGACATGGCGTTCTTTGTCATCTTTATTTATTGACCCAAGGATATCAAGGAGAGACTGTACATTACCGAGCTGCTAAAATCACAGTTTTTTATCTATAAAAACATTAGTTTTATCATTATCCAAAATAATTGCTATTCTCTTTTCAGTTTAGCAAAAATAAAGCTGAAAATTCAGTCTACACAAAAAGTCGTTTCCCCAAAGTAGATCGAGGCCAATTACGTCTGTATCAGGCAAGAAGGCTCTTTAGTATTTCTAAAGGCGATAGGAGTCCCTTTGAGCATTAAGGGCTCGGTACATGAGGGTAGAATGTGGGTCAGTTGACTGTCTCGAGAGGTTTTCCCACCTTTGTACTCAGAAGGTAATTAAAAATGCCCAAGAAACAGTTGTATTGCTGTAGCGGTTGTCTTTCTGTTGAATCCAATGACAATTTCAATCCTTATTTTAATTTACTGCAGTCAAATTTTTGTACTCTCGGAAACAAGGTTGAATTTGACGCTAGGTTTGCACTCAAAAGTACGAAATGTCATATTGCAATACTAGTCCAATAAATAAATAAATATAAATAAATAATGCTGGACAATCCACACAGCATCATCTAGCCCCAAGGTAAGCTGCTGTTAAACAGAACTGTATTATGGGTACTAGATGACTGATATATATTTAATACAATACAATAAATAGATAGATATTTTTATTATATATAGAAAATACCCAGAACACCCGGAACAAATATTTGTAGATCGTACAAACATTTGTTTCGAGGCGGGAATCGAACCCGCAACCTCTGCGTCGCAGGCGGACCTGCGCCCGCTGCGCCACATCGGTCGTCAAATGTATTGGACAAGGATTGTCTTTGGCTATCTTGTCAAAACGACATGAGTCTTCTCATTTTAATTATTTTTCTCGTGTTATTTTAAGTTTTATTGCGTTAATTTGGTGGCAGTTTATCCAATTTAACTTATTTACATAACACAAGTGTAAGTAATTGAAATTGAGGGGTAATGTTAGTTGGTAATTTAGTCAAAGACTTTCCAAGGGAATTTTGAAAGAAATGTCGTCGTTTCTTTCCAAATTTCGTTTGTTTACGTTGCTAAGCGACAATCAAACTAATACACTTGACACTGGCATAATTGTGGCAAACTAGCCACAGAGGCCAATAAAAAAATAAAAAAAAGAAGAAGACGTATTGGACAAGTACCAACCAATCGCGTTCAAGAGTAGGGCCCCTGATTAAAGGTATTCATTTCTCATAGGTAATAAGCGAGGATTTTTAACGTCTATTTTACAAAACAATATACCAAATACAGATTTAGAACCTTATTAAAAAAGTACTTATATATATACTCGCAATACTTTTCGCTTAGGTATATTAAATACACGTATGAGTAAACTCATTCAGATTACTTTTTATTCAGTATCTTCGTGCTCCGTGAAGAAACAATGGCCAAAAATGAGTAGGTTTTCTGAAGATTTCAAATTGTATACAGTTCAAAAAGTATACTGAAAAATATTGTATATCCATTAATTTTAGAGGCTAGCAATAAATCTGCAAACAACCTCGCTGACGTTATTGTTTGAAGTTATGTTTTTTCCATTCAGATACGGTATAATTTGTTTTTAGAATACTTCTATTGTTACTATGGCAAAAAAATAACGCGCGTACCGCTGCAGAATTTTCCTCAGACATAGCGAATGGCTTTAAAAGTCCCATGTAATAACAAGCTATGACTAAAGTGGGTAATAACATCCTAAAAAAATCGACTTAAGCGGACTCCGGCAGAAATAAAAAAATATTTTCTAGGCCAGTTCAAGGGAACATTAGAAGGCTGTCATGATGATGAATCAAACTGCTGTATAAACATTTAGCTTGTTCTACACAAGGGTTTTCTGTGGATATTATCTAGTTTTTTATTGGAACTTTTGTTAATCATTTGTTTGTATTTTGTCGTACAAACGGGATATGACACCTGTCTAACCGGAGCGGCGTAGTGGGAACTGACGTAATGGAACGAATCCAGTATTCATTACCTACACTGCAACCTTTTGCTTCTAGAGCGAACCAAGTACATCCAATTCGGATGTTGCGGGTTCCAATCTCGGCCGTGCACCAATGATTTTTTCTATTCGGAAATGTATGTGCGCATTAATTAGCTACAAATACGTAATAGCCAAACACGAATTCATCTAAAAATATTGATAAAAACACCCATCTAAAATCATCATGACAGCCTTCTAATGTTCCCACTGCTGGGACACTGGCCTACTCTCGAGCGAGAGTGATTGGGTCTTAACCCCATCTATAAGCTAAAATTTATTTGTCAAACATCACCCTAAAAATCAAGACATCTTTATGATATCCCCACAAACATTTGATAATGAGTCGTTCGTCAACTCACACCATAAATCTAGTCCCATCCCATCTGGTGTGAGTTGACGAATCTTAAAAAAGCTATTACTCCTCGTTCTGCAACTCACACTACCTACTTTTACTTATATCAGTTTTTGAAAAAAGTTATATAGAAGTAAAAAAATTATAAGTATTTCGTCACGAATCTTATCAAGACCGGTGGTGACTCGTTATCTGAACCTAAACCATTCCGTAACGGTAACGTTTAGCGGAATAAGCCCCTTGTTAGTAACGACTTAGTTACGCCATGAGCATCCCAGTAAGACCGAAAACACACTGAGCGTATCTTACGCGGCTCATATTACGTCGCGTTACGCGTATGCACCGCACTACACACCAAGTTCCCATGCACGGCCTCACCACGTGTATCCTATCCTACTAATGTTATAAATGCGAAAGTCTGAGTGTGTGTGTGTGTGTTTGTTTGTTACCACGTATCTCCGTGACGACTTTACCGATTGTGATGAAATTTGGAATGTGAATGGTTTAAGTTATGGAATAACACATAGGCTATTTTTTTCCAGAAAAATGTACTGTTCCGGTGGGATAGCATAAAAACTGCAAAAACGCGGGTGAAGCTGTTCGGGTCAGCTCGTTATAATAATATATACGTTGTTACGCCGCGCGTGTGCGGGCCTAGAAGTGTCGGGTGCATTTTTCGTTCAATACTTAATTGCAGCATTGTCATATTCGGCGTATTATGAGTGACTACAGCCACACGTAAGCATATTTTGCGTCGCGTATCTTGCGCAGTACGCGGCGTCAGATACGATCAGTGTGTTTTCGCACTAAAGGTCACTACACTATCCCTTACGCGTGTCCGTCCACATGAGCGGGCTCGCCGCTCGTTTGAAAGCACTGCTTTCTATTCAGTTTTTAACTTTGTTTAGTGTCCCGTGATAGAAAGGATAGAAACGTAGGAATCGTACCTTGAGATATTCATGTTTAGGACGAGCGTAGACGATCAATTTAAATCGGAGATCGCGGAATTATATCTTGCGAACCAAATACTCAACTATACTGTAGTTAGTAGTCGTTTTAGTTTTTGTATTAGTACTACTGTGGCAATACACAGGGCTTTCTCTAGTGTGGGTTCAAAACTATATAGATGACTGTTGAGGTGTGTTTCTTTATGTCTATATTAGTCTATTTCACATAGGAAGGGTGCTGACACATATTTTTTGTTTTTTGCACAGTTAATTGCAAATTTAAACACACTATTTGTAAATTTATAAATTATGTTAAATTGTTTGTATTGATAACTTTTACATTTCCGAATAATAGATGTAAAAACAGAGAAACAGAAAAGTCTCAGCAGCACCCTTCTGAATAGATGTGAAATAGACTGTAGTATTCTTTTGAATGAAAAATAGTGTCAGTCAGTCTGACTGTCAGTCCGTTAGTGATATTGTCACTACTACTAACTGTCACTAAATGACATTATGACATATTTATCCGGCCCCCATCTCTAGTATATGTATAGTTCTCTCGTCGGATCTCTGCCATAGTGTAGTTAGCTGTTTCGATGCGCAATGGAGCTTTTACGAACTAAATTGTTTTTGCGCATCACAAACGGCAAACTTCACGGTGGCCTAGACCCGTCGAGAGAACTTACACGCATATTTAATTTCAAATAGCTACTTAGAAGCACATCCGAACCTATCTTCAAAAGTTGACAATTGTTAAGAAATTGTCATTTTTATTATTATAATCATTTGACATAAGGTGACTAAGTAATTAATTATTTTAAATTGTTTTTGTGTTCTTGTGTGTGACACATAAACCTTAGTATAAAACAATAAGACCTGTATTTGTAACCGTACTTCTAGCGAAATAAATCATTTCATTTCATTTATCTCACGTGCCCACTTTTTTAACGTAGTCATCATTTGGATGGGTGACCGCCAGTGGCATTTCAACTGAGCGCTCCCGTGCTTCGGAGGGCACGTTAAGCAGTCGGTCCCGGCTTTTTCAAAGTTGTGAGGCCATGACAGAGGCCTTCGGGCGGCCTAGAAACTCTGTCACCAGAGTTGGCCACTGACTCATACGAACTTACTTACTTACTTTTTTAACGGTATGCATTATACTGATGATGATGTTTCAAGATCGCACAGAAATACAATATTCAATATCGCAAACGGTGCTTTGGATAAGTATGTAAATAACAAATGCGGAACCCTCTAGTTCAATTCACGCCTAGTTAAGCTTTTTGTTTCTGCAAGAATAATCCTAAAGGTAGAAGGTTCTGGCAATCATAGTTCGGATAGTTTCGTATGCAGTGTATAATAATTGTGCATAGATATGAAACATATGGCCGCCATAGACTTCAAGTAAGATCAAACAGGCTGGTTCAAACTGTTTGATCAAATATACCTAAATACGAAAATTCTAATTTTTTTTTAGCCATTAGAGCATTACGTTAACCTTTTTTACGCCTGAAACACAGGTTTTCCTATAGCTCAGACACAGTATAATTTTTACTCTCTTGTCATTGTAATCCGCTTAGCACTAAGACTACGAATAAAGTTATTTTTTTATTTATATGATTACTCATTTGACCATGCCATAGATATTCATGCCAATTTACTAAAGCTGGTTGAACCAGTCTGTTTGATCAAATTACTGGAACGTCTATGGCGGTCATTAACTCTAGTGTCGGAGTTTATAGGCCGCCCTAGACGTTATAACTTAACTTATTAACTTTAGGTTTTTGCTATTTTATATTCGTACACAGAATGCCGTTCTAAATCACGTATAATCGCCAAATCTTACAGGTAAATAAATTCTGACTTTTTTTGAAAGGGTTTGTATAGCATGTTACCCCAAAAAGTACATCATCTGTTGATAATTATTTTAAGTCTACAAAACAAAAAAAGGAAAATTCCATTACCTAAACCCATCAAGATGAATCAAGTCGCAATACCTTTATAAGCATATTTATATTCATTTATTAATTACTAACATGTACATAGTTAGTATAGCTTAGTGCTAAGGTAGCTTAGGTCGAGTATCATGCACCCTGAGTATCATGTTGGGCACTGCAATGTAAAAAAAAAGAGTTTTTATAAAAACAAGTGTTAACTTTTTTATCGTAACTTTTGTATAATATATAACATTTATAATTGTGAACACGAAATAAGAGATTATTGACTTCTAATCTAATTTAATGAGTTTCACTTCTGCTTGTTCTGTTATTACCTCTGTAGTTTTTGCAGGCAAGTTTATAGTTTATTCAACTCTGCGCACCCAATTTTAGGTAAGTTTTTCGTTTCACGTAGTTTTCATGCTGCGTCAAAAATGTTACCTTACTGCTGGTTGTACTTACTGTTGGCCACTGACTCATACGAACTTACTTACTTACTGTTGGTATTTTAGTTTGAAATTCGCTGAGTTTTCCTAAAGTTTGGGTCAAAGATGGTAGTAAGAAACTTGTTTTTGTTTTTATAGTGTTAACCCGCACACTAAGGGAATACTAAAGGACTTTATTTATAAACGAATTGGTAACCGCAAATTGTTGCTCATCAGTAGAATATTGTTGACAAAGTTGTTAGTAAAAGCTAGTTTTATGTTATCTGTGGTAAAAGTAAAAAAGTAAAAAATATATTTATTCAATCATATCACAAGGATCATTTTAAAAGCTAGGTGAATGGCTAAGGCCTTTGGGCGGCCTAGAACGACTCATACGAACACTTTATTAGAATACGAAAACACCAAAAAACAGAGGAAAAGCAGCTGTTCAGCCACGATTTGTTTACAATCTTTTTTTTTTATTCAAAAATCAAAACCACTCAAACTCGCGACCGGTGTGAGGTAAGTAAAACCGATGGGAGGTAGAAAGTGGCCATTCTGTACAAAGTACTAGGCCATATCTGTTCTGTGCCCTAACCAATTTGCCCTAAATACTGGTATTCAGAACGAATACCTTCTACCTATGTAGTCCTTAGTAAACACAAGTATTTCATTCATGCATGGTTTCCTATCTGCATGATATTGGTATTTGAATAGGAATTTACTATATCCGGTTTGGCGTAATAACGTCTGGATGTAAGTATCTTAAGCGGTTTGCCCATAAGCATCAAGTGACGTGACTTTATAACCCGGAGGAACGCACCGACACAGAAATAACTGGGACTCTTTAATACATATAAATATTAATAATATAATACACACCAACCACCGTATTTCCTGATATTTTTCCTCCAAGCAGTAGTGCACAAGCGTTACTGTGTTGAGGTTCAAGAGCACTGTAGCAAGTGAAATTGGGCGAAGCATAATTATTGATTATATCACAGGGTGACGAGCACAGTGCCACGCGGAACTTTAAAACTCAACTTTTTGGGTAACACTGCGTTATTATTGTCAGGCGTGACGCTTAACATCAGGCGAATGTCTTGTCCACCCTGTCATTTGCTGACAAGAAATAAACTAGGAGAAGTAACGACTATCGATTTATAGCAGATTCCGGTCTGTTGTCGAGTCACATCACATCATGCTTCTTAGATGGGTAAATCGCCTTACTCAGGTATTTTGTGTAGCTTGTAAAGAAGGGTATAGACGTTGTCCGCAAAGGGATGATCCCGCCCCTTTCTGTACATGGTCTCTACTACCATTTTTTCATACCACTGAGGTATATTTATTACGGTATACCAGATACAATACATTCCCATTCAAGTACCAATATCATGCAAATAGAAAAACATGATTGTACTTGTGAAATACTATATTGAAAACTAGGCTAATACCTAGTCAGTTTTATTTTTATGCGAAATTAAACCCAATTCAGATAAATGTCAATGGGGACAGTGGCACGGTTAAAAGTAACGTGTCACAATCCCCTTTGAAGATAAAGCGTAATGGGGACAACGGGAAGTTATTTTTTGACTTCCCACTGCCCCCATTAATGGGATCAAAATCATGGATATCCCGGGAATACACGGGCTAAACAAACTAAACTTATAAATAATTTTAAAAATAGTTAAAAATAGTAAAAACCTGAAGCAACTATCCATAATATCATTTCAAAAGTTATGACCAAATTAAATGCTATTCAGTATAAAACAAAATTACATGAAGTCTTGTGACACACCACACAGGCCAGTAATGGGGGACCTTTACGCTAGTGATGTATCACCTTTACCGCTAGGGATGTGACCTATCGATTGTAATTAGTGGTGATCGATAGAATATCGCCACAATTTGCCACCCTGAGGTTGAGCCAAGCAGTTGTGAAAGTAAAGTAAAGTAAAGTAAAGTAAAAATTTATTGCGAGTAATACATGTAGGTAGTTACAAAGTTTTTTTTTTGTTGCATACATTTGGAAACAATGTAATTTGCCATGTTATGGCATGCAATATTTGTCTATTATGTGTTACATTAATCTTATATAATTATTATCATAAAATTATTTAAATCTCAGCCTAGAAAAAATATAACCTATACTTATATAATCAAAATAATAATAAAAAATGTGTAAAGAGGAAAAACGAAATACGTCTCGATTTTATGAAGACATCAAATTTATTGACTGGGCTATACAAATTAGAAAGTGTTCCTCAGTTTACGATGAACTTAACCTGTTTATTAGTTAATTATATTTTCAAACAATCTTGGGAGTTTACTTTTGCAAGAACGAAAGCAATAGAAATATAGTTTTTTTTGAACTTTTTTTTTCACTCTCACATATTTTTACGACAACCACAGAAAACCAGCGCTATGGCATGAGTTGTTCTGCCATAGCACATGCTGAGTGGTGGCCATTTTTGTTACTCCATATTTTTAGTCTTAGCTGATGTAAGAGGGGAAGACAGTTTAAAAGATGGGAGGACGACCTAAAGGAAATAGCAGGGAACACATGGATAACGGTAGCGAGAGATAGAGAAGAGTGGAAAAAGTTGGAGGAGGTCTTTGCCAAAAAAGGCAAACAGATAACGACGTCGATGTCTTAACATGAAATTTATTATAAGAAAAACAAGTATATTTTATCTGAAATAAAGGCTTATAATAATAATAATTATAATATAATAATGATGTAATGTTTTTAGTTGGTAACAAAATAAACGTTTTTATTATTATTATTACTATTGTAGATTGGAACTTGAATAAGACTCCTTTTGGGAATTGCCCTTTTGGTAGAATCGCACCATTGCGGCCGCCCATACTCAATACTCAATACTAGTTTTATTGTCATCACGTTGGTACTTACCTAAAGGAACCTTGAGATTACCTTCGCAAAGAAAAACTCCCCACCCAGCCAAGTAATCACTGTGCAATTTTACGATTCATTTCAGGACCTTGTAAAATATATAATCGTTACGATCCTTTCTAAGCAGTATACCATCTGTCGTATCTCGTTTCCGTGTCTGGCTCGAGCTTCATGGAAGCCATTTTTTTATGATATCAAATGACAGGTCAAGACGTTTGCCCGATGATAAGCGCCACGGCTTTAATTTTTTTTTTAAAGTTCTTATGTCACTTAGTATGTATGACTAATATTTATACTATCTACCTTTGGGATAGAAGACTGGGGCTACCACTATACCAGCAAAGGTTACAGCACATATATTGCCTCTTCAACGTTTAACGTCACCTCAACTAGTGAGGTCCTTAGTGCCTATGAACTAATTATCTTGTACTAAGTATGCACATTATTTCTGTAAAAATAATTTATATTATTGTAAAAATAATTTATATTATTATTATTATTGATATTATTATTGTTATTTTAGGGTCTCTCTCGAGCAACGAACACTATACATATAAATCGTACCAGCATCACCTCGCCTCGTCAAAAGTCACATTGAACAAATGGTTAACTTGTAGACACTGAACTTTCTTCAGCGCGCTCAATTACGTAAGACGCACTTGCGACGCGAAGGTTGCGGGTTTGATTTTCGTCTCGAGACAAATGTTCCTACGATCTGCAAATATTTTTTCCGGTTGTTCTGGGTATTATTCTATATTAATTAAAAAAAATATTTATCTATGTATTGTATCTAGTATAATATATCAGTCAACTAGTACCCATAACACAAGCTCCGCTTAGCTTGGGGCTAGATGATTGTGTGGATGTGGATTGTCCAGCATTATTTATTTAGTATTATTATTTATTAACTTCCGTTTTTCCGCGCTTGCATGACGGTTTAAAAAGACGTCAACCTGACATTGACGCTCAGTCGTAGGCTACGACTCGTAGCCGCGTGATGGCTGATCGTTGGGGCGAGGTGCCGGTGAGACAGTGTTGATCCCATCCGTCTGTCTCAACCTTAAGAAGGGTACCAAATTATATTATGCCTGTACTTAACGAAGTGGATTTTGTCTGCTTATTAGATTATTTTACGACGGAGGCAAATTTTAATGAAAGAAATAAAATTAAATTTATTACAGTTTATTTTTGCTCGTATAAAGCGGTTTTTTTCTACATTTCGTGTAATATTTTTGCAAGTGCTCTCAAAATTAGTGATGGAAAACACCGCGAGAAAACCGCCATATCTCAGAATCAAAGTTCAAAAACAATACTTACATGCAACATTGGTAATAGAACCTTACATAGAAACCAGAAAATAAACGAATAACACGGTGAAGCATCATCATGACAGCCTACTAATGTTCCCACTGCTGGGACACTGGCTTACTCACAAGCAAGAGTGATTAGGTCTTAATCCACCACGCGGACCCAATGCGGATTGGTGGATGGCAAATGTTTTTCGAATTTTTAGTTCTAGGACATGCCGGTTTCTTTACGATGTTTTCCTACACCGTATGAGAGCACTGGCATTGCGCACATATATTTTTGGAATAGAATCTATTGATGCACGACTGGATACGAACCCACGACCTTAGGATCGGAAGGCAGGGTCACTACCACTAGACCATCGGTGAATAATGTAATATCACGTCAAAACAGATAATTCGTGATGTCAAAACCAAAGTTTGCAAATGGTTTGGAAGTTATAATTTGTGGTTGCGGCTACGTTTATTCGGGTGAAATATTTTGCGAAAGTTTATTTCTAGCTAAATATGAAAACGCTGTGTAATGTATTTAAATCTCCGAGGAATACTTTACGTTGAAAAATATAATTAATAAATAAATAATGCTGGACAATCCACACAACATCATCTAGCCCCAATGTAAGAGCTGTGTTATGGGTACTAGAAGACTTATATATACTTAATACAATACAATACATAGATAGATATTTTTTATTATACTTATAAAACATCCGGAACAAATATTTGTAGATCGTAAAGACATTTGTACGATCTACAAATATTTGTTGGCCGAGGCGGGAATCGAACCCGCAACCTCCGCATCGCAGGCTGATCTGCGCCCGCTGCGCCACATCGGTCGTCTAATCTGTAAATGTACCATAAAGCCTGCCACCCTTTCCCCGCACTCACTATAATAAATAAATAAATAATAATCTATGTAATGTATAGGTCTCACAACGGATCTCGGCCGTAGTGAAATTAGCCGTTTCGATGCGCAATGGAGCTTTTTCAAACTAAATTGTCTTTGCGCATCACAAACGGCTAACTTCACGGAAGCCTAGATCCGCTGTGCGACCTATAATGGTCATGATCGTAGCAAGTGGAAATCTGTAGTCAATACTCAATACTCAATACTCAATTCATTTATTGCTCTCATATGGTTGGTTCATTTACAGTTGTTATATAATAGGTGGTAGTTTCACATATGAACCCTGTAAAAGGGTATGACAACATGGAGATAGGCCGAAGTTTAAATAAGTAGGAAGTAAGTTGATAAATTAAGTAGATAAATAAAAAAGGTTGTTAGTATTAATTCTCAGTAGGTCGAATACAAATACAACTACAAGTTAGGTATTATTAGTATTATTATTATTAATAATAATAGTGTGCCCACCAAAGTCAAAGTCAAAAGTCAAAGTATTTTTATTGCTTGAAATACATGTCATGTTGAACTTAGATGTTAATTATTTAGATCGTGTACCAATGTATTCTACCCTAAGAGGCATACCCCTACGGGATACAGGTGCAATTTTATGCATGTGTATATGTACTTATGCATTAAGTACATTTTGGACGGACAAAACACATTGCCGTCTAATAAAAATAAACTTAGCATAAATAAAGTTATGTTACCTACCTAATACACAGAATGACCCAAACCCGGAACAAATATTTGCAGATCTATAGCTAATCAACTTCCGGGCTTCGGAGGACACGTTAAGCTGTCGGTTTTGCTTTTTCAAAGTTAGGACATGATAGAGGCCAGTGGCCTATTAACTCCAACGACACTGACTCATACAAACTGACTTACTTGATTTTCTCGAGCTTAAGTATTTTCCTCTCGACTGCTCTACGGTTTTACGTCACCTGTGGTTTTCTGCTTCGATAAACTTGAAATGTATTATGGCAATACTCTTACCTTTGTATACATAGTCGTGAATTTACCACGGTAAGTGAATTTTCAAGATAGATCGTTTTGACACGGAAGTTCTGTTTTTTTTTAAACAAAATCAACAGCACTTTGAAGTTTACGTATGATTGAGTTAAAAATGTGAGTTGCTGTCGATTCGGACAAAATGTATTGGGACACAGTGTCCCAACTGACACTTTTTACAATGGTTCATCAGTTGTACCAGCGGGTTGATCATAGCTTTGTTAGTGTCCAATCTATAATGATCTCCAAGGTGCCTAATTAAACAGTTTGAGATGGCGATCAATGAAGATTGGTCGCTAACACAGTTATGTGATCAAACCGATGCGCTGGATTTTATAGACACAAGCTTTTTTGAGTTTGAGGCTAAACGGCACTGTTTAAAAATGTCCACAATTAAAAAAAAAACCAGTCTCAAAATCACCTTTTCCCAAAATGACTGCATTTCTAAATATCAAGAGTAGTAGAGTTCTCTGTGATAGAGCTCGTCCGGAGAAGGACTACCACCATACCTATTTCTGCCGCCAAGCAGTGATGCTCGCATTGCTGTGTTCCGGTGTGAAGGGTATGGTTTCCAGTGAAATTACTGGCACATGAGGCTTTCGTTCTTAGCCTCAAGGTGGCAACCCGCGAGTGATACCTCTGGTATTGCAAGCGTTCATAGGCTGCGGTAACCGCTTACCATCTTGTGGGCCGTACGCTTGGTTGCCACTTCAGTTGTTTAAAAAAAAAATCTTTGTTTACTAATGTCAGATATTCGTAATATTTAGCGATTATTCTCAGTGTCCTTGCATCAACCGAAAAGGTATACCTACTAAAGTTGTACCCACTACGTACATGGTACTATTTCATAACAATTTTTCATTGTTTCTATTTCAGAATAAATATTTTATTTTTTCTAGCAATTTGAAAGCCATTTTTGTATGCCTTTGTTTTAAAAATCAAGTGCTCAATCGGATAACAATCAAAACGTTGCTTCATAAAAATAAAATACCTGCAATTTTTTGTTGAATTGAATTTCTGAACTGAATATTAACATAGGCTTCCTGTTACGATGCGAGCAAAGATGCTAGTGCAACCTAGATAGTTTAATTATTAGGTATTTATGTTAATGTAGAAATTGTTCTATTTAAGTTGTTATTATTTTGTTACCTTACAGGGCTGACATGAACATGTTGTTCAAAAGTCCCTTTAAAATTATTGAATAAAAAAAAAAAAAAAAAAAAACCTAGTTTATCCTATCCTACTTCCTACTATCTACTAAGAGTAGTAGAGTTCTCTGTGATAGAGCTCGTCCGGGGAAGGACTACCACCATACCTATTTCTGCCGCCAAGCAGTAATGCTCGCATTGCTGTGTTCCGGTTCGAAGGGTATGGTTTCCGGTGAAATTACTGGCACATGAGGCTTTCGATCTTAGCCTCAAGGTGGCAACCCGCAAGTGATACCTCTGGTATTGCAAGCGTCCATAGGCTGCGGTAACCGCTTACCATCTTGTGGGCCGTACGCTTGGTTGCCACTTCAGTTGTATAAAAAAAAAAAAAAAAAAAAAAAAACTACCCTATCTAATATTATAAATGAGAAAGTCTGTGTGTGAATGTTACCACGTATCTCCGTGACGACTATAACGACTGTAATGAAAATGTAGATGTAGGCTTAAGTCCTGGAATAACACTTATGCTACTTTTTATCCAGGAAAATGTACTGTTCCTGTGGGACAGCATAAAAAAGACGCGGGTGAAGCCGCGCGGGTCAGCGGTTATTATAAAATAGTTAGCTTACTATTTCTAACGATTTATTGACGCGGGACAGTCCAAACAGCTTCATCTAGTCCCAAGCTAAGCAGAGCATGTGTTATGGGTACTAGATGAGTTTTTTTTTTATCAACTGAAGTTGCAACCAAGCGTACGGCCTACAAGATGGTAAGCGGTTACCGCAGTCTATGGACGCTTGCAATACCAGAGGTATCACTCGCGGACCTTGAGGCTAAGATCGAAAGCCTCATGTGCCAGGAATTTCACCGGAAACCATACCCTTCGCACCGGAACACATCATTGCGAGCATTACTGCTTGGCGGCAGAAATATGTATGGTGGTAGTATGAGTGATCAATACATAGATAGATATTTTTTATTATACATAGAAAATACCCAGAACACCCGGAACAAATATTTGCAGATCGTACAATTATTTGATCCAAGGCGGGAATCGAACCCGCAACCTCCTGAGTCGCAGGCCGACCTTCCCCCGCTGCGCCACATCGGTCGTCGGAACCCTTTCATAGAGCACACCACAAGAGGAATGTATTCTCCACATGTTTCTATCAAGTATACCTTGTTTTACGATGTGCGTTAATTTGTCAGTAAGTCACAAAAGCTTACATTTATATTCTGATAAATAATAATAATAATAAAGCCTTTTTATTTCCCATCACCTAAGTTTTACATTTTTGTCTTAATACTAAGTATAATTATGAAATTTCACTTCTAATCTTACACTTTTTCTTTTCGTTATTTCAATATTTTATTTCTATATGATACCAGTGTTTGTTTCATTCTATTCTTCTATTTATGCATATATCTTCAGATTTGTTTTATTGGATAGGAGCCCCTATTTGGGTATAGGCCTCCTCCAGTTTGATCCAGTGGTTTTTGAGTAATGGCTAGAGATTGTTCTCTGTTTTTTACTGGAGGGTTTGGGTCATTTAACGGAATATATTCTGATAAAACAGCATTTATTTCCAAATCGACTGCTAAAAGTCGATGGATTTAAAAGGGGATTTACACAAAACCCATCAGTATTTTGTCAACAGAGCGACAAATAAAGAGGATTATATCACGAGATCGAAATATCTACTGTCACATCATTCCTTTGTACAAAGAGCTGGAGTTTGCCACAAATTAAAAGAAGAAGAAGAAGAGCTGGAGTTTTTGATATTGCGCGCGAAAAACAATAATAAATATCCCTATAATGCGCGTACGTAACCAAGATTCGTAACCAGCTACGTAGAAGGAGTTTTTATTATTTATTCGTAACCTGGTTACAAAGTAAGCATAAAAATTTCTTCGTTTGACAATCGTAAATGTAAACGTATCGTCCAGCTGTCAACTTGTATAGGATTTTTAACAGCGCCTCTTTAGTGTGTTAAATGAACCACCAAAATTCCATACAAATTGAAAGCTGGACGATATTTTTACGTTTACGATTGTCAAACGAGTTTTTCGTGCTAAGCACTCTGTTATTATCGGAAACCATACCCTTCGAACCGGAACACAGCAATGTGACTTACATAAAACGAGCAATTTTTTTTTTTTTTACCACTAAAGTGGCAACCAAGCGTACGGCTCACTTGATGGTCAGCGGTTACCGTAGCCTATGTACGCATGCAACATCATAGATATCACTTGCGTGTTACCACCCTGAGACGTTAGATGGTAAGTCTCATGTGCCTGTAATTTCACCGGAAACCATACCCTTCGAACCGGAACACAGCAATGCGAGCATTGCTGCTTGGCGGCAGAAATAGGTATAGTGGTAGTCCTCCCCGGACGAGCTCTATCAGAAAGAACTCTACTACTCTTAATTAATTAATTGGTCATAACCTAACACCTATTACAGAACCTATAATGCATCCATAGTCAACAGATTTTTTTATGTTTTATCACCCTGTAAGGTGCGAGAAGATAAATAAATCTTTTTCAATTAATATCAATTAATATTATACCGTCATGAACAACTGGACAACTGGAGATACACCTATTTATTTTTGCTAGTACTAAGATTCTTATAAAATAAACAAATTTTGCTAATAATAAAATTGTGAGTCTTAGGAACCATAAAGTTTACATTCTATACACCCAATCCATTTCATTTTGAAAATCACAAAGACTTTAATATCCATTCGAGCCGTCTGTTTCGTCTCACTGTTCCCGAGTAATTACCGGACGAAATATGAGTGCTGTTATAAAACCGCCATTTTCTGTGTTATTTGTTGCGACACAATAACCTACCTACTTGCTTATTCTTTTGTTGTAGACACGGGAGCATTTCCAGCTTTTTATTCGGGGTTTGTTTTTTGGCAGGAATATAAAAGTTTCAAGTATTATAACTTACGATGTAGGACCCTCATCATAGTCAGCTTTATTGTATTTCCACGATTGGAGACTGGCTTACTCTCAAACGAGAGTCATCATCATGATAGCCTTCTAATGTTCCCATTGTTGGGACACTGGCCTACTCTCAGGCGAGAGTTATTGGGTCTTAATCCACCACGCGGACCCAATGCGAATTGGTGGATAAACAATCGAGAGACATTGGGTCGTAACATAAACCACCATGCGGACCGAATGCGGACTGGTAGATGTCACATATTTTTAGAATATTTAACCAATTTCCGCGCAATATTTTTTATTTATTAGTGTACAACCAGGTTCGAACCCACAACCTTAGGATCGGAAGGCAGGATCACTACTGGACCACCAGTATTCTTAGAGACATCATATTTTTTTATGTTAGCAAGTTATGGACAGCCAAATCTACTTCGTTATTTTTGTTTTTATAGTGTTAACTATCAAGGGAATACTAAGAATTACAATATTATTAATACCATAAAAACAAAAATAACTAATTGAATAAGCAATGCGACACTTCTCGTCAATGAACTAATAATTAACTTTAGTCATTGAAGGCTTGGATAACTGCAACGTTTCCCCTATAGGTGGAGCTATCGGCGCTTCAAGCCGAAGACATCCCACTAACTACACTAGCCGAAGAAATCTACTTCGTTTTTCAGTTAGTAAAGTAAAGTAAAAAATCTCTATAATCAATCATATTACATGAATCATTTTGAAACGTCAAATTTACGCCTGTTCCCACGCGCCCCAGCCTAGAAGGGAGAGATATTCGCGGCCGCCATTCGAGAACTTTTATTCCTCAGCGGCTTTCGGTTCTGCAAGCTATTTAAATATAAATATACAGGGTCATTAATTATCAACCTGACAAACTTAATAGGTTCCACATATGAAAAAAAATATATGTACCTATATTTTTTTTTATGTACCTATATTATGTCTTAAAAATCCCAAGTAAACAAAAAAAATCGATTACGTTTTTCCGCTCAATTATTATTTATCATTGTTGGGAATCGAATTAAGCGACGTAATAATGAAATATTCGAGTGTGCGCGCCCCGTAGCGGGTCAAGGACACGCGCAGGTCAAGGACGCGCGGGTTATTGACCCGCGGTTCATTGACGTGCGGGTCACTGACACGTGCCGAGCGCTGCCTTTTCGATTTCTAACAAGGATAACTAATTATTAAGCAGAATTACGAAAAAAAAATTTTTAAATATAAAAAAAAAACGTTTAGAAAAAAAAATATACAAGTATTTTTTTTTATGTGTGGAACCTACCCCTTAAGTTTGTCAGGTTGATAATGAATGACCTTATATAGATAAACCCAATGCCACTTTATTTGGTAAAGCGATAGGATAGCCCAGCCGTTGTTGCCAGATTATTTTTACGGCGCGTTGGAACTGGCATAAATTCACTAACTCGTAAGACGTTTAAAAATGATCCTTATATATATAAAATAGAACTCTTTTGAGTTTAACTTTAATTCTGAGAGTTACGTCGATGATCTTGGTTCTACGGATTTACTCACTCCATACTTCATTTTAATCATCATTAAATTAAAAGGACGTTGCCGAGTAAGTGTAAGTGCTAAAGTAAACAAAATTAAAACCTACGTACTCTGCTTTGATCCCACTTCCCAGTAATTTGTAAGAGTTGAACTCTCGAGCATGTATGCCGTGTACACACAAGCGAAATTACGTCTCGGGAACCGAGTAATTTAAAATTCAATCTTCTTTCAACATATAACTTACTAGCAGTCCGTCCTAGCTTCGCGTGGGTGCAATGAAACCGCAACCGTGCGAAGCCGGGGCGGATCGCTAGTAATAAATATAGGCTATCTAACTGAAGGATAATATAGCATTCTAATAGTGAAACTTTTTTTTAGATTGACCAGTAGTTTTTGAGTTTATTCGTAACAAACAAAATATAATTTTTCTCCCTTTGTTCAAATTCAAAAATTCAAATTCAAAATAGTTTATTTCGGAAGCTGGACGATACGTTTACGTTTACGATTGTCAAACAAGTTTTTCGTGCTAAGCACTCTCATGACGACTGGAAATATGACATAGGCTATTATTTTTTTATCCCAAAAAAGTGAAGTTTCCAAGTTTTACGCAGCAACAGCTAGATCAAAATAAAAATATTATGTTAGTAAAAAATTGTTGCGTTGTTTTTTGTGTAAGCTTAGGTATAAACTGTAATCGAATAAAATTGACATTGACTCTGTGGCTCTGGGGCTCCCTAGAGAGCCGGCAGTCGTATTGCCCAAAACTTTAATCCCATGTCGACTAGTTTTGTCTTTTGAATTCTCGCGAATTTTCGTAATTCGATTCCCTAACAACCTTGCTGTAACATCAACAAAACTATTGCGGGAAAAATGCACTAGAAACATATTTATTGCGATGGTTCTAAGGTACCTTTGAAAATTATCTAGACACCTTACTTGGTTTTTTGTAAATCGCTCTTATAACTACTAGCAACCCGGCCTGGTTTCGCACGGGTGTTTCAACTATACGTATAAACATTTATCTTGAATCACTTTACCTATTGATGAAAACCGCATTAAAATAGATTGCGTAGCTTAAAAGATCTGCGTACATAGGCTACGCTACGGTAACCGCTGACCATCAAGTGGGCCGTACGCTTGGTTGCCACTTTAGTAGTATAAAAAAAACTCGATACTGTTCACAACCTTACATTTGTTCTGTTTTTAAAGTCTTAAGTTCATCCTGACAGCTTTCTATTGTTCCCACTGCTGGGACACTGGCCTACTTTCGAGCGAGAGTGATTGGGTCTTATTAATGTGGATTGATGGATGGCACATGTCTTTCGAAATTTTTGTTCTTGGACATGTCGGTTTCCTCACGATGTTTTCCTTCCCCGTATAAGAGCACTGGCATTGCGCACATACATTTTTCGGATAGAAAAATGTTTTTAAGTTAAATTAATCAATTTAAAAGTCGATGAACCGTTTCAGATGCTTTTTTGAGCGCTCCCGTGCTTCGGAGGACACGTTAAGCAGTCGGTCTCGGCTTTTTCAAAGTTGTTAGGTCATGACAGAGGCCTTCGGGCGGCCTAGAAACTCTGTCACCAGAGTTGGCCACTGACTCACACGAACGAACGGACGTGATGCTACAAAATGTATATATGTATTCTGAACTATTAGATAAGAGGGAATGGCTAACGAGCGTTATAACAGGTCATTAACATCAGAAATGTGGCAATTTAGACAACATAATGTTACGAATCGAAGCGAGGCGATAGCGCTGAACGGGGTGAGAATGACCCGCTTATCCATATTCAGTTGTTTTTTTTATTCACTAGCTGCCAAATATTTGTAGAAGTCCAGGGAAGATTTAATTGGGAAAAAAATAACGCGGGTAACCGCAGCTGGTCATTAATATTCAACGTCCCAGTTGAACTGCCCCAGCTTATACTCTACGCGTAGCTACATCGTAACCCTCTACGCCGTAATCTGCTACGCCGTAGCTTACTAGTTCGCTTCTGCAAATATTGAGCCACTTCATTCACCCAGTGATTTAACAGGTCGTCCAGCTATTTTGTTTAGGATTTTGCCACAGATTTTGAACAGCGCCTCTTTAGTGCGTTAAATGAACTACCAAATTCAATATAAATTGTCAGCTGATACGTTTACGTTTACGATTGTCAAATGAGTTTTTCGTGATTCGCCTTCTGACTGCAGATGCCGCTTACATCTGATTAGGCCCTTACATAAGGTTACACGCAAGGCATACGTGATATAAATTATTCAATCGTGGGGGATTAAATCAAATCAGCAATTGGATGAACAGGTGGTGAATTTTAACATGGTTTCTCGTCAATGCCGCAATCTTCCTACTAATGTTATAAGTGTGAAAGTCTGTGTGTATGTTTGGTACCACGTAATGGGCCATGACAGAGGCCTTTCGGCAGCCTAAAAACTCTGTTATCAGAGTTGGCCACTGACTCACACGAACTTAATTAATTAGTTTTAATTTTTATTGTTATTTTTATTTTTATGTTAATTGTGTGGCGTTAAATAAATATTTTTCTATTCTATTCTATTCTAACTTACTTACTTACCACGTAATCTCCGTGACTTTACCGATTGATATGAAATTTTGAATGTAGATGCCTTAAGTCCTGGAATAACATATAGGAATAACGGACCCAATGCGGGATGGTTTCTCTCTAATATTTTGTTCTTGGAAATGCCGGTTTCTTCACGCAGTTTTCCTCCGAAACTACTGGACCGATTTGGCTAAAATTTAATAACACAATTTAGTAACAGAACAATTAACATTATTAATGTTTTGTTTCAGGACAGTCGGCGCTGAGGCCGGCCTGGCATGACGCGGCCACACCGCCCCGCTCCCCTCTACTCACCCCTCGAACCTACCTTGAAGTTATTACCCTTCCTCCTAACCCTCAGTCTCCTACTACCAACAACCTGCCAAATGACGGAACATACAACCCAAAATGATAAAACTAAAGAATACACACAGATAACTAATAATACTAACCCTTTCGCCGGTGACATCACATCAAAAATTACAGAAACAGTTAATACAGTTACAAATGAAAAGTATCAAACACTCCTCTATCGATTTCGAAGAAAATCACTCGATGTCAAAATCACTAACTTTCCAATAGGTGATACACCAAACGATTTTAAAATAAAAGACACCGTAGAGGCGAGGTACGACGAAATTGACAACTCAATGGAAAAGCTGAGAGTAGACGAAGAGACAAGGACAAAGATATTTCATGATTTCTCCACCACTGTCAGTAAATACCCAGATAAGAATGTATCGATTGAAACTACTGATGATAAGGTAACCGTAGCTGATGAGACTAGTTTTATTGATAAAGTTGATATGTACGGGACGTATCACGACGATATATTTGGCAGTGATAATGAGTCGTCAATGAGTCCAGTGACACTCACATCTTATCCTATCCATCCTCCTACTAGTGTGATGAAAACTCCAGTGCCACGTATTGATGGTAAGTCTAATATTTAAATTGTAGCGTTGTAACAATGCACAAACGTATATCACTGCATTTTGAATTGAACTCTAAACCAATAACTAAATAACTGCACATGATATTGAATAGCAGATTGTTTTTAAATTCAAGTTACAGCATATAAACAATTGATATTTGTATTATAATTATAATTCAAAACGATAAATATAACTGTGGGTAACCCTACGGGCTTTTTTATTTTGGACACACTGTCTCCCTTCAACGGGTTCATCAGAACTCTCTTTCCTCTTATACGAGCGAGCTTTAATTGGCGCTTGAAGCATATTTTGCTCTAATTACAAATTTAACAAGCAAAATCCCCCAGTAGCTTCCCAAATAAACATCATAGCAGTGTAACGATAACATAGAAAAGTTTGTAACCAAGAACAAAACGAGGGAAAGTTGTATAAGATAACCCAATTACCCCGCTTTTACGCAGATAGATTAACTATTAGAGGAAGGGTGAGAAAATGGGGGTATTTAACAAAAACACACATCTCGATGGAATTTCTTTGTGGTTTGTGGTAGATTATATGAAATTCTGTATTTTCTACACTTATTGCCTTTTCCGTGTTAACCTTGAAATAGTAGCCTATCGTAAGCGTATTATAAGCACAGCAACAAGCAGTCTATTTGTATGGTTTTGATTTTACGCACTACAGCAACAAAGACGCTGTTCTAATCTCATACGACGAGATAGCTTACGAAACACTTCCGATACAACATTCGCGATAGTAATATACAATACAGTGCATACTATTTTGTGAGAGACTGGTGCCTGAAAAAGGCGGATAGGTTTAAAAATCTTGTATTTACAGGTCACCAAGCTCCACGCATCATACAATACATTATAGTAAATAAAATATGTACATTACATTACAAAATATACAAAATACATATAAAACAGTTGAAGTTAAAAACAGTTTATAGTACTTAAACCGTAAATGCTTAACTTAATATGATTATGAGTATAAAGATAAACAGAATGCAAATTATCGTGAGTGTGTATTGTATAAATAATAAAACAGTTTGCTCATTCTGTCTGGTTCCGACATCGCGGTGTTAACACGGTTCCGACCGGGGCGGTAACCGCACTGCAAATGTTTATTTTATATACGATGCTGACTGCGGATAAACAAATTAAATATAAATAGATCATAGCTCTGAGTCAGGGGCTCGCTTTCGCTAATGTCAGATTTCTATAATATACGAGCTTTATCTAAGAAAAAGTAATGAACAGTTCACATCTCCGTCATAGCCAAACGGCTTGATGTATTTGGATAAAATTCTACATATAGATAAAGTATGTCCTGTATACACATAAGCTTAAACTTTACATACTTTTTTAATATAAATACTTCTAAATAGGTACTTTTTATCCCGGAAAACTCTTTTTTCTCGAGGGGTAAGTGTAGTGTAAGTGAAATTACTGGGCAAAATAAACTTAATAACTACGCCTTGGATTGATGACCGCAGTGCAGTGCCACGCAAAACTGGGTGATACTGCATCTGCGGTCAGGCGTGGCGCTTATCGACAAGCGAACGACGTTTTATCTACGTTTTATTTATATTAAAAAAAAGATAGCCTGCGGAAATCCGCAACCAAATAAACTTGAACTCAAACGAATCTTACAATTGTTTAGTTACTAGTTATAGTGGTCAACTCCACTTCAAAGTATACTCACCAATTAAACTCTGCGTCGGTCGCGTCACGTGCCTCTCAAACTTTGCCGAAGCCAATCGGGATTAGTTCTACTAATTGGGCGGTAATGCTTAACTCGTGTTGGTTTTCGGATCGGCGCGCCAGCGTTGTAATAGACATTATGAAAATTTCTTTATTACCTTTGGAAGTATTGAAAAAATAAAAATATTTAGATTTGATTTTTGATTTGGTTAGGTTTCAGACAGGCGTTGTAATATACATGACTAGCGACCAGTCCCAGCTTTGCACGGATTTACATAAAATATAGGCTCAGGTCAGAGATGTGAATTTCAAATGGTAAAAAAAAGTTAATTCGGACCAGTACTTTTGATTTTTTTTAGATTTAAAAAACTGGTAGGTAAATAAGGTCGTATGAGTCAGTGGCCAACTCTAGTGACGGATTTTTTAGGCCGCCCAAAGGCCTCTGTCATGGTTTAACAACTTAGTATTAAAAGAATTACTTCGGTCATTAAAATTCAAATTTATAAAATTCACGGGTAAACGCTCGCCGTGGCGTTTAGTCGTGACATCTTTGTTTTCCATTTCTTTTTCAATGTTAAATAATTATGCTGCAAAATTAGAATTCAATTTTTTTTTTTATACAATTGAAGTGGCAACCAAGCGTACGGCCAACAAGATGGTAAGCGGTCACCGCAGCCTACGGACGCTTGCAATACCAGACCAGAGGTATCACTCGCGGGTCATACCTTGAGGCTAAGTTCGAAAGCCTCATGTGCCAGTAGTTTAACCGGAAACCATACCCTTCACACTAGAACACATCAATGCGAGCATTACTGCTTGGCGGCAGAAATAGGTATGGTGGTAGTCAATGGTCCGATTTCAAAACCATTCTGTTAGGTGCCATTATAAAGCTACATCATCCTTGAGTAACATAGGCTATATATAATATCCACCCGTGCGAAGCCAAGACGAGCTGCTAGTTTTTATATTTATGTTACTGTGGCAAAACAAGTTGAATAACAAAACAATTTTGTTAATCAACTTGTTTTATTGGTAATTTGTTGGTGTGAAACTTTTTAATTTATGTATTATCTTTGTGACCACAATCTATGTGTTAGCAGCCAAATAATCTGCCTTGAAGCTTGAAGAATTTTGAAGCTTGAAGCTTTAAGTGGCAATGAAAGTGACAACATTATGTTATGGTCAACGTGGTGCTTACCATGAAATACTTGGCCATACGTATTCATTCATTATTAGCTGAAATAAAAAAAATATGCGAAGTCATACAAAAAAAGAATATACGCGTAGACTTGAAAACCTCCTCTATATTTGTCGGTGTTTTATTATTATAAAATACCTACTGCGTCAAAAATTAAATCAATGAATTGGATCAACCAGAGATTTACTGCAAAATAAACTTTATTCCAACTAAAGTGCGATGTCGTCTTAGACCTGCACTCAGCATTACTTATTAAGAGCACTCTGTCACTTATTTTTAAAAGTTTCTAGTCTGTCGCATCAAGCATTCCGTCTTCAAGGCGAGATATTTTTAAATTGGCAGCGTTAGGGAGTCTTGGTGCAGCGGACTCTTGTCTAACCCTAAGCTTCCTACCATATCCTACTAATCCTATTTCCTACTAATAACTGCGAAAGTTTGTGTGAATGTTTGTTACCCCGTATCTCCGTGACGACCTAACATATTTTAAGCCTTCATTATCAACCTTATCCACTAAGTTCGTATGAGTCAGTAGCCAACTCTGGTGACAGAGTTTTTAGGCCACCCGAAGGCCTCTGTCATGGCCTAAGTACTTTGAAAAAGCCGGGACCTAATGCTTAACGTGCCCTTCGAAACACGTGAATTTTTTACTTATTTTTATGTGAACGGTCTAGTTTTCCAGTAGTTCGATATTAGTTGGAAATTCGCAATTGAGTCACTGATAAATCAGACTGTTATGGGTACTAGATGATATACTTAATACAATACAATACGTGGATAAAAAAAATTATTAATACATAGAAAATACCCAGAAGACACGGAACAAATATTTGCAGATTGTTCAAACATTTGACCCAAGGCCAAATCAACTAATCGAACCCGCAACCTCCTGCGTCGCAGGCGGATCTTTGCTCGCGCCACATCGGCCGTCAAATACTGTATCAATTAGATTACCAATACCAGCAGTAATTGGATGAAGTGCATACCACGTCAACTATCTATCACGTCGGATGTACGCAATGTGCATATTGATTGACTATTCATCATTGTAATCATCTTATCATTAAATAAATAAATAATGCTGGACAATTCACACAGCATCATCTAGCCCCAAGCTAAGCAGAGCTTGTGTTATGGGTACTGAATGACTGATATTACATAATATAATACAATACAATACATAGATACTTTGACTATATACCTGCTGTCATAGATATTTTCTTTTATACATAGAATAGTACCTTTGTGTATTATACCATAGTTCAATTGGTGAAAGACAAAACCCACACTAGTTTACAAAATGCAATATATTCAAACACTTTTACGTATTGTCTACTATTATTTACAGCTTAGTATCAATATCTTATTTTAATTGCTGTTAAAATTCATGTTTTTTTCGTGCGTTGTCTTCAACTGTTTTTTCTTTTTCCTTTTTTCTTCATGATGCCAATCTCGTTCCTTTTATAAACTCGATTGGCTTCATGACCAAAGAGTTTGTATAACAGATACATAAAGTTTAGCTTAGTGGTAATAATTTCTACAAAATCGGAGTTCATTAAAGTAAGACCTAACATCACATGGTACACGCAATGCTGTAGTGGGTATATAAAAGCTATTCGTTCACGCGTCTATTCAATACAGACCATTGCTTACTGTAGGTAGGTAATTTGTTCCTTAATCGGATATTGGATTCGCGACAAGAAAGGATGTGGATTGCTGAGCGCCTCGAGAAAAGAAACAACAACCAAGCCTGCGCACACGACGACTTTTGAACACGCTGTGGCAGCCGTATAATAGAAACTGCTAATGAATGTGTCAATTAGAT
Source organism: Colostygia pectinataria (assembly GCA_951394395.1). Taxonomy (NCBI): domain Eukaryota; kingdom Metazoa; phylum Arthropoda; class Insecta; order Lepidoptera; family Geometridae; genus Colostygia; species Colostygia pectinataria. The sequence goes on from OX596355.1 coordinate 11,828,519, forward strand.
ACGCTATAATGCATTAGATCCTTATAGATGTGACTTTTATTTATTTATTACATAAAATAAAAATGCTGGGTTTTTTCAACATAATATGTTTGTTTTTACATAATAAGCTATGAATTCTCGATTAAAACAACTATTTAATGAAAATTAAATTCAAATTGGTTCATCCGTTCAGGAGCTATAATACCACAGACACAGATACACATTCAAGTTATTATAAAAAAAGTTGATCAGCGAAGAAACCTGGTAGTAGGGCTCTTCAGCAAGAGCTTGGGGGGCACCACCGCAGTGCCAGATATTCTACCTCCAAGCAGTAGTGTGCAAGGATTACTGAGTTTAGTTTTAGAGGGAACTGTAGCAAGTGAAATTACTGGGCGAAAGAGACTTAACAACAACGTCTTGGGGTGATGAGCGCAGTGCAGTGCCACGTAGAACTTGAAAACTTTAAGCTTTGGGTTGCACTGCCTCTGTTGTTAGGCGTGTTGCTTAATATCAGGCGGGCGACTTGATCGTCTTGTCACTTGCTGACATAAAAAAACGCGTCGTGAACAGGAGCCTTATTCGCTATGACCAAACGAGGGCTGGTTACGATATCTGCGTGGAGTCGTTGTTGACGAGCCACGTTTTAGGGCTCGTCTGACTGTTTTTAAAGTAAACCTTTCGATAGCGAAACTATCGCTATTGAAACAACACAGATACGGATAACAATTTTACAATTTCACACCATGGCACGTATAGAACACGTTACTAAGTTACACGTTATTGATACGGAATCTACGGTCATAGCGAATAAGCCCCCAGTGCGTTCTAATTCACCGTGTGCTTAGGCTCAAACTCCATTTTATCGGCAAGCACGAGTGATGCACGTCACTACAGCGCAGAAACAAAGTGGTTTTCAATCTAGCTAAGAGTTGAATGCTATGTTGCGTTTGTTGATCGCTGGTCGTTCTACTTATAATAATACTAGATAGAAAGAAGAAAGAAAGAAAATAAATTTATTCTGGACACAAACACAACAGACAGCGCACAATAAATACATATTTCTAATATTATACTTAGTAGAATCTTTTGACGACCGATGCCTGCAGCGGGCGCAGGTCCGCCTGCGACGTTGAGGTTGCGGTTTCGGGTCAAATGTTTGTACGATCTACAAATATTTGTTCCGGGTGTCTATGTATTGTATCTATCTATGTATTGTATTCTATTAAGTATATATCATCATCTAGTACCCATAACACAACTCTGTTTAACAGCAGCTTACTTTGGGGCTAGGTGATGCTGTGTGTATTATCCAGCATTATTTATTTATTATTTATTTATACTAAGGATACAGAAGGGCCTTATTCATAAACATACTTTCATTCTCTGATAGTCAAATATCTACTGCGTCTTTCAGACCTCCCATCATCCTCGTTGATTGACGCAAGAACTAGGTACCGAAAGACAAGTACTACCCCAAATAATGATTTTATTATTATCACAAACTATCCATTAGTACTTAAATCGGTCCGCTCCTACTCTATGTGTTGGCTGCTCTGATATTATTTAATATTACATAAGACCTGTGACATGAAAATGAAAATGAAATGAAAAAAAGTTTATTGCTGTGAGGATAAGGATTACAGGTAAGTACTTATGAAACTATAATATAGGTACACACTTATTTCACAGAAAGATTTTTACAGTAAAAAGAAAATATCTATCAGTTTCCTCACTAGGCGCAGCCTGAATCGAGGAAACTTTAATACGAAATATTTAAGTTCGTTTTGCTCCGGAGACAGTATAAAAAGTAGATTAAATAAATGCTATAACTTTAACAATAATTATATTTATACCAATCTACCTATAAAACATATTATTATGCTTAAGTATAATATATAAATCTAACATATACTATTAAGAACTTCCTCGGTCTGATGGTAATTTAATGTGACCAACCATTTCTTTATTAATCATAATGCATTACCTGGATAATTATGATGCAATAAACAATATTGAATACCTTTGCACGGGTTCTTAAGCTACATATAAACCTTGAATTACTCTATCTATTAAAAAAACCACATCAAAATCCGTTGCGTAGTTTTAAAGTTCTAAGCATACATAGGGACAGACATTTTTTAGAACTTTGTTTTGACTGTGTAGTGATGACTGAATTGATGCTAATGCAGAGTAATCGCAGTAAAATACACTCATAACTAAGACGAATAATCGCAGATTAAGCAAACATTTGTTCTGCTACGGGATTCGAACGCGCAACCTCTCGCATATCAACGGCCACTCGCCAACCGCGCCACCAATGTCGTTAATGCTTGCATGCTCAAATTAGAATTTGTATAGGATAGTGTATAGGGTATTAAAGGCGTAAAGTGGCACTTAGATAAGCATGGGATGTGATCAATGCATATTCGCCCGCACTATCCGCCCACTATCATCTTGAACATGGATCCTAAACTAACACAGATCTTCAATATTTCCTACTACCGTACTTCAAAATAAGAGCTCTTAAGAAAGCCTGCTGTTGTAGAGCAGGTTGTGGCCGATTTATTTGCCACAACCTGCTCGCGCATCGCCTCGGCTTGTCTATTGTATTTTCGAGGCAATGCGTTTTCGGTAATTCGATTAAAGTTATGCACTTTAGAGGCTGCTGAATCTGCTCTTGAAAACGACAAACAATTGATAATCGTGGCAAAGAGGTGTTAAAGTTTTATTGCAACTGTAATTTTAGTCGTTATCGTTTTAGTAGCATGGGTCAATGGGCCGTATGCTTGTTAGGTTGGATTCGACTAACTTCTGGAACTATTCCGCATAATAAGAAATGTCAGATACAATTAAACTGTCAGCTTACGCGCGAATAATTTTACGATTTTTTCGGAAAATAGTGCCTATTTGAGTTTTTTCGAATCCAACTTTGGTCATATAAAGAGTGTAAAACATGTACTCGCGCGGGTAGTCTACGCATCTAACCTGCTCAGTGTCTAAGCACCAAAATTACAAGTATTTGCAAAAATCCGCTCTGACTTATTAATAAGGAAAGGTTCAAGATTTAACGCTCCTGGCGCGAATGCGCCGCTCAGCAAATCCTATTAGTTAGCTCGTTACGCGATTAATAAGTCATTTCCTTTGCTTTGCAGCTGCTGAATAGAGAATTCGTTTTTGTTAACAAATAATCTTTTAATCTGAAATAAGTTTGAATTAACAATAATAAAATAATTTTAATTATAATTATTATTTTATTATTTAATTTTTATTATCCTGGAGGGCGATTCTCGTGCCATAGATAGGCTGCCTAAACTATACGTATAAATTTTCTTTTATACCAATCTATCTAATACAATAAACCGGTCATTACGGATTTTGATGCGGTTTACATCAAATACCGCATTAAAATGACCTAATATATAGACTACTAATTATTATCCTGAAAAAAATACAGTTCTCGAGTTCGCGCGCAAACGCTAGTGATAATATAATTCACGAAAGTTCTATGCTTACTCAGTATAAATATAATCCAAGATCAGTTAGGTAATTTATTATTATATTTTTTTTTATGTCATCGAGTGACAAGACGGTCAAGTCGCCCTAGCTAGCCGATAAATGGTTACATGACCATTTATCTATTGCACAAGAATCGCCCTACAGATACTAAGCACCACGCCTGACAATAACAGATGCAGTACCAATCAAAGCTAAATTGAGAATTCAATAATAAATTATATATCGGAGCAATGACGTCATCACATGCTTTATCTAAAACACATTGTAGAAAACCTGCTTAAAACAACTTGTAAATCATGAATTGATTAGCTGATTAAGTAATCTAGTAGTTAATTTAAACTATTCAAACCATTAGTTAGTAATCTAGTGGTTAATTTAACTATTCAGACCATAAGTTAACTAATTTGATTGTTAAAAGCAGGACTCAGGCATTCACAAGTAATTTTGTCTTGTTGTAAACAACTGTGGACGCATGCCTGCGTTTTGCTTGAAATAAAGAAGACTTGAACAGTTTCTGCCTTTTCTTCAACAAGATGGGTTATCCATCATGAACATAGGCTAGTGACGTCAGCTCGGCTAATGTCATCCTATCTACGAAGCATCCTGGATCTGCTCCTCCGGCATATATTATAATAGCAAGAACGAAGTCGTGGGTTCGAGAGGAATGGCCGCGTGTGATTTCTAGAACCGGTGACATGTGAACCGGCATAGTGCCGCGGTGCCGGCGGCCCGGTGCACATGAATGAGCGCACAAGCGCTCAACTGCATAATCCACAAACGCTCGAAAATGCAGCACGTATTGATAAATGCCCGAATGTATTCACTTTGACTAGCTCAGTGGTGCGCAGTGCCTGATTGCGGAGGATGCGGGTTCGATGAAGTAAATGAAATCAACTTTCTTGGTGTAAAAATAGATACAAATTTAAATTGGAAGTCTCACATCGATAAAGTTAACCAAAAAATATCAAAATACTTTTACGTCATTTCTACTCTTAGTCATATTTCTTCAAAATCAGTTGCAAAAAATGCTTACTATGGTCACGTTTTTCCTCAATTATGCTATGGAATCATATTTTGGGGTAACTCGGTTAACGTTAACTCTGTATTCTTAATGCAAAAAAAAGTGTATCCGAGCTATTTATAACATGAAAAGTACAGAATCACCAAGATCTATCTTTATGCAAAATAATATTCTTACACTGACAGGAATATATATTCTGGAATTATGTCTTTTTGTAAAAAATAATGATACATAAATTCAATAAAAAATCTAGTCGTGCCGAAAATTTACGCAGCAAGTATAAATTTAATATCCCTATCCCACAAATAAATAATACAATATTTTACAAAGCACATATTATACAGCTATAAAAATCTATAATCACTTACCAACAGAACTAAAACAAATGAATGGAAACATATTAAGGTATTTTATGACTTGAATGAATACCTATTACTCAAAATAAAAAAATAGGTATTAATATATCTACTGAATTAAGTAGATATTATTAAGTACCTACCTTTAACATTGTAGTACATAACCTAGTTAATATTGTACGTCCAAAATTGTTAAGCTGAGCTTACCTACCAGTGCCATACCTAGTATTAAGATCTTTTTGTGCCTTCATCAGCTAAACAATAAATATTTTCTTATTCTTATTCTTATTCGATCCCCATTGCGGGACAATTGCGTGTAAATATTTGTTGCAGGTCTGGGTGTTCAATGTACTATAATTTTTTTATATAATCTATGCATTTATTTATAAACAAATAGATACATAATTACATTACAAATATACAAAAACTTTAACTGTTGATAAGTATGTATTTACAAAAAAGTTTATATGTGTATTCTATCAGCTACCTACCTGGTTCCCATAATACAAGCATGTGTAAAAATGTCTTTACTTTCGAAAAAAATTTAACGTTGAACAAAACGAAAAAATGACATTGTGGGTCGGGGAAAATCTTTTTACGTATTTCATGTAGTAACTCCCGCGAAATTGTTCGCGCTACGTTAATTTTAGAAACTTTAACCCCAGCAGCTTAGGGGTTGAGTTTTGTAATTTATTTTTTAGTTCACCTGACACTTCAAAGGAAGTGTTCCAACGCAGGTTTCTAGTACTTACTTACGGTTTAGGCTTTGCAAAGATTATCAAAATCAAAAATCAAAATCAAAAATTCATCAGTCAGTCAGTATAGTTATAATTTTACGTGTATATTTTCGTTTGTTCAACAACATTATGCCCTATTAGGTAAGAGTATTACATATTATTTCCGCTACTGTAGACATTTTTATCAAACATAATAAATTGCGTTTCTGTTTTTATTATTTTCCTTATTTTTCTATTTTTGTAACAGCGACCGCGATATTCGTTTTCCAAAAAGAATTATATAATATTAGATACGCGTAAAATTTGCCATCAAACACCAACATAACCCATAACCCCAATTTCGTTGTTACAATATCAATTTGCCACCTGAAACCCAAGGCTTTACGACAGACTTGTATCTAGATACAAGCTAGCCCTACTGAAATGGGGGGGGCTTTTCAGACCCCCTTTCAAGTTTCAAGGTCTAGAGGTTTATGCTTTTTTTCCCAAGAGTATAAAAAATTTACAGCAGTACTTTAATTAGAGGCCTATACCCAGCAGTGGGTGAAGTCAGGCTGTGGATAATGATGATACTGACACATGTGGTCTCCGTTTGGCAGAGATAAACCAGTTCAAAATTGCACGCTCTTCACCGCGTTTGTCATAGATTTGAATGTGACAACAACAGCAACTTTGGGTCAGTCCCATTTGTTCTATAGAAGATGACGTCACCCGATCAAAATGACACATTTTCGAAATAAAGTAAGTTCTTATGAGTCAGTGGTCAACTCTGACTCTGACTCTGACTCTAGTGACATAATTTTTTGGCCACCCGAAAGCCTTTGCCATGGCCTAACAACTTTGAAAAAGCCGGGACCGTGCCCTCCGCAGCACGGCTAAGTCGTAATTGCCACTGTCAGTCACTTATCCAAACGGTTAAACACTCCCCGTGCTTAACTTCGTTGATCTGTTAAAAACAAATTCGCCAGCTACGTCACGAGCGATCTCGAATTTTCGAAATGAATTCGTCCGGGTGACGTCATGTTATTTATAACAAACTATCGGCCTGTCCCGGCTTCGCACGGGTAGACATAGTACCTTAAATATAGACTAGGTAACTCAAGGATAATGTAGTATTCTAATGGTGAAAGATTTTTTTTAATCGTACCAGGAGTTTTTGAGTTTGTTTGTAACAAACAAAAATACAATTCTTCTCTCTTTATAATATTAGTAAAGATGGATTTAAGATTATGGGGCTGACCCACCATTTTTAAATAGGCCGTGCAGTTTTACACTGTTTTGTCTGTAAAGTCCTAGCTACGTGCCTGTAAGCGCGCCAGTACACGCGAAACCTTGTTACCCGATTGAACTAAGTGCTCGGTCAAAGGTGAAAGGTCAAATGCAAAATGTCAACGTTTGTTGGTCAAATAACCGAGAGTGTGCAAGACTAAACACAGGCACAATTAGCAGTGTTGACAGACTATGCACCGGTGACTTCAATTAATGCCATTAGGTAATCAATTTATAGTATATAAGGGGGAGACCAAACAAGCGATGGGAGGATGAAATAAAATTAACAGCCGCTCCTTTTTGGCGAAGGGCGGCATCAGACAGACTTCATTGGAAAGAGCTAGAGGAGGCCTTTGCCAATAGGCACACTGAATTAAGAGACCTAATCTAAGCAGCATAACATTTTTCGAAAAAACTTGTACCTAAGAAATTGATTCAGAATAAAGGCATTATTATTATTATTAATCAATTTATAGTAGTATATAGCTGTTGCCTGCGACGTTCGGGTGGAACTTGACGTACTTTTTTTGAGATAAAAAGAAGCTTGATCTATTTCCGGTCCTTATCTATCTAAGTTTTAATAATTTGTATATTTTTGTTATTTTTATTTTTATGTTTATTGTGTGGCGTTAAATAAATATTTTTCTATTCTATTCTATTCTATATTTGGATGTTTGTTCCTCTATACCCACTGAACCGATTTGGCTGAAATTTAAAACATAAATAGATAATGACCGGGAATAGGATATTGGTTTTTATCCCGGAATGAAGTACGGTTCCCGAATTCTACGCAAACGAAGTCGTGGACGACACCTAGTAAATAATAAAATCGGTTCAGTACATTTAGAACAATTCATAAAAAAAATTTTTTTTTTCAAACCATACCCTTTGGACCGAAACACAGCAATGCAAACATTACTGCTTGACGGCAGAAATAGGTATGGTGGTAGTCCTCCTCCGGACGAGCTCTATCACAAAGAACTTCTCTTAAAACTTCGTTGTCTGTCCGAATTTAATCAAAATTGGAAAACGAATGGTAAAAAAAAGCGTCGACTTATGAACCTCCTCCGTTTTGCGTCGGTTAAAAAGTATATGTATTTTCACTTACCAACTCCCTACACCTTTTTGGTGGAATAAATCTCGTACAGATGTTTTCCCAGAAGAAATGAGCTCCCTAATCCTTTGATTGATGGAAACGGGAGGACCTTCCTCAGAAGACATGTCACGGTGATGTTTATATGACAGTAATATAGATAGTGGATGGGTTTTTAATGGATTCCACAAGGTTATTAACTTTTCAAATATGATATTTGTTAAAGAGTTGAAACTAGTGGTTAGAAATCATTTTAAATATATTAACGGCTATTTACAACTTGTTTTTGCCGTTTATGTAGTATTCGCTGAGCAACCGTCAAACGCGGTCGCGTGCGGTGCTCATAAAGAGCTTCTAAGTAGCTTTGAAACGTCAGCTTAAATGATAAATGCATGGTAAATAGACATCGTGGCAGACCCAGACTTAGATGGCGGGATGACCTGGACTCATTTAAAAAAGATTGGTCCTTAAAAGCACATGACCGTACTATATGGAAGGGGGATGGGGAGGCCTTTGCCCTGCAGTGGGATGATACAGGCTGATAATAATAATAATCATAATGGTAAATAGCCGATAATATAATTTAAAATTATATTTGTTTTTACGACTTGTACATTAAAGGCATTACATTCATTCAGAGAAATAACATTCATATTACGCATCCTAGGCTCTTAAAATTGGGTTATTCCTCACGATACCCAAGTACCCTGTAGCTAAAAAGGTAAGTAAAAAGTAAGTTCGTATGAGTTAGTGTATAACTTTTTTTTTTTATACAACTGAAGTGGCAACCAAGCATACGGCCCACAAGATGGTAAGCGGTTACCGCAGCCTATGGACGCTTGCAATGTCAGAGGTATCACTCGCGGGTTGCCACTATGAGGCTAAGATCGAAAGCCTCATGTGCCAGTAATTTCACCGGAAACCATACCCTTCACACCGGAACACAGCAATGCGAGCATTACTGCTTGGCGGTAGAAATAGGTATGGTGGTAGTCTTTCCCCGGACGAGCTCTATCACAAAGAACTCTACTACTCTTCTCTAACTCTGGTGTTGGAATTAATTAATAAACCTGAAAGCCTCCATAGCCCAAAAACTATGAAAAACCAGAACCAACAGTCTAAAATGCCCTTCGAAACACGGAAGCGCATAGTAAAATTGCCACTGGCTAACCCTGGACTTAACTACTTATTCGGCTGTGCGTTGATTATTAATCAGTCAGTCAGAGACGTATTTTTTTATATATTGAGATGCGTAACTTCAAAGCTCTCTCTCAAACGCAATTGTTATTCACAAACTTTTGTAACCGACTAAGACAAAAAAATAAGTATCCGAGCGTTTTTAAACATCAGTTAGGGAAATAAGGTTTACTGTCACTCGATCGTCCTAAAGTAGGACGGATTGTCCCAAGTGAGAGTTTTATTAGATTTCAGTTAGTCTTGAGATTTACGAGTGGCCAATAAAATTGCAATTTCAAGGCTTGAAGCGCTTTAAATCGTTAAACAAGAAGCGCTATATAGGCTAGATTAGTGAACCGAATGAAAAAAGTTACGATTGATTTTATTTTTTTCACAAATTAAAATATGTACACAGTTACATATTACATATTACATTACAAATATACCGACCAATGTGGTGCGGCGGGTGAAGGTCTGCCTGCGTCGCAGGAGGTTGCGAGTTTGATTTCCGCCTTGGGATGAGTGCTTGAACGGTTTGCAAATATTTGTTCCGGGTGTAATGGGGTATTTTCTATGTATAATAAAAATATCTATCTATGCATTGTATTGTATTAAGTATATCAGTCACCTAGTACCCTAATAACACAAGCTCTGCTTAGCTTGAGACTGGATGATGCTGTGTGAATTGTCCAGCATTATTTATTTATTGATTTCAATCCTGGAATAACACAGGCTACTTTATAACCCCGAAAAATGTACTGTTCCGGTGAGATAGCATAAAAACTGCAAAAACGCGGGTGAAGCCGCGGGTCAACTCGAATCTAGTAATTTCCATACTTTAAGTTACTAAGTTATTCTCCTTTGATTTGCAAGATTATCTTCAAATTGTCAAAGTTCACTATTGCAAAGCCTTTCTAAACAATTTTGATAAAGCCAATCATAAATTAGCATCTACTCTTTTATTTAAATTTTAAATTAAATTTATGTCAAATATAGAAGCCCCTAGAACGTTTTTCAATTCTTTTTTGAAAGATAAGGACGGTTCTTAAAAGATTATATAAAAAAAAAAACTACCAGTGTTTAATGAACCCGCAACCTTGCACTTGATACGCGGGTGCTCAAGAGCCTTCATTCTTTTATTATAGATATTTGTCACGCAGCGGGGATCGAACCCGCAACCTCTCGAGAGGCCCATGACCAGCAGTGGACGTCTATTCAAATAATAATGATGATGACGTACAAAAGCTTTAGCAAAGTTTTATCCTTCTGTTAAAACGACTTAAACCTCAGTTTAACTAACGGCTTTGTTTCTTTTTTTAGAAGGTAAGGTAAATTTGCATTTTTTCAATTAATTCAAAAGGGTATAAAACTCAGATATAAAGCATTTCGCTTTAATGGAGAATTTTATGGAGTTTTAATTAAGAGGACTCCGGAGGGTATGAAAACTTCGCCCGACTGGTTGGGGTTGAAAATTATCATCTGAGACCAGCACTCAGCAGGTACATCACTCAATACCATCGAGCTTAACCATTACAGAGGAAAATTTCATTTTCTCATTTTGTTTTTTGAAAACAATTCCGCCAACCCATTGTCAAACATTACACTAGAGTTGGGCAACTATTGCGGAGAAAGTATTATATATAATACACGGATCAAAATATTGGTGCTGTTTCAGTGCAAGCTAGCGTTTGTATGGCCTGTGTGACCTCATTAGTTAAAAAGTTAAGCGAAGTAACAGTAGCAGTACTAGAGATTTTTCTTCTGTTTTTTATCTTATAATAGATTTTCGCAAAGTAACACCTGAATCTATCAATTATCACTCAACAACACTGTTCCGCGTAGCCACCGTTTGGATGAGTGGCCACTGATTCATACAAACTTAGTTACTAACTTTTTTTCGATGATCCCTCTTCATCACGCAGCTCCAGTGTTGTGCGTACATTAAAAGGGTTCTTCTTCTTCTTCTTTTATTTATGGCGTCTGTGGCTGAGTTTGCGACAATTTTGCCAATGTCAAGTCAACAAGATTTAAAACTGTACAACGATGGAGGTTTCTTTTTTCTATCTCTTCTTCTTCTTCTTTTATTTATTTATGGCGTCTGTGGCTGAGTTTGAGTTAAAAAGGTTCAATTATAATTAAAAGCTACACGGAACATCCATCACATGTAACGGCCTGTTTTGTTGTACGTACCCTTGTAGGCTGGTACTGTCATCTACAATGGATGACCACGGAAATATTTCTCTTCAGAATACATGGTATGTAGCCGCGGGTTAAAAACGTAGGTACGTCTATTCAACGAAACCACAAGGAACACTTTGAAACGTCTTACAAGCTAGGTGAATGTACGTCAGTTCAAACGCGCCCATGCCGTACAAGAACTGGCAACAAGACCGGGTTTCGCTATATCGCAGTTATCGCTTCTTAGGCATGTCTTTTGCTATTGCAGTTGAGCTGGTACTTGTTTATATAAAATGAATGAATGAATGATTGAACTTGTACAAAAATGTGCTTAGCAATCAAATAATTTAATGTGAAAAAAGTTGAAAAAAAATGTATCTACTTACATAACATTGCACCTGATTATTAGGTATTTATGCAAAGAAATATATTGACTCTATAAACATATTTAGCACTTTACTAGGAGCAGACTGTACCACTTTACTTGGCCTCGGGCTCTCGCTTTACAAATCGTAAATGATATTTTAATGTTATGCTGTAGGGCAAATTGATAGCTGTGATATTCTGACCTCCGGGACACGTTCTGCACTTATTCATGCAAATGAAAACCGGTCGCCGCAATGATCATTCTGAATATCTTATTCAACAGTTTTTACGTTTTCATAGCGAGTTGTGAAATTGAACCATCTGGTTTCCCACCTATTATATATTACAAAATGACGTCTAGACGTTTGCCGATGAACAAAGTTACATAATCTGTGAATTCTTCTTCTGTGTTGATAAAACCAGTGCATTTCGTCCACAGATCTAACAAAGGGCACCAGCAGCCGGATCGTCTCCATCCTGGGGTTGTTCGAGCTGTCAGTAGGCGAGGTGCCGCGAGCTGATGGCGCGTCAGAGCTCGCTGCGGCCAGGCTCGCGGTGGAACACGTGAACCGGCGGCGTCTACTGCCAGGGTACAGGCTGCATCTCATCACCAACGATACTAAGGTATATTTCTTTTTTTAAATTTATTTAAACATGAGGGTTACCTACATCATTGGTACAAGATTAATAAGTCTGTAAAACTGCTTAGGTTTGTCTCGATGCGAGCATTACTGCTTGGCGGCAGCTATTCTTTCCCGGACGAGCTATTACAAAGAACTCTACGACTCTTGCTTCTTGTTGGATGGATAATAAAGTGGTTTTGCCCATAGTGTGACCCAGGAGTGGGCGTGGACCGGTTCTTCCACGCGCTGTACACTGAACGGGAGTCCAGGATGGTGATGCTGCTGGGATCCGCCTGCTCCGAGGTCACTGAGAGCATCGCCAAGATCGTGCCCTACTGGAACATTGTTCAGGTCAGAAACAACAATACTAGACTAGACAATACTACTAGACTGATTTGCTTATAATTGATGATGGTGTTCTTATTGACGTATAACGGCTAACCGTGTTAATAACTCAAATCAGATTACAACTGGAAAACTACTTAATAACCTAGCTGTTCGTTAAGCCCGCCATGTTGTTTTACATTGTGTTGCACTCCATCACAAAGATTTCTTTAGATTTTTTTCTTTAGATTATGAAAGAAGTCAAAATAAAATAAATAAACAGTGTTTTACGGATTTCTTATATGATTATCTAATTATCTAGACCCCTACAAAGGGCCCGAGCCCGGCTCCATACTGCGTGAAACAACTCCTTTATAACATAGAGAATGACCGGAAATAGAACTTGGTTATTTTTTATCCCGGAAAAAAGTATGTGTATGCCTGTGTATCTGTCGTTGGTGATACATAATAATAAATAAATAAATAATAAACATAGCATAAATTATTCCTTGGAATAAACTAATAATAAGCATAGGAATTCATAAAAAACTATATTTAGCAGTTGGTTTTCCATATAATAAAATAAAATAAATGAATCTGAGCACAGCAAAATAGGCGTGTTATTTTATGACGTCACATTCCATCATTCCCGCAGGTACGTTCTCAATTAATCCCGAGTAATAAGTGAGTTGTGAGACAGCGAACGAGGCCCTTGGGAAATCCACCTGAATCCTACAGCAATAAAAGTGCCGATTAACTTTGCGGATTCGCATCGTTGAAGGATGGTAAATGATGAGTTTATTACGCGCACTTGTATGGTACAGTCAGTTTCTATTACAATAAAACTGTAGAGATTAAAGAGGATTAGGAGTATTCAAGAGTGATTCTTGTAGACAAGCTTGCTCCATCCACCATCATCGACCAAACTTACTGTCAGGTGAAGTGACAAACGGTTATCGTATATAATAATTTAAAAAAAGCGTTTAGAGAGCAATAGCTAGTGGTTAACATCATTGGATCTGTAGAATGCTAGATAATCGTGAAAAGCTATAACAATAAACGATATTAGGACTAGTTTCCAGTGTTTTGCTCTCATTCCGAGGTGACACCCTTGACTGTAATAAAACCGTAACAACCCACTTCTAAAAATAGATCAAATAGTTTTATGCCCTTAATTGCGCCGATCTGACAATTATTAGTAATTATGTATTCATGGGATTTCCGGGAATACGTATATCATAGTCAAGAAGGTAATTACCCGTACTGTTATATATTTTATGTGTATTACATGTGTAGTCGCTGTTACTAGTTCATGGCAGTGGACAGGCCATATAGCTCGCTGAACCGATAATCGCTGGGGAATAAAGGTTCTTGAATGGCCGCAAACTGGTAAACGTAGTGTGAAACGGCCTCCCTCAATACCGATAACATTAAAGCGGTCGCAGGAAGTCGGTGGAGGATCAAGATCGGTCGTCATGGCACTTTGGAGGAGGCCTATGTCTAGCAGTGGACGTCTATTGTCTGATATTACGATAGTGGTGTTTGAACTATGGCAGGGTTTCTACCCGATGATGGCTTATATGAAACACTCTGAAGTTTTGGGCCGAAATTTCGTACTTCGAATCACAATTGTTCCGCAATTGGATCTGAAGAAGGCACATGACGTGACTTATATTGTATGGTTTCGTTTTTCGTTTGGGTTCCGAAGTTACGGACATATAGTCATAGCCTGCGTTTTATTAGGCTGCGTTTCCACCATGTGTAGCGAGGAAAGTGTTTTAAGGAACCAATAGAACCACTTTATTAAAACTGTCAGAGCAAGCTTAGGTAAATGAAGTGATTCTATTGGTTTCTATTGGTTGGTGAAAACGCAGCCTAACTCTTGTTGGTAATTTCAATCAATCGGTATTGAACAAGTATTGGAATATGACATTTCGTACTCTTGAGCAGCCGTGTCAAATTCAACCTTATTTTTACAAGAGTACAAAAATTTGACAGCTATAAATTAAAACTCGATTGAAATTAGGATTGGATCGGAATTGTCATTGTATTCAAGATAAGGCTGGTGTACCCGTGTAAGGGCCGCCAATCGAAAACGAAACACAACAAAAATGCTCCATCAAAACCACGTTCCTGTTAGATAAATCACATTTCCAGCTCGGTGCCCTCTTGAACATGACATTGTCATTCCATCGCTAATTGAGTATCGAGGGCCTAGCGTGAGTTCACTTGCTAGCGAGTCGATCACAAATGTCAATGTTCAACGCTATGACGTAATTTCACTTAGCTAACTTATCTTTGTTAAAATTATTTTGAATTTGAATCGGAATCTGAAATACAGTGCACCAGTTTTTATTACTTTTACTTAGTTTTCATCCACCAATCCGCATTGGGTCCGCGTGGTGGATTAAGACCCAATCACTCTCACCCGAGAGTAGGCTAGTGTCCCAGCTGTGGGAACATTAGAAGGCTGTCATGATGACTTAGTTTTACTGTATCTTTTTTTATTATATATCGACCAAATGTGGGTTTAATTTAGGTATTTTATATAATTTTCTTCACAAATACTTTCTTGTAGCGCCTAAGTCATATTCAATTCAATTTATTTCTCTTTTGGCACAGTAATATGCACTTAGACACGTCAAAACATTACAATAAACATTGATATACTTGTTATAATACAGTCACAAAAATATTATAAAATAAACATCAAAAACAAAAAATTAAAAATTTACAATTTTTACTGTACAAAACAGTACAAACAATGAAAAAAAATAAAGAAAGGAATAAACGTTGTTTGTTTGTCTAGCAAACAGTTTATAAGCAGATGTTGCCACCTATTTTATTAATATAATAACATACTATTAAAATAAATAAGTTGAACAGCATTGGTATTGAAAAGACCCTAAACTTTTACTGACAATGCAATACAACTAAATACCTTATCATACAATAACTTAAGTATGAACCAAAGTTTGTACTAGATTACACTATTCTAGTACCATGTCTGAATAAATACCCGCATGATAAAGGTCAAATGTTAACGTAAACCAGACTGACATGTGGATCAAAATGACTTTATCAGTATGTGCCGTGCCGGTGAAATTACAGGCACATTTAGACCTTTCACTGTTGCCTTAGGGTAGTAACGCAAGAAACCATGATACTGTTACCACTTAATACCATCACTACTACTAGAATCAAATCAAATCAAATCAAAAGTTCTGTATTCATTTGAATCGCAAGGATCACTTTGAAACGTCTTAAAAAGAGGAAAATTTACGCCAGTTCCAACGCGCCCATGCCGTAAAAGAACTGGCAACAACACCGGCTGGGTTCCTATCGCTTTTTTTGCTATTGTTATGGATGCCGAGTAGAGTTGAAGCACATTTTAGTTCCAAGCTTTTTTATCATCTAAATAATCGGTTATTTTATAATAAGCTTTTTGAGAGAGTTGTTGTCTAGACCACCTGTACTCTCAATTACAATATGTTTTAACAAAAAACTGACATAATATTTTCATTTAATTTTTATTTTATAATAATATCTATGCATGTGCTCTACACAGAATACATTTTATAATAATATCTATGCATGTGCTCTACACAGAATAATACATTTCAGATGTTTTAGTGTTTGAATATTAAGTGTTAGAAGAGTAGTAGGTTTTTTTGTGATAGAGCTCGCCCGGGGAAGGACTACGCCATTTCTATTTCTGCCGCCAAGCAATAATGCTCGCATTGCTGTGTTCCGGTTCGAAGGCTCAAAAACTACTCAGATTTAAAAAAAAAACCAATGCTACATTATCTCTTAATATGGCCATTATTTATGTCCACCCGTGCGAAGCTGGGACGGGCCGCTAGTGTAAAACATAACTCACAAGTTCTAAAATACTCTGCAGTTTCCATACAATCACAGCCGAAACAAATTCTCTGAAAATCAATTGGATATAGGTTTAAACAAAACCCACCCTTCGGTCACTCGACGTAGAGTTCTGAATAGTCCCGCATGGCCGGACCCAGATGGCAGTGAACGTTAAATTTGGTTTCCATAGAGCTTGTCCGAAGCTCTGTTGGATTAGAGGTAAAACGGTTGGTTGGATCAAGTTATATGTCTGATGCTGAGAGGTTTAAAGCTACTTTAGAACCGACTGACTGACTTTTAATGTTAGAATTCTGTTTGAGTGAAGACATAACGTGTTAAGTTTGGGTTTCTGAGCAGTGGATGATACGCGAATTCAAATCCTGTTAAAGTTTACTTAAAAATTTGTGTTATTAAAATATCTAACTTTAATAATGCTACACCAATTTGTTGTGTAGAAGGGAATCAAAGTACCCGCGGCACAAGCAGTTGAGCATCGGTAGTTGTGCCTTGGGTCCGGAAGGACATAATACACGTACATTTTTTTTGTAAATACATATTAAATTGTATTAATACATACAATTATCAACCTGACAAACTTAGGGAACAGGTTCCACACATAAAAAAATATATATGTAGTAAGTACTTTTTTTTTACTTTTGTTTTTAAAATCTCGAATAAGTCGACTGTACTTATCCATAAAAACCTAAAACATAAACAGACCTGGAACAATTTTTTGCAGTTCATGCAAACATTTGGTAATACGGTTACAATCGGTTTTACTTGGGTGCAGTTAAAGAACTATAGTATTTTGTAATTGACAGCTTATTGACACTTCGCTGATTAAAATCGGATTGGAACCGTGAGTTGCGTAATTGTTCCTCCTATTCTGTGTTGAAAAGTCTTTTAATGAAGGATATACATCAAACCCTCTCTACTACACGACCACGAGACGACCACGGTCAAGAGTAGTAGAGTTCTCTGTGATAGAGCTCGTCCGGGGAAGTACTACCACCATACCTATTTCTACCGCCAAGCAGTAATGCTCGCATTGCTGTGTTCCGCTGTGAAGGGTATGGTTTCCGGTGAAATTACTGGAACGTGAGGCTTTCGATCTTAGCCTCAAGGTGGCAACCCGCGAGTGATACCTCTGGTATTGCAAGCGTCTATAGGCTGCGGTAACCGCTTACCATCTTGTGGGCCGTAAGCTTGGTTGCCACTTCAGTTGTATAAAAAAAAACGTGATCTCTTTGGGATCGAAACTCTGGGTCCGTGGGGCACCTTTTCTCACCGCGTTTCCAAAGTTATTTTATTTTCGAAACAACGCGTTACCCAAATGCTGGTCCACACTCTGACTGTCTGCATCTGGAGCCAGAACAGCTTAGCTGCAAATGTCATTTATCGAAAGAGCTACAACATACAGATCTTTGTTCAACGTTTAGTGTAGTCTTTTCTCTACTTGAAGAAGGTTTTCTCAAAAAAAAAAAAATTATACCACTAAAGTAGTAACCAAGCGTACCTTCGAACCGGAACACAGCAATGCGAGCATTACTGCTTGGCGGCAGAATTAGAGTGAAATACACAAAGAAATAAAAAAAAATTAAGTACCTAGACTTAAAATTCAATAAATGTCTTCGTTCTCTACACTTCTTATGCTAGACGGCCTGGAAATCAAATGCTATTTTATTTATAATCTAAGTGAATTTGCGCTCGTTGCTCGCAACCACGTCCTAATGGGTGTTCAATTACGCGTAATTGATAGTGATTTAGTGAACAGTGAGATAGAATCTATTTATACCTATTTATCGGTAGAATTGCCTCACGCCCTCTCTGTAATGGTAATTGGACGTCAAAGTCAAAGTGAAAGACAAAAGAGTTTTATTCAATAAAAATTATCAAGGATCACTTCGTAACTTCAAGCTAGGCGAATTTATACCAGTTCTAAAGCTCCCTTGGCGCAAAGAAACTGGCAATAACACCGGCTACGTCGACAGTTGATTGACGACTGAAGCACATAATATAAAGGGAAGATAGAAGTACTTGCTTTACGCACTTGTAGTCTACAAGACAGAAGAATTCTCAACATGCTAGGTTAGGCTATGCTAGGTCTCAACGGCGTGTTGTGTCTGAAAGTTTTTTTTTTATTAATACATTTTAAAATAATGTACTCAATTTTATTACAATCTAGCCTTACGTTTAGGCCATTGAGTAATTTTAAGTTGACCTAGTCTTATAAAATAAATTAGTTGCTAAGAATTGTGTCCATTAGAACTTTTCTTACTGTCTCTATTTATTAAGGAGAAGCACTTTGTTCATGTGTTCATAATAATAATGTCTGAAAGTGACACCCAAAAACCACCAAGTATATTATTAATTATTCAGTACTATATTCATTGCATCATATTGAGGAACATCATGTCATTGTCATAAAACATTATATAACACACATAATATTATTATTAACAGTCAGCACATAATATTATGTAGCCCTCATGGGTGTTGTCAAAAATAATGGTCAAATTAGGTACCAGCTTTATTCATTGACATTACAATACAAGTACCTAAGTGAAAGTCGATAGTCGCGTCAGTTTGGAAGAAGCTTTAAAACTGTTTAGAATTTTAGATTGAATTGTCTGAGCTAGGTTATAGAAAGTAAGCCGTTCTGGTTTCGCTCGCCGTGGATTTATTTCATGCTCGAATTTCTAATCACCTGATGCTGTTCTGTTAATTTAATTGTAAAACGTTTTATATTACTCCAGAGACAGTTTTAAGTAATGCTTTGGTACTACTGAATGTTTCTTCACACCATCCTTTTGGGATCACCATAACCTTATTTTGTCTATGCCTTTACTAAACTTAAAACATTTACAGCCCTTGCTATGGTTTGAAACTGTTAAGATACTCGCCTACACTGGAACGATTAAATGGGTCTCACTACTTCAAATGTTAATCAGAAGAAAAACGTCTCGCTTTCGATGTCAGCCGGTGACAGATTTCACCCCAACAATAGCTCCTTATTTGAGGAACTTGAAATTTTTCCCAAGTAAGGGGAGAAACCGACCTCACCTCACGATTGAACAAGCAATTATTAACCTGACTCACGGATCTAATGATGCAATGTGAATAGGTGGATGGCAATGGTTTTTTAATTTGTTCTTTCTCCCACTCCGTCACCAGAGTTGGCCACTCATGCGAACTAACTTATAAATAAAATACTTATAATTTCATGATGTTTTATTTTACTGTTATGAGCAGATGGTAAAGAAATCACCTAGTTATGATCTTCAACAGGTGTCATTTGGGTCTACATCACCAGCTCTAAGCGACCGCTCCGAGTTTCCACTGTTCTGCAGGACTGTGGCTCCGGACTCCTCGCACAACCCGGCCAGGATCGCTTTCATCAGGTATCTGGAATGAAACTACTACACTTCAACCCAGTAGGTAATGAGCTTCCAGCAGGCACTGTAGTACCACTCCTTGTCACTCATTACTTAAACTATCAAGTGTTAGACAGAAGTGAAAACGAAGTGTTAGACAACCCCCACTCGATGGACCGATGACATTTAAGCAGTCGCTGGAAGTCAGTGGATAGTGTTCAGCAGCTAATGTGTTTTAGCTGATAATAATAATGATGATAATGAAACTATCAATAACTTTCAAAAAAACATTTCTGTAGACAGTTTGGATGGGACACCGTGACAGCTTTCTCCCAGAACGAGGAGGTCTACTCGCTGGCAGTAAACGAGTTGGTCACGCAGCTGGAGGCGGCTAATATCACCTGTGCCGCTTCCATCACCTTCGCGGAGACAGACTTCAAGGAGCAGTTGCAGCAGTTGAAGGTATCCAGAGCACCTGAATTCTCAGCGGCTTGATAATTATCACACTATTCCTACTAGTACGAGTAATGTAATATAAATGCGTCTGTGTGAGGGTGTGTGTGTGAATGTTTGTTATCACGTATCTTTATTTTTTTTTTTATAAAACTGTAGTGGCAACCGAGCGTACGGCCCACAAGATGGTAAGTGGTTACCGCAGCCCATGGACGCTTGCAACACCAGAGGTATCACTCGCGGGTTGCCACTTTGAGGCTCAGATCGAAAGCCTCATGTGCCAGTAATTTCACCGGAAACCATACCCTTCACACCGGAACACAGCAATGCGAGCATTACTGCTTGGCGGCAGAAATAGGTATGGTGGTAGTCCTTCCCCGGACGAGCTCTATCACAGAGAACTCTACTACTCTTAATGACGTCTCTTTGACGACTTTAACCGATTGTGTTAAAAATTGGAATGTGGATGGTTTAAGTTCTGGAATAACTACTTTTTATGACTTTTCTGACGACCGATGTGGTGCAGCGGGCGCAGGTCCGCCTGCGACGCTGAGGGGTTCGATTCCCGCCTCGGGTCAAATTTTTGTACGATCTACAAATATTTGTTCCGGGTGTTCTGGGTATTTTCTATATATAATAAAAAATATCTATCTATGTATTTTGTTGTATTAAGTATATATTAGTCATCTAGTACCCATAATACAGGTCTGTTCAACAGCAGCTTACCTTGGGGCTAGATGATGCTGTGTGGATTGTTCAGCATTTTTTTTTTTATACAACTAAAGTGGCAACCAAGCGTACGGCCCACTTGATGGTCAGTGGTTACCGTAGCCTATGTACGCTTGCAACATCATATAATAGATATCACTTGCGTGTTACCACCCTGAGACGTTAGATAGAAAGTCTCATGTGCCTTATTTATTTATTTATTTTATCCCGGAAAAATTTACTGTTCTTGTGGGATAGCATAAATACTGAAAAAACTGCGGGTGGAGCCGCGCGGGTCAGTTCAAAATAAATAACGAGACTACGAATATTTACCATGGTACCAACACTCAAATCCAGAACAAACTTTAAACTAGAGTCATGGTACTCGTAGTTAAGGGCCAGGATTTTGTAACTGACTGTTGGGTGTTTGTGAGTACTGAGTAATTTGCATTAGACCCTCTCCAATTCTCCATTGTGAAAAGTTTGCTCTGAATTTATTCAAATTCAAATTTCACATCTCTAAGCTCATAATCGTGCGTATTATTCAAATTAATCTAGTTTGCGAAATGCTTGATTCCTAAAGTTCTTATTCAAACATACTATTACCTTGGTAGAGATTATCTAACCTAAAATGGCGCGTCCCTTCACCGTATTTGTCATAGATCTGAGTCTGATACGAACGACCTCGGTAGCACAGTGTCCGGGTGAAAAGCGGAGGTCGCGGGTTCAATCACCGCTTTGGAAAGAATGATACTTAATAATTGCCAAACATAGGTGAAATTACTGCCACAGGCTTTCGATCTATGCCTCAAGGTGGCAACCCGCGAGTGATACCTTTGGTATTGCAAGCATCCATAGGCTGCGGTAACCGCTTACCATCTTGTGGGCCGTACGCTTGGTTGCCACTTCATAATATTGTAATCACAAGATAGATAGATAGTCTGGCTGTGCCATAGAACAGATATTAGTTATATATTCCGTTGATTCGTTTTAGTCAATATTTTATAGTAATCTTGGCAGCCTTCTAATGTTCTCACTGCTAGGACACTGGCCTACTCTCGAGCAAGAGTGATAACGCGGACCCAATGTGGATTTTGTGGATGATTAAATATTTAAATACGGGTAACATCGACTCAATGCAGAAGTGAATGAAGTCTTTGGCAAAACAATAGGTACAGCAAGGCTCTAATGAAATATAATAGTACGCCATTGCCAAGAAGTAGGTAATGGAAACCTTCAGCTAAGTAAACTGATTGCCTAATGCTAGTTTCTTTGGTGACTTAAGCAAGTCAACACTAAGTTCCCAATGGCTTTGAGCCGTGATGTTAAAGTTTAATTATGCTTTTAAATAAGAGATGGCAAAAAATCCTGTAAAAAAACTGTGCCTGCAAAAAATGGTATGTTACCGTGGAAAACAGCCGTTATATACCTAAAAAAAGACAAAATAATTTATTTCAAACTTATAAAAAAAACATTTATGTTAATTTTTAAATTGGTTTTTCATCTATAGCAAAGTTGGTACCCATTTTGTTAAAATCCTTCAAGGCTAAAGCTCTTCTAGGCAGGGGTGCGTGGAACTGGCGTAAATTCAACTAGCTTTAAGACGTTTCAAAATGATCCTTGTGATATGATTGAATAAATATATTTTTTACTTCACTTTTCTTACTTTACTAAACGATTGCTGGCAATTTTTACAATGGGTTGCGTTTACTAACGATGAAAAAAACCCACTTGTTTAGTTAAATAGCAGTTGTTACAAACTTTTCGATTCAGAAACAAAGTTTAATGTTCCGTTTTCCGTAAAACCAGAACATCAAGCTACCTATTTATCTATGCAAATGATAAACAAACAAACAGCCCACGTGCAAACAAGGGTATAACACGAAACTGGTAAAAAAACAAACAAAAACCAGCTTCATTTTAACTAACTTAAGAAAAGATTTGGCCTTGGTAGGTAATCATTTTAGCGATAAATTTAAATTCAAATTCATAAATTTGTGTTCAATATAATTATAATAATAATAATAATAACAACAAAACAGCACTTATAATCGATATAGCCATTCCTAACACACACAACTTGCAAAACACAATATCTGAAAAACTCTCTAAATACGTAGAGTTGAAAAATGAAATAACTCGGATGTGGAGATTAGAGAAGGTCTCAATCATTCCTATAGTCCTGTCTTCAACTGGTGTTATTCCCACTCAATTATTCCAATCACTCGCTCTGCTCG
Organism: Colostygia pectinataria; assembly: GCA_951394395.1. Taxonomy (NCBI): domain Eukaryota; kingdom Metazoa; phylum Arthropoda; class Insecta; order Lepidoptera; family Geometridae; genus Colostygia; species Colostygia pectinataria. The sequence continues at coordinate 11,851,793 of OX596355.1, forward strand.
ATCTGCCTAAACATATTTTTTCCCTTCTGCAAAAATCAGTAATCTTAAATACTTGCAGAATAGTTCGTAAGTTTCTGCAAACAGAGGTTTCCACGGATTCACCAACATCAAATTCGGGTGTGAATAACTCGTCACCCACCAACTGATGTGCACTTGGCTTAGGCCCGTGCATATCATTATACTTACCGGATGTAGCCGAGTAGATAAAAATCGAAAATCACAATAATAATAATGCTGGACAATCCACACAGCATCATCTAGCCCCAAGGTAAGTTGCTGTTAAACAGCGCTGTATTATGGGTACTAGATGACTGATATATATTTAATACTATACAATACATAGATATATATTTTTTATTATATATAGAAAATACCCAGAACACCCGGAACGAATATTTGTAGATCGTACAAACATTTGTCCCGAGGCGGGAATGCGTCGCAGGCGGACCTGCGCCCACTGCGCCAAATCGGTCATCATTCAATAAAATAACAAGGATAATTTTGAAACGTCTCATAGTTATAGCTAAGTTTACGCCAGTTTCCCATATAGAAGAATCTTGCAACAAACTCGACAGCTTATTACGTAAACGTTATTAAACTTCAAAATATTGTTTTTTCTTTTTGTCAGGCAGTATACGAGCTTTTGTCATCTCCCTTGGGTTGATAAACAGCAATGAAATGATGTAGGTTAGCATTAAATAAAAATAGTGTCGTGATTTGACGAGATTTCAAATTGCGTATTTCCCCTTCAACTGACGTTCTTCAAAACAGGATTTGACAACCACAGTAAAATCATCATCATTAGGTCCTTTATGATAACGAAGCTCTTAAGTTAGGAAGAAGCTGACAATTCAGATTTATCTGATAAATGGTTACAAAAGTTCATCATAAATTACAGTCAAAGTTAGACGATTTGGTCATTGTTTGATTTTATTGTTCATTTCGGTGTCTTTATCATTTTATAAGAGAGGACGTTCTGATATTGGGATATTTTACAAGGACGACCGATGTGGCGCGGCGGGCATAGATCCGCCTGCGACGCAGGAGATTGCGGGTTCGATTCCCGCCTTGGGACCAATGTTTGTACGATCTGCAAATATTTCTTCCGGATGTTCTGGGTATTTTCTAATTATAATAAAAAAAAATATCTGTGTATTGTATTGTATTAATTATATTAGACACCTAGTACCCAAAACACAAGCTCTGCTTAGCTTGGGGCTAGATGATGCTGTGTAGATTGTTCAGCATTATTTATTATTTGTTTATGCAAACATTCGCATTGGGTATCTTGTCACATGCCACGTGCAAATGGCACCGTTTAAAAACTGCGGTGTAGAATCGAACCACAGCCTTCACGTATCGACGCAGGGACATTTTTTTTTATGTCATCAAGTGACAGGACAATCAAGGCGCCCTGATGTTAAGCACCACGCCTGACTATTACAGATGCAGTGCCTCCCAAAGCTTAAAGTTTTAAGTGTTTGCGTTGCATTGCACTGCGCTTATCACCCCGAGACATTGTTGTTAAGTCTCTTTCGCCCAGTAATTTCACTTGCTACAGTGCCCTTCAACCCTAAACACAGTAATGCTTGCACACTACTGCTTAGAAGTAGAATATCTGACACTGCGGTGGTACCCACCAAGACGGACTCTTGTGAAGAGTCCTACCACGAGATGAATGATACATGATCGTAAAAGCGTCCACGTGACTCTTCTAGAAAGAGTCTAGAGGTCAAGCACATCCATGGTTATTTGAATCATCCATGCATGTTTTTTTTTAATTATTTTCAAGTTTTAATTTATTAAATGAAGTTCATCGAAAAATAGTTTGCCTTCTGGACCTGTAACCTGTGACCTATGTGTACATAGGCTTCTTTTTATATAGGTCAAGGGGTAGTCAAGGGAAGCTGCGGACAGAAGCTAACAGTGAATATAAATAAGGGTTAGAACTGATTAATTTGATTCCTTCCCCTTTACACAAAACATGTAACCAATTTATTACCAAGAGTAAAACATTCAAACTTATATAATGCGGTACTTTCTTCACGCCTATATTCAATCTTATCAGAGAGGTGATAGACACTACAGAGCCAGAGCTAGGAAATCGGCAAATCCATCCAATAACTTAGACGTCCTCCTGCAAATTTACAGGAGCGTGGGGTATGAAACGTGAATGTGTGCCCTTGAAAAACTACCATTGTATTACAAAATTATTTCTCTCACAAAATAATGAGAAAAACACTAAAAAGAAACATCTGTGCGAACTTTTCTTAGCCTTTAAATGCCAGGTTTTTATTTATTACTTTTTGATGCCGTAAACTCTGCCACGTTAACATACACACTGCTACAACAATGTAGACAGTGCTACGTCAACATAGACACTGCTACGACAATCTAGACAAAACTACGTCAACGTAGACACTGTTACGACAATTTAGACAGCGCTTCGCCAACGTAGACACTACTGCTACGACAATTTAGACAGTGCTACGTCAACATAGACACGGCTAAGACAATTTAGACAGTGCTACGTCAACGTAGACACTACTGCTACGACAATTTAGACAGGGCTACGTCAACGTAGACACTGCTACGACAATTTAGACAGTGCTACGTCAACGTAGACACTTTTACAAAAATTTAGGTTACGCCTGTTTTATCAGTATTTCCCCTCTACTCTTCACTCAACGTCTTAAACATTGTACCTACGACGCCGTCGTTAAGTTGTAAACTTTAGATTGGTTCTAAGTTGTTAAATAGCAAGCCTGTCAAGTTCTTAACGGCTTTTCATTCATAACAAGTGATGGAGAAATATTTCACTGATCAAATTCAGAGCGAATGACTGGACCTTCTCGTCACTTTCCATATAAAATTATACGGTGATGGATTCAAATCTATTTACACCAATAAATTTTCTATTTGGAAAAAATCAATCAAATCAAGAAACGTTCAATACGTATTGATGGATTCATTAATCTATAATATAATAATCTTCAAATCTTCTACATGAATTTGTCAGTGCTCTGAAAAGGTGAAGAGACACATTGTAAGGAAACCGGCATGTCCAATAATATGACGACCGATGTGGCGCGGCGGGCGAAGGTCCGCCTGCGACGCAGGAGGTTGCGGGTTCGATTCCCGCCTTGAAACAAACGTTTGTACGATCTCCAAATATTTGTTCCGGGTGTTCTGAGTACTTTCTATGTATAATAAAAAATATCTATGTATGTATTGTATGGTATTAAGTATATCAGTCATCTAGTACCCATAACACAAGCTCTGCTTAGCTTGAGCGGATTGTCCAGCAATATTTATTATTATTATAATCCATTTTGGCGACCTCGGTAGTGGACGAGTGTCTGGTTAAGAAGCGATAGATTGGGGGTTCGATTCACGTTGCGGAACTACTGTTTGCATGGTTTGCAAATATTTGTTCCCCGTCCAAGGGCCTTACTCTTGAAAGCGATCGGTATTGGACAAGTATTAGAATATGACATTTCGTACCAACCACCTACAAAGCAAACGAACAAAGAGCCTAGCGTTAAAATTCAACCTTATTTTTATGTAGTTTTTAAAACTATCATGGTTATTAACATAATTTTCACTTAAAACGGGTGGTACCGCCTGTGCGCCCTGATACTGTTAGTGTCGTGTGTCGAAATCGAGTTGTGTGTGAGAATGAAACAGATGGTAGTACCGGTCGCAATAAAAGACTAAGAAAGAGGGTGGACAGATTTGTCTGTCAATAGTTATAAGAGCTACCCGCAAAGACTTCAGTTCTCCCGTGATCATGGTGCATGTAACTGCGCCGAAATATCGGGAATCAATAAAACTCACAAATCATGGTAAATATCCCGTTTTAAGTGAAAATTATCTTATTTTTATTAGTAAAAAAAATTTACAGCAGTAAGTATATTAAAATTGGGATTGGATTAGAATTGTCATTGGATTCTAGAGTGAAGCGCATGGTGTTTCTATGTTGATTATGTTCTAGTCAATTTCGGCTACAGCGACTGTCGCGAGGTCGTCAACCGATGATGATGATCACTACTCACTTACTCATGTGGAAACGAGTGCGTCCTGTGTAGGTGTATGTATCTTCGCTCGCTGTCGTACGTGATAAATGATGCTGTAGGCCTCCTGTAGGCCATTAGGCTGTAGACAGATAAACGAAATACCCGTTTAATTTACACCCTAATGTTTTTGCAGGAGCTTGACACCAGAATAATTATTGGGAGTTTTTCACAAGAGATGATACCGAAGATATTTTGTGAGGTAAGTGTCTGTTTAACTTTGCAATCTAATGCGCTAAATGACAGTTTCTAATAAATATATTAGAAACTGTCATTTAGCGGCTAAGGTTGGATTCGACCAAACTCGAATAGGCTCTATTCTCGGAATAAATCTTAGTAAGTAAACTGTCAGTTTACTTGTATTTGACATTTCTTATTCCGCAAAATAGTTTTTCGATGTTGGTAGAATCCTCCCTAATTATAATATTTCCTTGTCATTCTTATGTCAATGAACAAAGACGTTGGCGCGTTGGAACTGGCGTTAGTTCACCTAAAGGTACGAGTTGGAAGCCGACTGCAGACAGCAACTTTAGACGACGTGTCGTCGCGTTACGTCATAGCTCATGGAAAAAACATAAACCTTTCTCTTTTTATGAGTTGGTTAACAATAAATCCCTAATTTCCTTGATCACGCCATTTCCCGATCACTGCGGTCCGTATCGACCCATTACAAAAAGTTCTTTGGCGATTCGCACCGCGGTCCAAATCGACCCATTCAAAAAGAGCTTTTGGCGATTCGCATCACGGTTTGAATAGCTCACGGTGCGAATCGCCGAAGGACCCCGTCTATCGCTCGGTATGAAGCTATGACGTAACGCGACGACACGTCTGCAGTTGCTCTATGCAGTCGCATACTAACTCGTACCTTAAGTTGTAATACGTTTCAAAGTGATCCTTGTGATTTTATTCAATAAAACTCTTTTGACATGGAACATAATATCTCTGGAGATGGGCGTTAATAGTTGAATGCAACATATTTGTTGACTACTGTAGTTATTATCGTACTTAAATATTCTTGTGCATGTGTTTTATTTCCTAATAAAGCATTTTTTATTTAAGTTTTTTTGGACATTGACTTAGTTTCTGTTGGAAACAGCAGGCAATGCGGACCACGAGCGCTTCAATAGGCTTATTACAACTTTTTATAAACCTTCGCTATAAGAAAGTAGTCTTTTCAATTTGGCCACTGTAGTTTTTATTCAAATTTTTATTCCGAGCACTGCAGACACTTTTTGTAATTTGTAAAAAAAGATTGAAACGTTTTTATAACATTACTAACTGCTGCCCGTTACTTCGTTTGCATGGAACACGGGATCCGTACCTTTTTCCGGGATAAAAAGTAGCCTATGTCTTATTCCCGGTCATTATCTATGTATATTAAATTTTAGCTAAATCGATTGTGTGGTTGTCTAGTTATATAGGAACAAACACGCACCCATACAAATGTGCAAACAATGTGCTATTAACCTGACAATATAAAAACTTGTAAATCAAGGTTCAGTTTTGAAAAAACTAAAAGAATACATTTATGATAAAATATTATAAGAAGCATCTAGACCTCTTGAACCTATAAAATAACTAAAATTACTTAACTTTAATTAGTTATGACATTAATTTATGCTCATTTATGTGAACTCTGTTCTTTTGAGTATAGTGAATATCAAAGCATTTTTTTATTATCAAAGCTATTCTAAAAACAATACAATATCACATCGCAGTCTGTTTTCAGTATTTATTATTAATATTATTATAAACCTGTAGTGTCCTACTGCAGGGCAAAGGCCTCCCTTCTCTTCTTTCATACCTCTCTATTACTGTAAAACTTTGTCCCGCAGCGTGAATCAATAAATTCTTTCAAAACCGATGACTCTCTCCAGGCTTACAAGCTAGGCATGTTTGGCGCGGAGTACGCTTGGCTGGTGGCTGGCATGCCGCCCCGAATCCGAGGACCCTCGCCGTGCGCCAGGAGCCAGCTGGCGCGCGCGCTGGAGGGGCTGATCACAGTCACCGCCCATCGGGGGATCGTGGGCGGCGACATTTCCTTTTCGGGACTGGTAAGAAACGGAAGAAGATAAACATTTATAATAATGACAGTCTATGTTCCCACTGCTGGGACACTGGAAAGCTCGTCCGGGGAAGTACTAGCACCATACCTATTTCTGCCGCATAACAGTAATGCTCGCAATTCTGTGTTCCGGTGTGAAGGGTATGGTTTACGGTGAAATTACTGGCACATGAGGCTTTCGATCTATGCCTCAAGGTGGCAACCCGCGAGTGATACCTCACGCTTGGACGCTATGGACGCTTGCAATACCAGATTGCTTTTTTACCAGATTGCTTTTTTTATACAACTGAAGTGGCAACCAAGCGTACGGCCCACAAGATGGTAAGCGGTTACCGCAGCCTATGGAAGCTTGCAATAGAGACGTATCACTCGTGGGTTGCTACCTTGAGGTATAGATTGAAAGCCTCACGTGCCAATAATTTCACCGGAAACCATACCCTTCACACCGGAACACAGCAATGCGAGCATTACTGCTTTGCGGCAGAAATAGGTATGGTGGAAGTACTCCCCCGGACGTGTTCTATCACAAAGAACTATACTACTCTTACTCTTGGTGAGGCAGAGTTATTAAATGTTTACTTACCGTTCAGTCGCGTAGGGTGAAGTTTACAATTTCATCGCATACGTATCACTCGGTAACTAACACCCATATTCTAAGAAGTTTCCTCGAATCTTCCTCCACTCGACTCATGGTAGGGTTAGACGTACCTTTAGTTTGACAATCCTCACCTCCGGTAAGGAAAACTTTCGAGTGGAAGTAAGTGGAGGAGAATTTTTACAACTAAGAATACGGATTTATTTGAGTGAGGTTGAGTCGAGTCGAGGAATTCTTGAGAAATCGTCTTAGAATATGGGAGTTACTCTTGGTGACGCAGTTATTTAAAGTTTACTTACCGTTCAGTCGCGTCGGGTGAAGTTTACAATTCCATCGCATACGTATCACTCGGTAACTAATTCCCATTCAGCTTGCAGAAGCGTACGTTAGATAGTTCGCCTTTGAAAGGGCACTCGAGTTCACAAGTTCTAACTAGATTCAGCATCCCTCGAGTGTTGGGAAGCTAGCGAGTAACATGCCGAATGTGGATGTGACTGTACAGGTTTCTGAAGATTAGCGACCGTCATAATAATCACCGTAAAATCACTAGATATAAGATAGAGCCTACATATTTAAACCTTTTAAAGTGAAGACCCTGTGTCCGTGGGGTACCGGGGCTCATCGCGTTTTCAAAATTCTTTCCGGGCGTCTGGTCGAAGCGACGCGTGATCCAAAGGCTGGTTCATATCTGGCTCAACGTATCAGCATTGCCATTCAACGTGGTAATGCAGCCAGCATGTTGGGAACGCTTCCGTCTGGTAGTGATTTGGATCAGTTGAGCTATCTAAAGGTCGTTTGTAACGGTCTTTAGATGGCTCAACTGTTTCATATGTATTTTGTATATTTTGTAATGTAATGTAATTATGTACATATTTTATTTTGTTAAATAAAAACTTTCATGTCTAAAGCAATATACATCGTGGCAAAGCTGCTAGATTCTTGACACTTTTCCACCTGGTGGCGATAGGAATCAACTGGATTATTTATGATAATAACGTTATAAACGATCAACCGGTCACTATGGATAGTAAAGGCCAAGATTTGTCGTCTTGGCACTCTTTGGGAGAGGCCTATGTCCAGTTGACGTTTATTGGCTGTATGATGATGATAACCAATCGTTATACAGCAACTGACGAATGCTTCTCAAAATAGCCTTTATCCTAATCCTACTAATATTATAAATGCAAAAGTCTATGTGTGTGTATCGTATCTCCGTGACGACGTGATGAAATTTGGAATGTGATGATGAAATGTGAGATGGCTTAACGTCCTGGAATAACCCATAGACTAATTTTAATCCCGGAAAAAATGACTGTTCCAGTGGGATAGCATAAAAACTGCAAAAACGCGGCGAAGCGCGGGTCAGCTCGTTGTAAAATACATGTCAAAGAGGTCATTTCTCACCGCTTTTCTAAGAACCGCCGTTCAAACTACATTCGGTTTCGGTTTAGTACATTCTAATTAGTTTAAACTTCTTACCAGACAGAATGGTCAGAAATGGTTATAAAGCATAACTTATAAAGCATACCACAGAACAGATACTACTACACTTTATTGACCGAGCGAACGAAGCTACTCAGTTTCGAGATCGGTTAAAAATGCTTTTGTCGCTCTGTCTGTTCTCGCTTACAGTTAACAGATCTGAAACTTGGTGTACAGGTTATAATATAAAGTCATATTATGACTTGATAGGTTTTCGATTGGGGGGTACTTTCTCGAAAAGGGAGCAAAAAGGGGGCTACTGGATATCTCCATATGAGACGATTTCAATGAGTTTTTTTTATTTGAAAGGTAACATTAAGTTAGTCTCATAAAAAATTTAAAGGCTTGATGAGGATCTTCATTGTGATGAGCGGAATAACTTCTCAAAATCCAGTGAATTGTTTCCTTTTAAAACTTTGTGCTTGCGAGGTCTTCTGTTTGGAGGAATATTACTAGCAGTTCTCCAACTGCTAGTAATATTATTTGTTCTGTAAGGCTTTGTTGATTATTTATCTTTGTTATATGTAAGCAAACAAGAATCTCTACGATTCTCAGTACCTATCGTGTGGTAGCAGAAACTACAAGTACTTACAATATCACAACACTAACACTGGTATCCATAGACGTGAGTTGAGGCTGTTTTATTAACTCATCTGAATGTAAGCTACTGCTATGACAAACAAATAAGCGAACCGTATTCTGGTAAGCGGTTACCTTAGCCATATTTTCGGACTATCGGACTAAATAAAAAATCAGAGCTAAGCGAGGATGTGTAGCGAGAGATGTGTTTGTTGGAACCAATAGAATCACTTCATTAAAACTGTCAGAGCGAGACTAGGTATATGAAGTGATTCTATTGGTTCCTAACAAACACATCCTTCGTTACACATCCTTGCACATCTCTGGTGAAAACGCAACCTTAGACCCGAAACAAATATTTGCAGATCAAACATTCTCAACTATTTCAGACGAATGAGGTATTCCATCAAGAGATGGAGTCGTCGGGAGTGTCAGTCAGCCCGTTCGCCCCGCAAACATACGACGCGGTCTGGGCGATAGCGTTGGCGTTGGCGAAAGCGGAACAGTTGTGGAGGAGCTCGGACTTTACAGAACCAAACGGGACCTTGCACAAAGGTGAGAGTAGTAGAGTAGTTGAGTTATTTCTGATAAAGCTCGTATTTCTCCCGCCAAGCAGTAATGCTTGCATTGCCGTGGTTTCATTCGTTTTGGTTCGAAGGGTGTGGTTTCCGGTGAAATTACAGGCACATGAGAAGATCGATTCACATCTCAGGGTGGCAACGCGCAAGTGATATATCTGTTGTTGCAAGCGTACATAGTCTACAGCTAGGTACATATATATAGCCGTGTCTATACACGGCAGACATACTAAGAGATCGCTAGATGCCCTGCGTATACAGTATAATAATATCTTCAGGATGATGTTGGGACTGCCCCGATTCTGTAGTGCGTCGGGGATGTTTGCGCAGCACCACACGGATGGTTTTTTTTTTTTTTATACTACTAAAGTGGTAACCAAGCGTACGGCCCACTTGATGGTCAGCGGTTACCGTAGCTTATGTACGCATGCAACATCATAGATATCACTTGCGTGTTACCACCCTGAGACGTTAGATGGTAAGTCTCATGTGCCTGTAATTTCACCGGAAACCATACCCTTCGAACCGGAACACAGCAATGCAGTTAGTAGTTGCGTCACATCTCCGCTCTGGAAGTGCTTTGTGCAGAGGGTGACTAATGAAGGAAACTATTTCTTTCATTGGGCTCGGCTTCCTAGATTGCTCACCCCAGTACCTACTTATTTTTATTATGTTTGTTTTAGTTTCTAGTTGCATGTTTTATTTATAGTTTAATTAATTAATTTTTGTTTTTGTTTTTATGGATCTGGCGTTATCTGAAATAAAATATTTTTATTTTATTTATTTATTATACGGCATACAATGTGGGACGAAAGCAGCTTTTTCATCTAGGCCGGACTTTCGCGGGACGAATATAGGATAAATCACCACTAGGAGTTGAACACCTTGAACATTACATGGCTCTAGGACTTATTGTCTAGGTTGCGCATGCGTAGAATTTCTATATAGTTTTACTCATAAAACTATCGTGAACTATATCATACATTTTACAAATGGGTGTTTTCACGTACCGGTGAAGAGGTATGCGATATGCAGTGCATATCGCGACGCGGAGGAGGACGCTCGCCGTGTCACTCAACCCTGATGAAGACTCTCGAAATTGAGTCGAAACAGTATCGGTACCTCTTCACCGATATACCGGTACGTGAAAACACCCGTTTGTTAAATGTATTCTATATAGTTGTATATCTGAATCTAATTAGATTGGGTAAAACTAATTCAGATGGGACATACTTCGACATACACAATTCTGCTCTACCCTATAGATACTATTAAATTTTCTGTGCCTATACTTTACTAGGTAAACCGTTAGGGTCCAAATACCTTGCACCCTATTAACAGAACAATTGGGTCTCGGAGGTCTGTTCGATCAATTTTATTTGACTTGGGTCATTAATGATCTGCGAAATAACGTGTTCAGTCAACCAGTAATTTGTCTCCACTGCATTACCTTTTTTAGTTAAATGTCTCTGAATTACAAATGACTAATTCTCAGAAATTGATATGTTTTTGATGTATAGGAAGAAAATATGTCAGTTTTATCGTAAAAATATGCAAAATGCGATTTGCTTACATTTCATTCATGTAAATATTTTGAACCAAAAATAGTCTAGGGCGATTTATAAATATATATATAATAGCATAAAATGATGGAAATATGGTAACAATAAAAAATGACTCACACAATGACAAATTAATATCGGTGCAGTAACGTGAACCAATCACTCGCATTGGTTCACGTTACTGCACCGATATTACATTGTTGGTAATTGGCGTCCACGCTCTTGTGCGTAGTCATGGAAATGATTGCTATTTTAAAATCATTATCATATGATGATATTATAATAATTTTATCACTGCTATTTCACATGCTATTTTTCACAGGCAATGATTTTCATTTTGACTTCTTCTTCTTTTTAAATAATCGTAATTAAAAGAAGAAGAAGAGATAGCACTAGTAGCTTTTACCAAATGACATTTTAGACCGTCAAAATGAAAATCATTGCCTGTGAAAAACAGCATGTGAAATAGCAGTGACAAAATTTTATAATATCATCATATGATAATGATTTTAAAATAGCAATCATTTCCATGACTACTTGTGCGTCCCTGCGTTGACACGTGTAGGCAATTACGGTGTTCGATACAACGCAACGTCATGTACCATTACCTGGTGGTAGGACTCTTTAGCAAGAGTCCGTCTTGGTGGGTACCACCGCAGTGTCAGATATTCTACCTCCCAGCAGTAGTGTGCAAGCATTACTGTATTTAGGTTTGAAGGGCACTGTAGCAAGTGAAATTACTGGGCGAGCCACAATGTCTCGGGGAGATAAGAGCAGTGCAGTGCCACGCAAACACTTAAAAACTTTAAGCTTGAAATAAAAATGAAATGAAATAGTTTATTGTGCCAAAAATATAGGTACCTAATTACTACAATCATAGTACATTTTATTTGTTACTAACTTAGGTTCTAGCTGGTAGTTTGGGTGATAAAATGGGTTGATAAGGAAGAGAAAATGAACATTTTTACCATGTGGGTATGTAGGTAGCAAATAGATACACTTTTTATATAAACGGTGCGTTGGTTGTCGGATGAGTTAAACTGTATCCCGACTTCCAGCGCCCTCCGTCGGACGTCTAATGGCTAAGTTTTATGAAATACAAATATCAATATGGGAAAAAGAACTTGACCGTGTTTGGTAATGTATGGACGATCCTTTGTAGGCAGATAACATTTAGTAAAGTTGTTATCTAAGTACGAATAATAGGTACATGAGTCGGTACATTTACGCGTCTTGCCGTTTCAAAAGTAGCAAATGCCAAAACTTAGGTAGGTATACTATGTACATACAGGAACTTAAATCTGTTATGATTAAGAGTGTGGGTGTGTGGGAGTGTGTGAGAGGATATGAATCTAGTGGTGAGTGAGAGGGCATATAAGAGTGTGAAGGTGGGTTCTCCTGATAACTCGAGTCTCTTAAGAGCCAAGGTTTCACAGGAGAACTGCGCGTGTTTAATGTTGTGTAAAAGGGGGGTGTAAGTGTGAGTAAGAGAGTGAGCTTGGGTGGGTGAATTAGTGCAAGAGATGTGTGTGCCTGTGGACTTCCATGTTCCTCCCAGTCTCATAAGAGTCTGGTTATCACAGCGTAAGTCCACAGGCGCGTGAGAGAGTGATTGAGATGGTATATTGGAAAGTGCATGGGGGTGGAGTCTAAGGGTGGGATGGGTGGTGTGTAGGTGGATAGGAGTGTGTGGTTTGTAGTTTTTGGTGGTTAAGATGATAATTTTGGGTATCGTATTTATTTCTGGATTCTAAGTATCGCTTCTGTCTCCTCGTAGTTGAGGTTTTGAATCCAAGTTGCCACTTTCATTTTACATTTATGTTTGTTTAAAGAATCGATATTTAAGGTTCTATTTAGATTGTTGTAAAGAAAAGAGGATAGAAATAAGAATTGGTGATGCATGAACTCTGTACGAAACCGCTTAGTTACAAAAATTTTGTCATGTCTCCTTTTTTTGCGTATCTGTGGAAGGTTTATTGGTAGAAAAGAGTGTGTTCGTATGATAATATTTAAAATGTATAATTGGCGGACTGTGAGAACCTGAGATGAGCGATAAAGTTCTGTTGTAGGATGTCGGTAGCGTTTATAAGTCATTATTTTTAAAACAGATCGTTGAGCTCTTTCGACCGACAACATATGATATTTATAGGCGCCACCCCATACAGTTATGCAGTAAGTTAAAACTGATTGACAGAGTGTAATGTAGATGGTTTTTAGAAGGTCAGGTTTGACAGCGTGTCTAAGCTTCTTAAACAGCCATATGAGCTTACGGGTTCGAGCAGTAATCAGTTTTATATGTGGAGCCCAGGACATTCTCTGATCTAACACGATTCCAAGATACTTAATATCTGTTGTTCTTTCAAGACTTTGACAATCACAGGTCAAACCTGTGTCCATGACACAGCAATGCGCTGTAACTTTCAATAAGTCCGTTGGAGCAGAGTCAGAGCGCAAGGCGAAGGTCATGTATTTAGTCTTGCTGACATTCAGTGAGAGAAGGTTTGTATTAAGCCACATAATTATCCTTTGAAGTCCTTTTTTTGCTAAAGAATGTACCTCTTTGCTTTGGGTGGCACTGCATCTGTAATAGTCAGGCGTGGTGCTTAACATCAGATTGGCGCTTTGATTGTCTTGTCACATGCATAAAAAAATGTACGAATATTTTGTTATGTGTCTATATTTAAGTTTAATTAAGTTTATTATCATACAAACAACTTTATTGATGAATTCATTATCCTTATCTTTACCTTCATTTCCAAGGTGTCCCGTTCTTTGGCCTCGCAAACTTCGACTACGACAGAAAAGACATGGCTGAGGAGTTTCTGAACCAGTTCGCCAACTTGAGCTTCTTAGGAGTGTCGGTGAATAACATTTGTATAATATTACATGGAGATGTAGAGATTTAACGTATGTGCTTCTGTATTATAACATTATGTTTATACGTATTGATACAAAATATATAAATACAAAACTCATTTATTCACATAAAAGCATGTTTACAAGTTAAATGTGTATTGGATCTACGTATTAAGCGCGTCACACACGGTGAAGATGCTATAATATTTTATCTTAAGATGCCCTAATATAAAATATTATAGTATCTTAGGTTATCACACACGGCTAAGATACAGTAATATTAAAAAACCTGTTCATTTCCTTACGAGTCTGCGTTGATGCCACACGTATTCCTTGTTATATCGTCGTATCTTAAGATAACATATTAAGATACGAAATATATATTTCCATATTTGCGTATTCGCTCGGTATCTTAAGATACTGAAGATAAAATATAAATTATCTTCGTCGTGTGTGATGGTTCATAGGATTTCTATGGTGAGCGATATTCTAAAATATGCTCTAAGATAATATATATTTTATATTATCTTCACCGTGTGTGACGCGCTTTATTTTAAAAAATAATAGGTGAAGAACGCATAGATAGAATAGTTTCATTAAAAGTTTCCATCAAAAATTAAGTATAACTATCAATGTGATTTCAAGATTTAAAGATATTTATTTGCACAAATAAGTGTTACAAAAGGTCTTACAGTAATATGGCACATAGAACTTATTTGCCCTTTTCAGGCATTGCAAATTATATGTAGGCTATGCTGGGCGCTAAGCTGCTTACATAAGACAGCTGCTTACATGTGTGAGCGGCATTACGATAGCTTAGCCTTACGGAGGTTGGAAATTGCCACCTTGATTTATAACTACTTTATAGCTAGGACAGAAAACTACCAAGATATTGAAACTTGGTAAAAAATATATATTATCCTGTAATATTTATGTAATATTAATTTCAGGGTCCAGTGTCATTCAACGGGGCGGACAGAATAGGCACGTCTGCGTTCTATCAAATACAAGGTAAGTAAGTAAGTAACAAGCGCTCGTGACGTAGCTGACTAAGTTGTTCTTAACAGATCAACGAAGTTAAGCACTGTTCCGCGTAGTCACCATATGGATGGGTGACTGCGAGTGGCAATTTCAACTGAGCGCTCTCGTGCTTTGGAATGCACTTTAAGCGGTCGGACCCGGCTTATTCAAAGTGGTGGGGCCATGACAGAGACCTTCAGGCGGCCTAAAAACTCAGGCTCGAAGGTCTCCGTCAAGCAACTTTCAAATGGTGACTGTTAATCTGTTATGAACAACTTAGCCAGCTACGTCACGATATAGCGCTTCATAATACTATGCAAATACAAGGTAATAGTCTGTCTATATAACTGAACGAAGAAATTAATAGTTCCAAACTTAATCGATTTACTCAAGACGAAGTAATTTGGTTCAGCCTGTTGTTCACAAAAGCATAGCTCTAGCAGCTATTGGCAATAAAGTTGATAAAAAAAGTTTTTCAGTGGTTCGTGCTCAGGAGGCTCCAGGTTAAGTCTTTTTATAGCATGATACAGACTTATAGACAGCGGACTTTATGTCTTCAAGCCCGGGCGTCCGGTTGAGTCGCCACCACTCTTGATTAGACTTTTGAATATGTATGTAATCGAAGTAAAAGTATATCGTAAAAATGTAGGATATATTTGAGAAATAAGTCGTATTTTTTAGATGTGTGTCTTATCAAGATTTGAATAGTAATTCGTATTTTGGCGATTATAAATTGGAAACTGATCCCTCTGAGTATAAATACATATGATTTTCAATTAAATACCGTTAATAGGATTTGAAGAAAATGAGCTAGAACTTCAGCGTATTCGCACCCTTAAAATGGCGATATTGAATGATACCGCGTTCGCCTACGCCTACATGATTGCTATCATCTACGCCGCGCCGTAGCAATCGTCTACGCCAGTGGATACGTCCCTAAAATTGTAATAACGAAATCAATTTAGTTTCAGCATGAGCTGAAATTACATTTAAAGCCTTTGTGTTTTAAAAAAGGCGACCGCGTTATGACAGCCGTAAAGGTCACTTCTTTTACGAACAACACTGCCTGGAGTGCGATTGCGCTAAAAAGTCAACGTAACATGACAAACGTTTTTATTAAGAGTCCTCCGAATCTCTACCGAATTTGACAGTTTTTATATTTTGCAGTCACTTATTGCGTAATGACCTTTTTATTTAAGGTTTTTATTGTGTTGCAACCTTGGTCGCGGGCAGACAAAAAAAAGGTAATAAATTATAATAAGGTGATAAATTTTCCCAAAACATTGTAAAATATATGTTCCGATCGCGAAAGTTTTGAAAGAATTGAAATGTTTTTGCTAGATACATTAAGATACCATTCCTTCTACTACCTTCCTGATCAAAAAGTCTAATTTTTAAGTTGCCCAAGAAGTAAAATGCCTAAATGTCATGTCTAAAAAGCAAAATGCAGAAAACCTAAAACGACCTAAAATGCAAATTGTATAAATATGAAACTTCCTCAGAAGCAAATAGTCTAAAATGCAATACAACTACATAAGAAGATGACTAAATCTTGCGGTTATGTAACTACCGTTAAAGAACGGTCACTGAAAATTAGAGAATAGCATTTATCTGAGCACAGGTGTTATTATAAATAAGACGAGCCTTTTTTACACAGTCTCATATTTTAACTTTTATCTGTTACACATTTTAGAAAATCTCAACTTATTACAACGTAGCTCACAAGTTTTATTCGTTTTAACACGTTTCTACAGCTGTATTTTAAATTGGGGATAGAAAAAGGCAATCGTTAATGTAATAGGGTCCGTTAAGGTCGTGCTTGCTCAAACCAAGGTCCAAGGCAAACCAAATTACAGTCGTCTTTGGTTTTTTGGATTGGCACTCCCGGGATGGGCTGCGGCCGCAGTGAGTTTTGAGAGGGGAACCCCAGAGATCCTAGGAGTTCGGGGATCCCTTTGACCCAAACGAGGCTGGCAATCGAGGAGGTTTAGTGAGTCGTCCGACGTTTTTTAGTGGACAATCTTACACACTCCAGTTCGCACCCTCATGCGAAAGGATGTCTGTTTGCAGATTACTCCTCGTTAATAAAAAAAAAAGTTATATAAATAAAACTGCTGCTTAATATTGTGTATTGCATAGCGCATTGATGTAATGCTGTAATACTATGTAATTAAAGTTAAAATAAATATGCTTTTTACAGGTGGTCGCCCAAAAACCGTGGCGCTGTACATCCACGGCAGACAGATGTCTTGCGTGGAGTGCGCGCGGGCGCAGTGGGGCGGCGGCGTGCCGGCCGCGCGGCGCGTGCTGGTGCTGCGCGTCGACTCAGTGTGGGCGCCCGCGCGGCTCGCGGTCGCGGCTCTGGCGGCCGCTGGCGTGGCGTTAGCGTTGGCCTTTCTGCTGTTTAACTTGCATTATAGCAAGAGAAGGTAGGGTTGTTTTATTTATTTATTACTAGCTGACCCGGCGCGGTTTCACTCGCTTTATTTTTTCGCAATTTCGTCATAATTTCACACCGTTTAAATTTTCAAAATTGTCAAATGTTTCAAGACCAAAATGAGCCAAATCGGTCCAGCCGTTGCCGAGTTTTAGCAAGCCTAACGCATCGCAATTTATTTTTATATTTATGTGAGATTAATTTTATTGTCAGCAAGTGACGAAACCTTGTTGTTAAAATTCAAATTCTAAGTATTTTTGTTCAATAACTAGCGGACCCGCTCCGGCTTTGCACGCGTGCTATAAACCTTTCTTTTCTATTGATGAAAACCGCATTGAAATCCGTTGCGTACCTAATTTAAAAGATCTATCCGAGCGGGGTAAATTGAATATCAGCGCTGTGTGTACCTACTGCACGCAGCATCTGCTGAATTTACTCCTTTTGTCTTAGCCTTACTCTACTTCCACTGTTTTATATTAGCTATGTAACATTTGCCATGTTGGGGCATTTTTTTTCAAGCCTACATTACATAGACATTACAAACGGCGCGACTTTATTTTATACCTTGTAAAGAAGTCATGATGAAGATCACTTTGAAAAATCCTATAGCTAGGTAGGTGAATTTAAACGTTCTACGCGCCCTAGCCTAAAATAATCTGGCAGCAGATTGCTGGGTTCCTAGCTTTTCGATGATCCCTCTTCATCTTAAAGCTTCAGTGTAGTGCCAGTACGCCTGATGTGACCATTAAAGAACGCTTGGTTCGGAAATCCCCTTAAATAGTCCCCTGCGAAGGGGATTGCTGAAATTTTTTGGACTATAAAATGCAGCGTCCCACAAAGCTTTTGGTTTAATGTTCGCCTGATGTGTCCCTAGCCGAAAGCATACCCTTCACACCGGAACACCGCAACGCGAGCATTACTGCTTTGCGGCAGAAATAGGTATGGTGGTAGTACTTCCCCGGACGTGTTCTTTTACAAAGAACTCACTACTTTTTTTATATTTTGTTGGGTATATTGAATGGTTTTAAATTTAAACGTAAATCATAAAAGTTTGTAGTTAGTAGGTATTAATCCACCTTATTTGTAAGTAGAACGATGGGTATATTTTTGGAAAAGAAACAATACTTTGTAATACAATTACAATTACAATTTTTGAGAATTTTGTATCTCTATTATTTGCGCGATGGTTCCCTTGAGACGACCCGCCCAGATTCCTAAAAGCTGTAACATAGGCCCGTATAAAATCTCCATTAAACATTTAAAAACATTATTTCTATTGTGGTTTTACGAAATTTTCGTTTTACTTAAAAATTTTACTGTTTAGTCGAATTTTGAATACTAGTACTTTAGTACTGCTAGTACTTTTAATTCGCTTAAATGACTTTTGGCCAAATAGGTAAAAGCAATATACCTACTTAATCATAATGTTTGTTTATGAATACCGACTGCTTGTCGTACCCTCCGTGACGTAGCTGGCTATGTTGTTGTTCTTAATTTTGGATGGGTGACCGCCAGTGGCAATTTCAACAGAGCGCTCCCGTGCGAGGGCACGATAAGCAGTCGGTCCCGGTTTTTTCAAAGTTGTAAGGCCATGACAGAAGCCTTCGGGCGGCCTAAAAACTCTGTATGAGTTGGCCACTGGCTCATACAAACTTGCTTTTTTATTTATTAATTAAATCACTTTATAATTATGTAGTTCAATATGACTGATTACAAAAAAAATGTGTTTGATACACATATAAAAATGTGTGTGATACATTTGGACATAATTTATTATAGAAATATTTGGTTGTGTTGTATATATATTGTTATAAAATAAATTACATTTACAATCTACAGTTACCATCTTCATTTTAAAATAAGTCGAAGTTACACGCGTCAATGTTTAAAACACACGCTAAAACGCTCGCCTAGTCGAGGGATCTGGTAGTGACAGGGTAGTGACGTCAAACTTTAGTTTTCAACAGTAAAATGCTTGAAAATGTAAGTTACGTAGGAAGTAAGCACTTATGCGAAATTCAACATTCTGTCATTTTTCTTTGACGTAAACGTCGGTATGATACCGTAGAACATACTACGACGACCGACGTACTTTGTTCATTATGTGGCGCAAAATAAATATTTATCTATTCTATTCTTATATATTCTAAAAACATAAAAAAAAACTTACATACAAATTGATATAACCCATTTTTGAAGTAGGTTAAAAATACAATGTATTAATCGCAGTTGAGAGTAGTAGAGTTCTTTGTGATAGAGCTCGTCCGGGGAAGGACTACCACCATACCTATTTCTGCCGCCAAGCAGCAGTGCTCGCATTGCTGTGTTCCGGTTCGAAGGGTATGGTTTCCGGTGAAATTACAGGCACATGAGACTTTCCATCTAACGTCTCAGGGTGGTAACACGCAAGTGATATCTATGATGTTGCATGCGTACATAGGCTACGGTAACCGCTGACCATCCAGTGGGCCGTACGCTTGGTTGCCACTTTAGTGGTATAAAAAAAAATTAAAAAAAAGACATAAAAAACCTTTTTTTTATATTCCATCAGTTTTATTTTCCTAACATTGTTGGTTAATTTCATCATGTCTACTATTACCTAATTTTGGACTTATGATTTTAACAAAGATTTGTACCATACGTTTTTATTAAACTAGCTGACATTGGCAACTAAGGCACAGACGCCATAAACAAAGAAGTAAAGTGAACATAGATAAAGATCTCTGTAATTTGTTGCAGATCAATAAAACTGTCGTCGCCTCGACTGAACAACATGACCCTCATCGGCTGTGTGCTGGTGTACACAGCCGTGGCACTGCTGGGCGTCGATAACGCAACACTGCCTTCGTACGTCCCGTTTTCTGCTATGTGCACAGTAAGTGTAGATAGAGGATGATGATTATGAATACGGCCCATACTTAGTTGTCAAAATTCTCATTCGCCCATTAATTTATACAGTGCTCTTGAACAATGATGCTTGCATACTACTGTTTGAAGGCAGAATATCTGGGTTATTTTCGCTCATGTCCCTCTACGTCTCCCTAATCTATTGAAGAGTGTCTACCGCCAAGTATAACATGTTTTTTCCAGGCCAGAGTGTACATTCTATCGGCTGGCTTCTCATTGGCTTTCGGATCAATGTTCGCAAAGACTTACAGAGTCCATCGAATATTTATAAGGTATGTAAAGATTGCATCAAAAAATTTTAGGTTAATTTTCAAGTTAGGACAATGTATAATTTAATAACACACCAGTATCTTTAAAAAAACATTCTTCCATCTTCCCTCAATGAATAGTTTCAACAATTTAGTTCAGAGTATTCACGGACATAAGCAGAACCTTGAAAACTATCACATAATATCGCTTTTGTCAGCTAAAGTTGACCCTCAGGACCATGTAGGTGACTGGTGGATGTATGTTATTCCAGCAACCGCAGCGGCGTGTGCAAGACTAAGTTACTGCAAGACACGCCTCTGATCTCGCTGGTATGTGCGTTGCTGGTGATAGACGGACTGATTGTCACGCTGTGGACCATGCTCGACCCGATGGAACGGCATCTCAAGAACCTCACTATTGAGATCAGTGCTACAGACCGGAGTGTTATATACCAGCCTCAGGTACCTAGCGCTAGTGGTCTTAAGTATTTAGAATAAGTCAACTTCAAAACGTAAAAATATTTTTTCATTGAAAATCCAATTAAAAAAAGAATTATATGTATATTCTATCTACATAAAAATAAAATATACATTTTCCTACATACTTACATTATACATAAACAATATTTTTAGATATAATAGATATTAATTTAGAATTAGATATAATTATACATAAACAATATTTTTATTTTACATGCCTTCTGCATTAGCAGCAGTAATTTCCTGGTTCTACCAGTAGTCCAGGTATCATAACCTCAGTTGGTCGAGCGCCTGCTCGTACTCGATCTTGGCGAGCTGGTTCTGTTCCAGCGGCTTCCTGGTGAGAACTAGGAAGGAATTTTTTTACGGTTTCATTTTTAACTATAAAATTTTAGGAACGTTTTGCCAAAAATTTCTACACGGTTACCTATTAGGTATTTGTAAAGTTGGCTGTACATACCCAGAGTATGCGGTCCAATTACTGCATTTTCTGAATGAATGAAGTGATGAAACTAATCCTCAGCCTTATTTTCAAAACTTTGAAAACTTGAAAGGGGCGAGTGTCTTTCGAGATTATTCTCCTCTAAGTTTTTAGAAGTTTTGGACATTGTTAAAACTTGCTAAGTGATCAAATTCTTTTTGTATGTGATCCAGTTTTTAAGACATCATCGTAGATAGGGTTTTGAATGCATTGTCAAAAGCATTGTATCTAATGTTCTTAACACGACTCCATTTATGTGCGACATCGGCTAAGATCTATAAACGACTTTCAATTGCTTCAATGCGCTTCGGCTCAATCTAAATTGAACCTAAAGCGCCGACAATTTTCCAACTAAAATGTATACCACTCTACTTCTAGATTGAAGTCTGCAAATCACAAAACACGACTGGCTGGCTTTGCGCACTGTACGTGTACAAAGGGCTGCTGCTTATAGTCGGGGTGTACATGGCCTGGGAGACGCGCAACGTCAAGATATCAGCACTAAACGACTCTAAGTATATCGGCATCAGTGTCTACTCTGTGGTCATTACCAGCGCGAGCGTGGTGGTGATCGGAACTATTATATCGGAGAGGGCGACGCTGGCGTATATCACGATAACCAGTTTGATTCTGATTACGACGACATCGACGCTGTGTTTGCTGTTCTTGCCGAAGATTGTGGCTATTAGAAGTAACAGTGAGTTCCAAATCACTATTTAATAATACCTAGTGGTACCTACTTAATATTATTCAACAGCCTACTTAACTATAAATTACATATGTCCCAGTGTACCTAATACCTATTTGTCGAACTGTCTAGGACTCTGTACCTATCTATCTACCAAATTTAAAGAAAATTAGTAAGTATCGCTTTAAAATCTCATAGAACACAACCTTAGACACAGAAACAGAAGACAGAAGTAGGTAAATTTAGTACCTACTTTAATAAAAACAATATTTATATTCTTAGATTCTCACACATCCTCAAAAATACGAACTAAAAACCATAGTATGCTAATTTATTTGCTGATTTCAGCGGAAGAAGACCCCGTTATCCAAAGCATGGGTCTAAGACTGGAGTGTAAAACGAGACGGTTCGTGACAGACCAGACGCAAGAGCTACACTTCCGTATTGAGGTCCAGAACAAGGTGTACAAGAGAGAAGTCGCCGCGTTGGACAAAGAGATCGGTCGATTGGAGAGATTGCTGGCTGAGCCAATCGAGTCTAACAGCGGGTCTAGTGCGTCCATAGCTTTACATCGACGGGTGAGTATTAGACAAGATTGTGAAGAGGCCAGACCCCAAATAATGGGATGAGGGATGGACAAAAAGAAGCAGTAATCGTAATAGATAGAGTTCAGTTTTATCTCAGTTGTGTAATATAAATTTTAATAAAATTTAGGTACTTACCATTAAAATTTATAAATTATATTACTACTTAGTAGGTACATAAGTGGATTATGGGGATAGTAATGTACCAGAAAAAAGTGTTCTGAGGGAGCCTCCACTTTGTCACTGTTCTTTCAACTTCAGGTAAATTAGCTCTTCTACCTATTCCGATTTCTTATTATCAGCCATTGACTGGCTTTAGAGTTTAGCTTGTAGCACAGCCTTCTGCGCTGTAGATTCGATTCCCACTTTCGGAAATTTCACACAGTACCATCTAGCCCAACGTGTACCACTCAGATAACTTATAGAATACAGCTCATAAAGCAGAAGTTCTATCTAAGCTCTGAGCCAGTGTTAAGTAATATAAATTGTTATACGTAATACCTTATCAAGTTTTGAAGATCTATAACTAAACATAAGGGCACTTAAACATGACTTGAACTTCCCAATCGCATAGGTATACCTATATAACTTTACCCGAACTTTAATGAAGTGTAAGTAACTTTAAGATCGGAAGCTTATGTAGTTACACAACTGTTATATGAGCAGAGTAGATAGTAAAATATTCATAAACGCTGAACCGATTCGAGAAGGGCTCTTTCAATTGATTTCCAAAAGCGATGAGTCCTTTTACTTAAAATACTGTTTGTAATTGAAGTTCGAGTATACTTATCGCTAAACGATTTTTGCTGTAAGCTTTGTGACCACGCTGTGCGTTGCTTAACTTAGTTGATCTGTTAGGAATTAAGCAAGCTTCTTAATGAACACAACAGCGCTACATAAAAGGTTGAATTGTTTCTAACCCAGATCCTTCGTTCCAGACGGAACTAAACACAGTTGAAGAAGAGGGTCGAACCAATAACCAACGCACACCCAGCATCGGCGGCGGCCTGCCAATGCTGCTGCTATCAGTCCTACCACCGGTAATTCCCCGGGCAAGCTGGCCGTCCGCAGATGCTTTCCGAGGTCGCAACTCAGTGAGCTTCAGCTCGCAACCCAAACTCAACTACCGAAGATCACAACCAACTATAGATCTGTACTCCCTCTGCTTAAATAAACGAGACGAGAACCCAGGTCTCCTCAGTAGACTGAAAAGCTTCTTTGGCAGCAGACCTTCCAGTCGTAAAGCATCGACTATGTCTATAGCAGATCCAACAGGGCAGAGCATTGCTGCCGCTCTTAAAATGCACGTCGGCATGATTGCTGGACTCGTTCCCGGAAACCGAAAACACTCGATGGTCCTGTCATGTAACACCTTGCACGTGCCGCATCCAGAGTTGAAACTGCGACGGGAATCGTACGCGAAAAGTGGACCAATCATAAGGGTTACGGATGACGAACCGTCATGTTCCAGATATGTGTCAGAAAAAAGCATTTCGTCAGGGAATAAGTATATAGCGGAGCCAGAAACGAGGGTTAACTTCGTGCTGCCAACGACGCACGAGAAGCCTACGTCCCATCAGAACTCCTGCGAGAAATTCAAGGGTTCCCCCAGGTTTCCACACAGGATCTCTCCGTCAGCAACCAGCTTGAACACTTTGGATGTTAGAAGGAAAACCAGTGCTGATAGCGTGTTCAGCATATCCGGGGGAATTTTCGATGAGCAGCGAAGGTACAGCCATCAAAACGTCAGCAATCAAGAGCCTAAGAACAAGACTGTTCTGGAAACCAGGTGGAAGTCCACCGAAGACGCGAGACCTGGACCTTCCAGTGCAAGGGATTGAGGACTTTGATGTTTTTAGGAAAGGTTTAAAATGCCGTGCCAAAAGTGAGGACACTGTGAAGCGTGGAAACATTTTGAGAATAATATTTTCTTACTAAAGTATACTTTTGTATAATCGTGCTCAACTGTATCTTGGTAAACTAAGATAATGTTTTAGATAAAGTTTATTTACCCAACAAGTTTGTAATTAAAATAGCCTTTTAATGTAAAATTAACTAAATAAGACAAAAATATATAAAACTATTATAAGAAATAAGACGAATCAAAAGTACGTGAAGGCAATGAAACAACTAATATTTTAGCTTTCTTCCATGATGCGCCATATCAACTGCCGGGTACTGTATATTTCTATCCAATATCATCTATTTCTGTGCCAATATCTTACAAATTTTTAATAAGTGTATTGATAAGTATAATTAATAATGGTTTTAAGAATCCACAGAATTTCCTTGGGAAAGACCTTTGCGTAACAATGGGACGATGTAGCCTGTAGGTCATACAAGCATAAGGCTGCGTTTCCACCAAAGATGTGAGCGTGATTAAAGCTGTCAGAGCGAGGCTAAGGTAAATTGAGTGATTCTATTAGTTCCTAAAACACATTCCTCGCTACACATCCTCGCACATTTCTGGTGGAAACGAAGCCTAAAATTGAGGCCTAATAGAGGTATAAAAAAAAATTAAATTTAAACGTTAAACAAAACTAAAAGGACTTTAACACCAAAGCAGTAGATGTAGATTTCGACAGAAGACATAATATCTAGAAACTTTTAGAACTAAGTAGATTATTTAATAATTACAATGTATCCTTAATGTTATTTGCGACATAGTCGTAATGGAAGCAATATTCCTAGTCTTTGTGAAACAAACTATAGTAATTATCTGGCATGGAAGTTGAGCGCTGGCGGGCATAGCACAGCAAGTTCTCGCAAGTCTCTGAACCTGCATCTATGGTAGGCAAGTGGTAGCATAATATCGAACTCATCACCGATTTTAGGACTTCATTTATATGTATAGTTCGTTTGTTCGTATGAGTCAGTGGCCAACTCTGGTGACAGAGTTTCTAGCCTCTGTCATGGCCTAACAACTTTGAAAAAGCCGGGACCGACTGCTTAACGTGCCCTCCGAAGCACGAGAGCGCTCAGTTGAAATTGCCACTGGCGGTCACCCATCCAAATGATGACCCCGCGGAACAGTGCTTAACATCGTTGATCTGTTAAAAACAACTTAGCCAGCTACTTCACGAGCGCTCCATATATCATATGTATCCTTGTATAGTATAGTATAAAAAAGATATGTGCAGGTACTTACCACTATATTATGCTGCTACACAGTGCCAACTATTGCAGTTATCATTTTCCAATGTTTTACTATATTTGTTCCAAATATAAAAATAAATATTATTATTATTTGATTAAGTACTTTAAAAAAGGCACTGGCGACGTTGACATGCTAAGTTATAAAAAAAATAATGTTAAAGGAACAGATATTAATTAGACGTTGGTTTCTTATTTATTTAAAGGATTGTGGTTATGTTACGTAGTATAGTTCGCACAGCGGATCTAGGCTTCCGTGAAGTTAGCCGTTTGTGATGCGCTAAGACAATTTAGTCTGAAAAAGCTCCATTGCGCATCGAAACGGCCAATTTCACTACGGCCGAGATCCGTTGTGAGACCTATACTAATATCTGTTCTACGGCTAAGTCCTTGATCTACAGGTAGAGTAGAGATCATCCAGTCTAAAACTGCATGCCCCACTCTAAAAATATTTGTTTTCACATGCAAATCACATTTGGGACAAAGGGACACATTTTGGACTGGTAGATCTCTACTACAGAGGGTCTTGTTGAAAGCGACAAATGATAATCGCGGCAAATATTGTAGTTCAACTTATGTTGGTCGCATTGGAGCATTCATTGTACTTTTGCACTAGAACAAATCTATCCTAAGGCTAATCTGCCATAAAGCGAATCTATACTAATAATCTATACTAATATTATAAGAGAGATGTGTGTTTTTGTATTTTGGTTTGTTACGAATAAACTCAAAAACTACTGGTCTGATTTTAAAAACTCTTTTACCATTAGAATGCTATATTATTCCTGAGTAACATAGGCTATATTATATACTAGCGACCCGCCCTGGCTTCGCACGGGTGCTAAAGTTACACCCGTGCGAAGCTGGGGCAGATCGGCTAGTAATATTATAAAGAAAGAAGATTTGTATGTTTGTATTCTCAAAACTACTGGTTCGATTTCGAAAATTATTTCACCATTAGAATGCTACATTATCCCTGAGCAACATAGGCTATATTTTATTTTAGAAATAATAGAGATCCCTGCTAAAACTCCAATAATGTAACCCAAGGTGTAAAAAAAATGCCATAACATGTCTCATCGCATGCGCTGCGGAAACTATTGATGATAGAACAAAAAAATGTACTACAATACTATAGACATCTACAAAAAAGAATAACCAATCTATCTCTCTCGCTAATTGTATGCAGAGTCACGACCGCGGCATTTCACGGGCTCTATCGTGGTACAGTAGCCCTCAAATTCCCTGCCGGACACTGTAATTATTATTTTAAAATAACTACCCTACGTAACTGTACGTATAAACCTTCCTCTTGAACTCTATCTGTTAATGAAAACAGCATTAAAATCTGATTATTAAAAGATCAATGAGTACATACATACTGAGTACAAACGGACAGATGGCGGGGAGTGACTTTATTTTATACTATATAAGGTTATTCATTATCAACCTGACAAACTTAAGGGATAGGTTCCACACATAAAAAAAAATACTTTTTTTTTCTCTAAACATTTTTTTTTATATTTAAAAAAAATATTATGTAATTCTGCTTAAAAATTATTTATCCTTGTTAGAAATCGAAAAGGCAGCGCTCGGCACGTGTCAGTGACCCGCGCGTCAATGAACCGCGTGTCAATAACCCGCGCGTCCTTTACCTGCGCGTGTCAATGACCCGCTACGGGGCGCGCACACTGGAATATTTCATTATTACGCCGCTTAACTCGATTCCCAACAATGATAAATAATAATTGAGCAGAAAAACGTAATCAATTTTTTTTTGTTTACTTGAGTTTTTTAAGACAAAATATACATTAAAAAAATATATAGGTACATATACATTTTTTTTATGTGTGGAGCCTATCCCTTAAGTTTGTCAGGTTGATAATTTAATGACCCTGTATAAAGATTATGTAAATGTAAAGATGTAAAGAAAAGATTATACCTATTTACTTTCTGTGTACACACCCCGAGTTTACATTTCTTTTTGACAAGTATGAACGCGGGGTAACAATAGTGGTTTTTATCTGGGTTTTCTGTGTTGGGTGGCCTAATCGAAGTATAACTCGCTTGTACATGTCGCCGAGAGGAGATAAAAATCAACCAGTGTTTCATCGAGCGCTTCCGTGCTTCGGAAGGCACGGAAAGTGGTCGCTCTCGGCTTTAAAAGTCGTAAAGCCAGGTAGGCCTTCGGGCGGGCCACAGTTGGCTACTAACTTATACGAACTAACTTAAATGATTCTATTGATTGATTTTACAACCTTGTTTTCTTTAGTAATTTTAAAGTGTGTTAGACACAAACGTGTGTATTATAATTATATAAATATTGACAGTATTAAGTGTAAATAGACCCAAGTAAATATTTCATTATTAGTGCATAATATTTAAGAAATATAGGTACCTACATAACGTACCTTACGTTAATACATTTGTTTTTTGACAATTTGTCTTAAAAATCTCGAGTAAATCGATAAAGTTTATCTGGTCAATTATTATATCATTGTTGGAAATCGAAAGGGCAGCTTGCGGCGCGTGTCGATGACCCGCGCGTCAATAACCCGTGCGTCAATGACGGCGCGTGTCAATGAACCCCCATCATAACCGCTACGGGGCGCGCGTCCGAATATTTCATTTATACGTTGCATGTACTCGATTTCCAACAATGAAAACAGATTGACCAGATAAACTTTGATTTACTCGAGACTTCGATTAATGACAAAATGTAAAAAAAAAAGTCAAATGTATTATTTTTTGTGTGAAACCTATATATTTCTTGAATTATGCACTAATAATGAAAGACCCTATATAAGCTAGCTCCTGGTCGAGAAGCCAGGTTGCGCGATTTCCTTTGCTGCCTTCTTGCAGCAAAGGAAATCGCGCAACCACGGCCGGGAGCTAGTTCAATAAGCAATAACGTAGTAAGTAAAGCTATTTGGTGATTTATTTTTAGAAATGAAATGTATTTGTGAGTTTTCTCTAGTGATCCCAAAGTGTTCAATTTTAATGAGGGATCTTTGCTATGGACTTGTGAATATCTAGTTTAATAGAACTTCTGCAATAAAACCATATAAAACAGGTTTATATGTTTATTTTTATGATTAACCTAACCTATATAAATATACAAATACACTATAGTGGGACGCCCCGCGTCTTTGTCTGCGCACGTAAAAAATGAGACGACAAAATATTTTAAAATCTAACTACCTACATTTTTATAAATTTAATCTCTCTAACATCTGTTGCCATCTTTGTTTATTGAAGTGGTTAGGCCAAGACAGAATCCTTCGGGCGGCCTAGAAACTCAGTCACGAGTTGGCCACTGACTTATACGAACTTACTTTTTTGTTTAACTTCAGGATTGCCTAGATCCGCTGTCCGTAACAATACTTTATCATTGAAGTGTCAGCTTAAATACGGGGTCCTTACCCACCATACTTAACTTGGAGATTAGCGACTCTTTCCTCAATAATCCTTCTAATATTAGCATTGACACTAGGCAAGTCGTTATGAAGTCTAACCGAAGTCTCCATTTTCTGTACAATAGCGACCTCTCGCGGCCACGCCACGAAACTAGTGACGGAGCAATCGGCGGGTGACCCGATGCGACCAGTGCGGCCGCATCGGTGGATGTAATCCGCCGTGTAGAGAGGGAAGTCGTAATTTATTATGTGTTGTACCTGCGGGTTGGAAAGATAATAATTAAATAAAAATAAAAAGGCATTTTTTTTTTTTGACGACCAATGTGGCGCGGTGGGCGAAGGTCCGCCTGCGACGCGGAGGTTGCGGGTTCGATTCCCGCCTTGGGACAAATGTTTGTAGGATCTGCAAATATTTGTTCCGGGTGTTCTGGGTGTTTTCTATGTATAATAAAAAATATCTATCTATGTATTGTATTGTAATAAATATATATCAGTCATCTAGTACCCATAATACAGCTCTGTTTAACAGCAGCTTACCTTGGGCTAGCTAGATGATGCTGTGTGGATTGTCCAGCCTTATTTATTTATTTATTTATTTATTTATTCACATTATTTTATAACTAAGTAGGTTATAAAAAAAAAATGATAAAAAACAATCAAAAAATCTCTAGTACTATTCCGCTTAACCTTCTAACTAATGAGGTCACACAGTTACCACCTCAAAAGAAAAATATCGACACGTTTTTCATCCCTCCACGGGACATCATCAGGACCATCGACTTGTTCTCCGGCAGACGTGTTGCTCCGTCGAGCGCTGGAGCCAAAGTGTCTGTTTTCGTCTGTTTTTTATCTTGTAATGGATTTCCGCAAAGTAACACCTGAATCTATCAATTAACTAAATAGGTACCAACTTATTTAATAGTTTTATTATAATAGTATTTAGTAATTATAGTTATAGAAATGGTGGATGTGAATAGGTCGAGGACTCAGCCACGCTGTTTTTCAGCCTCGCCTTTGATGACTAAATGTCCGCTGTCGCCAAAGATGAGCTCTCAGGAATGATCAACTGATCCTAGGTAGGTAGGTAGTTTGTGTAAAAAATACCCACGGTCTAACGTAATTATAATAGGCATGACAGTAATCAAGAATCACTAAAATTACGTCTTCATCATATGAAACAGGATTCATGGAATATAAAAACCATTTTCTTTTTACATTAGATGCGAGATTGTTAATATTTTTAATGAAATAAAACTACAAAATACAGCAACCCGCCATAAAAGGTTGAACACCAATCAGAGCATCTTGGTTCACTGATTGGTGGCATCAAACAAAATTGCAGAATTTTGAACCTTATTGCTAAAATTTTACATTGAATACTTAACTATGACGTAACTACTGTCACGCTGTGACTTGGACGCGTTTTGGCGTGAATTTAAAAATTCAAATTTAAATAGCGCTTTTTTAAATTACTACCTAACCATGAATTTCTTGAATATCATGTAATTTTTTGCATAAAGTCGATACTTTTTAAAAACAACAGTTTCTAAAAATCAGTCATCATGACTATATCAAAATTCGGTTTTTAGTCTAAAAACTACTCTAAACTGAAGGGCAAATTAAACAAAACACTTGATCGTTAGTTAGCTTTAACTGAAACATAATCGCTTCTGTTAAATAGACCATAATCTAAATAATGTACGCAGCATCAGAGATATCACTCGCTCATTGCCACCCTGAGACGTAGATCTAAAGTCCCATGTGTTAATTTCACTGGAAACCATTCAATCCAGAACACAGCAATGAGAACATTGATGCTTGGCGGGAGTAATAAATAAATAAATAAATAAATAAATCATCATATCAGCCAGTAGACGTCCACTGCTGGACATAGAGCGCCATGACGACTGATTTTGAGCCTTCACCATCTACCTGCGACCGCTTCAATGTCATCGAGCCATCGGGTGGGGCCACCCTACACTTCGTTTTGTCGCCATTCGAGAACCTTTATTCCCCAGCTGTTATCAGTTCTGTGAGCTATATGGCCTGGCCTGCCTATTCTATCATCTCGAAGAGCTATGTCGGTGACCTTGGTTCTTCTACCTAGTATCGTTATTTACTTACCCTGGTGGTATCCAATCCACGTGAAGCAATATCCGTGACCGATAGTACATTAACCTTCCCGCTACGGAACATTTCAAACTTCCCTGTCTTCAACGGCACAGCCATCCGGCCGTTTATATTGATACATTCTATGTTGTTCTCGTTCAGGAACATGGAGACAAAGTCGCTGGTGGCTGTCTGGTTGGAGAATATAATCACAGGGCGTTTCTGGTTCATGTCGGACTGGACGAGCCTAAGGAGTTCCACTGGCTTCTGGGCTTTGCCTAGCCGGAGGAATCTGTAATCAGAATTTACAATTTAATTTCTCTATTTTTAACATGAATTTATTTTAATTTTTTTTTTTTTTGTTTCATAGGTATTCTATTATACTTGAAGCTTTGGGTGGCACTGCATCTGTAATAGTCAGACGTGTTGCTTAACATCAGGGCGCCTTGAATGTCTTGTCACTTACTGACATAAAAAAAAAAAAACTTTAGAATAGGTCCCATTTAAATTTTATCGAAATCGGTTTAGTTTATGAATAAATCATAAAAACGTGTCTATAACTACATTGTCGCATACAACCACAATATGCCGAAAAATTTTTTTTGGTTATAGTTTTTTGTTTTCTTACTAAAAATAAATGAATAAGAAACTTTTGTCGTTACAGACCATGCCAACCAAGCGTACGGCCCACAAGATGGTAAGCGGTTACCGCAGCCTATGGACGCTTGCAATACCAGAGGTATCACTCGCGGGTTGCCACCTTGAGGCATAGATCGAAAGCCTCATGTGCCAGTAATTTCACCGGAAACCATACCCTTCACACCGGAACACAGCAATGCCAGCATTAGACGACCGATGTGGCGCAGCGGGCGCAAGTCCGCCTGCGACGCAGAGGTTGCGGGTTCGATTCCCGCCTCGGAACAAATGTTTGTACGATCTACAAATATATGTTCCGGGTGTTCTGGGTATTTTCTATATATAATAAAAAATATCTATCTATGTATTGTATTGTATTAAATATATATCAGTCATCTAGTACCCATAATACAGCTCTGTTTAACAGCAGCTTAGCTTGGGGCTAGATGATGCTGTGTGGATTGTCCAGCATTATTTTATTTATTAATTTATTTACTGCTTTGCGGCAGAAATTGGTATGGTGGTAGTAGTTCCCCGGACGTGTTCTATCACAAAGAAATTTATCGTCTTATTCTCTACAATAATCGCATCAGGACCCAATATTTCTAGTCTTTTAATAGCTTTTATATGGAATGTTATGTTATAGTGTGTACTGTGTGAGTACTTGTGAAACTTTCGAAGTCGAGGGTAGATCCTCCCTCCTCCTACTACTACTACTACTACTACTACTACTACTACTACTACTACTATTATGCATAAACTTTCTGCTACAAAGATTTATTATTGAGCGTTTGAGCGTTGTAGCAGAAAATGCGAAATTTACCGAAATATGGTGTTTAAATTAACATAATAATGCTACATAACTAACTAAAGCTAATTGATTAAGTTTTTGATGTATCTTCATACGATTTTGAAAACAACCTACAGACACACAAATTCAAATATTAAAATTGAGTTTGAGTATTTGAGCTTTATCCATGTTTAGAGGAATGCCCAGCATTGGATGTCTATCAGCTGGTGATGATGATGATGATGTTGTACTTACTTCTGAGGCACATGAGGCAGCATTCTATGAATCTTGGAAGTGGTGACGGTCTTCAATGACTCGGGACTGACAAAAGAGCTGACTGAGTCAGGTAGTTCGTGCGGCATAGTCGCACTTACAAATGTCACCTGGCACCCTTTAGGAGGCACCGCTATTTCCACTTTGTATTGTATCTAAAATGTAATAAATAATTAAAAAAAATAAAGATTAATATTATAAAGAAAATTGATAGATTCAGGCGTTACTTTGCGGAAATCCATTACAAGATAAGAAAAACTGACGAAATATCTCTAGTACTACTCCGCTTAACCTTTTAACCAATGAGGTCACACAGTTAACACAGTTAACCTTAAAATAAAAATATCGACACGTGTTTCATCTCTCCACGGGACATCATCAGGACCATCAACTTGTTCTCCGGCTGACATGTTGCTCCATCGAGCGCTAGAGCCAAAGTTACATTTGGCTCCAAAGAATTCTTTTATCATTTACACAGAATAATTCTGCGTAAAATAGCGTCTTAGTATTCAAGCGTTAATAAATCAATGAAAAAGTGATACTCACAGAGAACTTCTTCAACAAATGCGACAACTTGTCAATAAAACTGTCATCCAACAACGTATCAGCTTCGTCAAGCACCAAATGATGCACATTATGTATCTTGTATATACCAGTTGTGACCAGTTTACTGTATGCTCCAAGAGTTGTTATTAGCATGTCACAGTATTCTATAGGTGGGTTTAGCATTTTCTGTTTGGTGTTCCCGCCAACAAGAGTGTTGACACTTAAATTGAGGCTTTGAGCAATGTTCTGAGCCACTTCTCCTATTTGTGCAGCTGAAATTATAATTCATATTACTTATTATATTGTATGTACAGACCCTGAAATTTATTACAATGTTTAATATTCTTCTCTTATAAATATTAAAATGAATTGCTGTGCATTAAGCTTGCTAAAACTCGAAAACGGCTTGACAAATTTGGCTAATTTTGGTCTTGAAATGTTTGTAGGAGTCCAGGGAAGTTTTAGATGATGAGAAAAAAAAGCGAGTGAAACCGCGCAGGTCAGCTAGTATAGTTTATATATAAGGTCATTCATTATCAACCTGACAAACTTAAGGGGTAGGTTCCACACATAAAAAAAAATACTTGTACTTTTTTTATCTAAACGTTTTTTTATATATATAAAAAAAATTACGTAATTCTGCTTAATAATTAGTTAAATCGAAAAGGCAGCGCTCGGCACGTGTCAGTGACCCGCGCGTCAATGAACCGCGGGTCAATAACCCGCGCGTCCTTGACCTGCGCGTGTCCTTGACCCGCTACGGGGCGCGCACACTCTAACGGACCTATCTCTTAAGTTTGTCAGGTTGATAATGAATGACCCTGTATAACTAAAAAGATTGCTATAATATAGTATGTGTGTTATGACTCACCTAACTCTCTACTCGGTGTTATGACTACAGCCAAAGGACTATTAAACTCCTCTTTCACACTTGACTTCCATTCCAATAGATGCTGGAAAATCGGTAGCAAATATGCCAAGGTTTTCCCACAACCTGTCTCCGCAGTCACGACTGTATTGTTACCCTTCAGGATAGACGGAAACGCTTTAGTCTGGATAGCTGACGGAAGTTTAAAACCCTGTTCCAACATAACCTCAATCAACTGAGAACACACGCCAATCTCCTCAAAGCTCTTCTTGTAAACGGCCTCCTCCTCTTTCTTGTTAGCATTCCCGTAAACAATGAAGTAGTCATTCTTCGATTTATTGTGCAACCAGCCTTCAGAAGCGAGTTTTATACCCTCGAATTTGCTGTAACTTTGCCCTTCGTAGTGGTTGAATTCTGGACGCTTGCATGATATTATTGGCAGCTTCTTTTTGGCCTGCTTTACGCTGTAATAACGGCAGTAGGATGTTTTTATTAATTGGCGCAGTTTAGACATACTTTACTGTATTAGGATTTATTTATTTTTATTTTGATTAATCTTCTTCTTTTTTTTTTTTTTTTTTCGCCCAATGGGCAGGCTATCTTCTTCTCTAATATGTTGATCATTCATGCATATTTTTTTTTTTTTTTTAAATGGCAGTCTGCCTGTTTAGACAATATTGCCAGTGTCAAGTAGTGTCGACGTATACAGAGAATCTTCGACCAAATTACAAACCAACATCACCCTTCCATTTCAATTACTTACACTTGTGCCAAGACTACGAGTCGTATTGGTTAAACTGCCACCCGAGAAAAACACTCGAGAAAAACACTTTTAATGGGAGGAACATGTCCTACCGGCAAAATGACCGAAATGACCGACTCGGCATGTTATTTGTTTGCTTACTTGTCACTTTTTGACAGTAGCGCAAATGTCATGTCAAGTGACCAAGAGGGTTACTACTTACTCAGACAACAGTTATTCTGTTTAAGGAGGGTTGCAAAAACATTATGCATGCATTGTATAGCATAGCATTATTAACCATCAGATAACACGCTCGGTGCAAAAATATATTTACATAAATAGATCTTGCAACAAACTTGCTATAAAGTTGGCACCAGTGCCACACCCACACAGACTAAATATTTCAGTTCATCGAGCATGCATACTCGACAAACAAGCTGTCCTCCCTCTGACGTTTAATATTCTTTTAGTAGGCCGAATTTAATTTATTGTGTCGGGGCATGTCGTGACTCGTGACGCGTCATAAGTAGATATATCGTATCCATACATTTAGTACACAACGCCACAACACAACACAACATAATAATGTGAATAATAATCAGTCATATTCAAGGAATATAAACCTAGTACTTAGATACTCGTATTAGTTCCATGCTCATAGTTAATAAACGTAACCGATTGCGTTCTGGCACTTCTGGCACGTCACGTCACGACACGCCCCGATACAATATATATTTGGATGGGCAGGTTGACGTAACGTGGATACGACAGAGGTGTCACCCACCGGACAACTTATTTGTCGGTTTGTCGTGTACCCATTAAATCACTGCTCTTGTGCGTGAGTGAGCTGCAGTAAGAGCTTTTGGGTAGGTATAAACCCACTAGTCCCCCGACATTCAGAACCACAATTCCCGCCTGGTCACTGGGCTCAGTCCATATAGCAATCAAGCATGCAATCAAGCAAGCATATGGTTCAGTCTTTTTGGTACGTTCCTACTGGTTAGGTGGCTCGTCCAGGCTTTTCGTTGATCGTTCAGCGATCTGCGGCTTTGTTGCCGCCCTATGCGAATGACATGCTGTGCAATAACACCATGCGCTGACAATATTATAAAGTCCGATAAATCATTCAATAAACAAAAATGCACAGCTGGACTATGTAACCGACTATAGACTGTATGCCCGATAAAGCTGCAGATTTTGTAAACAAAGCCTATGTGATGATTTATTAAGTCGTGGCTTATTGGTTCCCGTCGTCGTCGCCGCGTTCGGTCGGGCAGATGATGTTTGACGGTTCTATAAGTTTATACAACTTTGTACTAGATGGCGCTGCTAAATCAGTTCGGTTACTAGAACGCGCTATCGTTGCGTTTTGTGGAATAGTTGGGCTTGCGAAGAGTTCCCACATTATTAAATACGAACTTACTTATTTATATAAATGTTTTTGAGAAGGTTTATCCGTGCTACGGAATACCTAATAATAAAGTTTTATCCAATCAAGCTTCATTAGTGTAGTGAAGTGAGTGATCTAATGAAAGACTATAATTTGATGGAGTTAGTTAATAGTAATATTTCATATCATAATCTATTTATGATGTATGAATGAAATGATTATAAAGTCTATATTAGGTAGTTATAATTAATTTTATTGAATCATTCGAACGAATAATTTTTTAAACGTACCTACCTATGATCAAACTTAATTTTAATAATAAAGCACTGGTGGTCTAGTACTGGTGATCCCGCCTTCCGATCTTTAGGTCGTGTGTGGGTTCGAACCCGGTCGTGCACCAATGGGTTTTTCCACTCGTTTACGATAATTTATTTTTACGAGACGTAAAAAATTGGCTACGAATTAGGATTGGCATTGGACCAAGATAAGTGAATCCCACCAAGAACATTTTCATGTAAAATGTTGCTAAGACGAGATTGACTCGCACGCACTGTCAAAAAGTTATCAAATCAATGTAGAGTCAAGCTTCTTACTCTAAAAGCCCTAACTTCATAAGTCCTACATCCAAGTCAAAATATGTATCTTGGCCCTTCGCTACTATACTAAATAATCCACACAGCATCATCAGAGTAGTAGAGTTATTTGTGATAGAGCTCGTCCGGGGAAGGACTACCACCATACCTATTTCTGCCGCCAAGCAGTACCTAATACTCGCGTTTCTGTGTTCCGTTGAATTTACAGGCACATGATACTTTCCATCTAACGTCTCAGGGTGGTAACAAATGATATCTATGATGTTGCATGCGTAACTGCTCGCCATCAAGTGGGCCGTACGCTACGCTGAATATTTTTTTTACCTTACGCCCATGTGAATGTAGCTAGCTTACTAGATGGAGCTGCTAAATTAGTTCGGTTGCGCTAGAACACGCTACCGTTTTGTTGAAATGGCGGACGGGTTTGTAAAATACTTCCACAATATTTTTAACTACGAACGACTCGCCCGGCTTCGTCGCTCGGGTGCTTAAAACCTTCCTTTGTCTATTGCTGAAAACGGCATTTAAAAGATCTAAGCGTACCTAACCTACACACATTCCTAAAGAGACAAGTCTTTATTTTATACTAGTAAAAATGACGACTTGCTAAATAGATGTTCTGCTATACAGACCATCTGATAGTTGGACGTTTTGCGCTGTTGGACATTTAGCTACTTAGACGATCAGGGTAGGGATAAGCTTTTTAGAGGGAGAAAGGTGTCAAAAATATTCGTATAGGTCGGTGCGGGTGCATATTATAAATAATTAAACTCTGGCATACTAAGTTACTTACTTTATTTACAAGTACATACATTATATACGAATCGGTGTGACAATTACTATTTCTACAACCAAAGCCCCGTAATTTTTAACTTAAAATAACATTAGTCCTAAATTTGGATTACAATTCTTGAGGAACGGTATGGTTTCTTTAGTTTCATTATATATAGTACCTACAGTGAGCAAAATAACTGGTTTACCATTTTATGTTTACTTCATTTCAATTCAAATAATAATAAGATCTATTTTTGAATGCACTCTTAAAAATTCTAATTTAAATTAATTATAAGAATGCTGTCATGATGATAATGGTGAAACACTATTTTGCGTATTGTACATTATTGTATACCAACGTATAATATAATATTAAATGTACATTGTTTGCTGCCCTTATCTTTTATTGAAAAAACACATTTTTAAACATCAATGCTCTTACATTTTTTTTTACAAACGGGTGTTTTCACGTACCGGTATATCGGTGAAGAGGTACCGACACTGTTTCGACTCAATTTCGAGAGTCTTCATCAGGGTTGAGTGACACGGCGAGCGTCTTCCTCCGCGTCGCGATATGCACTTTTTATTGAGTCGAAACAGTGTCGGTACCTCTTCACCGATATACCGGTACGTGAAAACACCCGTTTGTAAAAATGTATGATATAGTTCATGATAGTTTTATGAGTAAAATCAATGCTCTTATTCATAAAATAAATTAGCAGCTTGCTAAGTACTGTCTTTCCTCGTTATTATTATTTCTATTAAAGATGGTGATGGATTTAAAAGACACATTAGCTAACAGAGGTTTACAGTTAATTAATGAATAAGTCCCTTAATTGATATTAATAAGTTATGTATAACAGGGGTACATAATAGCGAGCTAAGAAGGACGGTAGTACATCATAATGTTCACAGAGATATAGTCAAAAACACCAACACACATTATTTCATGACGTTTTAGTAAACAAGAATTTAAAGATATCATAAGTATTAAAAATATATTAACTATGTACACTACTAATAATTAATGTATTAAACTAAAATACGACCCATAATGTTGAAGCTATCGAGACTAAAAGCCAATTTACACGGTTCAATAATTGCATGCAAGAATTGCCATGTTAAATCGATTTCACGAACAGAACAAATGTTTCACATTTTGCTTCGATATCAAAATTCTTTATCTTCTTTATCGCTCCCAGCGATAAAGCCGCCCATTGTACCTCGCTTTATTAAATTGTGTTTCTGTGTAATTTTAAATATTTCCTTGTGCGGTGTACAATAAAGAGTTTTCTATTCAATTCTATCAATTTGACAAAGCATGCATGCAATTATTGAACCGTGTAAATAAATAAATAAATAAATAAATAAATAATGCTGGACAATCTACACAGCATCATCTAGCCCAAGGTAAGCTGCTGTTAAACAGAGCTGTATTATGGGTACTAGATGACTGATATATATTTAATACAATACAATACATAGATAGATATTTTTTATTATGCATAGTAAACACCCAGAACACCCGGAACAAATATTTGCAGATCCTACAAACATTTGTCCCAAGGCGGGAATCGAACCCGCAACCTCCGCGTCGCAGGCGGACCTTCGCCCACCGCGCCACATTGGTCGTCGATCAAAACCTATAAATGGGCTTTAAAACTGGCCCCTTTTTCTAAAACCGACACTATCTTAGACATAATCAGTTCGTAATATCGGGTCGCATTCAAGTTTAAAAAAAACACGATGCATTGCACTTGTATACATTGTAAACTGAAACATACCTGCTGTATTTTTACGTATAATATAAAACTAGTTC
The DNA here is from genome assembly GCA_951394395.1 of Colostygia pectinataria. NCBI lineage: Eukaryota > Metazoa > Arthropoda > Insecta > Lepidoptera > Geometridae > Colostygia > Colostygia pectinataria. Next base: position 11,891,537 of record OX596355.1, read on the forward strand.
ATTATTATCTAGGTACATATATGTACATACATCATTAGTAATTAATATTCACTAGAGTTAAGGCGAGTTTTTAAAATGTAATTATATAACACAAATAAACGCAGACAGTAAATAGATAATCAATTCAAGTGATTAAATATTAAACGTATTAAGAGAAAACTTCAATCTTCAAAAAAGATGGAGAATCGGAATTCGTATCCTACTAATATTATAAATGCGAAAGTCTGTGTGTGTGTGTGTGTTTGTTATCACGTATCTCCGTGACGACCTAACCAGCTATGATGAAATTTAGAATGTGGTTTAAGTCCTGCTTTTCCTGTGAGATAGCATTAAAACTGAAAAGCCTCGGGTGAAGCCGCGCGGGTCTGCTCGTATTTTATATATATTTTTTTGTAAATTCATGTGTTTCACACGTGCAAAGTCGCGGGCAACAATAATATGTATTGTTGTACTGTAAGTAAGTTCGTATGAGTCAGTGGCCAACTCAGGTAACAGTGTCTAGGCCGCCTGAAGGCCTCTGTCGTGGCCTAACAACTTTGAAAAAGCCAGGACCGCGTGCCCTCGAAGCACGGGAGCGCTCAGTTGAAATTGACACTGGCGGTCACCCATCCAAATGATGACTACGCGATCTGTTAGGAACAACTTAGCCAGCTCACGAGCGCTCCTGTTGATGATGTTGATGGATGTACTTGGTAAAAAGCTCAGTATTTTCGATTATCCACTCTGTTAGGGCTGTGGTTTGGGGTGAATAGATACCAATCCGAAAATAATAATAATATACGAATTCCGATTCCTGTTAGATGAACACATGTTTCCGATTATCCACCTTGAGTGGCTTACCTATTTTAGAGTGGCTCTCCGAATATCCAGTGGATGCACCCTAATGGCCAACGCACATTGGGACGGCATGGCAAGGGATTTTCATTTTTTAACAATGAACATTCAACTCTATCAAATAGAAATACAATCTAAAGTTCAATGCTTTTAAATAATGCCATCAACATCGAGAAATCCCTTTCGAAACCGAAGGCATTATTCTAAAGCATAGATAGAAGATAGATAGATAGAAAATACTTTATTGAACACCACATTATAACAAATTTGACAAGAACAATCTTAATTACTAACAGGAATTACAATGGGCGGCCTTATCGCTAAATAGCGATCTCTACCAGACAACCTTTGGATGGATAGGATTGAATGGTAGTTGACAAGGGTTTTTAGCGATGTTCTATATTTATTACTAAAACAATTATAAAATAATGCAAAACACATACTTACATATCAAAAATACTTATTATTATTTAGTATAGTTATTTAGATCTAAATACTTTTTATATAGAGTTGAATATCCATTGGTAAAAATTGAAAATCCCTTGCCATGCCGTCCCAATGTGCGTTGGCCATAAAACAGACACATATGGTATATATTCGGACCAACCGTAATATACTTTTATTTTATACCGAGGCTAACCTTATTCTTATATATGAGGGTAAACACATTTTTATTTGTAAAGTACTGTAATACATAATTAGAAACAAAGAACATTTTTAGTTAAAACACGTAAATACTTATTAAATTATTAACGGCTTGACGACCGATGTGGCGCAGCGGGCGCAGGTCCGCCTGCGACGCGGAGGTTGCGGGTTCGATTCCCGCCTCGGGTCAAATGTTTGTACGATCTACAAATATTTGTTCCGGGTGCTCTGGGTATTTTCTATATATTATAAAAAATATCTATCTATGTATTGTATTGTATTAAGTATATATCAGTCATACCATAACACAGCTCTGTTTAACAGTAGCTTATCTTGGGGCTAGATGATGCTGTGTGGGTTGTCCAGCATTATTTATTTATTTATTTATAGTTCTCACAACGGATCTCGGCCGTCGTGAAATTAGCCGTTTCGATGCGCAATGGAGCTTTTTCAAACTAAATTGTTTTTGCGCATCACAAACGGCTAACTTCACGGAAGCCTAGATCTGCTGTGCGAACTATACCACTTGAGTTTGTCATTTATGCGACGTTTCGAAGCTATTTAGAAGCTCTTCTTTTCGTCTTTTATGCTGACGTTTCGAAGCTATTTAAGCTCTTCATGAGCACCGCCGAGCAACCGTCGAACGCGGTCGCGGGCAGTGCTCGTGAAGAAGAGCTTCTAAATAGCTTCGAAACGTGGTAAATAGCCGTTAATAATTTAATATGATTTCTAACCACTATAGTTTTAGCTCTACGTAAGTACTTATTGATATATCTTCTTATTTACATTAAACTATTCAATAGTTAACAATTATAGAAATATTTAATCAAACAATAACAAGTTGAAACGTATTGTGGGAGGATGCTTTGATAATTTCATTACTTTGACTTAAGGCGCATACAGCACCTAAACTAGCGCCACTACTTTATGTTATTATTCCGTTTAACAAAGGAATTTTCAAAAATCCATCGACCAGTTTGTGATACCTATCATAAGCTTTTTTTTAATGCCTCTGTAATAGTTTTATTCTATTTAGTTTAGGAAGAGATACGAAAATAGATTTTGGTGGCCACCAAGGGCAACTTCGTATCTCTGCCTAAACTAAATAGAATAAAACTATTACAGATGCATTAAAAAAAAGCTTATGATAGGTATCACAAACTGGTCGATGGATTTTTTAAAATTCCTTTGTTAAACGGAATAATAAGATAAATAAGGTGGCGGCGCCACTTTAGGTGGGGTATGGGCCTTAATTAACCTACTAATATCGGGTTTCTTTAATACACGAGCATGCGTCAGTTAATAAACAAAACGGATCGTTCTTAATTTTATACGTACAAAAATTTGTATAAGTATTTATTTTAGAAGGCTTAACCGTTACATATGTAATTTGTATATTTGTAACTAGTTTTACGTGGTGCGCGAGCTGCAGGCAGTTCGTATTTATTTTAGAAGGCTTAACTGTTTCATATGTAATTTGTATATTTGTAACTAGTTTTACGTGGTGCGCGAGCTGCAGGCAGTTCGTATTTATTTTAGAAGGCTCAACTGTTTCATATGTTATTTGTATATTTGTAACTAGTTTTTCGTGGTGCGCGAGCTGCAGGCAGTTCGCGTGTGGGTTTGAGGCTGGGACTTGGACATTAAATATTTTCAAATTAAAAAAAGGTGTAAAATATTTACACTAAGATTCCTACAAAAGAATAAAGAAAAACGATATAATGTAATTGTATGTAAAATGTACATATTTTAATCTATACTAATATTATAAATAGAGAAGATTTGTAATTTTGTTTGTTATGAATAAACTCAAAAACTACTGGTCCGATTTAAAAAAATCTTTCACCATGAGAATGCTACATAATCCTTGAGTAACATAGGCTATATGTCCACCCGTGCGAAACCGGGACGAGCCACTAGTTTATTAATAAAATATTATTAAAGTGTTCATTTAGTAAAAAAATAAACTGACAGATGCTACTAACGGATGCTCATACATTAAAGAAACTTATAAATGATTTTGTGACAATGGTTTTCGTTTGTAGATAAAGTTAGGTCAAAATACGAGAAAGCGTGAAGAATAATATTATTATTATTTGTATTCTGTGTTAGTTACAACCAACAAGGATAAAAGTTAAATGACGTTTACAATTTTTAGTTATTGCGCTACCAGGGTCAAAAATAAGTAAGTATACATATAATTTAGTGCCCTTATTCATAAAAGAAAATGTAATTTTAGCAATAAACTGCTTCCTTTTATGAATAAGTTTTATAAATGTTAGGTATTTCTCTTCCTTGTCATTCTTATGTCAATGAACAAAAAAAATTAAAAACATTATCTAACAGTTTATAGTTCGTTTATGAATAAGGGCTTAAAGTTAGCCTTTATCGCTAAAACAAGGCCTAATTAGAGTCTTTGTCTGTCTGTCAGTGACATTATAGCTACATACGGATGAACATATTTGAATGAGGTTTTTATTTAAAACTTATTTGAGTGGGGATTTTAAATGAGAATTATAGTATTTTCTTAGTATAATAAAAACAAAAACAAACTAAAAAGATAGAAAACATTTATATACATTATTTACAAAATTTACATACATTATTGACCGCGACAGTATATTACTTAACTTAACTTATGCCCGGTTCCTATATTCATAAAACGATTGTAATTATCTGACACGGCGCTGTCACGGCGCGGCGGCGATTCTCGTCCATAGATAAATGGTTACCTGTGATATATATCGTCAAAACTGGCAAAATTTCTATACATTTTTGTCAGTTTTGACGATAAATATCAAATGTAACCATTTATCTATGGCACGAGAATCGCCCCCCTGTTGCGGAACGCGCCGGTATAGCGAATATAAACGAATGGTTTTAGATTATAGCAACCGGCCATAAAAAGCTTGACAGTTCGCATACACACGATGGATCTTGGCCGATATTAAGCTATTATTACCACATTAAATAAATAAGGCGAGGGTGAATGGTACAGTTGGAAGGGGAAGACCTCGACGCACGTATTACGATCAAATTGAAGACGTGCTAAAGAAAGGCCAGTTCAGGAGTACCCTAAACCGACGAGCGTGTATGAAGAATGTGATGAGAGTAAATGAAGCAAAACAGGTGTGTCAGGATCGTAGCAAGTGGAAATCCGTGGTCTCTGCCTACCCCTACGGGATACAGGCGTGATTTCATGTATGTATGTATGTAAATAAATAAATATTCTATGAAATTACTGATAATTAACATAATAAATAAAATATAAATATGAAGTATAGTTCTCTCGGCGGATCTAGGCTTCCGTGTAGTTAGCTGTTTCGATGCACAATGGAGCTTTTTCTAACTAAATTGTCTTTGCGCATCACAAACGGCTAACTTCACGGAAGCCTAGATCCGCCGAGAGAACTAGAACTGGCTACCGACCGCGACTTCTCGTGATACCAGGATGAAAAGTATCATGTTTCAAACCAGCCCCCATACCATGAACTCTTAGAGCGATTCAAATTAGGACATAAACTGAATTGTCAAAAAAATTTGTACCATGAAATTATTAATTATTGAATTCATGGTACAAAATTTTTTGACAATTCAGTTTAGGCCCTAATTTGAATCGCTCTAAGAGTTCATGGTAGGGGGGCAGGTCCTAATCTATGTATCCTACTTCTTACTAATATCATAAATGCGAAAGGCGGTGTGTGTGAATGTTTGTCACCACGTATCTCAGTGAAGACTTCACCGATTGTCATGAAATTTAGAATGCAGATGGTTTAAGTTCTGGAATAACATATAGACTACTTTTTATCCCGGAAAAATGGAACAGTACAAATGAAAAATGTACTGTTCCTGTGAGATAGAAAAAAAAATAAAAACAGCGGGTGAAACCGCGGGCACAACTAGTATACCAAATTTAATCAAAATCGGTTTAGTTGCTACGACGTGATTGACTAACAAACATCTAAATACACCAATGCAAGCATTACTGCTTGGCGGCAGAAATATATGGTGGTAGTCCTTCCCCGGACGAGCTCTATCACAAAGAACTCAACTAATCTGCTACTCCATCATCAGCTCAGCTGTCGCCATAATGTCTGAACTCATGATCTTCAGAACTTGGAATGAAAAATATTACATAAGGCGATCGTCCACCGAAGCTTAGCGGAGCCGAATCCGAATAGAATCGTATAATAGCCGCGCAAATAAATAATTTTCCAAGAACACGGTAGATGGCGTTATTTTAAGTATTATAATGAAAGTAACCAATTACCAATCCACTGCGCTATTTACAGGGTAAAGAGGCAAAATTAATTAGTATTTTTATTATATCATGAAATATTAGATATTTGAGATCAAAAAAGGTGATTATGGTTAATGTAAGCAAACACAAACCGCTTTCTGTATGATTTTATTACAAAATTTCGAATAAATTTGAGAGGAAATTAGAGAAATGTTACTGCGCATCAGTTATATTAAAAGGGAACATAATTTGTTTAGTTTTTTCAAACGTCTAATTTTTTAAATTCGTTATCACTGCTTTGCTTTAGTGGACGATAGCCCGACGCATTGTTTTAAATGTTATTGTATAAACCAAATATTGTTTAGATAGTAATGAAAAAAGACTTTACAAAACTTAAGAATAAAATCAACTTCAGAACGGACAAGATCAACCGTGCGTGTCCAACACAGAAGTTGAGCGCTGGTACCGCGTCCCTGTACTCTAAGATACTATTCTATTTATAATTAACTGGGCGTCATCAATTAGTTATCCCTCTAGAGGTAAGTAAGTAAGTAAGTAAGTTCGTATGAGTCAGTGGCCAACTCTGATGATTTTTTAAGACGCCCGAAAATCTATTACAGTTAGTTAATTTATTACGATTTTTACCTCTAGAGGTAAACTTTTACTTCTAGAGGTAAAAATGACAAGTTAGAAAACTTATCATCTTTACTTCTGTGCATGAGCGATCATAATCCACCACCAAAATGCAGATATAGTGGATAGCACGTGTTTTTCAAAATTTTTAGTTCTCGGACATGCCGGTTTCCTCACGATGTTTTCCTTCACCGTTTAAGGAATTACTTGGTGAGATGGATTACCATTTTAAAAAAATAATGTTTAATAACAAATAACGCCTGAATATAACAACTGCAGAGTCATACAGAGATTTAAGTTTTAAAATTCTGCGTGGCACTGCACTGCGGCCGTCACCCCGAGACGTAGTTATAAAGTCTCTCCTCCCAGTAATATCACTTGCTACAGTTCCCTTCAAACCTAAACACAGTGCAGCTTACACAGTACTGCTTGGAGGTAGAATATCTGACACTGCGGTGTCACCCACCAAGACGGATTTTGCTCAAGAGTCCTACCACCACGCCGGTTTCTTCACGTTATTTTTCTCCACCGTTCGAGGAAGTACCTGGCGAGATGGATGACCAATCGGCGACGCCTTGGGAATGCTTTAGCGCTCAACTTCCGGGCCGGTTACAATAGTATTACAGTACATAATATGTTACAGTTTAGTTTTCTATGGTATGCTTACAGATAATTAATAGTTGTACCAACTCACGAAACTTACCCTGCGCCTCTTGTAGCATGTTCCTGAAATTGAGATTTTAAGGTATTAAGCGCCACGCCTGACCATTCTTTTCTTTAATACATTAAATAAATAAATAATTCTGGATAATCCCCTCAGAATCCCCAAGCTAAGAAGAGCTACTACGGGTACTAGATGACTGATATACTTAATACAATACGTGGGAATGAAACGAATGGTAAATGGTGAATGGTAAGTCCTTTAGGAGTCTTCAAGGCCAGAGTGAACAGGTTCTTTCTAGGCAAGCGTGCTCCATCATCGACCACACCATCATTTACCATCAGGGAGCTGGTGGTCAAACGCTTGATTTTAATCAATAAAAAAAAATTTAAAAAAAGTATGGTGTGTTGATTTGTTTACCTGCATTTAGTGCAAAATATCTTAATACTGGCGTTGGTGACCTTGCTGTCCATCCGCAGTTCCTCGAGGCTACACTTAAAAGCGCGCTCCAGTCGCATCACGTTCTCATTGAACAGAGGCGAGTTGGCCGCAGCATTTAGCACTCTGTGGATATAGAGATAACACATTTATTCCCTTAATAGTTGCGCTTCACGGTTTTTCAGTTTTTTTGATATTCCACGGGAAAAGTAAATTTTTCTGGGAGAAGTAATTTTTTTTATACAACTGAAGTGCCAACCAAGCGTACGGCCCACAAGATGGTAAGCGGTTACCGCAGCCTATGGGCGCTTGCAATACCAGAGGTATCACTCACGGGTTGCCACCCTGAGACGTAGATCTAAAATCTCATGTGCCTGTAATTTCACCGAAAACCGTACCCTTCGGACCGGAACACAGCAAAAATTACTGCTTGACGGCAGAAATAGGTATGGCGGTAGTCCTCCCCCGGTCGAGCTCTATCACAAAGAACTCGTGTATTCCAGAACTTAAACCTTTTCAAAATTTCATCACAATCGGTTAAGTCACGGAGATATTGTTTACTAGTTTTTATATATGATGACGACCGATGTGGCGCAGCGGGCGCAGGTCCGCCTGCGACGCAGAGGTTGCGGGTTCGATTCCCGCCTCGGAACAAATGTTTGTACGATCTACAAATATTTGTTCCGGGTGTTCTGGGTATTTTCTATATATAATAAAAAATATCTATCTCTGTATTGTATTGTATTAAATATATCAGTTATCTAGTACCCATAACAACTGTTTAACAGCAGCTTACCTTGGGGCTAGATGATGCTGTGTGGATTGTCCAGCATTATTTACTTATTTTATTTATTTTTATATAAGAAGATACATACCCTTCCATAGTGTTAGCAAGCGCTGAAATGTGGTTCCCGAACAGGGACAGTTTGCTCAGCAGCACCTCTAGTGAGTCTGTTCCTGGTAGCTTATCTTCTATGGAGTGCTCCACTGATAAGGCACTTGCTATTTTGGCACTGCAAATACAGATTTTTTTTTTATCAAATTTTATGATCATCATAATTTTTTTCACACGGGCGTAAGGTGAAAAAAAATATTCACTGTTCATTACATTTCTTTTCTATAATAGATAGTTATTATTATAATTATTTTTATACCACTAAAGTGGCAACCTAGCGTACGGCCCACTTGATGGTAAGCGGTTACCGTAGCCTATGTACGCTACCAACATCAGAGACATCACTTTCGTGTTACCACCATGAGACGTTAGATAGAAAGTCTCATGTGCCTGTAATTTCACAGGAAACCATACCCTTCGAACCGGAACACAGCAATGCGAGCTTTACCTACTGCTTGGCGGCTTCATGGCAGCTTTTGAATGTTCCCACAGTTGGGACACTGGCCTACTCCCGAAGGAGAGTGATTGGGTCTTAATCCAGCACGCGGACCCAATTCGGATTGGTGGATGGCACATGTCTTTCGAATTAATAATTCTTGGACATGTCGGGTCCCTCACAATGTTTTCCATCACCGTATGACAGCACTAGCATTACGCACATACTTTTTTGGAATAGAAAAATCTATTGATGCACGACCGGGCTCAAACTCACGACCTTAGGATCAGAGGGAAGGTCCTTCTTAACACAAGACAAGTGGCGAACACAATAGGCCTGCATGGCCGCAGTGTTATAGTAGCCGCACCAATTTAATAAAAAAAAAAAAAAAATGGTCCTTCTTTGTTTTATATGATGTACCTATGTTTTTGCAGTATATGTTCGTCCATAAATAAAAGTATTTTCTTTCATTCTTTCAGAAAGTGGGGCCACTACCACGAAACTACCAGATTTATCAATGTCAAATGTTGATTAGTTGATTCATCTAAAGTAGGCCATTTTTCAGCCTCTAAACTTTAATCTTTAATAATTTTAAACTTTAATAATTTAAAATATTTTTTTTTGTATTTTTTATCTCTAGAGTAGTATAAGTTAGTATGAGTCAATAGCCAACTGGCTGGTAATAAAATTCAGCTAGCTAAGTTCTACCTAACAGATAAGCGAAGTTAAGTCTAACTGAAGTCAAGGTCAAAGTCAAAGTCAAAAATGATTTATTTCAATAAAATCACAAGGATCATTTTGAAACGTCTTAAAGCTACAAGCTAGCCACGCGCTCCAGCCTAGAAGAATCTGCCAACAAACTCGGCTGGGTTCCTAGCTTTTTTTGATGATCCCTCTTCATCATAAAGCTTCAGTGTGGTGCCAATCGAACTAGGTGAGGCTCATGCCAAGAATATAAGTAGGTAAGTAAAAAAAGTCAAAAATTTAAGTTCTTTTGCAATAACATTATTACCATGTGGGTATGTAGGTAGCAAATAGATACACTTTTTATATAAAAAAATACATTTTAGCGGCTCTAATTATGATCTTTCCATGTCATTCTTGTGTCAATAACCAAAGACTATAATATATTTGTAGGATCAGTAACAAATCAGCCATATGACTTACCAATAACTAGAAAACACAGTCCAAACGCCCTCGAAAGCGTCAATAACAATAGTCTCGCCGTCTCTTTCGTTCTCGTCCTCGCTCTCGCTCGCACTGTCGCTCTGCAGCTTGTCCACGGTGGACTTGGCTAGCTGCATGTATTCCGGTATTATCTGACACCGCTTCGCTACCTCGAGGCAGAGCTCCTTGAAGTTGCACACTTCGGATTGGGTCAGTGTGTTTGGACCTGAAACACCCCGGACACTCTCAATAGAATGTATGAAGCAAACACGTCGCAATCACCACACGCATAGTTTATGTACGTAAACGGTGCTGTTGTCCCCACCCAACTATAGCAAGAGCGAGAAGCGCAGTTTCGCTCGCTCTGGCACGCGCGCGCTTGGACCTACACAAAATCAAAATAAACGCGTGCCTTAGCCCTTAGCTTCAGTGCCGGCAAACTTGCGACCGGTGAGGTAAGTAAAACCGGTGGGAGGTAGGGAGTGGCCATTCTGTACGTATTACTAATATAATAACCACAATGCTGGACAATCCACACAGCATCATCTAGCCCCAAGGTAAGCTGCTGTTAAACAGAGCTGTGTTATGGGTACTAGATGACTGATATATATTTAATACAATACATAGATAGATATTTTTTATTATATATAGAAAATACCCAGAACACCCGGAACAAATATTTGTAGATCGTAGAAACATTTGTCCCGAGGCGGGAATCGAACCCCCAACCTCCGCATCGCAGACGGACCTGCGCCCGCTGCGCCACATCGGTCGTCAAATATTTGTTCTGTGCCTGTAATAAACGTTTTTTTAGTAACATCTTAGTAACCAACTGTAAAAAAATCTGTAGAAGAACCAAGTACACACCCCAGACACCCAATAATATTTCTTTTTGACTTTGCTTGTTTAACCTTTACCATGAAGACCGCGATCCAGTGCTTCAGCAGACACTGCAGCACGTCTGACAGACTCCTAGATGGAGGCTTGAAAAGTTTTTCGACTCTTTTGACTTTAATATTATGTTTGTTTGGCTTTCTGCGTGTTTGACTTTATGCGTGTTTGACTTTATGCGTGTTTGACTCTTATGTGTGTATGACTTCATGCGTGTATAACTTTGTGAGTTTTGACTTTATGCGTGCATGACTTCATGCGTGTATAACTTTGTGAGTTTTGACTTTATGCGTGCATGACTTTATGCGTGTATGACTTTGTGAGTTTTGACTTTATGCGTGTATAACTTTATGATTTTTGACTTTATGCGTGCATGACTTTATGCGTGTATGACTTTGTGAGTTTTGACTTTATGCGTGTATAACTTTATGAGTTTTGACTTTATGCGTGCATGACTTTATGCGTGTATGACTTTGTGAGTTTTGACTTTATGCGTGTATAACTTTATGAGTTTTGACTTTATGCGTGCATGACTTTATGCGTGTATGACTTTGTGAGTTTTGACTTTATGCGTGCATGACTTTATGTGAGTTTTGACTTTAATGTGCATGATTTTATGTAGGTTTTGACTTTTTTGCTTGTTTGACCTTTACCGTATGATCCTACCACTAGCTGCCAGATGTTTGAAACCATAATAGTTTTAAATACTCGTGTCACCTTTATTCTCGATAACGCCGAGGCTGTTCTTGAGGTCCATGATGAGGTACTCTATCCGGGGGAAGACCTCGTTGAAGACCGCGATCCAGTGCTTCAGCAGACACTGCAGCACGTCTGACAGACTCCAAGGCGGAGGCTTGAACACTACTCGCAGCCAGATGTTCTCGTATTTCGCTCGCATTTCGTTCTGCAAAGTTGTAAATATACAAATCTTGTTATTGTTTTTTTATCTATCTGCTCGTATTACATACTACATTTAATTTACTTTCTCTTTGTACCTATTTGTTCACATCACGATCGTGAGGTTACACGGTTCCATTTGAAAACCAGCGCCGCTACATCTACATGGAGCGGCATTAAAGCTGAAATGGAACCATTTCTGGCTCACATAACTCAGCGCGGACTAATTTGGACCTCTCACAATCCGGCCTATCTGTCGTATCTATGTGTATAAATTATTGTGCGCTGTTTGTTGTGTGTGTGTCCAGATAAATGTTTTTTTTTTTATACAACTGAAGTGGCAACCAAGCGTACGGCCCACAAGATGGTAAGCGGTTACCGCTGCCTATGGACGCTTGCAATACCAGAGGTATCACTCGCGGGTTGCCACCTTGAGGCTAAGATCGAAAGCCTCATGTGCCAGTAATTTCACCGGAAACCATACCCTTCACACCGGAACACAGCAATGCGAGCATTACTGCTTGGCGGCAGAAATAGGTATGGTGGTAGTCCTTCTCCAGACGAGCTCTATCACAGAGAACTCTACTACTCTTAATTTTTTTCTTATTTTCTCTTTCTTTCTAATCTATTACTAACTAGGCGACCCGGCGCGGTTTCACTCGCGTTATTTTTTCGCAATTTTTCTATAACTTCTCACCGTTTAAACCTTCCCTGGACTCGCACAAACAATTCAAGACCAAAATCAGTCAAATCTTTAACTAACCTCCAAAATATTGCTGAGCAGTTTGAAGATGGGTTTCTTCAGTCTAGCAGCAGATAGTGGCGTGGCCGGCGTCTGGTTGTGCGGCTTCAAGACCAGTGCTCGCAGTTGTTTCGTCTCCACGCCGTTCGCGCCGGCTTTCGTACAGAGATTCTTATCGTTTGATAGTAATATCTGAAAGATGATGATACAAGGCATTTATTTATTAGCTGACCTACGCGGCTTCACCCGCGTTTTTGCAGTTTTTATGCTATCCAACAGGAACAGTTCGTTTTTCCGGTTCAGTTGTCTTAAGTTATTCATAACAGATCCACGAAATTAGGAACAGTTCCGCGTAGTCACTATTTTGGATAGGTGACCGCCAGTGGCAATTTTAATAGAGCGCTTCCGCGCTTCGGAGGGCACGGGATGCCTTCGGACACCACGCTGAACTTAAAAACTTTAAGCTTTGGGTGGCACTGCATCTGTTATGGTCAGGCGTGGTGCTTGATATCAGGCGGGCGACTTGACCGTCTTGTCACTTGTTGAGATAAAAAAATAATTGAATATTTAATAAGAGTAGTAGAGTTCTCTGTGATAGAGCTCGTCCGGGGAAGGACTACCACCATACCTATTTCTGCCGCAAAGCAGTAATGCTCGCATTGCTGTGTTCCGGGAAGGGTATGGTTTCCGGTGAAATTACTGGCACATGAGGTTTTCGATCTTAGCCTCAAGGTGTCAACCCGCGAGTGATACCTCTGGTATTGCAAGCGTCCATAGGCTGCGGTAACCGCTTACCATCTTGTGGGCCGTACGCTTGGTTGCCACTTCAGTTGTATAACAAAAAAAATATGTTTTCTTCTACCTTGTTTTTTTATTTGCCTTTTCCACCCTTTCTCCTATTTCCAGAATGTGTCCAGTCCCAACAGTGGGAACATCAAAGAGCTGCTAACTTACCACAGATTTCCCCCTCTCCGCTTGCTGCAAGCAACAGTTTAGTATTTCATCGTCCGGCGACTCGCAAGGGTAGATGTGCGAATTGGCGTCTCGCAGTGGCTGAACTGAAATAAGTTTTAACTTCCTATAACGGTAAGTACACACTAAGCACCTTATTCATAAACGAACTATAAACCTCACTTAAGTTTTGTTATAAAATTGACAAAGACAAAACGACGAAGTAACACGTCTGCCGGGGAACAAGTCAATGCGTCCTGAGAATGTCCCGTAGTCGGATGTAACACGTGTTATTAGTATAGATTCTTGATTGATTTCAGAGGCCTTCGGGCGGCCTAGAAACTCTGTCACCAGAGTTGGCCTAAGTTACTCAGGGATAATGTAGCATTCTAATAGTGAAAGAATTTTTGAAATCCGACCAGTAGTTTTTGAGTTTATTCGTTACAAATAATAATACAAATCTTTCCTCAGTATAATACTATAGCATAGATCAGTGTGATTCATCATCATCATGACAGCCTTCTAATGTTCCCACTGCTGGGACACTGGCCTACTCTCAGGCGAGAGTGATTGGGTCTTAATCCACCACGCGGACCCAATGCGGATTGGTGGATGGCACATGTCTTTCGAATTTTTAGTTCTTGGACATGCCGGTTTCCTCTCGATGTTTTCCTTCACCGTATGAGAGCACTGGCATTGCGCAAATAAATTTTTCGAACAGAAAAATCCATTGGTGTACGACCGGGTTTGAACCCACGACCTTAGGATCGGAAGGTGGGGTCACTACCACTAGACCACCGGTGCTCTGTCAGTGTGATTAAGATAATGTAATGCTTAGACTTCGAGGTTTTTTGGCTCGGGATCGAGACGTCTGGAGGGAATGGGGGGAGGCCTTTGCCCAGCAGTGGGACACCAACGGCTGATATAATAATAATATAATTATGCTTAGACTTGCTTAATTTATGCTTTATTGATATACTTTAAGTGAGTAGCAACCTTTGATCCTATTATTGTTCTCTGGCAGTGACTTGTAGAGGTAGTCCATGGCGGGGCGCGCGCGTTTGCAAATGGCGCCGTTGCCGTTATTACTGTCCTTCAGTTTGTCCAACTCGTTGATCACACGCCACGGAACCAGCAGGGTCGGCTGTTCCGTGTACCCTGAAGCAAGTTATTTATTAATAATAATAATGCTGGACAACCCACACAGCATCATCTAACCCCAAGGTAAGCTGCTGTTAAACAGAGCTGTGTTATGGGTACTAGATGACTGATACAATACAATACATAGATAGATATGACATGATATGTCATGAGACTTACCATCTAAGGTCTTAGAGTAGTAACACGCAAGTGATATCTATGATGTTGCATGCGTACATAGGCTACGGTAACCGCTGACCATCAAGTGGGCTGTACGCTTGGTTACCACTTTAGTAGTATAAAAAAAAAAAAAGATATTTTTTTTAATATTAGTATAGATGATATTGTAGAAGCTTTACACACCTTCTATATGTGAATTCATGATGTTCTTGATGAAATCCAGCTCATGGATAAAGATATTAGTGTCCACCACTAGAATTACATTCTCTTTGGCAACAGCAACTTTATTATTTACCTCAGGTAAGTTTTTGCACTCGGGTATTATTTTACGGATCTGGAAAAATAAAGAATCACATTATACATATCACACTAATGATATCATAATCACACAATCACACTAATATTATAAATGCGATAGTTTGGATGTTTGGATGTTTGTTCCTCTATAACTGAACAACCACTGAACCTATTTGGCTGAAATATAAAACACTAGCGGCTCGTCCCGGCTTCGCACGGGTGCAATGAAAACTTAAGCACCCGTGCGAATCCGGGGCGGGTCGCTAGTCATCCATAAGGTAGAAGCTGACCGCGCGTTTTAGCAGCGCGACTACCTATTTCATATATTATGCACGCCTCTGTCAGGTCACCACAGGACGCGGCGCGCGCGCGGAAGTTTGTAGTAATTGTTTAGAGTGACATTTTTAATTAATCATAACTTTTGAATGGAATGTCTGATTTCAATAATTCAAACAGTTATCTACAGGTATTGAAACATTCTTGAATACCAAATGATTTATTTGGATAAGGATTCATATAAAGGTATGGAAAATAAGGTCTGAATTTGGTCGGCATTTCTATCAACTTTTAAAATGTAAAAAAGTAGTTATAGTTACATAATTACAATAGTTGGACATATGGTACCGCTGACTTTTTTGAAGATATCAATATGTCCTTTAATATTCTAGAACATTTTTTTGTTCTATCATCAATAGTTCCGCAGCGCATGCGATGAAAGACATTATAATTACAGACATTATGGCTAATTTTTTTTTTTTATACAACTGAAGTAGCAACCAAGCGTACGGCCCACAAGATGGTAAGCGGTTACCGCAGCCTATGGACGCTTGCAATACCAGAGGTATCACTCGCGGGTTGCCACCTTGAAGCTAAGATCGAAAGCCTCATGTGCCAGTAATTTCCCCGGAAACCATACCCTTCACACCGGAAAACAGCAATGCGAGCATTACTGCTTGGCGGCAGAAATAGGTATGGTGGTAGTCCTTCCCCGGACGAGCTCTATCACAGAGAACTCTACTACTCTTAAAATTTTTTACACCTTGGCTTACATTATTGAAGTTTTAGTAGGGATCCTTATTATTTTCCAAAATAAAATATTCTAATTCAACCAAAATCAAAATCATTCTAATGGTGAAAGAATTTTTGAAATCAGACCAGTAGTTTTTGAGTTTATTCGTACAAAAATACAAATCATCTCGTCATTTGCTGACATATAAAAAATGTGGGGTATGATGCATATCTATTGTCATTTAGTATTAGAATCAGGATATCATACCTCTCTGGGGTCTACATCCATAGCTTCATTTACAGATTCGCTCGCTGCAACTACATGAGTATCCATAGCGTCACTGCTCAATCTCTTCCTTAGATTGTCCATTCTATCTCTAGCCGACCGATACACACCAACAGGAGTATCAGCTGATTGCGATGCTACAGGCATCTCTGCATTCTTGTATGTATTAACGGATGCATTAGCCGACTTGAACACATTGTACACACTTGTAGGCGTTTCAGCATTACTTATTACTTCTGACTTGAAAATATTGACAGGCGTTTCAATGGGAGGTTCTTTTCGATACGAAAGTTTAGAGTTTATAGCCGATATCAGCTTCCGAGCTTCAGAGAACTGAGGCGGAGTAGCTGGATGCTTCATAAACGGATACTCTGTTGTCTGGTTGTTTATACCTTCTTCGATATCAGCAAATGCGTCTTTCGGCTTCAGCGTATCCCTGTCGGGTAGTTGGGCTTTCATGGCGTATATTATTTTATTAGCGGTGAAGAATTGTGATGGTGAAATCGCAGATTGAGCACTTTCATTCGGGGAATGTGATAGTGCTGTTTGACCTTCATTGCTAGTGCTTTCTTGTTTTTGTATCTTATCTGTGTGTGGTGTAGCGGGCTTAGATGTGTTGGTCCTAGATGTCTCTTTCGATTCTTCATTCTTGGCATCAGCAAAAAGCTCTGCCCGCAGTTGAGAAAGTCTTGCATTAGCTGTGTTCTTTGATGGAGTTGGCTTAGGACTTTGGACAATGTCTCTGCCGCTATTGGCTGTCTCTTTAACTTTCTTTGATGGGCTGGGTGAAGGCTTAGGGCTTTTTTTTAATGGGCTACGGATCCTGTCTTCTGATTGCAATCGCTTCGGAGTGAACTTGGGTGATTGTTTAATAGAGCCTGTGCTTGCTCGCTTTTTGGCCGGACTTGGGTTATAAGGTTTATCTAGGGGTGGTTTATCTGGAAAAAGAACATTTAAGAACAAACAAGAATGAGAAAAGATGTTTCTATTAGTCCAGTAGAATATACCTTAGTTACATGAAAACATACCATCTTTGGATTTTTTACTAGTAGACCCTGGAGTATTGGTTCCATCACTTTTTCTTTTCAATGTCTTCTTTAGTTCTTCTTTAGTAGGTTTGCTTTTGGGTTTATTCTCTTCTTTACTTCTTTTACATTTGTTATTTCCCTCAGGTGACTTGACAGCCTTAAAAATAAGCCCAAAAGATTAGTTTTAATTTGTATTGTTATTTTTATGATTATGTGTGGAGCAAAATAAATATTTTTCTATTCAATTCTATTTAAAATATACATGCAACAGTGTGAGCTAACAATAATTAAGTATAATGAATTTTATACACCTAATGGTATCTACCAATCCACATTGGGTTCGCAAGGTGGATTAAGACCCAATCACTCTCGTTTGAGAGTAGGCCACGGTCCCAGCAGTGGGAACATTACAAAGCTGTCATGATGAAAGGTGTTCTACACCTACTGGTCTATAATATAAATTTTGATTATGTATAAAAATCTTAAAACATTATGATCCTATCTCAATAAGACCAAAAGACAATAATATAATACAATAATACAATACATGATAGACAATTCAAAAAAACTATTATATACCCTACCAGTACCCTACCGGTAGAATAACAGCATCTACTGTTAACACAGCAGACATAATGCTGTGTCGGGGCCCATTTTGCTGCTGTAGCACACAAAAGTAATTAATAAGGTAGGTAGGTTAAAGAGTACTAGTACCGTAATATTATGTATAATTTTGTATCTATTGTTTTTTATAGGTACTTAGGATTCTTTTCTTTTTGTTTTTACCTGCTAATGTATTTGTGTGCTATGTGGTGAATAAATATAATGTCTATGTCTATGTCTACCGCTAACATGTTTAAAAATTTGAAACACTACAATCTACAATGAGCAAGTAGGTACTTAAAATCATGAATGCTTTACGACTTTGATAAACACTAGTGTACTACACGTACATAATAGAGATAATTTGTTTAAAAAAATACTTGATGTAGTTAGGAAGAATGAGCAAGGTCAGCTCACAGCTGTATTAAACGGTGGAACTCACCTGAGGTTTGGTCCAAGAGGACTCTCCAGTTTTTCTATTGAAGTAATACTTTCTGCTGGTGTTCTTCTTGGAAACGCACAGTTCCCAACCGGCTGGCACATCCGTTTCATCATTTTTTTCCGAATTCATATGAAAAATCGTTCATGAAGCTTTTCTAAAAGGATTCAAAACCCAACCAACAAAACAATCCTTCTTTTCTTTTTCTTTCTTGATTCCTTCTCGTTCGCATTCAGAGAGAATAAAAACACTACGAATAATACGGTAAATAAGTTAGTTCGCGCATATTTCGCATTCGCTCGCGTAGTGCTTACATTCTCTTGGTTCGCTCGCAGAATTCGTCGGATAGGGACGCATAACAAAAACATCGATATCGACGTCCACCCGACATGGATGGATTCATAAGGTAGGACGTGTTATTTATTATTCAAGTTACTTTATGGTGTTATGCTTACGGATTGAATTCAAAGGCAACCCACTAAAAATCATCTTTAAAAAGACATAGTCTTTTATAAATAACATAAGTCGCTTCTCGCAGCGCCGCACCGCCTAGCCTGCGCCTGTCCATATCTGTGTTTATGAAAGTACGCTTGGGTCTTTTAGACCACGAAACGGATTTTAATGCGGTTTTCAAGGAGGAAAGTGTAAAGCACCCGTGCAAAGCGGGGGCGAGTCCGTTAAAAACCTACGGTCATCCTTCTAAAATTTTACGGCAGAACAGAAGTGTACTATCAAATCATCGCCTCTTTGCTCCGACTGGAGCCAGAGAGTGGTTTGATTTCCTTGATTACAATATAAACTCAGTTTATATCAATAATGTAAACTAATAATAAAAACCATAGGAAATACCCCTTGATGGACTTGCTGATGACAGCTCTTAACAAATTGTGGCGCAGCAGAGCAGTACAAAATGTGAAAATTTTGTATCAAAACGGACAGTTTCTGTCAAAAATGAAAGCGAAGCCCACCATAGGCTTCCTTAAGCAATAAGGCTGCTGACCCGCTACTGACCTAATGAAATGGATTTGAAGTCGTCAGTAAAATGTTATTGACTTCAATATTCTTACATTTGTACGTACTGACTAAGCCGAAAAAGACAGTTTTCAAAGTCAGTCAGCACCTCAGAATAATGTCACTAAAAATAGTACGTCAGCACTGACTTAATTTGGAGTCAGTCACTGACTCAATGTAAATCACACTGATCTCGTACGTGTATACGTTACGTCCATGATCATCAAGTTAAATTGAATAAACTGCCACCAAATTTACGCAATAAAACTTAAAATAACACAAGAAAAATAATTAAAATGGGAAGATCCATGTCGTTTTGACAAGATAGCCAAAGACAATCAGCGGAAGGTTAGGTATCTACGGTTCATAATCCGCAGTCGTCAGTCCTGTCAAGTGTCAACAAAAACAGCTGTACATTCTAACGTAAAAATGTATTTGCATTGGAAACTATTTTGATAAAATGGAGAAAATTGTAAAATTTGGTAAAACTATACGTAACAACTGGAAGAAATCCGTCGTAGGCGTTTTTGCTTTATACTATGCCGGTGCAAAAGGCAAAGAAAAATATGAGTAAGTAACCAATGAACTTGTTTCTCATCTCTGGGTTTAAACGGCATCTGTTCTGCAAGTTTATCATGAAATAAAATCTAAACTAACCCGTATTCTAGAATGTATTGTACTTGAGCGTGAACGAGACTCGAATCGTTAGCAAGCAGCTAGGTATGAAGAACTTTAAAAAATATATTAACTACCCTTGAGACATAACGTTTTATAATACATTTTTTATTTTATTTATTTAGGTAAACAAACTGTAACACAATAGAGTATACTTAAGGATACAGATATTTTAAACATTTGTGTAATTGTGCACCAACACCGTTTACCACGGTTTACATAAAAAACTTATTTAAACTTAGGTTTAAAAAACTTATTTAAACATATCTTAAACTAGCTTTAATTCTCGTCAGGATTAACTTACTCATGCGAGCGGCTTGTAAAGAAGCAGCCTTGTACGGAGACTCCACAATACCCATGGATAGGAACCCAACACTGGTTACAGTGATACTGAATCCTGTTGCAAATAAAAGGTCAGCTAAGCAGGACTATGAAAAATATTGCGAGCCTATATTGCACTTAGCTGGGTTACAAGTTGATGTGATACAGACAGCTGCAGAAGGCAATGCCAAGGAGATTATAGAAAATCTAAAGGGTACCGAAGCTATTATTGTGGCTGGGGGTGATGGTACTCTTTCCGAAACTGTGACTGGTTAGTATTTCAGTTTATAGAAGGCTATTATGAGTAGTTATCTAATCTTAATATATACTGAACATATTTTGATACTAAACAATCTCATTTTCCAGGTCTCCTGAGAAGAAATGATGATGCAAACCGTTTCCCCCTTGGTATCCTACCACTAGGCCGCACCAACACTTTGGGAAATACTCTGTTCCCTGGAGGAAAAGGAGTAGAAAAAGTAAAACAACTTATTGAAGCATCAATGGCTATTGTTAGAGGGAACACAGTATGGAAAGATGCGATGAAAATAGAACCTGTTGTAGATGAAAATGAAACTCCATCAAGACCTATCTACGCATTAACCTCATTTGAATGGGGAGCCTTCAGAGACACCATGGCAAGAAAAGATCGGTATTGGTTTGTTGGGCCTTTACGGGAATATGCCTCTTTCCTTTTTAATGGCTACAAAGACTCTCTAACATGGAACTGTAGTGGCACACTCAAGTACACACCACCGTGTGTTGGTTGCAGCAACTGCATTCAAAAGAAGGCTGAAGTCAAAAGAAAGTGGTCTTTTTTTATGCCAACAACTCAAGCAGTCCAACAAGATGACACTAAGATCTTCAACCCAGAATGTGCAACTTCTCAGGAGCTTTGTTTCAAGACTTGTGACTTCAAAATCCAGACTCCAAATATTGTACCAAACCAACCACCATCACTGAGTATAGCATTAGGAAAGAACACATACTCTTATGGAGAGTTTGTATCAGAAGGTTGGAAACGGCTGAAAAATCAAAATAATTCACAATCTATTTATGCCAGAACTATTGAATTGATGCCACAGAAAAATAAAGATGAAGTGACAATTGAAATTGATAAAGAAGAATTTGAAGTAAAACCAGTGAAAATTACTATCCTACCTAAAGTTATTAAGTTGTTTTGTAACCCACAAGTAAATATTAAATAATCAAGTGTTGACTTTATATTTAATTGATGGGATAATCACAAAAAAATATTTAAAAACAGTAAAAAACATTTATTACTAAATACAAAGCTAAAATAGATTCTGCCTAGCATACTCCCATACAAAAATAGCGGCGGTAACATGAACATTTAGAGATCTTACGAAGCCTTGCTGCGGGATCTCCACACAATGGTCCATCATGGGCAGGAGGTCACATGGAATTCCATCTTTTTCATGCCTGCAATGAAATACAAACTAGTTTAACTGCAGTCTAAAGATATACGAATTATAGCCTGGGATCAAATTTACCGCCTTGAAGCACTCCATGCCTGCAAGGCAATTCAAAGATCAGAAAAAGCTAAAAACAGTACATTCACATGCTTTAATTACAAAATGAACTATAATATACCTTCATAGCTAAGTATACTTACTAAAATACTTTGGAAGAATTTGAAGAAAAGAACAGATATAAAATCAAATGCTTTGGCAAAATTCAGACACATTATTCCCTTTTTTTTGTTAAGGAGTGAGAGAAGCAAGAAACTATACTTTACCCTAACAACAATAAAGTTTTTCTGGGAAATTTAAATGTTTGCAGTTTTAAACCAGTGGATGTTTGTTCAGCAGCAATGATGGCGTATCCTTCGGCTTTTTTTCTGTTGAGGTAGTCTTTAAGGGGTTGTCCTGGTCGAATTTCTTCAATATCGATCCATCTTTCCGCCGAAACACTGAAATATAAAGAGATAACACCTCTTCTTGTCATTAACATCAATAAAGTGTTTCTTTCTTCTTCTTCATTCATAATGACGATTAAACAATGACTACAAAATAATAACAAAATACCTGAGTCCCTGAAACTGTTTATCTTGCAAATGTCTCAAACTATCTATGACATAGGTCTTCACGCCGAAAACTTCACTCGTTCTAGCCATGCCACCCAAATTTGGCAGTTTATCTATCAAAGATGCTACTACTATCAGGTCACTTGCACTTTCTCGCTGCAAGTATACAAAATATTTACAAACCCCTATCTAAATAATTTTGTCTCATAGACATTTATCTTTACTAAGAATATAAAATTGATCTTTGTCTTCATTCACCTTCTTAGTAGTTTCATAAACATTGACATCGCTCATATCCTTCCAAGGAACATATTTCTTTTGAAGTGTTCCCATCTTTTCTAACTCTTCTACGGCATAACTTTCGGCATGTTTATTTAATTCAATTTTAGTTAGTTCTTCGTCTTTTATACGACAACGTGTCCATTCTTTTGCAAATGCGTTGTTATCATTAATGTTTCTATTAATTTCATGTACAATGTTAGAAACAAATTCCAAGTCATCTATTTCATTGTTATTACTATCACATAATTTCGGTAGAGAATTGTACAAAAAGTAAGGCGTAAGGTTACCGATTGCATCAAACTTGTTCACAAAATAGTCTTCTTTGAGTTTCGTAAAGTTTTTGTCTTTCGAGTTTTCTGTTAGAGTCTTGTGGATAACTCCAATTGTATAGTCGTATTTTCCCTTACTATCTGTATCTCTATTTAATTCATACAGTTTTGTAGACAAATATTGTGCGTGCAGTCTAATATTAAACATCTGCCCCATTGTATGGGAAAGTAGTGTGTCTAGTACAAATTCAAATTCATTATTTGACCATGTGCCATCTATAATTCTGTGTTTGAGCAGCCAATACATAATTATAAACTGTGATAATACAGGTACATTTTTAGTTTTCAATAAATCTATTAGCTGATCATCTATAGCTTGTCTCTGAAAAATAACAGTAGGTAAAGATAAAAATTGTAAAATGTTTCCGAAAGAATTTCTGTATTTGCAAGAAATTTAGTTTACCTCAATATAAAAGCAGAGAGTGATATGCCATTCTAAACAAACCCTGACACTATGCTGATGTGGCAATTTTCCCAACAGATGGAGACACCAATTCAATACTCTTTTTGAAACCGTACTAGGATTGAGCAGTAAAATAAAAACCAAGTGCTGTAGTCCTGTCTGTATTTCTCTATGAATTTGAGAATTTCCGTGGTACCGAACTTTGTGCTTGAAAATATTGTCTATTTTATTCATAATAGAGCTTGTAATTATGCTCAAAGTCTCAGAATCACAAATTTGAGATAGCATTAAAACAGTCACATATTGAATTTCAAAGTTGAAGTGCAAATCAATACTGCAATGAAAAAGAACATTTACCTAATGAATGAAAACATTAAATACATGATTATAAACAATAATAACTACCTATTGGACACAAAACTCAGCATTAACTTACCCATTATTTTTGACACCATACTTTGTGTTCCTCAAAATTTCAACCGCCAGATTGTCAGTTATTCTGAAAACATCCTAACGTTCTAAATCTGTATAAGTTATTCGTAATTAATTCTACTTTTGACTATTTCTACATTTATTACCTTTGATCTTTTCTGGAAACAGGGCAGTACATTAGCATTTCGCTGAGAATAAACACCAGATGACCATATTGTTTGATTTCTTTTTCATTTAACTCTTTAGCTAAATAATACAATGGATTGTTTTTAATAGAACCATATTCTATCATCTTTTTACAATATAGAATGACTGTATTATTATATTCTGGTTTGTCAAGTAAAGCCTTGTGTGTTATAAGATGTGCGAATTCTTCCATACATGGAGAGTAATTATGGTTATTAGTCTTCAACTCCTCTATCTCTTTCCACATTCTATTGATAAACTGATTTACATCAAATAATATAATATCTTTGGCAATGATAACTAATTTCAGTATTTTGTTAATGATTTTCAGAATCCAATAAAGACAGCCATATCCACCACATTCAATTATATCATCAAGATAATCCAAAATACTTTTGAGATATTTATCTAATTTCTGTTCATCTTCTAATATGATATTCACTGTTTCACAATGTTTTTCATAAAATATATTTTTTAATCTTCCAATGCTTTGGGCTCTCTGAATGTCTTTCTTCTCAAGTTTTCTTGCTAGGTCTAATAAATCTTTGATATCAAGCATTTCATGCTTGAAGTTACTCACAAATATTTTATTGCCTGAAAGATGATTGATAATGAACATGCATAAAGCAGCTTTTTCTAATGTTATGAAATAACTGTTCAAAAGCATCACAGAACTTTTATACAGCTGATCAAATATTTCTCTGGAGTCTTCATTTACAACAATATCTGTGTATTTTAAGCTTTTAAATAGTGATTTGGTTTCACCAACTGTTAAAACAGTGTCACTTATTAGTAAACAAAGTATGTACTGTAGTATTAATTTCAATTCTTTAGTGATCACATTTACAATTAATTCTTTAGCTTTTCCTTTTTCTTTTTTACATTTGCTAAATATTTTCAATATTATCAGAACATTATTGAAACATTCCATTTTATTTGAGTACTGTCTACTCACAATATTTTTGACATGTTGAATTTTATCATTAATTATCCCAATAAATATAACCATGTCTTCAAGATGGTTGTCAAGATGTAATAATCCAAAATCAATGTCTGCTAATGTATCAGTACCATATTTCAAAAGTTCTTTTTCATTTGAATTTAATTTATTTTCAAGCAATGTTACCAAAGGATTTTCAGTATTTACTATTTCATTAGTTTCCAATAGCAGCAGTGATAACACTTTTGCATACACTTTCCAATCAAGGTTTCTGCAACAGTTGCCAACAAAGTGTGAGATATTGATGAGTACAGCTTTTCTGAGAGCTATGATATTACAAGGAGCTTTCATTATTTCAGTCAATATTTCAGATGCATTTTTGTCAGCAGTAAATGTGACTTGGGAATCTATTTCAGCTAAAGTATCTGTCAAATGAAATAGAGGTACTGGTGATAGGTTGGCTTGGGGAATAGCTTCAAGAACATGAATTAAAGATTTATCATCTTTTAACATTTCTATTATTTTTCCTTTTAATATTATAATGTCATAAGAATTTTCATAAAAGCTCATATCATCAAGAGCTTGAATTAGAACTTTAGCTTCTGTTACACTTTTGACTTTTTTCTTGAGTTGGTGCTCAACACACTTTAGTCTGACCTGAGAGTTATCATGTTTGAGGCCTAAATTGAAGGCACAATTTACCCAACAGCTGTGAAATTCATTAAGGGCGTCAAACAGTTGTAAAGATGGCAGCACTATATTACTCTGCTTCTCTTCCAGACTGTCTATCAATATAAAGAAATTATCCCATTCCTTTTGGAGCACATTTGTCTTTTTGTGATCCCATGAAAATATGACACTATCCCCTGATTTGATAGAAATATTTCTTCGTTGACTAGCAATGTAGTCTATAGCTCTTTTTGCAAGATACGCAGATATTTTTCTGTGAGTAAAATCTGCAGACATCAATCCAAATAATGTTATTGTCCAAAATTTATAGTGATATGCTACTTCAGACTCAAATTTGATGTCTCCCTTCTCATTAACAGCAGGTAGGTAATATTCAGATAGGCAGCTTAGCACTTTTAATGTAACTTCAATGTCATCAAGCTCTTTGGAAAAGTTCCAAACCCTATCCAAAATGCTAAAGCCAATGACTCCACTAAATAGTTTAGGAACTGTGCTGGTTATAAAATGTATCTTAACTCTCTCATCGGAGTGGCAAATAGTTTTTTCCAATGGCACATCCATGAATAATAATTCAATTTTTAACCCATGGTATATGACTGTATCTAAAATACTGTCACACACTTTAAAATAAAGTAAAGTTTGCGACTGATCAGTTTCATCCTTTGCAGTTATTAGTTTGTTTGGTGATAAATCTATATTGGCTAGAAGTTGCTGCAGTAAATGTTGTGAATTGTTTACTAGAGTGCTGGCATTTAAATTGAGAACACTAGTTGTTATTTTGCACACAATTTCAACCACATCTGAGTTTATGTTTTTGATCAATTTGACTACAAAATCAAATTCTTCAGAGTTCTCGCAATCAGTTTTGTCCTGTTGGTTTATGAGATTCTTGTATTCTAGTAGCTGCAACACATTTGAAAGTTGTTTGTTCGAGTGATAACTCCGTTCCATGATACTTTTCAGTCGAGAATCCACAAGATCTTCGTTTAGATCTAGTATATCCAGAAATGATAACATTTCTTTTGAACTATCCATATTGGTGGAGAATTAGTTTCCGTGCTCGTGCTTGATACCGATTCTGACGGAAAGAAAATCATGAATCAAAAATTAACAATTACAATGAAATTAAATTTATATCCTACGAAAGACTCATTTTCACCCAAGAGAATGTAAGCACTACGTTTACGTTTACGTTTTGATTTTAAAAAGATTGGGAACACCACAGAATACTTTATTATCCAATACTTATTAAAATTAATTCTAAGCAATATTAAGTGTTTTGTTTTCTTGTAAAAATGTAAACTTACTCATTGTAATATAGGTAGGTACTCATTAGTAAAGAAATGTAAATATTTTTAAAAGTTCTTGTATAACGCATTGGATGTCTTCTTTTAATGTTGTACTTATGGTTAATAAAAAAATTGAAAATTGAAATTGATTTTGTTACACATTGATTTTATCCATACCGTATAGGTATTATTGTACCCCGTTAAGTTAAACGTAGTGCTTACATTCTCTTGGCATGGTACAATTTATTTGGCATGGTACAAATAAAGGTTGTCGATTCGAGATTAAACAAAAAAAGGAGTTTCGATTGCTTTGACAGATAGCGCTATCTGCCCTACTGCCATACTGGGAAAGGATATCAAAACAAGAAAAAGTTGGTAAATCCGTTTTTATTTCGTCTCGTGTTGAACTCCAGTACGACCAAAGTTAATGTACTACGTAGTATGTACTATGACTTTGACACCAGTCAGAGGTATGACAGACAGTATTACATTCTCTTGGGCTCGCCAATTGAGCTACCGCCATCTAAATAGACAGCTTTTTTTTTTAATAACTTGAGACGAAATGCTCTCATTAATTGTACCATGACAAGATTCATACCTCCATACCAAAAATCTTCTTTCTTAATCATTGACTCACTTATGATCTGGAGTAACTATCTTCATAAACTCAACCAAAGTAAGTTCCAACATCATTAGACCCATTACGTAGTTATTTTAATTAGTTATGCATTTTTGTTTGTTATCAGGTAAAGCATTGCAGGTAAAACTATGCAAAAAATTTAGTACAAGAGCTGCAGGTAAGGGCCTCGGGTAAGAACCCATTACCATACCACACATCCTACCATAACATCCACTCCTTCCTGAAACCCACGATTTCCGATTCATTGTTCAGCCTTTTTGCCTTTTTTGGTGCCTTTCTGAGTGGATGGCTCCTCCAGACTATAAGACGGTCATTCTGCGGCTTCGTTGCTGGGTCTTGGCATGACAACAGTAGACAGGCAGGACCGTAAAGGAATAAGTAAATAGCAGGACTAAGGCAACCGGTTCTGCCACCTGTCTCATTCTCATGAAACGCTGTCAGGTCAGTACCTACTGACTTCAATATTCTCGCGTACTGACCCTTTGTAAAGAGAGCAAGTCAGTTCTCGAACTCCGCACTGACTCTATTTAAAGTCATACACTGACCCCTCAGACACTGACCCGATGTAAATCATATTTTGTCCATGGTCAAACCCTGTCACACCATTTTGGAAGTCGGCTAGCAGCAAGCACTACATGTACGCATTACTCTGTGGCAGTACGTTACGTTTGGTAAACACTGTTTGTGTCAAAGTCAGAAATCGTAAAATTACGAAAAAAATAAAAATCCTTTAGCACTTCGCAGTTCGCATTTTTGTTCTCTGAAATAAATAAAATCGGTACAAATAAATGACAACTACGTAATCATTGTGAATTTAATAATTTTGTATATTTTTTTTGCTGTAGATTGTTTCTAATTTTCTCTTAGAACAATGGATGAGGATAATAATTCACTGAATGATGGCGATCTTAAAGATCCTAAACTAGAGCCACGAAGTCCTAAAATAGGTGGTAAAAAGCTTAGACTAAATGATGGAAGCGCCCAAAAAAGCTTACATGAAACGGAGGTAAATCAGCCACCTGCCTGGAGCGTCGACGAAAATGGTAAGTTACTGATTTGAAACTGTTGTATTTATACAAAATTATTAAAAAACAACCCTGATTTTAGTTCCTAGCACAAGTAAGGATGAAAACGCGGATAGTGGGGTGTCAGCCGATAAATCTGAAAGCACTAGCAGTGACGACAAAAGCGCCAGTACCTCTGCTGGGCCATCCAATGAGGTAGTCAACATAGCTGCTTCTGGCAGTAATGTTAGAGCTATCTTGTTGAACATCAGGCAGCCAATTCGG
This sequence comes from Colostygia pectinataria, assembly GCA_951394395.1. NCBI lineage: Eukaryota > Metazoa > Arthropoda > Insecta > Lepidoptera > Geometridae > Colostygia > Colostygia pectinataria. The sequence continues at coordinate 11,920,482 of OX596355.1, forward strand.
AGTAGAAACTACCGGAAAAGAAAGACACCAGAGCGTGACACAGAGAGCAATGCATCTTCGAGGGATTCAGATGACTTTTCAGCAGCTGAAGGCATAAATCCGCCTGTGCCGCCTGATGAAGACAGTATGTTGGAAGCTGACAATGCTGATCTGCAGAGGTTATTAGAACTTTGTAGCACTGATAGTGGTGACCATACAGAGGATTTAAGTAATTTACCTACTTCATCTAGGTAAGATAATCAAAAGAAAATGAATAAGATACATATCCCACCCTCTGATAATGGCACTAATAAACTCATTAAATAATTAGGTAATTCACATACACAATATTGTGTGTTTCCTAAAAGCTAACTATTTATGTAATCTTTGATCCCTGAGTATAAATTGAGATTACATGACCTATAGTTATCAAATAACTATCTTTGTCATAAAAATTGATCTTGAAAAAGCTAATAGATCCTATTTTATTTTAGATAAATACAACACACTTATTTATTTAGCTAAAATAAAGGTAACTTGACATCTTACTTTTTAATACATTGATCTGATAGCATTACTGCACTATTTAGTTTTTATGTACTTAATTTTAAATAAGATATTCATTTTGTAACAGTACTAAAAATTGCAGGATGATTGATGATCTTTAGATTCAATAAAACCACTCATATTGCATTTTTTTTTTGCAGTTCTTATAAACATTACCATTACAAATGTAATATTATGATATGTAAATAAATTTTATTCATGTCTGAAGTGGCAAAAAATACATACATTAATTTAAAATTTTCAAACTTATGTACCATTAACTGCATATAATTACCTGACAAATTAATAATTTATAGCATAAGCAGTCACTCGCGTGAATCTCCTCTATCAAACGATGCCTATGAGAGCTACGACAACGAGTCTGATGGACCAGTCATCATGCACACCGGAGAGACAGACACAGATGAGGAGACAGCCAATTGGTCTAACCCAGAGTATTCCAATGAGGAATTTGCTGATATGAAGAAACCAGATGTACTGCTGAAGGAGAGGCCTAAGCATAACTATTTGATGTTAAAAGGTAGGAGGTCCAACCTTAACACCTAAAAACCCATTTGTCTTCCTGCACCACTGAGGTGGTCACGAAGAAACAACCAACCCTAACCTCTAAACTAATTTGTTTTCCAGAAATAATAAACCGCGAGATGGGGCTGACATTTCCCTATGGTAAAGCGACCAAGGAGGATGTAATGTTCTGCCAGAGGTTCTACGGCTCGCTACACTCCGTCTACCGTATGAAAAGAATGCACATCCTGAACAAGCATAGAGGCTGTGTTAATTCTATTAATTTTCACCCTGAAGGTAGGTTTTGTGTACTTTTTTATTGTTGAACTCTCTAAAGGCTGACATAGAAAAGACGCGTCGCGGACAGGGCGTGGACGGGGGTCGCAGACGTGAATTTTTAAAACGTAAAAGACGGGGCAAAGCACCACGGTGATGTCTCGACTCTCGAGACCTGGCATTGCTATTTTTATCTTTGCTCCCCGTACGCACCCGCGGTCACGCCCGTTCCATTTCTATATGTTTTGCGATAGATAAACGCTATGACAAGGGCACTGCGTCCGCGACGCGTTCTCATCTTACGTTATTGTTGTGTGACTAGCCCCTAATATTAATATGAACAACATTTTATAAACTAACATATCCAGAAGGCGATATCGCTTCTTAACGATAAGACAAGCCCATTGCAGCACTAGTTCGTATTTCGCTCTACATTGGTGTACAACAATAGGCATGGTGACTGATTTTGAAAAACTGTTCTATCGTGTATCGACTTTATGCAAAAAATAACTTATTATTCCAGAAATTAATGCTTTAGTAGTATGTAGTACTTAGTAGTTTAGTTTTTCCAAAATAAAAAAGATGTATTTAAAAATTCACGTCGAAACGCGCAAGTCATGGCGTAGCAGTAGTGACGTCATAGTTAAGTTTTCAATGTAAAATTTCAGCAATTAGGTTCAAAATTCTGCAATTTTGTTTGATGCCACCAATCAGAGAACCAAGATGCTCTGATTGGCGGATTGTTGTATTTTGTAGTTTTATTTCATTAAAAATATTATCAATGTACACACAGCTCCATAGATAAGTAACCCCCTTGTCACAAAAAATCCATTTGGACTTACTACGGAGTTTTGCTCTTAAAAATAAATTATATTTTAATAACCATGCAAGGAAGCGTAATCATAATTTCAACTGGTTTGCTAAGTGTTGGAACAGTGGTATCATACTCGGATTTCCAATCCTGAGAAACCGAGTTCGATTCCGAGCGTTGGGTTACTTTTTGTTTTTTGTTTCAACTTTATCAATGAAGTTTGCAGTAAATAATACCATACACTACTTACTTTTATTATCGTGTGAATTTATTAAAATAATAATAATTGTCAAAATAAAACCTCTTCTTTAGTGAAAACTTTGTTGTTTTATTAATAAGCACACTTACAACATTACAAGATAAAACTGTTTTTTAATCCTACAAAATTATACAAAATGACTTTGCCATTTACGTCTGGTAAATAATAATCTATTATACGAGGGGAGGTCCAAAAGTTCGCGGAATGGGGGGGAAAGGATGCAGGTACACTTATTTGGTATGCCGTTAATCAGGTACTCAATAGAAGCGTAAGTGTTAATTTTTAGCCCTTTGACATCATGCGTTTTCGAGATATCGCCCTGCAAGTAAATCCGGAAAAAAACTGCAACAATGGAGCAAATTGAGTTTCGTGCCGTTATAAAACTCCTTACCAAGCAAGAAAACTGTCCTCAAACCCTAATGAGTCATATGGAAACCGTTTATCAGTGTCCTGGTAAAATCATGATTTACCAATGGCATGGTCTTTTCAAACATAGCAGAGAGTGGACTAAAGACGACTCTCGCCCAGGATGGCCGGCTGAGGTCGCCATAGCGGATAACGTTGAAAAAGTAAAAAAATAATATTGGAAGATGTTCGTCTGATGATGAAACAGCTTTCTGCAATAGTTGTAGTACAACCATTTTTAGGATCTTACACGATCACCATAGCATGTCAAAAGTGGATACAAGATGGGTGCCGAGAATGCTCACGCCGCTTCACAAGCAACAAAGAATCGAAGCAAAGCGCACTTTTTGGGCTGTGTAGCAAAGGATCTACTCCAATTTTTAAGCGGATTGTTACTGGGTATAAATCTTTGGTTCATCATTTTGAGTAATCAAAATAGAAGTCGATGCAATGGCATGAAAAGCGCACACCACACCCTAAGTAGTTTAAGGTGTCGGAGTCGGCCAGAAAGGTTATGGCTACGTTTCTTTGAGATTGTGAAGGAATCCTATTGATCGACTATAAAGAAAAGTGTGTTAACATTACCGGAGAATATTACGCAAGATTATTGGAGCAATTAAAAGAGGCCATCAAAGAAAAAAGGTGGGAAAAACTGTCAAACTGTGTGTTGCTTTTGCAAGACAACGCACCAGTTCACTAGGGCAAAGTTCTCTAGATCAGTGGCTTTGAATTGCTTGTCCACTCATCCTACAGCCTGGACATGGTTCCCAGTGATTATTATTGGTCAACAAAGAAAAAAAAATAAGGGAAAAAAGTTTCAAGCCGATGAAGAAGTTAAGCTAATTTCTAGATTTATAAAAATGTATAAAGCTCAAAGGTAATTATATTAAGTAGACGTAATTCACCGGCGAACAAACATGTTAATAGATAGGTATTAACAATTTAGATCTCTCGTGAATATAACCTATTATTTACCCATTTTTAAGAAATGTGGGGTCAAATGTTATTATCTGCTTATTAAAAAATATAGTAGGTTAGGGATGCACTTATAAAAATACCTAATAAAATATGATTAGGTAGTGAACGAGTATGTTACACTATTATAAAATTGTATACTGCTTACATACCTATTTTCTCCTACTAAAATTATAACAGTGACCTTCACTAGCTATAAATTTATCTTGGCGTAAATTACATTTAGACCTAGCATCACTGGAGTTCCAGTTCCTAGAACAACTTGACACCATATTTCCACATTATTCTCTATGCAAATAAATGATAATGAAGTATGAGAAAACAGCCTTTCTTTTATTCCTTATTTCTTCACAGTTCTTGTTCGACGAACCGCACAGAGTTTGTCCTTCTGGATAGGTATAAAACGCTACAGATGGTAGCATTACTTCTTTCAACACTTCTTAATATTGCTGATAATTCATGCGCCCATCGATTTCCACAAGTTCTCCGGACCCATGGAAGATATCCACTCCCAATAAACTGTTTTTAGCTTTCTTTTGTTGTCTATTCTTTTGTTTGTTTGTTTTTTTTTGTGGAGTCAATAAATGTATTTTCTTTCTTTCTTCAATAATCTAAAAATAAAACACTTTATTATTACCTAGTTTAATAATTGATTGAAAACAAAACTGACTGGGTAGAAGGTTACACTTACCGTTATACCAAGCTGCCGAGCAATTTATTTATCATTGCTTTTATTTTGATTTTAAATTTCAATTCTTGTTTTCATCAAATTATTTAAATGATGCATTTTATCAAAAGTCAAAAGCTTACGAAGAACACACAATTCTATTTCTGTTTTCTTCTCACTAAAAACGTTATTGCAGGACAACTATTTGTGTCTGGGTCGGATGACGTGACCGTAATCATATGGGACTGGGCCCGCAACAAACAGCTGCAGATTATAAGGACAGGCCACAAGTCCAATGTGTTTCAAAGCAAGTTTCTGTACCTGAACGCGCAAAGTCAACTGAACATTGTCACATGTGCCCGAGATGGTCAGGTAATTATGAGGAAATCTAGCCTTTTTTTTTACAGGGTGGTCCAAACATAGACGTCAATAAGAACAAATTAGATTAAATATATAAAAAGATTTCATTTGAGTACATTAAGGCCCATCTGAGATGAGTAGTTTTCGAGTTATGACCATTTAAAGTTTGACAGCTGTCATCAAAAATCAGATATTCAAAATACCTTTCATTTAAGTAAAATATGGCCCATCTGGGATAGTAGTTTCCGAGATACGGCCATTTAAAGTTCGTTTGATGTCATAAAATAATTAATATTAAAAAAACCTTTCATTTGAATACAGTGTGCCATCTAGGATGAGTAGTTTCTGAGATATGGTCATTTGAAGTTTGACAGCTGTCATCAGTAATGGTAAGCTATGTAATCTAAACGATATTTTGGAAGGCATTATTAAAAAGTATACACCGCTTAAACACAACGTCAATGACCGGTATACAATTTGGTATTCAAATTAGTAAAAGAAATGCTTGCAACGTAAAAATAAATAATCACAACCGTTTCCTCAAATTACCCCCCTTAGACTATGATGAATTCAGTAGACAACGAGCCTTATCTAAAAAGCTAATAGCCGTTTGTTATGACTCCTTTATATATAAGACAGAAGATTAAATTAATAGTTTTAACGTCAAACCTTTCTGGAGGTTTCTTAGTAATAAGAAAGGAAAAAGCACTCTGCCTCAAACAGTTCGACTAGGCGATAAGATTTCAAATAGTGGGGACTCCACATCAGAACTGTTCTCACAGTATTTCTGTTCTGTTTTCTTGTAGAAGAATACTGATTTTATACCTCTGAATACTGTCGACACAGTTGAAATCAGACATCCCATTCAAAAGTTATGACGAATTATAAAAATGACACAAAACAAAATACTATGCGCCCAGAAAGAATATGGTTTTTTTATTCCTTAAAGTATTCAATTTTCATAAGGTGAAGACGTGATTTTAGTGATTCTTGGTTACTGTCATCCTATTAATCATCATCGTGCATCAGCGCGAGTTCACCTAATGCTGGGTCTTCCTTTGTATTAGAATAAGCACAATATACAATATAGCTAAGTAGCGTATGGGTTACGGTCTGCCTGTCTGTAGGTGCGCCTGATCCAGACCCCGCCGAGCGGCGGCGCGGGGTCGCGGCGGCGGCTCTACACGCATGCGCACGCGGCGCACAAGCTGCACGTGTGCGCCGCAGAGCCACACTCTGTGCTCTCTGCGGGCGAGGACGGATACGTCATGCACGCCGACGTACGCACCTTCCACGCCAACAGGTACCTATAGCACAAGCTGCACGTGTGCGCCGCAGAGCCACACTCTGTGCTCTCTGCGGGCGAGGACGGATACGTCATGCACGCCGACGTACGCACCTTCCACGCCAACAGGTAACTATAGCACGCCACAAAAAGAAAAGTATTTTATCATTTATCTGGTCTCTTTTATATAAGCTTTGTTTAGTTTGGGGCTAGATAGCGCTGTATAAAAATATCCGCCAACACTTATTATTTAAATGTTATGTTTCAGGTTATTTCAAGTAACGAATGAAGGCTCGAGCACCATACCTCTATACAGCGTGCACGGTCACCCACTGGACGTGAACGAGCTCATCGTGGCGGGCCGTGACAAGTTCATACGGATGTATGACCGACGGAAATGCTCGAAGCCGATCAAACTGTACAGCCCTAAGTTCTTTGAGAAAAACCAAGTAAGTTTCGAGGAACATGTAACGCGGCAACGGTAGTAAGAACTTTCAAAACTAATAACACTAAAATTACGCCTTCATCTTACGAAAAGAGATTCAAGGAATATAAAAAACATTTTTTTTTACATTAGACGTGAGATTGATAATATTTTTAATAAAATAAAACTACAAAATTCAGCAATCTGCATCAAACAAACTTGCCACTAAAATACCTTTCATTTGAGTTAGATGCGGCTCTGGGATGAGTACCAGATAGTTCACCAGATAGACAGTGTCAGATATGCTACCTCCAAGCAGTAGTGTGCAAGCTGCACTGTATTTAGGTTTGAACGGCACTGTAGCAAGTGAAATTACTGGGCGAAAGAGACTTAACAACAATATCTCGGGGTGATAAGCGCAGTGCAGTGCCACGCAAAAACTTAAAAACTTTAAGCTTTTGTTGGCACTGCATCTGTAATATTCAGGCGTGGTACTTAACATCAGGTGGGCGTCTTGATTGTCTTGTCACTTGCTGACATTAAAAAAAAAAGTAAATCTCGAAAAATAGCCGTTTGAAGTTGGACAGCTGTCATCAAAAATAAAGGTCTCAAAAATACCTATCATTTGAGTTAGGTGCGGCTAGTCTGTGATGAGTAGATCCCTATTAAGTGTAATCCGCTTACCATCTAGTGGGCCGTTTTTCAACAACTGTCATCATGCCTATTATAATGCTGGCACCTCACTTGGCATATTTGGTAAAAAGTTTGCCTATTTTGCCAATACAAAGTAAATACTGTGAAAGTAAACAAAGCTTAGTTATTTGTATCGATGAAATGATGCAAATATTTATGCAAATATGCCAAGTGAAGTACCAGCATAAGAAATGCAAAAGTTTGTATGTTTGACAACCTATGTGGCTCGGTAGGCATGTTATTTTTTTTTTCGAAGATGAGTTTTAAGAGTAGTAGCGTTCTTTGTGATAGAGCTCGTCCGGGGAAGGACTACCACCATACCTATTTCAGCCGCCAAGCTCGCATTTCTGTGTTCCGGTTCGAAGGGTATGGTTTCCGGTGAAATTACAGGCACATGAGACTTTCCATCTAACGTCACAGGATGGTATCACGCAAGTGATATCTATGATGTTGCATGCGTACATAGGCTACGGTAACCGCTGACCATCAAGTGGGCCGTACACTTGGTTGCCACTTTAGTGGTATAAAAAAAAACAAACTTTATTTTGGAACAAAGATACATAGCACGATAACAATAGTGTGAGAACCATTGACTTGTACTCGAATTGTGTTGTATTTGTCTCGCTCTACCCACAGGCTGGGAAGGAGCAGCCCTCGCTCAGACACCTGACCTGCGCGATCTACAACCACAACGGCAAGAAGCTCCTCGGCTCCTACAACAATGAAGAGATTTACCTCTTCGATGTTGATAAGGATGTTTTTGATAAGTAAGCTACATTTTACTAGCGGCCCGACCGCACGGGTAGACATAAATATGTTACTCTATAGCCTATGTTACTCAGGGATGATGTAGCATTCCGTTTTTGAGTTTATTCGTTAATGATTTACATTGATTCAGTAGCAAAATCAGTGCTGACCCGTACTGACTTCAAATTCTTGCGTACTGACCCTTTAATTAATAGATTCAGGCGTTACTTTACGGAAATCTATTACAAGATAAATAACAGACGAAAAATCAATTAATGAATATTAGTAAAAAAATAGATTATGTAAAAAAAATGTATAATAAACTGTGTTTTTTTTAATAAGTCAGTAAGTTCGTATGAGTCAGTGGCCAACTCTGGTGACAGAGTTTCTAGGCCGCCCGAAGGCCTCTGTCATGGCCTAACAACTTTGAAAAAGCCGGCATTATTAAAAATAATAATGCCAAAAAAATGTTTGTGTGTGATTACAGAGACAAGGAACTGGATCCGGAAATAGACGGCTTCTCGAAGCGGTACGCGGGCCACCGGAACCGCGCGACCTTCAAAGGAGTCTCGTTCTTCGGGCCCAACAGCGAGTTCGTGGTCTCAGGGTCCGACTGCTCGTACATCTACTTCTGGAGTACTAAGGACGAGTCTATTGTGCAGTGGCTGAAGGGGGATTTCAGCGGAGTTGTAAGTACTATTCATAATTAGTTCGTATGAGTCAGTGGTCAAATCTGAGTTTTGTGAGTACTGTTTTATAGTTAGTTATGAGTCAGTGGTCAAATCTGAGTTTTCTGAGTACTGTTTTATAGTTCAGTGGCCAAATCTGAGTTTTGTGAGTACTGTTTTATAGTTAGTTATGAGTCAGTGACCAAATCTGAGTTTTGTGAGTACTGTTTTATAGTTAGTTATGAGTCAGTGGCCAAATCTGAGTTTTGTGAGTACTGTTTTATAGTTAGTTATGAGTCAGTGGCCAAATCTGAGTTTACTATTCTATACTTGACGAACGATGTGGCGCAGCGGGCGCAGGTCCGCCTGCGACGCGGAGGTTGCGGGTTCGATTCCCGCCTCGGGTCAAATATTTGTACGATCTACAAATATTTTTTCCGGGTTTCCTGGGTATTTTATTTAGATAATAAAAAATATCTATCTATGTTTTGTATTGTATTGTATTAAGTATATATCAGTCATCTAGTATCCATAATACAGCTCTGTTAAACAGCAGCTTACCTTGGGGCTAGATGATGCTGTGTGGATTGTCCAGCATTATTTATTTATTATTATTTATTTTATAGTTAGCTTTATGAGTCAGTGGCCAAATCTGAGTTTAGTGAGTACTGTTTTATAGTTAGTTTGTAAGAGTCAGTGGCCAAATCTTGAGTTTTGTGAGTACTTTTTTTTAGTTAGTGCGAATGAGTTTTCCTAACCTATTTCTTGAATATTATGCGCTAATCAAAAACCAGACTGTTTTAGCATCGATAATAACTCTTTCAGGTGAACTGCATAGATACGCATCCGAAGTATCCCGTGATGGCGACCAGTGGCCTCGACAGAGACATAAAGATATGGATGCCGTGGGGATCCGCTGAACCGTGTTTTCATGGCTTGGAAAAGGTATGTTCGATTTCAGCCACTTGGGAAAATATCATCTACGCTTTAGGATGCGTTTCCACTGTCGCGGAGCTGAGCTAATAAGACCCCCGCTTGTTAGCTGTGACATAGGAGATTCCATACCAATAACGTGTAACTTAGTAACGTGTTGTGGTGTTAAATTGTAAAATGGTTTCAATAGCGATAGTTTCGCTATCGATAGGTTGACTTTGTGAAACAGTCAGACGAGCCCTAAAACGTGGCTCGTCGACAACTATTCCACGCAGATATCGTAACGATCCCGCGTTTAGTCATAGCGAATAATGCTCCGGAGTGGATTAGAGCGGACCGTGAATTGACCAATCACACTTCGTCGCGTTTTTTATACCACTAAAGTGGCAACCAAGCGTACGGCACACTTGATGGTAAGCGGTTACCTTAACCTATGTACGCATGCAACATCATAGATATCACTTGCGTGTTACCACCCTGAGACGTTAGATGGAAAGTCTTATGTGCCTGTAATTTCACCGGAAACCATACCCTTCGAACCGGAACACAGCAATGCGAGCATTACTGCTTGGCGGCAGAAATAGGTATGGTGGCAGTCCTTCCCCGAACGAGCTCTATCACGTCTCGTCGCTTTCTGATTAAGAACGCGCCATAGCGCAATCAGTCACCGAAACCGATGTAGAACTCAGTATCTATTCCAGCCCCGATACCATGAACTCTTAGAGCGATTCAAATTAGGACCTAGACTGAATTGTCAAAAAATTTTGTACCATGACTTCAATAATTATTAATACATGGTACAAACTTTTTTGACAATTCAGTTTAGGTCCTAATTTGAATCGCTCTAAGAGTTCATGGTATGGGGGCTGGTACGAGTTAAATACCAATATAAAAAGGACCAATTTCATAGTGGCCTAGGTCTTTGTAACACCAAAGAAAAATTGAAAAAAATATAAGACTAACAGTAACAATAGTAGCAAACAAATTTATTTTTAAGTAGACAAACAAAGTTCTTAAGGAAAAATGTTCATTGCGTTGAGTTTTTTAAAACGGGAACACTAGAGATCCAGCAATGATGATCACGTGATGCATCTTGACTTTGACAGTAATTAATAACCCAGTTGTTCGTTAAAACCGCCATGTTGTTTAGCATTGTGTTGCACTCCTTCACAAAGCTAAACTTACTTTAGATTATGAAAGAAGCCAAAATAAAATAAATAAACGGTGATGAACGGTTTCTTTATTGATTATCTTATTATCTAGACCCCTACAAAGGACTAGGGCTCTGCTCCATACTGCGTGAAACGACTCCTTTTACATTTTTATCTTAAAAAGAAACACTCGAAAGAAATATGCATTTATAATATTTGTAGCACTAGCTGTTGCCCGGACTTCGTTCGCGTGGATCTCGCGAACTGTACTTTTATTTTCGGGATAAAAAAATAGCCTAGATGTCCTATTCCCGGTCATTATCTATCTATGTTTTAAATTTCAAATCGGTTCAGTGGTTGTCGAGTTATAGAGAAACATTCATCTAAAAACCAAACTTTCGCATTTGGTTATAAATAAGAGTAGATGAGTTTTAAGCGTTCTTTGTAATAGAGCTCGTCCGGGGAAGGACTACCACCATACCTATTCCTGCCGCCAAGCAATATAATTTTTTTTTTTACTCACTGAAGTGGTAACCAAGCCTACGGCCCACAAGATGATAAGCGGTTACCGTAGCCTATGGACGCTTGCAACATCATAGACATCACTTGCGTGTTACTACCACCCTGAGACGTTAGATGGAAATGGTTAGATGCGCTGGCGTTATATAGCTGTACTGTTTTTTTTACAAAACGACTGTTTTTTATACCACTAAAGTGGCAACCAAGCGTACGGCCCACTTGATGGTCAGCGGTTACCGTAGCCTATGTACGCATGCAACATCATAGATATCACTTGCGTGTTACCACCCTGAGACGTTAGATGGAAAGTCTCATGTGCCTGTAATTTCACCGGAAACCATACCCTTCGAACCGGAACACAGCAATGCGAGCATTGCTGCTTGGCGGCAGAAATATGTATGGTGGTAGTCCTTCCCCGGACGAGCTCTATCACAAAGAACTCTACTACTCTTGCAAAATGTGACAGTGTGATTAAAGAATTGTTTCCACTGTTCCAGGTGGTCCGAGCGAACGGTGTGAACCAGACCCGCAGTCCTTTGTTCAACGATTTTTTACCTACACTCTATAATGCGTGGCGCAACGAGCATCAGCCAACGGGCGACGACGGCGCGGTGCCGTCCTTCGGGAACATCGAGTTCGACGGCAACGTGTGCACCACCTTTTAGCACAAGCCTTAGGATCCCCGGTTCGTGGACCCTGGGATGGCTGGCTTGAACAACCGAACGAAATGTAACTTAGCTTTTAGTGTTGCTAAGGTCACTTTGTAGTAAGTAGCAATGCAGTTACCGCTATATCAGGCCCCTATTCAATAAACATTAAGTCCACAAATTTGTACAAAAGTGACAGTTTTGTAGATTTTCGTAAAAAAATTACGACAAATGGTGTTAAAAAACCTATAAATATATAAAAAATCTACAAGTATATATCTTACAATTGTAACGCCCAAAAATTCGTTCAATAAAAATAACATAATAATTGTAAAAACGCACGTAAAATTTTAGATAACTACATTTAATTGTATTTTACAATCTGTAATTTTCATCGCAGTTCTGGAACAGATAATACAAGAACTGAACTGGACACAAAAAGGTATAAATGTTAATGGTAGAGTCTTTAGCCATCTCAGATTCGTGGACGACATCGTCAGTTTTCGGAGTCAGCGAAGCAAATAGAGTCTATGGTAAACGGCACCACGCCAGCCAACTCATAGGCTCTAGAACTGAATACCTCTAAAACCAAACTGGTGGCTTATTCGCTATGACATAGAAATTCCTTACCAATGACGTGTAACTTAGTAACGTGTTCTATACGTGCCATGGTGTGAATTTGTAAGATTGTTTTCGGTATCTGTGTTGTTTCAATAGCGATAGTTTCGCTATTGAAAGGTTGACTTTGAAAAACAGTCAGACAAGCCCTAAAACGTGGCTCGTCGACAACGATTCCACGCAGATACCGTAGCGAGCCCGCGTTTGGTCATAGCGAATAAGGCAACTGATGACGAATAGCAACCACACTGTTATATTGGCCGGTAAAACACCATTACAGTACGTAGAAGAGTATGTTTACCTTGGAAAACTGGTATCCTTCAGAAGATCTAGACACACCGACAATTTACAAAGAAGAATAACATCTAGCTAGGGAAAATTCTGAAGTTATAAAGAGATTCTTAAATCAACTCGACCTATTAATACAAAAATTAGATTCATGTATACTGCCGTGCATCACTTACTGGATATTCAATAAACACAACAGAGATAAAATTGGGAAAATACAAAAAGCGATGGAAAGAAGTATTCTAAATATAAAACTAAGCGACAGAGTTAAAAGCACTGAAATACGCAAAAAAACAAAACCATAGACGTTCTTGAACATGCACAGAAGTTAAAATGGAAGTGGGCAGGACACCTAGCACGAACCACGAATGACAGATGGACCGAATCTGTAACAAAATGGAATGGACCTAGTGGAACCGCGGCAGAGGCAGACCATAAGAGAGATGGAGCGACGAAATAATCACGGTAGCGGGGAAAAATTGGACCGACAAAACATAAGAAAAATGGCACTCTCTGGAGGAGGCCTTTACCCAAAGAGAGGTCCTCAACCAAACCAAATCTTAATACAAAAACTAATTATATTTTTAATAAAAATTATGATTTTTTCCAACTACATAAAATTTTGAAGTACCGAAATACTTAGGTACTAATAATAAACATAAAAATTAAAGTTTTAAGAAACAAAAAATCTAATTATTATTTTTTGAAATTTAAAAATTGCAATTTACAATTGACAACATTTTAATTTGATTTATTATTTTATCTAGTTAAGTTTAAACATGTAGAGAAGGAAATAAAAGGCTTTTTTATTTTTATTTTATTTTATAATGTTTATTGAATAGGGGCCTGGCTAAATAAATAGTGCTGTGTAAAAACCTTGATAATTTTAACAGTGTTGTTGCAAGTTGGTGACTGTTTTTGCCCACAGAAATGTGTGATTGAAGCGATGTGTGAATTGAGTAGGTATGTTCATTAGAAGTTTCTATACTATTGTCTTGGATATTATACCCATGATAAAACGACTCGACGCTCGGTTCGCACCACGTGACTATGTTGAAAATATTTGTTCCTAGTCTGGGTGTTATACCAGCCACCATAGTACAGTCAGCGTCAAATATGAGCGTCTGATGAAACATAAAAGCAATTCACTCAAAAGTTTTTTACCTTTGAGAGGTTTGTTTGCTTAGATAATTTTGAACGCTTAATGGCTGCCCATATAAATATGAAACAATGAGTAGTAAAATATTTTGCACATCTGTGGTGCTTACAACAGTATGATGATTCGAACTGCGTATAATAAGCGTGTTATGTTGTAAAATTAGCAAGACACTGACCTAATAAGACAAGATTCGCTCGAAGTTTGTTTGTACCTGCGAAAAACGTACGGATGTCCAAAGCTTTTCGTTTCACGAATTTAAAAAAAAGTAGTTCCGTTAGCCACGATAGATGGCGCTAACTGATCTGGCCTAGTCTTATTATTATATATATTGGTTGGAATGGTTCGCTTGGTAGGCTTAAGTTTCTTTCATTAACCGCAACAAACTCATAAAAAGTAGCTTCTTCTTTTAATTTGTGGCGTCTGTGGCCGGAAAAAGTAGCTTCAATGCATCTGTTTTTTATTTCCAGTAAGATCAAAGAGAATAGTAGAATCACTGCATACGACTTCGACATATTCAGATGTGTGAAAAACAGCTAACAACCAAGGTTGAATAACCAAAAACTAAACTGACCATTTTTCATACTCAAACCTCCAATCAATCCGGGTCTTCTACTGCTCTTGTAGTGAGCTGCAGGTGAGGGCCTCGGGTATAAATAAATAAATAAATAAATAAATAATGCTGGACAATCCACACAGCATCATCTAGCCCCAAAGTAAGCTGCTGTTAAACAGAGCTGTATTATGGGTACCTACTAGATGACTGATATATATTTAATACAATACAATACATAGATAGATATATATTTTTTTTTATTATATATAGAAAATACCCAGAACACCCGGAACAAATATTTGTAGATCGTACAAACATTTGTTCCGAGGCGGGAATCGAACCCGCAACCTCTGCGTCGCAGGCGGACCTGCGCCCGCTGCGCCACATCGGTCGTCTCGGTATAAACCCATTACCCATCTACTACGGCATCTACTCGCGGGAACCACAATTCCCGGGTCGCTGGGCTCAGCCTTCATGGTGCCTGCCTACCCAGGCGGCTCCTCCAAGCTTTTCGCTGGTCGTTCTGCGGCTCTGTTACCGCGTCCTGACTCGACGATGGTTCTCCCTTTACTCTTCACCGACGTCAAACCTCCATCGTTGTACAGTATTAAATCTTGTCTACTTGACATTGGCAAAATTGTGGCAAACTCAGCCACAGATGCCATTAAGTAAAAAAAAAAGAATCCCCAAAAACACCACAGATAAGTCAGCGCCATCTATAAAGAGAGCTATAATTACATAAAAGACGAAAACACCTCGAACTTGCGACCATAAAATCGTTCTAGCAATAGCTCATGGACGTTGTTACTATGACATATTTTATGGACATAAATAACGTATAATAGTAATAAGTATGTCTATAATAATATGTATATTGTCTACCTTGGGTTTGAAGAATGATTCAAACTTCAGAATTAGCGTAATTTACTAATATTTTAAAGCGGAAAGTTAGATTAATTTATTGTTTTATATTTATCGTATGTTTGCGTTTTAATCGCGATGTAACGGCTGACCTGATTCGGATTAAATTTGGAATAGTAACAGATTTGGACATGGCTGCCTAGATGAGAAATAACGAAGAACAGAGAATTGGGTCACTAAGTCACAAGTGATAACTACTTATTCAAAATGATAACCTCTGACTGGTGCATTGGCATGCGCATGCGTCACGTCCTTGGTATGATCAGCGCACTCACGTGCTTGCAATGTTTAATTTAGGAAGAGCCGATTGTTTTAATAACAAAATATTAAAAAAAGATGTTTTTAGAAATAAATAAAATTTAAAAAATGTTTGTTAGAAATAAAACGTGGTGGAGCGTCTTCGCCCGTGATTCGCCATCATAGTGCTTAGCACGAAAAACTCTTTTGACAATCGTAAATGTTAACGTATCGTCTAGTTGGCAACTTGTATGGAATTTTGGTAGTTCGTTTAACGCATTAGAGAGACGCTGTTAAAAATCCTATACAAATTGACAGTTGGACGATACGTTTGACATTTATGATTGTCAAAAGTAATATTCCCGATATATCCTCTTTATGGTCATAGATAATTAAAAACGTTTGCCCACAGCAATATACCAGACGACCCCTGTGGCGTGGTGGGCAAGTGTCCGGTTGAGAAGCGAGAGGTTGCGGTTTCGATCTCCGCAAATGTTTGCATGATCCGCAAATATTTGTTCCGGGTTTAGGTGTTTTTGTATTTACAAAAAATATATATGTATTGTGTTAGTTTCACTCGCCAGCCATTGTCGAGTTTTAGCGAGAGTAAAGCAAAGCAATTCATTTTTATTTAACTGCTTGTTTGGTTTTATTGAATGAAAAATATCCTCTATTTTACGTTAACATTATAATGTTAGATCTTAATGTATTCAAATCTTAGAAGCCGGTTTTTGATGTTCAAATTGTGTAATTTTTATTGTTATTTTAATTATCAATATTTTGCTTATCATTCAGATTAAAAATACTTTCTTGTTTGATTGTGCTAAAAGGCTATTTTCGTCAAAACAACCCTGTGTGAATCTGTGAACTTTATGCTGGCGCTTCACTTGGCGTATTTTCACAAATTTTTGCTTTATCAATACAGAACACAGAGTTTACTTGTATTGACGAAATAACGCAAACATTAACAAATAAGCCAAGTGAGGTTTTTAAAAAAACTTACAAAGTATTTGAAAGTGACATTGAAAGCAAGTTGGTGTATATTATGTGTGATACTATTTCATTATTTTTTTTGGTATTATTTATGATTGCTATAACCCTAGTAGTAAAATAAATGATATTCTAGTTAAAAATGAAAGCTTGAACTAGAATTTACAAAGATCTAATAATGTAACTTTTCATTTTTACCATAATATTTATATTACGTTTGTTTTGTTACGGTGTTTAGGTATACAAATTAAAATGTTTAGATTTATTCATTCAATTTATATTACAATCATCATCATCATCATCATCGCAATGCCTTTATCTCACCAAGCGGGACATACAGACATCAGACTATTTTTCTTCATTTGAATGTTCAATGTACTAGTACCTAAATAGGGAATAACAAGTAATTACACAAGCGTAGTCATTCAATACTACTAGGTAAGTACATCATATTACCACTATTAATAGATGTTTAGCAATAAATACGGGTGGGAAGATCGAATGAGACATTGTATAGTAAATTAATACTTACATAAGTACTTAGAGATAATAAAGAAATACAATATATCTTTATTTTTTAACCTAAGCTAAACTGCATACATGCGCCTTTTTGAAAAGTCTTGCTTCAGTCAGAAGTCGAACCCACATAAAATTTATTAAAACTATGACCATATTTAATATATATGGTACCTAATTTACTCCTCCAGGACTCATCGTTTCATTCGTTCTTACCACCCGCCATATAGATACCTACTTTATATAATAAAATACGTTAACTATAGAGGTACCTACTTATGTAAGTTTTATTATTTAAAGCCTTTCTTTAAAATCTTTGATTCAAAGTGAATTCTGTTTTGATTTTTAGAACCCCGACTGTAACCACATTCAAAAGAGGTATATCTATGTACGGCAGCAACTATGTAAATAAATATTTAATTATTTCAAATGATTATTTTTATTTCACTCTTTGGTACCATACCTACCTAATTATGTAATTGGTTTACTTTATTTTAAAAAAAGCGCTACTGGTTTCTCTAAGTAAAATAACACATTTGAATGTGGCACAGCACACGTCAAAATAAAACATAGTTTAGCATAATTTGTTTTTGTATCTTCCCGCCTTTTTTAAAATAAACAGCGCCGTGTAGTGGTGACATCTAGTACTATTTCAAGTGACGCGCCCGCTTTTTGCAAGATTATTTACTATTTGAGCGATAAATTTACAAACTAAAGTTATAAAAAACCATAAGATTACTTTCAACACCTTCATAGATACCTCTTTAGCTGGTACGCAGTCTAATTAGGAAAATAAAAATACACTTCTTTACCCACATGCTAGTTCAAGTTTATCAATGGCGGACGCACTCGACCAATCACAGAAGCAGGTTATAGAAGCGCGCGCCATCTTCATATTCAAACTGGTTGGTCTCACGGCTCGTTCACTCGCTCAGTCAGTCTCGCGTTGGATTTGGGCAGTCACACATCTTACCTGATTCCCTAGTAATTAACGCCAAAATCAAACAATCATGAGCACCAATGAAAATAACAGTGAAGTGGCTGTCGACAAGGTTGGAGAAGAGAAGAAGGCTGACGCAAAAAGTGAACTAAAAGGAGCCAAAAGGGCAGCAGAGGTGAGTGCACTGTCAAATTATTTAAAAACTATTAATTTAATCGCTCGCCATTTTAAAGTACGCTAAAAGAGACTCGATTCTCTATAATTATTCTAAAAATATTGTCTAGTTGCCATAATAATCTCATTTCCACGTGGTAGATAACTTGCTTACGGTTAGGTACCTCTACCTACATGAGGTGAGGTGCGATTTAAACCGACTACAACCGGCGTATTTTTGGATGTCATAATCTTATGAGTCTAATAGGCATTTTATTGAGCAAGTGCCCAAGTACTTACATAGCTATGAGGCAATCGATGAACTAACTCCACGTTGTCACAACTTGAAAAGCATTATAAATAAGCGCGCTAAATGTGTCTTGATACTTTTTAGCTTTGTTTACTCGATTGAGATACAGCGGCATGACCTTGGTTGAAAAAAAAACATGGCGCGGAAACGTACGCTATACCCATTGACTCCGTTATACCTAAGAAACAGGCTTAACCTCTTAATGCACTGACTCGTGTGTTGGTGTGTAAGTATTGATTTTATTGCGTATCATGGCTATTTTAGACTTTCTCAGGGCACGGTCAACCTAACGTGACGCTAGATAGTTTGAAACATGGCCGGCGCAAATGTCAATGCATAAGTCGGATGGGCTGTCACAAACAGCGCGCCAATGTTAGGTTACGTTATCTAAAATGCTCTATTCAATATGACATCCATACCTACTATTCCAATAATATTTAAAATGAGTCTAGTCTATTCCTCTTGGAATTAGTCACACCAATAGGTACGTAGATAGGTTCATAACTGTTGTTTTATTTCGGCGTCTACACAGAACTAGTCAATGACCCGGCATTATTTGCATGTAGGTGATGTGTGTGTCTATTTAGTTTAGATAACATTACTTTAACTTCTTTTGTTCTAAAAATCTTTGATTTTCTAATATAAAAACCTGGGTATTATGTATTTGTCTTCTGGAAAAATAACAGCCTTATAAACCTATGGCTTCAATGGAGGAACGTCCATAACTCCATTTTATTAGATACTAAAAGCATACCTAGCTAACATTTAGCATAAAGTTTTATAAATAATAGAATCATGAAGTATTAAAAATAAACAAATGAAGATACATAATTTTGGGGGTTGCCTTAAAATGCCTTAGAGTATTAGGTAGGTAAGTATAGTTTTTAGAGTCTACGATACCACATTGCGATCGGTTGGGTAGCTACGTGCGGTGACCGCGTTCCGATCTACTTTGCCATGAGAAAATGGGCCGTATGAACACAGGCCCCGCGCTATAATACTCCGCTCTTTCCCCCACATAACGAATGATCCACGCATCTTTGTCGTTTCAAATCTTTGTCACCTGCTCTTATTAGTTGCACGTTACTTTGTTTTCCCGCAAAATCATCGCGTTTCATGTTCACTTCGCAATCGGATTGCAATAAGCTGGCTAATAGCCAAGTGTTGTTTGTCTTGAGCGGAGATGCGTCGCATATTGTCCACTGCATTGTAAACAAAACAATGCAATAAAAAAAGTTAACTTCAAATTAACTAAATAATCTTTACAGGAAAAAGTAACGGAAGCGAAAAAAGCGCGAAAAGAAGAAAATGGCGGAGGCGGAGATGATGAGCCACACAGCGACGAAGAGGACTTAGAGGGCGAGGGAGAGGGTGAAGGTGACGACGACGATGACGAGGAAGTGGAGGGCGAAGAGGACGAGGAGGCGTTAGGAGAGGGAGAGGACGACGATCTCGAAGGTAAGGGTTAGTAAACTGCAGAAACTCCCTCAACCGTGTCGTAACTAGAATTGTTTTCATAACACGTTGCCGTCATGGTATAGACTAGACCTGAGTTTTATTGATTGGATACCTATCAAATGGCGGTGACCTAATTTTTAACAACCATCAACTACCTTTCCTGCATATCTTTTAGGTTTTATAAGCTTATTATAATCACTGTATCTCACTGTTTTTGTTTTAAGTACCTATATACTACTTTAGCTATATTTATGATGAATCTACTTGGTATTGCTTTGCTAGTAAAATACATTTATTATGATCAATAAAGCTCAAGAAGTTAAAACTAATATCAAGGTTGTCAATTGCAGATGAAGAAGTTGAAGAAGAGCTACTGGACGAAGAAGAAGAGGATGCGTAATACGCTAAGTGCCTCTTTATGGACAATGTCACAGTGATGTGTTAGTGTGACGCCCGGACTGGCGCGGCCCCGCCTCGCCCCAACTGCAACAAATAGCAACAGCCCCAAGCACTGACAAACCAACAGTTGGGAACACGCGGGGCCGACATAGCTCCCACCTGAAACGGGTGCAGTTCTATTTAAATGACAAATTTAACAATAAGTCAATACAATGCAAATTTTCAATTTTTTTACAGTAATTTTAAGTTTGGTAGGTACTGGAGCTGTATCTTATATAATTTTGATTTGGTCGCTCGTTCGCGAGCTTGTAATTAATAAGACTTAGTAGAATGCTGTTGAATTTTGTCATGAAATGTACAAATGTGTTTTCGAAAGTAAACTTTATTCTAAGTGAAAACCCTCTGTATTCTAGGTTTACTTGTGAACCCGTTAAATGGTGAAGTTGTGATATTTTTCTACTCTGAACTTGACCTAATTCAAATAGAAATATGCCAGCGTTGGCGCGCTATTAGGGGGGTAAGCGAAGTCACAGAACTCAATTCAACATTTTCTGTTGTCGATGCGAGTTTGTGTGTACATAATTTAGATTAAGTGAAACCTGTGATTGTCGTAATCAGTAATGTAACATAGTGTGGTTGTTTCATTCAGGTTATAGGTACTCTTTTAAGATATTTTTTTTCTAGCATTGCTATAACGGCTACGATCAAACTAGCTTCGTTCGAGGCTAGGTAAATACATAAAGGAATCGAAAGGATGTAAAATGTAATATTTTGACTTATATAATGTTACTAGTTGTTGATTGACTCAGTTGAAATGACAGTCCAGAAGTTTCGAGCCGAGCCGAGGAAACCTCCGCGGCCAGCTACCGTCGCTGTCGAGCTGCGTTCGAACTTTATTCGACAGTTTAGAGAAAAACATCACAATTTTGCCATCATCTCGTACACATCGCGCCGGCCGGCAGCCACGCGCTCTCCAAGCGACTGATAAAGAGAGCACGACGGCTGCCGCACCGCGATAGCTACCGTGAAATTTATAAAACCGGCCTGTAATTTTTGTCCATAATATAAATTAGGATAGAACCTCCAGTTCGGTTATTCCAGAGTTCGACGGTGTGGAATAAGAGATTCCTAGGTTAGAGCGTTTTAGTATGTAAGATTTACGTCGTTTTATACAAAAAGACGCCTAGGAAGCCCCGGGGTGGCGCGGTGGCGGGGATACGGAGCGCGTCAGCCAGCCCCCTCCCCGCAGCCGGCGTGGCCTCGTTCGATTTGCCGCGCGCCGCGACGGCGGCGTGGGTCCCCGCGCCCCGCGTCTACCTCGTACCACGCGATGGTAACGCGTTCTATGCCGCGGAAAATCACGCGTAGCTCGATATACATTGCCGTTCGACCGCATTGTTCGTGTCTCGGCCGGCAATGTATACTTCAGACGCGATAGAGCGTCCGGTCTCAGAGAGACGCCGAGTGCACGATATTTTGATACATCTTGTTGATTGAATTTTCACTCGTTTTATCTCTACGCGAGTCGTGGGGCGTTGGGTGTTCGGATAACGAATACTTATTTGAATTTTTGACGATGTTAAGTTTAACGGATTAATCAGTTATTAAATTTACTTACCTACCGATGTAGAATATTTTATTGTAAAGCGTGAGACTTGTTCAATGAGTGAGTAGTGAGTACGGTGAGCGAGCGTGTTCATGGTGTTTGAAACAACGACTGTTACGTTACCGACCTACGAGACTTAATTTTGCACCTACCTTTTAGATTTTCTCAGTTGTTTTTGCAAGGTCTACCGGAACATGCTTCAAATCCTCAATGCCGGATAAACATAGGTAACCTACTGAAGTTTCTACGATTACTAAGAACACTCTCAGCTCAAGGCTCGTTAATAAGCTAATTTATCGGAGTTTTTACTTAAATTAGTATAATAGGGGCTCAATAAATGCAACTATTCCGTATTACATTACACTCGTATAAAACTCGTTTAAACATCTAACGTCGTTGCGTCGTCTTCGTCGTCTGGTATCGGCGACACTAACCTACAGTTTCTACCTGTTTACTTAGTACCTGACGCCCCATCTGAGGATAGCCGCAAGTTTGAAAGCATTTAGTTAATATCTTCCATTGGCCAATACCAAAGGGAAGTTATCAAAATAATACTTGTTTAGAAAATTGTCTTGAAACCAATAAATTATTTTGTGAAAATCACTAAGTCCCGCCTTTTCATTTTGTGGTTATAATAGGTAAGCTGTCGCATAGGTAGTACGATGTGAGTACTTTTACGATTTTATTTATTTGTGATGTTGACCAGTAATGATTTTCTAAATGGACGAAATGTAAATACAACCGATTTAAGTAAAAAGTTATTTTGTTTTTAAGCTTTTATTTTTCCTCTATAGAATTATGATCCTCGCTATCGATAGTGCTCATAGTAAAATAGGCAACACGTTATGATAGACATACGTAACCTAGTGGAGTATGGTTTTGGTTTTGGGCAAAGGCATGAGGTTGTGGGGTAGGTAGGTAATATTTCATTCACCACATGCAAAAACCGTGATAATAGGAGATACAAGTTTCCTAAACTAGTCTGGTATAGCTACCTACCTAACCTACACACTATTAATTAGGGGTTCCCTCACCACACCATACAAACGTAGGTAACTAACAAGTTACGTTTGCCCCACTAATGGGGCAAGTCAATGGTGCGTGCAAACGTAACCATGGGTGAGTACAAAACTACTATAATTATTTATTTATGTTCAGTCTAGAAAATACACAACTTCGTGTAGGTACATAGTAAGTAGCAAGCAATATAGGTACCTACTATGCTAAAGACAGAATAATCTGCTGTTTGTTAGTTTACAGTTTTTTTACTATAAGTACTATTGTATAATAAAATTGCACGTAGGTGGCATACCTAATTACCTACCTACCTACGCGTGGGAAAATAATATTATCGTCGAAAAACAAAGTTAGAAAACGACGGACGACGCCGACGCGACAGCGACCTATGTAACGGTAGGCTAGATTAAACACCCTATCACACACAATCACTTAATGACGCAACGCTCTGCTAGCCGAAGAACGCATGACACAACATTCAGTTTATAAGCATCCTTGTAAACTAGGTACGTTTATGTGCAGTGTGCAATGAGCTTAAATTATTGTGTAAGTAGCGACATCTATTGGTTATGTTTATCCCTAACATGTCACTACAGTTCCATAATAACGGTGGGGCAAGATGGCGCTAGTTGCGTCTGCATTTCCGGTCATTCCAATGATATTTATTTTATGTTGAATCAATTGTTGTGGTTGGTTTGAGATGACTTGTTTTCTCAGAAGCCGTTCTACTTGACTTTTAGACTTAATCTCAAGAATACAAACAAAATGCTGGCATATTGCAGTCGTGCGTGGTTTGGTAGGCGCTCTAGCACAGAAATTGGTAATTTAATAAAAGTTAAAAGTCATGATCGTAGTGCCTGCATTGCCGACTTAGTTCGTAGAATGGCCGACAGACTATTATAATACTAATGCAGGAGCTGCACAGTAGATGTCACTTTTATTTAAATATTTTGTTTGAATTTGGCGCGTTTTGTGTTACAACAAAAAAAAATTATTATGATTCCAGCCAAGAGAATTTGCACTTGAATTCCAGTTTTAAATGTACAAATTTTAGTACCTACTTGCATGATTTATTTTTTGATTAGAACTATGCATGTATAAGAACTTACCTATGTAGGTACTCAAGGTACGAGAATCTTATAGAAGATCCAAAAAACATCTTGCCAAGTTGCCACCACACCACACCAATTCAAAAAGTGTATTAGAATTAATCATTCATCATTAGTATGCCAAACGTTTTTAGTTTATTTATGTTATCGAGAGAGTTTCGAGTACGAATTAAATATTTCAAAGACTGTCGTAACAAAATTGAACAAAGATTGAAAAATATCACTTCACGGCCTCGATCAAGAATTTAAATCCGTTTGTCCTACTACTATAACGAGTATTGTTTATTTACGAACTTTTTATCTCTGATAATGAATATCCAACAACAAAGTTTTTTTGGGTAGGTATCCTTTAACCACATAACGGACAAAATAAAAAACACTGCACAAGATAGGAATAGGATAAAAAGATGTCCACCGCAAATCAACTTTCAAACAAGTAAGATGCCGATTGTTGCCGAATTTGCCGATACAACAGACAGACAGACATGGATCTAGCCGATACCATAACCATACAACTAAATATAGTTGCTAACATTCTTCATGTGCCTAGAACTTTTTTTTAGCATAAAGGTACCCAAAAAGTAATACAAAAAAATGATTAGATTTTTTTTAATTTTGTGTCACCTACAAAATATTTTTTTATTTAACTTATGCCAAACATAATAAATATTCCTAACTTTAAGCGTCATAGTGCAAAGTTGACTGACATGACGTAGTGCATACAGGGTCATTCATTATCAACCTGACAAACTTGAGGGATAGGTTCCGCACATATATGTACCTATAATTTTCTTTTAATGTATATTTTGTCTTAAAAATCCCAAGTAAACAAAAAAAATCGATTACGTTTTTCAGCTCAATTATTATTTATCATTGTTGGGAATCGAGTTAAGCGACGTATTAATGAAATATTCGAGTGTCCGCGCCCCTTACCGGGTCAAGAACATGCGCAGGTCAACAACGCGCGGGCTATTGACTCGCGGTCCATTGACGCGCGGGTCACTGACACGTGCCAAGCGCTGCCTTTTCGATTTCTAACTAGGATAACGAATTATTAAGCAGAATTACGTAATTTTTTTTTTAAATATAAAAAAAAAGTTTAGAAAAACAAAAAAAAGTACAAGCATTTTTTTTATGTGTGGAACCTACCCCTTAAGTTTGTCAGGTTGATAATGAATGACCTTTTACATAGATAGTTTAATCAATCACCTACTAAGGGATATAGGACACGAGGATGGTATTAAATTTTTTTGATTTTTCGGTTTTTGCCTGTTGCTCTGAAACCACAATAAAGCTGTTTTTTTTTATGTCAGCAAGTGACAAGACAATCAAGGCACCCACCTGATGTTAAGCACCACGCCTGACTATTAAAGATCCAGTGCCACCCAAAGCCTAAAGTTTTTAAGTGTTTGCGTGGTACTGCACTGCGCTTATCACCCCGAGACATTGTTGTTAACTCTCTTTCGCCCAGTAATTTCACTTGTTACAGTGCCCTTCAAACCTAAACACGGTAATGCTCGCACACTACTGCTTGGAGGTAGAATATCTGACACTGCGGTGGTACCCTCCAAGATGTCGCGACGTCTTGGTGGGTACCACCCAGCAAGAGTCCAACGCGTCGGACTCTTGCTGAAGTCCTACCACCAGGTATTTCTCTTTTAACTAAATTGTCTTTGCGCATCACAAACGGCTAACTTCACGGAAGCCTAGAGATGCGCCGAGAGAACTATACCTACAATAAATTGTCTGCGAGTATAGTCGTACGTAGGACGAATAAAAATTAAAACGAAGTAGGTAGGACAAACTAAAAGTTTTGAAAACAGACTAGGTAGTTTCAGCAAGTAAGATAGACGTAAGTATAAATAAGTCAGCGTGGTGGTTTCTTAGCCATTAGTAGTAACGGTGAGAATGCGAGTAGAACCGCTCGGGTCAGTTAGTTCTTTTTTGTTAGAAATCGCTACTATTTACAAAAAAAATTACCTACCGGACACTGGCAGAATTATTGTGACAAATATCTCCACCGACAGAAGCCGAAGTTAAACGAAAAAGAGGCGCAACGAGATCTATAAATATTTTAGTAGAATTTATAATTTTTTGGTATATATGGTGGTAGTTTTTGAAAGAAGATGGCAACTCTTCTAAATTCTATTTCCCATTGATCCGTTTCTTCTCTGCGACTCTGCGACTGTGAGTCAGAATCAGTTTATCTCTTTCTAAACACACATACACAAAGAAAGAAGACTAATAAATCATAGAAAATCCCAAAAGTAAAATTACAATATCTTGATCAATAGTAAGAAATAAAAATACCCGACTGGCAGCACTGCACGCAGGGGTGTTAGACGTACCAGGTTCCTGGTACACATACTAGGTTTTAGTGTCACGTACCATGTACCAGGTCTATTCGGACGGTACGCAAAAATACCTGGATTAGCCGTTTACCGGCTAATCAAAATTACACCGACAAATGATGCCTCTAAATCAAATGATTGTACAACACTGACAAAAAATTGCAGTCAGTTGTTACTGTCAGATGCTTGCCAGTAATGTCATACCACTGTACGGTTGATAAAATCCGTTAAACCTGGTAAAACTGCTTGTTTAGTCTACTATCTCATGCGCCATCTTCATTTTTTTATTGTCCACGTTGCTAAACAACAATAAAATTAATAAAGTACTTGACAGTGGCAGAATTTTTATAACCACACGCAAGTAAAACCGCACGGGTTAGCTAGTTTCGTGTATTAATACATATACTGGGTGTAAAAAGACGACTACCGAAAACGCAAGGGGGTGGTACAGCATCCCAGAACACAACCAACCGAAAAAAAGTTATTGCAGGAGAAAATAAGATTTTTGTTTATTTTAGCACCCAACAATGTATTAGTCGTGTGAAGCAACCACGCGATTAGATTTTAGACAAGCGGAGCGCGGTGCATGGCGTCGCCAGATGACCTGGCGAGATCACCTGTTCGTGCTGTACATTGCTGTTTTTTTTATGCTTTTTGAATGAGATAATTAGAAAGATGTGGTCTTAACATGTCGTACTATTTATGGGTACCTATATAACCAGAAGAAAAAAAAACGGAGATAAGTCAACATTCTTTTTGCGTTTTCGTTGAATATTTTTAAAATCATGGTCTGATTGCATTTCCTACCCCCCCCTCTCGTTTTCGGTAGTACTTAGTATTTTTACACCCTGTATGTATATTAAAGAAAGTTACTTCGACGTTCGATATTTGATCAAACCCGATACATTTTGTACAAAACAGTGTTTGTAAACGGCAGCGCTGCATTGGAAAACTGGAGTACCAGATATTCGTGCTAAAATATCAGCTTTTAGCCAGCTCTGTACAAGGATTTCCGAGTGGCCATCTAACATCCCTGACTGCAGTGACTGCACGGCCTAAGTAAAAAATTTAGTATGGCCACGGCTAGCTAAGGGTTGACGTGCGTGTGATGTGTATGTTCCTTGGATTGACGCGATTTAATTTTAATAAAATTAGTCGGTTCCGAAAACCGTAAACTGCGAACTTTTTTGTAGAAAATACAACATAAATAAATAATTTGTACGTCAATGGTACGTTTACATAAAAAAAAGTTGATTGAAACGTTTTCTGTAGAAAATAGTTTTCCAACGTTCATAGGAACTTTGGCGCCCAAATCTACTGTGAAATTCTGATAGAAAATTTGTTCGTGTGAAGTGAAAAATATAAAATTAATTGTGTTTCGTTTAATGTAATGTGTCAATTTATTTAGCTGGATTTGTTGGTTCTTTAGCAGCACGGTAAGACATCAACTCTAAGTAGTTTATTAGAAAACCGTCGTTTTTCACCAATCAATGACCCCTTGTGAGTTGTGATTAAGTATAATATTGACCGAGCGAGCGAAGCGTCTCAGTTTCGAGATTGGCCAAAAATGCTTTTGGATGTCAGTTTGTCTGGTCTTTTTGTGTTCTCGCTTACAGGTCGCATTTTTCAACCAATCTGGTTGAAACTTGGTATACAGGTTTTATGACTATAAAAAAGTTGATTGTCGTCGGGAATTTTTGATAGGGGGCGTACTTTCTCTAAAAAAGGGTAAAAAGGGGGCTGCTGAATATCTCCGCATAATGTGATTTAATTTCGATGATTTTTATTTTATTTGAAAGGTAAATATTAACTATAGGTATGTCTGATATTTGGTGAAGATCTGATGAGGATCTTCAGCGTGATGAGCAAAATAGTTCCTCAAAATGCAATATGTTGCTCACTTTCTTTCTCGTCTTTGAACAAATTCTCAAACAAACTGCTATAGGTAGGATCACGGTTTAATAGCGCTGAGCTAGAATGCGCAGAAGTCGATTTTTAGATCCGTTTGGGTCTAAACACCTGCGCAGAGCACCCCTCCACTTTCGCCGAGCGCTATTAAACCGTGATCCTACCTATACAATATTACTAGGTACTACAGACTACTTTGAACACAAAGGTATGACTGCAATTATGAATGCGGCTGTACCAATTCAAGTGTATTTTTTGTTGGTAGGTTAGTATGATTATGAGATGAGTCTTTTGTTATAGGCACTGGGTGTACCTACATACCTGACTAGGTACATAATAGGTATGTACTCGTATGTAGGTAAAAAAATACAAAATACAAAAATATTTATTTAACATTAAAAAAAAAACATAACATGGTTTAGTGTTGCACTTCCTCCTGCTTTAGTTTGCACTGTGTTGCAGGGTTAGTGGGGATTCGCCATCGTAGTGATTCGTTGCAGAAGGTAAGGTCTTCCCCATAAAAATTTATTACATTAATGTTTCAATAACTTAACCTATGTACAATATACCAGTTGAAACCAGTTAAATCTAGAGACCTAAAAAAAATAACTATAAGTAATAATACAAAAACATTATACTATTATATGATAATGTCTTAATCTATACTAATATTAAGTATAAAGAGGAATGATTTGTATTATTGTTTGTTATGAATGAACTCCAAAACTAATGGTCCAATTTCATAAATTCTTACACCATTAGAATGGTACATTATCCATAAGTAACACAGGCTATATTTATTACTTGCGAAAAACTTTTGGTACCTACTATCTTATTCTTCTTGTTTTTTTTTTTTTTTTTTTTTTTTTTTTTTTTCAACCTATCTTGTCCCACTGCTGAGCAAAGGTCTCCCCCAAAGTCTTCCATTCATCCCGGTCCTTGGCAGTTTCCCACCAATCTTTTGCATAAGAATCCAGGTCATCTCGCCAACGCCTTATTCTTCTATTATTCTTATTTTTAGATGGATTTATTGTCCCGCCCCGCCTTCGCATGGGTGCTTAAGTTTTCATTGCACCCGTGCGAAGCCGGAGCAGGACAATAAATCCATCTAAAAATTAGAATAATAGAAGAATAAGAAAGTCGGTACCAAAAGTTTTTTAGACACCAAAATTTTAATTAATAAAGTAGGTTACCTACTTATACAAGTACATACTATCAAAAAAATCAAAAATCAGTCATACAACTCCTATTTGCTTGCCTTCTTGCAAATTTAGCAAATCTTGTAAAACTGGTTGTTGTGATTGTGAGATTTATTAATTAATCTTTACAAATAGATAGAATGTGTTCACACCAGTATCTACCTATTTACATTTAAATTAGCACAATTAATGCTCTGGTTCATTAATCTTAAGATTGCAATTTCACTAAAAGATATCACTGACTCATCTGTCCAGTCATAGGGCATGTGATATCACGTATGCATCACCTAGTAGGAGTCGTATAACACCTAGGCATACAACAGATAAAGTACTAAATAAAAAAAAATAAAAAAAAAGTAAAGTACCTAGATGTTATAAATATGTGCATCTACACACAAAAAATATATTATGTTAAAATGTTCTGGATTAAGTTTACCTGCGCTAACTACTAGGTAGGTAGGTAAGGTAACTAAATTGAAGTATTGCCTAGTCGGTTCGTCGACTGAGTCGCATGACACAACACGCCCGCATTGTAGCTTGCAACAAGAATTATGAAAGTGAGGATACCTAGGCCATACACACTGTCAAACCTACACAGACAACAATAAAATGCGCATGCATGCTCATGGATACATGCAAATGGCATGCCTAAACACTTTTAAAATCTATAAATCAATAAACAAATACCTACCTACTTTAGATAATAAAATGTAGAGCGCTTATTGACACGGATAGTAGGTACCTATTTTTGAATAGTAGGTACCTACTTAGTAGTTAGGGACGGTAGGTATACGGTATACCCCTAACTAGGTAGGTACTAATCCTCAGCGGTTATCCTGGGCGCTCGATGTGATCGAAAAGATTCGTAAAGCTGGGCTCGAGGGCCCATCTGGCTTGAAGGACCAATATTACTGTGAAGACAGCGTGAAGACAAAAGTGTAAAACGAACTCATAAACTGTCTCTTAGAATAGGTACTATTAAACTAGTAACTTCCCTCAAGCGTGTGAATTAACCAACGTGATAGGCACGTAGATGTTTACAAAAAAAAGGCCCCTACTCAAATAAATGAAAAACATTAGTTTTGAATCGTCTTACACTAATAATCTAACTCTGGATTAGGCTTAAATCAAACTAAGGCTAATACATTAGATTTAGAGGTCAGTTCATGATGCACCGCACTCTAAGTTCGGAGTCGTATCACGTACTCGGAAGAAGGCTTGTCAATGACTCCGGTCAGACACGACTACAATTTATTGGTCTTGTCAATCGCGGCTGGTGTTATTTTGATTGTTTTCTTTCAAAGATATATTGTTCTCTCTCTAATATCTCTCTGTTCATAATATTTTATGCAAAACTTGCATTTAGGTAGGCAGAGGCCTATATTTTCAACTTACGCCGGGAGTGTCTGTTTTTAGCGAAGTGAAGAGAGAACGTGCCATGTCGAATAACCTATTATAGCTTATTCAAAGACAGCTACTAGGACAACCTTGAATTGAAGGTCGTTTCGTGGACAGTTGTCTTTGTAGGTACTAATATCTGTTCTGTGTTTGTAGTCTAGTATACTGTCTGTACTAAATAGTACCTAGCAACTCTCTGTCTGTAATAGAACTCGTAGAAGTAATACTACCATAACACTAGGTACACCTATAAGCAGTACTAATATTTGTTCTGTGCTATAAGGCAAGAACACATGTGCTAATTCGAACTACCAAACAGTTAAGCTCGCATTCTACCTATATGGGTTTGCGGTGTCGCGTCGCGTCGGGGAGATCAATTCAAATGTATTGAGGAGATGATCTGTTTTGGATTACAACAGGTCGTTTGGATACACATTGTCTTGCGGATCTGGGCCGATGCTATTAGTTTTATTCATTCCAATAAGGTCTAGATGTATGAGCGGCTGGCAATCCATGCGTAGCGATGGAGTATTGTATGGTTATGTTATGCCTCTTGAGTTTTTATAGGTTTCCCAACTAGTCTTTTGGAATAACCAGAATAATCTTGCAACCAATGTAGATAATTACTCATGCTCATATAGTAATGCATGGCATGGCGTCGCTCGCTACTAGCCTAATGCCCGAATATTGAAACGCCATTTAAATATGTTACATATTCGCGATGAGAGATCAAAAGAGATCTTTGAAGGCTAACAAGCGTGATCTAACCCACCGTCTAAGTGACTTTGTGATGTCCATAGCATTATTATACATGGGTAAGTAGTAGAGTGTAAATTCGAGCAAGCGTAGCCGTTATAGTAAGTGCTTATGTCCCTACAAGTAATCCCCAGCTCTCTCCTGGCTTGACTGCGGCAAGGCGGCAAATCGCTGTTATTTGCAAGGATGCTTGCAAGCCATTGACCTCAAGGTTGAAGCCAGGTTGCGTATTGGCGATTTCATTTTAGAAATACTTAAAAATCTAACAAAAGTCTGTAAGACTGCCGTGAGCGACTCTTAGCAAGTGCATGATTGCGTATTACATTTGATTTGATACGCAGTGATACCAAAAGTCGATCATCGCTTACCAACAGCACAGAACAAATTATTAGCACTACGGAAATTGCGGCTCAACGTTGATGCAACGGTAGTACGGACTATTACATTGAACATAGTCCTGCTTGACCCGCAATAGCAACGCAACTCCCTGTGTCTGTGGGTTGGGTATCAGCAAATACGAGTTTATACGAGTACCATACCATGGTACCGCAACACCGAAACCCGAAACAAAAGTTTGCAGATCAGATTTGTGACACCGATGTCGTCATCCAATTATTTTCGTTATAGCCGGGCAACTTTCGCGGTTTTAACAAAATTACTCTGGAAATCAGTCACTTTCTCCGTTGTTTTCGTATGTTCGCTGATCGTCTCATGGTTGCAGGTATCTTCGATCATGGCATTGACCGCGTGGCTGGTGATCGCATGCCTCTGCACTGTGCGCGCGCTGCGCGTCGGCGTCGGCATCGCTGACGTCACTGGCCCACCGGCTGAGGTTGGATTTGTGAGTATCCCATTGTCATTTGCAACGTTCCATCCAGCAGGGCACTTACGTAAGCAGATTGCAGATTTTTCAGTACAACTATCAAAACTGCAATCAAGAGGTATGAAGCGCTTATGTAATTTTACCATAGGTCACTTATC
Organism: Colostygia pectinataria; assembly: GCA_951394395.1. Classification (NCBI taxonomy): domain Eukaryota; kingdom Metazoa; phylum Arthropoda; class Insecta; order Lepidoptera; family Geometridae; genus Colostygia; species Colostygia pectinataria. The sequence continues at coordinate 11,953,219 of OX596355.1, forward strand.
CGGGCTCAACCTATTCTGTGCCTCTACATTCACCCAATAGACTGATCGTCTGGGAGTCTGGAAGAAAATTTTCAATCAATACCCTCAGAGCTTAGTTATATTTGTCAATGCTTAGTCACAGCACAGAACAAAATAAATACAAGTGACCGCATTTATAATATCAATCAATACCCTCAGAGCATACCTATTTATCTTTGTCAATACCCAAGTGGCTACGACTTACAAGGCAAGGCCATTTCATCACCTGCGCTGAGAATAGATTTTAGATTATTGAGTTTCTTTGGGTTGTTAATCTTTCACTTATTAATATATTGTTCATATACGACAATGAACAATTCTGGTTCTTATTTGGTTGACGTCAGTAGCCAAGCCAGGGCAATGGTAGCTTATTATAAAACAACCGATTACCTAGATGATAAAAAAGCTTGGGACGAATGTGCTCCAACTCTACTTGGAATCCATAACAATAGCAAGGGTCATGCCAAAAAAGCGATAGGAACCCAGCCGGTGTTGTTGCCAGTTCTTTTACGGCATGGGCGCGTTGGAACTGGTGTAAATTTTCCTAGCTTGTAAGACGTTTCAAAGTGATCCTTGTGATTCTACTGAATAAATAATTTTTGATTTTGATTTTGATTTTGGTATTCAACAAATTTTCGTTTTTTTTTTCTCTACGCCTAGGTACGCCTTGTCCAACATGTAAAGTAGCCTAGTTTTGCTATTTTAGTTTATCTAATATTTACTTAAACTATCTATTCCAAGTTTTATCAAGATCCTAAGCCCTTTTGGGTAAGTATAAAACTTTTGGGTTTAGAATATTATTTATCATGTGACCACAAAACAATTGCTTGCTATCTAGGCCGTCGTCGTTCCGTCCGTCAGTAACCTTGATCGAGGTCAATCCTGCGGTCAAACGGACTACTGAAGTCAACATGTTGTTGAGTTATCTAAATCGGGTGCAGCTGAACCGAGACCGTTACGCATAACAAAGGGTCTACTATTGCGCACAAAAGCGATATCGTAACAGTTTTCGTTCAGCTTATGTTCGTGAATGCTCTGAACTTGGTTGTCACCGTCTTAAGTTGAACTACGATACTTGTTGATTTTCGTTTAGCTCTTTCAAGAGAACACGAGAGCAACATTTTGGCATATACCTTTTCTGATAGTTAGCATCGACTTTTGACTCTTGCGTTGCAGCTGGCAATGTTTGCAAATCGCGAGCGATTAGATGAGCAATCCTTGAAACGGCGGTGACGCATTGAACTGATATAACCCTAAAGGCCCGAAATCACGTACGTATCATGTTCAACTGCTTCGGATGATAAGTACCTAGTGTATCTTATCATCCGAATTAATAAGGAAGGTTCAACATAAATAACGCACACCAAATTGGTGCCATATTATACTCAAGCTTATTTGTCATCAGTTACGAGTATATTGATTATTGACCTCTAGAAGTCATAATTGCTTAAATTTTCCTAAATCAATTATTAAGACAGAATTCTATTGGTTGGCTCAGCTCCGCTCCGGCAGATAATCGACTTTACTATTCTGCTACCATACCTATTTCTGCCGTCAAGCAATAATGTTTGCATTGCTGTGTTCCGGTCCGAAGGGTATGGTTTCCGGTGAAATTACAGGCACAAGACTTTCGATCTACGTCTCAGGGTGGCAACCCGTGTGTGATACCTCTGGTATAGCAAGCGCCCATAGACTGCGGTGACCCCTTACCATCTTGTGGGCCGTACGCTTGGTTGCCACTTTAGTTGAATTAAAAAAAAGGATTGTGAAAAAATCTTATACACTTTGTTTCAGATGGGCTACGCACAACTAGAACAAGTAGGCCATGGGGTTCATCTTCGCCAGTTCTCAAGAGCCTTTGTGCTGGAAGACGACTTGAGCAACAGCAGTCAGAGGATCGTCTTTGTTTCCGTGGACGCTGCTATGATGGGTCATGGGGTTAGAAGAGAGGTAACATCGCCTTTCTACCAGAAAAATATGTGTAATCCTATTAGGATCTCTCCATTTTTATAGCTCCGTGTAGCTGCTCGATGATGATGACATAAATATTGGCCAATGGCATCCTCGCTGTTCTTTGACGGAAAGGAAACCAACTGAGTTTCCTTGTGACGACTTTTTCTCGAGAAGCTAACCTTGAAGTTCTGTTACTAAGAACGTTAATTTAATTAGCCCTTGCTCTGACGTAGGACTGCTTAGATCACTCTCGCGCTTTTGTGTTATTCAAGCTGTCAGGCTGTGACAAGGACAGTTTTGAGTAAGCATAAAAGAACTTCCAAAAGTTTTTGTTATTTTTTTTTCAATAAGTGACGATACAGTCATCTATATCAATAAGCGCCTAACCATAAAAGTTGCAGTGTAATCCAATACTTTAAATTTAGAAATTCTGCGTGGCACTGCACTGCAAGTCTTATATGCCTAGTAATTTCACTTGCTATTGTCCTCGCAGAATGTTTACACACTACTGCTTGGGAAGATCTGGCACTGCAGTAGTACCCATCAAGACGGACGCTTGCTAAAGACTTACCACCTGGTGGGAGTATGATCCTGAAGCTATATGATGAAGACGGATTATAAAAAAAAAAAACTAGGAACCCAGCCGAGTTTGTTGCCAGATTCTTCTAAGCTGTGGCGCGTGGAACTGGCCACTTAAATGAATCTAACTTTAAGACGTTACAAAATGATCCTTGTGGTATTATTGAATACAAATATTTCGAATTTGAATTTGAGTTTGAATCCAGAACCCGTTTCCAGGTTCTAAAACGTCTCCAGAAGCGATACGGAGATACGTACAGCGATCAGAACGTCATCATCAGCGGAACGCACTCGCACTCCACTCCGGGCGGGTTCCTGATGGACTTCCTCTTCGACCTTCCTATCCTAGGCTTCGTCAAGGAGACTTATTCAGCTTACATCCTTGGGATATACAAGGTAGGGTTTCTTTTACTCTGACGACCTCATTAATAATGTCCTCACTAATAGGCGACCTTGAACCGCATGATGCAGTGTATATAAGATGACTCCCCACTAGATGGTCCGACGAGATTGCAGTGTATGATGGCGGCTCTAGCATCGGGGCATTGTTTGTGGGAGGCCTATGTCCAGCAGTATCGACTGAAGATGTTGGATGAAAAGTATCTTATTATATCCCTCTCTCCTTGCAATGTTTATTTAAACATATTTTTTGACACGATCAGACCAAACAGTAGTCACGACCTTGCACCGTTCACGTTGTGAGTCGTTGACTTGACATTAAGTTTATTTATTGACCATTACACACGCCTATTACGACATTAAAGCCGCACATTCACACGATGATGAGCACTGGGTGGTCTAGTGGTAGTGAACATGCCTTCCGAAGCTACGGGCGTGGGTTCGGTTTAAAACGTGGGTTTTTTTAACCACCAACACGAAAAAAATACGTGCTGGTGAAGAAAAACATCGGGCGGAGAAACTGAAATTCGACATCCCATCCACCAATCCGCATTGGGTCCGCGTGGAACTTTTGCATTAGTAGTAGTAGTAGTATGAATTCTTGCTTGACAGACAGACAGACGGACAACAAAAGGTTCAGGTTTTTCCTCTTGAGGTACGGAACCCTAAAAAATCGTAGTTTGGTAATTATTTCGAAATTGCAAGGTCAAAAACGGCAACTAGTGTAGTAACGGTTCAGTGGTAATGCTGGTTATTTTACCCCTTATCGTAATCACACTTCCTGAGTACCTACTTCATAAGCACGAATAGCACAATAAGCTGTGTACAGTTAAACTCAATGCCAACAGGCCAGCCAATGTTTTCATACAACTTCCTTTTACCATTGTTATGCTAGAGGGGTGGTAATGACCCCGCCTTCCGATTCTAAGGTCGTGGGTTCGAATCCGGTCGTGCACCAATGAAATTTTCTATTCGAAAAATGTATGTGCGCAACGCGAGTGCTCTTATACGATGAAGGAAAACATTGTAAGGAAACCGGCATGTCCAAGAACTAAAAATTCGAAAGACATGTGCCATCCACCAATCCGCATCTTAATTCACCACACGGACCCACCCTGTGGTGAATTAAGACGCAATCACTCTCGCTTGAGAGTAGGCCAGTGTCTAAGTAGTGGGAACATTAGAAGGCAGTCATGATGATTCTGGTTTCCACTACACTAGGCATTTAGTCAAATATTTGCTCTATTCGATTAATACAAATTAAGCTTTGTATATACTTTCAAAGAGTTGACTTTGTATTGACGAAAATAAGCAAACATTTGACGCAAATATGCCAAGTGAAGGGCCAGCGTTAATTAAATGGCTGTTTCTCGGTAAATGGTAATGTTCATCTTGCAATTCACGAGGGCGCGTGAGTCACTGCAATGTTAGTCTTAATACTAATATAATAAAAGTCATCAGGCAAGAAGTCGTGAAATTAAATACATGAGATTATAATAAGGTTAGCACAGTGTAAGGGGAACAAACCCTCCCAAGTTTGATCCCAAGATGACGGATGTATGTCCGTTGGCGAGATGGGTAGACGACATAGTGAAAGTCGCGGGCCGTAAGTGGGTCAGATAAGCACAGGATCGCGGTAGATGGCACAAACTAAGGGAGGCCTATACCCAGCAAATATGAAGTCAGGCTGTAGATGATGATGATGGTTAAGTAGATCAGTCATCTAGTAAATAAAACACAAGCTCTGCTTAGCTTGAGGCTAGATGATGCTGTGTGGATTGTCCAGCATTATTTATTTATTGAAATAATGCTGGACTCAGTATGAGTAGGTTAGTTTAGTCAGTAAGGGTTGTCTAGAAGAAATCGCTATTTGCGATTTCTACTATATAATTATGTATGTTAAGTATGATAAATTATCATGCAAATTGTGTCCTCAATAAAGTTATTATTTATTTATTATTTGATTTGTAATATTGTTCTCAGAGTATAGTAATAGCGCACACGAAGTTAACAAAGGCTCGTATGGTGTACGGTGAAGCTGAGTTACTGGACGCAAACATCAACCGTTCACCCACCTCGTACCTCAAGAACCCACCAGAGGAACGAGCCAAGTAGGTTTTCTATTCGTCTTATCATCAAATTTCAGATCATCTTTTGGATCATTTAATTTTTTTTTAGATCATCAGAACTTTTTATTAGACATGCCGGTTTCAACTGAATGTTTTTTCAAGATGGCAATACCTCTGATATTGGAAGCGTCCAAAGGCTACGGTTATTGATGTCCAGAAGAACTGTATGCTTGTTTTTTACCATTTCGGTGTCAAACAAGCATACGGTATAAAAATTACAAGAAGTCAAACCTGGGCATATAAATTATTGTCTCAAATTAAATTTAAACTCCAGGCACAAAAACCTGGGCCCATAACCAGTCTTTACATTTCATAAACTTAATATAAAATTTTATACCATGACTTCAATAATTATTAATTTCATGGTACAAAATTTTTTGACAATTCAGTTTAGGTCCTAATTTGAATCGCTCTAAGGGGTCTTCTTTATAAATCACTTTATACCGATTAGCTAATGTATCTTTGAAATCTATAATAGTCATTGTTGAAATTACTTTGATTTTATTTGTTCATAAAAATCACAAAATAAGACTTAGCAAGCCACTAAAATGACAGTTTTTTAATGAATAAGGGCATAAGTATTTAAATGCAAGTTTTAATTACTAGATAAGTAGTCTGTAACGAAGTGGACTGGACCACATCTTAAGTCACTCCAAAAACAGTTTCATTTTAAGCAAAGCAATGTATTATTCCGGTCAAGGCGAACTGCACACCTACAGAGGTCGTTTACTCTGCGTAACTTATGCCCCTTAAGTATGCATTACATAACCTTGTTTTTATTATAATTTAAGTTATTGCAGCTTAATGTTATAAACCGAGCTTTATTATTTATCTTTTATCGTCTTATTTCCATCTAACATTGAAATTTGATATTATTATTTTAGGCTTTGATGTTAAATGAGGTGTTAAATAGGACATGTTTCCTTAAATTAGCAAATTATTGTAGCCTTACATGGTAAGGCTACATGGTAAGGCTACGGTAATTTGCTAGTTTTAACAGTTTTTTTCTCAGAAAATAACAAGACGTTCTGACCATCAGCTTCAGTGTCACCCAAAAAATCTAGTTATAAAGCTCTGCGCTTTTCACCCCGAGACGTTGCACCGAGCAAAAAATGCTATAACATTTAGATTCTCTGTGTCGTGGGTATCAGAAACTACGACGACAACACTTACGCCCGGAACAAAAACTTTTAGAACATGCTAACATCTCCTTCAGCGGGAATCAAACCAGCAACCCCGCTTCTCGCTTGCCCACCGCGCTCCATGATACTCCTTGTATAGCTGTACCCATAACCTGTTTTCACATCATACTGGGCCTATATATAACCTGTTTCACAACACACTGGATCCATAACATGTAAACACAACACGCTGGGCCCATAACCTGTTTTCACGACATACTGGGCCCATAACCGGTTTTCACAACATACTAGGTCCATAACCTATTTTCACAACATACTTCATCTTCTTTTAATTTGTGGCGTCTGTGGCTTCACAACATACTAGGTCACAACATACAACGTTCATAACCTCTATATTCACAAAAACTAGGCCCATAACCTGTTTTTCTTTCAATGATTCCAGATACAAATACGATACGGACAAAACTCTAGCACAAGTGCGATTCGTGACGCCCGACAACAAAATCCTCGGAGTAATAAACTGGTTCGCGGTTCACCCCACGAGTATGAACAACACGAACAAGCTGATCTCGTCTGACAACGTGGGGTACGCTTCGGTGCTTTGTGAGAAGGCGCTCAATGGAAATACCACTCTGCCTGGAAAGGTAACATTCACCGCAAAATGGTTTTTAACCTTGCCATTTTACTATTTAATTCAGTAGTTTTGCAACTAAGAGCTCGTTCCAACTGTCGGGTGTCGCGCCCGGATTACAATCGGATGTGGCAGAGCATTTTAAATGAAGCATTTATTTTGCGTTGGCGCTGGTAAGAAATGTCGGGTGTTTAGCCAGTCTTCGTAGTGACAGCTTTTTTCGCCACACTGGGGCCAACCATGCCAACAACGGCAGAGTTTACGTACACAAACTATGCGTGTGGTGATTGCGACGCGTTTGGTTCATGCATTTTATTGAGAGTGTACGCAGTACTAACATCCATTCTGCGTTTGTAGGGTAGTATAGTATGCGCGTTCGCGTCGTCCAACCTCGGCGACGTGTCCCCCAACACGCGCGGGCCGCGCTGCGAGTGGTCCGGCGCGCCGTGCGACCAGGAGGCGAGGCTGTGCGCCACGCACAAGGAGAAGTGCTTCGCGTCCGGACCCGGCCGGGACATGTTCGAGAGCACCAAGATTATAGCTACCAAGCTCTTCCAAACTGCTATGGTGAGTTACATTATAGCCACGAAGCTCTTTCATACTGCATTGGTGAGTTACATTATAGCCACGAAGCTCTTCGATACTGCATTGGTGAGTTACATTATAGCCACGAAGCTCTTTCATACTGCATTGGTGAGTTACATTATAGCCACGAAGCTCTTTCATACTGCATTGGTGAGTTACATTATAGCCACGAAGCTCTTTCATACTGCATTGGTGAGTTACATTATAGCCACGAAGCTCTTTCATACTGCATTGGTGAGTTACATTATAGCCACGAAGCTCTTTCATACTGCATTGGTGAGTTACATTATAGCCACGAAGCTCTTTCATACTGCATTGGTGAGTTACATTATAGCCACGAAGCTCTTTCATACTGCATTGGTGAGTTACATTATAGCCACAAAGCTCTTTCATACTGCATTGGTGAGTTACATTATAGCCACGAAGCTCTTTCATACTGCATTGGTGAGTTACATTATAGCCACGAAGCTCTTTCATACTGCATTGGTGAGTTACATTATAGCCACGTCTTTCATATTGCCTTGGTGAGTTACATTATAGCCACGAAGCTCTTTCATACTGCATTGGTGAGTTACATTATAGCTACGAAGCTCTTTCATACTGCATTGGTGAGTTACATTATAGCCACGAAGCTCTTTCATACTGCATTGGTGAGTTACATTATAGCCACGAAGCTCTTTCATACTGCATTGGTGAGTTACATTATAGCCACGAAGCTCTTTCATACTGCATTGGTGAGTTACATTATAGCCACGTCTTTCATATTGCCTTGGTGAGTTACATTATAGCCACGAAGCTCTTTCATACTGCATTGGTGAGTTACATTATAGCCACGAAGCTCTTTCATACTGCATTGGTGAGTTACATTATAGCCACGAAGCTCTTTCATACTGCATTGGTGAGTTACATTATAGCCACGTCTTTCATATTGCCTTGATGAGTTACATTATAGCCACGTCTTTCATACTGCTATGGTGGGTTACATTATAGCCACGTCTTTCATATTGCCTGGTGAGCTACATTATAGCCACGAAGCTCTTTCATACTGCATTGGTGAGTTACATTATAGCCACGAAGCTCTTTCATACTGCATTGGTGAGTTACATTATAGCCACGAAGCTCTTTCATACTGCATTGGTGAGTTACATTATAGCCACGAAGCTCTTTCATACTGCATTGGTGAGTTACATTATAGCCACGAAGCTCTTTCATACTGCATTGGTGAGTTACATTATAGCCACGAAGCTCTTTCATACTGCATTGGTGAGTTACATTATAGCCACGAAGCTCTTTCATACTGCATTGGTGAGTTACATTATAGCCACGAAGCTCTTTCATACTGCCATGGTGAGTTCAAATACCAGTTCTGTCTAAGGGGCTAGTTTAGAAAAGTCTTAGGACGAGGACGCATCGTAGAAAGACGTAGACGGGGCACGGACGCACTGGCACCATGGTGAGTGGTGAAACTACCTGGTAGGACTCTTCTTTTTTTTTTATGTCAGCAAGTGACAAGACGATCAAGTCGCCCGCCTGACGTCAAGCACCATGCCTGACCATAACAGATGCAGTACCACCCAAAGTTTAAAGTTTTTAAGTTTGCGTTCATCACCCCGAGACGTTGTTGTTAAGTCTCTTTCGCCCAGTAATTTCACTTGCTACAGTGCTCTTCTAACCTAAACACAGTGCAGCTTGCACACTACTGCTTGGAGGTAGAATATCTGGCACTGCGGTGGTACCCACCAAGATGGACTCTTGCTGTAGAGTCCTAACACCAGGTCAGGTCATGTAATGTATCCCTCTGCCCGCGACCACGATTGTTGCAACACAACCGAAACGTCGCCGTCGGGAGAAATAAAATAGGTTAATTAACGCGATAAAATCCCGCAAATATTATAAAAACTATGAAATGAAATGAAATGATTTATTTTTTGCTAGAAGTACGGTTACATAAGGTCTTATTGTTTACGTAAGTATAAGTGTCAAAAACACTTCACCGTTTAACTCTTATAATAAAACACTGTACAGGAATATGTATTTGTTGCAGGAGGTACTGAACGAACCGGGGGAAGACTTAACAGGACCATTGGCTGTGGTACACCAGTACGTGAGCATGCCTGAACAGGAGGTCTTCCCCTACGACCCTGTCACGGAGACTTTCAACTCAGTGAGCAACCACCTTAACATCCTACTAATATTATAAATGTGAAAGTCTGCGCGTGTGCGTGTTTGTGTATGTTTATTACCACGTATCTCCGTGACAACTTAACCGATTGTGATGGCATTTGGAATGTAGATGGCTTAAGTCCTGGAATAGCACATAGGCTTTTTTTTATCCCGGGAAAATTGACTGTTCCTGTGGGATAGCATAAAAACTGCAAAATGGCGGGTGAAGCCACGCGGGTCAGCTCGTTATATCTAAAAATATAGCTGCCGAAAACTACAGGCATTTAAATACAGCTCTCGAAAAGAATCAATAAATTAGCTCCTCGTTTATATAATATTTAATTCTATACCAAATAAAATATTCTTCTAAATAAGTAGATCTTCCATATAGAAAACTAGCGGCTCGTTCCGGCTTCGCTCAAGTCGATATAGCCTATGTTACTCAGGGATAATGTAGAATTCTAATGGTGAAAGAATTTCTGAAATCGGACCAGTCGTTTTTGAGTTCATTCGTAAAAGAGAGGTAGTGTTCTTTGTGATAGAGCTGGTCCGGGGAAGGACTACCACCACACCTATTTCTGCCGCCAAGCAGTAATGCTCGCATTGCTGTGTTCCGGTTCGAAGGGTATGCTTTCCGGTGAAATTACTGGCACATGAGGCTTTCGATCTATGCCTCAAGGTGGCAACCCGCGAGTGATACCTCTGGTATTGCAAGCGTCCATAGGCTGCGGTAACCGTTTGTGGGCCGTACGCTTGGTTGCCACTTTAAGTTGTATAAAAAAAAAACTTTCCTTTTTATAATATTAGTATAGATTTTGTATTGAGAGTGAGAAAAAATACGGTTGCTCGAGTCATTCTATTCTATTTCCGAATTTCTTGAGAAGGGTGCGTATCGTTTCTTTAATTACTAATTAGACAGGTAATGCGTGCCTTTGTTAAACAATTGATCTGTAGCTATAGTTCTCACAGCGGATCTCGACCGTCGTGAAATTAGCCGTTTCGATGCGCAATGGAGCTTTTTCGAACTAAATTGTCTTTGCGCATCACAAACGGCTAACTTCACGGAAGCCTAGATCCGCTGTGCGAACTATACTTAGCTCTATGAGCAGGTTTAAAAAACACCTGAAAAGTAAGGTAAAAATACGAGTGTGTTGGTCATTAAAAATGTTGTAGGTATCCATATTTTTATGTAATAGTAAATAAATGAAATAGTAAAAGACAAAATCCCCAAAGACTAGTTAATAAATGATTCAGTATGTACTGGCCGTTGCCCGCGACTTTGTTTCGTAGAACACGGGCACCGTACATTTTTTTGGGATAAAAATAACCTATCTTCTTTCCTTTTATTATGATTTCAAATGTGTATGTGTTAGTAAACATCTAATTAAAATAATAACTTAATAACTAATAATACCATAAAACCCCAGCTATATTTAGTCCTATCCATCCAAAGGTTGTCTTGTAGAGATCGCTACTAAGCGATAAGACCGCCCATTGTTATACCGGTGTGATTGGGTAACGAACATTCATTCATACTTTCGCATTTAAAATATTAGTGTAATGACGAATAGATACTGTTATCTAACCGGGTTAAATGTTAAGACTGTATAGAAAAACAGCTTTTTGTATTCAGTACACACCGTAAATTGAGCATACAATGGAGTATTTATTCGTATTAATTTGTGTTGTAAGTGTCCGTTCTGGAATCCCAGAAAGTTTAATAAAAAGTGATAAGCATTATGAACTAGTAAATCTTGGGGCAGTTGAATACAGAGATCATGAATACAAAACTCTTACTGTGTCTATAGAGTCTGCAGATACAGTGCAAAGTGAAGAGAATCAGTCTTGTGATCCGAAAAACAAGCTCTTTCTATATAAGCTTTATATTTTCAATAAACGAGACAAAAGAGATATGAAAAGCGTAAAAAAGAGAGAGAAAAAACATCTCAAGAAGAGCTTTCTCGATATTCCCAACTGCTCGACTGGTTATGAAAGGGCTGATGATAATACATGTCAGCCTATTGAACTATAAACTCTCTGAAAATAGATCTTTTGTTTCTGCAAATTGCAAATAAAATGGCTCTTCGGGTGGTAAAACAAAATACAAAGTTTAAATTAAAAATTGATTATTATTTATATTTCTCAAGTACTCTACCCTCGAATTGGACTCAACTTAGCATTATTGTGCCGTGATAGGTTTACCTATCTACTCAACACTGGTTTTTAGTTGAGACATATCTAAATAACTCGTATTCAGAGCAGCAAAGTCCGCGGCTGTCTGCCGGCCATGGGGTATTCTTTCGCGGCGGGCACCACCGACGGACCAGGGGCCTTCGACTTCACCCAGGGGACCACCACCTCCAACCCGCTGTGGAATGCAGTCCGGGACTTCATAGCTGAACCGACTGCAGAGGACATCAAGTGCCAGGCTCCAAAACCGATCCTGCTGGCTACGGGACGGGTAAGCTGATTGTAATCATTTTAGTTGGGAGAATAAGGTCTGAGGACCCGGGGCCTTCGACTGGACACAGGGAAGCTACCTCGAAGCCGCGATGTGGAACACAATTCAGAAGCCACTTTTGAATTACGTTGTGGTGTAAAATAATTTGACGACCGATGTGGCGCAGCGGGCGCAGGTTCGGTTCCCGCCTCGGAACAAATGTTTGTACGATCTACAAATATTTGTCCCGGGTGTTCTGGGTATTTTCTATATAATAAAAAATATCTATTTATGTATTGTATTGTATTGTATTATGTATATATCAGTCATTTAGTGCCCATAACACAGCTCTGTTTGACAGCAGCTTACCTTGGGGCTAGATGATGCTGTGTGGATTGTCCATCATTATTTATAAAAAAAAAAGAATCCAATGACAATTCCAATCAATTCTAATTTACTGCTGTTAAATTTTGATACTCTTGAAAACAAGGTTGAACTTGCCGGTCGGTTTGCGCTCAAAAGTACCCGGGCTGAACTTTAGTAATAAGATGTTTATAGAAGTTGGTTTGTGGTGAGGTATAGTACCTATAAGAGCACCGGTGGTCTAGTGGTAGTGACAAAAGGTGGGTTCAAATCCGGTCGACACCAATAGATTTTTCGCTACGAAAAATTTATGTGTGCAATGCCAGTGCTCTCATACGGTGAAGGAAAACATCGTGAGGAAACCGGCATGTCCAAGAATTAAAAATTGGAAAGACATGTACCATCCACCATTCCGCATTGGGTCCGCGTGGTGGATTAAGACCCGCACACTCTCGCTGGAGAGTAGGCCAGTGTCCCAGGAGTGGGAACATTGGAAGGCTGTCATGATGATAGTACCTATTGTTGCAGGCAAAGTTCCCGTACGAGTGGCAGCCTAGCGTGGTGTCGTGCGCCGTGGCGCGGCTGGGACGCCTGCTGCTGGCCGCGGTGCCGGGCGAGTTCACCACCATGTCGGGCCGGCGCCTGCGCAGGTACACTCTATTCTTTTATACAGGCTATTGACGCACGCCCTCCGGGTCATTGACACACCCCAAGCGCTCCCTTTTTCATTTCCAACAAACATAACTAAAACTTGACCATATAAACTTTATCGATTTACTGGAGATTTTTTATGTTATTAAATAGTCGTCCCTATTTATTGAGGCTTAAGGTTTCTTGTATGTTTAACAGCGTGATCGCCAAGACCGCTCCTGATGCGAAGAGAGTGGTGCTGGCTGGCCTGTCCAACATCTATTCGGACTACATCGCCACTCCTGAGGAGTATCAGGTACTTCCTGACTAGAAAATAAACTAAAAGTTCACTTCATACTTTGTTTATTACGTCTGTGGCAGAACAATAGTGAAATGATTATAGACTAATATTTTGTTGGATCTTATGCTATGAGTTCTAGATGACAGCCCCCCCCCTACCATGAACTCTTCTTCTTCTTTTGTTTAATGGCCTCTGTGGCTAGTTTGCCACAATTATGCCAGTGTCAAGTGTATTAGTTTGATTGTCGCTTAGCAACGTAAACAAACGAAATTTGGAAAGAAACGTGACTTTTCTTTCAAAATTCTCCTGGAAAGTCTTTGACTAAATTACCAACCAACATTACTCCTCCATTTCAATTACTTACACTTGTGCTAAGTAAACAAGTTAAATTGAATAAACTGCCACCAAATTTACACAATAAAACTTAAAATAACACGAGAAAAATTATTAAAATGGGAAGACTCATGTCGTTTTGACAAGATAGCCAAAGACAATCCTAGCATGAACTCTTAGAGCGATTCAAATGAAGACCTAAACTAAATTGTCAAAAAATTTTGTACCATGATATCAATTAGACAACCATGTCATGGTATAAAATTTTTTGACAATTTAGTTTAGGTCTTCATTTGGATTGTCTTTGGCTATCTTGTCAAAACGACATGGGTCTTCCCATTTTAATTATTTTTCTCGTGTTATTTTAAGTTTTATTGCGTAAATTTGGTGGCAGTTTATCCAATTTAACTTGTTTACTTAGCACAAGTGTTAGTAATTGAAATGGAGGGGTAATGTTGGTTGGTAATTTAGTCAAAGACTTTCCGAGAGAATTTTGAAAGAAAAGTCATCGTTTCTTTCCAAATTTCGTTTGTTTACGTTGCTAAGCGACAATCAAACTAATACACTTGACACTGGCAAAATTGTAGCAAACTTTGACGACCGATGTGGCGCAGCGGGCGCAGGTCCGCCTGCGACGCAGAGGTTGCGGGTTCGATTCCCGCCTCGGAACAAATGTTTGTACGATCTACAAATATTTGTTCCGGGTGTTCTGGGTATTTTCTATATATAATAAAAAAATATCTATATAAGTATTGTATTGTATTAAATATATATCAGTCATCTAGTACCCATAATACAGCTCTGTTTAACAGCAGCTTACCTTGGGGCTAGATGGTGCTGTGTGGATCCAGCATTATTTATTAAAAAAAAAAAAAAAAAACTAGCCACAGAGGCCATAAAAGAAAAGAAGAAGGTCTTCATTTGAATCGTTATAAGAGTTCATGGTAGGGGGGGGGGCTGGTATACGAAAATACCCGGAACAATATAAAATAATAATAAAAATCATTTTATCATATTTCACAAGGTGATATTAGTGCAGTTTACATTACAGTAGTGCCAGTCTGATGATTATTACTTTGCAGATCGTATAAACATTTGCTCATAGGCGGGAATCGAACACGCAACCTCCTGCGTCGCAGGCGGACCTTCGCCCGCCGCAGTAACAGTAACATACATACATACTTAAGAGTACTTTACTTTAAGAGTAGTAGAGTTCTTTGTGATAGAGCTCGTCCGGGGAAGGACTACCACCATACCTATTTCTGCCGCCAAGCAGTAATGCTCGCAATGCTGTGTTCCGGTGAAAAAGGGTATGGTTTCCGGTGAAATTACAGGCACATGAGACTTACCATCTAAGGTCTTAGGGTGGTAACACGCAAGCGATATCTATGATGTTCCATGCGTACATAGGCTACGGTAGCCGCTGACCATCAAGTGGGCCGTACGCTTGGTTACCACTTTAGTAGTATATAAAAAAAAAACTTAAAAATCTTTTACTTGTTTACAGGCGCAGAGATACGAAGCTGCATCCACAATATTTGGACCACACACCCTGGACATATACCTGAACAAATATGTGGAACTGACTGAAGCTGTTATGTCCGTAAGTACCGTGGTCATGAAATATAAAATCAAAATTAAAATCAAAAAATATTTATTACAGTAGAATCACAAGGATCACTTTGAAACGTCTTACAAGCTAGGAAAATTTACACCAGTTCCAACGCGCCCATGCCGTAAAAGAACTGGCAACAACACCGGCTGGGTTCCTATCGCTTTTTTGGCATGACCCTTGCTATTGTTATGGATGCCAAGTAGAGTTGGAGCATATTCGTCCCAAGCTTTTTTATCATCTAGGTAATCGGTTGTTTTATAGTAAGCTTTTTGAGACAGTTTTTGTTTAATTAAGTTTTAAATTTGCCAATTGATAATATAGCCTATGTTACTCAAGGATAATGTTGTATTAGAGGGGGTTTTTTTTTCAACGTGGCAATGCAGCCAGCATGTTGGGAACGCTTCCGACTGGTAGTGATTTGGATCAGTTGAGCTATCTATAGGTCGTTTGTAACGGTCTTTAGATGGCTCAACTGTTTCATATGTATTTTGTATATTTTGTAATGTAATTATGTACATATTTTATTTTGTTTGTCAAATAGAGTAAGAGTAGTAGAGTTCTTTGTGATAGAGCTCGTCCGGGGAAGGACTACCACCATACCTATTTCTGCCGCCAAGCAGCAATGCTCGCATTGCTTTGTTCCGGTTCGAAGGGTATGGTTTCCGGTGAAATTACAGGCACATGAGACTTCCCATCTAACGTCTCAGGGTGGTAACACGCAAGTGATATCTATGATGTTGCATGCGTACATAGGCTACGGTAACCGCTGACCATCAAGTGGGCCGTATGCTTGGTTACCAGTTCAGTGGCATAAAAAAAAACAAAGTTTTATAAAAATTCTATCAGTCAACGATCACACTCCCTGACATGTTAGTTCTTCCGTTGGCCAGGTAACGCGACCGAGCATGCGCATTGCGCGCCGCACCCTATCCACAGCATTTCATTCATTTCATTTCATTCATTTCATTTCATTTCATTTATTTATCTTTCGACGTGGTACATGCACTTAGATATGTTAATTTGTGATTACAATTAAAAAAAAAAAAATGACAGCCTTCTTATGTTCCCACTGCTGGGATACAGGCCTACTCTCAGGCGAGAGTAGGCCTGTATCCCAGCAGTCTTAATCCACCACGCGGACCCAATGCAGATTAGTGGATGGCACATGCCTTTCGAATTTTTAGTTCTATAAAAATAAGTTACCACTATAGTAGTACAAAAAAATCCTTTTCCAGGGTAAGATCCCAGACTCTGGTCCAGTCCCTCCGGACTTCAGCAACCAGCTGATCACGCTGGTGCCGCCGGTGCTGTGGGACTCCGCCCCCTGGAGGAAGGAGTTCGGGGACTGCCTCGCGCAGCCCCAGCGGCACTACAGCTATGGAGACGTCGTCACTGCTAGCTTTGTATGTATCATTACTTACCTATAGTGGTTAGAAATCATATTCAATTATTAACGGCTATTTACCACTTGAATTTGTCACTTATGCGACATTTTGCTGCGCGTTCTTCGGTTGCTCGGCGAGTACTCAACTTAAGTACTCGCCGAGCAACCGAAGAACGCGCAGCAAAATGTCGCATAAGTGACAAATTCAAATAGTAAATAGCCGTTAATAATTTAATATTACTTACCTATTTAACAATTTAGACGATTCCAATACTTGTTCTGTGTCTGTGTGTATTATTAGTATGTATTGAAAAAAATATATAATATACATATTGTGTATTTCTAGCAGTTATCTGGTTCTTAGTTTTACTTAGTTTATGGTTAGATGGCGCTGTATAAATGTAAAAATGTCCGCCAATATTTATTTATTTACTAAAGTAAGTATAGTTCGCACGGCGGATCTCGGCCGTATGCCGATGCGCAATGGAGCTTATTAGAACTAAATTGTTTTTTTTTGCGCATCACAAACGGCTAACTTCACGGAAGCCTAGATCCGCCGAGACTGTACCTGTGGCGTTTGCCGCCCGAAGGCCTCTGTCATGGCCTAACAACTTTGAAAAAGCCGGGAACCGCCTGCTTAACGTGCCCTCCGAAGCACGGGGGCGCTCAGTTCAAATTGCCACTGGCGGTCACCCATCCAAGTGATGACTACGCGGAACAGTGCTTAACTTCGTTGATCTGTTAAGAACAACTTAGCCAGTTACGTCACGAGCGCTCCATCGTATATTGAAGCCCCATGTTTCCCTATCCTGTAGGATACTAGCAGAACCTCGCAGTAATTTACCTTACTTACTTATTCCAGGTGTCAGGTCATCCCAGGAACAGCATCAGACACGGCCGCTGGTACATGGCGGTAGAGAAGCTGGAGAGTGAGGAGGATGATGCGTGGGTTGTGATCGCCACTGACGCTGATTGGGAGACCAAGTTAGTGACTACTCTTGTTATACACATACTACCTGCCCCGGCTCCGGACGAGTGCTTAAACTATATGTATAGACTTCCTGTTGAGTTACTGTATCTATTGATGAAAACGGCATTAAAATCCGTTGCGTAGTTTAAAAGATCTAACGTACATACGTTGCATACATTCATACATACATACATACAATACAGTACAGATAGGTACATGTTTTGGTACATAGACATAGATCGACGTAAGTCAATTTTTAAACCAAAAACTAATTTGCCGGCGTTTAAATGAGTTTAACGTTCTGTTTCAGTCGAAAGTAATCTGCCAACCCCAGCTAAAACTGCAATCATATTTCAGATACATCTGGGTGCGCGACTCGAAGTTCCTCGGGACATCTCACGTGGATCTGGAATGGGAAATCCCCGTCGGAACCCCCTCCGGCACCTACAGGCTACACCACTACGGCAACTACAAGTATGTCCTCGGCGGTATTTACCCGTACCACGGATTTACAGACAGTTTCGAAGTCACCTAAAAATACCCCAGAGTTTGAATCCATACATTAGTGATATGTGAACGAAGCCACTTTGAAGTGAGATTCACTATCACTTCAAAGTTGTGGGTTAGGATGTGTGTGCATTATAAAGTGCGCAGTGGATTCGAAAGCTTGTAGATAATTATCAGAACAATATCGTTCTAAAATCTCGTTTATTTTAGCAAATCGCTAAGTAGTCTTATCATTCTATTGTCAATGATCAAAGACGACGATAGATTTGAAAGAGACATTGGCTAACACAGGTTTATAGTGTTATTATGAATAAGGCCTTATGAGATTAGAAGTTTGTCGTGATCAAATTGAGCGTGCATACGCCGAATTATAATACAAGCTCTGTATAACTTTTGTACCTAAATCATATGCCATGTATAAGAATACACCGAATTATTACTAGATATTTCTTTACCCATGTGCCTTCTTAGCTATTAGAGTATTTAAGTTATTTATTGAATAAGAAAATCTATGTACTAAATGAAAAGGCCATACCAAAGTATTTTCTACTCGCCTTCGAGATCAATACTTTTCACACAACTTTATTATTTAAGAGCACCGGTGGTCTAGTGGTATTGACCCCGCCTTCCGATCCTAAGGTCGTGGGTTCAAACCCAGTCGTGCACCGATGGATTTTTCTGTTCGAAAAATGTATGTGCGCAATGCCAGTGCTCTCATACGGTGAAGGAAAACATCGTGAGGCGGCAAAAAAAACCGGCATGTCCAAGAACTAAAAATTCTAAAGACATGTGCCATCCACCAATTCGCATTGGGTCCGCGTGGTGGATTAAGACCCAATCACTCTCGCCTGAGAGTAGGCCAGTGTCCTAGCAGTGGGAACATTAGAAGGCTGTCATGATTATTATTTACAAGTATTTAGAACAAATATTATAAATATTTGTTTTGAATACATTATAATTTAGTCATTACATAAGTTTTATGTACTATAGCGCTTTTTTAATTGTTGATCAATTTTCTAGTAAAACAAATTGTTTAAGTTTTGTATTTATTCTGCTTGCCAAAGCATTAAAAGTATACGTAACTAGTTTTAGGTATGTTAAAATATACCTTCAACTCTGTAAATAATTGATTTGTATAGTTAATTAAACAACGAAATGTAACCGAAAATAAAGATTACAAATATAATAATCTAGTTTATCTATCCTAATCAATGAGTGTGATACCAAATTCACTGTTAATTCAAGAGTAGTAGAGTTCTCTGTGATAGAGCTCGTCCGGGGAAGGACTACCACCATACCTATTTCTGCCGCCAAGCAGTAATGCTCGCATTGCTGTGTTCCGGTTCGAAGGGTATGGTTTCCGGTGAAATTACTGGCACATGAGGCTTTCGATCTTAGCGTCAAGGTGGCAACCCGCAAGTGATACCTCTGGTATTGCAAGCGTCCATAGGCTGCGGTAACCGCTTACCATCTTGTGGGCCGTACGCTTGGTTGCCACTTCAGTTGTATAAAAAAATAAAAATAAAAACAGAAATCAATATTAGATTTTTATTGACTTTTCAACCACTTAACCAGTAAGGTATTGGAAAGCTTCTACTAAGTACCGAATTAATTTAAATGTCCAAAAAGAGTGTATACCTTATCAGTGATATTTTAATCCAGATATCCTACCTCCTATCGACTGTTATCAAGAATGCTAAATCCTACCCCGATTACTTCTTTGCCCAGCATCTAGTGTAATATAAGTATTATAGATATCTATAGATTCGAATAATTGTTATAAATAACAACTGGATTAAGATATAATTTGATTGATTAAGAATTTATCACCATAATTAATGCCCGCGTGTCGGACGAAGACGTCCACAATCGTATTTGCGATTTCATTTTACGTTTCTAAATTTTAAAGTTAATTATATGGGGTAAGTGGAATTAAGCTTTTTTCCAAGTAACCAGTATTGCATTCTGTAAGACTTTATAGCAACGGACCAAACCAAGGTCCTTGTGGTACACCGTTACTCAACTCCGAACCTTTCTTTAAATCGGCGTGTATAATTAGTTCAATATCTAAAGTTACCACCAAAATATATGTGATAAATAAATGCTACGGAATTTACAGAAGCAATGATAATATCACTAGGAGGTAAATTGATCATCACGGCTGTATGCCTCGCTGTAGCCGGTGGAATGACTGCTACAATATTTTTAATCGTAAATGACAATGCAAGTAACAATGAAGCACCACAACCAACCACAGACAGCACATTGCCGGGAACCACTGAGGGACCAATTGAAAATACAAATATGCTGTATGAAGTTGGCGTTGGTATTGCGGATATGACTGGACCATGTGTGGAAATTGCTTTTGTAAGTAACTTTTTCAGTATCAGTCCTAAGTTCGTCATCACACTAATATTTTTAGACACCCTTAAAAATTTAACTAAACTGGCAAAAGCTGTTTGTTGAAAAGATTTAACTGCTCATTAAGGTTATTTTTATCGTCTTGTCATGTTGTGCTTTGTATATTTTTTTGCTTTAGAACTGGTTTTCTCATTGTGTTTGTTATCTAAGTATGTACAATATTTTGACTAAACAAATTTGTATAAAATACATTAAATCATATATGCAAATGTTGACGACCGATGTGGCGCAGCGGGCGCAGGTCCGCCTGCGACGCAGAGGTTGCGGGTTCGATTCCCGCCTCGGAACAAATGTTTGTACCATCTACAAATATTTGTTCCGGGTGTTCTGGGTGTTTTCTATGTATAATAAAAAATATCTATCTATGTATTGTAATAAATATATATCAGTCATCTAGTACCCATAATACAGCTCTGTTTAACAGCAGCTTACCTTGGGCTAGATGATGCTGTGTGGATTGTCCAGCATTATTTATTTATATTTATTTATTTAATGTTAAAACTTTGTTGGAACACATTACAAATACTGTGTCAGGTGTCGAATGATCGAATAGACCTTTCAGTAAAGTATGTAACAAACACTACAATTTTATTGATTTCAAGCATAAGTGGTGTCTTAACAGATGGGCTACGCAGAGGTATCTCAGACAGGCCGAGGTATCCACTTACGGCAGTTCGCGAGAACGTTCATATTCACAAGAGGAGACACGAGAGTCGTCCTGGTGACCACTGAGGTTCAGTCTGTGGGCATCGCTGTCAGACGTGAGGTATTTGCTTCTTTACTTACGAGTGTAGGCACCGAGAATAGGATAGAGCTGGTTTGTCGTTAGATAAAACGGATTTTCATCATCATCATGACAGCCTTCTAATGTTCCCACTGGCTTACTCTCAAGCGAGTGTGCTTGGCTCTTAATGCGGACCCAATGCGGATTGGTGAATGGCCATGTCTTTCGTATTTTAGTTCTTGGACATGCCGGTTTCCTCACGATGTTTTTCACGTATGGAAGCACTGGCATTGCATAAATTTTTCAAATAAAAAATCCATTGGTGCACGACCGGATTCGAACCCACGACCTTAGGATCGGAAGGCGGGGTCACTAGACCACCTGATTTTATCGGATCCAAACAGATTTTTTCGAAGAGTAATGTCAAACTCTCATGGAAATGTTTTTCATCACAGAAGTTCACTCAGCTCTGTCCATAGGGTGAGATCTTTTCAGATATAACTTTATTGTGCTTCCTTTTCAATTTATAAAAGTTAATTCAAGAAAGAAAGAGAAAGACTAAACTTGGACTTTGAGGATAAAACTTGCCAGGGTTTGTAGGATATGTAAACCTCGATTCCTCTGGATGGTGTCAATTGGAACCAAGCTTCATGTTTGTTTCTTTAAAACAGCTTTACACACGGCACTACTGAACTACACTATACTAGTAGTACTTATCTTTTCGACTCTTTTGCCTTTTGCACTACCTACTAACTAACCAGTATGTCACACAGAAGAAAAACTGATCCGAAAATTGTAGGTGTAAGGTTTATCAGTTTCTTGTTATAGGCACATTTATTTGACCTTGGACAGTATTCAAATGGCATAATCCACACTGGCATAGATAGATTAAATACTAATAATCCTATGAATCCAAAAGTTTGAATATTAAATATCCAGCGTAGCGGTTGATGTTTTCCTTCACCGTTTGAGAGCACTGGCAATGCTTATATTTTTTTTTTATTAGAAAAACCATTAATCACGACCACGACCCAGGACCTTAGAATCAGAACATAAGTGGTATATTTCTGTGTTTTATCATGCTTAAATTTTATTTCGCCACCCAGCGAATATACTAGGTACTACTTTTTGCCGTGCCCTGCCGGGACTCATGTTGTCACTATTCTCATGTATTGCTAAGACCTTTTGTATAATATGAATGCAATAAATGTTTGAACTTTAATCCTATGGTCATTATTATGCCATTCCACAGGCTTCCTAGTTTGGGTACTAATGCTGTCCAGTAGAATAGTATAATAATATTGTAATTGCAATAATTGATATATAATGTTATAACGTTTGTTGTGATTTTCAATAAAATTCATTTCATTATTTTACGACGAACGATGTGGCGCAGCGGGTGCAGGTCCGCCTGCGACGCAGAGGTTGCGGGTTCGATTCCTGCCTCGGAACAAATGTTTGTACGATCTACAAATATTTGTTTCGGGGTTTCTATGTATAATAAAAAATATCTATCTATGTATTGTATTGTAATAAATATATATCAGTCATCTAGTACCCATAATACACCTCTGTTTAACAGCAGCTTACCTTGGGCTAGATGATGCTGTGTGGATTGTCCAGCATTATTATTTATTATTTTAACAATCATTTTAACATCTAGGTAGTTAGGAATCTCCAAGAAAGGTACGGTGACCTTTACACGTTACGTAACGTGATCGTGACGGGGACACACACGCACAGCACCCCGGGCGGGTACCTGGTGGACTTCATACTAGATATCAGCATCCTCGGCTTCTCGAGGGAAACCTACAACGCGTACGTCGATGGAATCACCAGGGTGAGCCTTTTACTATTCATATTATTTGATCATTATTAAGTAAGGTAGTCAATGGCACCTCTGATTAAGGTGTAGTAGGCCTCATGACTGTTATTACCCGGGACCGACAATTTAAGGTGCCCTCCGAAGCACGGAATGTAAGAGCAATTTTTTATGTCAGTAGTATGTGGTCAGTACAGGTATTAGTGCAGTCACGCAGACCTTAAAATTTTAAGTTTTGCGGAGTATCTCGGGACATAATACAATTAACTACCTATATAATTTCGGGAACATTGTCGTTCAAATAAATGACGAGATCACATAATCTATGTATTTAAATTGTACTATATTTTATGTGTTTCACCTATGACAATAATAGTAAATTATGGTACTAGCAAATATCTATTCTGTGGTACTAGTGTGTAACATTGGTGATTACCGCTGAGGCGCCATTGAGTTAAGATAGCCGAGGACGGTAATCATCAATACACACGTGTATCATACGACGTTTTTCAACACACTTGTGAATAAAATAACAAAAATAAACTCATAATAAAATAACAAGACCAACAACAAACATATCAACAATAACAACATCTAAGAGTAGTAGAGTTCTCTAAGAGTAGTAGAGTTCTCTGTGATAGAGCTCGTCCAGGGAAGGACTACCATCATACCTATTTCTGCCGCAAAGCAGTAATGCTCGCATTGCTGTGTTCCGGTGTGAAGGGTATGGTTTCCGGTGAAATTACTGGCACATGAGGCTTTCGATCTTAGCCTCAAGGTGGCAACCCGCAAGTGATACCTCTGGTATTGCAAGCGTCCATAGGCTGCGGTAACCGCTTACCATCTTGTGGGCCGTACGCTTGGTTGCCACTTCAGTTGTATATAAAAAAAAAAAAAAAAAAAAAAAAAAACTATAACTCACTAGTGAGTCACTTTATATAGAGCCACTTTATAAGCAAGTGTGTTAAAAGATATTTCTATTATTATTAATTCGCCTAGTAATTCACTTGCTACAGTGTTCTTGCAGGAGGTGCCGTAAAGCACATTATCTGACACTGCGGTGTTACCCACCAAGATATACTCTTTTTAAATTATTAACGGCTATTTACCACTTGATTTTGTAATTTATGCTGACGTTTCGAAGTTATTAGTAGCTTCAAAACGTCAGTATAAATGACGTTTTGCAAGAGGTAAATAGCTAAATGAGTTCTGACCATTATAGTTTCAACTCTTAAAGATATACTCTAGCTGAAATCCCACCAAGTAAATGTGAGAAACATTATTTCGTTCGTAAATTATTTCGCCTCAAGCGGGATCTGAACCCGCAACCACCGCTTGATACGCGCGTGCTCTTTCAATTGAGCTATCGAATATATCTCGCTTAAACGAAATGATCATTGGGATGTCTTCGGCTCGAAGCTCCGATACACACAACAGGCATGATGACAGTAACCAATAATCATTAAAATCACGCTTTCACCTTATGAAAAAAGGAGGAATTCAAAAACCATATTTCTTTTTACATTAGTTGCGAGATTTAGCGTGAATTTTAAAATTCAAATTTCAATAGCATTTTTTAACTACTAAACCATTAATTTCTGGAATAATAGGTTATTTATTGCCTAAAGTCGATACCTCTGAATACAATAGAACAGTTTTTCAAAATCAGTCAT
Source organism: Colostygia pectinataria (assembly GCA_951394395.1). Taxonomy (NCBI): domain Eukaryota; kingdom Metazoa; phylum Arthropoda; class Insecta; order Lepidoptera; family Geometridae; genus Colostygia; species Colostygia pectinataria. Next base: position 11,978,001 of record OX596355.1, read on the forward strand.
CATGCCTATTACATTAAATGTTCCAAACCGTGTAACAGAGTATAATCCGCGCACATGAGAACATGGTCCCGGCTCGGCTCGTGTACAGCACGGCGACTGTCAGCGGCGCTCACAAGAACCGCTCTCCTTACTCCTACGAGTTCAACCCGCAGGAAGAGAGAGACAGGTATGTTGGATGTCCGACTTATACATGGAGCGCTCGTGACGCTGACTAAGTTGTTCCTGATCAACGAAGTTAAGCACTTCCGCGTAGTCACCATTTGGATGGGTGACCGCCAGTGGCAATTTCAACTGAGCGCTTCCGTCGGAGGGCACGTTAAGCAGTCGGTCCCGACTTTAAAAGTTTTTAGGCCATGATAGAGGCCTTTTGGCGGCCTAAAAGCTCTGTCACCAAAGTTAGCCACTGACTCATACGAGCTTACTTACTTTACTTAGTTATACATGCACCTCACATGACTTATGTTTGCGTTATTTCGTCAATGAAAAGCCAACTCTGTGAATGTAATACAAATTTTAGTTTGCATTGATGATTTGAATGATGAAGAATGCAAATATTTGTGCAAATATGGCAGGTGAAATGCCAGCCAGCATTACGTTACATAAGAGTAGTAGAGTTCTCTGGGATAGAGCTCGTCCGGGGAAGGACTACCACCATACCTATTTCTGCCGCAAAGCAGTAATGCTTGCATTGCTGTGTTCCGGTGTGAAGGGTATGGTTTCCGGTGAAATTACTGGCACATGAGGCTTTCGATCTTAGCCTCAAGGTGGCAACCCGCGAGTGATACCTCTGGTATTGCAAGCGTCCATAGGCTGCGGTAACCGCTTACCATCTTGTGGGCCGTACGCTTGGTTGCCACTTCAGTTGTATAAAAAAAAAAAAAAAAAGTTACGCACCCCACCCAGATTCCTCAGAACAAAGGCCTCTTACAATAAAATTGTAGGTCAAGCAAGATAGTCGCTATTTATACCTATTTTTTTTATGTCAGCATCGCTCCTAACCATAACAGTTGCAGTGCTACCCAAAGTTCTGAGTAGCACTGCACTGCGCTCATCACCCCGACACGTTGTAATTAAGTCTTTCGCCCAGTAACTTCACTTGCTACATAAAGTTTATCGATGGCTACAGTGCTCTTCAAACTTAAACACCAAGCAGTAGCTTGGAGGCAAATATATGGCTCAAGTTTTTTGGTTTACAAGGTCCTACTAAATTTTTTTGTAGTTGACTAAAAAACTCCTTGTATCAGATACAACGGTAACACAGACGATACCCTAACCCAAGTGAGAGTAGTAAAAGAGGACGGTTCACTACACGGCGTGCTAAACTGGTTCGCGGTTCATACCACGAGTATGAACATGACGAACCGCCTTGTGTCGTCGGACAACATGGGCTATGCTGCGTTGAGGATGGAGAAGGAACTCAACCCTGGTGTATTGGCTGGAAAGGTGATTGAATAGAATAGAAACAATTTATTTTTTACCGATGTGGCGCAGCGGGCGCAGGTCCCGCAGACGGACCTGCGCCCGGACGGACGCGGAAGTTGCGGGTTCGATTCCCTCCTCGGGTCAAATGTTTGTACGATCTACAAATATTTGTTCTGGGTGTTCTGGGTATTTTCTATATATAATAAAAAATATCTATGTATGTATTGTATTGTATTAAGTATATATCAGTCATCTAGTACCCATAACACAGCTTTGTTTAACAGCAGCTTTCCTTCGGGCTAGATGATGCTGTGTGGATTGTCCAGCATTATTATTATATTATTTTTATTATTTATCATTTATTTACGCCTTGGTCTAAAAACTGCGAATTAGGAAAGCATTTATAGTTTGGTATGTAACACTTTGACATCAATTAAGCTGCATTAATTTGTTCAATAAGTACCTATTTAGTTAACATGATACACATGTTAACTAAATAGGTCGTAATAACGTCTTTAACTACATTATTATTTTCATATACTTATAATAAGTTGTACTAACACTGTGTACCTACATATAAATAAATAAATAAATAATGCTGGACAATCCACACAGCATCATCTAGCCCCAAGGTAAGCTGCTGTTAAACAGAGCTGTGTTATGGGTACTAGATGACTGATACTTAATACAATGGGTACTTAATACAATACAATACATATATAGATATGTATGATATTTTTAATTATATATAGACAATACCCAGAACACCCGGAACAAATATATTTAGATCGTACAAACATTTGACCCGAGGCGGGAACCTCCGCATCCTCCGCGTCGCAGGCGGACAAGCGCCCGCTGCGCCACATCGATCGTCAAAACAGTCAATTCAACGTCATATAATTACAGTGTAGTTGTTTGTTGTTCCTTAATAAATAAAATAAAAGTTATCGATCATTAGATTGATCCACTGTTCCATGAGTAAAGCTAAACGAATTTATTTTAGGCTAACATTGTAACTGGATTCTTCTCGTCCAATCTCGGCGACGTATCTCCTAATCTCGAAGACGCGAAATGCGAGTTCAGCGGCGAGTTCTGTGATAACCAGTTCTTCATATGCAGTGCTGGAGAACGGTGCTACTCGCAAGGACCTGGCGAGGATATGTTTGATAGCACCAGGATTATTGGGGAGACTGTTTTTCAGGGGGCTATGGTGAGTCATTAACATATCAGTCTATACACGTCCATCCACTGCTGGATATAGGCCTCCCCAAAGAGCTCCATGACGACCGATCGTTGTTATTATTTAGTTAGATAGAAATGTTATTATTTAGTCATATTATATAGGTACTTAAAAGTACTTAGGTACCTAATCTGTCAAATATAATAAATTATGTAATTTGGACGTGCCTCTGACAACCCTCCAAATCCTCAAGGACGTGAGTTGCTAAAGTTCTGAAGAGTTGTTCTACCAGCTCCCGTTTTCTAAAACTCTTACCTATCATGAATTGCTTGATTTATCCAAGTCTTTCTATTGCTAACTTCAGGCAGCACTGAACGCTCCCGGCGAGGAGTTACGAGGGAACCTCGCTGTCATCCACCAGTTCGTAGAGATGCCAGAACAAGTGGTGTCGAAGTACGATCCCGTCAGTGGAACATTTAACGAAGTAAGTATCCCGTCATTGGGGTATTTAACGATGTAAGTATCCCGTCATTGGGATATTTAACGAAGTAGATATCCCGTCATTGCGACATTTAACGAAGTAAGTATCCCGCCAGTAGAACATTCAACGAAGTAAGTATCCCGTCATTGGGACATTTAACGAAGTAAGTATCCTGTCACTGGGATCTATAACTCCAGGCAGCACTGATTGCTCCTGACGAGGAGTTACGAAGGAATGGATTTCATTCTCAAAGGACCATTAAAAGTTCGAGGCACAGCCCTCGTAATAAAAGACTTCTTCAGACTGAAGCTGTCTCTATTTATTCCTGTACAGTTCTACACTATTTAGTCACCTACCAATTCGTTGAATTAAGATGCTAGACCAATCATGCCAAAGTAACGCTACGACACTAGGACGTTCAACGAAGTAAGTAAGAATCCTTATGGTAAAATTGGACATAAACATACAATAAGAGGAATAGAGTTCTTTGTGATAGAGCTCGTCCGAGGAAGGACTACCACAATATCTATTTCTGCCGCTAAGCAGTAATGCTCGCATTGCTGTGTTCCGGTTTGAAGGGTATGATTTCCGGTGAAATTACAGGCACATGAGACTTTCCATCTAACGTCTGAGGGTGGTAACACGCACGTGACTGATGTTGCAAGCGTACATAGTCTACGGTAACCGCTTACCATCAAGTGGGCCGTACGCTTGGTTGCCACTTAAAAAAAACTAATGTTGGTTCTTTAGTTTTGAAAGTAAGAAAGAAAATATAATAAATTTCAATTCAAAAAAGTTCCATAACAAATACATTTTTGATTTTTGATTCAATTCAATACAGAAGATATCCAGTGCGTTATACATGAAATTTCAAAATGATTTACATTTCTTATCTACGGGTACCTATATTACAATGAATTATTATTATTTATTGACTCCTGAAATACATAAAAAGTCAAGCAGAAAGTAGGCAAATAGCCTGTTGTATTTTCGCTCCTACACGAACGGAAGTCTACATTTAGCTACAGTGGGATATTATGAACCGTGAAACTGCACCCTTAGCAGTTTAAAGTATTGTGTACAATCGTTTGTTGCAGAGTGAGCAGGTGAAAGGATGTACTCCAGCTATGGGCTACAGTTTTGCGTCAGGAACCATTGACGGCGCCAACACACTTAACATCACCCAGGTAAAGTCAGGTCCAGCCAGAACGATTGTATATAAGAATGATGGAAGAGGTATAGTATATCCTAGCCTATTTATTACCACTAAGTCATGAGCACTCATGACTCAGTGGTAGAACGCTCGTGAGGTAGCTGGCTAAGTTGTCCTAACAGATCAACGAAGTTAAGCACTGTTCCGCGCAGTCATTATTTGGATGGGTGACCGCCAGTGGTAATTTCAACTGAGCGCTCCCGTGCTTCGGAGGGCACGTTAAGCAGTCGGTCTCGGTTTTTTCAAAGTTGTTAGGCCATGACAGAGGCCTTCGGGCGGCCTAGAAACTCTGTCACCAGAGGTGGCCACTGATTCATACGAACGTAGTTTTGACGACCGATGGCGCAGTGGGCGCAGGTCCGCTTGCGACGCGGAGGTTGCGGGTTCGATCCCGGGTCAAATGTTTGTACGATCTACAAATATTTGTTCCGGGTGTTCTGGGTATTTTCTATATATAATAAAAAATATCTATGTATTGTATTGTATTGTATATATATATCAGTCATCTAGTACCCATAACACAGCTCTGTTTAACAGCAGCTTACCTTGGGGCTAGATGATGCTGTGTGGATTGTCTAGCAAAAATAAAAGAAACTTAGTGGTAGAACGTGACCTATCGATAATGAGGGTCGTGGGTTTGAACCAGGTCGTCGAACTATGGATGGTTTTGTGTGCAAAAACATAGAAAACTGCCATATTTAAAGCATGTGCCATCCACCAATCCACGTTTGTTTTATTTTTAAAATTTTATATATATTCATCATCATCATCATATCATCCGATAGACGTCCACTGCTGGTCATAGGCCTCCCCTAAAGAGCGCCATGACGACCGATTTTGGGCCTTCACCATCCACCGACTTCCTGCGACCGCTTTAATGTCATCGGTCCATCGAGTGGGGGGCCGTCCTACACTTTGTTTTCCAGTTCGTGGTCGCCACTCGAGAACCTTTATTCCCCAACGGTTATCGGCTCTGCGAGCTGTATGGCCTGCCCATTGCCACTTCAACTTATTAATTCTAAGAGCTATGTCGGTGACCTTGGTTCTTCTACGGATTTCCTCATTGCGGATTCGATCGCGAAAAATTCGATAGTGAAACTCCCAGCATAGCTCTTTCCATAGCTCGTTGAGCTTTTGAACGAGACCTATAGTTAGCGACCACGTTTCAGTGCCATAAGTCATCACTGACTGTTTAATATATTAAGAGTAGTAGAGTTCTCTGTGATAGAGCTCGTCCGGGGAAGGACTACCACCATACCTATTTCTGCCGCCAAGCAGTAATGCTCGCATTGCTGTGTTCCGGTTCGAAGGGTATGGTTTCCGGTGAAATTACTGGCACATGAGGCTTTCGATCTTAGCCTCAAGGTGGCAACCCGCAAGTGATACCTCTGGTATTGCAAGCGTCCATAGGCTGCGGTAACCGCTTACCATCTTGTGGGCCGTACGCTTGGTTGCCACTTCAGTTGTATAAAAAAAAAAAAAAAAAAATATTAATACAGAAATCTTTAAAAAACTTTGCTTCTAAGAGGCTTTCCGGGTTCTGTTACTTTAGTTGACACTAGCTCATAGGAATTTACTTTTAGGGAACGCTGGAAGGTAACGCACTCCTGGACCTGGTGAGCGGCATCGTCGCAGAACCAACAGATGAAGACATCGAGTGCCATCTCCCTAAACCAATCCTGCTTGCAACTGGTCGGGTGAGTAATACTGTAAATAGTAAAATAAGAGTAGTAGAGTTCTTTGTGATAGAGCTCGTCCGGGGAAGGACTACCACCATACCTATTTCTGCCGCCAAGCAGTAATGCTCGCATTGCTGTGTTCCGGTGTGAAGGGTATGGTTGGTTTCCGTTGATATTACTGGCACATGAGGCTTACGATCTTAGCCTCAAGGTGGCAAGCCGCGGGTGATACTTCTGGTATTGCAAGCGTTCATGGGCTGCGGTAACCGCTTACCATCTTGAGGGCCGTACGCTTGGTTGCCACTTTAGTTGTATAAAAAAAAAAAATTGCCGATATTTTTCTCTTGAGATGTACTGTGTTATGTGACCTCATTGGTTAAAGTTAAGCGGAATAGTACTAGAGTTCTTCCATCTGTTTTTTATATGTTACAGTGCCTTAAGCACAGTGCAGTTTGCACAGTGCTGCTTGGAGGCAGAATATATACACTGGTTATATTACCCAACAAGACAAACTCCTGCTGAAGAGTCATACCACCTTGATTTCCAGGCAAACTTCCCCCTGCCCTGGCACCCTCGCACAATCTCCATCTCTGCCATCTGGCTCGCGGATCTCCTGGTCCTGGGGGTCCCGGGGGAGGCTACCACGATGTCAGGACGACGCATGCGTAGGGTCGCCGGCGACATCATGGCAGCTGCCGGGTTCGGACAGAAGGTGGTTGTGTCGGGGCTCACTAACGAGTATATACATTATGTGGCCACGAGGGAAGAGTATCAGGTCAGTTTGGAACACTTGATCCATATCTTTACTAAACCTATCAGGTCAGTTTGGAACACTTGATCCATATCTTTACTAAACCCAGATGTAAATCAGATCAATGTGGCGCGGTGGGCGAAGGTCCGCCTGCGACGCGGAGGTTGCGGGTTCGATTCCCGCCTTGGGACAAATGTTTGTAGGATCTGCAAATATTTGTTCCGGGTGTTCTGGATGTTTTCTATGTATAATAAAAAATGTCTATCTTTGTATTGTATTGTATTAAATATATATCAGTCATCTAGTACCCATAATACAGCTCTGTTTAACAGCAGCCTACCTTGGGGCTAGATGATGCTGTGTGGATTGTAAAAAAAATTATGTTATGTTATGTTCAATCCATTATATTGGTGTTTTTACCCTTTTTTGCCTGAGACGCAGGTTTTCCTAATTCAGGCTTATTTAAATTCTAGCTCTTTATTTATAACTAGCTGACCCGGCGCGGTTTCACTCGCGTTATTTTTTTCGTAATTTTTCCGTAATTTCTCACCTTTTAAAACTTCCTTGGACGGTGATTCTCGTGCATAGATATATTTCTATACATTTTTGACAGTTTTGACGATATATATTACATGTGACCATTTGTCTATGGCACGAGAATCGCCCTCATGGACTCTTACAAACATTTCAAAACCAAAATTAAGCAAATCAGTCCAGCGAGCAGTCAAGCATTGTCGAGTTTTTTTTTTTTTTTTTTATACAACTGAAGTGGCAACCAAGCGTACGGCCCACAAGATGGTAAGCGGTTACCGCAGCCTATGGACGCTTGCAATACCAGAGTTATCACTCGCGGGTTGCCACCTTGAGGCTAAGATCGAAAGCCTCATGTGCCAGTAATTTCACCGGAAACCATACCCTTCACACCGGAACACAGCAATGCGAGCATTACTGCTTGGCGGCAGAAATAGTTTTAGCGAGCCTAACGCACAGCAATTTGTGCAACCAACGTACAACAATGGTACAATGAACCTTGAAACATATCCATACCTAATCCAGATGCATAAAATTATCGGGAGCTCGTATCCCTGGAAGTAGACAAAATTTCTCATGCATTAATGTGGTGACGACCAATGTGGCGCGGTGGGCGAAGGTCCGCCTGCGACGCGGAGGTTGCGGGTTCGATTCCCGCCTTGGGACAAATGTTTGTAGGATCTGCAAATATTTGTTCCGGGTGTTCTGGGTGTTTTCTATGTATAATAAAAAATATCTATCTATGTATTGTATTGTATTAAATATATATCAGTCATCTAGTACCCATAATACAGCTCTGTTTAACAGCAGCTTACCTTGGGGCTAGATGATGCTGTGTGGATTGTCCAGCATTATTTATTTATTTATTGACCGAGCAAGCGAAGCGTCTCAGTTTCGAGATAGGCCAAAAATGCTTTTGGTTGTCAGTTTGTCCGGTCATTTTGTGTTCTCGCCTACAGGTCGCATTTTTAACCAATCTAGTTGAAACTTGGTATACATATAGGTTCTATGACTTTATAGAATTTGATTGTCGTCGGGGATTTTTGATAAAATCAAAATCAAAAAATCAAAAATTATTTATTCAGTAGAATCACAAGGATCACTTTGAAACGTCTTACAAGCTAAGAAAATTTACACCAGTTCCAACGCGCCCATGCCGTAAAAGAACTGGCAACAACACCGGCTGGGTTCCTATCGCTTTTTTGGCATGACCCTTGCTATTGTTATGGATTCCAAGTAGAGTTGGAGCACATTCGTCCCAAGCTTTTTTATCATCTAGGTAATCGGTTGTTTTATAGTAAGCTTTTTGAGACAGATTTTGTTTAATTAAGTTTTTAAATTTGACAATTGATAAATTTTGTATGTCGCTTGGGACTTTGTTAAAGAAGCGTACACATTGCCCTTTAAAAGATTTACTGACCTTAGTGAGCCTAACTGTGGGAACAGCGAGTTTATTTTTATTTCTAGTATTAACATTATGATTATCACAATTTTTTTTAAACAGATTAATATTTTTGCGAACATACATAAGATTTTCATAAATATATTGACAGGGTACTGTCATAATATAGATAGGGGGCGTATTTTCTCCAAAAAGGGACAAAAAGGGGGGGAATATCTCCGCCTAATGTGATTTGATTTCGATGATTTTTATTTTATTTGAAAGGTAAATAAATAAATAAATAAATAATGCTGGACAATCCACACAGCATCATCTAGCCCCAAGGTAAGCAGCTGTTAAACAGAGCTGTAATATGGGTACTAGATGACTGATATATACTTAATACAATACAATACATAGATAGATATTGTTTTATTATATATAGAAAATACCCAGATAGAATAAAGGTAAGTATTAACTTTAAGTTTGTCTGATATTTGGTGAAGATCTGATGAGGATCTTCAGCGTGATGAGCAAAATAGTTCCTCAAAATGCAATATGTTGCTCACTTTCAAAGTCCACTTTACAAGTTTGTGCTTGCGAGCTCTACTGTTCGGAGAACTGCTAGTTTAAATCGTAGCACTAATACCTACTTCATAATTTTTTTACACCTAAACTGGCAAATGGCAAGCACCTTTATGAATAAACCTTCGTGCTTTTACCTTCAAAGAAGCCATGTGTTTTAAATTTAATGGTTTTTTTTAGGTTCAGAGATATGAATCGGCTTCTACGATCTACGGGCCGAACAGTCTCGATATATTCTTGAACAAATTCGCCGAGTTCACCAGAGTCGCTATAGAGGTAAGTCGTTGCTTAGTCTTAAGAGCCTTTTAAGGGTAGTAGAGTTCTCTGTGATAGAGCTCGTCCGGGGAAGGACTACCACCATACCTATTTCTGTATGTGTGTGTCTTCGTATATAAGGTAAGCAACGTTCAGCGCGGTCAAGTTCTTGTGATAACTATTTGTGATTTATTGGACCTCTGCGGTAGATATTGATTTAATATAGTCGCTAACATGAGTGGAAGAATTGACAAATATTAACCAATGCATCATGATGGCACTGCATCTGTAATAGTCAGGCGTGGTGCTTAACATCAGGCGGGCGCCTTGATTGTCTTGTCAGGTAACATAAAAAAAACTCAATTTGTGGAACACCTGGTAACCTTATCTGCAAGGATTTTTCTTCTTACTGCGTGTTTTAGGAGTTGAATTTCGGAAATTCGTTTATTAGTAAAATGTGGGGGACATTAAAAAACATACGATAATCCATTGATGCACGAGCAAAGACGTAGGATAGAACGCGTCGTAGATAGAGCAAACGGGGCGCGGATGTTAATTTTTAAAACATACAGAAGAGACAGACCCAATCTAGGATCAAGACACAATCACTCTCGATCGAGAATAGACCAGTGTCCCAGTGGGGACATAAGAAGGCTGTCATGATGATCTAATGCCTTCCAGGGCGGTGATGTGGAGCCAGGCACAGAACCAGTGGACTACCGAGGTCAGACCCTCTCCCTCATCACGCCAGTCATTTTCGACGGCTCCCCGGTGGGACGGAGCTTCGGAGACGTGGTGGAACAGCCACCGGGCGTGGTGAGCCGGGGAGACACCGTCAGAGCTATTTTTGTAAGCATTATCTAAATTTATAATTGACGACCGATGTGGCGCAGCGGGCGCAGGTCCGCCTGCGACGCAGAGGTTGCGGGTTCTATTCCCGCATCAGGACAAATGTTTGTACGATCTACAAATATTTGTTCCGGGTGTTCTGGGTATTTTCTATATATAATAAAAAATATCTATCTATGTATTGTATTGTAATAAATATATATCAGTCATCTAGTTAAGCTTTCCTTGGGGCTAGATGATGCTGTGTGGATTGTCCAGCATTATTTATTTATTTATTTATTTATTATGGTACATCCCGCCCGACCAATAGTAATGGTGTCGATTCTGTTGTAGCATTTTCTAAACTTAGCTAACATTATTTATTTATTTATTTATTTATTATGGTACATCCCGCCCGACCAATAGTAATGGTGTCGATTCTGTTGTAGCATTTTCTAAACTTAGCTAACTAAAAATATCGCGGTCCTTTGTGGTTTAATTCATTAGAAAAGGACGGCAACAATTTTAGTTAGTTTAGTTTAGAAAATGTTACAACAGAATTGACATTCCTCTCGCATCCAAAGGTTGTCTGGAAGATATGGTATAAAAAAAAGTAGGCTACTTTTTATCTCGGAAAAATTTACTGTTCCTGTGGGATAGCCAGACTCTTAAGAGACTGGAAGGAACATGGAAGCCCACAAATACACTCACACTCACTCACACATCCACCATCACACCGACACAGACTCTCACTACATACACACACACTACCCATTACACTTACATAACTAATGGCTCGGTTCTGGCTACATTTAATTTTGTTAACATCTTATATTTTATAAGTATATTCTTGTGTATTTAACCCAAAATCACTTTAAAAAAAACAAATGAACTGAAGCTAAATAAGTTTACTTCCAAAAAAAACAATCAATCAAAAAAATGAATAACTTTGAGTGGGTAAATACAAAATGTGGGTAGGTAGACAAGTTACGTAGGAAAAATAAACGATGTTTCCTCAACGATGTCTCGCGATCGAATGGCCCCGGTTGCTTGCGAGTGCCGCCTTTTATACTTCTCGACAGCACTCAGCCGACTTATTTCCTATAATATATGATATAATATATGTTAAAATGGAAATAATATATCTGGAGATGGGCGTTGATAGCTGCATCACAGTCACATTTGTAGACTAATGTAGTTGTTATCGTACGTAAATATTCTTGTACATGTGTTTTTGTTCCTAATAAAGCATTTTTTATTTTGATAGCACTAACAAATCTAACACCTGTTCTGTACATACACACATGTTTTTTGCAAATAAACTATCTTTATCTTTATCCTTATCACTGCATAACGCCGGTAAGACCGCGCGGGTCAGTTTGTATGAAATAAAGCATTTTTTTAAGGTTTTCATCAATAGATAGAGTAATTCAAGAGGTGTTTATACCTGTGCGAAGCCGGGGCAGGTAGCTAGTTGAATAATACACTCATATCCCAGGTGGGAGCCAATCCACGTAACGACTTACAGCAAGAGAGCGGCTACGCAGCCGTGGAGCGCTTCGAGCTCGGCGAGTGGAGAGTCATCGCTAATGATGCCGATTGGAATACCAGGTTAGTCAACATCATCATGGTCACACTGTTGCCTCTGACCTACTCTCAAGTGAGAGTATGGACCCAAACCCACTTTTAGAAAAAAATATAATAAGCGTATCAATATGCACCCGCTCGTTTCTCCACAATCTATCCATGCACTTTTTTTAAGACGTTTTGTAAGAGTTTTTTCAATAAATCTACCTACATAGATAAAGATTTTTAAAAACAAAATATTTTGAATTTTGTATGTTTTTAACGAACAAACTCAAAACCTACTGGTCCGATTTAAAAAACTCACCATGAAAATGCTACATGCTACTCTGAGTAACATAGGCTATGTTTTGTGACCCGCGCGAATCGGGCCGCTAAGAACTCTAAAAACTTAGTGTCCGGGGTGTGCCCACAGGTTCTATTGGGCGCGGACGTCCACGATCCTAGGCACGAGTCAGGTGACGTTTGAATGGCAAGTCCCTCAGGACGCCGTCCTCACGGGCTACAGGTTCACGTACCGCGGCGCGGCTCGCGGCATCTCCGGAACTATCTCACAGTTCATTGGCTCTACTCACCAGTTTACTATTGACGACGGCAACAGAACAAAACTTAAATCTGAATAAATATTTAAAAAGTACTAAACTTTGTTTGTTAAACTGTCATAGCTTACCCGAAAACTTCTAATTCAAACGCAACACAGATTAGAGATAAAAAAAGAGTAAATTTCAACAAAAAAAATAATTAAATTATAAAATTAATGAAAGAATAAAAATGAAAGGGGGATTTTGGGAATTTTTGATTCAGAATGCCCTTGATTCTGATTTCGGCTGCAAGGTGGAAAATGAATTTAAAAGTTAAAAAAAAAGTAGTTTGGGAAACCAAAGGTGAATTATGGGACTAACCTCACAAAAAGCGGGCGCGTTCTGCGCTCTAAGGGCTGTCACAGTTATAGTGCTTTACAAAGCACGGAAGCGCATGTAAACGTCACTAACCATCATCCATCTAAAAATAATATCCTACTGTGAAACGTCATAGTGACGTTTGAATTGGCGGATCCCACACGACGCCGCACGCTATGAAATGTAAAGAAATGAAGTTTATTTGAAGTTTTTTAGAAGATTTGCTAGAAATATGGTAGTCAAGGTTAACAAAATCAAGATAGTGTCACATGTTTCGTCGACTTACACGGCATAGATTCACGTACCGCGGCACGTCTCGCAGCATCTGCGACACTATCTCACAGTTCACTGGCTCTACTCACCAGTTTACTTTTGATGACGGCACGGACAGAAAACTTACATCTGAATAAATTTGTTACACTTAACCGTAGTACTAATATTTGTTCGGTGACTTAACGTTGTTTGATATTATTTTACTGATAAAATAATAAGGAGCTGAGCTAATAACACACATCCCGCGCCCTGTCCGGACTCCCACCGGACGCACCCATGCCCCGTCTTTCTATAAGTTTTGCAAACGAAATTACGTCGTGTCCGTGCCCCGTCTTTTCTATATTTTTGTATGAAAGCAGTGTTGCCAACCCGAATTTTAGAAAATTAGTAGATTATGTGCTAAATGTTGGTAGAACTTAGTAGAATTTATATATTCGAAACAATTATGTTTGTAAGACAAAATAGTAATCAGTTCACTTCCATTAGTATTAAAAGGTTAAAAAATAAAATATCGATGCCAATTCATAAAACCGCTTTTCTAGGGAAAAGCATCTTAGATATGGCACCAAAGTTATTTAATAAGACACCTGAATCAATCGCAGAAATACAAAATGACCACATATTTAAGAGAAAGCTGTTTGACTTTTTGGTTGAAAAGACGTATCATTCATTAGACGAATATCTAACAGATAAACTGACATTTAAGTAGCTTAAAATTTTGATATTCACACACGACGACATTTTTTTTTTTTTACTTTTTTATGTATTTTTTACAATACTTATTTAATTTATTTGACATTGAACTCTTTTATTACTCTTATTACTTAAATTTTTGTAGCTGTTCTATTAATTTTTGTTATTTATACACTGTGTACTTTTTTGCATGCCTAAAATGGTAGAAATAGGTGGTGCTTTCCTAATTTTAAGAACCTTGTAACCCTATTTGAAGCAACTAATAAATGATTGATTGATTGAATGTAAAATGCAAAATTGGTGATCTACCACCTGAATTTAGTAAGATTAAAGATTCATGAACAGTTTATGAAAGGACGTTTCGCCCTCCGTTTTACGTCTTTTCTGTGTACCGGTACCGTTTTTAGCCAAAAGTCCATTTTTAATTTAGCACGGTTATCTGACAAGTGAAGCTGTGACTGCGGCACCTAAAGGTCTCTATAACACAAACACTACCACCAGAATACCTACACCTTTATCTTTGGTATAGAGTTCATTTTAGTTTGAAAGATCGAGGAGTTATGTTCTTTTAAAGTAGTTTTGTTTGAAGTTAGTATCGTACTCTTTGCTTTTCAATGGATAAATTGCTTTAGCTGTGGTTTCTTGTTATGTAATGTATGTGTGTTACGATGGGTAGTGTATGTAGTTACTTATAGAGTGGACACAGTTTCTCAACTGGAAATCTAAATAAGTGCCTATGTAAAATCGTTCCTAACATATTAACTAAGTTAAGGAACGTACTAGTTGGATGGGTGACCGCGAGTTGCCTGCTGGCCTACCATGAAAATGTCTGTCCGTAACTTTAGACACGTAAAACGAAACTGTTAGCTTCTATGATGTTTCATCTATGCTATTTCACTGTCACTTGCCGTCTTCAGAACGGCCTTCGGGAATCATTGTGATTCATGGAACGAATTGCACAACATTGGCAATTTATGTTTTACGAGCTGACCAGCGCGGCTTAACCCGCGTTGTGCAGTTTTTATGCTATCCCACAGGAACAGTTAATTTTTCCGGAATAAAAAGTAGCCTATGTGTTATTCCAGGACTTTTGCCATCTAAATTTCAAATTTCATCACAATCGGTAAAGTCGTCACGGAGATAAGTGGCAACAAACATACACACACACAAACAGACTTTCGCATTTATAATATTAGGTAGACATAGACAAAGGTAGGTAGTAGGATAGTCGGCGTGCTTCGTAAAGCTACCCGACTTAGGGTGCTACCAACTGTATGCGAAGTTCGTATGCATTACGAACTTCGATAAAATGAAATAGTTGAGAATCATTGGACAACATTGACATAACACCAGTCTGTTACTTTTTGTGCAAGATAATGACAATGAAAAGTTTTAAACAAAGCTAGATTTATTTTCGGCTCGTCATGAGTTGACTATCAACTTGTTTATTTACCTCACTGATAAAATGCCGGGGTCGTAAACTCCGGGTTGTCTTGATAACAATTTATCTCGTTGAAAAATATACTTTAAAACTTTTGTTTAATTTATTTAGTGATTGTAGTTGAGTGGGGCGGTGTAGTGCATTATTTTGTGAATTTTCTAGCTGTTATTCTCAAGAGTTTTTAAGGTAAGTTCAGTTTAAAGATATGGGTATATCTACTTGGGTACTTTATTAGAAAGAAATAAAAAAAGGAATAAATAAAGAAGCAAAGAACATTAAAAAATAATAAATTGAAATAAGTGCCTTTGTTCAGTCTTATTCATCATTGGAGAAACTACTTATCCAATTGTTTTTAACTTCTGATTAAAGATGGCGTCAACCCAAGTGACTAAGAAAGTCATAAACACTCCTGAGACCTGTGTAGATGACAATCTAAGAGGGATTGTCGCGATTTACCCCACGCTGCAGCTGCATCCTCAAAACAGAGTGGTCACCGTTAGGAGAAAGGTGAGATAATAGAGAGGCAACGTGTAGCAAGTGAAATTACTGGGCGATAGAGACTTAACAACAATGTCTCGGGGTGATAAGCTCAGTGCAGTGCCACGCAAACACTTAATCTTTGAGCTTTGGGTGGTACTGCATCTGTTATAGTCAGGCGTAGTGCTTAACATCAGGCGTCTTGATTGTCTTGTCACTTACTGACAAAAAAAAAATCAAGAGAAATTAAAAGTTATAGAAACACCATCAGGATCAGATAGGTGTAATTAACATCATGACAGACTTCTAATGTTCCCGCTGCAAAGCACAGGCCTATTCTCGAGCTAGAGTGGGTCTCTATTGGTCTCAATCTACCACGCGTACCTAATGCGCATTTGTGGATGATAATATTTTTTGAAAAATTGGGAATACGAAATAGTTCTTGGACATGCAACTTTCCTCACGAATGTTACAATTCAAATATTCTTGTGACTATCTTGGCCAGATATTTGGTGATAATTCATCATTATCGCCATAATTCATTACAGTTTAATGATGAAGTCGTTTAAAAATACTATAACTAGCAGTTCTCCGAACAGTAGACCTCGCAAGCACAAACTTGTAAAGTGAGCTTTGAAAGTGAGCAACATATTGCATTTTGTGGAACTATTTTGCTCATCACGCTGAAGATCCTCATCAGATCTTCACCAAATATCAGACAAACTTAAAGTTAATACTTACCTTTCAAATAAAATAAAAATCATCGAAATCAAATCACATTAGGCGGAGATATTCAGCAGCCCCCTTTTTGTCCCTTTTTGGAGAAAGTACGCCCCCTATCAAAAATCCTCCACGACAATCAAATTCTATAAAGTCATAGAACCTGTACACCAATTTTCAACTAGATTGGTTAAAAATGCGACCTAGAGGCGAGAACACAAACTGACCGGACAAACTGACAACCAAAAGCATTTTTGGCCTATCTCGATGAAAAGACGCTTCGCTTGCTCGGTCAATAAAATTATAGTAGGTAATTATTACGTCTATATCTTTGGAACGCTTTCAGGATGACTCCAAAAGAGTGGCAGTCCTTGGAGGAGGAGGATCAGGTCACGAACCATTTGCTGCTGGTAAGGGTCTTGAAGTACCTACAATTTTAAACGAACCGAGCGCTCCCGTGCCTCGGAGGGCACGTTTAGTCGTTCCCGGCTTTTCAAAGTTGTTAGGCCTTCGGGCGGCCTAGACACTCTGTAACCAGGGTTGGCCACTGACTCATACAAACTTACTTACTTAAAACGAATACTAGGTATCCTAGTCGCATATTTTCACGTCTTGTGCATACATCCCATCCCATAATATCTCACGTGGGGCATGTCAAAGGCAAGTCAAGAGTAGTAGAGTTCTTTGTGATAGAGCGTCGCATTCTCAAGAGTAGCAGAGATCTTTGTGATAGAACACGTCCGGGGAAGAACTACCACCATACCTATTTCTGCCGCCAAGCAGTAATTTCTCTCGCATTGCTGTGTTCCGGTGTGAAGGGTATGGTTTCCGGTGAAATTACTGGGACATGAGGCTTTCGATCTTAGCGTTATTTATTTATATTCTTTCCAGGTTTCGTAGCATCAGGGATGCTAGATGGAGTAGTGGCCGGAGGGGTCTTTGCGTCTCCACCGACTGGGCACGTGTTATACGCTATAGCGCAGCTGTACAAATACAACTCAGGTATTCTTCAATTCTGGGACGAAAGAGACGTCGATGTAATTGGTGCAGTGCAGTGGGATCAAACATGTTTCTGGACCAGGGGCCCAACCATGAACTCTTATAGCGATTCAAATGAAGACCTAAAAAATTGTCAACAAATTTAGTACTATGAAATCAATTAGACAATCATGGTATAAAATTTTTTGACAATTTACTGTAGGTCTTCATTTTTGGCAAAATTGTGGCAAACCCGGCCACAGACGCCACAAGTTAAAAGAAGAAGGTAAATCGCTATAAGAGTTCATGGTTGGGCCCTACGTTGGGCCCCTGGGCCTGTAGAAGCATAATATCGCTACAACAATGATCTAGAGTTAAAATTTGTTCCATCATGTCACGCGAATAAAATAATTCAGCACCTCTAGACAAACACCCACGAAACAGTCAAAGTTATCGCCTATTTATTACAGGTGGAGTTTTTGTAATCCTCGGAAATTATACGGGCGACAGGCTTAACTTCGGCAAGGCTATTGAAAAAGCAAAGATTTCTGGAATAAAGGTAAGTTATTCCTTCATAATAGGACTTTCTTTCTCACCTCGTCATAGTCTTCCAGATCGTATTAATCGTGTTTTGTTTACCAATAGGTAGAAGGACTTATTGTAGGCGAAGATGTTGCCTCAAGTCAGAACAAGACTGGAGGAAGGAGTATGGTGGGAGAAGTTCTGTTTTATAAGGTACGAAATCTTACTAACTAACGTATTCATATTTTTTTGTTCCATTTGCTAGTGTTGCAGCTGTATATGGGCCTTGTCGTATTGTAAAAATACTTATGAATAGTAATGTCAATAATAATGTATCAATGTCAATTTATATAAATTTGTTTTTTTTTTATGTGGAGACAGAAGTCAGCCAAGCGTTAGTATCATTCCGATAATCATTACAAGTATAATAATTCAATTGTGTTACACCTGCCTTAGTAGTTTCTTATACAATGTCTTTCGTTAATTAATCGCGATAGTGTTGTAAGATTTAACTAACATCATTTATGTTTCAGCTCAGTGGAGCTATGGCTCAAAAAGGTTACGAGCTGTCTAAAATCCACAGCATAATAACTGAAGCTAACAAGTACACCGCTACCTTAGGAGTCTGTCTCAGTGCCTGCTCATTACCAGGTTAGTTTCTTAAGCGTTAGTTCTGGATTTTGTAGACTAGTGCCATAGATTTACTATTAATTATAGCATAGCAACTGACTTGTGGCAAAAATTTCGGTCGTTTGAAAGCAAAAATGGGCAAGCGTCACAGGCCCAACTTTGTCTGACAGAGCTTAGGGTTGTGCGTTTTTTTTTCTTATTCATACTATGCAGTTTATCAATGTATTTAATAATATTACGATTTACTTTAATGTTGAACTAGTTATTTATAGAATAAAATTTTGTGCGTATCAATATGTTAGTGCCTAGCCTATGTTTATTCAGCCATTCATCATTACAAGCTAATAGATGTCCACTGCTAGACATAGGCCAATTTCAAAAGATGAACAGATCTTGAGCCATCACCACCGACTTATCAACAGCTTTTTTTCCAAATGAATACAGAAGAAATATAAGTATACGTACAGAATGGCCACTCTCTACCTCTTACTGGATTTACTTATCCCACCCACGGTCGCGAGTTTGCCGGCACCACAAGACACTGAAGCTAAGGGCAATAAAGCACGCATTGATTTGGTTTTTGTGTAGGTCCACAGCGCGCGCATGTCAGCGCGAACGAAAGTGTGCTATCTCGCTCTTGCTATAATTAGGGCCAACCACTCACAAAATGAACCGCTCCTTATCAGATGGTCTATCTTCTTCTTCTTTTGTTTTATGGCCTCTGTGGCTAGTTTGCCACAATTTTGCCAGTGTCAAGTGTATTAGTTTGATTGTCGCTTAGCAACGTAAACAAACGAAATTTGGAAAGAAACGATGACTTTTCTTTCAAAATTCTCCTGGACAGTCTTTGACTAAATTACCAACCAACATTACCCCTCCATTTCAATTACTAACACTTGTGCTAAGTAAACAAGTTAAATTGGATAAACTGCCACCAAATTTACGCAATAAAACTTAAAATAACACAAGAAAAATAATTAAAATGGGAAGACCCATGTCGTTTTGACAAGATAGCCAAAGACAATCCAGATGGTCTATCAAGGAAAATGTCTGAGTTTGCAGAACGTCAGCATATTAAAATGTCTGCATGGTGGCAATGTCTTGAGTGGCAAAACGACTTACTAGTAAAACGTCCAAAATGCAACGGCACCGTTTACGTACACAAACCATGAATGTGGTGTTTTTTTTATACAACTGAAGTGGCAACCAAGCGTACGGCCCACAAGATGGTACCACTTCAGTTGTATAAAAAAAAAAAAAAAAGGTATCACTCGCGGGTTGCCACCTTGAGGCATAGATCGAAAGCCTCATGTGCCAGTAATTTCACCGCAAACCATACCCGGAACACAGCAATGCGAGCATTACTGCTTTGCGGCAGAAATAGGTATGGTGGTAGTACTTCCCCGGACGTGTTCTATCACAAAGAACTCTGCTACTCTTAAGAATGCGACGCGTTTGCTTCATATATTTTATTGAGAGTGTCCGGGGTGTGGTTGTAGCTACCCAACCCAGGTTACCTGAGTCAGGTATGTTCTTGTAACAGGTCAGCCGCCTCTGTTCGAGATCGCGCCCGATGAGATGGAACTCGGAGCCGGCGTGCACGGAGAAGCTGGCATCGCTAAGATAAAGATGGGAACTGCCAAGGAGGTCGTCGCGATCATTGTCGATCAAGTAAGCAGTTTTATACAAGTTTTTTTTTTTTTTTTTTAGCAGCCTATGGACGCTTGCAATACCAGAGGTATCACTTGCGGGTTGCCACCTTGAGGCTAAGATCGAAAGCCTCATATGCCAGTAATTTCACCAGAAACCATACCCTTCGAACCGGAACACAGCAATGCGAGCATTACTGCTTGGCGGCAGAAATAGGTATGGTGGTAGTCCTTCCCCGGACGAGCTCTATCATAGAGAACTCTACTACTCTTGAGAAAGTAGAAAGAAGGATATGGGCACAGAACTATATTTAAAGAGTTGTGGATACGGGCTATTGCTATATTAATCAGTTGCAAAAATTTCACTTTTTGATCAAAAACTGATGAACAAGAGGGATTAGTTCCGTAATCAGTTAAGTTAATAGTAAATAAAAATATGTCTATGTCAATCAATTTCACTAGGATTCAATCAAAAACTGATTATGGTCTAGGATATAACAGCTTTATTCTGGCCGACGTGAAGTTAGTCAGTTTGGATGCGCGTTGGAGCTTGCTTTTACGAACGAAATTTTCTTTGCGCATCACAAACTTCACGTCGATTGAGATCCGCCGCTAAAATTATACGTAAATGAACAATTTAAGTTATGCTATTACCATAGCTTTTCTGTCATAATAGACAGTTTGTTTTTTTTTTATACCCCAAAAGTGGCAACCAAGTGTACGGCCCACTTGATGGTCAGCGGTTACCGTAGCCTATGTACGCATGCAACATCATAGATATCACTTGCGTGTTACCACCCTGAGACGTTTGATGGAAAGTCTCATGTGCCTGTAATTTCACCGGAAACCATACCCTTCGAACCGGAACACAGCAATGAGCGATGATGGAGATTGGTCGCTAACAGAGTTATGTGATCATGGTACAGCACTTACCTAATTTGCTAAGAAATCATATAGAATTACTTAAAATCAGGTGGTAGCACACTTGAAGCTGAAGGCAGGGAACAGAGTTGTGGTGATGCTGGACAACCTGGGAGGCACTTCCGTTATGGAGATGAACATCATTGCAGCTGAAACTAAGGACTATTTGGGTAAGGATGGTGACAGCACAAGCTCTTTTAAGAGCGTCACTGATTCAAAGTAGAGCCTAGAATAATATCAAAGTGCAAACTAACAAATAACTTGTCAGCCGATAACAATGATATTCCTTCAGGTTTTCCAAAAGATAATGCCAAGACTTGTTTAGATATTATTCATAGCATCCAAGAGAGCGAGCCATTCGGTTGATGGCCTAGAGTTAATGGCGACTTAACGCAGAAGGCGCGGATTGAAATCCAGTCCGCCCAAGAATTATCGATTGCATTTGAAATTGATGCTGAAGAATCGTAAGAATAATTTTTCTTTAACCATTTAGAATCTGTTCAAAGAACAGACAAGAAACAAATTTGCATTCAGAACGCCAACAGTTTCAAGATACTAAAAGTAATTTTACAGAATCAAAGCAAATAATCATAGAACGCCTATACTCCGGACACTTCAAGACATCTCTGGAGATGCACGGTTTCCAAATCTGCATCCTACACCTCAACAAAGAGATGGGAGATCTCTGGTTAGAGCTCCTTGATGCCCCCACCGCAGCATCCACCTGGACCGGTAACGGCATGTCAGTGAGGAATGATGAGAAGCATGTGGATGATGATTCTCTACTGCAAAGTGATGGAAGAAAGGTATGATGATATCTTGTTTAATAAGTAGACCAATTTATTTACCAGAGTCGACCACTGACTCATACGAACTGACTGACCGTGTAGACCATTTCAGAAGGCTAAGGTGCGAGGACAGTTTCTCGTTCGTCAGTACGTAAATTCATCTAGTTAGATTAGTTAGTTCATTAGTTCATTAGTTAGGTGGTTACGATTCAAAATGATCCGTCTTATTTTTTTGAATAATATTCTATAACTTTATCTGTAAGGTATAAATGCGTTGACTAATTATTCTGATTAAGCCACCAAGTGGCAGAGGGCAGGCCATATAGCTCGCAGAACCAATAACCGCTGGGGAATAAAAGTTTTCGAATGGCGACCACGAACTGGAAGACCCCACTCGATGGACCGATGACATTAAAGCGGACGCAAGAAGTTGGTGGATGGTGAAGGCTTAAAATCGATCGTCATGGCGCTATTTGGGGGGGCCTATGTCTAGTAGTAGACGTCTATCGGCTGCAATGATGATGATGAGCCACCAAACTTCCTGGTATCCGCGTCGTAGTACCTATAGATCAGTGGGATCTGACTTCAGAAAAACAAATTTTAGGCCGCGTCTGGTCCAGTCTTGTCTACAAAAGAACAGAGTATCCTCCGCGGCTGCCTGGTAACAGCAGCAGAACATCTGGTGAAAAGCGAAGGGTTGCTGAACAAGCTGGACTCAGGGTGCGGAGACGGAGACTGTGGGATTACGCTCAAGAAGTTTGGATATGGTGAGAGCTCTTGAAGTATTGTTGAAGAACGGTCGCAATTCAACTAGTCATGTAAAATTCACAGATTTTGTAGATGTTTACTTTCACTTTAAGCTAAGCTGCGAGGTAGGTGCTGGACAAGCCCACTTCATCTAAAACCTGTTTCAGACACTGCAGCGGGCAAAAAAAAAACAGCTTACCACTTGACGGTGTTTATACAATCGTCAGTAGATGGTAAAGCCTAGTACCTAACCACAGAGACCTAACTCTAGAGTCTATCTGGATCTCACACATGTTAATATAGGTCTTTAGAGTTCCATTCAGAATATAGATTGGTGCAAGCAGTTTAAAGGACTTTCGGGGGAACCGTGTGCTTAGATACGCTAACCACTGTGCTAGCTTACCAGTTGTACAGGTCTCTATGAATACCTTGATCACTTTTGGCCTAAAACAGGCCCGGGTAACTTTGGGTTTAATTAAATTTAACAAAAACAATGTGATTTCAGCTATTCTCTCATATCTGGAGACAGCATCACTAGAGTACATCTCCAACGTGCTCTGGGAGCTCTCAGAGATCGCTGAGAAGGACATGGGAGGGACGTCTGGCGGGATTTACAGTCTAGGACTGTCTGCCGCTTCTCAAGCTATTGCTTTGTAAGTTACAAGCTGAAAAAGCCCTCTGATAAAATTACAACGAATGAACTCATTTAATCATTTGCGTCTATTGAGCGAGCCATTTGTCGTCGGGGATATTTGATTGGAGGGGTACTTCCTCCAAAAAGGGGCATAAAGGGGGCTACTGGATATTTTCGTCTTATGAGATCCGATTGCAATGTTTATATTTTATTTAAAACTATAAGTCTGTCTCATAAAAAATTGGTGAAGATCTGTTGAGGATCTCCAGCGTGATAATAGAAACAGCTTCTCAAAATGCAGTAGATTGCTCACTTTTAGATAGATGCTAGGCAAAAGCGTCTGCGTCCATACACACGTCGTCTCATATTTTTCACATCTAGTGCGAGCTGAAAATGTAACCAATTTGCCACACGCTGTTTTCATTTGATGGAAGATGTTTTATTACCATCAAATAAAAAGCCTGAAAAAAAACGCCACGCTGTGTCCTCGTCTGTGTGGCCACCTTAAGTCGAGCGATCTGTCAGTTCTAGACTTAAATTATATTTAGTAGTAGTAGAGTTCTCTGTGATAGAGCTCGTCTGGGGAAGGACTACCACCATACCTATTTCTGCCGCCAAGCAGTAATGCTCGCATTGCTGTGTTCCGGTGTGAAGGGTATGGTTTCCGGTGAAATTACTGGCACATGAGGCTTTCGATCTTAGCCTCAAGGTGGCAACCCGCGAGTGATACCTCTGGTATTGCAAGCGTCCATAGGCTGCGGTAACCGCTTACCATCTTGTGGGCCGTACGCTTGGTTGCCACTTCAGTTGTATAAAAAAAAAAAAAAAAAATGTTATGTTACAGTGCAAAATCAAACGACGCCGCTGCATGGTTAGATGCATGGAACAGCGCAATGCAATCAATTACTAAGTATGGAGGAGCGGAGCCCGGAGACAGAACCATGGTGAGTTTTCTTTTAGGGCTCTAGTATAATAGAGGATAGGTACTGCCACCGGGTCAAACCACCAACAAATATTTTTTTTTATATACTACTGAAGTGGCAACCAAGCGTACGGCCCACAAGATGGTAAGCGGTTACCGCAGCCTATGGACGCTTGCAATACCAGAGTTATCACTCGCGGGTTGTCACCTTGAGGCTAAGATCGAAAGCCTCATGTGCCAGTAATTTCACCGGAAACCATACCCTTCACACCGGAACACAGCAATGCAAACATTACTGCTTGGCGGCAGAAATGGGTATGGTGGTAGTCCTTTCCCAGACGAGCTCTAAAATGTATATTGATAGTGATACATATATAGTGATATATATATCCCGCGAGTGATACCTCTGGTATTGCAAGCGTCCATAGGCTGCGGTAACCGCTTACCATCTTGTGGGCCGTACGCTTGGTTGCCACTTCAGTTGTATAAAAAAAAAAAAAAAAATGTATGCAGCCGGATGAAGGGTACTCTTCTGGTGCCCGCTTGATTCCGCAACCAATTTGGTGACGGCGAGCGAATGCCACTGGTGGCGCCACCACGGTATCCTAGTGAGATAAAGCCTTTAGGTAAACGTGCGCTACCGTAGACCTTCACCGCTTAATATCAGGCAAAATAGAGCGCTCGTGACGTAACTGGCTAAGTTGTTCTTAACAGATCAACGAAGTTAAGCACTGTTCTGCCTAGTCATCATTTGGATGGGTGACCACCAGTGGCAATTTCACTTCGGAGGGCACGTTAAGCAGTCGGTCCCGCCTTTTTCAAAGTTTATAGGCCATCACAGAGGCCTTCGGGCGGCCTAGGAACTCTGTCACCAGAGTTGGCCACTGACTCATAGGAACTTACTTACTATTTACTTATCAGGCAAAATTGGTCAATCGCAGCCTATTGTCAAAGAACAGATATTAGTACTAAACTATTGTGAAAAGTCTTGATAAAGCTTATCCCAAATAATAAGTTTTTATGTCGCCATTTGTCAACAGGCAACGGGAATCGAACTCCAACCTCTTGTATCTCAGTTGATAAGAACATTTATCAAAATTACCTATATCAGGTTACATTGATATTATCTTAAATAACATGTTTGATTTTTAACCTTTTAATCGCATCTTATATAATTCGTACTATGTTTTTGACTAGCTTCTGCCCGCGGCTTTTCTCGCGTGGTAGACCAAAAGTAGGTACCGTAAAAGCTATTTCAGGTGCAGAACTTCTATTCTAAGTTTCTTTCAAATTAGTTGAGCCGTCACAGCATAGTTTGAGTTACAAACATATGAGTACTTAAAGATATTCAAACTTTCAGAAAATAGAATTCGCATTCATATTTAAATCGAAGCATTTGTGACATCTCTACATAATTATAAAACATAGTCGCTTCCCGCTGTCTGTATGTTCCTTTGTATGCTTATATGTTTAAACTAAACAACGGATGTTAATGCGGGCATAGTAGATAGTGTACATAGATATGATTCAAAATGAAGGTGTATATACAGGGTCATTCATTATCAACCTGACAAACTTAAGGGGTAGATTCCACACCTAAAAAAAAAATATATGTACCTATAATTTTTTTTTTTTTATGTATGTTTTGTCTTAAAAATCACTTGTAAACAAAAAAAAATCGATTACGTTTTTCCGCTCAATTATTATTTATCATTGTTGGGAATCGAGTTAAGCGACGTAATAATGAAATATTCGAGTGTGCGCGCCCCGTAGCGGTTCAATGACACGCGCAGGTCAAGGACGCGCGGGTTAGTGACCCGTAGTTCTTTAACGCGCGGGTCACTAACACGTGCCGAGCGCTGCCTTTTCGATTTCTAACAAGGATAACTAATTATAAAGCAGAATTACGTAATTTTTTTTTTTGTTTTATAAAAAAAAACGTTTAGAAAAAAAAAAAAAAAGTACAAGTATTTTTTTTTTATGTGTGGAACCTACCCCTTAAGTTTGTCAGGTTGATAATGAATGACCTTATATATGTTTATATGGGCCGTAGAATAAGTATTTTACACCTGTAACTTTTCTAATGTTGCCTGAAATAAAGTTTTATTATTATTATTATTATTATTATACACTGTCTTTAACTATATATATTGTGACAATAGTGTCGATTTTGTTGTAGCATTTTCTAAAATTAGCTAACTTAATATAAACATTTAAAAAACCCCTAGGGTTTTGTCCTAAATGCTTAGAGTCCTTAATAGTTAGGAAGGTAGTACTTAACATTTTTACTCACATTCCAATGTTTTTTTTTTATGTCAGCAAGTGACAGGACAATCAAATCGCCCACCTGGGGCCGATTGCATAATAAAGTACAAGCTAATAATATGAGCGTTTTTCCATACAAAATCACTAGTGTTATGAACTTGTATTTTATTATGCAATGGGCCCCTGATGTTAAGCACCACGCCTGACTATAACAGATGCAGTGCCACCCAAAGCTTAAAGTTTTTAAGTGTTTGCGTGGCACTGCACTGCGCTTATCACGAAAGCGAATTTGTTTTATACTATGTAGTGAAGCACCCGTGCGAAACTGGGGCGGGTCAGTAGTAACCAAATTATGTTTATTTGTAGCTGGACACACTGCACGTAGCTGCGGAAGCCTTTAAGAAGTACATAAAGGAAGAGCTAAAAGTACTTCTCAAGAAAACAGCGGAAGCGGCAGAAACAGGGGCGCAATCGACCAAGAACATGACAGCAAGGTAACCACGAACCAGCGGGTCTACTTTTGAAAGCGACAAACGATAGTCGTGGCAAATATAGTTCAACTTGAATTGTTATAGTTGACGACCGATGTGGCGCAGCGGGCGCAGGTCTGCCTGCGACGCAGAGGTTGCGGGTTCGATTCCCGCCTCGGGTCAAATGTTTGTACGATCTACAAATATTTGTTCCGGGTGTTCTGGGTATTTTCTATATATAATAAAAAAATATCTATCTATGTATTGTATTCATCATCGTGACAGCCTTCTAATGTTCCCACTGCTGGGACACTGGCCTACTCTCAGGCGAGAGTGATTGGGTCTTAATCCACCACGCGGACCCAATGCGGATTGGTGGATGGCACATGTCTTTCGATTTTTTATATTGTATTGTATTAGGTATATATCCGTCATCTAGTACCCATAATACAGCTCTGTTTAACAGCAGCTTACCTTGGGGCTAGATGATGCTGTGTGGATTGTCCAGCATTATTTATTTATTTATTTATTTTAACTTATGTCGGTGACAACTAAGTTCAACAGGAGCCATATTCGCTATGACCATGGGCTCGTTACGATATCTGCGTGGTATCGTCGTCGACGAGCCATGTTTTAGGGCTCGTCTGACTGTTTTTTTAAGGTCAAATATCAATAGCGAATTTATCGCAATTGAAATAACACATACCAAAAACCATTTTACAATTCCACCATGGCGAAGTTAAGAACACGTCACTAAGTTACACGTTATTGGTAAGGAATCTCTTGTATTTTATCTCTATGAAATAGGCGATTCCTTACCCATAACGTGTAACTTAGAAACGTGTTCTAAACGCGCCATGGTGTTGAATTATAAAATGGTTTACGGTATCTGTGTTATTGAGATAAGGTATAGCAAATTGCTGGCCATTTTTGAACATACACAAAGTGCCAGTATATTCGTTCGCCTGGTATTATGCGCCACGCCTGACCATGCTGCAGTGTCACACAACGAAATAAGTTTTAACTAAGCGTGGCACTGCACTGCGCTCGTCACCCCGAGACGTAATTATTAAGTCTCTTTCGCCCAGTAAATTCACTTGCTACAGTACCCTTCAAACCTAAACACAGTAACGCTTGCACACTTCTGCTTAGAGGTAGAATATCTGGCACTGCGGTGGTACCAAGAAGGACACTTGCTTAAGAGTCCTACCACTACGCTCTAGGGCCTAGAGCGTGGTGGCCATGAGGGCCTTCTAGGCCGCATTCCTGACTCCTAATTGTATATTGTCAGGGCCGGGCGCGCGTCCTACGTGGCCAGCGGCTACACACACGACGAGGACGCCGGAGCCAGAGCGGCCGCGGTGTGGCTGCAAGCCATTCTGAACCATATTGCCACCAAAATATAAGTCTAATTCAATAAACACGTAAGAGTTTACATGTCTACTTCGTACGCATCAACGGATATAACAGTTTTACAAGCTATTCTGAACCATATTACTGATAAGATATAAGTCTAATTCAATTGCAGCGTATCTGTAAGAGTCTGGGTGTTAACTTCGTACGCATTAAACGGATTTTAGAGTATTTTATGCTATTCTGAACTATATTGTTACCAAAGTACGAGTCAAATTCTATCAATGTAGTTTCGCATTATGTAAAAGTGCACTTGTCGGAGTTGTCGGCCTCACATACTGGTATTAGAATTTTATCTAATCTATACTATTATTATAAAGATAAAAGATTCTAATCTACTGGTCCGATTTCAAAAATTCTTTCACCATCAGAATGCTACATTATCTCTGAGTAACATAGGCTGTATTTATTACAAATAGTCAAATAGTCATTTATTGGTATGGGAAAAGATGCACGTCAAATTAAAAAATTAAAATACATTGTTGTACTTACATGAGTAAAAAATTCAAAATACAATTAGTTACAAATAAAAAAGAATTAAGTATATAAAATTATGTCAGGTCAGAAAACGTACACAGCTCGTGTACTTGATGTGCGTCTACGACGCCGACGGTTTTAAGGCTGAGGAACTCATTAAAAGTGTAGAAAGTCTGCTCGACGAGCCAGCGTTTTAACTTTGACTTAAAGAAGAGTAGTAGAGTTCTCTGTGATAGAGCTCGTCTGGGGAAGGACTACCACCATACCTATTTCTGCCGCAAAGCAGTAATGCTCGCATTGCTGTGTTCCGGTGTGAAGGGTATGGTTTCCGGTGAAATTACTGGCACATAAGGCTTTCGATCATAGCCTCAAGGTGGCAACCCGCGAGTGATACCTCTGGTATTGCAAGCGTCCATAGGCTGCGGTAACCGCTTACCATCTTGTGGGCCGTAGGCTTGGTTGCAACTTCAGTTGTATAAAAAAAAAAAAAAAAAAAAAAGATGCTTGGAGTGGAGGCCTCTTTGACCTGCGTAGGTATTCAGTTGTATACCAGTGGTCGCATTACTAACGCGGCTTTAAGCTGTGACGGACTGCAAGTATTGCCATAAAAATGCGTTCACTGATCCGATCGCACGCATCGGTATAACTTGATGCGATCCGTCCGATGCGTACTAAGCGGACCTGAGGGCGTACCTTTAAATCACCTAATCCTGACACACTATTGTGTTCTCATCATCGTAAATAAAAAAAGTAATAAAGTTGTTAGGCCATGACAGAGGCATTCGGGCGGCCTAGAAACTCTGTCACCAGAGTTGGCCACTGACTCATACGAACTTACTTACTTTTATCATCGTAAATTTTCGAACGAGCTGTTTTTCGGACGGTGGCAAAACGTTTTTTTTTTTTTTTAATACAACTGAAGTGGCAACCAAGCGTACGGCCCACAAGATGGTAAGCGGTTACCGCAGCCTATGGACGCTTGCAATACCAGAGGTATCACTTGCGGGTTGCCACCTTGAGGCTAAGATCGAAAGCCTCATGTGCCAGTAATTTCACCGGAAACCATACCCTTCACACCGGAACACAGCAATGCGAGCATTACTGCTAGGTGGCAGAAATAGGTATGGCGGTAGTCCTTCCCCGGACGAGCTCTATCACATAGAACTCTACTACTCTTATAGGTTATACGTATGCCGGCTCAAGGCAAAAAAAAAAATCCAGCCAGTCTGAAAAATTTAGAATTGCATTTAAAACTAAGGCTCTATTTAATTAAATCACAATAAATATTAACAAATAATTGTTCTTTATTGATCACAGTGTCAAAATGTCTAATATATTTATCTATGTTATATTATGTCTTGTTATAATCTACATTTGTTATTATTGAAATAAATATGTCGTTTGTGGACTGTTCCCTTTTATTATGCGTATACTTTCCCCCTTCCACCCTATTCCCTCCCCCGCTATACTTTCCTAATGGTTGTATATTGAAAATTATTTTATTGTTATTACGGCTAGAAGGTTCTTCGTGACCTTCTAACGTTTTCACTCCTGGGACACTGGCCTACTCTTGAGCGAGAGTGATTGGGTCACGATCACCAATCCGCATTGATGGACCCAATGCGGATTGGTGTCTTTCGAATTTTATTGGACTTCGGTTTCCTCACGATGTTTTCCTTCACCGTTTGAGAGCCAGCGCTCTCAAATTAGATTTTTCTATTTGGAAAAAACATGGGCGTAATGCCAGCGCTCTTGATTCTTCCTCAGACTCTATACTATCTCCGTGCCGAATTTCATCCAAATTGGTTTAGCCGTGAAAACGTAAGAGATTCCATTCATTTTCATTTATATCGTATATATTTTTCCAACGTACGCTAGAAATCCCATTCGGTTGTCTTTTCTATGTCCATATCCGCCATTTTCTCTTGTAGAAGTAAAGCCGCCATGTCATCTGGAAAATGAATTATAATTTTTTTTTAACATTTGGTTAGTCTTTGTTTCTATAGTGTTAACCACAACACTATAGAAAAAAAACAAAAAAAACAAAGGGAAATACTAAAGTTTTTTAATCTTGACAGCCTTCTAATGTTATGTTCCCACAGCTACTCCCGAGTGAGCGTGACTGGGTCTTGAATAAAAAAAAAAAATATGTTAGCTAAAATGTCTTTTTCAACACACTTGCTTATAAAGTGGCTCTATGGTCATCGCAATTAGGCACAGAATGACACCCATAATCAAACTATGACTTTTTCATTGCTATAACTCACTAGTGAGTTAGAGTTTTTTTTGTTATTTTATTCACAAGTGTGTTGAAAAACGTCGTATGATACACGTGTGTATTGATGATTACCGTCCTCGGCTATCTTAAGACTCAATGGCGCCTCAGCGGTAATCACCAATGTTACACACTAGTACCATAATGTACTATTATATCAATCTATTAATTTCTTGACATAAGAATCATTTACAGAATGATAAAGCTTAGCAAATCGCTAAAATGACAGTTTATGTTATGTTGGGTGTTTTTAGAACTCTTTCAAAATTTTGTCCAACCCTCCCAATATCACCGGTCATTTTTTTCGTTCCACTCTTTATTTCGGTTTTATGAAACTAGCATAACTGAGACACTGGCAGGATTGTGACAATTAAGCCACAGACGCCATAAACAAAGAAGTGAAGTGAAGTGAAGTTTTTAGAACTCACTAGGGTCTGGCTTGATCGGCTTGACGCGTCCTATCAGTCCGGGCAAGTAGTCAGACTTCCGTATTTGCTTGAAGAAGGCGTGGTTCAACAGCTGTGTCGCCGAAGGTCGCTTTTCAGGGTCTCTTAAAAAATAAAATAAATCTTCAATCAAAAAATATATGTAATATGAAAATTTTTAACGGCCAGGATTCGAACCCGCGTCTTTGCCTTCCTATATATAAAAATGAATTGCTGTGCGTTATGCTCGCTAAAACTCGACAACGGCTGAACCGATTTGACTAACATTGATCTTAAAATGTTTGTAGAATACTAGAGAAGGTTCAAACGGTGAGATATTATGAAAAAAAGCAAAAATATAACGCGATTGCAACAGCGCGGGTCAGCTAGTGATTGAGACTTTTGACTTTGGCTACAGTTTTTTTTTTGACAATCCACACAGCATCATCTAGCCCAAGCTAAGCTGCTGTTAAACAGAGCTGTGTTATGGGTACTAGATGACTGATATATATTTAATACAATACATAGATAGATATTTTTTTATTATATATAGAAAATACCCAGAACACCCGGAACAAATATTTGTAGATCGTACAAACATTTGTCCCGATGCGGGAATCGAACCCGCAACCTCCTTGTCGCAAGCGGACCTGCGCCCGCTGCGCCACATCGGTCGTCAACAACAGTTGGAGATGTTCACCTCTGCAAGGTGAGGTCGCTGAGCTGGTGGAAGGCGTCGGAGAGCTTCCTGGCGGCGTACAGGAGCCGCAGCCGCGCCCCACCCTCCGCGCCCTCGCCCACGCCCATGCCCACGCCCACGCCCACGCCGCTCTCCGCCATGAACATACCTGATAACAGACGCAACTCTTATATCTCCTATATCTTTTCTATACCTATATCACAGATAACATAATACTAGCCTGTATTCAGTAGTAGACCGTCCATCATCAAATAAAAGCTAGGAACCCAGCCGAGTTTGTTGCCAGATTCTTCTAGGTTGGGGCGCGTGGAACTGGCGTTAATTCACCTAGCTTTAAGACAATTCAAAATGATCCTTGTGATTTTATTGAAATAAATCATTTTTTACTTTTTACTTCTACATCACAGGGAAAGTATTTTTTTCCGGGATAAAAAGTAACCTATGTTATTCCAGGACTTAAGCCATCTACATTCCAATTTTCATCACAATCGGTTAAGTCTTCGATCAAATATACCCCGAGCTCTTCATGCATCAGCTGCTCTCCATAAACTAGCTCCGCCGACGAAGCTTGTAAGTTTTCTTTGAAAGCTTAACGAATACCTAACAAAACCCATGGTGTAGTGTTGTGCCTACGACCACCTTAACTTGTGATGGTTACCGTAGCTATCTGTCGCCCGCGACTTCGTTCGTATGGAACTCGGGAAACCGTACTTTTTAACCGGGTTAAGTCGTCACGGTACACGGTACGTGGTAACAAACATACACACACACACTCACAGACATATATAATATTAGTAGGAAATAATATCATCAATGGCGTCTATCTTTACATAGTATAAAATAAAGTCGCTTCCGCTGTATGTCCCTGTGTATTTAAACTAAGCAACAGATTTTGATGCTGTTTATTTTAATAGATATAGTGATTCATATACGTGTTTTCTTTTCTATTCAAGAAGAAGGTTTATATGTAGCTTAAGCACCCGTACAAAACAACCAATTTTCGCTCTTTATCGACAGAGCGAGCAAAGCATCTCAGTTTCGAGATTGCCCAAATAATGCTTTTGTCCGTCTGTCTGTTCTCGCCTTCAGGTAGCATCTTTAATTAGATTTTGACGAAAATTGGCACACAAGTTCCTTGATTTACTTAAATTTTATTTAAGAGCTATATATTTTAAGGGCTCGCGAGGTCTACTACTTTTACTTTACTATTTTTAAAACTTTTCTCGACGGATCTCGACCATCGTGAAGTTATCTATTTCGATGCGCAATGGAGCTTTTTCGAACGAAATTGTCTTTGCGCACCACAAACGGCTAACTTCACGATAGCCGAGATCCGTCGAGAGAACTATACTTACTCTTCATCTCAGTATCATCGAGACACGGCTGCGGGAAGGTGGTACAGTCCAGCAGCTGCGGGCGGCTGCCGCGCATCTTCTCCGTCAGCATGAGGGAGGTGGGCAGCGCCGCGAACGGCACCGCGCCGTTGCCGAGCTCGCAGCACACCACGCCCACGGAGTACACGTCCGACCGGGAGTCGTAGCCTTTCAGATTCTGAAAATTAACCATGATGACACCCAAAATAAAAAACAGACGAAAAATCTCTAGTACTATTCCGCTTAACCTTTTAACTGATGAGGTCACACAGTTACCACAGTTAACCTCAAAAGAAAAATATCGACACGTGTTTCATCCCTCCACGGGACATCCTCAGGACCATCGACTTGTTCTCCGGCAGACGTGTTGCTCCGTCGAGCGCTGGAGCCAAAGTGAGAATTCGATGCGACAACCCCACTATTTATAGTCTCAACCGGTATGGCCACTCCCACCTGCGTTCTCTGAGTCAACGCTACTTGTTGTAAACAAACGCAACAAAGGTGACCGTGGATAGGACATGTTTAACTCGTTCAACAGTGTAAAATTTGAAGTGTTATTTTGTAATGGATTTCCGCAAAGTAACGCCTGAATCTATCAATTATGATGACACCCTTCAAAAAAAATGTATCAATTGGCAAATTTAAAAACTTAATTTATGAAAATCTGTCTCAAAAAGCTTACTATAAAACAACCGATTACCTAGATGATAAAAAAGCTTGGGACGAATGTGCTCCAACTCTACTTGGAATCCATAACATTAGCAATGGTCATGCTAAAAAAGCGATAGGAACCCAGCCGGTGTTATTGCCAGTTCTTTTACGGCATGGACGCGTTGGAACTGGTGTAAATTTTCCTAGCTTGTAAGACGTTTCAAAGTGATTCTTGTGATTCTACTGAATAAATAATTTTTGATTTTGATTAGTTTTGATTTTCTAATGTACCCTGCTGCTAGTGAACACTGGCTTAATCTCGAGCGAGAATAATAAGGTACCGATAAGTGCACTGTCTTCCAAATTGCATGTTTCAAGGACTTATGGATTAGGCTAGACTAAAGAAGAACGACTAAGACTTTTGAAGATAAGATGGAACTGACATAGTCCATAAGGACAAAATTTCCTTAAAAATTGAAAAAAAAAGAAAAACTAACCTGTTCTAATAGTTCAGGGCTCAGCCACATCAGGTTGGCATTGTCGTGGTCCGGCGGCGGCAGCCTGTAGAGATGCCGCTGCCGCTTGCCGTCCACCATCAGGCTGGCTGCACTGCGGAGCCCTGACAGCCGCGCATTGCCGTCGGCTCCTATGAGTATGTGACTTGCTCGGACACTCCTGATAAACATAACATACAAAATAGGTTTTTTTAATGTCAGCAAATGACGAGATGGTCATGCTGTTTGCCTGATGCTACGTGCGTAGCTGCATTGTCATCCAAAAAAATCATGATCCACAGTTTATTTTGGGAACTAAAGAAAATATTTAACAGTTTTATATTCTTCTTTCAAACCTACCATCTTTCTTCATTCCACTAGGCAGTTTATTTAGGTAATGATTATGGACATTAAACCTGGAACAAATATTTGCAGGTTTTGCAAACTAAACTATGAAAATCTTATAATAACCGAGGATATGGTTTTAAATCTACCTGTGAATATAAAGTTGTTTATGCAAGTACTGCAGAGCACACAGCACATCCCTTAGGATCAATGCACAAGCCAGCTCCGGCAGACCTTCTTGGAAGTACTGGTCGAGAATGTCCCGACAGGAGCCGAAGGTCATGAGCGGAGACACCACATACAGCTCCCGGCCGTGAACGAAAGAGGTGAGGTAGGGCAATATGTTGACATGTTGCAACTCTTTTCTTGTCAGAATGTCTTGCTGAAATATCAAGATTCATTTTAATGTGTCAATAACTGTACAGCACTGGTGGTC
Organism: Colostygia pectinataria; assembly: GCA_951394395.1. Lineage (NCBI taxonomy): Eukaryota > Metazoa > Arthropoda > Insecta > Lepidoptera > Geometridae > Colostygia > Colostygia pectinataria. The sequence goes on from OX596355.1 coordinate 12,013,509, forward strand.
TAGTGGTAGTGACCAGCATTACGATCATAAGGTTCACGGTTCAAACCTAGTTATGCCAAGGTTTTTCTATTCGATATATATGTATGTGCGCAATGCCAGGTCTCGATGCTTAGGTAAAATAAAAAACTTAGCAGGTACTTAGTGTAAACTGCTTATAATAGTTACATTGTTTTGAGAGTAATCTAATTTTTAGAATGTTGTGAATCTACGACAGGTCATGGTTCAAATTCAACAAAAGAATAACATCGATATTATCTTCTTCTATATAAAGGGCCAATATACAGGTGTGTGTACAGGGCGTGTTGACATTGCGGACGCTTGAAAGTTACCTGAATAAGATTAGCTTTTTCCTTACATTTATCCACAAAATACCTCTTGATGGCGACATTCTTGTCAGTGGGCTTGTATTGTGCAGAGTAGACTACAGCTACACCACCACAACACTCGGTTATTATCGAAGTAAGCTGATAATCATTTAGGTCTGGATTTAACATTTCACTGCCTCGTCTATAAACAGTTAGCGGTGTTCATGAAATGGGTTTTTATGAACTTGTCTTTCACCAGGTCATTTTATTTGTAATTACTGTGTATAGCATTGAATATATTAAAAGTAGTAACGAAAGTTAAAAACTTGTGATGAGCGTACGAAACGAAATAAATAATTTGTTGATTGTTTTTTTTTTATTTTGTTTTGCTTGACTGTAAAAATTGATCATAAATGACTTTTTGATTGATTGTCATTGTCATTGGTAACAGAAAGACTTTTTAAGAGATTGTCTTTGGCTATCTTGTCAAAACGACATGGGTCCTCACAAGAAAAAAGTTGTTAACTCCGTTTTTGTTTCGTCTCGTGTCAAGCGGAAAGTTGGGGGTCATGACCAAAGTTAATGTACTACGTAGTACGTTCTATGACTTTGACACCAGCCAGAGGTATGACAGACAGTGACAGCAGGAGCAACCAATGTTAAATTCCATAAAGGCAAAATTGTGGCAAACCCGGCCACAGACGCCACAAATTAAAAGAAGAAATTCCATAAACATTCACCTTAACTCGACAAACGTAGTGCTTACATTCTCTTGGGCTCGCCAGTTGAGCTACTGCCATATAAAAAGACAGCTTTTTTTTTTAATAACTTGATACGAAAACCCCGTAATGTGGCAAATAAGCCACAGAGTTCATAATCGAAGAAGAAGAAGACTTTGTAAGAGCCAAGCCGCAGTAATGTTGGGATGTTGGTTTGTATTTACTCAATTAAATATTTTTTTATGGAAACGCCACTATTTTCTTTTGAAGTTGTATTTTTTTTTTGTCAGCAAGTGACACGACAATCAAGGTTGATGTTTAGCACCACGCCTGACCTATAACAGATGCAGTGCCACCCAAAGCTTAAAGTTTTTGCGTGGCACTGCACTGCGCTTATCACCCCAAGACATTGTTGTTAAGTCTCTTTCGCCCAGTAATTTCACTTACTACAGTGCCCTTCAAACCTAAACACAGTAATGCTTGCACACTACTGCTTGGAAGTAGAATATCTGACACTGCGGTGTGGTGGTACCCACCAAGACGGACTCTTGCTGAAAAGTCCTACCACCAAGTAATGTGTTTATCTCTTTGTTCGTTGCTGCTCAACATTAAACACTTGACCTTTACTTTAATAATATTGTTATAATTTAATAACCCCATAGAAATGTGAAAGTTCGTCGTCAAATTCATCTGTTTGTTTGTTTGTATATGTTGACAATTACTTGACACTGGCAGAATCGTTTATACTGACAGTGACAGACTGCTTTCAAAAAAAAGCTGTCAAATAAAAACGTTTGTTTCGTTTTGATTTTGATAAAATATTCAATCTCAAACAAAACTTTATCACAAATTAATATTTATGTCTAATGAAAAAGATTAACTTTTATTTATGTAATTGAACTACAACCCTACTATTTGAAAAATGTGGGATGTTTGAGTCAATAACATGGAAATATCCGATTACCTAACCGGCACTCTTCGGTCACCAAATCCCCAAAGCTCGACTGAAAAGCGACAACAGCTTTTTTGTACGCACGGGTTACAAGGCTACAGACGCTGCCATAAAGGTAAAGCCATTGAAGGTGATTCATCACACACCCACCACCAATTTCTCCCCGGACACGATAGGACCTACCTTACCTAATGCTATTACCTACCTAAGCTTTACCGTGGTGGGTTTAGAAATCCGTCATTAAAAGTACCTACCTACAAAATAAAGATAAAAATATTTATTTTCTACAATTTTGAAAATGGTACAATTTCTTTGTAACATAATTTGTAGTAGGTAGGTAGGTAGTAGACAGAAAAAATTACATACTTATTAATTAAAACTAACTATATCACTCATCAGCAAGAGTTTGTCTTGCTGAGGACCACCACAGTGGCAGATATTCAGTCTCCAAGCAGTAGTGTGCAAGCAATAGGTACCTACCTATTGTGTGTGGGTGATGAGCGCTGTGAAGTGAGCTGCAGAACTTAAATATTTGGGTGACACTGCAGGTTATGTTTAGGTGTGCCTCTTAAATTGACTTGACTGTTTAATTATTTTCTGACGTAAAAAAAGTCAATACTCAGTACATTATCCTTGCAAAAGTTTTGGGGGTCTAGTTTATTGCAATGGCTAGGTGTGTAGCATGAGACAGTGACAGTTGTTTGACGTTTGAGTGTTATGTGAATGCGAGGGTAGCGACAGAAGACGCTTACTACAAGTTCTCCAACTACCTCGTTTTTCCCAGTCCTGAAATAGCCAATTGTAAGTTCATAACAGGGGGTAGATCTAATAGTTCACTAGGTCACAGAATCTGAGTCCTCTGTCCCTACTTTATGGAGTGCAACAAATGGGGTGCTACATTATGAGAGGTTCTGAGAGAACTTTTTTACTAAAAGCCTGTACCAGTAAAACTCATGTACCTATTATTCGTCTTTAGATAACAACTTTACTAAATGTTACCTACCTACTAAGGATCGTCCATACATTACCAAACACAGTCAAGCTCTTTTTTCCATATTGATATTGTATTTCATAAAACTTAGCCATTAGATGTCCGACGGAGGGCGCTGGAAGTCTGGATACAGTTTTACTCATCCAACAACCAACGCACCGTTTATATAAAAAGTGTATCTACTTGGCTACCTACATACAAGGTAATAATGGTCATTTTCACTTCCTTATCAACCCATTTTATCACCCAAACTACCAGCTAGAACCTAAGTTAGTAACAAATATGTATTATGATTGTAGTAATTAGGTAAGTACCTATATATTTTGCACAATAAACTATTCTTTTGGTCTTTATTCCTACAGAACACTCCATGGAAGTTACGCGTCCCTTGTGGCCTACTGCTTGCATGGGGGGTTACCTAAACAAAGCTACTGATATTGCCGTAGATGTCGCCGAACTATATTCCATAAAAATGGGAATCATTGATATGCAAGAAGAATGGAAACAGTGAGTACCTAGAACTTTTATTCTAAATATATACAGGCATCCTAGACCTATGTTTTCAAAGCTTACTGAGGTTTTCATATTAACTCTTGCACTTACCTGTTTTGTAAGCAGAATTGGATTCTTACTGTAATTCTGTCATAGTTATTACCTACCCACAGCAGTACCTAACAAAGTTTATAGGCTGCCCTGAAACGCATCAATAGGTCATTAACCTAAAAGACATGCTCTATTATGCAATAACTGGCTGTCACCCTAACAGCCATGAAGAAAAATCGAACCCGCTACCTCCGCGTTGCAGACGGACCTACGCCCGCTGCGCCACACCGGTCGTCAAATAGTTAAGACGCAATACTCTATTGCGTCGTGTCGTCCTGCTGCGGGAATCGTTCCGGCAACCTGTTCTCAACCGCTCATTCGCCCGCCACACCAGTGTTCAGAAGTACTTAATTTTCAAATTGCTCCGATTGACTGTTGCTATCGGGAGATTGTTCTGTTCCTCATCATGACAGCCTTCTAAGGTTCCCACTGCTGGGACACTGGCCTACTCTCAGGCGAGAGTGATTAGGTCTTAATCTACCACGCGGACCCAATGCGGATTGGTGGATGGCACATGTTTTTCGAATTTATAGTTCTTGGACATGCCGGTTTCCTCACGATGTTTTCATTCACCGTATGAGAGCACTGGCATTGCGCACATACATTTTTCGAACAGAAAAATCCATTGGTGCATGACCGGGTCAACCAACCATACTGCCAGATAATATTATGTTGAATTTTGAATTACTTGGCACAAAATTGTACGATCCACTCTTTTATTTCGATACTAGCGACCCACCAGCTACGCACAGGTGCAGTATAAACCTTCCTCTTGAATCAATATATCTGTTGATGAAAACCGCATTAAAATCCGTTGCCTAGTTTAAAATATCTGAGCCTACATCGGTCCCTCGGTATGTATTTCTCTTCCTTCTTATCCTCTCTCTTCAGTTTGTTTTATACTATGTAATAATAATAACATTACATCAGCTATTACTAAAAATATAGAGTAACAAAAATGGCCACACTCAGCATGTGCTATGACAGAACAACTCATGCCATAGCGCTGGTTTACTGTGGTTGCCGTAAAATTATGTGAGTGCAGCGGCTAATGCGATACACACTGAAACTGAATCTAATACTAAACATAATGCTTATGTGCTTATGTAGAGATTACTTTGCAAGTGACTTTACTTTCAAGTCAATGATGATGTGGTACCAACACTTGCAGCATCTTGCGTTAGTTGCGTCAGACCATAGATGGTGTGGGGTGTGTATTTGCACGTTATAAAGCCGGTAAGTGGACCGACTCGAAAACATTTTGTGTTTCGGCGAAATACTTTGCGAAACTTTCGCAAAGTACCCCCATTTAGACATCTAATCTACACATTTGCACTCAATCCACTCGATATTGACAAAGCGAGTATGCGACGTGTGGGTGAACTTCTGCTAACATTGCCAAAAAAATCCCCGCCCGCCCAGAAATATCAGCCATGCCATACCAACGGACGGTTGCAAAAATTTACAATCCACTCAATAAAAGTCGTAATTCCTATATACATATAGAGGTGGCGACCACATCTCGAATACGGTTTATACGCGATGTACTCACTGCTATATAAAACCGGGGAGAGAGCCAAATTCTAAATATAAAGGTGGCCGAATAGAGCCGAACGCGCCCGACTCCGGCCGGCGCCCGCCCGCCTCAGTCCATCGGTAACTGCCGCTCCGGTACTCCCAAGCCATCGCAGCCGATCGCGCGCTAACGGAACGGTCACCACACCTTAAGGTCACACCGTAAACGGCGTTACAAAATTTGAAAAAAATCCCAAAACCATATTTGGACCGCGTCGTGGAAAAAATTACCAGTGATTTTATTTCGTAATCGGTGCAAAAGTGAACCAACAGTGTTGTGTGTAAACGCTTATTTCCGTGTTACCGGTAAAGTAGTTGAAACTTTGCTTTTGTTATCTGTAACTTCCTAACTGTAGATTAGCTGGTGGCGTGTTCTGGAGCGGCAGTATTGAGTTTCAATATGTCCGCCGCTGTTCCAAAATTGTTTGCCCGTCATTCGTTAGCTATAGTATATTTATTTGCAATTTTCCGCTAGACCAGTGAAGCCGGTACTTTCCTAACCTTAAAGTTTCCACGCTCACTAGAAGCTAGAAAGCTATTGGGCAGTTATTGTGTTTGACAACAAATGCTTCAGTGCACTATTTTAAAGTAAAAATACCCGCATTGCGTCGCATAACGTCAGTAACTTGTCTGCGTCGGGACTCTGCTAGAATCGCCTCTATTGATCTTCCTCGCTCGCATCTTAGATGGTGGGAACTTTTAATCCTTGATAAGAACACAAACCATTTAGAAGTGCCTTAGTATCTTTAATTACACTGTTATTACAATAAGTCAGGGCATAACTCTCGAACTCTTGGTAGAGTGGAATGGTAGCCGGTATACTATATGAATTGGTGTTCCTCATTTGATCCAAAGCGTGTAAGCCGTGTCGCGTTGAACCATATTCTCTCCGAACTTTCACGTTCATAATAAGTACCTATACAACTTTGTTTGTTTTGATAACCTCGGTGGCATGGTGGACAAGTGCCCGGTTGAGGCGAGGGGTTACGAGATCCCCGCTACGGATCTAATGTTTGCATGATCATCCTGGGTCTTTTTATCTATTACAAGTACCTATGTATTTATTAAATAACTTTATACACATATCACATAGTAGCTTTGCTTAGCTTTGGGGCTAGATAGCCCGCTGTGTAAAATGTCCATCAATATTTATAGTTCGCACATCGAATCTAGGCTTCCGTGTTAGCCGTTTGTGATGCGCAAAGACAATTTAGTTTGAAAAAGCTCCATTGCGCATCGAAACGGCTAGTTTCACGACGGCCGAGATCCGCCGTGAGAACTATACTTATTTATTTATATATAATCTCGGCTTATCTCTACAATAAACATGTTCTGCTGAAAATTTTACTTACTGTCCCTACATCTTTATTAAACCTCTAGTAATCTTCATATTCTTCTGTGAAATGTGTCAGTTTGGATTTTGGCTTGTCGACTCAATCAAACTCTCTTCTGCTCAACTTTAATATAGAATATTAATTATGAATGACTTTTGATCTCAATAAGAGTGAGCGAAGTCCTACTCGAATGAGATCTACGCTATTATATTCTGTGTTAAAATTTTGCATTTCTAATTTCCACAAAAATGGGTCATACGGTTATTTCCATCTGCAAATTTAACGCGTTAGCCGACTTGATGAAAGATGTGTGGATTTTACGTCGGATAATATAGTTTCAATGGCTAGATTTGAAGCAATCATGTTATGCGTGCGTCAGCTTTGAAAAAAAAACAGCTGCTATGAAATTTTGTAGAATCTTATGAAATATCGAAATACTTCTTGTCTTACAAACTAATATAATTAACTATACAGTGTCTTTGATTATTACTGCGCAATATTAAAGGAACAGGTTCCACACATGAAAAAAAATAATTATGAACCTATGTATAGGAGACGTTTTACCTGATACCACGCTAGCGAAACCGCGGGTAAAGGCTATAGTAGTAGAAATAAAAAATCCTTGCGTTGAATTCAGGTATCTTTTAGCTCTGATTTGTGATTCAATATTATCAGTCACGCGATTAGTATATTAGGTCGCAATCCTTGCGAACTCGCATTATCATTTTTGATATCCTATTTTCTTTTATTGTGTTCATTTGGAATTTGTGATATTATTGCCTTTTCATTTGTTATTATAACTTCACCACTTGGGGCCCTATGCTACTAACTACTAACAGTGAAATCAGAATTACAGTAGCATGTTCTGATACGTCCGTCATTCTGAAAATGTAAAAAATCAACAATGCATCAGGAGTATATTTTTTATGTTACTGATTTACTATATTTTGCTTGCGATACAAGGACTTTTAAAAGTCCTTGTTGCGGATACCAGTAAAAATGACAAAATTATTTATTATTGGCTAATATTTGTCATTTTTGACGGACTTGCTAGCGACTGCAGTAACTCGGTATCTCTTAAAAAACCCACTTTAATAGTGATGTAGAATTATGCACCTGGTATTCTGAATTCTCGGAATTTTAAACTAAAGAATTACAAACTTTTCCATGTAGAAAATAATTATTTTATCTCACATAGAGCATGAATTTACAACTATTGATGCCGAAGCGTGTGTGTGATTGCTTATGAAAATATAATAGACTGACGCTAGAAGCGATAGGTATCGACTGAAACATAAATAGGTACAGTTAGTTATTACAAGTTAGTAGGCACAAGTTACTTCAAACAACTAACTTGAAAGAACCAATTTCATAGTGGCCTAGGTCTTAGTAACACCATAGAGAAATTGGAAAAAAATATAAAACTAACATTATAATACAATTTTATTTTTATGAAGACAAACAAAGTTCTATATGAAAAATGTTTGTTGTGTTGAGTTTCCTAAAACGGGAACACTGGAAGTCCGCCATGACAGCTATTAGCCAATGATCGTGACGCATCTTGACTTTGACAGTACCTAATAACCCAGTTGTTCGTTAAACCCGCCATGTTGTTTTGCATTGTGTTGCACTCCTTCACAAAGATAAACTTACATAAGATTGTTAAAGAAGCTAAAATAAATTAAATAAACAGCATAAAATGTTTTCTTTATTGAATATCTAAATATCTAGACCCCTACAAAGGACCTAGGCCCGGCTCCATACATCGAGAAACAACTCCTTTTACGTATTAGTTTTAACTTTTACGTGTAAATAGCCGATTCTTGTTGAAGGCGATTTAAATGTTTTCTCTTTGTAGTCATATTTATTATTTTCCGTTACTTCCCCAGTTATAAGTAAAACAACCTTCGTATTATGGTGTTAATCGAATGTAATGCGCCTTATTTAGGAGCCGTCTGAAATGCCTCTACGCAATACTTATTTCCTGAAAAATGACTAAGCAATTAGTAAATTCACTTATATAGTGTTTGTTTGTTTTGATTCAGTTTTGATTGGAAAATTTAGTAAGACCTTAAAATGTGTGACACTTGGAGCTCTAGAAGTCTTTCTCGGAAAAAGTCCTTTAGAGGTCTGTCATGAACTCATGATCATAATGAATACAATTTTTTAAATAGTAGGTTCCAACCAACTACTAACGCCATTTTGTTTAAGTGTAAAAAATGTTCTATTAAATCTGTGTTAAAGTTTATAAACACTCCGGCACTCCTTCAGCTTATGTTGTTTTGTAATCGTGTTTATATATAAATAAATAAATAAATATAAGTACATACAAACTTAGAATAATAACACGCATACAAAGATAAATAAATAATACTTTTATTAAAACTTGTAAACTTGTCACTTGGATTACATTTTATGTCAAGTTGGCGCAGTTTTCGAGCATATTTAAATTACAAAAGTTCGGAATTTCAATTTGAAATTGGAAGTTCAGAAGTTAGAGTTAGCCAACGCTGAACTTACTGGCTTCAAGCCAAATGATAAAATAAACTGATTTAGTTATTGAACCGTCGCAATGAGAAATTATCTTTAATATATTCTAAGACAGGTTTGAGCTTACTACCGGTTAAATATATCTATTTATTTCATATTTTTAACCATTGGTTGACAGTGGTTTAATATTAGGTACTTGTTTAATATTATAGATATTATTGTATACTTCAATTTGAGAAATCAAGATAACTGTCAGTCAAATGTTTTTATCAAATTAAAAAACGATTTAATAGATCTAAGATAAACCATGGTAAAAACACCAACTTTTTTTTTATTTTTTTTATACCACTAAAGTGGCAACCGTACGCTTGGTTGATGGTCTGCGGTTACCGTAGCCTATGTACGCATGTAACATCATAATATCACTTGCGTGTTAACACCCTGAGACGTTAGATGGAAAGTCTCATGTGCCTGTAATTCCACCGGATACCATACCCTTCGAACCGTAACACAGAAAAGCGAGCATTATTGCTTGGCGGCAGAAATAGGTATGGTGGTAGTCCTTCCCCGGATGAGCTCTATCACAAAGAACTCTACTACTCTTAAAATTGTGTTGTCCAAATATTTGGAGATCATGCAAATATTTTCCACATCTCACGCGTCCTAATATAACATTCAACTGTTGTTCTACCAAGGTCTTTGTAGTCCGTGGTGCCCTTGTCTCATAGCGAGGCTAGATGTGCTATTAATCTGAGTGTACAAACAAATGTGATTTGCTACAAGCTTTATTGAAGTAACGGCAATCATTTCATTTAATTATTCTCTAATGAGTACCGACCTTACTTACTCTTCATAACATATTATATTGTTATTAAATGTATCTAGATTAGTCTTATTTTGTAGTTTTCATATTCATTCACTCTTAGTTACGCCAAGTGACATAATTGTGTTTCTATTAGCGAAAACCTGTTATTGGCTTTCTGTAGCTACTTACTAGTTCTAAGATAACTATGTTTAGCTGTTGGTTTTACATAAATAATAATTAAATAAATTACAAAAAATAAATAAAAAATTAAGTAAATTAAAAAGTACATTGTAAGTGAGCAGCTGTAAGGGCTTTGTCAAATAGTTATTAGAGTAGTAGAGTTCTTTGTGATAGAGCTCGTCCGGGGAAGGACTACCACCATACCTATTTCTGCCGCCAAGCAGTAATGCTCGCATTGCTGTGTTCCGGTTCGAAGGGTATGGTTTCCGGTGAAATTACAGGCACATGAGACTTACCATCTAACGTCTCAGGGTGGTAACACGCAAGTGATATCTATGATATTGCATGCGTACATAGGCTACGGTAACCGCTGACCATCAAGTGGGCCGTACGCTTGGTTACCACTTTAGTAGTATAAAAAAAAAAAAAGTTATAAAATAATAGCAATATTCAAATATAATATAAAATAGGTACTTCGGCGGCTGTCAAAAGGCCTTGTCAGATATGTCTAAACTAAACAAAGATTATGTTGGCTGGCAGCTGTACGATCTTTGTCAAAACTTATAATAATTACCTACCTTAACCTACAATATCTATATATATTGTATATATATATAGTATTTATTTTTTGGGGGAGGCCTATGTCCAGCAGTGGACGTCTATCGGCTGATATGATGATGATGATGACCTACAATATCATTCCAAGTTTCTGTCTCTGATAAATAATCATTAGTACAGTAGTATGTTTTTTTTGGCATAATTATTGTTCTTCGTATTTTTATTATTCTTATAAGTGGATTCTTTCTTTTCTTTCTTTCTTGCTGAATGATCTTTTGTTCCCACCTAGAGGGGATCATAGAAAAAACCTAGGAACCCATCCGTGTTTGTTGCTAGATTCTTCTAAGCTGGACGTTTTCAAGTGATCCTGCTGATTTTATTATATAAAACGATTTTGAATTTGAATATCTACTTATAAGCAAAGACTAAGGAGTCGTTCCCTTCTTTTGCTCAGTTTCTTCTTGTTGTTTTATCATAGTAAGGCTAAATGCAGCCTAAAGCAGGTCAAAAAATGAAAAATCACCATCAAAATTGAAAAGATTTCTTCGGTAGCAAATATTTGATTTTCCACCCCCTACGCCAACGCATTTACTTATTAACACTATCTGCGCCCCGCGGTTTCACGGTTTTATGCTATTCCACAGAAAACGAAGTTTTTCCGCCCTAAAAAAAAAGTTGCCTTTATGCCAATCCATAATATCTGTCAAATTTCATAATAATCCGTCCAGCCGTTTGAGCGTGAGAAAGTAACAAACTAACACACACGCACCTTCGTACAAACTTTCGAATTTTAATAATAGTGTAATTACCAACACAGCAAAGCTATTGCCGAGACATTAGTAGTTTTCGTAGCTCAAAATGATTCTTACGTCATTATTTCAGTCACATTGCAAAAAACTAAAAGTTCTTGAGATTTTCGCAGATTTTAATGTGTTTTTCGTGTTTATTACAACTGAACTAAAAGTGTTCCGGGGGCCAATGACCTGGCTGGTTTTAGCTGACAAGTTGATGCAACTATTGTAACCATGCATGTTCTGCTAATAATATTTTTCTGACATCTTTAGCAAAATTTAGACTAACTTTAGGAATGTTAATTATACAATATCCTACTAATATTATAAATGCGAATGTCTGTGTGTATATTTGTTACCACGTATCTCCGTGACGACTTATCCGATTGTGATGAAATTTAGAATGTAGATGGCTTAAGTCCTGGAACAACACATAGGCTTTTATCTTTATCCCGGAAAAAAATACTGTTCCTGTGGGATAGCATAAAAACTGCAAAATTATTTCTGCCGCCAAGCAGCAATGCTCGCATTGCTGTGTTCCGGTTCGAAGGGTATGGTTTCCGGTGAAATTACAGGCACATGAGACTTCCCATCTAACGTCTCAGGGTGGTAACACGCAAGTGATATCTATGATGTTGCATGCGTACATAGGCTACGGTAACCGCTGACCATCAAGTGGGCCGTATGCTTGGTTGCCACTTCAGGGTTATAAAAAAAAAAAAAAAACGGTTGAAGCCGCGCGGGTCAGCTCGTATACACGAAAAGAAAAAAAAATACATATAAAATTCTAGGATATGAGATGTGACTGACACCTAGCCTCATGAAAGTCGCTAAATCATATTAGATTTATTATTTTCAAGACAAATGTGTTGAACACACATGTCTTAGAAATGTTAGTCTATTCAGGTATGTAGTCAGTAGACGTATTTTGATTCTAGCGTCTGAAATCTGCAGCGATGGTTCTGTGATTTAATCGACAGAATTAGAAAATCTCCAGCCGTAGCCGCTTCATGTATTGCTCATTTAGAAACCGTTAAATTCTTACGATTTATTCTCACACGGTCCCTCTGTATGGTTTGATCTATGTAGTCACTCTCTGCGACGACCACAAAGATTATAACAGATTTAATTTCTAAATTGAGCTTCATAATGTATTTCGTTTTGTTTTAGATAATTTACTAAAGTAAGTTCGTATGAGTCAGTGGCCAACTCTGGTGACAGAGTTTCTAGGCCGCCCGAAGGCCTCTGTCATGGCCTAACAACTTTGAAAAAGCCGGGACCGACTGCTTAACGCGCCCTCCGAAGCACGGGAGCGCTCAGTTCAAATTGCCACTGGCGGTCACCCATCCAAATGATGACTACGCGGAACAGTGCTTAAATTCGTTGATAATTTACCAATTGTTATAATTGCGAGTCATTATTCATCGTTTATGGAACGTGAAACCAGTGTTGAACGAAGTCAGACCGTAAATGCTGATGATGCTTGTGGGAAACCAGTACTATGGTAATCGACAATATTATAGTAATGTTATTTCTAATACACGTTCATCTCTATAGTGGTCGGTGGTGAATGATGCATGCGCGTAAACAGAACGCGCAAGGTCATTGGTTGGCTTTTGTTACGACTCTGTTCCATCTAACGAGATTTAGATGTCCTCGTATTTATGTTGTGAACGATACATCACAACATTCACAACCTTTCAACGCGTCTTTATTTTTAAAGATTTTTACTTTATCTCTAACAGGTTTTCTCGGTAGTGATTTACCAAAAACTTCCTCTGTGTTGGTTTCATGTTTTTATGTGCTCGAAAGTCCTACTAATATTATAAAAAATCGGAGTTTGGAGTCACGCCATAACTGAGCCTGAGCCGTTTTGATTGAAAGTTGGAATGGTAATCGTTCTAGAACTAGAATAGAATACAATTAAGGCTACTTTTCGTCTGTATCGCGCGAGCTAAGCCGCAGGCTGAAGATAGTTCCTCATAGTTTAAAGTGGGTGGCTAATATTCCTAACTGTAGCTTTGATTTAATCCCACGCTTCGGCGCCTACGTTAACATTTTAAATATAATATTAGAATTCTTATGATAATAAATATATCTGAAAAATGCACAGACCGTAAAAATTCCATGCATCTATGACTGTTTTAGAGTTTATGCTACGACTGGTATTGAAACACAAGCTTAAAGTTTCTGTTATATACGTTTGCTCTATGATGAATTGACTCCTTCTGGGTCTGTCACCCAAAACTTGTACTTGTAGTTGCTCTTGTTCTCTCCATGACTTCTTCATCTTACTTGTTTAGAACTTGTGCTCGATCAAGGTTTACTTTGTGTTTTTATTGTCTAATAATATGTCAGATCTAATAGCCATTGACTTTTGTAAATAATAAGTTCTGTCTCTAAATTGTCTAGTCGCTAGTCTGATCTATTTTCTTTATCTTCCTCACCTGTCAGCCACTTATCATTTAGTTAATAACAAATTCTCTTGGCATCTGCTCTTTGTTTCTCCAGTTATAAAACATTACACAAGAGGTCTTTGTGCGTAGGTACTTACTTACATGTTTGGAGGGTAGCCAGAGAGAGTTTCAAAAAGTAGGTTTTTGTACAGTCTGGCTCTAGCCATAAAAAGCCTATTATGTCTGAGGGGGGAAATGGAATGTAACTTTTATTACCCAATGTAATGTTCCCTGCATCGTATATTATCTGCTACATCGTTAAAACTACATTGTTAAAGTATAATGCCTATTATTGCTGCGTTTTTGTGTAATTTGTCATTTCTACTCGACCGAATCTCTGGCTATCTTTACTATCCACTGGCTTCCTGCGACATCATCGGTCCATCGAGTTGAAGGCTTTCTTTTTACTTTATTTCCTGATTATTCTAGATTTTTTTTAAAATCTGATATTATTTAAAAAAAAATATTTCAGTCTGCTATCGGTCACTGGCATTTGTCCAATATTTATAAAACAGTTGTCTTTTAAAATACTATTGCAGCTGGCGTCATGGAGTGCAATGCGCGTCGACGCAATGTTGTTATTTAGCATTGATTTAGTACATAATCTATGTTATTTAGGCGGATTGTTTACTAGCTGTTAATATGCGATTTCGTCCGTGCGTATTTTTGTAAGTAATTGTCTAGATTTTACTACTTCCACCCCTTCTTAGTGACAGGGCCGCGGGCTCTACCCTTGAAAGAAAGTTTTTTAAATCTATCTGCCGACTTTATTATTTCTATTGTTTTTCCTACTAATATTATATTATGGTATTATTATATTATTACGCTTCGCTTGTAAAACGGCCACACAGTATAATATAAATCATTCGCAAGATGACCAGTAGCGTACAAAACAAATTTTCATATGTTTTTTTTCCTAACATTAGTACCCACCGCAAATTGTGAAATAAGCAATCGAATTCTAAAAAAAAATTTTACTCTAAAACAATGGTGTCGATTCTGCTGTAACATTTACAAAACGAAACTAACTAAAATTGTTGACGTCCTTTTCTAATGAATTAAAATACAAAGGACAGCGATAATTACAGTTAGGTAAGTATAGAAAGTGCTACAACAGAATCGACATTATTGTAATTTAAGGCACCAGTAAAGTACCTAAGTATTTAAAAATATTAAGAGTAGTAGAGTTCTTTGTGATAGAACACGTCCGGGAAAGTACTACCACCATACCTATTTCTGCCGCAAAGCAGTAATGCTCGCATTGCTGTGTTCCGGTGTGAAGGATAAGGTTTCCGGTGAAATTACTGGCACATGAGGCATTCGATCTATGCCTCAAGGTTGCAACCCGCGAGCGATACCTCTGGTATTGCATGCGTCCATAGGCTGCGGTAACCGCTTACCATCTTGTGGGCTGTGCGCTTGTTACTTCAGTTGTATAAAAAAAAAATGAACTGCCTAGGCTAACTTAAAGTAGGTTCACTGTATTTATGTATTACATAATGATACTCGTATACCGCATACCTAACATAATAATTTCATTGTTACAGCGATGCAAATGGTGGCGTGACACCGGGTTGACAAGAATCAATCCGCGAGATGTCGCAGCCGCCGGGACGCGGGCGCACGCGGCCCCCTGGCCCTCCCTCCCCCCTCAACAACTACCGCCCTCCCTCACCATGGGCTCCCAGCCCGCCACCCCTCATATCAGGCCCGAGACACTCCACAGCAATAGTGACACCGCCGCCCGTCCATCCGTCCCCGAAGCCGTTCAGACCGTTGCACTCTCCTCACAACCTGCGGCAGCATTCGCCGTCTCCTAGCTCCCATTTCTCTATATCCCCTTACGCTATGTCCCCAACGTTAGGGCAGAGTCCTGAGTACTACTATTCCTCTCCGTACGAACCGGTCAGGGAGTACGATTACGCGGGAGTGCCGCTGGAGCCGCCGCCTCCGCCTCGGCCGATGATCTACGAGGAGGATGAAGAGGAGAGGGGACCTTCGACGGCGGAAATCATAGCGCAACAGTCGCAAGAGGGATATGTAGACGAGAAACTAGCGGAGTACCAGGCCACGATACAGTTGCTACAAGGTCAGTTGTCATTCATAAAAAATAAATAAATAAATAATGCTGGACAATCCACACAGCATCATCTAGCCCCAAGGTACGCTGCTGTTAAACAGAGCTGTGTTAAAGTACTAGATGACTGATATATATATAATACAATACAATACATAGATAGATATTTTTTTATTATATATAGAAAATACCCAGAACACCCGGAACAAATATTTGTAGATCGTACAAAAATTTGACCCGAGGCGGGAATCGAACCCGCAACCTCCGCGTCGCAGGCGGACCTGCGCCCGCTGCGCCACATTGGTCGTCAATTCATGTTTGATTGTCTCAAATGTGTCATTGTCTGTTATTGGGTCCAAATTTTAACGTGATTTCCCAGAACATTTGCCAAAATTATAGTGTGATGGACTTAGGCCCGTATTCAAGAACCATATTTGTACCATATTTTTGACAGTTCTTCATAGAAAAATTATGTCAAATCGATGCTTGAGTCACGATTCACATTCAAGTATGGTTCTTGAATACGGGCCTTACCCTAAAGCGATTGGTTTCTGTTAGGTTACTGCGATAATATATAGCTCTTGAATCAAAGTCTGTCAGCAGAAACGAACGTCAAACTATGGCTAAATCTATTCGCTGAAACGTCTTCAGAAACGCCAATAAAACTGAGAACATTATGCGCCCGCCAAACAATGCGAATCATTCGCGCAACTCAAACGCCCGTCAACTATTTTTATAGCCAGAAGCCACAGGTGTTTTGTAAAAGCTTGAGAGGTGTATTTTGATGGTATTGTTATCGTTTCTCCGTCATTGCACACTTTGCAAACCTCAGTGTTCTGGGAGAAATGACTATTGCAAACATTTCAAAATGATGCAAACATTTCTAAACTATATTTACCTAGGGTCGGCAAAGCGCGAGTGATACTTTTGGTATTGCAAACGTACATAGGCTAGGGTAACCACTTAACATCAGGTGGGCCGTATGCTTATTTGTCACCTTGGTGGTATGAAAAAAAACTCTGGTTTGATAATACTTCGTACAACAGCCTCCCACCAACGGGGAAGCACGTTGTTCAAGGTTTTCTTTAACCTCGTGTTAAATAGAAGTAAAAAGTATTTATTAGCAACAGCAAAAAAAATAAGAAATATAAAAAAAAACGCACGAACACAATAATTACTACAAATTATTTCAATTATTGAGTGCCAATGACAATGTATTCTTACACTAATAAAAGGCTTATCAAATTATTATGAACGAGCTGACCCGCGCGGTTTCACCCGCGGTTTTATGCTATCCCACAGAAACAGTACATTTTTCCGGATTAAAAAGTATCCTATGTGTTATTACAGGACTTAAGCCATCTACATTCCAAATTTCATCACAATCGGTCAAGTCGAAGAGATACGTGGTAACAAAACACACACACACAGACTTTAGTAGGATAAGGGTAATATTTTACACTCGCATAAAATTAAAGAAACCTGGAAAATGATCTTGCATTTTCCAGGCACTATTATTTTTGTATACCATTTTCTAGCTGTTATTACAACATCAAAATTTCATCCAACTAGATTTTAACATAAAAAAAGCGGGATTTCAAAATGAAAATGCAAAATTCTATTTCGAGAAACCAATTCGAGCATGCATTTGTAAACAAGCTCACTGTTTGCAATTTATGTCCCTTCCACACCCAGTTGGTTACACACTTATAGGTACATACCTTGTTCTTTCATATTCTGTGCCTTGACTAAATTAAGTGTCAGTGAGCTTAGTGAAACTAATGTTAACTTGTTAGTTGTAATTGTAACTTATAACTTACTCAGATTATCGCGGGCCTTTGTACTTTGGTTCATAACAAAGAATGTCATCAATTTTTGTTAGTTAATTATTGATAAGCAATAGAAACGACATCATTATTACCTTAAATGGTATTATCTCGTTAAAAAATAGCTTTTCTCAAGACACACATATGTCTTGAGAAAAGCTATTGAAAACTATAGCTGTTTTCTTTTACTAAGTATTGCTCACACTTTGGTATTGGATAAAATTCAGTAGGTTCGGGGTTATTGTTTTACTATGCCTACTATACATTTTTACGATACTATGTTTCAATAAAGCGATAAGTCTTAAAGTACATAATGGTCGTTTTCATGTTTGGTTTTCCAAGATACACCTATTAGTTAAATTTTACACCTTGCAATTTGTCATTGCCTTCGACTTTGATGATAAATAAACTGAACGATACTCCGCAACTCGACTTTTATCAGCGAGTCTTCTCATCTCCTCAAGTGTTGATATTTTAACTGGCTCGTTGACTATTAACACGCTGTTACTTTGTCTTGCGTCGTAATTTTCATATTTTACGACATAGTGGTATCCAATATTATTTGTAAATTATGCATGCCCAAGTTTTATTCGTTTATGTCCTCATTGTATTCACTAAGATATATTCGTGCATCATAGTACATATTGGATAGGTATCTAGAGTAGCTTCATTGTTTATTCTCACGCAACGCATGTACAGCAAAACTTCCCCTTGCCATAAAACTTAATCAAAATGAATTGTTTGATCGATGATTTTCTTGTTTCTTGGCAGGAGTTATTTTATCGCAATATTATTTACGAAAGTTTTTCCTGCAGTATTTTTGTTTGAAACGCTAACGCACTAAATTGAACGTCTATGTTAGGTATGAATGCTGAAAATAAATCGCAAAAAGTTTGTAATTTTTGTTATTCTAAGGAATTTCTTACCTACGCTAATATCTACGGTATAATTAGCCTCGAAATCAACGTTCGTGATTTTAAAACATTGGCACAAATTGATCTTTTCTTCGTTGTTTCACTAAGTAAATGCAGTATAATTTTCGGTAACAACTTGATAGAGATTGGTTTATGCGACGACATCACAGATGAACAACTGAATGTTATATGAAAATAATATTCCCAGCCACACACAACATTAGCTTTAAAATACAAACAAATTGACGAACCGTTTGCAAAATTTCTGGCATCTTTTGAGATATTTCGCTTGGCATACCACACACCCCCTCACATGTTCGAGACTTCGCGTGCTTTGCTCCGCTTTATCGAGTTGGTCCTCCGCCAAAACTATAATTTTGGGGGCGTGCTGGATGGTCGCCGGTGTCAGCGATGTAGTGCAAGTGTCAATCATCGGTCAAACAAGAGCGCGGACTATCAGCTAATGCAGTTGTTCTCGGAAATATTTATCAACTCTTGAGACTGAATCCCTTGAGAACGGTTTGTTAATAGCTCTATATTTTTACTCGTTAGCCCCTGTAACGTTAGCGGAATTTAAGCAAAGCAAGAAAATTTACAAGCCAGTTGCCTTGTAATAATGTCGTGGTATTGTCTTCTGAAAAATTCGAAAGACATGTGCCATCCACCAATCCGCATTGGGTCCGCGTGGTGGATTAAGACCCAATCACTCCCGCCTGAGAGTAGGCCAGTGTCCCAGCAGTGGGAACATTAGAAGGTTGTCATGATTGATGATTGATTGTCTTCAAATTTTCATGATCACAGAATACGGTTGATTTAATCCATAAGATCATAGTACTATATAACACGTTTGTGACCCTAGTGCAGAACAACTTAACTTATCATATCACAAAAGTAAAGTAGATCAAAAGTATTATAGAGTTACATTAATGTTTGCCAGTTGTTGTGTTGGGCAAACTCGTGAATTTAAAAACAACAAATCCATTGAGCAATTTAGTAATCTTCTGGTATATTTCTGTCTGGCTTCCATCAGAGCGTGATACATCATCGCCACTTCGTTTCGCATTAAAAACAGCGAGCGAATGATAACATCGTTGATTAAACTAGTGTTGTTCCAAAATAAACAGTGTCCTAATGTATCGGTGCAAATGCTACACCTACCAGTGCCACTTGCAACTGCTGAGATCATCCACCTTGTGCCAGATTCGTCGTTATGACGACTGTGACGAGCGTTTCCGGTGTTACGAAATATCTATTATTACAATTACAACACAATCTTATATTGATTTCATTCATGCAATTCAATATTTAGATTCAAGTTACAATTCGACGAAAGCGGCGATTGTTAGTTTTCTTAATTGGTCAGAGTATCAAAGGCTATATATTATAGTATTTCAAGGATTACAACTATACTTATTACAATTTCAAGGATTTAATACGCTTTTACTGTTATTTAGCTATATTACAAATTCTGCCGCGATACTATATGACGGAGCAGCAGGTCCAGGATGCTTCGTAGATAGGATGACGTCAGCCGAGCTGACGTCACTAGCCTATGTTCATAATGGATCACCCATCTTGTTGAAGAAAAGGCATGAACTGTTCAAGTCTTCTTTATTTCAAGCTTCACTAGGTGTTGACGGTCCGACGGCTCGAGTGCGAATGGATTGTACCCGGGTCGTCGGCCGTATTTATAGCAAAACGCAGGCATGCGTCCAGTTGTTTACAACAAGATAAAATTACTTGTGAATGCCTGAGTCCTGCTTTTAACAATCAAATTAGTTAACTTATGGTCTGAATAGTTAAATTAACTACTAGATTACTAACTGATGGTTTGAATAGTTTAAATTAACTACTAGATTACTTAAGCTAATCAATTCATGATTTACAAGTTGTTTTAAGCTGGTTTTCTACAATGTGTTTTTAGTTACAGCATGTGATGACGTCATTGCTCCGATACGGCCATTCTGAGAGGCGGTGCGCGCTCTGCACCAGCCTTAGTGTTTCTTTCATGATGATTGATGCTCGTAGGAGATTTCTCGTAGATGCTCGTGGAAGATGCATCGATTGCTACGCCTTAAGCAGTCTAGAACAGAGTGGTTTATAAAGGTTAACTCGTGGAATGGTACTTGAGAATTCTCGTAGGTTGATACTTGATAAAACAAGATAGATTGCTGTGCTCTGAACACAGGTGTTATAGAAAAGTTTACTCGTGGAATGGTTCTCGTAGATATTTGCACTCGTAGATTTTCGTAGTGACTCGCAGTGTTCAGGAAGGTCGTTTGCTGTACTCTTGGCAGCCTAGAACATAAAAAGTTTTTTTTTTTAAAGGTTAACTCGTGGAATAGTACTTGAGAATTAACTCGTGGAATGGTACTTGAGAATTCTCGTAGGTTGATACTTGATAAAACAAGATAGATTGCTGTGCTCTGAGCAGTCCAGAACACAGGTGTTATAGAAAAGTTTACTCGTGGAATGGAATAGTACTCGTAGATAATTGAACTCGTGGATTCTCGTAGTGACTTTTAGTTAAGCAATTTTGTTTGCTGTGCCCTTGGTAGCCTAGAACACAAGAGGGTTAAAGGTTAGCTCGTGGAATGGAATAGTACTCTTAGATAATTGAACTCGTGGATTCTCATAGTGACTTTTAGTTTTAAGCAATTTTGTTTGCTGTGCCCTTGGTGGCCTAGAACACAAAAAGGTTAACTCGTGGAATGAAATGGTACTCGTAGATAATTGAACTCGTGGATTCTCGCTTTAGTTTTAAGCAATTTTGGTTGCTGTGCCCTTGGTAGCCTAGAACACAAAAAGGTTAACTCGTGGAATGGAATGGTACTCATAGATAATTGAACTCGTGGATTCTCGTAGTGACTCAGTCTTAAGCAATTTTGTTTGCTGTGTCCTTAGTAGCCTAGAACACAAAAAGGTTAACTCGTGGATTGTTACTCGTAGATAATTGAACTCGTGGATTCTCGTAGATATGGGAAGGAATGATGCTGTGCTCTGGGCGGTCCTGTGCGCCGTGGTACACAGGGGATTTGGGAATTTAGACTAGGTTGATGCTGTGTTATACACAGAGGTTCTAAAATGGACAAGGATTAACTCGTAGAATATTTCTCGTAGATATTGGTACTCGTGGATTCTCGTGGATTCTCGTAGATATGGGAAGGAATGATGCTGTGCTCTGGGCGGTCCTGTGCGCCGTGGACACAGGGGATTTGGGAATTTTAGACTAGGTTGATGCTGTGTTATTGAGATGTATGGAGCAAAGTAAAACAACCGTCTTAGCAGAGTACTAGTTTATTACTGAAGGTGACCCGCGAAGCGAATGACTTATGCATACACATCATTCCTCCACACTTATTTATGAAACCTGGTGACAAAATAATAATTTTAAGTTCTATACTTAATAAGTAGATACCTACATCTAAGTTACAGTTAATAGTATTTCTTATAATCAACGACATTTCTTGTAGTACGTTTCTGGCGAGAGAGTGAAGGTGACGCTGATGGGCTAGCATCAGCAATGCGCGCGGAATGACCTCGAGCCAGTTCGCTCGCGAGCGCGGTAGCCCCAGGCGGCGCTGTTGCCAACGCGGTCGCGCCTGTCATCCCAGCATTTTCATTTTCATTCTCATCGGCCTCACAATCACCCCATTCCTCCTCATTACCATCATCTGTGACACATTCTGCATCAGATGCTGCTGGTGCTTCATCAGTTTCCGTTACCACAGGCATCTCTATGACTTGTGAGTTACTTATTTCAGCTTGGGATGCTAAGCTTTTGGATCTTGTAGTCGCCGTAGCAGGCGCGTGAAACTGATGAGGCCCATCATTGTTCTCATTATCTGAGGAGGGCTGGTTATTGTTATTACCTGTATATTTAAGTATTTGGTCAATATGTCTAATACAACAAACATCCAACTCTTTAATGAAAATGTTATACATTTTATTACCTACTTTATCCTTAATTATACCTAACTGCCATGTTTCCTTCCGTGCGCTGTACCATCGGGCCCAGACAATATCATTTAATTCAAAATGTCTTTTACCGGGCACCACCGCGGGTTTCACGCGAGCTTCACTCGAAGGTACGATCAAGTCAAGTCGGGATCGCAAGTTTCTACCAAACATCAACTTGGCAGGCGTTTCCCCGGTGGTACAGTGCACGGTATTCCTATAGGTGAACAAATAACCTAATAGTTGTTCATTTATTTGATGTAATGGCAAGTTCTCTTTGATGATACATTTTAACATTTTTTTACATGTTCGGACCGAATTTTCGGCTTGCCCGTTGCTGGGTGGGTGATAAATGGGTGAAGTCATAAATTTTATACCGTTACTGGAGCAAAATATTTTAAACTCGATTGAATTAATCTTTACATCATTATCAGATACCAACACGTTAGGTATACCAAAGGTAGAAAAAATACCTTTTAACTTCGTTATCAGCGCCCTTGTCGAAGTTCCATTGTGCATAAGTGAGCATTCTACCCATTTACTGAATGAATCCACCACCACGAGATATACCCTCTGCCCCACGGTCATATAATCGATGTGCACGCGCTGCCAGGCTCCGGCGGCGGCGGGCCAGGGCGCGGGGGGGTCGCGCGGGGGTGCGCAGCGCGCGCTCACACAAGTCGCACACGAGCCGACCCACCGCTCGATATCGCCGTCGATGCCCGGCCACCACATCCTACTACGTGCATTACTTTTAGTTTTTATTATACCTAGGTGGGTATCGTGCAATTCGCGTAACATCTTTTCCCTAAGAATCGACGGAATTACGATCCTATGCCCTCTTAGCAGACATCCGTTCTCGAACTGTAAATCTGACTTACATTGAAAATATGGCAATACGGACGCACAAGTTATTTTGCGGGGCCATCCGGCGTGCATGTACCTAATAACAGTTTGAAATGCCGAATCGCATTCTGTGGCCTTCACTATCTCCCGGACCGTTGTAGCGGGTGACGCCTCGTCTAAAAACTTGAGTGCATAATAGGTATCTACCTCGCTATCGGTGCCTACCGACTTGTTTGTGCATTCTAAGGGCGCGCGAGAAAAATAATCTGCTACCAAGTTCTTATCGCCCGGCACATACTGCACTACATAGTTATAAGCTGATAGTATAATAGCGTACCTCTGGAGCCTCAGCGCCGTCGTTACCGGAATTCCGTTCTTATTATTAAAAATTGAAACTAATGGCCTATGGTCGGTTCTTAATGTGAACGGCTCGCTTCGACCGTACAAATATTGATGGAATCTTTTAACACCAAATACGATGGCCGTCGCTTCCTTCTGGATTTGGCTGTAGTTACGCTCGCTGGGTGTGAGCGAGCGAGAAGCATAGGCAAGCGGGCGCTCGCGTGCGTCGCCTATGCCGCGCTGCGCCAGCACGGCCCCGAGCCCGGCCGGGCCCGCGTCCACGGTCAGCACGAGCTGCGCCGCGGGCTCGAAGTGCGCCAGCACGCGCTCCGACGCCAGCTCGCGCCGCACGCTCGCTATGGCGCGCCGCTGCCTCTCCCCCCACTCCCACGGAGCGTCGCTACGAAGTAGCTCGTGGAGAGGACTCAGCACGGTCGAAGCGCTAGGTATAAAATTCCGATAATAGTTAACGACGCCCAAGAATCTTTTTACTTCGGTGACGTTAGTCGGCTCGGGTGCGTCGATTATAGCCTGAACCTTATCAGGACTGGTTTTCAAGCCCGACTTACTTATCACGTAGCCTAAGTATTTTACACTTTTCTTAAAAAATTCACATTTTTCCTTTTGTAGACGTAACCCGGCATTATTTAATCTATCTAAGACTTCCGTTAGTCTCGTCATGTGAGACTTCCTATCGGGCCCTGTTACACATATGTCATCGAGCCATACACTAACCCCATCTATGCCTGATAAAAGTGTCTCCATCGCCTTTTGGAAAATTGCGGGGGCGTTCGCGAGCCCGTACACTAAGCGGGTATACATAAAGAGCCCCTTATGAGTATTTATCGCTGTAAGTTCTTGAGATGACTCGTCTAGAATGAATTGATTGTAGGCATTTTTTAAATCAATTAATCCCATCCTCGTCGCCAGTGAGATGTATGGAGCAAAGTAAAACAACCGTCTTAGCAGAGTACTAGTTTATTACTGAAGGTGACCCGCGAAGCGAATGACTTATGCATACACATCAGTTATACACAGAGGTTCTAAAATGGACAAGGATTAACTCGTAGAATATTTCTCGTAGATATTGGTACTCGTGGAACTTTTTAACCAATAGTTCAACTGTATAACCGATGGTTCAACTTTTTAACTGATGGTTCAACTTTTTAACTGATGGTTCAACTTTTTAATTGATGGTTCAACTTTTTAACTGATGGTTCAACTTTTTAACGGATGGTTCAACTTTTTAACGGATGGTTCAACTTTAACTGATGGTTCAACCTTTTAACTAAAGGGTTCAACTATTGAATCAAAGGTTTATTTCATTAACCAAAGGTTCAACTATTTAACCAAAGGTGTTATTTTGTGGTTAAGCGATGTAATTTTTGTTGTGATGGCGATAAGCGAACTGATGAGGGCGAAGTTAGGTCCCATCCCACTTCTGATGACGGAGCAGCAGGTCCAGGATGCTTCGTAGATAGGATGACGTCAGCCGAGCTGACGTCACTAGCCTATGTTCATAATGGATCACCCATCTTGTTGAAGAAAAGGCATGAACTGTTCAAGTCTTCTTTATTTCAAGCTTCACTAGGTGTTGACGGTCCGACGGCTCGAGTGCGAATGGATTGTACCCGGGTCGTCGGCCGTATTTATAGCAAAACGCAGGCATGCGTCCACAGTTGTTTACAACAAGATAAAATTACTTGTGAATGCCTGAGTCCTGCTTTTAACAATCAAATTAGTTAACTTATGGTCTGAATAGTTAAATTAACTACTAGATTACTAACTGATGGTTTGAATAGTTTAAATTAACTACTAGATTACTTAAGCTAATCAATTCATGATTTACAAGTTGTTTTAAGCTGGTTTTCTACAATGTGTTTTTAGTTACAGCATGTGATGACGTCATTGCTCCGATATTCAAAACGCATGATTCTTAAATACCTAATGTAAAAGTTTTCCCACATTTTTATTGAAACAACAACTAATCATTGCTAATTGCTTCCATAAAGTACCTAAGTCAATTTTGAAATCCAGGGCTTATCTTGTAAAGACTCAATTTCCATCAGTATCACTTCGTTATTTTGAAATTTGTATCACACAGAAGATTACTCATCGATTTTAAGCTTTGATCTCATTTTAGCAGTGCTCGTAAAATGAAACATAAAATACAAACAAAATATATACAAGCAAGACTCAAATTATTTATAGAAATCAGCATAAATAAATGTACCTTAATATTATAAGCTTTGTTCTGCAAAATCTATGTTTTCGAATAAATTATTATTTTACGACATTATTATGCAATAATTGTAATCCATTGTAAACATTAAAACAAGTGCTACCCCCAGGTTTCTAGTCTGCCAACTTTCGGCGCCGGCGTTCTCCCTCCAACCCCATAAGTTGGCGGCCCGCCAGCCAGACATTTCCTGGACCAGCTCATTGAGCGCCTAGAACTAAACACGTAGCATTTTTGCAGCGGCCATTGCAAGGTGTAATTTCTTTAAACTAGCATAGCACTTGCATCAAACAGTAGTTTTTATCAAGTCGAAAAGCGTGTGAAGAGTTTCAGTCTCAACTGGTTTTTGGGGAATGCTAATTGAAATGTGTTATTGATGGTGGTTTTAATATTTATATCATTACCATTTGAAGCGATAGCTTTCCCTAAACATATAGTTCTTCCAGCTCAATGTACTGTACATTGGGCTCGAGGAAAGATTAAAAAATAAAATTATGAAGATAATTTTAAATCTTCCATCTTTAAGAGATTCCTCAATACTTTTTATCAGCCATCAGGTTTTAGATACTATACAATTTATGGATCATCCTCTTCTCAAAAATGTCTTTCATTTATTTTGATACACATTACAAATCTTGCTTTATCCGATATATCTGTGACACTACAGCTGATCCTAGTCTGAGCAGTGAGCACGTCATACGCCCCCGCTGTTACACTGACGCCATCCTCTCGATTATTAGCTTCAGATGGAAGCTTCGAGGTCGCTGCACATTCATAGGTGTATGTTTGTTTCATTGGTGTAGCCTGTATATCCTATTTTATATATATTTATTTATAAGCCCGACATCTTCTGTTTTCTTATCCCATTGATTTCGGTTTTATTATTTTTCTGGTCAATTGTTTTTGTAGGGTCATCGCGGTCATTCGTTGCGAGATACCTGGATGAATAGTAGCTGAAATATAATTATGCTATACCAGGTTCATGTCAATTCTAAGTTTAATTCGTATCGGTTCAGCCAATAAAGACATGACGATTTAGAAATCTTTAAACGTGACTGAGCAACAAGCGAACATCCCAAATTCACACATTTTCACATCATTTTGTACGTTAGGATAGATGTAGTTGTAACGTTAGTAGATATACCACTAATAGTTTTACGCCGAAGATGTCCACAACTCTCAGAGCGTTGCGGCTGGTTAGTTCTATTTTCGTATGACACGATTTAACAAACATCCAGAACAAACTACGTACCTAATATGTTACAGAGCATACATCGCACTATAATATAATGTAAAACATAGTTCTAATGTAGAAAGCGAAGATTAAAAATTGATTTATACCGCTATATTGAAATTTTAAACATTTCATAAAGTCTTTCTCCCAGACGAATCGTCACTGATTGGTCACAATCTGTCCAGCTTTGTATCATAATGTGAGAGCTGTAGCTACAGCGTAAAAATCTAAATAAAAAAAAACACAAAGATCACTTTGCACACAGCAAACGTAACTCACATAACAAACACCCCAAAAACATTATCTCCTTCGCAGTTGGATGAAAAGAAGTCACGTATGAGACTATATCTACGATACTGCGATACTTACCAAACTGTGGCTAAAATCCAACGTCATGTTAGAAACGTCACCACACCCTAGGAATGTTCCGAATACGTATCCCACACCGAAGTTCCCGTAATAGTTCATTTTAAACAAATGCGAGTACCCTAAGTACCAAGTTGAGTTCCGGAGTTTCAGCTAATTATGAACCGTCTGACCCATTTGTGATTTCGCTTGAATGAAATGTTTCGTAGAAGAGGTTTATAGCTGAGGAATATTGCTTGCGAAAAGATATGTTGGGTTAAAGAGATGCTGCCAACGTGCGCTGTCGTCCACAGAACAGAAAGTTATGTGCTGTCGTCGATAGATTTTATGACAGTTACATTGTCAATGAGTATGTGGCATGTGGCAAAAAAGCCACAGAGTCCATAAACAAAAAAGAAGAAGAAAAAGAAGTACCCTGTTGTTTACCTATAAATTATTTGGTAAATAATATACGAATGGTGAAGCACTAGATCTCTTATTCATGAAATAAACGGTCATTTTAGCGGATTGCGTAATATTGTCCTTGTTATTCTTGTGTCAACGAACAAAGAAGATGATAGATTTGAGACATTAAGTTACAGAAGCTTACAGTATGATTATGAATGAGGCCCTGAGTGTCAATAAAGATATAGAAAAACACAGGGGGCCTATTAACTCCGTCACCATAGTTGACCACTGACTTATACGAACTTAATAACTTATTTTTACAACGTTGGTATCCATAGCTCAGAGTAATATCCATAGTCACTATCATGAGTGAGTTTACGACGATACGAACATAGCTACGAAACTAGTAAAGCATTTAAAACAATAGTAATATCTATCTAGGATCTAGGAGTGGTAGAAATATAATTAGATGTCGTTAAAAATCTTTAGATCTAAGATGGATATATGTATAGAGGCAGAGCTTTAAATGAGGAGGATAAATAATATCTATAAATCTTAATACCGATCACGTTTTCGAAACTGCATATAATTCATAGAGACATAGCAATTATTCTTGTTTAGTAGCGATTTGTAGCCCAACTGGTGATTAGTGAGCTTATTAATTAGGCACTGGTACTTAGTGCTACTGTGTTTTTATTCTTGTGTCAACCGCAGTAGTGCGTTGGGAGAGTGCCTGGCGGAGAAGCGAGAGGTTCCGGATTTGATTCCCGCTTGGAACAAATGATCTGCAATTACTTGATCCTGGTAACATCGAACTCGCGGTTTCTTCACGCACCACGCCACACAGTTAATCCTGTGAGGTCAAGACTGTCATTGGACAATTCCAATACACATACACTGATATTGGAGAATTCCAATACACAGAAACGCTCATACCTTAGAGTATTTATCATGATCTTCAAGTGTCAAGTACGCTAATTACTTGTTGGTCAATATAACTGTCGCAGCGACAGTTTATAGACAGGGACAGTAACAACGGCAGTGACTGTGAATCTACTTTACTTCTACTCGAAGATTGTGTCCGTCCATCCGAAGGTTGTCTGGAAGAGATCGCTTATTAGCGATAAGAATGCCCGCTGTACCATTAATTTGTACTAATTTCTACTCTGTATCTTCTAATTTTCTTAGGTGTACGTATAATAAAGATATTGTATATTCTATGCTATTGTGATTAGTTCTTTGAGTGTCATACAAGACCTCAGATTTGTTTTCACATCCCTCTAATTCTATAGAGTGCTTGATTTTTAAAAGTTTAACATTAATGTATTCCTTTGAAACTAAGATACATTAATTCTGAAGACAGTCCATTAAAGTTTACTCAATCATAACTCTCTTGCTCTTCCATGTTCTAACTAAACTATTACCTAATCTTTCACTGCAATCTGATTCTAAATGCGTTACTTATAGAGCATAAAATTCCATGACTAATCGGAGTTTAATCCACTGCGCACGGACTGAAGTTTGATCACAGTTTATCAGTAGTTCTAAAGTATCTTTGTAGATAGTAGGCTCACTTCCAAGATAGTTGAACGAATTTTTTGCAAGCTTGCAAGCGATATTAAGACTTAATTCAATACAAAACACCTCAGAATCCATTTGGCAAATGCTAGATGATGTCTGCCGGTAGTCTGCTAATCGATAAGCGATATTAAATCTAGAATCATCGCTTGAAAGTTCCATTTTATTCAGCACGAATGCGAGTGATATAGGCTGGTTTGATACGTGTTTGAGGGTAGTCTATTAATAAAGGGTTTATTATAGAAACGCGTCGTCAGCTAAGACGCCTACGTGGGCATGTAGACAACTATTTCTGATATCTACTATCTATATAACTGTGTATTCGTCTGTTTTGTGAGTTTAGTGTAATAGTTATATGTAGCATCGTTGCTACGAGAGTGATGATAAATTATAAACGTTCGGATGTGCTAAGAACAGGTGGCGCTAGGTTATGCTCAATGGTTTTGCCTGTTTTTTTTTTTATACCACTAAAGTGGCAACCAAGCGTACGGCCCACTTGATGGTCAGCGGTTACCGTAGCCTATGTACGCGTGCAACATTATAGATATCACTTGCGTGTTACCACCCTGAGACGTTAGATGGAAAGTCTCATGTGCCTGTAATTTCACCGGAAACCATACCCTTCGAACCGGAACACAGCAATGCGAGCATTGCTGCTTGGCGGCAGAAATAGGTATGGTGGTAGTCCTTCCCCGGACGAGCTCATGCAAAACCGAAGAACCAAAACGTAACTGCAAGCTTGTCAGTAATCATCATAAAACAAATACAAGGAGAGCTCCCCTTCATTTAGCAGAAACCAATAAATCATGACCTCCCATTTATAGGAATTTGAATGACAACAATGTTCAAGTTGGGTTTGACAGGTATAACTGTTATGCAAGGATAGTTTTTGTATTCACTCGGTTCTGCATGACGGTAGGTTAAACCACAGAGTAATAGTTAAACCATGCGATCTTCTCAATCAGCAATGCAAGCATTTTTGCTTGGTAGTAGTAGTAATAATGGTAGTACTTTTTCGGACGTGCTCTATCACAAAGAACTCTGCTGTTATTAAATGTTTTATGTAAAAGCTAGGTACTCTATTGCTAAATTATTATGTCTAGTAGTAGTTTTTTTTTTATACAACTGAAGTGGCAACCAACCGTACGGCCTACTAGATGGTAAACGGTTACCGCAGCCTATGGACGCTTGCAATACCAGAGGTATCACTCGCGGGTTGCCACTTTGAGGCTGAGATCGAAAGCCTCATGTGTTTATTACTTTTTAAATCGATAGTCTTAATTCAAAACTATGATGGATTTTCATTTCCTGTAATATTTACTGCGGTTTGTTCATCTATTTCGGCCTCAACCTTACCTCTGTCACGTTTAAAAATAAAACCATCACATGTTCCGCTGCTATCGCTAATCTATAGCTAATTCTTAGTTAAACCTGCCAAATGTATTATTAACCTTGATAAAAGTCTAGGGTTTAGTTTATTATCAAATACAACTTCACCTGGTGGTAGAGCAGCAAGAGTCCATCTTGGTGGATACCTCCAGAGTGTCAAATATTCTGCCTCGACGAAAGCAATTGATGAGCGCAATCCAGCGAGATCCTGCCACACCTGTGTTCTTTGACTTTCTTAAAGTTGTTTCAACAGCATTCATGGTTTGGTATCTGAGTTGAAGAATGATTAAAAAAATGAGTAACAAATCCTTATTACAAAGCCTATTCTCAAAATTATCTTCAAGCATCGCCACTTCCATGTGTCGTACTAGAAATTGATTTGAAAGATGTCAGTCAGTTATCACTTACCGTGACCGCGTTCCGCCGTCGATGTCACGTCGACCGTCAGCTTCATCTTGAAGAATTCCGTGGAAGACTATTTTAGTTAGAACATTGACCTTTTCCTGAAAGCTTGGACCACTTGGATCTGTCGGTGAAATATTGATTCCTTTGGTTTTAGAATTCTGCCTTCTGTGTTGTTACCCGATTATCTGCATTCAATCTATCTAGCTAAGCATCCAGTTCAAGTAGTTATCGAAAATAATAAGTAAGATTTATAATCTAGTTTAATATTTTAATATGTACATAATTACATTACATTAGAAAATATACAAAATACAATATATATATAATATATAATAAGAAAGATAATATATATTTACAATTGTTTAATTTTTAGAAACGCCTTTTTCTTAATGGTTTATTTCGTGATAAATTAGAGCTTAAGTTTTAATAATCTATATTATATATAAGCGAACAAAGCCAATAGCAATAATATCCAAATGTATAATAGCTCGTTTATTATAAAGATAATTTATGATCAGCATAGCAGATTTGCGAGCGGCCTAACCACCGCAGTTGCAATTTGTCATCCTCGTATGCTATGACTATGACAATATATTTTATGACTTTGTAAAATATCCGAATCCAAATATTTGCTTACGTAAATGTTTATTTTATAGTCTTTATTGCAAGAATGTAATTTTAAGAGTAGTAGAGTTCTCTGTGATAGAGCTCGTCCGGGGAAGGACTACCACCATACCTATTTCTGCTGCCAAGCAGTAATGCTCGCATTGCTGTGTTCCGGTGTGAAGGGTATGGTTTCCGGTGAAATTACTGGCACATGAGGCTTTCGATCTTAGCCTCAAGATGGCAACCCGCGAGATATACCTCTGGTATTGCAAGCGTCCATAGGCTGCGGTAACCGCTTACCATCTTGTGGGCCGTACGCTTGGTTGTCACTTCAGTTGTATACAAAAAAAATTTTTGTTCCAGGAGTTCTGGGTGTTTTATATATAAGGTCATTCATTATCAACCTGACAAACTTAAGGGGTAGGTTCCACACATTAAAAAAAAAATACTTGCACTTTTTTTTTTTTTCTAAACGTTTTTTTTTTTATAAAACAAAAAAAAAAATTACGTAAAATATCTCTTTAGAGTAAAGTAAAAAGTAAAAAATGTTTATTTTCATAAAATGTTTACGTATTTGCGCTTATCTCTTTGTATCTATTGTATTATATTAAGTAGGTATATCAGCTATCTAGTATATAAGGTCATTCATTATCAACCTGACAAACTTAAGGGGTAGGTTCCACACATAAAAAAAAAACTTGATTTTTTTTCTTTTTCTAAACGATTTTTTTTATATTAAAAAAAATAATACGTAATTCTGCTTAATAATTAGTTATCCTTGTTAGAAATCGAAAAGGCAGCGCTCGGCACGAGTCAGTGACCCACGCGTCAATGAACCGCGGGTCAATAACCCGAGCGTCCTTGACCTGCGCGTGTCCTTGACCCGCTACGGGGCGCGCACACTCGAATATTTCATTATTACGTCGCTTAACTCGATTCCCAACAATGATAAATAATAATTGAGCGGAAAAACGTAATCGATATTTTTTTATTTACTTGGGATTTTTAAGACAAAATATACATAAAAAAAAAAATTATAGGTACATATATTTTTTTTTATGTGTGGAACCTATCCCTTAAGTTTGTCAGGTTGATAATGAATGACCCTGTATATACCTATAACACAAGCTCTGCTTAGCTTGGGGCTAGATGATGCTGTGTGGATTGTCCAGCATTATTTATTAATTTATAAAAGTAAATAGCAAGGACTGTATAATAGTAACTGTTTTAGAAGTGCACTAGTTTAATAAGAATAGGTACTAGACGCTAGACGAAACTGGACCTCTAAATCCACGTCCACTCTCCCGAGAGTGTTCGAAAAAGAAAACTCACGTATAGCACTGCCGACGCATCTCGGCCATCGTGAAGTTAGCCGTTTGTGATGCGCAAAGACAATTTAGTTAGAAAAAGTTCCATTCCTCATCTAAAAAGTTAAGTGACGGCCTATCCGCCAGCTATACCAGACATGACACAGGGTCCTGTTAGGTTAGTGCTACTAGTATTATTGCTAAGTTGATGTTCGTCCAAGGTAAATAATAAAATAAATAAATAATGCTGGACAATCCACACAGCATCATCTAGCCCCAAGGTAAGCTGCTGTTAAACAGAGCTGTGTTATGGGTACTAGATGACTGATGAATACAATACAAAACACAGATAGATATTTTTTATTATATATAGAAAATACCCAGAACACCCGAAACAAATATTTGTAGATCGTACAAACATTTGTCCCGAGGCGGGAATCGAACCCGCAACCTCTGCGTCGCAGGCGGACCTGCGCCCGCTGCGCCACATCGGTCGTCCACAAGGTGAGCCTTGCGTAAACAATTTGACCCTTCAGTCTAGGCAGGTAGCCTTGAAAACTCGAACCTGATGTCATCGTCTGGAGACTAAACCATTAGCAATGCATAGTGTTCGGAGAAAAATCATTTTATGTTCTAGTTGTTCGCTGTATGTTTGCGTGTTTAATTGTGTATTCGATCTTGAAATATTTATATCTAACGGTATGATAGATGACGTCTTCTTCTGCCCAATATATATATATATATATATATATTTTATACTACTAAAGTGGTAACCAAGCGTACGGCCCACTTGATGGTCAGCAGTTACCGTAGCCTATGTACGCATGCAACATCATAGATATCACTTGCGTGTTACCACCCTGAGACCTTAGATGGAAAGTCTCATGTGCCTGTAATTTCACCGGAAACCATACCCTTCGAACCGGAACACAGCAATGCGAGCATTACTGCTTGGCGGCAGAAATAGGTATGGCTAGTCCTTCCCCGGACGAGCTCTATCACAAAGAACTCTTACTACTCTTAAAACAATATTTAAATGATTGTGTTTCCAGTTTTAATATTTTAAATAATTATTAATTTAATAGTTAACTTACATTCAAAAAACCAATATGTATTGGGTATTAACTTGTATTTACAACAAGCTAAGCTAAGCTAAGTGTAGTAAACTTTATGTACCAAATAATTTGGAGATATTTTAGTATTGAATGTAAATTTTATAGAGAGAGCTGGCATTTGTGGAACATAAATTACTTTCTACATCATAAGAATAAATCAGGGTTAGATACTGTGGTTTGTATTGGAAAGACGAGACTGAACGTCTAGGAGGCAGAACATCCAATAATAAACCATGCTCAGACAAAAGCCCATTACCCTCCTTAGCTGTGTGTTTGGTTAAATATAATCTGTTATGTTATTACGAGTATATTGCTTTTCTCAGATAAATAGCTAAAGTATTGTTTTAGCTTTTGCTACACTGCACTGTTGTCTTTTAGTATGTATATATATGTAAGTATTTCTGTCACTAAGCAGTAATGCGAGTTAAAACCTTCCAAGCAACCGTTCATAGGCTACGGCAACAACTTTACCGGTAGGCCGTAATGCTTGATTGCCACATTAGTATTAAAAAAAAACAAAAAAAAATAGTTCTTCCTTTTTCTAGAGCCTGTGTGCTCCCGCTGTTGGACAAAATGTGTAATTAATTACAATAACGGTTTCCCTTTCATTATTCCAATCATCTTTTACTGAAATAATAAATAATAATTGCAATAATTATTATTTATTATTTCAGTTCAGTTTTTGAGACAATTTTGTTTTTATTCTCTTTATTATATTTAATTTTGTTTATATTTGTTCTGGGTGCTCTGGGTATTTTCTATATATAATAAAAAATATCTATCTATGTATTGTATTGTATTAAATATATATCAGTCATCTAGTACCCATAATACAGCTCTGTTTAACAGCAGCTTACTTTGGGGCTAGATGATGCTGTGTGGATTGTCCAGCATTATTTATTTATTTATTTATTTATTCTCCACCAAACAAAATACGAGTACCATACATCTTACTTGTTAGCTGTAGTTTCCACGAAACTGTGATCAGCCCCCCTACCATGAACTCTTAGAGCGATTCAAATTAGGACCTAAACTGAATTGTCAAAAACTTTTGTACCATGACATCAATAATTATTAATTTCATGGTACAAATTTTTTTGACAATTCAGTTTAGGTCCGAATTTGAGTCGCTGTAAGAGTTCATGGTAGGGGGCTGGAACTATTTCCGTGTTCGAAAGGTATCATGAATTCTACAGCGCTGGTATCACGAATAGATCGTATAAGGAATTAATTCTTGATCTTGGAGTTTTAGGCTTTGTTGTGGGAGGTCGGAGGCTGACAATTTTACTTGACACCGTTACACTAACCAAAAATGAAGACTCTAGACTAATTGGATCGATGTAGTTCGATAAAGAAGAGAAACACTGGTATCTAAACATAACTAATGAAAAATCTCAACTAGTCTTAAACTAACTAACATAGATTAGAGATGATGAGAACTATAGGGTGCTCCAGTCTACAATGGCGGCTCAGATTTCCAGCTTAGCTATCCTGTCGGACCGGTCTCGTCCCTTGCTCGGGCCGCGTAGGCGTTAAGATATGTGGCTCGGCGCAGGACATTCTGCATCTTCGTTTTTTATGCGAAATGTTCAAGAATTCGTAGTTATTTTTTGACGCGGACTTTTTGTTACTACAATATTTTTGCGCATCAGCATTTTGTAGTTTATTTACTGATACATACGCCATTTGTGATTTTTCTTCATTTAGGCCATGACGGAGGTCTTCAGGCGGCCTATTAACTCCGTCACCGGTAATGGCCACTGACTCACTGACTCATGTAAACTCTTACCCACTTTTATTAATTTTCAATTAACCTAGATTTAATTTAGACTGTGTTGTGCATTGAAAGAAGTTCTTATCTTTTATAGTCTAAAAGTATTTTTATTTGAAACTCTGAAAGACGAGTGCGTCCTAGTAAAAAAAACTTATTTATTTCTAACTTTTCATGAAAACTTTACATGAATGAAAAGACTAGTAGAGTTCTTTGTGATAGTGCTCGTCCGGGGAATGACTACTACCATACTATTTCTGCCGCCAAGCAGTAATGCTCGCATTGCTGTGTTCCGCTTTGAAGGGTATGGTTTCCGATGAAATTACAGGCACATGAGACTTTCCATCTAACGTCTTAGGGTGGTAACACGCAAGTGATATCTATGATGTTGCATGCGTACATACATAGGCTACCGTAACCGCTGACCATCAAGTGGGCCGTACGCTTGGTTGCCACTTTAGTAGTATAAAAAAAAACCCCATTCATCACCGTTAACCAACTGGAAGTTATTTTTTGACTTCCCGCTATCCCCATTAACGGGGTCAAAATCATGGGGACATCGGGAATACACGAATATTTCACCTTTGGGGATATTCATTACGAAAATAATTTTGTTCATGCGGCAAGGTGCCAAAGCATTGCATTCCTGCTTTAAATGATCAATAAAATTAATATTCCGCTATGTAACTATTAAGATCATTCAACTCTGCATACGAAATTGCAGTAGCCGTCAATTGATCCATCCGTGAGATCTGTAATATTATCATCTCTTATAACAGTGCTAAGTTAGGTCATGACTGCTGTAGCAGAAAACTGTTCTGTTCCGAATTTAGCGCTGCTATAGAGCTCAAAGTAGTCAGTCCCTCTGTGCACATTGCATGCTGTGTTGTATAATGTGCGAGTAACAAAGCGGACAATAACGTCTCGGATTGCAGACCGGACAGACCGGATCAGCACACTTCCAAATCCAGGGTTGTCTTACTTGAGGGTTTGCAACAGAAAGTTAGATCCAATAACGCCGTAACCGCTGAATCGAGTTAGATGAATGCTGATGGTTCTTTAGAATGTAATTTTAAGTTAGTCTCATAAAAATTTGGTGAATGAGGTTTTCAGCGTGACGGAAATTGCACACTTTTAGATTTCTACTTGTGGTATCGCCCTTTAACTACTAGGAAGGAATTGATGGAGCTTCTCATTACAAAACTAGATGATTCTGAAAAGTTCTCTAAAACGTGGCTTTAAAACCAATAATGCTCGAGAGGTCTACTGTTCGCAGATTTACTAGTTATAATTATACTCTTTTCAATCTTCAAGTTACCAACACAATATTACGATAGGTCCTGGGGGTCAACTATTAAGTAAGTAAGTTCGTATGAATCAGTGGCGAACTCGGTGACAGTGTGACAGTCAATGTCAGTCATGGCCTAACAACTTTGAAAAAGCCGGGACTGACTGCTTAACGTGCCCTCCGTAGCATGAGACCTGAGCAGCATTTACGGACATAAACGGAACCACTAAAACTGTCACGAATCACGATCGCTTTTGTCCGCATGAGTCGACTTTCAGGCATGCGCGCGCTTGGTTGGGCCTACAGAAAATCAAAATAAATGCGTGCCTTAGACATTATCTTCAGTGCCGGCGAAAGGTGTCGTGTGGTGCAGACAAACTCGCAACCGGGGTGGGGTAACAAAAACCGGTGGGAAGTAGTGAGTGGCCATTCTGTACGCAGTACTAATATCTGTTCTGTGCTTCTGGTACGGAGGGGTTTGTTATCTGACTGGGCGGTTTAAAATATGGAAAATATTCAAGGCATTAGATCTTGGTTGGCACACTGGCGTTTATATAATTTATTTCTCTCCTATTGTCTGATCTCTTTCTTTTCTAAAGTTAGCAACCCTACGCTAGAGTCACCTTGGCTCTGTGTTCTCCGTATCCTTGTAATCTCTCTTGTGAGACTGCTCTTGTCTTTAGTCCTTGCATGCATTGAGATCAAATGGGTTGAATGGAGGGGATTTGCAGTCCTGCTTTTGTATCCAAGAGTCAAAGCTTCAAGTCCAAAAAGTAGTACCTACCAACTAAGGTGCTGTCCACCGGACATACCATTTGGAAAATTTATTCTCAATGTCTTTGTTATAAGATAAAATAATATGAACCCATAAATATACCCAATGCTGATTGGTTGGATTAGATTGGCACCATGTTCTTTGAATCATTAAATTCTTTGACATGCCGATTTCATTACGATGTATACCTTCGCCGTTTTGCCGCACTGCTATATTGCGCACATACATTTTTCGATTGGAAAAAGCCATTGGTCTACGACCGGTTTTGAACACACGACCTTAGGATCGGAAGGCGGGGTATAGTGATTTAGACCACTTTAGTCTCTAAGCAGAGCTTTAGTCTCTAGTTGGAGCGGAATTTATGCAATAAAATGCAATAGGTACTACAATATAAAATACTTAAAAAACCCGAAAGTTTGGTAGGTACTGCGTCAAATCTCGAGGAGTGGAAAGAGATACCCCTGCAGTGGAGTAAGTGAGGATAAAGTATGCATATTTTTAGTTCGAAAGGTATGACGTTTGTAGCTGCAAGTGCTGCAACTCAGCGTACATTTTCTCGCAGTAATTACGTTAGCGAAAATATTTGCAATAACATTTTAACAGCTCAATTTTCTTTTTCGAATTCGCTGTAACTTGAACAGCGCACATTCTTTCACTACCCTACCCTCTACATTACCATAAAGCTAGCTCACCCATTCCTTTTCTCCTAAAGTGAAATAGTTCGTATTTTCTTCATGTTAAAGTAGGAAGTGCATCGGGGAAAGGGCGGAAGAAAACTTGGCACATGAAAAGTTCAAAGCCCTATTGCTCACGTGCCGGCTAAGGCACATAACAATTTAGGCGCTAGGCAAAATTAAGTTATTGACTTGAAATTGGAAACTTAATGTTCTAAAAACATGAGCCATAAACGAATCTGCACTACGCGTGGTGGATTTTGACCCAATCAATAGTGGTAACTTTAGAAGGCTGACCAAAATTACTATAAATTAGAGCGATGGGTCATAGAATCGCCTGCCTAATAAGTTTATGAAAACAGTTAAATAAATGAAATATAAAAAAGTTTTATGCATGTTAATACAAGTGTATGCAGGTAGATTGTAGATAATGTCAATTTCAAAATATAAAGTAGCACACAGTAACTAACTACGTACTAGCACACAGTAAACATATACCTAGGTACCTACTAGTAATGTTTTGGAGTACCTACAGAGACTTAAATAGAAAGCGGTTCTGCCGTGACCGAGTCTCAGCTTAGCTAGACCTCGTCTAAACCTATGTACGCGTACATGTATGTACAAAACTTACATTTCAAAATGCGGTTTCATCATAAATTATACTGGGCACTGGTATAGTGGGGGAAGTCACCTCACCTTTCGATCCTACTGGTCTGATGATATCTATGATAATGACTCCACTTTTTGATAAAGTGTATTGAGTTCAAAACCGGTCGTGCAATGGGTTTTTATAGCAAAATATATTTGAGCAATGCCAGTATTCTCAAACGGCCAAAGAAAGTATTGTAAATAAACCATGTCCATAAATCAAAGGTGTTAAAGACATGTTCCATCCACCGATCCACAATGGGTCCGCGTTTATGATGACCCAATCACTCTCGCTTGAGAGTAGGCTCAGTGACATAACCTAACAGTTCCTATCATCAAACAGTGGGAAGTTTTAAAGCCTCTCCGTATTAACCTTGATGAATTATATAGTTCGCACAGCGGATCTAGGCTTCCGTGAAGTTAGCCGTTTGTGATGCGCAAAGACAATTTAGTTTGAAAAAGCTCCATTGCGCATCGAAACGGCTAATTTCACGACGGCCGAGATCCGTTGTGAGAACTATAACTTTCTATACAGTCTTGACACTTTTGTACGTCTCTGTTCATACATTTTTCTACTTCTCTGTACATAATGTTTGCCTGATTGATAGTTGTATTTAGTTACCTTACGTACAATGATGAGCTATAATATTTTTAGACAAGTCATTAGGCACAGAACTTTCTCTAGTCTCAGAGACCGAATTAACTGGCTGGAATTAACTAGGTACCTACCAAATTGTATGAACGACTCTCCAAAACTTCAGAGCCGAACCAATATGAAATAAATACAAAGCACTTAGCTACCATGACGTTTCATCGGATTTATTTCATCGTGCCATCTTCAAAACCGATTTCAGAATGAATGTGATTCATTCATAGAGGAACAAATCGATGAATTCACGGTACGAATTGCACGAAACTTCAGTTCAAAACTTTGGAATCATATTAAGAACCTATGTATACAGAGAAATGAATCTACTACTTTTACTTTTTATCTCGACCGTGTTAATTTTACCAATTCATCCCTTACTTAATTTGATTGATTCAGTTAATACATAATAAGTAGTATTTATTATTATTTTGTAACCTTGTTTTATGTATATTTTAGATTTTAATTAAGTTTTTGTCTTGTTGCTACTATTGCGCATGCTGTGATGCCCTATAATTATGGGAACACTAGAGTGTAAAACCTTTAGAATATATTTTTGTGTGTATGGTGTTATCCTGTGTTGGGTGTCCTTAATAAATAAATAAAATAAAATAAAATTAGTAGGACACCTGTAGTTTCCAATTCAAATTCAAATTTTATTTGTTGTTCGCTTTTGATTTTGTTTCAGTTATGATTATATAAGGTCATTCATTATCAACCTGACAAACTTAAGGGGTAGGTTCCACACAACAAAAAAAAAATACTTGTACTTTTTTTCTTTTTTTTTTCTAAACGTTTTTTTTTATAATTAAAAAAAAAAATTACGTAATTCTGCTTCATAATTAATTATCCTTGTTAGAAATCGAAAAGGCAGCGCTCGGCACGTGTTAGTGACCCGCGCGTCAATGAACTGCGGGTCACTAACCCGCGCGTCCTTGACCTGCGCGTGTCCTTGACCCGCTACGGGGCGCGCACACTCGAATATTTCATTATTACGTCGCTTAACACGATTCCCAACAATGATAAATAATAATTGAGCGGAAAAACGTAATCGATTTTTTTTTGTTTACTTGTGATTTTTAAGACAAAACAAACATAAAAAAAAAAAAAATTATAGGTACATATATTTTTTTTTAGGTGTGGATCCTATCCCTTAAGTTTGTCAGGTTGATAATGAATGACCCTGTATACAAAATCATTTTTTTTACCCAGTAATTATTAGTACAAAATATATATAGTTTCACTGACATAACCATATAACCGGATCCATTTAGCTTTTATAAAAATGCTCTCATTCTGATTGGCCGGTGTGGTGTCACCGTATTAGCATCACAATCATTCGAAGGCTTAAGGACATCTCTTCAGGGTGACATCAGATGGAAACCGGTCATACCATACCATACCTACAGTCGGAATGTGATACCGAGCAGTAGGAATATAAAGGCTTCAATTCTTAGTAGATTTGCCATGATTATGATTCCGAT
Organism: Colostygia pectinataria; assembly: GCA_951394395.1. Lineage (NCBI taxonomy): Eukaryota > Metazoa > Arthropoda > Insecta > Lepidoptera > Geometridae > Colostygia > Colostygia pectinataria. Next base: position 12,055,142 of record OX596355.1, read on the forward strand.
AAGTTACAAGATATTGAGGTTTTCGTACCGAAAATATCGTACTGAAAGGTGTGAGTTTAGAAACACAAAAATAGTATTAGGTTTTGTGACGATTGTGAAAGACCAGTAGTAGGTTGATAAGCGGCATCTAAAATTACTCAGATCTGTAGAAATGGGAATCTGTAGAATTGGGAATCTGTAATGGGGTTCTGTTGAAACGAGAATCTGTAGAATTGGGACAGATTCATGTATTCTAAGAGGGTCAGAGACGCGTTTGTTGCACGTTGTATTTACCACTTTATCGGGGAATAAAGGTTCTCGAACGGCGATCGCGAACTGCCCCCATGACCGATGGACTTATGGCATTAAAGCGATCGCAAGAAGTCGGTGGATAGTGAGCTCAAGATTGGTCGTCATGGCACACTTTATGGATGGCCTATCTCCAGCAGGGGACGTCTATTACTATGATAAAATGATGATGACGATCCGTTCCAACCTCAATTTTATTTCTCACATTCATCTAATTAACGAAGTTCAGATCACCGTTACGGAATGGTAACGGGCCACAATGAACCGATTCGACAATTAGACCTCGAAATAGGTCACAGTCTGACGCTCCGTCAATGGCGGCCAAGGGCGAGGGCTTTGCCCTTTTGACAAGTTTGCCGAGTGGGAAAGTGACAGATGAATGACCATTGCTAAAGAAAAGAAAGAGATAGTATTACACTGTCAGCTGATTTATTGTTTTGTTTGTGGGGTCCGGACCAAAATACGCCATGAAAATTCGGCAACTGTTTTTGGAAATTGTACGTAATTATAATTAACGGTCTTCAGATCCGTTAAGTTTTCGCGAAATTGGCAAAGTGGGTGTAACAAGGTTCTTAGTATTGTTTGTGCCTAATAAAATACAAGTATCAACAAATTAATAACCAGGTTTATGTAACGATAAACCGCTATTCTCTTTTCCTTTATCATTATTAAACACCTACTTGTTCCTAAAATAAAATAAAAATACATTAAACAAATATAAATATTGGCGGATATTTTACACAACGCCAGCTGGCTTCAAACTGATGGGAACCAAAAAACTATTAAAATGCTTATTTTGTACTTTTTTTGTAAAACATAGGTACTCATAATACCTGCAAAGAAAGAAACACCTAGACCTAAAACAAATATTTGCAGACTACGCAAACATTTGTCCTGCAGAAGAATCGAACTTACAACATCGCTCGCTTCTCAACTAGACAGCCTAGAGCGCCTGTATTTGTCTTAACTAACGTCTTACCATAATATCAACATAATTCACTTTATCAGCGACCATCACAAACGATTTAAAACAACTAAATCTTTAAAAAGTAAACGAGATAAACAACTATTGCTCCTACATGATTGCCTTATGAACTTGGAGCATTATTTAATTCGCTTTAAGGCTATTGTATGATGCTTCCTAATAAAGTATCGTGTGTGGGCAGAGGCTTTAGGCCAGGCAACACAATGATACTCTCAAAACCTTTGGCATTAAATACGCCAGTACTAAAGCTGTCACGAAAACGCGAAGATAATAATAAACCCTGTGATATTCACGTAAAGTCGAATGTGCCACGACATGGTTTGAAAGTGGTTTACATGTGTACTGCAGTGAAATCGCTCGACTAAGCTCCAGCAACTGGGTCTGCGAATTTGGAATGGCTATTGTGCTTTTAAGTTTATCTATAGAGGATCATGTGGAGCTGCCTCGGAGTGCTCATGTTTTGGTTTTATGTTGACCTTCAAGGCTTAGTTGGGTAGTATGTGTAGATAGAGTCTGTCTCTAGTTTGAAACCAATGTCGGCAGCAGATTTTTAATAGAGTGGAAAGTGAAAATTAAAGTCATTGGAATCACTTTAAAACGTCTTGCAATTTGGTGAATTTACGCCAGTTCCAACGCGCCCGTGCGTTAAAATAACTGGCAACACCACCGACTGGGCTCCTATCGCTTTTTAAGCATGAAAGATACATATGCACAGTGTGCTGTGCTCTGCGGGACATAAAGGTTAGCAAAAATATATTTTAGTAAGGCCAATGATGTTCAAAAGTCTCCAACTTAGTGCGATAAAGATCAAATAACCCGTAAAATACAGATTAACGGCCAACAAATTGTTCAAGCTGCTTTAATATTTTAACACGTGCGTAATCTCTCGAGACTCCATCCTCTGTCTTAACAACATCAGTTGATTTATCATCCCCTCATCCTACGATTATTTATATAATTTGGCAATGGTTATGTAATACGTCTTTAAAATTAATGATTGCGACATAAAAATTGGAATGCCGTTTGGAATTAAATTGATTCATTCAAATAATCCGCATCGGGAGCACCGGTGGTCTAGTGGTAGTGACCCCGCCTTCCGATCCTAAGGTCGTGGGTTCAAACCCGATCGTGCACCAATGGATTTTTCTGTTCGAAAAATGTATGTGCGCAATGCCAGTGCTCTCATACGGTGAAGGAAAATATCGTGAGGAAACCGGTATGTCCAAGAACTAAAAATTCGAAAGACATGTGCCATCCACCAATACGCATTGGGTTCGCGTGGTGGAATAAGACCCAATCACTCTCGCCTGAGAGTAGGCCAGTATCCCAGCAGTGGGAACATTAGAAGGCTGTCATGATGATTCAAATAATATTTACGTCATAAAATAAGGCCCTTTCATTCGAAGTTAATAATAAAGTTCCGGTGTAAAGGTTATGGTTTCCAATGAAATTACTGGCACATGAGGCTTTCGATCTTAGCCTCAAGGTGGCAACCCGCGAGTGATACCTCTGGTATAGCAAGCGTCCATAGGCTGCGGGAACCGCTCACCATCTTGTGGGCCGTACGCTTGGTTGCCACTTCAGTTGTATAAAAAAAAAACGACGCTGTAACCCCTTATTTTTGAGGTTCGTGTAATTAATGATATCGGAACAATAACAACGGCATCGTATTTAATTCGCAGAGCTTCGTGACTGCAAACAATATAACTGGATCAGTCTAGAGGGGCCACGACAAAGTGACATAAGCGATGCCAGTTTGAAACAACCAAGTGGATTAGCTGCTCGATTCGAAATCTGATAGCATAAATAAAGGTAGACCTGAGTGACATTTCGTATTGTAAGTTTATTTCAGACATGCAATAAACTTTACAAAATAGAAACAGATATAGAAAAACATTTATTCGTCACAAGCTACAAGAAGATTAAAACAAATAAAACCAATACAAATAAAAACACCATATACAGGGTCATTCATTATCAACCTGACAAACTTAAGAGATAGGTTCCACACCTAAAAAAAAAAAATATATGTACCTATATTTTTTTTTTTTTTATGTATGTTTTGTCTTAAAAATCACAAGTAAACAAAAAAAAACCGATTACGTTTTTCCGCTCAATTATTATTTATCATTGTTGGGAATCGAGTTAAGCGACGTAATAATGAAATATTCGAGTGTGCGCGCCCCGTAGCGGGTCAAGGACACGCGCAGGTCAAGGACGCGCGGGTTAGTGACCCGCAGTTCATTGACGCGCGGGTCACTAACACGTGCCGAGCGCTGCCTTTTCGATTTCTAACAAGGATAACTAATTATGAAGCAGAATTACGTAATTTTTTTTTTTATTTTATAAAAAAAAACGTTTAGAAAAAAAAAAAAGTACAAGTATTTTTTTTTTGTTGTGTGGAACCTACCCCTTAAGTTTGTCAGGTTGATAATGAATGACCTTATATACTTAATAATAAAAAAAAAAAAACATTTACATTGGTCCAAACCATACGAGTAGGTGCCTAGGTACATTTATTTTTGCCTTGTGCTGAAAAGGGGTTTGGCTCAGCATGTAAATAATGAACCTCTCAAATCCCAATCAAGCGGTATAGTTTAGTTTTGCATTAAACTTGCAATGGTGGTGATTATGATAATAATAATCACGTAATGTCAACATTGATAGCGTTACATTGTGATGATAACATAAAGATAGCTAGGTCAATGATAAACAATTGTTATTCGTATATTAGCTACTTGCTATTGTTACACGTTTTTTTAACCTGTCACCTACTTATGCCATGTTTTCCTCAAAAACTCTTAAAACGATCAATAACAACCACAACACCATTATTATTACTTTCATATTGAAGTGGTACAACTTAGTGGCTTCGAAAAAGAAAATCTCATATCGCCCAAAGTATCTCTACTTAAATACTTAGCCGAAATGTATTGTAGAAAGCACCCAAAAGCTTTTGCCGGCCGGCGTCGTCTGGACGACGTCTACGGACGCACGTGAGCGGGCATGCGCACCGGGCTGAGCTGAGCCTTTAACTTAGAGGCCAGTATCGAGCGAGCCTCCAAGCGGAGAGGTCATGTCGCTATGTCAGACGGTCGCGACTCCCCGTCGCAAAGCGGTCTTCGGGACCGCGTCAGCTTCTTTGAGAAAGTATGGACCGGCAGCTCAAGCAATGACAACGTTGACGCCGCCACCGATGTAAACGAGATAGAGCGTCGCATCGAGCAGCGCAAGCGGCGGCCGGAATCGCCCAAAATCGAAGTTAAACTTAAGCACACCCGCGATGCAGAATCGCCAACAAAAAGTTATGAATCTACATTCCCAAATCTGAAGTTACGGCATGTGGAGCCACCTGTTGAAGAAGTGGAGCGACACGAGAGCCAGGTCGAAGAGAGCGACCTGGCTGCTGGTGTCCGCTTCGTCAAATTTGAAAGGGTGACGGTGAAAAGGACCGTGACGGAGTCCCACAGCTCCCACGCGCTCAGCGAGGATCGCCCCGATTCCCCGCAACATGAGTGGTATTCGGAGTACAAGCACCAGAATTTACAAACTGGTCATAAGAAGGATTACATGAGGAGCAAATCGGAGTATGACTCTCACATCGCAGGCTTACGCGGTAAGTTTCGGAATCAATTAAAACTTGGTCCTCTACCTACATATTTTTCCCGGAAAATGGTCATAAATTAGTCAGGTTTACAAGCCGCCTAATTGTTCGCGAATGAATACTCAAGGTGACAAACAGATTTTGGGTGTATGGACTCGTATAATAGCTATCGCGATGCGGAGCGTGTTTATGTAATTTTTGCTCTTGGAATCAGGTAAATGTCAGCGCGACCTTGAATTCCGTCTGAGTATAAACATACACTTTATTTGGTATTCTAATTCCTGCTGATTTTTAGCGGACAATAGGATCGGCTTAGCTTTTTGTATGTAAAAGTTTATGAATATAGTTGTTATTTAATTGCGTTTGTATTTGGGTATTGTGTGTGGTTTTCATTAGCAGTCTTCCTCAAAATTGTTGATTTCTTGCAATAGTATTTGCAATTAATTTGACCACTTGATAAAACCTGTTAACCGTAATTGTTTTATGCTTGGAGCATTTTAGTATCTTGAATCTTTAAACCAATGGCTTTATTGCTTCACATGTTGATAAAGCAAGGTCAAATTTCTCGACATTAAGTTACTTGACAAACTAAATTCGTTTTAGTACTTTAAAACCCAGATAAGTTAAATGAGGTCACACTTAAGTACTTAATAATTGCTTTTTTAAGTACTAAAGTGTGACCTCAGCATTTCACTACGACCGAGATAGTAATATTACCGAAAAAAAAAAACTTCTCAACACGAAGATGCATTTTCTCAACTTACATCACTTGGACTTCGGTCGCATCATCGGTCGGTCGTTTTGCATGTTCGAAATAATCTGGAATTTCAGCTCGATGGATTACGCAAAAGTGTTTACTTTTAACTCTCATAGTTTTTAAATGTATTCTAATTAAATACTGTTTACACATAAAATATCTATTTTAAGGCGCAACATAAATAATTGTAAATAGTAAACAATTCCTAGAATAGCTATAAACCTAGAGAACTAGCTTCTAGCTTAGGGTTGTCACAAATAATTAGGCGCAGATTACTACACTCTATCGTCTTTAACTCAAACCCAGCAAATGATCGCTCTCACTAATAAGACTTTGAGTTTAATGTGGTGGGTGTTCCGTAAAGTATTTTCTTTTTCAAGAAAGACGGAAATCAATACTCCTAAACGCTAAAGTATTACGAGTTTTGAGTGACTCATGCCCAGTTAAGGGGTGAGCGCAACGTGGTAGAAAAGATAGCTTCCCCTTTGTAAACCTCCCAGAACAGGCAACCATGTCCCTTGTAGTTTATTACATTGAATCGAGAAAGTCATCCCAATTAGCAAACTCGTAGAGCACACATTTACATACGTCTCTAGTCTACAAACGCATCACCAATATACGCAGCACATACGTCATTTTGTGCATGTATGTTTTGTACATTACATGCATCTACAAAATGACGTATAGTCCAAGGTCAAGGTCCAAGGTTATTTGACAGAGGGGACCGCGTAACGCATCTCCCGATATGGTCTTACTAAGCTATTGAAAATCTCGCTGGCGCGGAGAAGTGCAGGTTCTATTATTGCTGCGGACAATTCTGCTAGTGGCAACCCTGCTTCAGTGCTAATCACGCCACGACTCATAGAAATTGTAATAGCGCTGATGTCACTGACCATTTGCATTAGCATTTAGCTGACAACAGAATTACAATGTGTTTCATTGAAGGAAATGGCGCTTACGTACTCTACCTATCTTTTCGCAAACCAAATAACACAGACACGGAGAGATAGAAAATATGATTTTCAAAAGGACCAATTTCATAATGACCTAGGTCTTTGTAACATTATAGAAATTAAAAAAAAAAATATAATACTTGCAGTAACAAACAATTTTATTTTTAAGGAGACAAACAAAGTTCTAAAGGAAAAAAAATTGTTGTGTTGAGTTTCCTAAAACGGAAACACTAGAGGTCCGCCATGATAGCTATTAGCCAATGATCCTGACGCATCTTGACTTTGACAGTACCTAACACCCCAGCTGTTCGTTAAACCCGCCATGTTGTTTTGCATTGTGTTGCAATCTTTCACAAAGATAAACTTACTTTAGATTATGAAAGAAGCCAAAATAAAATAAATAAACAATGCTAGGTGGTTTCTTTAATGATTATCTTACTATCTAGACCCCTACAAAAGACCAAGGTCCGGCTCCATACTACGTGAAACAACTCCTTTTAATTGGTGGTGAAGGGTCACAAAAGTAGAATGAATGAATGAATGAAAAATGGTTTATTGTACACCTTAACAGTATTAAAAACATAAAAACAAAACACATTTTATAGTATGAGTACAATGGGCGGTCTTATCGCTTAAAAGCGATTTCTTCCAGACAACCTATGGATGGAGAGAAAATAAAATAAATAAAAGAATGGTTGGGGGTGTACTTATATAGGATCACAAATAAATTGTGCAACTTGCTACATATGAATAAATGAATACAAATAAATAATACTAATATTTAAACATAAATAAAAAGTAGGTTAGTATCCCAACCTCCTCCTTAACCGGTTCCCCATAGTTGAGGATCGTGACTCCTTGCAAGGACACTATCTATAGTTTTCCTCCATCTGCCACGGTCTTCGGCTTGATGGAGGGCGACGTTGACGGGTGTCTCAAGCTGATCCGACACGGTCAGACCATCGTTTAGGGCTCCTTCCTCTCGGTCTTTTGCCCTCTATTTTGCCAACATAGTATATAGTATCCCAACAGTGGGAACATAAAGGCATATGTTATGATGATGTGTGTCCCCGAGGAAAGATATCAAAACCGTTGTTGATTTATTGGTAGAGATGTAGATTTAACATTTTGTTAATTCTACAATTAGAAAAAGTTATCTTTGTAAGGTATATCCGAGTACGATTTAGTAAATATTTACGAAACGAAAAGAACCTTGATGGATTTATCCTTTAGTTTACATGAAAGCGCGTTTAAAATAACCATTTTAAAGCTTTTAAACAGAGTGGTAGTTGAACTCTAGCTTGTAAACAAACTTGTAGCAAAGTATACTTACGCTTCAATAAAAATTCAAGTCAAATTAGTGACTCTACATAATATAACCGTTTGCTATTAACGAGTCTTAAGCTACGGTCGTATCGCCCGGAGACAACCTGATAACATCGACAAGCTGGTTGTAATAGGGAAGATAGAAGGGAAGGGACCACGCGATCGATCACCTTCCCGCTGCTCAGACCAAGTCACGAACTTAACGGGTTCGTTTGTTCGTTCGTATGAGTCAGTGGCCAACTCTGGTGACAGAGTTTCTAGGCCGCATTGAAAAAGCCGGGACCGACTTCTTAACGTGCCCTCCGAAGCACGGGAGCGCTCTGTTGAACGGTAACTACCGCTCTGAGACAAGCCAAGAACTGAGTAGCGTGGAAACAGCTTGTTTAATGTCTCTATTAAAGCATTTCAAGACTGGCACAACCTTCAGTAATGAAGAATACGAAGAGAAAGAAGACATAATATATAATAATCTAAAACAAACTCGCTTCAACCGTTTGTCCTTTTGTATTCGCTTAGATCTTTTAAATACGCAACTGATTAAAATGCAGTTTTCACCAATAGATCCAGTGATTCAAGACGAAGGCTTTTAGCTTAGGCACCAGTGCGAAGCCGGGGCGGGTCACTAGTAAAAATATTAAAACCTACATAAACTTTGCTATAGCACACCCCGGACATCTCAATAAAATGTATGAAGCAAACACGTCGCAATCACCACGCGCATAGTTTGTGTACGTAAACGGTGCTGTTGTATGTGTGAGTATCATGGTTGTTCCCACCCAATTATAGCAAGAGCGAGATAGCGCACTCAAAATAAACGCGGTGCGTACGTGCCTTTAGTTTCAGTGCCGGCGAAAGGTGCCTTGTGGCGCCGGCAAACTCGCGACCGGGGTGGGGTAAATAAAACCAGTGGGAGGTAGGAAGTGGCAATTCTGTGTAGTACTAATATATGTTCTGTGGCTATAGTTTGTTTAAAAGCTATAGCAAATGATCACTCTCAGTTTAAAACAAAATTGTTAGGTATTTACAACAATCTAAATAAACACGTAGATAGGTGCGTTACCTGTCCGACCTACCCGCAGAAATGACATCATTAGTGTCAGATAAATATAGTCATTATCTGCTGGTTAAAGGTGTAATTGTTTTTATATTTATTTTATTTTATTTTGTTCGTGAAACAAACAGTATAAAAAACTAAATATTAAACAACTTAAATAACTAAACACCAATAATATGTTTTCGCATATAAAAGTCTAGTGTGACACACTTGTATGACAGAAAAACAACAAAAATACCTACTGTAGATAACATTATTAATTAAAATAGCCTAAAGAGTTATTGTACCATCTCAAACCAACTGTTAAATAAATTGCAAAAAAAAAAAATTGTGCAATTATAGGTTGTTATTCTTTAAAGCAGCATTGCTTTCATTGTCTGTTTCAAATCGTAATTGCTTTCACACGTAGTGAATAACACTGAAATGTAATCGAACGAACATGTAAATGTTTTTTTTTATGTGACGAGACAGTACATGTTTATCTGATGTTAAGCGCCACGCTTGACCGTAATAGTTGCTGTCATCGTGGCGCTCTGCTCTTGTTTCGAGACACGGTCTTATTCATAAGCGAACTACAAACCTCTGTTGGGTAATGTCTTTTAAATCTGTCATCGATTTTATGTATGCCTGTACTATAGAGTTTCTAGTTTCTATAGAGTTATTTTGAAAAATCTTATCAAATATATTTTAAGTTTTCGAACAAAGTTTCAATCAAATCGTATGATGCGTAAAAAATTGTTAAAAAAGTTCCATACAATCGTTTTCATCCCTTTAGGGGTTGAAATTCGAAATCCTTTGGCATTTTATAACAAAACCACCCGGTTTCAGACAAAACTACCTTCTGAATTTCAGCTTTCTAGCTAAATCCATTTTGGCTCGGCAATGATGAATCAGTCTGTGAATCAGGTTTAGCTCTTTCATAAGTTTAGAGGTACAATTTCCAGACGAACAGTAGGTGGTAATGGACCGATAGTTGCGGTTATCGGTTATCCGACACGCCGCGCCCTACATCGGTTAACGGTGCGTACTAATCTTTATGAGCAATATCTTCATGCTGTATTACAATTCATCGGCTTTGAAGCATCTTTTGTTACATGTAAAGGAATTAATGAAACTATCGTGAATTTTATAATTTATTTAAAAAACGGCAGTTTAAATGTACCGGTTTATTGGTAAAGAGGCTCTGACACTGTTTGTGACTAAATTTCAAATATCTTCATCAGGGTAGAGTGACACTACAGAGTAGTGACACGGCGCCCTTCCTCTTCCGCACTGAGGGCCGCAGCTCTACCACTCTGATGAAGGCTCTCGAAATTGAGTCGAAACAGTGTCGGTGCCTTTTCACCGATGTACCGGACTAATAGCTGTTCTGTGGTACCAATACGTGAAAGAAGCGTTTAAATGAATAAGGGAGAATTGAAGGAGAAGAAATGTCAAATACAAATAAACTGTCAGTTTATACGTATAACTACAATTTATTCGGAGAATAGTGCCTGTACAAGTTTGGCTGAATCAAACCTAAAGGAATTAACTCGCATTTAGGTGTCGTTTTATTACAAAATACCATACTTTAAAAAAAGGTCGGTAAAGCAGGTTATCATTTTTATAGCAAAGCAATAATAAAATAATAGTATTAGCAATAGCCATAACCTGATCTTGATCATATATTCCTTGTTTAATAGGTTTAATAGGTAAATGGGTGTAGAGTTGTTTGCAATCTAGAAAATTTATAAGAAATTAACAGCTGGACGATACGTTTACGTTTAGGCTGCGTTTCCACCGGAGCTAAGCGAGGATGTGTAGCGAGAGATGTGTTTTTTATGAACCAATAGAATCACTTCATATACCTAGTCTCGCTCTGACAGCTTCAATAAAGTGATTCTATTGGTTCCAACAAACACATCCCTCGCTACACGTCCTCGCTTAGCTCCGATGGAAACGCAGCCTTGTGATTGTTAAACGAGTTTTTCGTGATAAGCGCTTAGATCATGCAACATTTGTCCCGAACCGAAGCGCTTTTCAATTTCAACCGCAACGCGCCACCCAGATCGTCATTTACTTAGTTGAATCGGAATGTAGAGTTTTTTTTTATACCACTAAAGTGGCAACCAAGCGTACGGCCCACTTGATGGTCAGCGGTTACCGCAGCCTATGTACGCAAGCAACATCATAATATCACTTGCGTGTTACCACCCTCGTTCGTTCGTTCGTTCGTTCGTATGAGACAGTGGCCAACTCTGGTGACAGAGTTTCTAGGCCGCCCGAAGGCCTCTGTCATGGCCTAACAACTTTGAAAAAGCCGGGACCGACTGCTTAACGTGCCCTCCGAAGCACGTTACCACCCTGAGACGTTAGATGGAAAGTCTCATGTGCCTGTAATTTCACCGGAAACTATACCCTTCGAACCGGAACACAGTAGTATGCGAGCATTACTGCTTGGCGGCAGAAATAGGTATGGTGGTAGTCCTTCCCCGGACGAGCTCTATCACAAAGAACTCTACTACTCGTAGTTATCGTATCTCCGATGTTATCCCATTAACTACACTTAGACTTGACAATAGGTCGATCTATCAGGGTATTTTAAACTAGCGTCTTATCTGCATGCCGGTGAGTCCACTGTTCAAATTGTGGATGATGTCACCCGAGTCCGCTCGTGATTGACAAACTGATGCGTTATCGTAGTTCAAGTGCGGGGACCTTTCCGTGATTTAATTTCTTGCAACAGTTAGCAGTAAAACATTATAGGTATACAGGATGGTCCAAACATAGACGTCAATAAGAAAAATTTTGATTCCCCAGATTCAGGGGTATCCGAAAATACCCCATGTATGTTCCCCGATTTTTCGTATTTTTCGAAATCACAACATTAATATTTCGTTTTTTTTAGAGTCGCTTTCAAGGACTTAATTTAGTTACGTTTTTACTTTTATTTCAACAATTTTTGGGTATCACCACGGTATCACAGTAGCTATGGCCAGGCGGAGAGCTTGTATGGTGGTAGTATTTCCCAGGACGAGCTCTCTCACAAAGAACTGTAGTAGTCTTAGTTATTTTATGGGCAATTATTGCCATTATTGATAATAAACTGCAACTATTATCCCTTTAATTTCAGCGATAAAACATGGTGTGGGTTCTACCTCAATAGCGCATTTTGACAGGGCCCGATGTATGTATTGGACTAGATCCAAGATAGTTTCAATAACCCCATCTTACTAGTGATAATTTATGACTTTAGGGTTTTCTTCTCATTGGTCTCCTTTTTTTTTTTTTGTACAACTGAAGTGGCAACCAAGCGTACGGCCCACAAGATGGTAAGCGGTTACCGCAGCCTATGGACGCTTGCAATACCAGAGGTATCACTCGCGGGTTGCCACCTTGAGGCTAAGATCGAAAGCCTCATGTGCCAGTAATTTCACCGGAAACCATACCCTTCGCACCGGAACACAGCAATGCGAGCATTACTGCTTGGCGGCAGAAATAAGTATGGTGGTATTCCTCCTTCCCCGGACGAGCTCTATCACAAAGAACTCTACTACTCTTACATTATACCCACTTCTTCAAGAATATCGACTACTATGCGTAAGATCCTTGAACCTTTTCCTTTAATAATCTACTACTACTGCTCGTAGGTACTACTAATCTATAGGCACCTTTTCGTAAAGCTGCCAGTGATATTCCACAAAACCAACGAAAAATCAATTCCCATTATTATAAAAAAAATACTTTTACGCACAGACAAGCAAGTCATTCACCAAACTGGTCTCCAAGACTTACCATTTTGATTCTGCTGGTTCTGTTTTTATGTATGTATACCTATTTTCTCCTTCAGACATATCAGCTTGTCCTGTAAAGTGATGTGCCTTTCAAATCTTTCTATGTTTTTGTATAATGGTATAAGAATAAACAAGGAAAGCAAATACTTAGCCACTAAAATTACCTAAGTTTATTTTATGAATACACGAGTTTCATAACATTGAAACCGGTTCAGTTATTACGATGGGATTAAGTTACAAACAAACTTTTGCATTATAATGTAATAAAAATATGTTTTTTATACTCAATTAAATTGTATAATGTGTAATAGAAAGCAAGTCTGTACAACCATTAATAACGCAATGTGCAAGTGAGCATGAAAATTAATGGCCGAAGTTATTTTGTCGGAAGCCCTCGAGTCGTGACGAGATCCCGGAATCAGCGGTTTTTAATTATGCACCCGTATTTTGGCCCTTATCTATCTACAAGTGAACTTATATCTGTTGTATACCTACATCTACATTTATATAGAACCATTGTTTTACTGACTTTCTGACTTACAATCAACGCACAGCAAACTGTAAACGGAGCTCAAACTTTTTGTAACAAAATACATGAGGTCTTGATAACAGCTTATATGCGCTGTCTGCTGGTATACATTTCATTTTGTTGTTGCCTGAAAGAAATCGTTTTAAGTGATAATGCCGTGTTAAAAGCGTCATCTATCTATCTGTCTTTGCTGAAGATTAGTCCTTTCCTTTCTCAACACACAAAAATACACTTTGTTGATCTTAGTTGCAATTCTACATTTAAGGTTCATTTATAGTTCTCACGGCGGATCTCGGCCGTCGTGAAATTACCCATTTTGATGCGCATTGGAGCTTTTTCTAACTAAATTGTCTTTGCGCATCACCAACGGCTAACTTCACGGAAGCCTAGATTCGCTGTGCGAACTATACACCATACAACAATTGCAAGAATTGCCTTGGATAATAGATTTTGTAACAAAAATGTTTGAAAATAGATTTGCTAAGGCAATTCTTGCATGCAAATATTGTATGGTGTAAATAGGCCACAATACCGACCAAGCGCAGACCACTTCGTTCTGATTTGCGAATTATAAGTAAAATTCAAGGCATTTTTCAAAAAAGACCGAGTAATACCTAGTTATAAAGTCTCATTCGCCCAGTCGTTTTTACTCGCCACAGTGCCCTAAAACCTAAACACTGCACAATAATAGAGGCACGAATATCTGACACTGCATTGCATGCAACTGCATAGAGACGGATTCTAGCTGAAGATTCCTGCCACCAGATAAACAATATACCTACTAGTAAACACGTCTCATTCACATTACGAAATTACGAATCTTTATTGGAGACATAGTATAACATACAATATTACTTGCACGACGAGATAAGGCATGTATATTGTATAGGTTGCCTACATAAACAATATTGCGTAGGTACTACGCTTTAGGTGTGTAGGTAGAGCAATCGACGGCTACTGTTTATAAAATAAATGTTCTATATGAGAAAGGTAGTAAAAACAATCTCAAAGGTTGACTGATAGAAAATTATAGAAAATCTCGCAATATTAATACAAGATAGGCTGATAAAAATAAAATATTAGATAATGCTCATTTGCATTTAGGCTCATTTGGAACTTACGAACGCTTACAATTTTGATACATAATATAAATAGGTAGGTACTTAATAACTACTAATATCTTCTCTTTTAGTTACATTTTACTCGTTTGACTCCATATCCAACATATTTGTTTAAAATCTCCCAAACATGAACCAAACTGTTTTGGTAATATTACTGCTTCTTTAGACCTTGACCGTTTCGCGTCAGCTGTTTCATTGACGCCATTTTATATATTTTTTTAGCTAAAATTTCGAAGCGTGGGACTTTTAATTCGATTTAGGCGCGGAGTGCCGACTTTCGCACTTTGCTGAATTTTGCAATATTCAATACAGGTTACAGCGGACTGCCGAATTTTGGAAAGTCCTATGCAACTAATCGCTTATCGACGACTTTCGCGGAGTGCCGATTTTTGTTATGTTTATGCAATTAGTAGCGTTTTGTAGACTATTCAATTATGTCGTGTATATTTTCGCAGTCTGTCAAATTTATGTACAGTCAAGAACATTTCACGTAAAAATTAAGGCAATCAAAATATTATATTGTAATTCACCTATGTGATTGATATTATTATTTACAATTTGACATCGTTAGCTCTTTACAAACCAACCTTTTAAACTGAATTAGATAGTTTTAAAGGTGCTTACATGAATAATTGAGTACTTAATTAAAAAGTGTCTTAGTGTTCAAATTGTTATAAACTGTAAATTCGTTTAAGTGAATGGTAGGTAGGTATTTCAAGATACAAGAAGTCTACAACTTATCATTTAGTCTAATCTTATTATGTTATTAATTCTTAAATGAATACATATCAGATAAGGTCAAAAGATTTTGCTGGTTGATAATATTACAAGTGATTGCAATCTGTATTGCGGATCGTTGATTTCTTTTGACAATGAGTTTTTGTATTACAAATTATATTTATTTATTTATTTACATCATCATTATCAACTCTATCTTTACAGGCTAAAACCTAATACGACAGAGAGTACTTACATTCAATTAATTATTAAATATATTTTTTTGATTTAACTTGTGATTGATTTTTCTAATTTTTTGTTCACGGAATTAATGTATTTTTAATCTATAATAATTAATTGAATGTAAGTACTCTCTGTCGTATTAGGTTTTAGCCTATAGATAGAGTTGATAATGATGATGTAAATAAATAAATAAATATAATTTGTAATACAAAACTCATTGGCTGGGAGTCATACTAGGTACATGTTTATAGCGATGATAGGAGGCGTTACTAGAGTTGGGATCGTCGGAATTCCTTCTTAGAATTATAGCTAGTTCATTTTTTATATTATTTGCTTATCTACTTCTTAGTTACTATTATTATCAAGAAGGTACTGAACATAAACAAAATAAACATATTTTGGGTTCAATCTTCTTTTATATAAAAAAAGGAATTGCTGTGCGTTAGTCTCGCTAAAACTCAAGAATGACTAGACCTAAGTTCAGGGAAGGTTTAAACGGTGAGAAATTATGTAAAAATTGCGAAAAAAATAACGCGAGTGAAACCGCGCCGGGTTTACTAGTTTTGAAAATAAAAATAAAATCAATACAGAAATAATCAGTTACTTGAGGTATATCCATGTTAAAATGTAAGTCCTAAGTACTTACCCACAACACAGAATAAACAAGTATCTACAACATAACACAATTTATGTAACACATATTTTTAGTACAATATTCTGAACACAGTTTTTGCATCAAAGATAATAATTATAAGCTAAACCAAACGTGCCCATTAAAATGCACAGGCATTCCCAAGTGTTCTTATCCAGATCATTTTACTGGATTATTGTCCCTATTCCTACGGCTTTAGAGCTTATTTTGAATTTATAGAGTTAATTATAACTTAAAATGAAAGATAAAAGTGTTATGGCAGTGCGTTTTCTTGTACATATTTATAGTTTAAGGTTAACAGCGCAATACAGTACAGTACAGTTACGGCCTCACAGATCTTTGGTAGTAAGAAGCTCTGCTTTTTGCGGTGCAGGTCGTAGGTTCGAGTCCCACTTAGGACAAACATTTGTGTTAAAGGTTTGTTCTGTGTCGCTGTCATATCGTAATAGGAGATGAAGGGGCCGTGTTGGAGAGAACAAAATAGAATATTAAATAAATAAATTAAATAAATAATAAATATCTTTATTGTACATACACCTAAGAAAAAGAGTAGATACAGAGTAAAAATAGAACTTATAAGTGGTACAATGGGCGGTCTTATCGCTAATCAGCGATCTCTTCCAGACAACCCTTGGATGGACTGGATAAGTTAAGACATTAAATAGACGGTGGTGCACATTTAACTAAATAACAGTAAACTTTATTTATTTTTATATTATTTAAATTACATTTAATTTAAATAATATAAAAATAAATACAATTATTATGTACCTACTATTAAAAAATATATATATATTAATATCATAATAAATACCTACATACAAAAATATATAACTACATAATGATAAGCTGTAGGAGAATCTAACGTTGTTCTGCTGCAGAGTGTAATGTCATGTAATGTTGAACAACTAATTTTTTAAATATAGTCAAGGATTTAGCAAACCGTATGGAGACAGGTAGTGCATTCCAGAGCTTGGCAGCCTGCACAGTGAAAGAATTTCCAAAGAAGTCAGTGGTGTGGACAGGAGTTTTAATATGACGAGTCTCGGAAGAGCGTAAGGATCGGGGGTTAGAAAGGTGAAGGAATTCAAAACGTTCTTTGAGGTAAACTGGAGTAGAAGCGAAAATAGTGAGTTCCAAAACAGAAAAGATGTTATAACTTTGATTGATGATGATGATCTATATAAATATCTTTATTTAAATATTCAAGGATAACTATTAACTACCATTTAATAATTTTTTTCATTTTTGTAATAAAAAAAAAAATTACCTACCTATCATAAAATCGTAGTAAGTAATAATTTGCACCCGAATACATGTCTTGAGCACCCAAATTATCTCTTTTAAATAAAATTGCTGTGCGTCAGTAGTAGTGCGGTCTTGTAATGATTCTAGGAGTCCAGGGAAGGTTTAAACGGTGAGAAAATATGGAAAATTGCGAGAAAAATAACGCGAGTGAAACCGCGCGAGTCATCTAGTAAATTTTAAATATAAGTAGGTACCCAATCCTATCCATCCAAAGGTTGTCTGTCTGGAAGGCCGCCCGTTGTAATACCTGTTAGTAATTAAGATTGTAATGTGGTTTTCAATAAAGTATCTATGTTCTATCTATCTATCTGGTACAAAGATGTGTCTGTCTATATAGATATGCAGCATTTACTAGTTACTAGTAAAACCAACCAGTCTAGAGGTGGAACTATCAATCGTGATTGGGTTATTTTACATTTTAATGAATTGTGTAAACTCTGTGAGCCACTGATGACCTCATGCTGTTGTCATTCCCAGGTCAAACAATGAAAGTGGACTCTACTACATTATGTTTGAGCTCGTTTTCCTTATGACCCTGAGGCGGATCCTGCATTGAATTTGAATAAGGTCTATCCGAATTTGCAATACAATGGTTACAATACAACTTACATTTTACTATCATGTCGTTGTTAATCATTATGTTTTATACATTGTATAGGTATGTACTGCTTATAATTTTAATCTCTTGGGTTGTACCTAGCAATAAATGAATGCAATTAAAAAAACGTTTTACACTTTCGTCTTTAGTTTTCAGTTCATAGATTTTCGTTTGCAACGACCATGACATTGTAATTTCTGTGTTATATCCCACAGATCAATCACAGATTACTGATGCATATTATTATGTTAAATTAAACTGTTAGACGCCGACTGTACTATAAACTCAATAATTCATTTGAAAGGTCACTGCATTAATAAAGTAGAAACCTTCGTTACTGCAGATAAATACTTATTTGTTGGAGAAGCGGTTTATAAAATACAATTTCAAAGCGATCACTTACATTTGAAATATATTTTTTAAAATGATTTGTTATTTTATTTAATTAACCGGCCATCAAATATATTATGCACACGTATCGTGTCAATTTATAACGTCGTGTATGACGTGTTTGCTCACGTCAGCGAGTGTTCAGTGAGACCTAAAAATAGGTGTGATGTGACACAACAACATGCTTTATACTAATAGCAGTAATAGGTTAATGTGTGTCAGATCAGAGGTTAATAATACTGATAAGAGTGATGATAACTTAGATTACCTAAATTTAAAGTAACAGATGTAAGACTTAAAAATACTGCAGAATTAAGTCATTATATCGTACTTTTGCTAATTTGTTCGTATAGTAAGAAGGTTTTGGTATGATGTGCAGTTATAAGCATAATATAATTGATCAAATTCATCAAGTTATGCTAAACTAACTGCCGCTCTTATACTTTCCTATTCTATCCTATCCTATGTTTAAATCCAGGTAACCATCGAAATTGGTTCAGCTGTAACGACATGATTGAGTTTCAAACATCCAAATAAGCTTTTTTTGCATTTGTTTTTTTTTTTAAATATATTTCATGACTCGGCTGAGACTAGGTTCGATTTCCAGCAGTCGGAATATTAGAAGGCTGTTACGATGAGGGTTTATGAAGATAATTTGCTCTAATATCAGTGTGATTTTGTAAAATTTTGTGATGAGGGTAAAGAAGTACTTAGTTTAAAAAATACGAAACTGCTAATTTGGGTCATAATCTCTTTATTGCTTCTCAAGGCCATACTAATTATTACACGTTTATTCCGTAGCCTGAAGTGTATATGTTTAGTACTGATCTAGCTTAGTATATGATGTAATACCAGCGTGCATTTATGGTTAAATTATTCATTGATCTTGGCACGCCTTAGCAGCCTTAGGGATCCATCTATTGAGAGCAACAGGCTGGAATGAATAAACATGACACAATATGCTGTGTAAAAACCATTTCAAATTGCTCTGACATGTAGGTAGGTACTCTAGCGATGAATATAGTATGTAAGTAGGAACGCTAGTAGAACATCCCGTGTCTGCGGAGTTTTTTTTTATACAAACTATATCTTTCCGCTGCTTCAATTTTGGGAATACTTTTCTAAGCGATGCACTTCACTACTTCAGTTTAGTCAGTGATTGATTTGTCAGTAGTCAGTAGCGGCAGAAGATAGTTTTATAAAGATACGAGTTGCATATGTTCGGATAGATAACATACTCGAAGGTATCTATACCTTCGAGTATGCTTAGTTGGTGCATCATTTGATTTTGTAAAGTTAAAAAAAGTTCTAAAAATATACTTAGTTGATGTATTTTAATTTGCGTCTATTTATTTTTCAATATAACCACCTGTTTGCTATTCTTGATTCTTTCCCGGTCAATAATTCCACCGGTTAGCAAATAATACTGAATGTTACCTGCTACAGATAATAGACTATTAGTTCCGCTGTACTTTTATTAGATGACATCATTGCGACAACGACCGTCAAAGGCCATGAAACAACACTTGTACAAAAAGTAAATTAATCTAAATAAACACTTCTGCGTTGTAGAATCAATAAAAATCAATAAGAATAATTGAGTACCTATTAGACGTAACTCAGAAGTATCTGCCTTTATTGAAGTCTCAAATAATAGTAGTCGATATGAATGAAATAAATATAATATCTTAATATTATGGGAGAGCACTGTGGTCTAGTAGTAGTGTAGTGACCCTGCTTTCCGATCTTATGATCGTGTGTTAGAAACTGACGGAGCACCGGGGTTTGCCACTCAAAAAGAAAAAAATGTTAGCAATGCTGGCATCATCAACAATGGTGAAGGAAAACATCGCGAGGAAACCTTGCCTAAAAACTCAAAATTAGAAAAGCAGGTGCCGATGCCGTCCGGCATTGGGTCCAATCACTTCGTTCGAGAGTAGCCAGGGTCCATTGAGAATAGTGTAGCTGTGCTGTAGACATGATGGTAAATAATGTATTCCAGGTCTGACATTTATAATTTATTAAGTAGTACTATTCGAATGACTCATCTAGATGTAACCAAACAGCTACGGGCTAAAGTTTGCTTCTGATTTCATAGTGAATCTCTAATTTATTTATCTTTCAAGTTAACTATATCCAGCTAAAAACTCAGTTTCTTGGTATCTTGTTATCTTCTCTTACACAAACGTTCTTAATTCTGCGAATTGTGTTTTTCTTTGTTTTGAATTTATTGCCTTCAAGTTTATATCTCGTTTTATTAATATACTGTTTTACATTCTCACACAAGATGTCGTTACGTTACAAGGCTGCGTTAGATCATCGGCCGACTTGTGGTTAACTGCCACCTTGTCCACTAGTTTTTCTCCTGATTTATTATTATCACATATAGTAGTATAATTGGTTTGATTATTCCTTTTAAGAGGTAATAAGTCAGTCTATTAAACGAACTGTTTGAAATGTGTATCATTGGCTAAATACAGTCAAAATGAAGTTTTAATTTAGTAAATGAATCGATTATTTTGAATTTTATTATTAGTTTATTGAGTGTAGTTTCGCCTTACGACTTGGCATTGATTGCGTTTGCTGAGTCATTGATTTTATTATATTTTTGGCAGAGTTCTTATGCCTTTGATTTATAAAGGTAAGGTAAGGTAGGTAAGGTCCTAACCACAGAAATGGTCCTAACCAATGACCTTAACTAAGGTCACTTCCGCGCTGGAATAACATTTTAACGTTTCAGTTAAGAGTAGGTAAATGAATAGGTAAGAACTTATCATTTCCAGACTATATACAAGAGTAGGTGTGAGAGAGAAAATAAAACTGCGTCAGCCTACCTTTTTATGTAGGTGTCGCGAACTGAGAGTGGTATTTTTTAACATACTCCTTTATATGTAGTCTTTTAGAAGACTTTTCTGACCCTGCTCGTTCGTTCGTTCGTATGAGTCAGTGGCCAACTCTAGTGACAGAGTTTCTAGGCCGCCCGAAGGCTGCTGCCCCTGCTAGGAACTAGGTGTGGGTACCGTATTTTTTTCGGAGGGGTATAGTTCTACGAGTGCTATTAGATAGTGTGTGAACATGGGACACTATACAGCAGCGCACGGGTTGCCTTGCTTCACCCGTGTTTCAATTCTAAGTAATAAACTATTAGAAGGTCCCAACACCAATATCTTTGTGCTTAACTATAGTGGTATGTGGTGCATAAAGAGTTGTTTCACGCAGTATGGAGCCGGGCCTAGGTCATTTGTAGGGGTCTAAATAAATAAATAATTATTAAAGAAACCATTTATCACTGTTTATTTATTTTATTTTTGCTTCTTTCATAATTTTATGTAAGTTTATCTTTGTGAAGGAGTGCAACACAATGCAAAACAACATGGCGGGTTTAACATATGGTGTTACAACTGGGTTATTAGGTACTGTCAAAGTCAAGATGCGTCATGGCGGACCTCCAGTGTTCCCGTTTTAGGAAACTCAACTCAACAAACATTTTTCATATAGAACTTTGTTTGTCTACATAAAAATAAAATTGTATTATAATGTTAGTTTTATATTTTTTTCCAATTTCTCTATGGTGTTATTAAGACCTAGGCCACTATGAAATTGGTTCTTTATAACAGTCTAAGGGTTTACACAAGCCTTGTAACTCAACAACATCTAAATGAAAAAGACTCATTGACACAGAATCTGAGTTGTTTACAACCGGCGACCTTGGCATCGATTCGTTTTCGTCTGTAGCTTTGCTTCGCATCCGTTAGCCGCATTTGCTGTGTCGCTCTCTGAGGTTTTTTGCCAATTTTTTTCGTCAAGGTTCAAGTTCTTGAAAAACGTTAGAGCAGAGGAGTTATTGCCGCTGACTGTTCAAATCGCATCTCGTCGAACCTTATGTTACAGCAATGTGTACCTACCTATTTTTTGTTTTTATAGTGTTAACCATCACACTAGGGGAATACTAAAGATTATAATATCCCAAAAATTATTTTGCCTCAAGCGGGATTTGAACCCGCAACCACCGCTTGATACGCGGGCGCTCTACAAATTGACCTATCGAGACATATCTCGCTTGGACGAAATAATCATTGGGATATCTTCGGCTCGAAGCTCCACCTACTCACCTAACTAACTAACCTACCTATGTTTTTGCTATAAGTATTCAGACGTAGTAGACTACATAATATCCTACTCTATGCCTATTACTATCGTGAATTGCCCCTCGTTGACTTAGTGGTTATTGGTGTGTAATTCGATTTGATGGTCTATTAAATTCGGGTCTTCTAGTGCTTTAGGCTTGGTTATGTGCTATTAAGATTGTGAAGAGTCTTTGATATTGTTATAGTTAAACATTGCTATGCTATCAAGGTAAATATAACAGGATTAAAATGTAGGTATACTATTAGTTCTAGCATAAGTTATAAGGCCTATAGTCATAATATAGCAGTGTCTGTCTGTGCATGTGACATTGACATCATGGCATGGCGCCATCATGACGTCATACCTCCGTTACGGGCTCAGCCTGACCCAGTAATTAGAAACGCTATATTTAATACTAGCAGTCCGTTCCAGCTTCGCACAGGTGCAAACTGCAATGATACCGTCCCCGTGCGAAGCCGGGGCAGGTCGCTAGTAATAAATATAGCCTATGTTACTCAGGGATAATGTAGCATTGTTATGGTGAAATAATTTTTGAAATCGGACCAGTCGTTTTTGAGTTTATTCGTAACAAACAAAAATACAAATCTCGCTCTTTAGAATATTAGTATAGACAAATATGACTGATTATTTCTATGCATATTTTAGATCCGTACTGTATGATTTCGCAAGATCTATTTCGACAATTTTTATTTGTTTCTATCCCTATTATTTTTGGCTTTCTTAAAGTTTTTAGAAGATCATCATCATCGTCATTTCAGCCCGGTATCACCCACTGCTGGGTATAGGCCTCCATTCGCTTATGCCATTCTTCTTGGTCCTGTGCAGTTCTAATCCAGGTTTTTCCAGCAACTTTTTCAATATCATCGACCCAACGCGCTGTTGGACGACCCGGATTTCTTCGGCCTGTCCTTAAAGATAGATACGGGAAATTTGTAAACTGATGATTCTACAGATTTTACTTTTATGTCTAGCCTATTAGTCATACTTTTGCTTTTAATATAGGTTCTATCAGTAGAATCAGCCAATTATTAAGTGTAGCATTAAAACCTAAAGCTGTAGGTAGATATTAGATCTTCAAAATGGCTAAATGATTTATTGAATGCAAAAGTTAATCGCTAGGTAATCAGCGGCAAATTCTCATTAGCCTAGCCATGATAGGAGTAGATTGATTCATGAAGTTCCCAGACACGCGATGGTGGAACTAGGCCTGACGAATTGAGGGCTGCTTCTAATTAAACAGCCTAACTTGTGAGGCTTTGGTGGAAACCATACTTCATTTGTAAGGTATCAACCAATCTGTATGCCTCAGAACGAATCAGACAGACCCAAATAATGTCAATGTGCTTTCAAATGGTGCTTTAAAAACAGAGAAATATAGATCTGTAATAGTCAGGCTTGCTTAACATCAGGTGGGCGCCTTGTCTTGTCTTGCTGACATAAAAAAAAAGAAATATCAAATTCAAATAATATATCAATGAAAAATACATTTTGAATAAAAGTAAAAAAAAATACTTTTTTATTAAATTAAAATTTTATGCAAGCATCAGATTTTGTGATCTATAGCATGCTAAAGCATGATATCAATAGCATAGCTGAAATTATAAAGCTAATCAGACAAAGCACAAAATCTCAGAGACCCATCATAAAAGTTTGCATTTCAGATTACATTTCAGTGATTCATGATTCATTTCTTATCCAATAAAAATATCAGAACATGATCTGATGGATGAACCAGCCTTAATTGGAGTACCCTGGTGCCTGGCGGCACCATGCGTGCGCTTCCCGGATGTGCGTGACTGCGGATTGACAACAGCGGGAACTTTATGGGGATTTGGGGAATGCATTTTTCAAAGCCTTCTCTGATACATAGTTCGTCTGATGTCATGTTGCTGATATTTATGTAAGGACTTTCCACGTGGATAGGTCGTTGAACCCGATGAAATTTGACCTGGTTTTTGTAGTCTGTAATTACTGAATAAAATTACGGGGTTCAATTTCATTCGTTGTGTTTTCGCGCTGATTCTACTCTAGCTAGTAGATGGGAATTGCCGATTCTGGAACAGGAAGTTGATGACGTCACGAGAGCTCTGTGTAGTATATGTCTGGTAGGGTTTGAGAGATCATTTAATGCTAGTTTTGTGAAAAAGTGTTGTTTTGAGCTGTGTGGCGATGTATGGAGTGGTGGGTCTTGGAGCTGTGGTTTCTGGTCGATGTTGTGGGGTATCAGTGTGTTTGAGTTGTATGTGTAAAGGTTTAGTTTTTTTTTTAAATTACTCGTGAATTCTGAAGAACCACGGGCTCTTGTCATAATCTATATCTGTTTTCGGTTGGTTGTGTCTAGGAGACTATAGAGGTTTTATATAGATTTCATTTTGGAAAAATCTTGTTTTTCGAGTGCTTTCGACACATCAAAGCACAGTTCAGTCACAGGTAACATAAAACTGTTCCAGTTGAGTTACCTAATCATTCTATTATTTCAATACCCTACCTTAAAATAGACAAGACAACTCTCTCTGGAGATTTATTCACTACCTGGTTTAACCACTATCGATAATTGCATTTTCTTTCCATATATGGTGTACTTTGTGAGGTCTTTTCCGAAGCTTAGCAAATCTTGATGCATCAGTATACTCGTAATACCTTTAATAGCGAAGTAGTGGTGGTTGTGGTAGAGTCATTAATGAATGTCTCGTCAATACAAGCTCTGCTGAAATGAGTTTGAATTAAGGTAACGTTTAATTCAATTTTTGTTTGCGCAATCATAGGTAGTCTAACGTCTAGACTAAGGTAAGTTTGAACATTCGTATAGGGTAATTTTTTTTAAAAACAAACTAAACTATGTACTATATAACTTTTATGGTTTCAATATTGATTTCACATTTTCCGTGGCACAAATTTTTCGAGTCATTTATTAGAGGCACGCACGCAGTATTATAAGTTATTAATACGTTTTAATTTGACGAACTATAACATTGAACAATACCCTTTTTTTTATATACAACTGATGTGGCAACCAAGCGTACGGCCCACAAGATGTTAAGCGGTTACCGCAGCCTATGGACGCTTGCAATACCAGAGGTATCACTCGCGGGTTGCCACCTTGAGGCTAAGATCGAAAGCCTCATGTGCCGGTAATTTCACCGGAAACCACACCCTTCGCACCGGAACAGAGCAATGCGAGCATTACTGCTTGGCGGCAGAAATAAATATGGTAGTCCTTCCCCGGACGAGCTCTATCACAGAGAACTCTATACTCTACTACACTTCTAGAATTGGAATAAATCAGCACTAGATACTGCATCTTTTTTTGTTGTTTCTAATCAAATGTCTATTTCTATGAAATTATTATGGAGATGCAAAAGAGAGTTTTCAACACATCCTAAAGGTGCCTAAAATAACATTAAGTACTTGCCAAACAATTTCTAATAGCCTTCCCATGGTTTTATTAATTTTATTCCATTAGTTTTTAAATCTTTAGTGTCTCTGTGCTTAGAATAACAACACGAAGAATGATAGTTTCATTCAAAATTATTTCCAAAAGTGTGTTCACAAAACAATTGATGTTTGCGTGAGCGGCCCATGTATTATACGTGATTAATGATTATAATATACGTGATGTTACAGCAGCCTTTCACCACACAATACACCATTTTGAAATTATAATTGTGAGAGACGTGCGCACGATGACTTCACATTGATGAATGGCGAGCTGCTTGTCGAAGTGAGACTAATAAGTCTCACTAAAAATGATCACAATTTGCGTGCGCGTACTTCGTTTCTCCGTGTTGTTATTCTAAGTCTCTGTATACCTCAAAGCTTTGGTCTGAAAATAAATGTATTGTAACTTTCAATTTGAATAGAGATCATTTTCGTGATTTGGCGTGCGCCATAAAGGCAAACATCATAACAGATTATAGGTGCAGTGAACCTGCCAACAGGTTTCGAATGAAAGTGATTCATGCGATCCACATCTATTAGATCACAGCGTTCTATATTTGGTTTGGATGAGGGAATTCTCGGTATTCTTGGACTTGGATTCGCATTAGCTGTTTGTAACGTAAGCGTTGCAAATACATCTGTGCGATACGAGTATTGTGATGATAATAACCGTCGCAGAGTGTTACACTAGTTGCTACACTGGTTTCTGCGTAAACACTCTAAGCCAAATCACCAGTCAATCACCAGTTCGAGGTATACAAGCCTCAAAGGCATAGCCGATTGTGAAAACTTGTTCATCAAGTATTGCATACTGAGTAGGTATAGATAAGCCTTTTGTTTTGGCCTTATCTTAAATTATTTCGTCGTACCGTCAACTTGTTTTTATGAAGTCAATGGTAGAGTGTTTTTTTTTTTTTATACAATTGAAGTGGCAACCAAGCGTACGGCCCACAAGATGGTAAGCGGTTACCGCAGCCTATGGACGCTTGCAATACCAAAGGTATCACTCGCGGGTTGCCACCTTGAGGCTAAGATCAAAAGCCTCATGTGCCAGGAATATACTGATCTGAAAGTTTGATGAAAATAATATAAGTATAGTTCGCACAGCGGATCTAGGCTTCCGTGAAGTTAGCCGTTTGTGATGCGCAAAGACAATTTAGTTTGAAAAAGCTCCATTGCGCATCGAAACGGCTTATTTCACGACGGCTGAGATCCGTTGTGAGAACTATACAAGCTGTAACTAGGTTGCCTCAAGCTAACATACATTATGTTTGTTACAGATGAACAAGAAAGAGTGCAGAAGAAAACGTTTGTGAATTGGATAAACTCGCATTTGTCAAAGCGCATACCGCCTATGCGCATAGATGATCTCATCTACGACCTGCGTGATGGCACCAAGTTGCTGGCGTTACTGGAGGTGTTGTCGGGGGAGAAACTGGTAAGAAAACTGCTGGTTGACGAGGAAATGTATGCTATGTTATGAGTCAATAGACAGTTCCGTAGGGCGGTTACGCAATTCTATTTTAACCAGTAATCTGTGAAAAAGCTGTCATATTAATTGCAAAATACGTCTGTTTTGGACTGAAACCAAGTAAAATCGATTGCAACCGAATTACACAGTGACAGCATAGCTGTACTTTGGCCACGAAAAGTCGCATAAATTAGTCTAATGGTTTTTAGTTGTAGTTTTTGATTGGTCACTTTGTCGACTGGTTAGGTCAGTATAGGTAGGATCACGGTTTAATAGCGCTGAGCTAGAATGCGCAGAAGTCGATTTTTAGATCCGTTTGGGTCTAAACACCTGCGCAGAGCACCCCTCCACTTTCGCCGAGCGCTATTAAACCGTGATCCTACCTATACGTAGGAATGTTGATACTTCGTTAAGGTAATCTAACGTCTCAGGGTAACACGCAAGTTATATCTATGATGTTGTATGCGTACATAAGCTACTAACCGCTGACCATCAAGTGGGCCGTACGCTTGGTTGCCACTTTAGTGGTATAAAAAAATAATGTCTAGGTCCTTAAAACCTTTCGTATTATGATGATGCTATTACTTACTAGCCGATGGAGCGCGGCCGCGTCCTCCGCCGCCCTCACTTCCTCTCCAACGCGAACACCGCCCTCCGGTTCCTCGCCGGCAAGCGCATCAAGCTCGTCAACATCAACGCGGCAGACCTGGTGGACGGACGGCCGGCTGTCGTCCTCGGACTTATCTGGACCATCATCCTTTACTTCCAGGTAAGGATTGGAAGATATATGGTTACTTGGTTATTGATATGTTCTTTATTTCTTTATTCTTTATTCATTATTGTACACACACATGATAACATTTATAAAAATTTAAAAAAAGGACATGTACACCTTAAAAAGATTTATCTTCCAGCTAACCCAAATGGTGAGAGATATGTTCTTTATTGTACACACACATGATACCATTTATAAAAATTTAAAAAAAGGACATGTACACCTTAAAAATATTTATCTTCCAGCTAACCCAAATGGTGAGAGATATGTTCTTTATTGTACACACACATGATAACATTTATAAAAATTTAAAAAAAGGACATGTACACCTTAAAAAGATTTATCTTCCAGCTAACCCAAATGGTGAGAGATATATTCTTTATTGTACACACACATGATAACATTTATAAAAATTTAAAAAAAGGATATGTACACCTTAAAAAGATTTATCTTCCAGCTAACCCAAATGGTGAGAGATATATTCTTTATTGTACACACACATGATAACATTTATAAAAATTTAAAAAAAGGTCATGTACACCTTAAAAAGATTTATCTTCCAGCTAACCCAAGTGGTGAGAGATGATATTATAATAGAAGTAGGTAGGTGTAAGTATACAAAGTTATGTTCTTCTTCTTTTCGTGTCAAAATAGATTCCTCAAACTCTTTTCGACCAATGGGTGGCTCGATAGATTTATTTGTTGTTTTACATAAATCCTGCCGCGTCTAACGGACAGTATAGTAGGTATGGCATACTTGTATAGTTATCTCGGCGGATCTAGGCTTCCGTGAAGTTAGCCACTTCGATGCGCAATGGAGCTTTTTCGAACTAAATTGTCTTTGCGCATCACAAACGGCTAACTTCACGGAAGCCTAGATCCGCCGAGAGAACTATACATGAGCTCCGCAATCACGCCTTACTCTGGATGGATCAATTATGCCCCATCTTAGATAGATAAGATATGTAAATACTTACGTAAACGTCAAGTCACGAGTGAGTTTCTCTTAGGCAAGCGTCCTTCGCCATAGACCATATCATCGCTTAAGCAGTCGTCTAATATTCCCACTGCTGGGACTTTGGCCTACTCTCGAGCGAGAGTGATTGGGTCTTAATCCAACACGCGGACCCAATGCGTATTGGTGGATATATGGTTACTGATCTGTTAATACTGATACGTCTTCAAATCACGAGTGAATAGGATCATCGTAGATATACCTACGCTTAACATCAGGCGAAGTAGCAGTCAAATGCTATCTTATTGAATATACCATAAAAAACTTAATTAAATATTAATAAACGATAGGATAATAACAAGGTACATGTAGAAGTTACAGATGACTTGGTAGTCGACAGTAAGTAAAGTCTGTATCTATCTAAGATTAAGATCATCATCTCATTTCTCTCAGCTCCAGTATGTTTATTTATTTCATTATCAAATCAAAATCAAATCAAATTATTTATTTACCAAAAGAAAAACAAATACAATGGTTTACTGGAGGCTAGCCTGTATCGTGTCGCGGGAGACCGGTGCCTTTATAACGTAAGTCTATTGCTGTCAAATTGCTGTCGATCGCTAGTCGATCCCTTACTCGCTTATGGTACGCACTGCCCCCCTACCATGAACTCTTATAGCGATTCAAATAAAGACCTAAACTAAATTGTCAAAAAAATTTATACCATGACATGATTTCACTCATAAAACTATCGTGTACTATATCATACATTTTTACAAACGGGCGACGCGGAGGAGGACGCTCGCCGTGTCACTCAACCCTGATGAAGACTCTCGAAATTGAGTCGAAACAGTGTCGGTACCTCTTCACCGATATACCGGTACGTGAAAACACCCGTTTGTAAAAATGCATGACATAATTGTCTAATTGATATCATGGTACAAAATTTTTTGACAATTTAGTTTAGGTCTTCATTTGAATCGCTCTAAGAGTTCATGGTAGGGGGACTGTAGGTGTGAAAAAGACGGCCAGTCGCAACAACAAGCAATCGACTGCGATAGAGTTACATAATCAGAGGGCGGTTTACACAAAAAGGTTACCTCTAAACGAGGGAGTAACACGTTATGTACTTTGTGTAATTATGTATCAAAATCTTTGTAAATGCTCAGCAATTTACAAGTTTATATTATCTCAATATAAATTACATTTCTTCGTATTGAAAAACAGTAGTAACTATAGCCTCTATATAAGTTAAGGTGTCGATATTACTATCCTTAGTCTCTAGTAATAGATCATTTGTTATTTGCACTTAGTCGTAATTTAGGTAACTTATTGGCAGTTAGAACTTAGATAGAGCATTACCAAGCACTAGTAAATTATTGTTAGTATATTGGCGTAGAAATACCTAAACGTCAATATTTAGACCAAAAAACTTCATCAAATGAGGATTTACCTTAATGTCCTTGTTCATAAAAACAGTCAATTTAGGGACTCGCTAAAGTACAATTTTTCTTTATCATTCCTATATCCATAAACAAAGATGTCAACCGATTATAACGCCATGTTAGCTAACAGGTTTATAGAATGATAATGAATAAGGGCCTTAGAATATTGTATGAAGTTGGAGATCCAGTTTGCTCTAACTATTATTTTATACTATTAAAAATGAATTGGTTTATTCTCATTTAATTGGCTTGAACTTATTTCGTTTGCGCAAGCTTCGCTCAATATATTGGACCCACAGGACAGAAGACCTCAGGTGGGTACGAGCCACGGCTTCTATTATCTAGCTTTGTGCATAAAAGCCTTTATTTTAATTATGTCATCAAATGACAAGACGGTCAAGTCTTTTGCCTGAAGTTAAGCGCCACGCCTGACCAAACAAACCATCCGCAGTGGCACCAAAAAAACAGTTTCTGCGTGGCAATGCACTGCTAATGTCACTCCGAGATGTAGCTATTAAGTCTCTTTCGCCCAGTAATTTTATTTGCTACAGTGCCTTTCAAACCTACACAGTAACGCTTGCACACTACTGCTTGGAGGTAGAATATCTGGCACTACTGTGGTACCCACCAAGACGAACTCTTGCTCAAGTGTCCTGCAACTAGATCTCGCTAATTCTTTCCTCGCAATGGCTTTATCATCGTCATTCTTAAAAAACTATTTAGGGCTTTCATTAAATGCGCTGGCGCTACCGACAGCGCCAGCGAAATCTGAATCTCTAGTACCTACCTACCCAGTAGGTACTAGAGAAAACTTACTAATGACAATAAGTTGTTGCTCTTAAATTGTTCCTATTTGTTTATAGTGTGACTCTTTTTTATTATAGTTCTTTAATTAAAATTAAGCCGAGCCGAGTCAACCAATGGAATAGTCTTTGAAAATGCGCGAAATTCACATGACGCTTCTGTTGGTTGACGCCGACACTGAGCTCCGCTCCGTTCCGCTTCGGTGGAGATTTCAATTCATTCAATTTTTCACTCTCGCTCGGCACTTGTCAATTATTATTATTATTTAGCCATCACTTTCCCACTGCAGGGCAAAGGCCTCTGATAGTGTCACTTGTCAATAAAAAAATAAATTAGTTTTACCATTTACTGAAGGAAACAAACCAGACCAGTGCAAGGAAAGGATTAGAGTGCACTCGTATTATAGCTCTTCTAGGCGCAACACACACAGAGAGACATGTCAGTCACGGGTGTATTTTGTTCAATTTGTATGGACGGACAAGGATGACAACACACGGACACGACCCGACCCGCGCCCGACCCGCGCCCGACCCGCGCACGCGTTCAGTGTCTTGTCATCCTTGTCGTCCATACAAATTAGACAAAATACACACGCGGCGGGCCAGCCGCGGGCCCGCGCCCGCTCTGTGTGTTTTGCGCTATAAGCACATTCATTTTACAATGACTCACACTGGTATCTATAATATTGATACCGTGTTCGTGGGTTTTTACTAAAAAAATCGATTGACAAACAGGAACTCACACGCGAGAGTCATCCACGACGATTATTCGTTGTAGCACGGTATCAGCATCTTGACTTCCTCACTTTTACTTACAGTAGTAGAGTTCTCTGTGATAGAGCTCGTCCGGGGAAGGACTACCACCATACCTATTTCTGCCGCCAAGCAGTAATGTGAGCATTGCTGTGTTCCGGTGTGAAGGGTATGGTTTCCGGTGAAATTACTGGCACATGAGGCTTTTGATCTTAGCCTCAAGGTGGCAACCCGCGAGTGATACCTCTGGTATTGCAAGCGTCTATAGGCTGCGGTAACCGCTTACCATCTTGTGGGCCGTACGCTTGGTTGCCACTTCAGTTGTATATAAAAAAAAAACTATTCACTTTTAAATACACTATTATTGTATCATTTTATTTAACTTTTTCAAAGTTACATTTTCACGAGATCTTGTCGAGTCTCTTCATACCTCACTATTATTTACTCAGAAATTATTAATTTACTAGCTTTTGCCCGCAGCCAAGGTCAGTAAAAACTTAACCGATTTGAATAAAACTTGGATAAGTAATAGTTCTGGATTTGGAATATCACACTGCTTTTGGCTTGGCCGGTAATAATGTTAATGTCGCTCTCGGTGAATAGTTCAATAATAATTTTTATTCGTGAAACAAAATCTTTATTACATATCATCATAATAACATAGACGGTTGTATATAAACGTCAAGAATTCTGAACGCTCTTTTAGCATCCAAAACGGCGTTTTCTTCTGTTATTACTAGGTGTTGCCCGCGACTTAGTGAGCGGGGGATTTTGATGTAATGTTGATGAAAAAGCAGCCTATATGCTATACCAGACTATATTCTATCTCTGTGCCAAATTTTATCCGGATTCTATCAGCCGTTCTGGAGTGATTGGGTAACAAAAATCCATCTATCTATCCAAACTTTCGTATTATAATAGTAGTGAGGTTAGGGGTATCTATCAGTTCGACTGAGGGCTACTTCCGCTATTTCTTTTATTAATAGGGTATCTTTCGGCTGATTGCTACATCATCTACGTCAATGCCAACAGCTGTTCCTGTAAACACTTCATCATTAGCCACGACTACGAGTGTGTAGTTATTTTATTAGTTTGTCTTGATGCCTGATTAAAAATATCATTCGAGTTTTAATAAAGTGGAACGCTTTTACCTTTTCCTTATTGGCATTGAGCCAATTGGAACTGGATTATCTGGGATTCATCAGTTCTGTGTCTAATTGATTGGGTTCACGTTCTCAATATCATCAGTCAACTGAAAACTTTAAATTTGAACATAAATATCACTTTAAAATAATACGCAAAGTGAGTAGCAAAATGACAATACATGAAAACGTCCTACAATATTTGAATAAAATTTATTATTTTATAAAAAAAATCCCATGTAATAGGCATTTTGTATCAGCGATCCGTTTGTAGCGACATTATCGTCGCGTAATTATCTAAAACTAACAAAACATACCTTTTGTATATATGCATGCTAATAAATGTGCAAAATTTGTGCATACCACGACAGATATAGTGTGAACTTTTAAGGAATTTAGTAACAAGAAATTTAGTAACAAGAAATGTTCCACCAATACCTAGACTCTAGATCCTAGAGCATTACAATCGCTAGCTTACTTTTATTGGTAACAGGACATGGCTGTTCACATGTCTCAACATTTAAATGGCTCGATTACCTATGTGCTAAATGATACGAGAGTCAAAATGCATAACAGGCTTATATCACGATTGTTGTCATATACATTACTAGTCATATAGTTAATTCGTCAGAACGAGCTAGTATCAAAATTACTAATTGTTGCAAAGGAAAAAAATAATAATGTTATCGTATCATCAGATCGAAGAGAACAGCCGTGCGCTGGAGTACCTGGGCGGGTCGCGCTGCGCCTCGGCGATGTCGTACGAGTCGGGCGCGGCGACGCCGACGCACCGCGCCGAAGACCGCTGGAAGCAGGGCGCTAAGAAGACGCTCCTGCAATGGGTGGCCAACGCTCTGCCGAAGTGAGTTATAAGTTTAAAAACATTTATCTATACTAATATTAAAAACAGAGAAGATTTGTATTTTTGTTTGTTACGAATAAACTCAAAAACTACTGGTCCGATTTCAAAAATTATTTCACCATAAGAATGCTACATCATCCCTGAGTAACATAGGCTATATTTATTACTAGTGACCTGCCCCGACTTCGCACGGGTGCGGTTTCATTGCGCCCGTGCGAAGCTGGGGCAGATCGGCTAGTATTCAATAAAATCACAAGAATCATTTTTAAACGTCTTAAAGCGTGGCGTGTGTCATCTCGCCACAGTCTCATGTGTCTGTAATGTCTGGTCTCTCGGCGGTTCTAGGCTTCCGTGAAGTTAGCCGTTTGTGATGCGCAAAGACAATTTAGTTAGAAAAAGCTCCATTGCGCATCGAAACGACTAACTTCACGGAAGCCTAGATCCGCCGAGAGAACTATACCAACAACGATTACCTTTCGATGTTCAACATTACCTACTTTTTGTCGACAGAATTAGGTATGTTAGTAGTAGGTACTTTCCCGGACGAGCTCTATAACAAACTTTACTTTTACCATTGGGGTGACAATTCCCATAAGCAGAAGTCTATCCAGCACTGGTCATCTGCT
Organism: Colostygia pectinataria; assembly: GCA_951394395.1. Taxonomy (NCBI): domain Eukaryota; kingdom Metazoa; phylum Arthropoda; class Insecta; order Lepidoptera; family Geometridae; genus Colostygia; species Colostygia pectinataria. The sequence continues at coordinate 12,089,859 of OX596355.1, forward strand.
GATTTCAAAGAATTCTTCAATTTAGTATCCCGTTAATTCGGCTATTTTAGTTGATAGATAGTGGATTACTCCTGCGGATACCATCGCTTCCATTATGTTTTACTATCATATATTATTGTTCCGAATAAAGATATTTGTATTTTGTATCTTTGTATTGCTGATCAAACATTCATCTTTACAGGGATTCCAACATCCAAGTGACAGATTTTGGTCCATCCTGGCGCGACGGTATCGCCTTCCTAGCAATCATTGACGCCATCAAAGCGAATCTCATCAACCTGGCTGAAATGAAACGGAAGACCAACAGGCAGAGGTTGGAACACGCGTTCGACGTGGCCGAAAGTGCACTGGGCATAGCCAGGCTGTTGGATGCGGAAGATGTGGACGTAGACAAACCTGATGAGAGGTCCATTATGACGTATGTGGCACAGTTCTTGCACAAGTATCCTGAACCTAAGGTAAGTGTACTTCTAATTACAGGTTTAATCCCAATTTCCAGTGTTATATCTACCTCTTTTACTCATGACAAGAGCGTATTGGGTGGGTGGTGTCATTGATCTCTCATTGTAGCATCAGCATTATGTTTAACATTCTTGTATCCCTAGTGCTGTAAAATTCTGTTGTTTGATAGAGCAGTAGAGCAGCAAGGCAGTGTCAAGAAATACCTGTTTTATTCCTTACAGACAACAGGACCAGATGCTGTAGCGGCAGTACAGGAGGAATACGAATCTCTTAGGATGTGGCTGACGGAGCGCGTCACCACTATCCAACGGCAATACGACTCGCGAACCCTATCGCGGAACTACGACGACTACGTGCGCGCCGAAACAGACCGGCTCGCGCGAGAACCTACATACCAGAAACTAGAAAAACTCATGTACACCAACAGCTTAGTCGCCATAGCACCCAAATCCTGGCGAGAACTAGTCTCTCTATGGACCGAACTAGAAAGATTACACAGACGATGGCTCTGGATGCTAGATTCAGATCTTCCCGGAGACTTTAGAAACGTGGGAGAGTGGCTCGCACGAGCCGAATATTTATTGTACTTTGACGAAATACCGACCGATTTGGACGAAAGAACGGCTGCGATTATAAGCCAGAAACTGGAGGAGCATAGTGAATTTTTCGCCGGGCTGCCAGATATAGTAGACAGGTTCGAAGCCGCGTTACGTTCGCCTGACGCAACGAGAATACCTACTGAGAGACTGCAAGATATGAAGGACAGGTTGGAGACTGTCAGTCGAAGAGCGCCTCAGAGAAAGGCCAGGTTAAAGTACTTAGAGCACAAATGCTGCATCGTAGCTTTCACGGAACTGACCAAAGCGAAGCTAGCCGCTTGGACGGGAAAGTACGGTCGGATAGACCACGTGCGTGCCTTACTAGATGATTACGACAATTTCGTCACTAAGAATAAGATTTTCCAAGAGTTTGACAGAGCGTATGTAGATATCAAGCAAGTGGCTGATGAGTATAAACGAGTTTGCGAAGTAGACCGCAGTGAAGCTAGAGAAATCGACGCATTTTTGAGAGAAGTAGCCGAGACTTGGAGAAGAGTATCATCAGACGTGAGATGTTCCCGAAGCGTTCTAGAAGAAGTGATATCCCACTGGGAAAGATGGAACATCCTATCAAATGACTTCACGGTCTGGTTGGACAAGGCCCAGCATATGCTGCGGGTATCGGAAGACGAGAGACTTGAGTTCTTCCATGACCTGACGGTTTGGAAGGAGAAGCATCAGAGGCTCGGTGATGCTGCAGGATTCTTAGCTGCGACCTGCGCTGAGGAGATCAGCTCTGAGATCAAGAGGAAGTATGTAGAAATTACCGAAAGGTGGGAACGAGTGTGGGAAGAGGCAGAACGGTGAGTGTACCACTTTATTTTAGATTTAATAAGATAAGATGTTGTTCATAGTTACACCTATGTAAATGCCTATGTAATTTTGTAATCAATGTGACCTTGTTAGGATACCTTGTCTTTGCTGAATTTACAGATGTTTATGATAAAGCAAAGTTATCTGGTGTAACGATGGTTTTGTTTATTCACAAAAAAATATTGCGATAAAAGTAAAACATTGACATCATTGTTGATTAGGATTGTATGCTTTTTGTGGCCTCCGATACAGTAGTTCAACTGAGTAGTTCAACTAGTTGTACAAATAATACACCACTGTATCATTAGTCCAACTACAAAAAAGACAAGCAAATCCCCTGGGTGGTCCTTCCTAGAATCTTGAATTCTTATGTGCAAGCTAAGTTAACCTGACTAAGCTAAGCTGAAATATTAGACTCCAAAAACAACTTTATGTGTGACATAGCACACTTAGTTATGTCATATAGTTTTTAAAACTATCATGGCTATTATCATATTTTTTTTTACTTAAAACTAAATATTTACCATTATTTGTGAGTTTATTAATTCCCGAAATTCGGCGCACTTACATGTACAATTATCGGAATCAATAAAACTCACAAATTATGGTAAATATTCCGTTTTTAGTGAAAATTTGTCATCTCTTCATTATTCTGTAGGTATGTCCGTGGCGGAGACGCGTTACGTCACCGTCGCGAACTGGCATCCGGAGTCCGTGAGCTGGACGACTGGCTGTCATCAGCTGACAATCTGCTAGCCAGCCAGCCCAGAGCCACCACAGCTGACATCCAGGCTTACATCGATAAACTACTGCTGCTCAACTCACAGATAGAGCATCATGAGGAGCTGTTCAAGACTATTAGCAGGTGAGCTGTTCTAATAGATATCCGTAGCTCAGTAGGATCGCCCCCGACTTCTGATCCGGATGTCGCGGGTCAATGAATATTTCTATTCGAAAAATTAACGCCTGCGATGAAGGAAAATATGTTCTTGATTAAGCTATTATCTATTGATACATTGTCTTACTAATAAAACTATCGTGTATCATATCATTAATTTAAAAAACGGGTGTTTTCACCTACCGGTATATCGATAAAGAGGTACAGACACTGTTTCGACTCAATTTTGAGAGTCTTCATCAGGGTTGAGTGACACGGCGCACTTCCTCCTCCGCGTCGCGATATGCACTGCATATTAGTGCATAACGCGCGCCGTGTCACTCAACCCTGATGAAGACTCTCGAAATTGAGTCGAAACAGTGTCTGTACCTCTTTATCGATATACTGGTAGGTGAAAACACCCGTTTTTAAAACGAATGATACATTGTCGTCACTTATATTTTCTAGAACGTTCCAAAACGCAATAGCGGAGCTTCCCCGGGATGAAGTGGAATCCAACATGAGCAAGCTGAAAGTCCAGAAGGAGGCTCTCGTGAGAGTCAGGGCTACGGTTCCAGTGAAGCTGCACCAGTACCGACAGCTGCTGGTGCAACACGAGTCTTTGGAAAGTGGGCAGAAGGAGATTGGCTCCTGGCTGGATAAGGCAGAAGAGGCGTTGGGATCCAGTGGCCAGACCAGGCGGTAAGTTTATCACTAATTTTTATTCATTTTTCAGAGCACTCTAAATTTATAGAACGTACCTAATGACCAATCTGTAGAGATATATCTCCTTATTAATTTTGTTAAGTTGCACCCTTTTTTAGCGAATAACCTAAACCCATCTTGCTTCTGTTTTGCAACAACTCTCGACGAAAGAGACTAACTACCCACAAAACAGGTTATTCTATGGTGGGAGTTAGCGATCTTGCAAATTATCATTGCCTGTTTTATAGTGATGTAAAATAGTTAAGTTTTATTTAAGTTTGAATCATGCTACTACCTAATAATGCTAGCCCATAAGTTTATGTTTTCAAATAAATAACTTTTTACTTTACTTTACTATCTAAGTCTTATAAGAAGTCTTCGTTATGTGTAGATTATGCATACTGTTGAAGCGTGAGTAGCGGATCGGTTCTGACTAAATTAGGTGTTAAGAATTAAGATTCAGTCGAAACATGATATCTGAAAGAGATCGTGTCTGTCTATCCATTAAGTAAGTAAGTAAAAAGTAACTGGTAGTGCAACAAGAGTCTTTAGAAAGTAGGCAGAAGGAGATAGGATCCTGGCTAGATAAGACAAAAGACGTTGAGATCCAGTTGGCAGAGCAGACGGTGTTACTTCACAACTTACAGGTTCCAAAAAACGGTTATCGACAAATAAAGGTTCTTCGAACCAAGCCGCTTTAAACGTGTCGACCAAGCGGTTGGACTGGACTTAAGTTGGGATCCACTGAACGGATTAGATATTTAGAACTACAATGGAGCTTCTATGTTTACTCTATCATTTGCTTACCACTCTGTATCTCCCCACAGTGAGATAGTAGAAGAGCGTTACGAGATCCACCGCACATTCTTCTCCCGGACCACATATTACCGTTCGATGTTGGAGAGCAAGAACAAGGTGTTCCAGAACATAGTGCGCTCTGCCGACGCCGACCGCAGCGCTGACGTGTCCGATCAACTGAGGCTAATGAGGGATCTCAACGACAGGTATACTTATCAACTTAACTCGAAACTATTTAACGGACACCTTTTTAGTTTTTTGCATTTATTGTTTTTGCATAGTATCACTAGTACTTCCTTCAATATTCATTCATGGAACCATTTCTGGATCACATTACTCAGCGCGGTTTAATTTGGACCTCTCACAATCCGGCCTATCTATCGTATCTATGTGTATAAAGTATTGTGCGCTGTTTGTTGTGTGTGTGTCCAGAATAAATGTATTTTCTTTCTTTCTTTCTTTCTTTCTTGCAATATGGGTGTACGATGAATAAATTAAAGTGGAGACACTGAAAATCCTATCAGTAGTGATAGGTACTGTCTAAATTCTATGGAGCATTGCTTAACTGACAAAGTTGGCTTTACTGCCAGCAAGCGAATAGATAGATAGATAGAAAATACTTTATTGAACACCACATTATAACAAATTTGACAAGAACAATCTTAATACGTACACGAATCGACGAGTCTTAATACGAATACGACAGTACAAAAAAAAATTTAACAGTATTAAACCTGTATAACCCCCAGAATCGTTTACATATGCATTTATGTACACCCTTTACATAATATACATACACACATAAATAGTCCCTTAATAAATTATACTAACTTTACTTTAAATTTTTTGCCTATGTATTTTTAACTTGTAGTTTTTTCTTTTACACTTCATATTAAGGAATCATTTGTATCAGTTCAGGAGTCGGGCGCTGACACTGTTACACAGTTTTTTTTGTCAACAGTTGTCAACGTTCTCTTGTATTTATTTCCCATGTGTTTTTATATGTATATCAATCATTAAGACCCTGTTTATTCACCAGGTTCGCTCACGTATCATCAGAAGCGACTCGTCGCGAGGCCGAGCTGCAACGCCTGGCCCGCGCGTGGGAAGAGTTCGAAGTAAAGCGCAGAAGCGTCGAGGAATGGGCCTCGCGGGCTGAAGCGCTCTTGGCTGACACGAGACTGGACAGCAAGCAGGCGGTGGACTTCCATAAGCGGTTCTTCCAAGGAGCTGATGAAAGAGCGGTCGCGGAACTGGTCCGGTCTGGACGGGAGCTTATTGAGGTCAGTTTGCGTAAATTGCTATAGGTGGATATTTTTACGCACGTATGTCATACGTCTCATTTTTCTGGGGAGTTTTTTTGCAAGACAAATAAATAACTTATTCTTGTTTTCGTGTCAAAGATACAACTTCCTTGGTGGTCCCATATAAATTTTATATAAATTGGAATAGCTATTTTTGTCAAACTACATCCTCGCGTACTACCACAATCTATTGAAATTTTTTTTCAAAGTCGTTTCAAAATTAATTACTACGCGATAACAACTACGAGACTAAACCACTACAAGATACTGGAGCGATTTTATATATGTACCTATAATTATGTATAAATATTGGATTGGTTCTAGCTCGTGAACGTAGAAGACCGGCCGGCGATCGTGCAAACTGTGGAGGAGCTGCAGAGGCGCTGGCGCGGCCTGCTCGAGAGGGCGCCGCCTCACCTCATGAAGCTCGAGTTCCGATTGGACGAGGCGGTGTTCCATCACTGCATCAAGGATATTGAGAAGGAGCTGGTTTACGAAGAACAGGTTAGTTTTAGCAGTAGACTGACTTCACAGGTGGTATTAGCTCTGCCTTATGGGCTGTAGAGTTTGATTAGTGCATTATCTTGTATAGTTCTCACAACGGATCTCGGCCGTCGTGAAATTAGCCGTTTTGATGCGCAATGGAGCTTTTTCAAACTAAATTGTCTTTGCGCATCACAAACGGCTAACTTCACGGAAGCCTAGATCCGCTGTGCGAACTATACCTATAGTCTAACAAATAATTGAAAATACGTTTTGACAGTTAGGGTGCACTATTTATACATAATTGAGTCAGTTGCATGACATGATATATGTTAGTAATAATATTTTTTATCTTAGTGCGAAATATAAATAACTGACATATAGAGCTAAGTATTTGGAACCTTACGGTTTATTTACTGATTGATTAAAGAAATTTATAAACCATATTTCTTTTTACATCAGATGCGAGATAATAATAATATTTTAACCAAAATAAAACTGCAATATAAAACTACAAAATACAGCGATCCGTCACAAAAGGTGAACACCAATCAGAGCATCTTAGTTCTCTGATTGGTGGCATCAAACAAAATTGCAGAATTTTGATCTTTATTGCTAAAATTTAGCATTGAACACTTACATATAACGTCACGACTGACAGTCGCCGAGACTTGGACGCGTTTCGGCGTGAATTAAAAAAAAAAAATGTTTAAATGTTTTGCAATTATTTAAACATTGTGAAGACCTTCTTTTAAGTAGAAATACCTGTATTAGAAGGTCTTGCTCTTCCATATAAAAAAAAATAATATTTTTTTTATAACAAAATTATACTTAGAAATTATAAATAGGTAGATAACTAGGTAGGTACACAGGAATTTTAAAACGCAAATTAAATCGCGTTTTACTACTAAACCATTAATTTTTGGAACATTATGTTATTTTTTGCATAAATGCATTGTCTTTATCTGAACAGTTTTTCAAAATCTGTCATTATGCTTAATGTCAAATCGAGTATTCGATCGATCGGAATTATTTGTCAGCCTATACATTATCTTGGAACATCGACAGGCGTACAACCAGAGCGACGACGCCGACGGCATCCTCATCAGGAACGAGGAGTACTTCCGCAACCAGGGCAAGGTGATGCAGGTGGAGCAATGTCTGCAGAACCTCAAGAAGATAGCCGTCAGCTACACGCACCAGACCAGCGACGCCGGCTTGGAGGATGCTGTGAGGAAGTGTGAGACCATGTGGGAGTCTACAGTGCACAGGTTAGTGTATTCCGGATGTCAACATTTTGATCTTTAATGGGGACAGTGAGATGTCAATAATTTCTTTCCGTGGTCCCCATAGCGCTTTATCTTCAATGGGGACACGTTACTGTTAACCGTGCCATAGCTCCCATTGACATTTATCTTAATTGGAACACATTTAATTTCACATAAAAATAAAACGTATGTTATTCATACATAATCATTTGGTATAACAATATTAAGTTGGTTACAGGCGCAGAACGCACTCTTCGCATGTGCACCGATTTAAAAATTGTTGGATTTTGCTTATTTTTTTTAATTACACTTTATCAAAACGCCTTTTTCGCAAAATGCCCTATTGTATTTAGTAAGTACCTTAAGTACCTATTATGGAAATAAATTTAAAGTTTTTATAAATAAACAAAAAATACAATTAAAATACGTAAATATATAAAATACAGATGAAACAATATTTTTTTTTATAAAAGTTGAATTATAGTAAGTAAATGAGAACTACCCTTCAAAGGGGATTTAGGGATATTTTTTTGTCAAAATCCCCTTTAGACTGAGCTTAAAGCTTCAACTTGACACTAAAATTTACAAAATTCCCTTTAACTTTAATCTTCAAGGGGGATTTTGACTCTAACCAGTTTTTTATCAAGGCCGGCCAATTTTTTTTGTTTTGTGATGAATAACTGTCCAAAATTTGCACGACTGACTAACCTTCATGCCTCGCTGCCGCGGTGCGATGACAGAATTCAAATTCATACAAAAAAAAACATCGTCATTGAACCGTTCGTTCGTTCGTTCGTATGAGTCAGTGGTGGTGACCGAGTTTCTAGGCCGCCCGAAGGCCTCTGTCATGGCCTAACAACTTTGAAAAAGCCGGGACCGACTGCTTAACGTGCCCTCCGAAGCACGGGAGCGCTCAGTTGAAACTGCTACTGGCGGTCACCCATCCAAATGATGACTCCGCGGAACAGTGCTTAACTTCGTTGATCTGTTATGAACAACTTAGCCAGCTGCGTCACGAGCGCTGAACTGGAATTTTGCGATAACCTAAGTTTCCTACTTTAGTGTATATTAACTATTGCACGATCACCCCCAGGGTCGAGCACTTCCGCCAGCAACTGCAGAGAATACCCGCTAAGTGGGACGTCTACAGGCGCAGGTTCCAAGAGATGGAGCAATGGATGCAACACGTTGATAAAACCATGGACAGCATCGTGCGTGAGGTGGATTCTGCTGAGGCATTTGAACGAGAGAAGACCATTTTCCAGGTAATTTCCCACTAATATTATAAATGCGAAAGTCTGTGTGTATGTTTGTTACCACATATCTCCGTGATGACATAACCGATTAGCATGAAATTTGGAATGTAGATTGCGTAAGTCCTGGAATAACACATAGGCTTATCCCTGAAAAATGAACTGTTCCTGTGGGATAGCATAAAAACTGCAAAAAAAACAGGTGAAGCTGCGGTCAGCTCGTATCATATAAACTTGCAACAGCACATCCGTGCTACAGCGGGTATGCTAAGCTGAACGGAACGGATTATTTTAGATGATAAAAAAGCTTGGGACGAAAGGGCTCCAACTTTACTCTACATCCATAACAATAGCAATCATGCCAAAAAAGGTATAGGAACCCGCGGTGTTGTTGCTAGTTCTTTTACGGCATGGGCGCGTTGGAACTGGAGTAAATTTTCCTAGCTTAAAAGACGTTTCAAAGTGATCCTTGTGATTCAACTGAATCACTTTGAACTTTAAGCTGTTGTTTGCGCTTGTCAGTGATAATGTCGTATGATTCTTGGTATTCGTATTTTTTTTTAAATTTGTTCTGCAGCGAGAATCGTACCCGTTTTCTTACGCTTTTGACATCAAATACTTTTTATTATTAGCTTTTCATTTTTAATCTATTGATCATATTAAAGTTGTCATTTTTTCGTTGCTTTCAATGGATGCAGTTAAGGGAACTTATGGTAACTAAGATTTTCATATCTTTTTTTTTTTTTTTTATACAACTGAATTGGCAACCAAGCGTACGGCCCACAAGATGGTAAGCGGTTACCGCAGCCTATGGACGCTTGCAATACCAGAGGTATCACTCGCGGGTTGCCAACTTGAGGCTAAGATCGAAAGCCTCTTTTAAAAACCATGCAGATACTCGTATTATCTGAAATAACAGAAACGCTGTCCTGCAAAACAGTTTGTTGCTTCTGTTCGCCGATTTATTACTTACTTACTAACAGGCATCAATTTTGCCGCAATATTTTACGCTAATGAAAGGCAAACTGGCAACTACAAACTGTTTTTATTGTAGATGCCAGCCACCTTTAGGTCTTTTAAATAGCGGACATCATCGTAGCCTTATTCTAATATATTATTTTATTAAACCATTGTTCTTTTTGTAGAACATATGCCGTGAGGCAGACAAAAAACGTGAAGACATGAAATGGCTCGTCCAAACCCTTGACATGCTCACCAACCACTGCTCCGAAATCGAAGCACAGGAAGAACAGGTCAAATTAGAAAACCTAATCGCCCGATACAAAAACCTCATCCCCACTATCGAAATCACCATGATAAAAACAGAGACATACACTAGATGCTACACATACCGCCGCGAAGTACACGAAGTTATATGCATACTTGAAACGGCTAAGGAACAGGCTATGGTCGAACCTGAGCCACAGTCGCTGCAGCACGTTGAACAATTAGTAATGGAACAACAAGTTGCAGTCCAGAAACTGGATCGTCACAGGCCGTCAGTCATGTCAATGCTGCAACGAGGCAAGGATCTTATAAAAGACGCGAACGCACCGGCGTTTGTGCGAGAAGATGTAAAGAATCTAGAAAGCGGCTGGAACACAGCTTACGAAACATCCACCGATAGACTTCACAAACTAAGAGACACACAAAAGGTGTGGTCTAATTATGAATACCAGAAAGAAGAGCTTCTCTCGGACCTTGAGAAGATCGAAAGCCATGTCGCACATCCGGGACTCGAACTGGGTGTTACCAACATCGGCCGTGAACTCCAAGAGACTAAAATTCTCAGCTCTGATATTGAGAAAGCAAAGGTAGAAAGACTTCCACAGTTACAACACGCATATTCAGAGCTACGCACGCTCACCGCTAACAAACCTAAACCTATAATTGAGAAAGAATTAGGAAGCATTGAAAGCAAGCTAGGCAAAGTACAAGACGAAGTTCAGCATAAGGTGGAACACCTTGAAAAGTTCAACCAGGAATGGGTGAAAATCGAACAAAAGTTGGAGCACGTCAGAGAATGGATCAAAAAAGAAAGTCCAGTTCTTATCTCTCAAATCCGAGCTGACAATATCACACCGGAAGACAGAGTAGAGAAATCTCAAGCATTGCAGACTGTTATTGCTCAGAAGTTAGAAATCATCCGAGGTGTAGCCGATCAAGGGGCCAAGCTAGCGGTAGAACACAGAGTTCAAGACGCCACTAGACTCAAGGGAGAAATCGCGCTTCTAGAAAAAATGATGGCTGATCTCCAAAGATCAACTGAACACCAAACAAAGGTCGTGGAACACGACCTTGCCAGCTGGCAGAAATATCAAGCTGGCGTCGCTGAGATCAAACCATGGATCGAAGAAGCCGAGATGAAGCTCGGAAATGTGCCAAAACCTACTACTTTACCTGAAGCTCAACAGTTACAACAGCAATCTAGAGCTTTAGTGACAGACTGTGATAAACAGCAAATTATTCTGCAGATTCTGTCTAGTGTCAGTCATCAATTGTCGGGAAAGACGAGCGCTCCGGATGAAGTAGATGCTATTCACTCCCGTTGGGCTGTAGTCCACGATTTGGCTGACCAATGGAATAGCAAACTTGACAAACTAGTTTTGAACTGGGAGAACTTCGAACATGATGCCGATAAACTAGAGTCATGGATTGAAAATGGTGAAAAACTGCTCAGCAGTCGCAGCGTATCTATAGACTCGCCTCAAGTAGAAAAACTAGACAGAGAACTGAATAAGCTCAAATCGTTTGGAAACGAAATTTCGCAGCAACAAGCTAAGATCATCAGCATTTCGCAAGTTTGTGACAATATCTGTCATAACATTCAACCTGAAGGCGCCACTGTGCTCAAGAATAAGGTAGCTGATATCAAGCAGCGTACAAACAACCTTGCCGAGACAGTCCGGTCTAAAGTAAATGAGCTCTCTGATAAAATCATCGTTAGACAAGAGTTTATGACAAAACTACATAATTTCGACAACTGGATCACCGACTTTAGACGAAAGACTGAAAGCTACGATCAGATTGCAGCTGACAAAGTAGAACCAACTCTTCAGTCTATGCATGTTTTACTACAGGAACATGCGGCAAAAACACCAGAGTTCACTGACATCTACAACGAAATTAAGAATATGACTCTCACTTCCCATCCCGATGAGTCAAGATCGCTCAGTGAAACATACTCAAACATCGCTGAACATTATCAAATTATCGAGAGCAACATTCAACAAAACAAAGGAGTCTTACAAAAGTGGTCTGATCTCCTAAATTGGTATGATGACACCAAGCAACAGCTCGGACATATTCAGTACCAGATCGAAGGTCCGAAATTGACTCCTGAAAGCTACGAGATCTTGAAGACAGAGCTTGTCAACGTTATAACTAAAATACCCGAGTGGAAAAGCAACGTTGCTCTGTTAGATGGACCTTCAAGAGTAAAGGTTACTGATCAGAACACCGGCAGAATAATGTCTCCAACTAGCCTTGTCAAGGAGATTGAAGTGAAAGCGGAAGCGCTACTCAATCAAGTAACAACAAAAAGAGATCTCGTACAGAAAGTCGGAGCTCGATGGGACAAATTCAATATACAGCACAATGCTTTGGTTGAAGTATTACAAAACGTGCAAACCGGTCTGAGTGATATGGCCTTAAAAGCTGTACCCTTGACTGAAGCCAGTATACAAGACAAGACGGAACAACTTGATGATATTGATGCCGAACTGAAAGAGAAACAGTCTATAAGAAAAGAGCTTCGTGAGGAAGGTTTACATCTAATGAGGGAAGATCAACCCAACATGAGTACGATACAAAACGCTCTTACTGTCGCTGATAACAATTGGGACCAAATAGTTAATGCTGTACGGGACCAAAAAAATAAATACATTCTCTTGTCATCCACGCTCCAAGAGCTGAAGAATTTCACTATAGCATTTGACAGAGAAATCAGTAGATCTGAACAACTTTTCAATGAAGCTAAGGAGGCACCTAACGATTATGTTCAAACGGCTCAATGCCTTGATAGAGCAAGGAAGGGTTACGAAATTCTTAAAAGATCCAAAGGATTACTGGATCAAATGGAAGTTATCAAACAATCAGTCCTCAACCAAGCATCACATTTAGGAGGATTTGATACAACTCCTCTCGAGGAAGCATTCTCAAACTCCCAACAACGCTGGGAAAAAGCCAATGACGGAATCATCAATAGAATACAAGATCTTGACCAACAAGCTATTGTGTGGAGACAAATAGACGACACAAAGAACCAAGTCGTCTCATGGTTAAGCGAAACCGGTCAAAACCTTTCAAATGCTTGCGATAACCTGGAAATTAGATTTGGACAAAGCCATTTAACAAAGTACAAGGAAGAACTTCCTATCTATCAAGGTCTTAAAAATAGTATCGCAGCTAAATGTGAACAGATAACCAACATGAACAAAAGTATCCCAACGGGACAAGTCACGTCTATCATTGACTATCTAGATAATGAGTTCGAAGCTCTGCAGCAACTAGCAGGTAACTTAGAAGACGCACTATCTTCTTTGGGATCAAAGGAAAATAAGCTCAAAGATCGTATCAAACAGCTTTCAGACAGTGTCAGCAAAGTCCGTGATGATATTATCAAATGTGATGATATGACAGGGGATAATGCAAAAATCTTGGACCGTCTTAAAAAATGCCAAGCCTGCAAAGCTGAGCTTCAGAGTTTGAGTGAAGATATTGATAATCTTACTCAAAATGTTTCTGAAATGAATGATAACTATCCAGGATTTTATGAATCGCTTGTACCGAAAGAACTTAGCACATTACAAAAGAGATTCGAAAGTGTACTTATACACGCAAACAAGACTGAAATCACATTGCTCACATTTTTGCAAAAACTCTTTACCGACAAGCTAGCCATGTTTAACAGGAATATCAAAATATTGGATGACAAAACAAGATGGTGTATGCCAGACGTCAATAGTGACAAATATAACCTAGAAGTAAAGAATGCCGCCTTAGCAGATGTGGAAAATGGTATTGCTGAATGCAACAGTAAAGTCATTGAATTGAAGGAAGCCTGTGAAATTCTCAAAATAGTTGCAGAACCAGCTTGCGCTCAGGAAGCAGAACAACAAACAGAAAAAGCTAAGAAGAATTTAGACGTCCTTAAAGCTAATTTGGCAGAAATCAAAAACAGACTGAAAGAAAATATTGACTCTTGGCAAGATTGTGAAGCATTGCAAGAGAATGTATCAGAGTGGCTAAAAGAAAAAGAAAACAAGGTCCGACTCGAAGCTGCAAATCTACTAAATGTAAATCAAATTGACGATAAAATCAAAGAAATTGAACACCTAGACCAAGAAATTAAAGAATATGAAACTGAAATAAAAAAGCTTACTATTACCGGAGAAAAAATTTTAGTCCAAAACCCAGATTCTCGTGTCTTACAATACATTAATCACCTGGTTAGCAGATACCAAACTGTTGAGAAATTTGTAGATGGCCATCTCAATAGATTAAAAGACCTAAAGAACAACAAAGGAATATATGATCAATCCATCACTGCGTTCAAAAATTGGCTTCAAGATGCTAACGCCAAAATTAAAGATTTGTCCGTAATGAGCAAGCATGCTAAACCTTCGGCTACTGACTTAGAACAATTAAAGAAAATGATTGAAAACAAAGAAGTAGGACAGAAGTTACTCAACAATGCAATTGGTTCCGGAGAAGCATTGTTTAGCGGAATAACACCAGAAGGCAGAGAGGAAATCAGAAATGAACTGAGAGCCCTGCGAGATTATTTCGAAGATTCTGTTGATTCTCTTAACAGTGTCATTAAGGATATCGAAACTACTATCAACAAAAGATCATCATTCGACGATACCTTCAATCAAGTTCAAAAATGGATCAGTGACAAAGAAGCTGAACTTGGCGAGTTTAAACTGTGCCCCACTTTGCCCGAAAAGAAAGCACAACTTCACGCTAACAAGCTTTTGCATCAAGAAGTTGAGCTGCATCAGTCGATGCTTACACAACTGAGTGATAAAATCAAACTTATGCCTGATGATGAAGCTGAAAAAAGTCTTTCAAAAACTATCGACAGATACCGAAATATGTCGAAAGAACTAGAAAAGAGAATTGCCATTTGTGAGTCCCACGTTACAGATCACGAAAAATACGTTCAACAGTTTGAAGAGGCTCGCGATCGTCTTAACCATTTGCTGGCAGAAAATAGCATGTTGACTTATGGAGTCGACACACAGAAAGAAGACGTTGATGCCAAAATTGCCGCTATTGAAAAAGTAACGTCCAAGACTAAGGATATAGAGATCATTCTTACTAACTTAAAATCACAGCTACATACAGTCTTGGAATCCACCAGCTCTAATGGACATCCAGTTCTCATAAATGAGTACGAACAACTTAAAACATCTTGGAATCAGTTTGCGACGCAATGTACAGAGCAAAACAAGAAACTTAAAGATACTCTTAAACAATGGAATGAAAGCCAAAAGAACCTGGATGAGCTCGAAGAATGGCTGAAAGTCAAAGAAAACCAGGTCAGAGACCAAAGCTTAAAAAGTAATCTTGAAGCTAAGATAGCTCATCTACAAAAAGTAAAGGAGATTCAAAGTGAACTAGCATCTAGAAGCGCTGACTTTGCAGCTCTCACTGACACTAAACAGAATGTGTCTAATGAGTCGGAACTCACTAACAAGACATCTAAACTCGCAACGAGATACCATACTCTGAATAATCTTGTAAACGAAATCATTTCGAAATACGAAGTTTTTGTATCTGAGCATCAGTTATTCGAAAATGAATACACCAGCATGGAGAACTGGCTTATGGGAATGCTAGGTGAACTCCAAGACCTCAACGAAATTGTTGGTGACTACGCAGTTCTTCAAGAGAAACAGAACAAAGCTAAAGAGCTTTACGAGACAAAGAACAAAAAGACTCCCATTTTCGAAGAGTTCTTGAGCTTGGGAGAAAAGTTGTACACACACACCAGCCCTGATGGTAGAGAAGTAATTCGTCAAAAGATTCGCAAGATCAGAACGCTGTGGGACAGTTTCGGGGATAGTTTCCAAGAAACCGTCAACAAATTGGATCAGTGTCTCCTCCAATTTTCCGATTTCTCGCTAGCTCAAGAGCAACTTACTAAATGGTTAAAGGATGTTGAGAGAGCCATGCAAAGACACACAGAATTAAAAGCCTCTTTAGAAGAAAAGAAGGCACAGTTACAAAACCATAAAATCATGCACCAAGAAATCATGACACATCAGCAACTAGTGGAATCTGTTTGCGATAAGGCGCAGCAGCTAGTTGATCAGACACACGATGCTTCTTTGAATGTCTATCTACAATCGATCAAACAACTTTTCCAAAACATCGTTACAAAATCTCACAACCTCCAAGATAATTTGGAAGACTGCGTAAAGAGACATGAAGATTTGGCACGCCTTATTGGACAATACAAAGAATGGCTTGGAGCACAATCTGAAAAACTGCTTGATATTGAAAACGCAACTGGTGAAAAGCCTGAGATTATCAGAAAATTACATTCTGCTGTTGCTTTAAAAGATATAGAAAAGGTTGGTTCAAGTAAACTAGACGAAATAAAAACAGTATTCGCAGCCGTCAGCAAAAGCACTTCAGAAGCAGGCAATATAGCTATCAAAGCGGAAATCAACAACCTATTGGAACAACTGCGCAATGCTGTTAAAAGTATTGACTCATCCGAGCTAAAGTTACAGCACACATTAGACACCTGGAATAAATTTGACTCTTCAATCGAATCTATAACCGAATGGTTGAAGGATATGGAAACGAAATGTCGTGACCAAAGCCTTTGTTCCACTCTTGATGAGAAAGAAGCCCAACTAAAAAGAACTGTTGATGTTCGGAATAGCATCAACGCTAAAGAGAAGGAAATAGATACTTTTGTTGATGAATCTCATAGTCTGATTCAGCTGAGTGGTGTCGAGCGTCTTAAACCACTTGTGACTCAAGTGAGTAGCCGGTACCAGCAGCTGCACTTGATTTCAAAAGAAATTGTCAACCACTGGACCGAATTAGTGGCCGACCACAGGAAATACATCCAACTGAGCAACGAGTTTGATGCTTGGCTCAAACCGCTAGAAGAGCAACTATCGCAAATGGTGTCTAAAGAAGACAAATTAAGTATTGAAAGCAAGGGTAATAAGCTGCAAGTCTTCCTGTTAGAAAAAGACAACGGTGAGCATAAGATCAGTATACTGACTAGCTCAGGAGACAAAGTCTTGCCTGAGACTGCTGCTAACGGAAGAGAAAGCATTCGTGCTGAGATCCGAGCTCTGAGAGAAAGATGGGACAAGCTTAACGATACTATCGTGCAACAGCAAAAGGAGTACGAGTCCCAAACCCTGCAATGGTCGAGCTACCAAGACGTACTTCAACAAACACTATCTTGGTTGGACGAGAAAGAAAAATTTGTAGATGCAGAAGAAAAAGCCGTACTTAACTCTGCTCAGGAAATCAAATCTAAACTTTTAAAGAATAAGACTTTACTTCAAGAGATCTATTCGCACAAGAGAGTTATAGAAACAGTTACAGAAAAGGCAAAGAATGTAGCTGCTAATCTCCACTCTGCCAAGGGTGAAAGCGATGAAATGTCATCTATTATTCAATCAGTTTGGGATAGATACAATACCCTTACCAACAGACTTACTGGAGTGATCGACAAGCACGAAAGCACGTTTGAAATCTACCAGCAATTTGCGGACCAGCAAAAATCACTGCAAGACTACCAAAAGCACTTGTGGGATCGTCTTCACCTTCTGTCAGATTATACTGGCAACAAAGCTGCTTTGCAAAGCAAGCTAGCGAAGATTCAAGAGTTATTAGATGCAATTCCTAATGGCAATAATAAACTGAAGATCCTATCAGACTTGATTGACCATAACGGTGAAAAATTATCTCCTCGAGGCAAGGAAGGCATGTCAAGGGAACTTGGACTTCTTAGAGCAGATCTGGAAAAGTTCACAGCTACGGTACATGATGTCAAGCGTGGTATTGAAGATAAGATACAGCAATGGATCGAGTTCGACAGTGCAAACGACCGTCTGCAGCATTGGTTGACCGACACTGAAATGAGCTTGAAAACTTACACACCTAAGGCTACCCTAGAGGAAAAGGTGGATCAACTGAACAAATACCAGGTAAGAATAATCATCTACCTTAAATTAAAACCGTGCGAGGGAAACTTTAGTTTTTCTTTGAATATTAGCTCGCCCAGGTTTAAGCCGTTTTCCAGTAACCCTGAAATTCGGTCCGACACGGTTATTATTCAAACTGACTGTAAAGTTCTGTGCATCATTTCATATTAGTGTGATAAAGTTTAAAATTCATAATTTTCATGTAAATGGTTTTTGAACAGGATTTATGTAGAGGGATTGATAATCATGAAAACGAATTGAGCGCGCTATTAGTTTTGGGCGAAGCCTTGGATCAAGTAAGACAGGAAAGCTGACCATCAAAGTAGTTTAATTTTCAGTAGAAGTCTAATTTCACAGATGTAATTTAGAATCTAACATGGGCGTATCAAACGCAACCTACTACTATGGTGTATGTAGATTTACTATTCTTCGGATTTTGATTACTTTTCTACTAATTTGGAATCGTTCGGGTAATTGGTAATTGGTTTCCATTTCTGACTATTTTATACATTGACAAGTCTAACTTTATTGTATTACTATTATGATAACTCTAAATCAATAGTACTAATAGTAGTTGTCGTAGATCAGTTTAAAAATAATACAAAATGTAATATAATATTTTTAACACTAAAGTAAAAATATATTTTCAGACTATCTTGGCTAACTTGAAGAAAACAGAAAATGATGTAGACAAAGTAACAGACGAGTTTAGTGACCTTATCGAAAACTGCAACGACACTAGAATTACCATGAACTTGCAACAAATGACGTCACGGTTCCAATCAGTTCAATCCACCGCTAAGGAGTTGGTCAAGAAATGTGAGCAAGCCGTCACTGACCACAAGGCTTACCAAGAGAAGTACAACCAGTGCACTGAATGGCTCAAAGCTGCTCAGCTCAAATTCGACGAATGCAAAGAAAACCTATCTAACACCCCAGAAGGTATCAGTGCTAAGCGCGAAAGCCTTAACGATTTATTGAGCCAAAGACGTAATGCTACTCTTTTGGTAAACAACACTTTTGAACTTGGAGAGAAGCTGTATCCATCCACATCTCCAGAAGGCAAAGAACTTATCGATCAACAGCTGCACGAAGTCCAACAAGCCATTGAGAACCTTTACGACAACATCACAAAGGCCGAGAGAGATCTCGATTCGGAACTCAATAAGTGGTCATCTTTCGATGATAATTTGAAATCTGTGCAGTCTTGGCTAGCGACTGCTGAAAAGAACTTGCCTAAAGATATAGAGCTAAAGGCCACTTTGGATGAAAAACGCAACCAACTGAATGTCTATAGAACATATTTGCAAGATGCGATTGCTCATCAACAAGATATTGCTGAGCTTGAAGGTAGAGCTCAAACGCTGCCCGATGTCACTAAAGATATCACAAAAGAAATCAACCAGCTCAAGAAACGTCACGAGACCATACTTAACAGGGCCAAGTCCTTTGTTGAACAGTACGAGGCAATCGTTAACAATCACACACAATACACAAAGGCTGTCAAAGACCTAGAAGAATGGGTGGAAGCTACTCACAACACCGCTCAACTTTGGGGTGATGTCAATTTAGAGCGGGTTGCTCTCAGCAGTAACTGTGAAAAACTGAAGTCACTGCAAGTTAGTCTGCCAGAAGAAAAGAATCGTATTGACAAAATCCGTGCTTTGGGTGAAAATGTACTTCCAGGAACAATCAGTAACGGACAAGCCAACATCAGAAACCAAATTGATGCATCGCACCAGGAATGGGAAGGACTTGTCTCATTCATAAACAAGACAATCGAATCAGTAGAAAACAAGATTCAGCAGTGGAACGAATATGAGAATATGAAAGATCAGTGCTTGGCTTGGATCAGAAACACTGACAATCAGATACATGCTGTCGACTTGAAGGCATCACTGCCAGAGAAACAGGAACAATTCAACAAGTTCCAAGAACTTCAAGGAGAAGTCAGAGCTAAAGAGCTTGAAATTGATAACATTACCGAAAAAGCTCAAAACCTGTACACTGGTGTTCTCGGCCCTCGCGGATCTCAAATATCAGATCTCTCTGTGAAATACCAGACACTTTCACAGAAGGTGAAGGATCTAACGAACAGATGGCATCAGTACGTAAAAACACACCAAGAATTCGCTAGCAACGTGACAGAATGCTCACAATGGATCGAAGAGTTAAGAGACAAGTTAGACTTCTGTGCCGATTTGAGTTCTTGTTCACAGGACGATTTGGAAACTAAACTTGTACTTATTCAAAACTTACTACTTACCAAAGATGAAGGATTCACTAAAGTACAGTCTTTGGTTGAACTAGCACAGAATGTAATGGCTAACACGGCTCCTGCAGGTCACGAAGCAATTAACGAGTCTTTGATTGCGCTACAAGAGCAATGGTCTGCTCTGCTGTCCAGAATGATCGAAACAAAGAACATGCTCGATGATTCAGTCACCAAATGGGCTGGTTTCCTTGAACAAATACAATTGATTGAGAAGAGCAACGTGTGGCTTGAAAACATGTTAGCTGAATTAGCTCCGTTTGAAACTTCCATGTCAGATAAGAGGACACAGCTTGAAAAACTAAAAGAGGTTGAGGAGAAAGCCCGTTGCGATCGCATTGATGTAGACACATTGAAGGCAAAGGCTAATGAGATGGTTGCTAGCGGTCAACAAAACCAAGTTGCATCCAAAGCTCAGGAAACCCTCAACAAGTTTGATAACTTATACGATAAGATCAAAAAACTTCTTGCTGATCGTGAAGAGCAATACAAAGACCACAGACTTTACAAGGAAGCTCACGACGAGCTGATTCAGTGGCTTAGCAGAGCTAGAGAAAAGGTGCCTTCTTTAAAATCAAAACCTTTGAGTGATAAATTAGCTATTGAGAACTCTGTAGCACCCCTTGACGCTTTGATCAACAAGCAAGCCCAGGGCGAGCTATTACTTGAACATTTACAGCACACCGGTCAAGTTGCTCTAGCCAGCACTTCTCCTGAAGGTCAAACAATCATCAAGAACGAGATGAAAGCCTTGAAAGAAAGCTTTGACGATTTGTTTAATGAGATCAAACAGCAAAAGAGCCAATTAGAAGAAACCGTTAGCCAATGGCGGGAATACAAAGATGAATATGAGAGACTCTCTGATTGGTTGCAACAGAAAGAGATTCTTATCAAAAACCACAAAGTTACTCTTCTTGGAACTGCCAAAGAGAAGGGAGGTCAATGCAATGAAGTTCAAGAAATAGTCGCCCAATTAAACAAGGGCAAAGCTGAGATTGACACCTTCAACGCCTCTGCTTCTGGTCTTTTGTCCTCACATCTCGATACCTACGTGAACAACCAGTTGAGGCACCTCAACTCTAGGTATCAAGTCCTAGTCAACATGGCCAATGACGTTCTGAAGAAGGTTGAAACCAACTACGAACAACACCAGAACTATGATGATAACTACACCAAGACTAAGAAATGGATCGATGACGCGTGGGAAATCACCCGCAGTGGAAGCGAGGCTGGTAGTAACAGCAGCAAAGAAGCTCTACAAAAACGTCTAGAACAGATAGAAGACCTTCTGAAACGTCGTGAAGAAGGACAGAATTTGGTTCATGCTACAGTCAACAGCGGGGAGAAAGTTCTACGTAATACGAGATCTGACGGAAAAGACAGGATCAATACTGAGTTGAAAGAACTTCAAAACGAATGGGACCGTCTAGTCAAAAAGATGACAACCGCCAAAGTGCACCTCGAGACGTCGTTGCTCCAATGGGCCGACTACAGTTCCAGTTATTCGCAACTGCAACAATGGATTTCGGATAGAGAAGCAAAATTACAAGAAGTGTGTGAGCTGAAAGTCGCCAAGTCAAAGAAGGGGCAAGACCGTTTGGCAGGACTAACCACAGGCTTGAGCCTCGGCGAAAGAAAAGCTACACTTCGCCAAACAAACAATATTGTGCAAGATATCGTTTCGTTTGAGCCCATGATTCAGTCTGTAACTTCTAAGGCTTCGGAACTTATGCAGCAGGCTCCGGCGTCTGAAATCACCAGCAAATACGAAACGCTGTCCAATAAAGCTAAGGACTTATACGCGAAGCAAAGAGAAACTGTTGAACAACACCAGGCGTTTATAGATGCTGGGTCAGACTTCGTCCAGTGGATAAGGGCCGCTAAAGAAAAGCTAGGAAAATGCTCCGATGCGACTGGCGATAAAGAATCGCTGAGTAGTAAGATATCCCAATTGAAAGTTCTAGCGAGTGAGTTGCCAGAAGGTCAGGCAAAGCTTCAGAAAGCGCTTGAGCAGGGGGAGATATCTTGCGCCGTCGCCGATGAGGATGATAGAGAGGATATTGAGGAAGAAGTGGCTCTTATGCAAGAAGAGTACGATACCTATGTGTGAGTATTACGTCTATATTTATGCTAGTCGGCCAGTGAAATACTATCACTATACCTTGTTCTGGTGCCAAGCGGTAGATCTAGCATTGCTGTGGTCTAATTCGAAGGGTATGGTGGCCAGTTAAACAAACACATAAGTCTTTTGATCTATGTTTCTTTTAACAATGTGTGGTGCCAATGCGTGTGTCCTATACCTACCAAGCCTATGGACAGAATACTTGTGATTGATAAGGTATCACAAGTATTCCGTCCATAGGCTACGGAAACCGCATACCATTAAACTGGCCGTATGCATGTTTGTGTGCACCTAAGTGTATTATAAAAATGGAAAAATAAACTTTTACGGTAGGTAATCGTGTTCTTAACCTCATCAAATCTTTGTTATTTACTTAATTTTGTTCTTGTATGACGTTTCGATTTTATACTGCATTAATAAAATCGACATATGCTTTTACAGGGAACAGCTAAACAACACCAAGGCTCTGATAGAAGGAGGTATCGTCAAGTGGACAGAATACGAGGAGCAGTACAAGGAAGCCTTAGACTGGTTGTCAAAGACTGAGAAATTAGTGCAATCTTTCAACAAACTGCAGAATGATCTGGAACAAAAGAGGGTTGTTCTCGAGGAATTCCAGGTGAGACATATTTTATGTTGTAACCTTTTAGATTAATTTCGAAAAAACGTTACGTCCATTTTATGGTCAGGTAACGTAGATAAATGCATCGTCATGTAAACCGCTAGTAGCATTAGTACTTCTGTGCTTCGTTCGGCACATTAAGCTATCGGTCCCAGAAGTTGCAGGTTGCTAAGTACGAAGGCTTCCAAATCTTTATCATCTTCACCAACTCACTTTCTACCCTTAAACTAACCTGAACGTTTTCCAGGGACACCTCCAAACGCTATTCGATTGGCAAGCCGAACTGGATAAGCTGAATGTTCGCGCGCAGACACTCCTGGAGACGTGCTCCGACACCAGGATATCCAACGGCATCACGCAGCTGACCACCAAGTACAACGCGCTGCTGTCTCTGGCCAAGGAGGTTATGAAGAGGCTGGAGCTCCATTACCAGGTATAAACTTGTGGATTAAGGATTGAGGATTAAATACTTTTTCGATACCTAAGTGCGCGTTAAGTGGTCTTAAGCGCATCGATCGGGTGCGGAAAACAATGCTGCGTTCGATTACTGGCATTGCTGACGTAGGCTGCAAAACAGCAAAGCTCAAGTGGGACTGGGCGGTCCACGTAAGTCGAATGCATCCAGAGAGATGGGCAAACATCGTCACTACTTGGGTGCCTGAGCACGGGAGGCGACAACGGGGCCGGCCGAAAAGGCGTTGGCGTGATGATCTGGATTCTTATGCAAAAGATTGGTGGGAAACTGCCAAGGACCGAGATGAATGGAAGACTTTGAGGGAGACCTTTGCTCAGCAGTGGAACAAGATAGGTTGACTAAAAAAAAAAAGTTCGCGATACATCGCAGCGACACGTCGCGTCGGCGTCTTGGCTTCTTCTTCTTCTTTTAATTTGTGGCGTCTGTGGCCGGGTTTGCCACAATTTTGCCAGCGTCTTGGCTTCAAGTACAGTTATAATTCCTACTGTCGTACTGACGTAACGCGGTGACATGTTGCATACAGCGGCTACCAGCAGCCGGCTACGAACTTGTACTCTGCCACAGACGCAGAAATGAAAAGAAGAAGAAGTATCCTAACGATTCGCTGTCAAAAACAATAGATTTTCTATTGTATTCTATTTATTCTACTGGGAAATAGCCTCCATCCTTACCAGACATTCAGATCTTGTGCGCTATTGACAAATCCATCAGAAATCGGTTAAGTTTGAAAGGCTTAGAGACGTTTTTTCTCTTTAGACGTTAGTTAGACCACAGACTTTCAATACTTCCGTATATTAAAGATCTAAAAGTTTGGATATAAATATGTGTAGTTCATCACGCCCTATCGACTGAACCAGTTTCGATGGAACATGGAACAGTAACAGTTCTAGATCTGTTCTAGTTCTGGAATCGTTCGTTTGTTCGTCAGTAGCCAGCTCTGGTGACGAGAGTTTCTAGGCCGCCCGAAAGCCTCTGTCATGGCCTAACAACTTTGAAAAAGCCGGGACCGACTGCTTAACGTGCCCTCCGAAGCACGGGAGCGTCCAGTTGAAATTGCCACTGGCGGTCACCCATGCAAATGATGACCCCGCGGAACAGTGCTTAACTTCGTTGATCTGTTAAGAACAGCATGTAGGTCTATTATCTAGATGCCAGCGAGCGAAGCAGCTTGCAAAAGCTAATTCCTCTTATCTTCTAAATTTTATTTGTTCATTTTTTTTTATTATTATGAATACATTTTATAATAATGTACTCAATCTAGCCTTACGTTTAGGCTAATGAGTAATTTTAAGTTGACCTAGTCTTATAAAATAAATTAGTTGCTAAGAATTGTGTCCATTGGCACTTTTCTTACTTTTGAAAAATGTAATTACAACAGTAGAGTGCAATGTTTAGGAACACCAACAACACAACGCGTTGTACGGCGAGTGCCAGGACTGGCTGGACCGAACCCGCGACAAGCTGAACCAATGCGCCGAGATCCCCAACTCACTGGCGGAGGTCAACGCTAAGCTCAACACGGTGAAGCTGCTGCGCCAGTCGCTTGAACAGGGACAGAACAAGCTGAGGTAACTATACATTTATGACTACGATCCGCCTCATGTGTCCCACTACTGGGCAAAGGCCTCTTCACCTCCAATCCAAAGAGTCAACTTGGCCTCAGCGGAAGATCAGCGTTATTTCATGGTAACATGCAATAGCATATGGCTGAGTTGTGGGCCTTTTCACCACCACACTAAAATATTGTATAAATTAGTAAAAATAAAAAAGTACTTAATGATAAGCTATGTATAGTTCTCACAGCGGATCTTGGCCGTCGTGAAATTAGCCGTTTCGATGCGCAATGGGGCCTTTTTAAACTAAATTGTCTTTGCGCATCACAAACGGCTAACTTCACGGAAGCCTAGATCCGCTGTGCGAACTATACCTTACCTACCTACTTAGATATTAGTTCATGTATAATAGTTTTAATTTGTAGATTAAGGTTTGTACTCTGTTTGTGGTGAGTTGAAATAAACGTATTTTTTTTCTTTCTATTCAATCACGTCGGTAATGCGGTGGTTAGTGCCTGATTTATAGGCGAGATTTTTAAGAGTAGAGTTCTTTGTGATAGAGCTCGTCCGGGGAAGGACTACCACCACACCTATTTCTGCCGCCAAGCAGTAATGCTCGCATTGCTATGTTCCGGTTCGAAGGGTAAGGTTTCCGGTGAAATTACTGGCACATTAGGCTTTCGATCTATGCCTCAAGGTGGTAACCCGCGAGTGATACTTCTGGTATTGCAAGCGTCTATAGGCTGCGGTAACCGCTTACCATCTTGTGGGCCGTACGCTTGGTTGCCATTTCGGTTATATAAAAAAAACCACTTTAGACTTTGACCACTAACATCGTAACAGACTTCCTAGAATCAAAAACTTCAACTAACCTCTAAGACATTCTCGAGTCTGAGAAGATTCCTACTAAATCTTGGTTTTATAGTAAGTAATATATATCATAATCTTTCAGTAACCAACTAATTATTTTACAATTATATCGCTAGCAACTAGTTTACTTTACACCTTAGGAAATAAGGTACAGTTTTGATCGCAACGTTCTTCCACCAGGTATCTCCTAGAGCTGAAAGAGAAGGTGATAATGAACACGGAACAGGCTGGCGCTGTCAAGATACAAGAGGACACCGACAGCCTCAAGCAGGAGTTCGACAAGCTCATAGCGGACCTGCAAGATGTCAGGAACAAACTGCAGAGTAGGGCGGCGCAGTTTGATGATATCTCCAAGGTAACATAACAACCACACAACCAATAGAATTGGAACTCTATCACACTCTCACTAAAATGTATGAAACAAAAGTTTCGTAATCAGCACATGCATTGTTTGTGTACGTAAACGGTGCCGTTCTATGTGTGAGTGTCAAGGTTGGCCTTGCAAGAGCGAGAGGTCACGCTTTTGCGCGCTCTTTCAGTGCCGGCGATATGTTCGTGGGGTACCGGCAAACTTGCGACTGGGGGGCAAACTTGCGACTGTAAGTAAAACCGGTGGGAGGTAGGGAGTGGCCATTCTGTACGTAGTACTAATATCTGTTCTGTGACTCTACCACAAGAGCAGTAGAGTTGTTTATGATAGAGCTCGTCCGGAGAAGTTCTACCACCATATAATTACCGTTATAAACATGTATTTATACGGATATAGTGAGAAGGCTCAAAAGGACTAAACCTTTTGAGTTAGTAGTGTAAAATCAATAGTGACTCTAATACAAAGTGTAAAACATATAATGAACACATGAACAAAGTGCTTCCCCTTAATAAATAGAGACAGTAAGAAAAGTGCCAATGCCAAACTAATTTATTTTATAAAACTAGGTCAACTTAAAATTACTCATTACCCTAAACGTAAGGCTAGATTGTAATAATATTGAGTACATTATTTTCAAATATATTCATAAAAAAAAATTTATTTATAAAAAAGGGGAGGTAAATCTAAAACCTACATGTAAACTAGAGGGAGGGAGTTAAGAAATCGCTAAAAGCGTCACGTGACTAAAGAACGACCCTTACCAGCATAAAAAACATAATGATACATAAACATATTGTTTAAATAAAAAACAGACGAAAAATCTCTAGTACTATTCCGCGTAACGGTTACGCGATTTAGAGATTTTTCGTCTGTTTTTTATTTTGTAATGGATTTCCGCAAAGTAACGCCTGAATCTATCAATTAACATATTGTTTCTTGACGACCGATGTGGCACGGTGGGTGAAGGTCCGCCTGCGACGCAGGAGGTTGCGGGTTCGATTCCCGCCTTGGAACAAATGTTTGTGCGATCTGCAAATATTTCCGGGTGTTCTGGGTATTTTCTATGTATAATAAAAAATATCTATTTATGTATTGTAATGTATTATGTTAGTACCTATATTAGTCATCTAGTGCCCTTAAAAGATGATGCTGTGTGGATTGTCCAGCATTATTTATTTATTTATAATGCTACATATTTTACTCATAAAACTGTCGTAAACTATATCATACATTTTACAAACGGGTGTTTTCACATACCGGTATATCGGTGAAGAGGTACCGACACGGTTTCGACTCAATTTCAAGAGTCTTCATCAGGGTTGAGTGACACGGCGAGCGTGCTCCTCCGCGTCGCGATATGCACTATGCACTCTCTCGAAATTGAGTCGAAACAGTGTCGGTACCTCTTCACCGATATACCGGTATAGTTCGCACAGCGGATCTAGGCTTCCGTGAAGTTAGCCGTTTGTGATGCGTAAAGACAATTTAGTTTGAAATAGCTCCATTGCGCATCGAAACGGCTAATTTCAGGACGGCCGAGATCCGTTGTGAGAACTATACGTGAAAACACCCGTTTGTAAAATGAATGCTATATATATTTATATATATAATGCTATGTTATACTTCTGTTTTTGTATAGATCCACAAGCTGCTGGTAGAATGGCTCGACGACATCGACCTGAAGATCCAGTCAGACGACTCTCTTCTAAACGACCTCTCGGAGAAGAAGGCTAAGTTGGAGAAGTTCAAGACTTTCAGCCGCGACATCGACTCGCACAGCGACCTGGTGAAGCGCCTTAACGAGAAGCTTCGCGAAGACGCGTCGCTCAAGAGCAAGGGCATCGAGGATACCCTTAAGAGATATGATGGTATCAGGAAAACTGTCAGTGAGATGATAACGGTTAGTAATTTACTGCATTTTATCTGTATTAGGTTGGATTAACCTGCTCATAGTCTGAAGACTGATCGCAGATGAACATAGAAAAAAAAAAAAAAAAAAATTGGTTGGATTCGACCAAACTCGAAAAAGTACTATTCTTCGAATAAATTTTAGTTTTTTTTTTTTTTTTTATTTTTATTAAATTGGTGCGGCTAATATAACACTGCGGCCATGCAGGCCTATTGTGTTCGCCCTAAGGGGGGCGTTTACAGTTCACCTCCAAGCCCTGCCGATACTAAGAACTGGAGGATTTGCTTGGGGGTGATGTCTAAATCTTAGTTATACACGAGTAAACTGACAGTCGCCCAACGAGCTATGGAAAGAGCTATGCTGGGAGTTTCACTACGCGATCGAATCCGCAATGAGGAAATCCGTAGAAGAACCAAGGTCACCGACATAGCTCTTAGAATTTGTAAGTTGAAGTGGCAATGAGCTGTCCATATAGCTCGCAGAACCGATAACCGTTGGGGAATAAAGGTTCTCGAGTGGCGACCACGAACTGGAAATAAGTGTAGGACGGCCCCCCACTCGATGGACCGATGACATTAAAGCGGTCGCAGGAAGTCGGTGGATGGTGAAGGCCCAAAATCGGTCATCATGGCGCTCTTTGGGGGAGGCCTATGGCCAGCAGTGGACGTCTATCGGCTGATATGATGATGATGATGATGATGAAATTGACAGTTTACTTGTATTTGACGTTTTTTATTTCGCGGAATGGTTATTCCAAAAGTTGGTCGAATCCAGCCTTAATATTATAAAGAGAAAAGATTTATATTTGTGCATATTTGTTTGTAACGAATAAACTCAAAAACTACTGGTCCGATTTCAAAAATTCTTTCACAATTAGATTGCTACATTATCCCTGAGTGATATAGACTATATTTTATTTCCACCCGTGCAAAGCAGGGACATGGCGATAGTTTATTATAAAATCCGAATGCTTATTTTAATGCACGAACCTTACAGACAATGACAGCACCAATATAATAACCTCGTTTAGTGAAAGTGTGCTGAGCATATTTAGCTCATCCATCATTAGACTTTGTGATCATGAGATGCTACCATGATATGATGATGATGTGAGATATCATCGGGGATTTTTAGTTGGAGGGGGTACTTCTTCCAAAAAAGAATCAAAAGTGGGCTACTGGATATTTTCGTCTCACGATTTCAATGAAAGCTAGTAACTTTAAGATAAAAAAACAGGTGAATAATCTCTAGTACTATTCCGCTTAACTTTTTAACTAGGTTACACAGTTAACACAGTTAATCTTAAAAGAAAAACATCGAAACGTGTTTCATCCCTCCACGGGACATCATCAGGACCATCGAATTGTTCTCCGGCAGACGTGTTGCTCCGTCGAGCGCTAGAGCCAATAACGCTTGTTAAGCGGAATAGTAATAGAGATTTTCCATCTGTTTTTCATCTTTGGATTTCCGCAAAGTAACGCCTGACCTTATCAATTATTAACTTTGAGTTAATCTCATCAAACACTGTCGTGGTATTTTCACCAGAAACTGGAGGAGTACGTGAACTCGCACATACAGTACAAGGAGTCGTACGACAGCTTCTACGAGTGGATCCGCAACAGCAAGATAGAGATCCAGCAGTGCTCCGACTCGCACGGCGAGAGGCAGCACGTCCAGGACAAACTCGCAATGGTCAGCAAGATCAGCGAGGCATTACCGAAAGGAGAGGCGCTCTTGAAAAAGGTATTTACTGACTACTTACTTTTCTTGCTGAGTTATTAATTTTTATTGCCAACAATTTATTTTTTATTTTTATTTTTATAGCAGCTGACAATTCTATTAAGTATTCAATTCCTGACAAAATACTACATAATAATATATCCAATTGTTTTTGTTCCAACCTAAATTAGAAAACGTAAATTATGACAAGATTATCATATTATTAAAATTTGAAATCCAACATTATTACCTACCAATCTTAAAATCATTATTTAATTACTTACCTTCTTCGACTCAAATTATTGCTAGGTACCTACTATTAAAATATATATAATAATATGAATAATAAAAATAAAATCAATCTAAAAATAATAATAATACTAATAATACCTAACTTGTAGTTGTATTTGTATTCAATGTATGTAGTAGTATTCGGACGACCGATGTGGCGCAGCGGGCGCAGGTCCGCCTGCGACGCAGAGGTTGCGGGTTCGATTCCCGCCTCGGAACAAATGTTTGTACGATCTACAAATATTTGTTCCGGGTGTTCTGGGTATTTTCTATATATAATAAAAAATATCTATCTATGTATTTTATTGTATTAAATATATATCAGTCATCTAGTACCCATAATACAGCTCTGTTTAACAGCAGCTTACCTTGGGGCTAGATGATGCTGTGTGGATTGTCTAGCATTATTATTATTATTATTCGACCTACTGAGAATGAATACTAACAATCTTATTTATTTATCTACTTAATTTATCAACTTACTTCCTACATATTTAAACTTCGGCCTATCTCCATGTTGTCATACCCTTTTACAGGGTTCATATGTGAAACTACCACCTATTATATAACAACTGTAAATGAACCAACCATATGAGAGCAATAAATGAATTAAGTATCGAGTATTGAGTACATACTTTCTACTATAATAAAGTAAGTAAGTTCGTATGAGTCAGTGGCCAACGCTGGTGACAGAGTTTCTAGGCCGCCCGAAGACCTCTGGTCTAACAACTTTGAAAAAGCCAGGACCGACTGCTGAACGTGCCCTCCGAACGGGAGCGCTCGGTTGAAATTGCCACTGGCGGTCACCCATCCAAATAATGACTACGCGTAATAGTGCTTAACTTCGTTGATCTGTTATGAACAACTTAGCCAGCTACGTCACGTATCATACATACTCATTTGACTAAATTTAAAAATTTGATTAAATGAGTATGTTTGATATTATAGTAACATAAATATGTTAGGCCATGACAGAGGCCTTCGGGCGGCCTAGAAACTCTGTCACCAGAGTTTGCCACTGACTCATACGAACTTACTTACTTTTTAGTGAAATGGCAACAGAGAGCACTATATAGTTCACAGCATTTAATATATGTGATGAAGAGGGATCATCAAAAAAAAACCTAACTAAGAACCCAGCCGAGTTCTATTGCCAGATTCTTCTAGGCTGGGGCGCGTGGAACTGGCGTAAATTCACGTAGCTTTAAGACGTTTCAAAATGATCCTTGTGATTTTATTGAAATAAATCATTTTTGACTTTGACTGACTTTATAATATTCGTTGTCAGGCCATCAAGCTCAGTGACGCCGTGCTTGAGACGACCGGCAACGAGGGCAAAGACAACATCAACCAGGAGATCAAGCAACTGAAGATAGAGTGGGAAAACCTGCAGCAGATCTGCAAAGACACCAGGTACCTACCTGATATTACAATAGGCATGATGACTGATTTTGAAAAACTGTTCTATTGTATTCAGAATTATTGACTTTAGGCAAAAAATAACCTATTATTCCAGAAATCAATGGTGTAGTAGTAAAAAAATGCGATTGAAATTTGAATTTTACAATTCACGCTAAAACGCGCCGAGTCGCGGAGTGACAGCGGTGACGTCATTATGTCAGTTTTCAATATAAAATTTTAGCAATAAGGTTCAAAATTCTGCAATATTTTTGACCACCAATCAGAGAACCTAGATGCTCCTGATCGTTGTTTAACCTTTTATGGCGGATTGCTGTATTTTCTAGTTTTATTGTATACAAAATATTATCAATATCGCATCTAATGTAAAAAGAAATATGGTTTTTGAATTCCTTGAACCGTTTTTCATAAGGTGAAGACGTGATTTTAATGATTATTGGTTACTGTCATCATGCCTATTGCTCGCATAAATATGACCAACCTAATGCTCCCACTGACGAGCGATGTGGCGCGGCGGGTGAAGGTCCGCCTGCTACGCGGAGGTTGCGGGTTCGATTCCCGCCTCGGAACAAATGTTTGTACGATCTGCAAATATTTGTTCCGGGTGTTCTAGGTATTTTCTTTGTATAATAAAACAATATCTATCTATTGTATTGTATTGTATTAATTATATCAGTCATCTAGTAGCCATAACACAAGCTCTGCTCCGCTTGGGGCTTGTTTTTAATGTTAATCATCACACTATAAAAGTAGTAGAGTTCTCTGTGATAGAGCTCGTCCGGGGAAGGACTACCACCATACCTATTTCTCCCGCCAAGCAGTAATGTGAGCATTGCTGTGTTCCGTCGTGAAGGGTATGGTTTCCTGTGTTTTTACTGACACATGAGGCTTTCGATCTTAGCCTCAAGGTGAGTGATACCTCTGGTATTGCAAGCGTCTATAGGCTGCGGTAACCGCTTACCATCTTGTGGGCCGTACGCTTGGTTGCCACTTCAGTTGTATAAAAACACTAAGGAAATACCTAAGATTATATTATCCCAAAAATATATTTCGCCTCAAGCGGGATTTGAACCCGCAACAACCGCTTGATATGCGGGTGCTCAACCAATTGAGCTATCCAGACATATATCGCTTAGACGAAATAATCATTGCGATGTATTCAGCTTGCTTGAGGGGATATAACTTTTGGGATACTATAATCTATAATAGTGTCAGATTATTATTGTGACCGTTTGTCCTTCAGATTCAATAAACAGTCACATTTGCAGGAAACTGTTGGAGAAATGCCTCGGCGCGTGGTCCGACTTCATGGAAATCTCAGACCGCATGGCCAAGTGGGTGAAGGACTTCACCGGGAAACTCAACGCTGTGCAGGGAGTCGATAAGATCACGCCTGAACATCTTGAGAAGTGCCGCGTGAGTAAACTAGTTTTGTGGTTAAACTTTTATTTATAGATTCTATAATTATTAGTGTGCAATGTTCAAGGAATATGTTCTACACACAAAAAATTGGTTTGAAAAATCTCGAGTAAATCGGCTAAGTTTTTCTGCTCAATTATTAATTAACCTTGTTGGAAATCGAAAGGGGAGCGCGTGGCGCATGTCAATGACCCCCCTATAACCGCAACGGGGCGCGCGAGCTCGAATATTTAATTATTACGCGAATTACAACAATGATAAATAAGAAATGACAAAAAAAAAGTATATTTTTTTTTTGTGTGTGGAACATATTCCTTGAATATTGCTCACTAATAATCAAATACCATTTATGTGACGTTTTCCTTAGATATAGCAGCGCGTAAGTGATATATCTAATGTTGCAAGCGTACATATGCTACGGTAACTGCATTACCATTAAGTGGGCCACACGATTGGTTGCCATTTCATTGGTACGAAAAAAAATTTACGACCTCGGTGAAGATTAGGATGCGACTCAGCGGGAAAGTTATGTCATGATCTGCAAGTAATTGTTCTAGATCTGGTAGTTTATATGTAGATGTAGTTTACTCATGGAATTATAGTGTGCTGTCTTAGGACAATGTATGTGCCTGTTGGATGTGTCATGTTATTTTATAAATATGTTCATTCAAAAAAGATGTTGTAGCCACTCTTTCTAAAGAGTGTGCTCAAAACTCAAATTAATTTAAAGTGTATTTCAACCAACTTACTTTGGGCTTTTATATCAAAGCTCAAAGATGTTGAATAACATTGTTATTGTATTGTAATAGATACTCTTTGTGTGCCTAATAAATAAAAAATAAAAAAATTGATTCTCAATAAACTGATTCTCAATGAACAAAGTGCTTCCCCTTAATAAATAGAGACAGTAAGAAAAGTGCCAATGGACACATTCTTAGCAACTAATTTATTTTATAAGAGTAGGTCAACTTAAAATTACTCATTAGCCTAAACGTAAGGCTAGATTGTAATATTATTGAATACATTAATTTTAAAATGTATTCTTAAAAAAAAAAAAAAAAAAAAAAACTGTCACTTTGATGCTTGAAAATAAGCTCACTATTGTTTTATACAAAAACGCGACCTATTAAGATTTCCTGGGTAGTCAGAAACTGTTAAAGTATTTATTTAAACTTTAATTACATAACATCACAGCAATACATAACCTTAAAGCCATGATGCACAGCATTAAGTAAGTAAGAAAGTAAAGTAAGTAAGTAATAGCCATTTATTTTAGACAAGTATTATAAAGTACTTATGTATTTAAACTTAAAACGAATCTAACATGCAAATACTTAGTTTTTTTTTAATCTCTCAAGTACCTAAGTATAAATATTATTATCTTAGTTTATACTACACACATTACATAACATTAAAGCCATTATGCCTCACAGCATCATGGCTTTAGTAGTTTACCCCGAAGAAGTATTTGTGGATGAACCAACCACAGGAATCATATTGCCAGTTGGTTTCTACCCATTAATTTGAACTTAAATTACAGGAATTGCTATCGGAGGCCTTAGGCCACAAACACGTTTTAGAAGAACTCAACGACAGATGCGAAAATCTTATGGAACTCAGCGCGTGCGCGTGGGTACGCGATAAAACTGTCAACTTACAAACTGAATACACAACCCTGCTCACCAAGATACAGGGTCTAGTTTCCAACGGCGAGAAAAACCTTTCAGACCACACGGAGTTCATCAAAGCTAAAGATGAACTTACCAAATGGTTGGAAACTGCGCATGGTACTGTACAAGACTCTATCGGAGTCGGTGACATTGACACTACCAAAGATAAGCTGGAAACTGTCAAACTTGTCAGCAACAGAATGACAGAAGGTCATCATCTGTTAGTAGTTTTACAGGAAGCTTTCAAAAAAGCTCTGAACAACACACCACCTGAGGAACAAGATGGTTTGCGCAACGACGTCAAAGTCCTACAGGAGAGTTGGGATCAGTTGAAAATCGACCTTAACTCCATCACGGTACAGCTCAAAGCTGCTATTGGAAAATGGGAAGACTTTGAAGATTCCAAGAACAAGATGAACCAATGGATAAAGGATACGGAACAGAACTTAGATAAGGTACCGCCGACTGGCGGAGAATTAGGCGAAATGAAAACTCTTCTTGAGAAATACAAGCATATCGAAGAAGAGATTGATAACAAGAAACCAGAGTTAGAAAGACTTAAGAAAGAAGCCGCGGAACTAAGCGGCTGGGCTAAAAAACCCGCCGTCAAAGAATCTGTTACAGAAATCGAGAGAAAATGCAAGGCGTTGCGCGCTAAATGCACCGCCAAAAAGGCCGAATTGGAATCAGAAATCAAGCATTATTCGCAGTACCACCAGTCTCTGCAAGACACAGAAAAATGGCTGCTTCAAATATCCTTCCAACTCATGGCTCATAACTCCCTATACATCGCAAACCGCGAGCAAACAGAGGAACAGCTGGCCCAGCACGCGGTTTTACTCGACGATATACAAAAATACAGGAGCACTTTGGACGATTTGGAAGGCAAAGGTCGCGCTCAGATAGAACGCTACGAGAAAACCACCCCAACGATCCGTGACACAGTCGAGAAGCAACTGAAAAACGTTAACGACAGTCATAAATCGCTACTCGCTACTGCGTTACAGATTGAGAGGAGGTTGCGGGAAGGGTTGGCTAAGTTCAAGGAATACGAGGACACTTTGGAGAGTATACTTGTTAACTTAGACGAGTGTGAGCCAGCGATTACTGAGTTGGATGTGCCAGTGGACGGACTGTCGCATGGACGAGACTTACTGGATAAGGCTAGGGTAAGTGATATAATAAACATTTATTTATCTAACTTCTGACACGTGAAGCTTAGTTTGACTCGCTTTGTTCGTCATTTATAAATAGTACTAAATTGTTGATTGATCAAATTAATCGAATCTGGAAATGATGGGGAAGATAGCGTCCCCACGCGATAGGTTATGGTGTTTGTTGGTCCAAGGTAAAATACGTGGGTTCGAATCCTGCCTTTTAAAGATTTAGTCTAATCACTCTCGTTCAACAGTAGGAATATCAAAGGCTGACCATAATGGGTATCAGAATATGGTTTTACTGGTGGTCTAGTAGTAGTGACCTTGCCTTCTAAGGTCGATTCTAAGTCGATTCTAAGGTCGTGGGTTCAAACCCGGTCGTGCACCAATGAATTTTTCTGTTCGAAAAAATTATGTGCGCAATGCCAGTGCTCTCATACGGTGAAGGAAAACATCGTGAGGAAACCGGCATGTGGCCGGTTTTGCTGGTAGATGGCGCTGCGTGAAGGTTATAGTTTTTAAAACTAGCATGGTTATTTACATATTTTTACTAGAAACGGGATATTTACCATTATATAATATATTTGTGAGTTTTATTGATTCCTGATATTATTATAACGGCGCATTTACTCACGCACTACGATCACGGGAGAATTTTAAATTTTAATAAAACTCTCAAATCATTGTAAATATCCTACTATATGACGACCGATGTGGCGCAGCGGGCGCAGGTCCGCCTGCGACGCGGAGGTTGCGGGTTTGATTTCCGCCTCGGGTCAAATGTTTGTACGATCTACAAATATTTGATCCGGGTGCTCTGGGTATTTTCTATATGTAATAAAGAATATCTATCTATGTATTGTATTGTATATATATATCAGTCATCTAGTATCCATAACACAGCTCTGTTTAACAGCAGCTTACCTTGGGGCTAGATGATGCTGTGTGGATTGTTCAGCATTATTTATTTATTATTTATTTATTATTTATTTATAGTGAAAAGCTGCGTGTAGGTGTCCAGTATAATGTGTGTCCCCCCTTGTGATGTGCAGGCGCTGCACAACCGCGTGCAGACGGAGAAGGCGCGGCTGTCTATGGCGGTGGCGGCGTGCAGCGCGGCGTGCGCCTCCGTGTCGCGCCCCGCCTCGCCCGCCGACTGCGCGCCCCTGCCCGTGCCGCCGCAGGAGCTGCACGCGCGCGCGCGCCTCGAGGATCTCATCGACCAGGTGATACAACGGGTCGCAACCGTCCTCGCCTCGAGCCCTCTGGCCGACCTGTAGGAGCTGCACCGGCCGAGTGCTGCTAGCCTCCACCTGTATATCCTCTAGGCCGGCTGGTGGGAGTCTCTCTAGATGCATCTCCAACGTAAACCGGATAGTAAAAGAGGCATGATGACAGTTACGTCTGCACCTTATAAAAAAACTCAAGGAATATAAAAACCATATTTCTTTTTACATTAGATGCGAGATTGATAATATTTTTAATAAAATAAAACCACAAAATACAGCAATCAGCCATAAAAGATTGAACACCGATCTGAACATCTTAGTTCTCTTATTGGTGGCATCAAACGGAAATTCCAGAATTTTAAGCCCATTTACTAAAATTTTACATTAAAATCTTACTATGACGTCACCACTTGAGCGCGTTTTGAATTTTAAAATTCAAATTTTAATCAAATATTTTACAAACCATTATTTTCTGGAATATGAAGTTATTTTTTGCGTAAAGTCAAACACAATAGAACAGTTTTTTAAAATCAGTCATCATGCCTATGCGTCTGTAAAATTTATGTCATTCCCCCCCCCCCCCCCCCTGAATACGTACTGTAGATTTGTAAAGTTAGTTTACAGACTTCTTATATCCAATTTTGATAATGGAGATGTAACAGGAACGTATTACTTTTCATTCTTTACTTCAAAGTAATGGTATGAACTCTACATAATTTTAACCTTAATTTTAAGATGTGTTTTGATTTATTTACTGTTGTTTTTTGTATTTTTAATCTACCTAAAGGTGGAATTCCGATCACGCATCATCAGTCATCTTTGTCAGTGACGCTGCGTATATAGCTGAACTGTAAGCGTTAGTGACGTATTCCAAAACCATCTAAGTTGAATTTTTGACACGAAAAGAAGAAGTGACGTGCGCATCAGTGGCGTTGAATAACTTCTCTTACGTCATCAATTGTTATTATGTCAGCAAATGATCAGCAGTCAACTCGTTTGCATGTGTAACAGTTGCAATATCACACAGCAGTTTTGCACTTATTCTTTGACGCGATGATCGGAAGTCTAGCTTTAATCAAGAATGTTTGATATAAACCAGTGCCTTATTTCTAACGAATGCCTTAAGTCCGCCAGGTCGTCAAAAAGAACAGAACCAACGTATTTTCATCGTAAAGTAAGAATTCTTGAAGTAAGAGACATTATGATTATTATTTTATTGAAGTTGTTCAACTACTAGTAAATATTAATTTGGTAGTTAGTGTAGTTAGGATAATCAATGTAAAGGCTTAACTTATTATCGTTGGCAATGTAACTTTTGCGCACCTGGTTTCACTCGAGATGATTCTTTATAGTTATACCTTGAAAGTCAGGTCTCATCCCACAGCTGGGCATAGTCCTCTTCATATCATCCGTGTATGTCTTACTCTAGTCTGACATATGTAGACCAGCTTTTATGTATGTCGTCCGTCAGCAAATTAAGTCATTTTGTTGGCAACTATGTCGTTGACTTAATTTGCAGACCGACGACATACAAGTGCAATCCGCCTCAGGTCTCTTATGTGACAGATTGGAGTAAGAAAGATACGGGATTACGCCAATAGGTATGATGACAGTAACCAAGAATCACTAAAATCACGTCTTCACCACATGAAAAAGGATTTAAGGAATATAAAAACTATTTTATTTTTACATTAGATGCAAGATTGATATTTTAATAAAATAAAACTACAAAATTCAACAATCCGCCATGGAACACCAATCAGAGCATCTTGGTTCTCTGATTGTTGGCATCAAACATAGAATTATAACCTTATTACAAAAATTTTAAATTGAAAACTGACATAATGACGTCACCGCTGTCACTCCGCGACTCAGCACGTTTTGGCGTGTCTTTTAAAATTCAATTCGCATTTTTAACTATTAAACCATTAATTTCTAGAATAATAGGTTAATTTTTGCATGAAGTCGATACTTCTGAACACAATATAACAGTTTTTCAAAATCAGTCACCCATCATGCCTTTTGAGTCAATGACATAAATTGACTTAAATTTGCTGACGAACGACTTGCACACTTTCTAACAGAGGTTTAAAATATGTTTATGAATAAGGTTCTTATATATCTAAAGTAGCATCACAACATTTAATTTAATCCACATCATGTCAATCTATCTTAATGCTATACAATAGCCTTTTTATCCTATTTCGATAATATTATTATTTTAACTGAACTCTTTAGCAAGAGTCCATCTTGATAGGTACACATTGCCAGACATTCTGCTTCCAAGCAGTAGTGTGCAAGCTGCACTGTGTAGGTTTGAAAGGGATAAAAAGCAAGTCAGTTCGTATGAGTCAGTTGCCAACTCTGGTGACAGAGTTTCTAGGCCGCCCGAAGGCCTCTGTCATGGCCTAACAACTTTGAAAAAGGGGATTAATTAACGTAATGAGCGCAGCGCAGTGTCACGCAAAATTTCAAATCATAAAGCTTTGGGTGAGACTGTAACTGTTATAGTCAGGTAGGTATACGATTTGAGCGTCTCGTCATTTATTGTTGAAATATAAATAAAAAAAGATATGCTGAAAGTAGTATAAATAAATATTTTCATTGACTTAACTCACGTTAACTGAGAAGAGCAATCAAACTTACCATCGTCATCCCCTAACGTTCAAATGATTATGAATCTAATCGGTATAACAATAAAGAATAATCTTGTCCCACAGCTGTAAAGTAAACCCCACTATAGATAAACTCTTAGTTTATTTAACACGTACCTTCCTACTAAGTATGAATCAGCTGGCATTGTAAAGCTGTGTTCACAATAACACTTAAACACCACTGCGCCTTTAGAACACTATCGAGGTTACATTTAACTGGTCAAAAATATGCTTAATTGGGTAAGTTAAGGTATTTTTTTGAACATGTAAACGCAGTTTTACTCAACCAACACAAGTACGCGAATACCTATCAAATTGAATGGAGGTCCTTATTGCAAATGTTTCTACAGCATTTTGTTATAGTCACGTTCTTATGCGGATAAGATAGAAATTAATACTAAACTACCGAGGATTCCCAGAACTGATTAGCTAACAATGCAGGTTATATTTTAGCAAGTTTGCATATAAATCCAGTTTTGGGTGTAAAGAATCAGTCGGTTTTTAATATTGAATGCATAAAGTGAAATTAAAACAAGGAAAATGGAAATAATTTGCCTCTACAATAAGACAGATTTTGCTTTAGTTCAAAAAATTTACAATTATTATTCTGCAAAATAAAATTGTAAGTAATTTTATTCATCAGCTATTTTTCTTTATCCTTAAAATTTTAGTTTAATTTCCAACTTATCCCCTTATACTAATATAAAGTGTACTAGTGCACCTAATAATGTTCTAGTTGCACCAGTGTGTGTACTATGTGGCACCTACTCATTTGTTAGCACCAACTAAGTGTGGCTAATTTAAATACTAATTTGTTCTAGGGTACCTCCTAGTGTGCTAGCTCACTTGCTATGTTGCTAGCTCACTAACTAATAAGTGCTAGCCTAACTATTGTGTGCTAGCTCATTAACTAAGAGTGCTAGCCTCACTAATGAGTGCTAGCTCACTAACTAATGTGTGCTAGTTCACTAACTAATGTGTGCTAGCCTCACTAATGTGTGCTAGCTCACTAACTAATGAGTGCTAGTGTACCTACTAATGTGTGCACTACTAACTAGCCGTGTTCGAACCATGCATGTCTGTTTGTAGAAACATGTGAGTGTGGTCTTCTCGCCTCGGGTCGAGGCGTTACTAAAGAACGTCGAAACGCAAGAGTTCACGGAGAAACTTTCGAGTTTCGAGCAGAAGGTAAGGCTTCGCATGATATTAACTCTAACATAACAAATCAGTAGGGTGATTACGCAACTCGGTTGCAATAAGATTTCAATCAGTGAACTGTTAATAAGCTGTCATATTGATACATAATATCAGTTTTTGATAGAAAACAAATTACTAATGTAGGGCCTGATGTACAAATACAAGTTTTCAACTCACGTCGTGTATCATAAGTCATAACATGAAAACACGATCAACTTCAAATCATAACATGTCATAACTCTATGACAATAAGGTTTCAATTTCAGGTGCGACCTTCAACTCAAAGTCGTTTCGTAAACCGCTTCTTCTGACAAATGAAAATTTTTAAGGCTGATTGTACTTATCTACAAAAACTAAAAATGTAATTCTTATTTATTTTAGAGAGTTGGTTAAATTCTGTATTAAACTTTACGCATAAACCTTCTTCTTGAATCACCCTATCCATTGCTGAAAACCGCATTTAAATTGGTTGCGTAGTTAAAAACATCTAAACGTGCAGAGGAACAGACAGCGGCATGATACTTGGTTATAATATATACACTACAGCAAATTTACGCCTAAACTCTGGTCACCAGGTCCAAAGCCACCTGGAAACCCTGGGCGACACGGTCCACGATATGGAGGAGGCCATGAAGCAGGTCCTGGAGATCCAGGACTGGATCAACGTGCACACCGCCCTGGCTAAGGACTGGCTCGCGAACCCGTCCAAGCTGCGGCCGGAAGCTGCCAAGCAAGACATCGCTGCTATGAACGACGCGCTTATCTCCCTGGGAGAGAAGAGAACTAGGATCCTAACGGAGATCCCTACGGATGGTGAGTCGTTGGAAGAAATTTTGGCACACTTATGTTAGACTAGGGAATCTAAGGCTTAGAACACTGGTGATCTAGTGGTAATGACCCCGCCTTCTGATCTTACATGTGCGCATTGCCAGTGCTCTCAAACGGTGAAAGAAAACTTCGTGAGGAAACCGGCATGTTCAAGAACTAGGAATTCGATAGACATAGACCATCCACCGATTTGCATTGGGTCCCCGTGGTGGATTATGACACTATTACTCTGGTTTTAGGTTAGTGAGTTTTAGGTGTTAGGAGCACTGGTGGTCTAGTGATAGTGACCCCGCCTTCCAATCCTAAGGTCGTGGGTTCAAACCCGGTCGTGCACCTATGGATTTTTCTGTTTCGAAAAATTTATGTGCGCAATGCCAGTGCTCTCATACGGTGAAGGAAAACATCGAGAGGAAACCGGCATGTCCAAGAACTAAAAATTCGAAAGACATGTGCCATCCACCAATCCGCATTGGGTCCGCGTGGTGGATTAAGACCTAATCACTCTCGCCTGAGAGTAGACCAGTGTCCCAACAGTGGGAACATAAGAAGGCTGTCATGATGACTCTGGTTTTGAGAGTAGACTAGTAGGAACATAAAAGTAATAAAAGTAGTAGGACTAGTAAAAAGGGTGTTCGTCCCAGGGTTGATATATTTATTTTATTTGTATGGTGTGATGTACTTCCTCGGGGTCAGTTATCCACATTTTGTTTTTATTGCTAAAGCTGCTACAGCGTATATGAACTACAAACATAAAAATATCTGAACGTTTGCATAATGTAGATTTCTATACGGACGGAACACAGAAATCGTACATTTTTCCGTAATAAAAGTAGCGTATATGTTGTTCCAGAACAATCTTTGTAATCTACCGTTGTACAAATGTTTAGTCCGTTCAGTCGTGATAACAAACTACCTAACTTGCTCATTCATAATATTAGTAAGGTTAGTAGGATACGTCTCAGACGTCTCCTGTTACGAGTACATGTCTGTGTGAATCAGAAACCGATTAACTCCATTGTCATGACATCCTGTA
Source organism: Colostygia pectinataria (assembly GCA_951394395.1). NCBI lineage: Eukaryota > Metazoa > Arthropoda > Insecta > Lepidoptera > Geometridae > Colostygia > Colostygia pectinataria. The sequence continues at coordinate 12,132,415 of OX596355.1, forward strand.
ATGCTAATGGTACGTCCCCTGTAATGCTAATCATTACAGGGTGTCATATAACATGTATTCTTTCACTTCGCATTCTTCATTACTGAAGGTCGTGCCCGTCTTGAAACGCTTATTGGAGATAATAATAATATTAATGCTGGACAATCCACAGTATTATCTAGCCCCAAGCTAAGCAGAGCTTGTGTTAAGGGTACTAGATGACTGATATACTTAATAAAAATACCCAGATAAGAACTAGCTGTTTCCACGCTACTCTGTCTCAGGGCGGTAGTCACCGGAAGTCTCGGTATGATGATGATAACATGCAAATAGGTATCCCGAAAGGTTATTGCACATTGTTTGACATGTGAATAATTGAACACTTGTGTAAATATTATTTCATGTTCACTTTACACAAAGTCATTTTTACTTCTTCTCAGACAAGTCTTAATAAATTATTATTAGTTTAACCAAATTACAAAGGTTACAAAGGTCATTTAATACTGTCATCTGGTACAAAAAATCACTTCAAATCTCCCTTTGTGCAGTACTCAGTGCTTGTAGCAGACGCTTAGTGTAGTAAGATGGTAAATGTATATTTGGTTTCTGATTGACCCACAAACGTATAGACGCACAGAAAGTTACTCAGTATTGAAGTTACTGAAATAGTTGAAGTTTAAAATACAAAATTCCTCAGGTCTAGAAGACGAAATCAACCTAGAGGAAGAGCTGGATACTCTAGAACATGCCATTGTCCTCGCCATCCAGCGTGAGAAGGGCAACCAGGCTATCATTGACGACTTCCGCCACAAATGCCAAGAAATACACGATTGGTTCGACGCCACCCTCAAGAAAATGTGCCTAGCAGATAAAGGCTCCGGTCTACCATGCCCTCAGAAGCTCGCGGCACTGCAAGAACTGTCCTCGGAGTTCGGGCAGGCTGGCAAGGATAAGGTGGATAACATCAAGGCTGTTGGCTCCCAGGTCATCAATATTGTGAGCAACTTGGAGTCGCAGCAAGTCGAAGAACAGGTAAGATACAAATGTGTACATAAAAACATCTGCTAAATAATTTGGTACATTAGCTAGCTTACACTCTTTTGACCTTTTAAAAGATATAAACAAGGCAAACCATTTTGTTTATTATTTCATAGCTTCTTTTATTTACTTTGTTGATGATAAATATTTATCTTTTATAGATGAAGTCTGTAGAAAGAAGATACAACGACATTGCCAAGAGAATCCAGCGCAAGCTCCAAATGCTAGAAATTACCTACAAAGCCATTGACGGAACAAAGAGTGAGGTCAAAGCCCAGAACGAATGGATGCAGAAGGAGATCGATAATATCGTTCACCCAGAACCATTGGGCTACGAAAGCAAATCTGTCAAAGAACGACAAAAGAATGTAGCCAACCTGCTTAAAGAAACAGATGGTAAGAAGACTGTCATAGACTCACTGGAAAAGAAGGTCAGTAATATACAAGCTGAACTAGAACCTTCAGAGCAAATGCAATTAGAATCTGAACTGTCTGAGCTCTCATCTAAACAAAAACAACTGGCAACTCTCATCAAACAAGAAATAGAAAGACTAGGTACCTCTGCTGATGATAGAAAGAAACTTGAAAACGATATTGAAAAAGCTAAAAATTGGTTGAAGTCCAAACTAGCTGAGATCAAAAAACTTGGTGGTCCCGTTCCTTTGGAAGCAGCTAAGGTTGAAAAAGATATAGCTGTTCATAAGAAACATCAAACAGAGCTGTCTAATTTCCACAACGATACTTTAACTGAAATTATGCGTCAAGGCAACGCTGTTTCTAAAGATTGCTCTAGCGAAGACAGAGGCAAACTGCAAGCTATTCTAGACGCCCTAAACAAGTCATACACAACTGCTAAAGTTGACATCGATGACAAGTTAGCAGTACTGAACAAACTGCTTCAAGGAAGAAATGACTTTGAGTCTGAAGTCGCCAAATGCCAGAGCTGGTTAAACGAAGCCGAGGTAGCTGCCACACCAGAACTGAGGACCACAAGTCTCCAACTTTTGGAAGAACAGCTCGCCAAGTTTGAGAAACTGAGCAAGGAGGCTGAAGATGTAGAAAAGAACATTAATAAGATCAAGGACAAGTCAAAAGATATTCTAGATACGCTATCCGATTCTAACAAGCTACAACTCAAAGAACAAGTCAATATTCTCTCTGATAGGTTTGCTAGAATTAACGCGATTATTAATGACAAGAAGAACGTACTTCTCAAACATATCAAAGAATACAAAGACGCTGCGGCTAAGATCGCTGCTGCTCTCGAATTCTTGAATGAAATTCAGAACAAACTTAAGGCCCTGAACAAACCTATTGGCAGCAAAGTGGAGGATGTACTACCAATCATCCAAGCATATGAATCCATTCTGTCTGATCTGAAGAAAAACAAAGCAATGCTCAGCGAACTGCAAGGTGGAAATCTCCATGACTTACAAGACATTGTCACGCAACAAGACGATCTGATGAACACTATCGATGACCAGATCTCCAAGCTGAAACAACTACTGCTACTGCGAGAACAGTTTTTCGCCCTTGTTAAAGAAATCGAAGAGTTTATTGCGAAATATACAGACCTTACTACTGAAATTGAGAAGTCTAACGATACTCTAGAAGAGAAGATCAAGAGATACGATGATGTTATCGGGAAGATTCAAGGCTGCGAAGCATTACTTGCTACAGCCACTGATAAGGGCCAACAGATAGCTGCTGAAGGAACGGTCATGGACAGAAATAACATCACAGAACTGTTGCAATCTTTGAAACAGCAGCTTCTAACTCTGAGAAGAACAGTAGAATCCAAACGCCAAGAACACGAGAGAGCTGCGGCTGAGCATAAGAAATTAGCCGCAGACCTCGGCGAGATTATCAACTGGCTGCACGACAACGAAGCGACCGTCCACTCCCGACCTTTGCTAAACAGAGATGTCGCTAGCGTCGATAAGAAACTCGTCGAACACGCGACCCTGGTCAAGAACGTTCAGGCGAATTTGGCCAAACTAACCAAGATCATGGATGTTATTAAGAGCGATGATGGCGTGCCCGGCTCCCTGCTCGATATGTTATCCGTAGCCAACTTCTTAAACAACTCCTTACCCGAAGAGTTGAAAGAAAGAGAGAAATACCTGCAGGACAACAAGAAATACCGCCAACAGTACCTACAGTTAGTCGAGAAACTGAACATATGGGTGAACGAATCGACCATCCGTCTCAACATGGGCAAAAACGGAACTGATTTCGAAAATATAGAGTCAGATTTGGAAGAGCACAAGTCATTCTTCAACACATCAGAGCCTGAGATGAAAGATCTAGTCGGAACGAAGATGCAAGACATAGTAGATAAAATCTGGGCGTCCCTCGCCGCTTCAGAACAAGACGAGTTATCAAAAGACCATCAAAAGCACAACCAACTCCTTAAAAACACCCTGAACTCAGCCAAGTCGAGGCAAGCTCAGCTGGAGCAAGACCTGGAGATTTGGAAAGATTTCTGCCAGCTGGTGGAGAAGATCAAGGCCATTTTGGAGAAGAACACGATCCCTGATGAAGCTGTGACTTCAGTAGACGCGCTAAGGCTGCACTTGGAGAAACTGAACCATGCGAAGAATGAGCTTGAGGTGAGTCTTAATCTAATTTTTAAGTTACGACAAATTGTTGGCCTAATATTTTTAAGTCCTCTTACATTGCCTGATCTTAGCATAATATATGTCTTAGCTTAGCTTATAGCGCCTCGTGTCTGTCAGGCCTAGAGTTTGTCGTAACCTATTGTTTATGTATGTATAAAATGCATATCTGCGGCTGAAACTGCGGTATGCAGCTATCTAGTAATAGTAATTATGTGTTCACTATAACTTGGGGTCTAAGTTTAGGGTTTAGTCTATGCTTTACCTTATTGTCAGTCCAAAATGATCCTTGTCATGCTAACAACGAGAGAACTCGGGACTATGGATACCAGTGTAAAATAACGTCTTGCATCGCTATACCACAAACCACATAACATAGCGGTGAAACATTATACGTTAGCAAAATGCAGAGTTAGTTATGTATTGCGTTTAAATACATAATGTTTTTACATAATGTTTTTTTGTTAGTAAAATAATAAATTCGTAATTAGTGCTGTAAGTTATTATATCACCGAAATAAAAAGTAGTTAGGTTGTCCGTCCAGGTCCAAGCTACCTGATGGTAATACTACCAGATATTCTGCCTGCAAGCAGTAGTGTGAAAGCATTACTGTGCTCAGACACAGAATATGGTTTAAGTTAAAGGACATTGTAGCAAACGTAATTTCTACAAGGCGAGTAAGACCTCTTAGCCATGTCCCATGACGAGCCCAGTAAGTAAGTTCGTATGAGTCAGTGGCTAACTCTGGTGACAAAGTTGCTAAGGCCTCAGTGCAGTGCACACATAATTTTAAAACTTAAATCATTTGTTGACACTCAACTGTTATAGTCAGGCATGGTGCTTAACATCATGCAAACGATTTAACTATCTCGATGACATCAAAAAATTCTCATCTGTCACTCCGTCTAGGTTGAAAGTTTGGACTAAAAACAATAGAATTGAATAATAATACTTAACTAAGAACCCTACATTAGGCGAAACGTTTTAATTTTCATCTTATCTTTAGTAGGTATAGAAAGCCTAATACCTCTGCATCTGAGTGTGCGATAACACACACAGAAGTACCAGTATCGTACGAATTTAGAATCAGGTAGATAAGATATTATATTTAACAGCACAACAAAAATATATCAAGAATAAAAATTTGTTTATTTGAAACACGCAATTAGGAAAGTACCTGTGGTGAAGTTAGTTAAAAAACAGGAAGAATAAAACAGCAATCATAATGAAAATAAGTGAATGAAATCTTCGATAATCTTCAAACGGCTGAGCAGATTTTCTTAAAGCATAGCTAAGTACACTCACTTTAAGTAAGACATCTTTTAAACAAAAAGTAATCAAAATAGGTACATTCGTCTATGAGCTATGGTAAGTAAGTTCGTATGAGTCAGTAGCCAACTCTGGTGACAGAGTTCCTAGGCCGCCCGAAGGCCTCTGTCTTGGCCTAACAACTTTGAAAAAGCCGGGACCGACTGCTTAACGTGCCCTCCGAAGTACCGGAGCGCTCAGTTGAAATTGCCACTGACGGTCACCCATCCAAATTATGACTACGCGGAACAGTGATCGGTTCCGCGTACTACCTACGTACCTACCTACGTCCTACGTGACTTCGTTGATCTGTTATGACTTTATGAGCTATGGTGCCACAGATAGACACACAGATACACTCTTCAAACTTATATACCCCTCTATTTCGTCTGGGGTTAATTTATATGCATTCTTAGATTTCTGGTATTATTTTCAGCACTCCTCTAGGTTAATGCACTTAATGTTTTCAAGGTCTATAGTTAAGGTCACTACCGAGGACTCGCTCTGCTTAAAATGTTCAGCGACTTATCATAAATTCATAACACGCTTTGCGAGTCAGTAAGTGAATCTTAAAGAATTAAGGTATGGCTTCTTAAAAAAAACTTTATGATTGGTATTATTAACTTTGCCTCCTAAAAATGTATGTGTCCTGTTGACCTATTTACACATATTCATACACTAATAATTCCCAATGTTTCCTGTATAAATACTTAACAGGATAAAATAGAAATCCCTAATATTTTAACGTCACAGATGCAAAAGTCAATAGTTGCAAAACGCAGACTTTTCAAATCTCGAAACTTATTTTGTTTGATTTAAAATTACTCAACATTGCGCTTCGTTTCGTTATGTAACACGGATCGATAAATATCTAAGCGTCGTGTATGATATAGCGCTAAGTTTTTATATAGCGCCTTATTCCGGTTCCAACTAAATAAATAATAACAGGAACGTTATAATCGTTAAACAAGCTATATTTAGCGATAAAAAGATTAAGGTTTGAAGATGGCTCTAGTTGACAGCAATCACTACTCCTTAACCCACCGCATGATGTCATCATTGGCCATCAATGCTCACATGCGCCGGCGCCGGCCCCTCAGTCTTGTGTACACCAGCGCAATGAGAACTGTACATATACAAATAACTTCTTATTTAATTGCAATTTTGCACAAGTGCCATATCTTAATACCTACATAATCTTTATTGGACTATTTAGGTCGTTTGTTGCTAGATAAGTATATATTCAAAATTCCGCGAAAAAGGAAGGTGAGTGAATATCCACGTGGTGTTTGTTTACAAGTTTTTTCGCCATTACAATATTGTGACTATAGTGTAAATTGGTTTTTACGTCATTGTTATTCGACAAATATTTGTAGTTACCAAAAGTGTTTTGATTAGGGTTATAATATCTAGTGTTTTAAATGTTTCCTACTTTTTTTTTTTTTTATACCACCAAAGTGGCAAACAAGCATACGGCCCATCTGATGTTAAGCGATTACCGTAGCCTATGAACGCTTGCAATACCAGAGGCATCACTCGCGCTTTGCCGACCCTTTAAAAATTTACAGTAGATGGCAATCAAATAATTTTTGATTATAACAATGGAGTTTCTCACTATTGACGGCTTTAAAAGCTGGTAAATTCTGAGTCTACCTTTAAGAGTCAGTAAATTGTTGGTAATCATAAACACAATAAAACTTCACTGGCTTAGGAGAGCCCTTTACATTAAAATTAAAGTATTATTACATTCTTTTCACAGTTTTCATTGCTCAAGTTATTAACTTATGCTTAGGTGAGCATGAAAAAAATTCAGCGAATGTTTTTACAGTACCTACTCTTCAACAAAACTTGTGACAGTGTAATTCAAACCTTATCATCAGTATTAAAAGATGCTATTGTTAAAATTATTGTTTTTAAATTCGGCTGCAATTTTAACCGCTGCGCCGATTTTTCAATGCGAAACGTGAACCTGGTGACACCAAATTGACTCCGTAATTGGTAGACGTTCTGAGTCACAGCCTAACTTATTGCCGCTCCGAAGTCCGAACACATTTATTCTGTCAATGCCACAATGCTGAATTTTTATTGGACCTCTTCCTTTTAAGTCCTGAGTTCAGGGTCGAGCAAACCGCTTTTTTATAAAAATAAACTTCTGTGCCTTTGGTTGGTTCTGTTTCTTGGTTTTCTGGATTTTTCAGATGTTCGATTTATCTAAGTTTTATGTTATTAAGTTTCACACGTGTCCTAACTCTTTTGGGAATTGAATGAAGTCATTTGTTGTCGTCATCATTCTAACAAAGTCATGATGTCATGGTCCGTGGGTCTTGTATTTTTTTTTATAAAAAATGTAGACAGGCAAGAGCATGTTGGCACTTTATTTTTTGCAAATATCACTTACCATAGCCTAGTTATTATTGATAAGTAATTTTGTTTAAAATTGATATCATTGCTCTTGATCCAGGTGTTTCCCGATGTAACTAGGTAATTTGAATTGCCAAGAGCAGACACAATGAATTGCATGTCAAGGTTCCGTCTGTCGCCTGCTAATTAGGGACTGTCTTACCGGAAGACGGTACTATACCATTACGCGAAATAATTTATGAATGTTCATATCTCTGCCTTTTAATCACCATAAAGCAAGTTCCATTAATCTATTTTTTTTATCTTAATCAGCTGTATTCTCAACACTCATTTTACATAAATACAATTACAAATCTCTTATTGCATTTATGTCGCTAATAGATCTTCTAAATAGTAGGTAGTTTCAAACATAAACCGTGAGGCACACACAGCAATATGGCACTAGGAGGCGCTTTATGTCTAGGTACTTAATCTAAATAATCTAATGTAACAAAACATTTTTCCTCTATATTTTTTTTTATGCAACAGAAGTGGCAACCAAGCGTTCGGCCCACAAGATGGTAAGCGGTTACCGCAGCCTATGGACGCTTGCAATACCAGAGGTATCACTCGCGGGTTGCCACCTTGAGGCTAAGATCGAAAGCCTCATGTGCCAGTAATTTCACCGGAAAACATACCCTTCACACCGGAACACAGCAATGCGAGCATTACTGCTTGGCGGCAGAAATAGGTATGGTGGTAGTCCTTCCCCGGACGAGCTCTATCACAAAGAACTCTACTACTCTTAAATATTATAACTACTTGGTATTCATCTTTTCTTACCGGTAGCTATTAACTAATTTTTTTTATGAGTAAGACTCTTTACATCAGTGATACCTACCCGTTTGAGTTAGCATAAACTTACTATTATATTAGCGAAGTGTTGTCAAGCAAAATAACCTTTTTTTTTTTTTTTCGTGGGCAAAAATGCATTTACGCATACCCGTCTGCGGAGGATGCAGACGGGCTATGTCGGACTCCCCGTCGCAGAAAAACTGCGACGTCCTACCGACTAAAAAAGCCCACGATGTTCCATCGTCCTCGGTTTATGGACAGAGCTGCGGGACCGTTCGCAAACTCTCCGTGGCAAAAGCAAAATAACCTCAGCCAACCCAAATCGACTCACACGGCCTTGACTTTGACCAAGCGTAGCTAATACGTAAACGCGATATGCTAGCAACAATTATCACGTTTTACTGAGCTACAATCTTTTTGTAAAACGTTTGTTCTCTCGCTAAAACTCGAGAACGGCTTGACTGATTCGGCTTATATTGATCTTGAAATATTTGTAAAAGTCCAGAGATTATAAACGATAAGAAAATATAAAAAAAAAAAAAAAAATGTTACAGTTTCAATTTATAACAAGGTTTGGGGCTCTTCAGTTGTTAGAAGATCCTCCTATCTGTGGTCTCTTAAATATGGAACAATAACGCGAGTGGAACCGCGCCGGTCAGCTAGTTACACCTGCCGCGTGAAGAAACTTTGCAGTGTTGATGTCGAGATATCATTATCAGTCGTCGGTTTGTGATCCTGATAACATTGTAAACAGTTCGCGAGGAATGCAACCGATAGGCTGCTCTGCTTTTCTGCTATATAGGTATTCTGCATAGGTAGGTGCCTAGCTTGTTTTTACGAGGTCAATTATTATTTTATTTATTATTTATTTATTTAACTAGAACGGTGCATAACCAATTACACTAATTATTAAAATTAATTACAATACTAATACTAATAACATAAAAACAAAAATCAAATAAATTAAAAACAAAATTAAAACATTAAACATTAAAAATAATAATTAAATTTTACACTATCTTAGGTCTAACAAAATTAAATACATATCAATCTAAATGTCAAGTTAAATAATATAATGTCAAGTGAAATAATGTAAATGTCAACAATGTCACAAAGTAGGTACTTTTAAATGCACAAACAAATTAGGTCAACTTTCACACACTCTTTACACAGAAATTCAAGCACTCCGACATGATCACCTTCCATCCATCCGCTATCACATCACAGTTAGGACTTGCGTCAATGTTTAGTGCAAATACATTCCCACCTGATTTATGTTAGTGTTAAGAAACTGTATGGTTTGCCTTTTTGCACTTTAAAATGTACGTGTGTTTTGAAGATACAAATAAATGATTTATCTATCTATATTTTAACAGCTTAGGTAGCCTACATAAGATTTGCAATGCTTGAAAGGGGCAAATAAGTTTTATGTGCCATATGAATTCTTTTAAGACCTACTCTTGTAACACTTATTTATGCAAATAAATATCTTGAATCTTGAACAAGTAGGTACTTCTACGCTTAAAAAAAATATACTTTAAAAAACTTTATTTTCATCTGACTAACCGTATTTGCAAAGAATCACTTGTGAATTATTTTTTTATATGTAGGTATAGAGAGTAGTTCAAAGTCTCATTATCTCTCCTAAAATGTGCAATTATTCGTTAAGCTAAATACAAATGCCTCTGAGGGTAAATACTTACTTATACCTACTTAAATGGTGCATTGACCTAGAAAAAACAGTCGAATTGATGGCCTCTTTTTTTGAAGTCTGATAATAACAGACTGTACTATGCAAATAAAATAATTTGGTGACCGTGTTCTAAAAAGCGATAGGTACTTAGTTTTTATTTATTTACATTTAAAAAACCCACAAAAACCATTTACGACACTCTTGTCCTGGATGGTGAATATAACAAAATGTTGTTTTCCTTGTGCTAAATTAATTAAACTGTTTATCCTTGAACTTTAATCAGCAATGTGGTTTAACTTCCGATTTCACATATATATCTTCGACAATCCTGCGGCCAATTAAATATATTTCGCAGAACATTTGTGGCTATCATTAGCTTATGATAAAACTAATAAATTGCCCCGTGACATTGTGCGAGCTTACATTAATTTCATGCAAACTTATTTTTCCCACTCCGTCCTTTACTGAGTTGAATTTCGGGAAATTCTAAATGAGAAGGTAGTCTGTACATTAGTAGATCCTTTTAATTTATCTAAAATAAATAAGTTCTTGTTACTGTGCCAGAGGATAAACAAATTTAATAAATCAAATTGAGTCCCTATACATGAAACACACTCTGGTCAGAAAAAAAAACACCCTGAAAATATCAGACCTCTTTACGACTTACAGTTGATTATCATATTTATGCAGTCAGTCATCAACGACTCGGTTTTATATATTTAGATTCAAAAATGATACATAATAACTTAGGCACTTACTGTATTACGTCATATATCCGCTATAATTTAGTCAACAAGTGTGATAACATTGTCGTTTTTGCCGCTCAGAGAACAACGAAAAGGATTATGTCATGATCGACATGACAACCCTTAGCGCGTACCCTAGTGCGAGTGGTATATCCAATAGGCATGATGACAGTAACCAATAATCATTAAAATCACGCTTTCACCTTATGAAAAAAGGTTCAAGGAATTCAAAAACCATATTTCTTTTTACATTAGATGCGAGATTGATAATATTTTTAATAAAATAAAACCACAATATACAGCAATCCGCCATAAAAGGTTGAACACCGATCAAGAGCATCTAGGCTCTCTGATTGGTGGTATCAAAAATATTGCAGAATTTTGAACCTTATTGCTAAAATTTTATATTGAAAACTGACATGATGACGTCACCGCTGTCACTCCGCGACTCAGCTCGTTTTAGCGTGAATTTTAAAATTCAAATTTCAATCGCATTTTTTAACTACTAAACCATTAATTTCAGGAATAAAAGGTTATTTATTGCCTAAAGTTGATACTTCTGAATACAATAGAACAGTTTTTCAAAATCAGTTATCATGCCTATTATTCATTGTAATTTCCCATCTTGCTAATATTTTAGGGGGTTCTTAGCATTTTTTGGCATAAAGTTTGTTATTTTTATTGATGATTTTTATTGATTATTAGCAGTTTTTATATAGTTATTTTTAGTTCTGGCGTAGTTCTGGCAAACAAAAACCAAATCGCATTTGGTCCAAGTCTCTGCCTAGTAGAGTATAGGTATCTATGGTAAAATCTATAAAACTCAAGAAAGAAAAAAAGAACGATTTGGAATTTTTTTCTTAGTGCACCTCTACCATAAGAGTAACGTACCTTCAAATTTCATGTTTCTAGGTAGGCTGTATGTTGATCTGTCAGTCAGTCACGAAAGCTTATCGTATATTAAAGATAATTTATTAATCAGGAAAATTGTTTGCCTTACAATAACTTAAACTAAACTTAACTAATAGCTTACATACAATGATAATTATAAAAAGAGAGTATAGATACACCTAGTTTACCTATCCTAATTAATTAAGTCTTGTAAACTAGAGAAAGAACTAGAAAAAGAGAGTATAGATACACCTAGTTTACCTATCCTAATTAATTAAGTCTTGTAAACTAGAGAAAGAACTAGAAAAAGAGAGTATAGATACACCTATATTACCTATCCTAATTAATTAAGTCTTGTAAACTAGGTGTATCTATACTCTCTTTTTATAATTATCACTGTATGTAAGCTATTAGTTAAGTTTAGTTTAAGTTATTGTAAGGCAAACAATTTTCCTGATTAATAAATTATCTTTATCTTTATCTTTATATTCAGAGAATTCTTCGTTACAAATCATTGACGACCATCAGTGTTTATAAAACAACCTTCAAGTAGGTACTAGTAACTTTGTTCCACGATATGCGTACAATTTTTTTTTATTATTTTTTTATTTTTTAACTATTTTTTAGTTTTTACCGTTAGTTCGTATTTTGGATACATTTGTTAATGTAACACCTCTATTCGTGAGAACCTTTAATTCGCTCTTCATTACTAAAACGATGTCTAGATTATTGAAACAAAGCTGTTGGTTCTCCAATAAAAAAAAATAAAAAAAATCTTCTGATGCCTGATGTTTCTTGTGCTCAGAACCAGCAGCCGCTCTTGGACGTGGTCCGGGAGCGGGCGCGAGAGCTCTGCTCTGGCGCGGACGCCGCCAGCGGGGAGCGAGTCGAGACCACCACCCGGGAGCTAGCTGACACCTGGAACCTGGCATGCGAAGGTAAGCTCTATCCTGCGGACTTTATGGTCTATATTTCCACGTACCCTTTAGAGTTTAATGTTAATGATACCTGGACCCTGACATAGGAAGGTACGTTCTATCCCACTGACTTTATGGTCTACATTTCTACGTACCCTTTAGAGTTTAATGTTAATGATACCTGGACCCTGACATAGGAAGGTACATTCTATCCCACTGACTTTATGGTCCACATTTCCACGTACCTTTTAGAATAGCGTAGAACATGTGCGGTTGAAACCAGCTGAGCTAGTCTGTGTAAGATCATCGAGCAAAAATGTTCTATATCTTACTATTTGTCACAATTTATTACCAGTTATCCTGCTTTCGTCCCACAATGTATCTGTAAAACAAGCTTCACAACATATAGTCCAGTTTGTAGACCTTCACCAAACATCTCAATTGCCGTTTGTATTTAAATTTTAAATTCAAAATAGTATTCATTAAAATCATTTAGATCACTTAAGGAAACGTTTAAATGTTTATTGAATTTACGCCAGTTCCTCGCATCTCAGTCTAGAATCTGGCAACAAAATCGGCTGGTCTCGCTGGTTTGAGCTGATTGAAGACAATAAGTAAGTAAGTTCGTATGAGTCAGTGGCCAACTCTGGTGACAGAGTTTTTAGGCCGCCCGAAGGCCTCTGTCATGGCCTAACTTTGAAAAAGCCGGGACCTGCTTAACGTGCCCTCCGAAGCACGGGAGCGCTCATTTGAAACTGCAACTGGCGGTCACCCATCCAAATGGTGACTACGCGGAAGAGTGCTTAACTTCGTTGATCTGTTAGGAACAACTTAGCCAGCTACGTCACGAGCGCTCCTCGTGATTGCCAGTAATTTCACCGGAAACCATACCCTTCATACCGGAACACAGCAATGCGAGCATTACTGCATGGCGGCAGAAATGGGTATGGTGGTAGTCCTTCCCCGGACGAGCTCTATCACAGAGAACTCTACTACTCTTTTAATATCTCTGTTCTATTGAGAGTTTGTGTATAAGAATAATGTTTAATTCGACAGTGTTCATGTTTTTCTGAAAGAAGATAATATACCACTTTTATGACATGATGACGTAGATTGTTTGCGAATGCAAATTCAAAACAGTTTTATTTTGCAAAACACATGTATAGATCACATTGAAACGTCTTACAAGCTTGTTGAATTTGTGCCTGTTCCAACGCGTACCTAAACATGACATGACCTGACCTATGTCCTGTACATGTACCTACCGTTTTATTTACTAGGTACCTATAAATACTTATATGTTGTTTTATAAATTGTAACCAAAATAAATCTTATCTTATCTCTCCCCTAGGTCTATCAAAACGCGCGTCCGTAGCCGACCAGCAGCTGCAGCGCTGGTCGCAGCTGATGTCGGTGCAGCGCAGCCTGGGCGCCGCCGTCACCGCCGCGTCCGACCGTCTGCGACAGCTGGACGCGCACCCCGCCACCAGACGACGGGCACAGGACACCAGCCATGCGCTGCAGGTAACAGTCACGAGTTGCTCAAAGCTTTCAGTTCGTCGTGGCTTTGCACAGCTCTTGTTGCCCCGAGGCATTTTATTAAATCTGTTATCGTTTAGTAACTTCACCCAGCCTCAGCGTGTTTTGACTTTGAAAGAGTAGCCAAGTCTTGACTACTCTTCTGTAGACAAAATCGTTGTCTTCAGTTCACCACTTCATGTATTTCTGTCAATCAGTAGTTGAACTAGTTAACAACACCGTGAGAAAACCGGCATGTCCAAAAATTATGAATTCGAAAGACATGTGCTATCCACCAATCCGCATTGATTACGGTGGATTCAATCACTCTCGCTCGAGTAGGTCAGTGTCCCAGCTGTGCGAACATTAGAAGGTTGATGATGACAATACCTAAGCTTCTCATTTCTTGACAGGAGCTACAAAGCGAAGTGTCAGGTCTAGAGGACAGCAAAGACGAGTTATTGGAACACGCGGAGTATGTCATCAAGCTCCTAAAGCCGAGCTCCAAGGGCGCCGCCGAGGACACAGAGAAGACCGTGAAAGAACTAGTAGACGCCTATGACAAGTAAGTGCCTACTGCTTTTGAAATTTACACGCAGCTAGTTAAATTATTCTTAACAGATCATCGAATCTAACTACTGTTCCGCGGGTCATTTGGATGATTGACCGCCATGCGCCAGTGGCAATTTCAACTGAGCGCTTCCGTGCTTCGGAGAGTAGGGTAAGTTGAATAGGGCTCCGGCATTTTTCAAAGTTTTTTGGCCACGGCAAAGGCATTCAGTCGGCTTATGAAAACTTACGGTCCTAATTACTTTTGCTTCTGTGAATTCACGTACACAGCTCTCGGTTGACATTTGAATATGCCTTTTGGCACTTGAATATGTTTAACAAGCTCCATAAATATTGTTTTTAAAACTATCATGGTTATTACGGGATATTTACCATGATTTATATCAAACTCACAAATCATGGTAAATATCCCGTTTTTTAGTGAAAATTCCATAAATATTACCTTGGTGTAATAAACTTCACTGGTGAGGGCCCACATCAGTGAAGTTCATCATCATCCAGTGACTGTTATTTGTGGAATTTGAAAGAAACATGCGAAGAGAGTTGAAAATTTAAAACTATTGTGTTAATGCAATAAGAAGTTAGCGTAGCCCTTAGCTGACTTAATTCAATTAAGTAATTCGATTCGCGTAGGATTCTACCAAACTCTTTCGGTACTATTCTCTGAATAAATCTTATTTATTTATATATTTTAGGAAAACCATCGGCACAAAATACATATTAGGCTCTTAAATAGATAACTATGGGGCCATTTAAAGGTCTCGACTGATAGAATATTATTATTATACTACTACTTATCTAAGAATAACTTGGCATTTTACTTCTTCTTCTTTTAATTTGTGGCGTCTGTGGCCGGGTTTGCCACAATTTTGCCAATGTCAATGTTGACAGGGTTGAAACATTAAGACAATGGAGGATCTGAGACTTAAGATGGTCGGTATAAAAGAGGGAGACCATAATTTTGTAACTAGGTGATTTGTTATTACATCCTGAATATGACATTTTACTTGTATGTGACATGATCTTATTTTCAAAATAGTGTCGAATCTTCACATTTTGGATGTACCTATATTAGCAATTCACGAAAAATTGACAAATTCAAGTTCCAATGTTTTAGACGCCATATACAAAGAAGTGAAGTGAAGTGATCATTGATCTCGTAAAATGTCTCAATTATTAGATAATATGACATAGCAATTGAACTTACATTAATTTGTAATGTTATCGATAGTTGAAACGAAGTTTTCAAATACTTTAATTAATTGTCTTTCATCAACGAAAGAATCTATCCGCAGGGTTATAATTTTGATGGCTGACAGCCTCGCAGCCTGTAGCAATTTCAACTGAGCCTTTCCGTACTTTGAAAGGCACGTTAAGCTTTCGTTCCCGACTTTTTCAAAGTGGAGGCCATGACGGAGGCCGTCAGGCGGCCTGTTAACTCTGTCGGTTAAAATTTACTTTTTTACTGTAACATTTTGTAGTTGTAGTAAAACTCTGTTATTTATTTACAAAAGCAACTGCCGTACATTAACATTGAAAATTTAATGTTCGTACATTCATGTCGGTTGCGTGTTGAATTCAAATGTCTTGAATGCACGATAGAATAGGCACGCTATAGGTCGAGTCGGGCTCTCAAACTAAAGCCTCTTTAGAAGTTAAAAGCATTGTTTCACTGTAAGCCAGAGTTATTTTTGTCTCGATTAGATATATACAGGGCGTCCCAAACTTATGGGACATGAAGGGGAAGTACCTTAAATATCGTAGATAGTGTATTTTGCTTAAAGAAGACTTTATGTTATTTTTAAAACTTAGTAATTCCGCATTCATAGATTTTCTAAAAATTACTTGCTTCGTCTGGGAATCGACCCGACTCAAATGTCAAAAAAAAATCACCCTACTTTTATGATGCCAATCGAAAGAATAGCTAAAAAATAATAACTCTGCTCAGGTAACATTGTATTTTAAAAGAAAGGAACAACGTAAAATTAATCATTTTAATCAACATAAAAACATACATGTAACTGCCGTAGTCAATTAAGTGGGTATTTTTTTGTAAATTAATTAATTAAATGCTCAAAATGTGATCCCTCTTGTCTTACGCAAATCGCCAATCTTTTAATGAGTCCGCTACCTGTTGATTTTCTTATCATTTTATGGTGAACACTCGATGTGATATGGCACAATTCAGTTTGCAACTCGCCCACGTTCTCGTATCGCTTTTTGTTTAGCATATCTTTCACGTATCCCCAAAAGAAGAAATCTAATGGTGTAAGGTCCGGGGATCTGGCCGGCCATCTAATCGGTCCATTTGTACCAATCCATGTAGGAAAACATTCATTTAGAAAATCTGCTGCTCTCCGACTATTATGAGCCGGAGCTCCATCTTGTTGTAAAATTAAGTTTTCTTGCTCCGCCGCGGAAAGATTTCTTATCTCATCCCTTAAAATTTGAAGTATTCCTAAATACTTTTCTGTGTTTAAGGTTCCTTGGTAAAAATGGATTAAGAAAACCCGGTTTTTTAAAAGTCCACACCAACAGTTGAGTGAAAAACGCACTTGGTTATTCGTTTCAGTGACTCGTAGGGGATTTTCTTTAGACCAAATACGACCATACCATTAGATCAAAACTTACTTGATATGCCATGTTCGCAACAAATTAACACATTAACACTTGTGTAAGTAAATTAAGACTAAACAGATCAATATCCGAAAAACAAACGCTCGCACAGACTGTTCCATTTTCAAATTTAAGAACGACATTTAAAAATATTATTTCGTTTAAAAAAAAATCTTATGAATTAGTTTGTTTAATTTATGGTGATTTTTTTTTGACATTTGAGTCGGTTCGATTCCCAGACGAAGCAAGTAATTTTTAGAAAATCTATGAATGCGGAATTACTAAGTTTTAAAAATAACATAAAGTCTTCTTTGTTGTTCTTCGTTGTTAGGGACGCCCTGTATGCAATGATACAAATGAACTAAATGGCGGTAGGGTAGCACCAGCCCCATGATCACATTACTGTTAGCGGCCAATCTCATGATCTCCATCTCAAACTGTCTATTATGACAGAAGATCTATAGTCAAGAGTAGTAGAGTTCTCTGTGATAGAGCTCGTCCGGGGAAGGACTACCACCATACCTATTTCTGCCGCCAAGCAGTAATGCTCGCATTGCTGTGTTCCGGTGTGAAGGGTATGGTTTCCGGTGAAATTACTGGCACATGAGGCTTTCGATCTTAGCCTCAAGGTGGCAACCCGCGAGTGATACCTCTGGTATTGCAAGCGTCCATAGGCTGCGGTAACCGCTTACCATCTTGTGGGCCGTACGCTTGGTTGCCACTTCTATTGTATAAAAAAAAAAGTCATACTGTCTTATTCTTCTACCTACCGCCCCGCTAGATCTAGTCCTGCTCAACAAGCACAAAAATAGAAAAGCTACAAGTAAGGGTCACCGTCTTGGTGGGTACCACCGCAATGCCAGATAGTATGTCAAGCAGTATGACTGCTTGGGTAACCGCTATTGACAACATAATTTTGAAGACGATGATTTTGTCTGTATATTCTAATATACTAATTGCATATGACACGAGTCATAACATGCTATTAGTAATACTAGAATAAGGTGTATTGTGATTTACCTGAGTATTAGCTGAAGCAGAGATCCCTCGCATCTACGTACAAGTCTCTACTTAGTTAGAGCGAGGAACTCAATGCAATAACTAGCACATAGGTCTTTTCACACAGCATATTTTACTTACAAAACACACAATATCATATAAAATAATGTTTTGTTTAGGACCCTTTTACTAAATAAAGATAATTTTTTTAGTGCTCGCTGTCTTGAATCGAAGTTAAACAAATATTATGACAGTATCGACAAGATGACATCATAATATAACATCCTTATTTGATATCTTTGACGACCGATGTGGCGCAGCGGGCGCAGGTCCGCCTGCGACGCAGAGGTTGCGGGTTCGATTCCCGCCTCGGGACAAATGTTTGTACGATCTACAAATATTTGTTCCGGGTGTTCTGGGTATTTTCTATATATAATAAAAAATATCTATCTATGTATTGTATTGTATTAAATATATATCAGTCATCTAGTACCCATAATAATACAGCTCTGTTTAACAGCAGCTTACCTTGGGCTAGATGATGCTGTGTGGATTGTCCAGTATTATTTATTTATTATTTATTTATTTTATCTGTAAAATTTTTCTTAGATTGTGCATTGAGATCACAGATAGAAGATTTAATCACGCCAGAACGGCCCAACGGACCTAGATGAAATTTGACACAGATTTGAGTTATAGTCTGAAATAACACAAAATTTTTACCCCGGAAATCTTTACTGTTCCTGTGGGATAGCATAAAAACTGCAAAACCCCGAGTGACCCCGGGACACAGCTAAACTTATGAACCTGTAGTACTTATTAAAAACAAGTTAAAAATACTAAAACGACGGGTAATCTAGCGTAACGTAACACTAGCATTCTGTTCTGTCAATTGTTTCCGGAAGTGACGTAACTTCTGGCATTCTCTCAACTGTTACAAGTCGGCGCTAGAGTCTTTTTTTTTTTTTTTTAATACAACTGAAATGGCAACCAAGCGTACGGCCCACAAGATGGTAAGCGGTTACCGCAGCCTATGGACGCTTGCAATACCAGAGGTATCACTCGCGGGTTGCCACCTTGAGGCTAAGATCGAAAGCCTCATGTGCCAGTAATTTCACCGGTAACCATACCCTTCACACCGGAACACAGCAATGCGAGCATTACTGCTTGGCGGCAGAAATAGGTATGGTGGTAGTCCGTCCCCGGACGAGCTCCATCACAAAGAACTCTACTACTTTTGCAAAGTATTATTTTTAGTTTTGAGTAGTATTATTTTTGTCTAAGTAAATCACACTTCACACGGAAGGACTCACTGGAGCGCTCATGACGTAGCCGGCTAAGTTGTTCTTAACAGATCAACGAAGTTAAGCAATGTTCCGCGGGGTAATCATTTGGATGGGTGACCGCCAGTGGCAATTTCAACTGAGCGCTCCCGTGCTTCGGAGGGCACGTTAAGCAGTCGGTCCCGGCTTTTTCAAAGTTGTTAGGCCATGACAAAGGCCTTCGGGCGGCCTAGAAACTCTGTCACCGGAGTTGGCCACTGACTCATACGAACGAACGAACTTCACACTAATATTATAAATGCGAAAGTTTGGATGATTAAATGTTTTGATGTTTGTTACTCTATAACTCACAACCACTGAACCGATTTGGCTGAAATTCCAAACATTGATAGATAATGACCGGGAATAAGACATTGGGACAAAAAAGTACGGTTCCCAAGTTCCACGCGAACGCAGTCGCGAGCGGCAGCTAGTAAGTATAAATTATATGTTAAAATAAATAATAATAAATAAAATAAATAAAAACCTGCAAAAGAGAGCTCTACCACAGATAACATAATACTAGTAGCTCTACTAATATAGCTAGAGCGAAATTTGCAACTTCGTCGTGTGCTTTTTTGATGTATTTTTTTAATAAGACTGACTATTTAGTTTAGTTTTAACTTGTATTGTTATTTTTATAAAAATATAAATACTTACCTAAATAAAATAAATATTATTCTATTTCTATTTCTATAAATTTTTATTTGTGACAAAATAGTATTGCTAAAGTTCAGTCATTCTTAAACAAAGATGACTCTCTCTCTGCTAATCTAATGCTAATACAGTATGTATTGACATTCATTCAATAAAACGGGGTTCCGACCCGTGGGTTGCTTCAAAAGACATTTTACTCCGAAGAATACCCGTATTTATTTTACGAACTGTGATAGCTATAGTCTGGTATTAAGGTTGAATTGAAGATTGTAGATTGGTTGAACCCACCACGCACAACGGACCAAATGCGCGTCCAAATGCGGATAAGGGAGTCCACATAAATAAGGTTGAATTCCGCTTGATTCGGCCACATTTAAACTGGCGACCTATCTTCTGGGGCCACCGTTTACTGCGGATTCTTGGCTGGTTACTACTAGACTTTCCGTGTTTGTTTCGAGCTTTTGATTGATTGCCGGCTAAATGTGGATGTTTAGTTTGCTTGCAGCTGATGTCAGTTCTGGAATGTTCAGTTCAGTGAGACTGCTACAAAATATGTTTGCTCTATTTTTGACGAATGGTACTGTATAGTTCGCACAGCGGATCTAGGCTTCCGTGAAGTTAGCCGTTTGTGATGCGCAAAGACAATTTAGTTTGAAAAAGCTCCATTGCGCATCGAAACGGCTAATTTCACGACGGCCGAGATCCGTTGTGAGAATTATACCTAATATTAGTTACAAATGTATAGGATTTTAATCTATACATTCATATTTTAATTATTTAAAATCGTGAAGTTCGCTTAGTGGGATAGGTGCCGTTGTCCGATCAGGATGCCGCGGGTTCGAATATCGGCCGTGCATCAATGTCTTTAATTTTTTTTCTTCTTGGACATGCAGGTTTCCTCATCTTTGCTGTCCTTCACAGTTTGAGAGCGATTGCATAACATTGCGCACATAAAAATTCCTAATATTAAAAGCCATTTGTGCACGACCGGATTCGAACCTACGAGTTCAGGATCGGAGGCCAAGACCAATACCACAAGACCATCAGTGCACAACCAATTTTCTTGTCCATACTTAACAATGTTATGAAATTATCGTGACCCAATTTTTACAGTTAGGTTTCAGCATTAAAAGTAAATAAAATATATAAAAAAATAATAGTGTGTAAAATGATTTAAAGCTACCACGGTTGGCTGCACAGTTTTAATGCTAACTAGCTATGCCCGCGTCGTTATCCGAGGCTAAAAAGAGTCCGTCTTGGTGGGTACCACCGCAGTGTCAGATATTCTACCTCCAAGCAGTAGTGTGCAAGCTGCACTGTGTTTAGGTTTGAAGGGCACTGTAGCAAGTGAAATTACTGGGCGAAAGAGACTTAACAACAATGTCTCGGGGTGATAAGCGCGGTGCAGTGCCACGTAAACACTTAAAAAACGTATGCTTTGGGTGGCACTGCATCTGTAATAGTCAGGCGTGGTGCTTAAAACATCAGGTGGGCGCCTTGATTGTCTTGTCACTTGCTGACATAAAAAAAAGTTATTTGATGTCATCACATTGGAACATTTTTTTTTTGTTTAATCATTATTTTCTGCCGCAAAGCAGTAATGCTCGCATTACTGTGTTCTGGTGTGAAGGGTGTGGTTTCCGATGAAATTACTTGCACATGAGGCTTTCGATCTTAGCCTCAAGGTGGCAACCCGCAAGTGATACCTCTGGTATTGCAAGCGTCCATAGGCTGCGGTAACGGCTTTGGCATAATAAATAGTCTATGGGCTTTATTTATACTATACTTTAAATAGTATGTTTCAAATCTGTCATCTTTTATTTTTTTGTTATCATAAATGAACCGTGTTATGCAAAAAGCAGCCATGTGGGTAAAAGTACAAACAGAGCTAAAAGCATTGTTCTTCTATTTTTTTTGGTTGCGCTTTGATAAAATGACAACGAAAGCTAATAAAATTACATTTTCTTTTAATAATAAGGGTGTAAGTGTCCAGAGGGTCTACTCTTGGAACCGACAAACGACATAGGTACGTGGCAAATATCATAGTTCCACTTATGCCGGTGACACGGTGTTCAGAGGATATACGCACATAAGCTGAACTACAAAAACTGTCACGATATATCGTTTTTGTCCGCAAGAGTAGACCCTCTTAGTATCTGCTCAGCCAGTATATGCAATTCCGTCCAACCGTTTGAACGTGATGAAGTACCTAGCAAACTAGCACACGCACAATCTCGGTTTTTAATTTTAGTGTGTTTAGGTTTGAAGGGCACTGTAGCAAGTGAAATTACTGAGCGAAATAGACTTAACAACAATGTCTCCGGGCACTGCGCTTATCGCAGTGCAGTGCCACGCAAACACTTAAAAACTTTAAGGTTTGGATGGCACTGCATCTGTTATAGTCAGGCGTGGTGCTTAACATCAGGCGGGCGTCTTGATTATCTTGTCACTTGCTAACATAGAAAAAAAAAAAAGAGATACAGTGACGACTAAATATTCTATTATTTAAGATGACATAATGTCTATAGAATTATGTTAAAATCAGAGATCGGCCATGATGGATCCAATGATCGCGCAACTCATGTGCTTGGAATTCACACATCATTTCATTAATTTACTCTTACTTCGCGAAGAATAAAGTACAAATTGGTTTGAAAGAAAAAAAACATTGATGGTGTGCGTGTCATTGAGAGTGTGACGTCACGACCATTTTTAGGATAATATATGTGTGCAAAAGCTTGCAGGAAGCAACTTGTGCTCCGAATATTTTAGGCTATGAGAGCATAAAACTAGGCTTTGCCCTTGTGTTATTTTATTTATTTATTATTTATTATTTTAATAATACACGAGCAGCTTTCGCTGATGTGTCTATGTCAGTGTTTAAAAGTCAAGTTCACTTATAAGCACTGATTCTATTAAAGGAGTTGTTTCACACAGTATGTAGCCGGGCCTTGGTCTTTTGTAGGGGTCTAGATAATTAGATAATCATTAAATAAATCATTTATCACTGTTTATTTATTTTATTTTGGCTTCTTTCATAATCTAAAGTAAGTTTATATTTGTGAAGGAGTGCAACACAATGCAAAACAACATGGCGGATTTAACGAACAACTAGGTTATTAGGTACTGTCAAAGTCAAGATGCGTCACGATCATTGGCTAATAGCTGTCATGGCGGACCTCTAGTGTTCCCGTTTTAGGAAACCCAACACAATAAACATTTTTCTTTTAGATCTTTGTTTGTCTACTTAAAAATAAAATTGTTTGTTACTGTTAGTCTTATTTTTTTTTTTCAATTTTTCTATGGTGTTACAAAGACCTAGGCCACTATGAAAATGAAAAAAATGAAAAAAAAATTATTTCAATAACAAGAAGTACAGTTTTACACTCTTGGATTGGAGTCTCCTTTTAAGCAAAAAAAAGAATTTGCTTGTATTAGGAGATACCGCTCTTAAATAACTATATTATAATGTTTACAAGATCGAACTATAGGTACGTAGACATTTAAAATAAACATTATTTTGAAGTAAAAATGAAAATAAAAATGAAAAAGCGCTCGCAAATGTGAGTTCAATTAAATTAGAGTGATAAAATGTTTGTGTGTTACCTGTGCATGTAAAACGTTGCGTTCTGTGTGTTGTGAAAGAATGGGTTATGTGTCGTGTGTGTTAAGGGTGTGAGTATGTGTAGTAGAAATTGTGAGTATGTAAGGTAGGGTGTGAGTGATATTGTGTGAGTGTGTGAATAACTCAACTATGAAATTGGTACTTTGATTGTTTTTAATTGTTAACAGTTTATTTGTTCGCAACCAGGCATCGAGTTTATTCTTGAATGCGTTTACCGAGGTGGCAGTAACTACTTCTTCTGGAAGCTGCTTCCAGTTATGGGCCACCCTGTTACTGAGGAAGTGTTGTGCAGTGTTTGTATTAGATGTTGAACGGTTTATTTTACAATTGTGCTCTCTATATGATTTGATGTGTTCCTTCATAACATATATTTTTCTCACCAAATTATTCTTAGTTGGTTTGGATGTGTGTGTTTTTATGAGTCAGTGGCCAACTCAGGTGACGAGGTATATTGAGCGCCTGAATACCTCTGTCATGGCATAATGATCCTTATAGCAGAATTCATAAAAGAAACTGTCATTTTAGTGTGTTAGGTATTGTATCTCCTATCATTCTTATGTCAATAAACGAAAACGATATTTTTTTTTTTATACAACTGAATTGGCAACCAAGCGTACGGCCCACAAGATGGTAAGCGGTTACCGCAGCCTATGGACGCTTGCAATACCAGAGGTATCACTCGCGGGTTACCAACTTGAGGCTAAGATCGAAAGCCTCATGTGCCAGTAATTTCACCGGAAACCATACCCTTCACACCGGAACACAGCAATGCGAGCATTACTGCTTGGCGGCAGAAATAGGTATGGTGGTAGTCCTTCCCCGGACGAGCTCTATCACAGAGAACTCTACTACTCTTAAATTATTATTATATTATGTAGCTGTCCAAAGGTTTTTAATAGATATTATAGATATGATTATAAATAAGACTCTTATTCAATAAAGTTGTTGCAACAGATCAATCATCCACTGGGATCGTTTTATGTGATCAGATGCACCCTCAAACTGATCATGATCCGTTGGGAATAACCCATACAATCTAAATCTCATCATGACAGCCTTCTAATGTTCCCACTGTTGGGACACTGGCCTACTCTCAGGCGAGAGTGATTGGGTCTTAATCCACCACGCGGACCCAATGCGGATTGGTGGATGGCACATGTCTTTCGAATTTTTAGTTCTTGGACGTATCGGTTTCCTCACGTTGTTTTCCTTCACCGTATGAGAGCACTGGCATTGCGCACATAAATTTTCGAACAGAAAAATCCATTGGTGCACGACCGGGTTTGGACCCACCACCATAGGATCGGAAGGCGGGGTCACTACCACTAGACCACCGGCTCTGTCTATATCTAAATCTAAAACTATGGCCGACAATTTAAAGTAGATTTTAATGTACTTAAGTTAAAGACGGATGTGTGGGTTTTCCATGGCTGAATATTGAGAGACATCTTTTATTTTGGTTCTTCCACAACAAATTTATACCTACCCCGACATATTTATCAGTGAGAGACTAGTTAGTTTTGATTTACCATAGTGTATGGTACGTTTTTAAGTTGTTTTTCTGATTTCTGTGGTGAATTCTGAGTACCTAAACGATAGTAAGAATAAAGAAATACAAATAATTCGAATGACATGTGCCATCCATCAATCCGCATTGGGTCCGCGTGTTATATTAAGACCCAATCACTTGCTTGAGAATAGGCCAGAGTCCCAGTGGGAACATTAGAAAGCTGTCATTATGAAACAACAGCAAGCTATTTCATAAGTATTATAAAATTGTACGTAAACGCCACAACACATTTCAACTTCCGGCTGTTTTAACATCTGTTTATATGCCAGCTGGGGTTAGCAAATTTATTGGAAATCAGAAACCACAACCTTGCCGCTATCTCAATGGGAACAAAGGCATTATGGCGTTGTAAAGTAGAGATTTAAGTACCGTAAAATTTGATAGATGGAGCTATGTCTTCCGCGTCTTGGCTTGTCTGCCAGAAGAGTGCTTTTGCTAGAATAAAACTAATAAATGTATACTAGTTGATATTTTCAAAACATTTATGCCCATACGCATAAAGAAACTGTAATTTTAGCGATGCATTACTTGGGTAAATTGATTTGCTAAGTCTGGTCTGGTCGATCTTTGTCATTCATATACCTATATGTAGGATCAGAATGATGAATGTATCCGAGTTTTTAGAGATGAGTGCATGATAGTATCCGAACGGGTTGAGTGAAAGGAATGAAAGAAAGGATTGAACGAGATGAATTTAACGGAATGAATGAGGTTTTTATGTTTTAGAATAAGATGGCTGTCCGACAAGAAAAGACCTACGCTGTAATTTTTTTAAATAAGAGTTTTTTTGAGTTTTTTTTTTATACTACTAAAGTTGTAACCAAGCGTACGGCCCACTTGATGGTTAGCGGTTACCGTAGCCTATGTACGCATGCAACATCATAAATATCACTTGCGTGTTACTACCCTAAGACCTTAGATGGTAAGTCTCATGTGCCTGTAATTTCACCGGAAACCATACCCTTCGAACCGGAACACAGCAATTCGAGCATTACTGCTTGGCGGCAGAAATAGGTATGGTGGTAGTCCTTCCCCGGACGAGCTCTATCACAAAGAACTCTACTAGTCTTAAGAATAAATGGTTTTTCTTTCTTTCTTTCATTACTTGGGTAAATTTAAGCTCGTTGACTGATCGTGTTCTTGTCGCGATTCTGGCATCGAACCCGCTCGTTGCTCTGTCTTAAGCCGCCTACCTTGCCACAGAGGTCACGATGTTTTAGGATTGTAGATGGATGCTACTTCCGCCTGTTGACCTTCTTATAAAGCACATAAATTAAAAACAGATAAAAAAATATAAGCCACTTGGCGATGCTCGCAGTTTTGCTCACGTACTTACATACATAAAAGTAGCATAAGTATGTCATTCCTCATACTTTTAACTACCTCCGTGCCAAATTTTATCCAAATCGGTCCAGCGGTGGCAATTTCAACGGGGCGCTCCCGTGCTTCGGAGGGCATGTTAAGTAGTCGGTCTCGGCTTTTTCAAAATTGTTAAGCCATAACAGAGGCCTTCGGGCGGCTTAAAAACTCTATCGCCAGAGTTGGCCACTGACTCACACGAACTTACTACTAATTTAATTTTATTTTTATTTATTATTTTTACATGTTTGGAAAACTAACAGTTTAAATAATGTGATGTTTAAATAAGGTTGTCAAGGTAGCCAACGTATCCCTTCTAGCTTTGTACAAAGAAAAGAAGGAGAGGCCACGATCATAGGCAACCAACCTGCTGGGAGCTGTTGTTTATAAGTGTACATTTAAATAATGTAAAATCTCGTACATAATAAACATTGTGTACAACCAAAAAAAAAAAAAAATGTGAGAATGGTAATGTTTAAAATATAGAACAGTTTTCACAGTTTATTTTTACTTCTATTTCAATGAATAGATGCGCAGATTTGAAAGACACATATTATCTAACATAGTATTAAAGTAGGTAGGTACAAATAAGAACCTGATTGTGCAAAAGATAAGCAAACGTTCTTTGTTAAAGTACAAAGAGACGAGACTCTATACTTTCCGTTGCTAAGCAAAACTGTGTTTTCGATGAACCCTGTTATAAGTAAACTAGTGACCCGCCCCGGATTCGCACGGATACTTAAACTATGTATTGTATACGTATAAACCTTCCTATTTAACCACTCTACCTATTGATGGAAACCGCATTAAAATCCGTTGCGTACATTGAAATATCTATGCGTACATACAGAGGGACAAAACAGTGAAAAGCGACTTTGTTTAAACTGTGTAGAGATTATTAAATTTTACAAATATAATAGGTTTACCTTTTTTTTTTTTTTTTATAAATAAATAATGCTGGACAATCCACACAGCATCATCTAGCCCCAAGGTAAGCTGCTGTTAAACAGAGCTGTATTATGGGTACTAGATGACTGATATACAGGGTGGCCCATTCAAATCGGTCAGTATGGGAAAGTCTGAAACTGTAAGACATACGAAGATTTGTTTTTAGGAACCATGTCACCGATTTCGATAAAAAGAAAAACTGCATTCATACAATTAAAAAAATTTTATTAAAAAAATTTAAAAAATTCATAAAATTTTGATAAATATCTTACGGGTAGGTAAAATACGTGTCGGATATTTGATATGGTACCAATGTAGTGCACGGGAGCAATTTTTATCGTTTTTAAAGTAAGCTTCCAATAAATCAAAGTGCTCAGAATTTGTAAAACGCATTTTCCCAACCACACAGCGAACGACACAAAAATACCGAAGCATTGATTTTAATTTTCAGTTCCCGCCTAAACATTTGACACTCAAGTTTTTTTTTCTTTTTTTTTGTATCGCTATTCGGCCAGTCACACCGACACGTTCCATTTTCAAATGAGGTTTAACACGTCTCTGTATCTACAACATCTACATACTTACTTTAAGTGGGCTTTTCAATTGATTGTTAGTGTTTGATTAATAGAAGTAAGCAGTTGCAATAATAGATAATAATATTACTGTAGATAACAAAACTTCCTTAAACGTTTAATGCAATGCCAATGCCACATGATACATAACACGGTGTATGTAACAAGTAGAGAGGTACAAACAACCATAGAGACAATTTTACATGCCTGAACTTGCTGAATATTGTAACGGTGGTCACTTTGAACACCTACTATGATAAATTAAAGTATGTGAAAAAAATGCATTTTATTCATTTTAGACATTATGTTTCTTAGAGATATTTACTGCTTAAGACCTACACAAACGATATCTGAATAGAAATAGTGTAAGTTTATTTTTTCAAAACAACCGTGTTCGATTCCCCAGTTGGGTACACTTTTTTTTTAATTGTATGAATGCAGTTTTTCTTTTTATCGAAATCGGTGACATGGTTCCTAAGAACAAATCTTCGTATGTCTTACAGTTTCAGACTTTCCCATACTGACCGATTTGAATGGGCCACCCTGTATATTTATTGCAATACAATACATAGATAGATATTTTTTATTATACATAGAAAACACCCAGAACACCCGGAACAAATATTTGCAGATCGTACAAACATTTGTCCCAAGGCGGGAATCGAACCCGCAACCTCGGCGTCGCAGGCGGACCTTCGCCCACCGCGCCACATTGGTCGTCAAACCTTACAGCGCTTGTACATGTGCATATAACTTTTAAATATTTGTTATTTTAATATGGAAATGTTAAGTGGCTGCGACATTGTCTACGCCTTCTAAGCTGTGTAGGTAATATTGATTGTTGAGGATGGTCAGTTTCGATTTGTTCCATTCTCATTGTAATTGCTAAGAAATAATGGTAACTTTATGTAATTCAAAATCAATTAAGGTGGAACGAAATGCCAAAGTTGGAGCACTAGCCCCCAGACGCTTGTAGCAATATCAGATCGACAATATTGCTACTTTCTCCGCATATAGGGACTAGAATAGAATCAATCCGCGAGCCGCGCAAACAGCTCGGCAACGCCCTATGTCATGCGCAATGCCAGGGTAAAACGAAACCTTCCAACTGCGCAATAAGGCTATTTTCCTTCTAACCAAGGCGCCAGACGATCAGCAGGCAAGGGGGAGACTGTAATCGTTATTCAAACTGGCAGACTACCATTTCCGAGCTTACTGCGCATGCGAGCGAACGCAGCGCTTTATAGGTCAGGGCTTTAGTCTGCACTAGAACCCGGCTACAGGATTATACTTAGAAAATCTCTATTTTCCACGAAAGATAAAACAAGAATTGCCCTCAGCGAACAGTTGGTAATCTCGCGAAATGAAAGTGAAGCTCGCGACAGAGACGTTCAGGTTGTGCGTTGCGAAACGTGGCTGCTCTCGAAACGTGTCCCTTCCGCGAACTCCAAACGACCCTACCGGTCCCGAAATAAGTGACGAGAAATAAACTGTTAACCAAGGGACTGTACCTACCACAGAACGAGACTGGAACGTGCCTGTGCTGCGTCGCAATCGTGCGACGATAAATAAGTTTTATACCACTGAATGATGTTCGGGCCTGAAAATATGTGATACAAAGTGAGTGCGCGTGGTGCTCCGCGCCGCCGGTGACTCACGCTCCCAATCGTATTTCTGGGAACTAGGAACACTGTCACATATAACATGGAGAATTTGTGAAGTTGTGTGTAGTATTTTTGATTCGCTCGGAACTGTCGTAACCCAATTACGACTTTTATTTAGCTTTGCACCTATCGCACTGTGCCCGTCGCGCCGGCCGGCCATGATTATATCATCGATTACCGAGTCACTTTGACACTTGAACATATTATGTGGTTGTCGTGTTGTTTGTGCGTGCTAGAATTTTTCTATAAGTCGAACTACCTGGTGCTTTTATCATGGCGATATTGTCGTATCCGCGTTAATTATCTCACCTAAGCGGCTGAAGGTCGTCCGCACTCACGTCACCCCATCATAAAGGTAAACGTGCGCGTGTGTGCAGAACGTAAACACGAGCCGGCAAATGCACCAAAAAAACTCGTGCGCTATGATGTCACCGTGCAAACATTAGAACGTGGAATTTAAAATTAGATGCGTCCAGCGAATCTATCCGATCGGTTCATTGAGCGACGAGCGGGCGAGGCGAGTGGAGCGCCGCGCGCGACCGATCACGAACGACGAGGTACGCACGCCGCGCGCCGCAGGCGGCGGCCGGCGCCGACCTTGCGCCGTCACGGGCGCCGCGTCACGCCGCGCCGGAACGATTATTTTCGTCGGCTTTTGGCACTCGGCACCGCCCGTGCGCTTCGACGCCACAGACTCGCATCGTTCCGCGCGCTGCGAACGTTTTTACCTACTTATTATTTTTCTCTTCCGCAGATTGCGACAGACTCTTGCGGCGCGGCTCGCGGAGATCGACGAAATCGTATCCGAATTCGACCGAGTATCGGAGAGAATAGAGGAGCTCCGGCAACTGATCGAGGTGTCCATCGCGAAGGTCCGGACGCTCTACGTGTTCGGCGAGGACGAGGACGAAAACGTGAAGGCGCTTCAGAAGGAGGTGTCCGACCTGGTCGAGCGCACGAAGACCTTCACCGAGGAGAGCAGAACGCGCTACGGAGGGTCCGCCCCCGCGGACGTGGCGCAGGAGTTGTCTGCTTTGGAGCTATCCTCCGAGGCGCTAGCTGCCGCGATGGAGGAGAAGGAGCGGGAGTGGAAGCGAGCTCGGGACGCGCGCTACGAGTACACCGCGGACGTGGACGAGGTGCAGACGTGGCTGCGTGGCGCGGAGCTGTCGGCCCGCGAGCGCACGCTGCCCCCCCCTCCCTACCGGGAGCGGCTCGTGGCTACGCGCCACCAGGTGCCACCAGTGGCGGACCGCCTCGAGAGACTCACGCGCAACGCTCGCGCTATCCTCGAAGGCAGCCGGGACGCCAACGAGAGGCAGCTGGTTCAGTCCACGGTCACGGCTCTAACGGAGCAGTTCGGTTCCGTCTGCAGCGAGCTGGAGGCGCGCCAGGCCGCCGTCGAGGACGCCTGCGACGCGGTCGCGAGGTTCCTCGCTTTGCTCGAGAAAGTCCTCCTGTGGGTGGAGACGCAACGTGCATTCCTAGCGCGGCCGCTCCCATTGGCCGACTTGCAAGAGGTGCAGCAGAAACAGACTGAATATGGGGTTGGTATTCCGATTTCGGAACCCAGAGTTTTAAGAATGGATCGCCTTCTAATTGCTTGTTTACTTTCAGAATGCGCTCAAGAGCTGCAAGCAGCAAGCCAAAAATCTCGCAGACATGACAAAGGAAATCGAGGCGATAGAGAGGGTCACGAGTCCTGGGGACTTGCCCTCTCGGTTGGAGGCAGCGGAAAACGCAACCATTGATGTAGAAAAAAAATTGGCAAAGACGGTCCGTATCATCATCGAAGGGAATTTAGATCACCGCAAAGGATTTTACGTCTCAAGGGCGCACTGATCGGGCTTTTAATTTTTCAGAACGGTCTACTGCAGGAGCTAGCGGAAGAGTGGGAGAGATGCGAGAAAAAGCTAAAGGACGTCGGTCACTGGCACGAGGCAACCGCCCGAACGCTCGAGGCGCCTCAAAACGCCAAAAAGCCCCTTCGGGACCGACTCGCCCTCCGGGAAAAGATCATCAACGATATCTCCACGCAGAAGACGAAGATCTCCTACGCGGTGGAAAAACTGAACGTTAGTTCGAAGCTCCTTCCTGGGGCCTTCTCTACTGTTTCTTTTGTATAGATCGGCCTCGACTTAGCTCGTTCAGCTCGTTCGCTCGGAGTCAGGTCCTCGCGCTCACGCAGGCCTCGGTTGCAGGTGCACTTCGACGCCAACGGCGTGGCGGCGGGCAGCGCGTTCCCCGGCGGCGTGTCGGCTGGTGCTGCGGCGCTGAGCGCGGCGCTGGACGCTATGGGCGGCGCGGCGGGCGCGCAGGCGGGCGCGCTGCAGGCGGCGCTGCTGCAGGTGGAGGCGTACGCAGCCGAGCTGGCGCGCCTGCAGGAGCGCTACACGCGCGCCGAGCAGCAGCTGCGCCACGCGGCGCGAGACCCCTCCGCGCAGGTGAGCGTCCCCGCCTCCTAGCATGCGACCTCTGGTTCTGTTTACCGGCGGCACCGCTTCGTCACCCCGATAGCTAGCGATCACCGAACCGTATTCACCGTTTATCTTTCTGTTCTCCCCCTCCCCCGCCCCTCTAACTCGCCGACTCGATATCCTCGCTAGGAGTGCTCGGAGCGCGTAAACTCGCTCCGCAGCAAGATCGCGGCGCGCCGCGAGCGCATCAAGCTGCTGCAGCAGCGCGGCGCGCCCGAGCAGGAGCCGCTGCGCGACGCGTGACCGCGCCCCGCATCTGGGCGATCATCGATCCTTCCGCATCGATTAAAATAAGCTATAATATATAAGTCTTCCGCGTAAGATAGAATAAAACACGAATCATCACACTCGGTGTTTCCTTTCGCGACCCGGCCCCCCTCCGGTTAGAAGTAGGTAGGCGCATCCGGTGGGAGGCATCCATTTCATCCCGCGAACCGAAAACCCCTAGTAAACGTTCTTTTGTCCGTACTTGCGTATCAGGAGATCGGCCGGCGAATCGAGGAGCTCACCCGAGCGGTCTACGAGCTCGACCCGTTCTACCAGCCGGCGACGCCGGCGCCGGCGCGGGCCGAGGCGGCGCTGGCGCTGCAGGCCGCGGCGCATGCGCGCGCCGCCCGCCTGCGCATGCGCGCGCCCGCCCCCGCCTCCGCGCCCGCGCCTGCCTCCGCCTGGCTGCTGGGCGGCACCACGTACGCGGAGATAGTGCGAGGCTCGGCGTCGCGCTCCAACACGCCTGGCCCGGGCTCCCGCGCCTCCAGCTCCTGCCGCGCCGCCGAGAGCGATGCTCTCGAGCCCCTAGGTCGAACCTCCGCGCTCGGAAATCTCGACTTGACGGAGCTCGAAAGCCCGCTTGAGTACCGGCAGAGTCCGATCGAGTACCGGGAGAGTCCGATTGAGTACCGGGAGAGCCCGGTGGAGTACCGAGAGAGTCCGGTGAAGTACCGAGCGAGCCCGGTGGAGATCGATGTGATCCTTGTGCCCGGCGACCGAGTCGTGCGCGAGAACCCAGTGTATGAATCCACCAGTGAAAGTGTCCGATTCGATGAGTGTGCCGAGTGTGTGCCGAGTGTGAACGCTCCTGTATTGGAGATAGTGTCGCAGGAGTTACGAAATGTGGTACCCTCTGAGTCTGACGAGCATAGACCCAGCCGAGCTGAGGGGATTGAGACCGAACGTTGGGATGACACAGAGGTCGCCCCCGCTCCTGCGCTCCAGGCCTCGACGGTGTCCATCCCGATCGCGGCGCCAACAGTGATTTCCGCGATCTTAACGGTCCCGGAGCGCGAGGGCCGATCTCGCAGCCCTTCGAGGACTCGCTCTGCTGAGCTCTCGTACGCTGAAATCCTTGCGCTTGGACTTCGGCGACAAGCCCAGATGACCGCTTTGCCGCAACCGCAAGTAGCTCAAGTCGAGCTGGTTAAAGAAATCGTAGTGGAGAGCGAAAAACCTCCGCCGCCTCAGCGCATGGAACGTGAGCCGGCTGGCGAGGCACTGCGGCCGAGGGCGGAGCGTGCGGCTCCACTGGAACGCATACAAAGGCCGGACCGACTAGAGAGGCCGGAGCGTCCTTTCCGCAGCCGCTCTAGAGATATGCCGAAGCAACGACGCGGGTCCGAAAAGCGCCCAACCAAAGCTCATGATGTACAAGTCATGAAAAAGAAGAAGACCGCGAAGAAAGTCCTCGAAGTACAGGACTTTGAGGAACTTGAAACGGATGTTATCGTAGACCCTCCACCTGCGTTTGCGACGACTACTCGAGTTGAACCGATCGCACCACAACTTATACCGGGCAAAAATGTCAAGGATATTACAAAAAAGCTGCAACATAGCGCTACAGTCGTCGAGACCGTTATAGAGACCGTCGCTGCTGAGGACGTTGATGAGGAGAAAGTCGAACAGAAAAAACCAAAGAAAAAACCTAAATCTAAAAGAGCAAAATCATCTGAGGATGAAATACAGCGAGCTCTAAAAGAGATCGAAGAGTTCGATAACAAGAAGAAAAAGAAGTCTAAAGCTGATGCTACGTTGTCTGCTGACACGTCTGCTAAGATAAATAAAGAATTTGCTGAAATAACAGAAACGCAGTCACTTGCAGAAGTTTCAGAAGACTTAACTAAATTAAAAAAAAAGAAAACGAGAAAAGCTTCTCAAAATGAAATTAAAGACGCGAAAATAACTACTGAGTCTAACGTCAACATAATAACCAAACACGTGGCGACTAAACCAGATAAAATAAAGAAACAAAGATCTGAAGAGTTATTAGAAAAAACTAATGTCACCAAGAGCACTAGCAAATTTATTAATGCAGAATCATCGGCTTTAACCGATTTTCATCAGTGTATTTCAAGTTCTACAACACAGCAACGAAGTCAACTGTACGATGCTGATATTGGATCCTGGGAAAACTTTGCGGAGGATAACATAGGTAAAGAAGTGGATGATTTAAAAGCACTTGATTCGGAGCAGCGAATAACAAAGGTACCATCAAAACATAAGAAACAAAAAAAACTTAAAGCAGAGCCTTTACCAGATACGATATCTGATGTGCAAACTATAAAACTACTTGAAACTAATGAATTCGGCTCAGACACAAAAAGTTTAAGAAAGGAAAATACATCTGAGAACAAAGAGACCACTGTTGTGAGCATCACCTCTGAGTTCATTTGTAATGAATCTGAATTAGAGTCGAATGAAGCAAAGTTTTCAAACTTGCAAGACCACAAAAAACATGATACCTTAAAAAACATTTTGACAAAAAAGTCGGATGAATTGCCTACTTATATTGGAGAAAACATTGCAAACGTGTCTTATACAGTGAAAGGCGAAAATTCTAAAAAGAAACCGAAAGTGAAGAAAAGTAAATTTAACGATTCAAATGATCTTACTCTAGAAAAATCTGTTTCAGAAACAATACACAGTTTAATTCATAAAGATGACACTTCGATAGTCATAAAGAATGAAACAGTAAAAAAACCAGGTGAAAATATTGACAGTGAAGAATCAGATAAAAAACAACTTAACAAAAAGTCTAAAACTAAGAGAAGCAAATCAAGTGATGAGAGAGAATGCACATCATATATATCAGTGACGGAAACAAAAGATCCTACATCCATTCAGGAGGTAGACATTTTACCAATAAAAATTGAAAAGTGCGTAACGTCACCTATACAACTAAAGCAAGAATCAGAAGCAATTTCTGACAAAGTAGAATCAGAAATAGAAAAGTCAACAAATAATAAATCAAAACAAAAAAAAGTCAAGTCAGTTGATCACAATGTCACCACTTTAGAAAAATCTGATACAAAAACTGTAGAACATTTTATAGTTCTAAAAGAAGATGTCGTAATGGAAGAAGAACCAGTAAAGTTACCGATTCAAGTAGACCACGAATTAAGTGTATCTGAATCTCTTGAAGAAAAAACATTCAAAACAAAATTAAAAACCAAAAACCCCAAAGTTGATCAGAAAGATTTAACTTTAGAAAAGTTTGTTATTGAAACTGAAGAACAAGTTTTAATACAAACTGATAATACTTTAATTCCTAAAAAGAAAGAAGCTACATTGACAACTCAATCGGATCTAGAAAAGCCTGTTTCTGAAGTTTCTAAAACTTTAGAAGAAGATGCAGGAAAACCGCATAAAAAGAAGAAATCTAAGTCCAAAAAAAATCAACCTAATGATTTAGTAGATACTGCTCTGGATAAACCTGTTGTCCACGATAGAAAACTGGAAACTGTTGACGCAAATAAGTTAGTTTTCAAAGACACAAAAATTAATATAGGATCATCTCAAGTAGAAACAGAAAATACAATAAGTTTGGATGAACATAGTGATGAACACAAACGATCGAAGAAGAAATCAAAATCTAAAAAAAATAAGTCTAGTAATGTAAAACATCTTGATTCTGAAATGATTGTCGTGGAAACTGAACAACTGGTATTAGACGACAATGCTATTTCCAACGAGGAAAACGTTGTAAATATAGAAGTTGTAAAAAGTATTCATAAAGTTCCAAAAAAAGAACAAAATGATGAACAAAAATCGTGCAAAAAGAAATCGAAGAAACAGAAGTCTAGTGATCCAAAGATTTTGGTGCCCGATGAACTAAAATCAACTGAAGATTTAGTTACTGAAACAACTGTTTCTGATACAATTAAATCGGCTAGGGAAATAAATGAACACTTTGTCGAGGTTAAAGGCTCGAAGAAAAAGTCAAAAACCAAAAAAGTTAAAATTAATGAAGATGATATCGAAAAAGCTATTAAGGAAATAGAACTTTCAGAATCTTTAAAAAAGAAACCGAAGGAAAAATTATCCAAAACCAAAGAAGTAAACGAACAAAAAAAAAATGATCTAGATAATCTACCTACTGATAAAATAGTCACTGAAGTACAAGAGGCATTGGCAGTGACAAAATCTGGCGCATACATTGATTGGAACACTTTATTAGCAGAAGAAGAAGGTGTTCCAGTAGCAATTGCTGAACCTCTCATACATGCTGACCTTAATTTGGCGGAAAGTGTTAAAAGTAAACAAGTTGCTACAGAGGTTACTATCCTTAAAGAAAGTTCACAGTCTTTCGAAAACACTAAACTAGAAACGTCGTCCTTGACATCTGAAGAAGCAACTAATATCATTATTAGAGATTTCGTTAAGCCAGTAACGGATTCTGACGTTTCCCAAAAAGATTCTGCTGCATCAATAAATATTGAAAGTCCAGAAGAAATACCTACTTCATCTCTTTCTTCGAGTGAACAAAACAATAATGTTAAATTATTTACAAAGGAAACACCAAACCAAAAAGAAGGCTCCTACAACATTGTACAAGAAATTACTCACTACGAGCCAATCTTACAAGATGCTGAAACACGCACAATATACCTAATCACTCACGAAGAAAAGAAGCTTCCTCCTATAAGAACGATGAAAGTATTTAAGAGTAAAAGTAGTTCCCTTGAAGATCCACAAATTACAGACAAAACTGATTCTGATAAGCCTGAACAAACTGAAAATAACAAAATCACTGATGAAATGTCTTCCATTAGGTTAGAAAATAAAATCGATTCAACGACTATGAATGATGATTATACTGAAGAATCAAATCAATTTGTAGTTAAAGAAGAACCAGCAGAAGAATGTTTGGTTAAAAATCGGGTAGGTAGCAATGTCGCTATTCCTACCGACTCTGAAACTCCTCAAGATGGTACCGACACCGATGGTACTGATGCTTTTGACAAAATTCTTACAACGGAACACAGAAAGCAACCGTCGATCGAGCATGCGACAGAATTTTTAAAAACAGAAATTTACAGAGAGTGCATTAACCAAGAAACTGTGAACAAGATACTTGATGAGCTGCCAGATAATCAAATTACAAAAAACAAAGTTGAAAAACTAACTGATGATGAACAAACAATGCCACTAGATGAGCCAGTTTTAAAACTTGCGTCTGATGTTATAACAATATCTGAAGAAGATTTTTCAGACTCTCTGGTCTTGGAAGAAGCAATATTTGGCTCAGTTCAAGATAGAAATAAAATTTATTTAGAAAAGAAACCAAAAACTACAAATATTCCTTATGATCAACTAGTCAATGACTTTAAAACCTATTCTATTGGTTTAGATACGTATACGCTGGATTATGAATACACCCAACTGATGCAAGAAAATAGTGAACAGTCCGCATCTAAAGAAATATGTCAAGAAATATTAGATCCAGTAGCTGTCGCATCGAGAACTGAAATAGTACAAGTAACGCCCATTATGGAGAATACGAGAATAACACCTGTCAAAGACATGCCTGTTTTTGATTATCAAGATATTGTTGACGCTGAAACAATGTTAGCTGCAAAGTCACAAAAAATGGTAGATACATTGGTGGTACGACCAGTGACTCAAAAAATAATAAAAGTAGAACAACTTGCTGAAGAAAAAAAAGAAATGCTGCCTTCTTTATCTGAAAAGTCTGTGTTACCAGTAAATGATAAAACTTACATATTATGCCAGGAAACACCAAGACAGAATTACCATGAGATTTCTGATGCTGAAATACTTTTGGGTGATTTAAAAACAGTTTGGGTGGAGTCTAAGATTATTCTGCCTGTAACTGAAATAAAACAAAGTGAAACTCCTGTAAATACTCTAAATGAAAAATCGAATGCTGAATGTCTTCTAGCGACTTCTGTGGTAGAAAAATTATTACCAGCCTTACTAGCTGGAAATAAAGTAGATGAAATTCAAGAAGTTGCTTCTGAAGAGATAGATTACAAAAATGTCCTTGAAACGTCTGACATAACGAACTTAGTTATTGAATTACCAAGACACAGCTATGCAGAAATTACTGATGCAGAAAATCTTATGGGCACTGTCAATCAACAAAAAGAATTATTCACAAGCTCGTGTGAGACAGAAAAACCAACAGAAACTTTAGAAGAAGCAAATCCTGCAAAATCTGGTAAACAAGGAATTTGTGAAACAGAACGTGCACAAAATTATCAAAAAATAGCAGACGCTGAAAATTTACTAGCTTCTATAATAACAACAAAGTCAAGAGAGGCTAGCATTGAGCCATCGATAATGACCAAAACGTTCATCACTGATGAGATAAACATGGCAGCGAATCAATCGCAAACTTGTCCCACTGAGCGTGACGTAACTTATGATAACGATATCCACAGTGATAAACCATTAATTAATGGCATCGCACCAACACGTCCATTTGTTGAAGATACTATTGTACAAGAACGTCATATAATTATTCATGAAATACCTCGATTTAGTTACTACGAATTACATGACGCTGAAATAAAATTTGCTGTATCTCGTGGAATCTCGTCGAATATTTCTTTTTATGAAATTAACGAGCCGATATTAAAAGAATCTGAAAATAATCAGTTTGATTCAGAAAGTCTATTAAAAGAAAATGTCACTCCTGCGTCAGAACAAAAATACCAGCTAACTCCTAAAGCTGATGACGAAAAACTTAAGGAACTAACACATCCAGTTAATGACGAAAAAGCTGTGCTTGACCCTCTTCAACTTAAGGATCATGAAACAAAAGACTGTGAATGTGTACTTGGAGCGATCAATACTAATAAGGTGTCTG
The DNA here is from genome assembly GCA_951394395.1 of Colostygia pectinataria. NCBI lineage: Eukaryota > Metazoa > Arthropoda > Insecta > Lepidoptera > Geometridae > Colostygia > Colostygia pectinataria. The sequence goes on from OX596355.1 coordinate 12,171,802, forward strand.
AAGAATCTAATTTAGTAAAAGAAACCGCTGTTGCTGCGACATCCAAAACTGATCCGAATCAAGTATTGTCCGAGAATCTGAAATCTTCAATCGATCCTGAAAGTATTACTCATAGAAAAACTGTAGTGAATAATACCAACGATGTGACTGCCTGTGAAAGTAGTCAGTCGAAAACTGACATACCTGTGACAGAATTAGAAAATGTAATACAAATATCTCCTATAAGTTCTGGTGAAAGTCAATCAGTCGCAGACCAACAAAAAATTTACTATTCATTTGAAGTAGATGATCTTACCAACACTCCAGTAGAAGTGGTGTATGGTGATGTTTCGTCTGCATTAACTCAAGCAGTCAGTTCTTTACATGATAATATAGAAATCCTCAATACAGAACAACAGCTGCTTAATTCACCTGATGTTGTCGATTTTGAAATAGTAGACGTTGGTGAAATTATGGATTTCATTGCATCTAACAATATCAAAAAAGATGACAAGAATTTGAAAATCTCTGAAGTAATCAAGGAAGAAGACAAAGAAGAAGTAGCCCAGCCTAATGATACTAACGTTATTGGACTTACTGAAAAAGAAGATATAACACTTTCACAAGTTTCCACTGAAGTATTTGAAATTGATGACCTGGACGATACTCTAGTTTCCGTGGTATTCGGTAACATTAAGGATGTTGAAGAATCGATAAGAAATAGGGCGCTATCTCAACATCAAGAATCCGTTTTATTAGAAGTAGTTCCAGTTAAAAGTGTTGCTTCTGAAGAAAACTCTACTGAAAATATGATTAAGACAAGTGCTGATAATTTGGACACGCTTGCTTTGGTCGATACTCCTCAAGTTTTACAACTCTCGGACGATCTCGTGGCTAAGCCTGACACTATCTCGGCGGAATCTATGCATACTCAAATAAATAAATCTTTACAACAAACTGAGCTAATAGATAATATAACGCAAACTGTTACTGATACGCACAAACAAACTCTGGAACCAAGTACGGATAAAATTTTAAATACTAATGACTTTATTGAAGTAGTTGCAGAACAATCGAAACTGACTAACACGAAAACTGATAGTCCTCGTCCAGAAAAATCTCCCATACACAGTTTGCATGATCTCCTTCCTGAAATAGATTCCATTCCCGAATTCAAACCTTCTTTTAGCAACACAGTACTATTTTCTAATTTATCGGCTGATGCACCAGAATTCACACCCTCCTACATGTACAAGAGTGTCCCAAGCGAAAATATTCGTGGTTGTTTTGATACTAAAGACCCTATCACAAGTAAAACGATTAAAGTAATTTTGAAAACGGAAGATGTTTTAGAAACAACATCTGAAACTGCGGAAAATGATCCTAATGCGATTTCTTATTCGTCTGTATTAAGAATAAAAAAATGTAAGCCAGAACCTAGCTCAGAATCAATTTTAGAGCCCAGTAAACCAGTTAATACAGAACCAGAGATGTCAAGTTCAACTGAAAGAGCTCACGAAGAACTCACTGAGTCTAAAAAGAAAAGTAAGAAGAAGAAAAAAAAAGACGATAAGAAAGAAGCTCCGATAATTATACCAGAACCTCCATTAACAGAAGTGCTGCCTTTTGTTACTGATGTTTCTGTGGCAGCTCCCGTGGTAGTCAATGTATGGGCTAAAGCTGCAGATGAAAGTAAATCATATGCTAAAATTTTGGCTGAAGGCTTAGAGCATAAAGTTATAGAAGTTATAACACAATCACAAACTGAAAAACAGCTGGAAACTAAAGAAGTACTTCGAGAGAAAGTACAAAAACCGAAGGTGATAAAAACACAACTGCAAGTTACTGAAAAATGTAAAGTTATTGAACCACAGCAGTATACAACTGATGAAGTTGATCAAAGCATTGTGAATGATACTATAGAAAGCCAAAATGTAGAAAGCTCAATTGGTTCTTGGGCTGCAATTGTGGCAGCTAATCGGCAGTCGCCTGATAGAGCTTCAAAGTCCGAAATCGAGCACGTGCAAAAAGAAGCTATACATACTCTCATTCCGGTAGCCCCGGTAATTATGATAGAAGAATCTGTTTCAGACCATCATAAACCAGAAGCTCAAATTGATACCGAAGGTTTTATAACCGTAGATAGAAGCAGACGATCAAGATCACGATCTAGAGATGACCGTTCGAGATCTAACTCAAATGTAAACAGTAAACGTGATATTTCTAACAGATATGAAGCACTGGAGAGTACATTGAAACCAGAAAATGTTGAATCTACTCAAGATGATGGAAAGCAACTATCTGTTAAAAAAAGTAGAAAATCACGTTCATCTAAATCAAAAGAAAAAGAAATTAAGCCTAAGAGCACAGAAGCGGTGGTCAGTACATCTGATGAAGATCCACAACCACAACTACAGAAGAAGGATAAAAAGAAACGATCCTCTAAATCTAAAGACACTGCCAACAAGCATCAAGCAGAAAAACCAACATTACTCGAAAAAAAAGTGGAAGAAACTGCGACCATAACACCTGTTGTAGAAAAAAAAGTGGAAGAAACTGTGACCATAGCACCTGTTGTAGGATTCGATACCGACAAAAATCTTAAACTGAAGAAGGAGACGAGCCCAGAAAAGGCAACTAAAGTAGAAAAAGAGCTGAAACCAGACAAAAAAATCAAACAAGTTAAAGAGGAAAAAGTTGAAAAAGATACCAAAACAGAAAAATCACTAGATCTTCCTGAACCCGACTGTAAGAAAAAAAGTAAAAAGAAAAAGAAGGATAAAAAGTCTGAACCGCAGTCAATATCAATTTCTGAAAAAAATTCTATTTTCTCTGCTTTGGAACCTAGTTCTTTACCTAGTTCTACAGAACTTGAAAAATCTGAGGCTGATGTGAGTGCTTCATTGGAAAAACAGGTTGAAAGCTCCAAAAACATAGAACTTACAGTCCTTTCGCCCACAAAGGAAATCGCTTCGGTCGATGTTACTTCTTCAGAGCCTAAAGTGCCTGAGGTTCCGTTCAGCGCTCTCACCAAGGCACAAGGAACCGAAATATCTTCTGGAGATACAACATCTTCATCTGAGCCGAATATATTAACAGAGGAAATCACAACAAATAAAACTACGCAGAAAAAAACTTATATAAGTTCGCCTTCCAACAAAAATTTGGATAGTCAGATCTCGACTCCCGAATCTATTAAGACCCCGGTCAAAGATAGACCATACTCCGAAGCCCAGTTCTGGAAAGTAGACCCTAGTACTCTAGAAGACTTGGGCCTAGATGAAACCTTATCTATTTCAGTTCAACAACCGGCCATAGATAAACCTAGCATAGAAGAGTCTAATAAATCTATTGAACTAAAACCTAGTGAATCTAGTAAAAAAACAAAAGTCAGTGATATTTCACATGTTCAATCTGATTACACTAAGGAATCAGCTAGCTCATTTTTATCTGAAGAAATCAAAACAATCGAATCTCAGAATGTCACTGTTTTTCAGACTGAGCAAGATAAAATAACTGAAGAACTATCCCTGGAGCATAAAATGGCTGACTTACAGCGAGAAATCGAAGAAATGTTATCACCTGAAAATGATTCTTCTCAAGAGGATGAATCACCAGGAGAGCTAACTGATAATCAGACCTCTATCGATTATCAATATGATGAGCTACTTGACAACATGTCTCCTTCTTTGGCTTCTCCAGAGCCGGATGAGCTCTCACCTCAAATAGAATTAGAACAAGCACCGCAATCACTCCCATTAACTAAACCTGACCAAGATGATGACATTGAAGAGAAGCATATAAGCTTTAGCATGATTGATTCTTTGCTAGACGACACGGAACCAATGTCAACAACCGATATACACTCCCTCGAACATACAGAAGAACCTCATTCATTCAGTCAAGACGACATTCTCATCACGCCTAGAGAGGCCGATAAAATAGACACATTAGTTACACAGACAGCTGTAACAGCTATTGCTGAATTAGAAAATATTCAACCAAAACCTAAATCTAATTCTGAAAGTGAACCTACTAACAGTGCATCTATCACAACTAACATATCCAATCTTAAAGCGGATACATTCTGGACCAACAAGCACATTACGGATGACGCAGAGTTCTTATTACACGTGCAAAAATCTAAAATAGAAAAAACTCAAACTCCTATTGAAATCATAGAGCAAACTAAATCTGTAATATCTAATGATAACGAACCTCAAGTTGATGAGGGCATTAGTGTAGAGAAAAACTTGTTCATCGATACCGCATTCTGGCCCGAAAAGCATTTATACCATGACGCAGAATGTCAATACTTCCTTCTTATGGCTAGTAAATCCAAAAAACAAACCGACACCAGTCCTATTGTAGATATTCCCGAACAAAACGATAAAGACAAAGATCCTGGCGGTAGTTCAGGTCACTCTTCCGAAGGGGAGGAAGCGCCGAAAGACGCAACTGGCTCGCCCTTCGATTCTAGTTACATGTCGATGGACCTGCCAGGCGGCATCTGTAGCTGGAAGGACCACAGCTCCTACCTGAGCGTAGAGCCAGTGGTCGACGCAAGCGAGGCAGCATGCGCGCCGTTGCCCTCTAGGGAGGATATACTAACCACCTCGCCCCCCGAACCAGACCCACCCTCACCCTCACAGGCGCCGGCGGACAGCGATCCAGCCCCAAGGACACCCAAGGTGACTGACACCGAGTCGTATTGTACAATCTTACACTTTATTATTTGTGTTTGGCATGATATACTTACCAAATTTTTAATTTCACAAATTACAAGGCTATGTATCGTGAGTTGTATAGCAACGCCAAAAATGCCGTTCGTCTTGTAGTGCCAGTTTGGCGAGCACTTGTAATTTTTAGCGGTAATACGCAGTTTACGAGTAGATACGCATTTCGATTCGTTAGTTTGTACTATTGTATTTATTGTTTTAGTGTGCAATCTAGTCATGTCTAGTCAACGCAACGTGTGTAACTTTGAGATTTTAATTTAACTTTTTCTAGTCTTGTCGATGATCTGATTTTTAATAATAAACCTTATGTCTGTTATGTATACATTGTTTTATTTATAGGGTACTGCTACCCCATGTTAGAAATACTGTCAAATTGGTCACTACGAGACGAACGACAAATAATGTCGCTTTGTTCAAAAATTGTTTTCTAGTTTCTAGATACTTGGGCTTATAGTTGAAGTTCCAACTAGTTGAAATCAGACGTAGGTAAAGATCTGGTGAACTATTTAATCTACAACAAAAGAAAGTTGCATAATGAACCATACAACGGTTATTATAATTTATGCTCTACTGAGCAGGTCAGTCCTGTTTCTTAATTTTGTATTTCTGATTTTGCGAGACCCTGTTTCGTAGTTTGCAGTGTCTAGTACTGTGATTGTCTTGTGCTCAAACAATATTAAATTGATTGTGATTAAGGTGTTTCGTACCGAAAACTAAATTCTTTTCGCTTGTCAGTGTGTCTGGCACGCTTTTACACGCTCTATCACTGGCCCAATTGACTCGACTAACTATAATTTATGTATGTTTGGGTGACATAGCTTTAGGAGTAGCTTTAAAGTTATTTTCCTTAAACCCAGATAAATAATGATCTGTAAATGTAGATACTAGATACCTGCGTACAGGAACACACAAAATAATGAGGTGTAAAACACAAGTGTGTCTTAAATTATGTAAATTCACAAAAATCAAAACTCAGAAAATTTTTATGTAAATTATTTTCCTTGTTTACCTGCTTAACTTTTTATTACGTATAGGCACTCTTTGTTCTATATTTTTTACTGGTATTATTAAAAAGCTATGTCTCCCAAGAATACATTAAAAATAACTCTTAACTTCAGTTTTGAACTAAATACCTTTCGGTGTGAAACACTAATTTTAGATTAGCTTTATTTGTTGTTTTCGATGTTTTAAAGCCCAGACTCACCGGAATGTGGCCGAATGATTTTAATCCGAAGTCGCATGTCATGCCAAAACTGTTTAAAGTCTAAGTTTTTTAATTTGATGTTGTACAATGCGTTGCTAACATGTCCATGCATCTGGAATGATTCCCATGGACTGCTGTTTTACCCCGGTTTCAGTTAAGATGCATAAGCAAACGATTTCCTATGAAATTATTGGTGAGCTATTTGCAAAAAGTGCTTTTAAATTCCTTGTGTTGGTGAGAATAGTGAATTTCACTATCTCGGAATACTTGAATTTTACATCTATCCATTTGCTCATTCAAGTATTACGTCATAACTCAGCGCTGACTCGCGTTGTGGCTGATTTACGGTTTGGAAGGCATCCAACACAGAATCAGTAACGTATTCAATAATGATTTAGTTGGCTACAAATGTTGTTTGTACAATCTGTTTCGCTCTAATTTCAATTAATCCTAAATTCGAAATAATAACGACAAAATGCCCGCTCACCCGATCGATAATTCTGAAAATCTTTTGGCTCTGCATCCCAATTGTACAGAGGAGTGTGTAGCTAATCAATGCGTGTGTTCTCAGGATGATTTATCTAACGATATTGAAAGTCTGCTACAAGAGATCAAGGATGTCCAGACCAGACTCTTGGATCTGCCGGACGAGAGCCTCGATGCAATGGAAACCGGGCTTAAGGTGAGTTCCACTGTAAATATACCATATGCCTCTATGTACATTATAGTTTGCATTTGCATACCATAAAGTAATATTGTTGGTTGCCAATACATTGTAGGGGTTTATTCAAGTAAACAATACTAGAATAGGATAAGGTCACGTATACACCTAAAATGGAATAATGTTTCTTGGAATAAATGTGTTCTCAGCCTTGGCAGTGAATAGTGATGTTTAACAAATGATGATGTCACATGAGGTACATAATATTACGACATGGAGTTAATAATACAGTCGGTGTTTGGCATCGCATTCTAGGGCACTAGTGCGCGAAACCGAACGGGGGACACTCGGAACGAATACGAGCTTAATTTCGAAAAGTTAATCGGTTTATTGTAAATTTTACAATATTGTAATTTACGATGTAAAACCATTAGGTGCTTCATGCAATGTTATCGTGACTTATCTTAATGGATTTTAATTGAACCACGAAGCTTTTGTAAGTAGTAAATATTTATTTTTAAGTGAAGATGATGAATGGTCAGAGACGAATTTATAAATAAAATGTGCCCCTTTAACAATTAATAATATTACTGTATGTTTTAAATTAATATGCTTAAAAAATACTGGAAAATTAGAAAAAGGTTACTTACATGAAAAGTTTTGATAATAGAATATTAGAACGAAGACAGGTACCTAATCATAATTCTTCGTATTCAAACCCCACCAAATGTTGGGATTTCGCAGCTGAAACGCAGACAACCATCAATTTGTACACCATGTTATTACAACTGTGCTTCTAAACTCAAGGATTAACGTGATGTTTATAGCAAACACATGACAAGGATAACCGTCGAAATTGTTGAAGTAACTCGTCATTGACAAATTTAGAATTTCTTACAAATCGTGATGCAATGTCTATTTTGTCTTCATTATTTGATGTACGGTGCATTTAATTTGATAAAACAATGATATCAGCATGCTGCTGACAAATATCTACTTACTTTTATTTTGCTCTGGAGGGCCATTCTCGTGCCATAGATAAATGGTCATATGTGATAATTAATATAACATAGATAGAAAAGACATAGACTACTTTTTATTCCGGAGAAAAGTAGGCACGGTTCTCGAGTACCACGCGAACAGAGTCGCGGACAGCAGCTAGTAAGGCAAGCAGTCGGTCCCGTCTTTTTCAAAGTTGTTAGGCCATGACAGAGGCCTTCGGGCAGCCTAGAAACTCTGTCACCAGAGTTGGCCACTGACTCATACGAACTTACATACTTGTCCTTGTCATTCTTATGTCAATGAACAAAAACGATGAACGGCACAATTTGCGTGCAGTTATGGTAGGTAATAAAAGTGTGCACTATTAAACAGTGCAATTCTCGGGAATACCTCGGTTTGAAAGATACAATATTAGCTTACAGAGGTTCAAAGTACCTTTAAAGGCCTTAAGTATTTTCTAATTCAACATTGTTCACTGTTCCAGGAGGGTATAGACATCCTGGTGAAGTGCGCAGAAGCGGCTGAGCTGCTGGAACAGCAGGTGATGGAGTACCGCCAGGAGCTGGAGGTTCAAGACCTGCTGCGGGAGCTGGTCGCCATGAGGACGCGCATATCGCGGCTGCTGACCCAGGCGCGCCAGGGCATCACCACCATCCAGGTAGGGAAGGTTAGCTTTCTGTTTCTTTATGTTTTTCTCTCTTATTTTGTTTACTGCTTCGTGTTTATTCATAATTATATATTTTTTTTCTGCACAATGTACATTTAGCTTAGGTCTAAAATAATGTATCTGCAAGTGAGTACATGAACCCTGTTAGAGCGTTGCAGGTAACTAGTTACAAGTATGTACTTAAATATACTAATAATTAAATTACAATTTCTATGTGTCAATAATACACAACAGCAATTCAAACAATATGAGGTATTTTGCCTCAAGCGGGATATGAACCCACAACCACCGCTTGATACGCGGGCGCTCTACCAATTGAGCTATCGAGACATATCTCGCTTTGACGAAATAATCATTGGGATGTCTTCGGCTCGAATCCCGCTTGAGGCAAAATAATTTTTGGGATATTATAATCTTTAGTATTCCCCTAGTGTGATGGTTAACACTATAAAAACAAAAATAACCAATATGAGGTATTCGTGTTAGAATGTCAAGCGTATCTATCTTCAAAAGTCCTTGCTATTTACCTAATCCTAGTTTAATTTCGTTTGTTAAAAAGAAAGTAAATAAGTAATAAAAATGTCATAATAATTTGAGGTTAGGCCTGATTGTGTATAGGTCTCACAACGGATCTCGATAGTGAAATTAGCCGTTTCGATGCGCAATGGAGCTTTTTCTAACTAAATTGTCTTTGCGCATCACAAACGGCTAACTTCACGGAAGCCTAGATCCGCTGTGCGAACTATACGTACTGCACTCATAATTGATAAATAAATGTTGTCAATGTTCAATGTCAAAAAAGTAGTACCTATATCAAATATTTAATATCAAGTACCAGCGTACCTCGATTATACCAGAGTATTGCGTAACTCGATTTCAATCAGCTAACTGTCGATAAGCAGTCACATTCATACAAAATACGTCAGTATTTGATTGAAACCAAGTGAAATCGATTGTAACCGAATTACGCAATCGAGGTGCCCTCTTATTGACAGTTCGCTGATTGAATTCGGACTGAAACCGAGTTACGCAATGAGGGGGCTGGTGTTAGGTACTAGCTGACCCGGTTGTTTCCTTTAGCGTTTTTTTTCTCTGCGTTTAACCTTTCCTGGACTCACAGAAATATTTTAAGAGCAAATAATAATTTTGTTGTTGTACTTGAAACCTATGTTAGCTAATGGGTCTCAAATTCATTATCCATCTAGATATTTGATGTTACTAAATGCGTAAAATATTATTAAGTGAATAGTTTTATTGCAATTGTTTTCTTAAATTTCAGGACACGAAAGTGGAACTTGCTCGTCAAGCTAAAGAAATCGAGGAACAGAAAGCAAAGATTATCAAACTCGACCTATGGCTCGAAAAGATCAACAGCGGCCTCAAGGAGTCCGTACAAACAGACACACTTACTGAGGAAGATATTATTAGGTATATAGAAATCTACGAGATGTATATTAGAGAGTACGAAGAGTACGAGATCATTCTCAAGTCGATAACTGTGATAAATGAAGATGAATCTAGTCAGTCTTTGAGGGTTAAGTTGATGGCAATGCAAAAAGCATTGGAGGAAACGCGACAACTAGTCATTATAGAGATAGAAAGGTTAAGGCAAGTGCTCATTGTTATGAGGGCTCCTGAGGTCGTGGAAGAAGATATCTCACAAACAGACAGAACGATCGACTCTACATCGATGCCTGAAGAGATCGTCAGTCCTAGAACTGAAGTTATTCACAAGGAACCTAAGCTTTCACTAGTGCCAGAGGTGTCGGAAAAACAAGAAAGTGAAAAATCTGTTCAGAAAAGTCCAGTCCCTGAAGTGGTACCAACGGCCAACATTGAAACTCAAACTGGAAATAGTCTCATGTCGGATCCTCCTTCTGTGGCTGACAAATCTGTGGTATGTCAGCCGGAAGTGATAGCTACGCATGATGTGTCTATATCATGTGTACCAGCGCAGGAAGTTGAAATTCAAACAAGTGACCCTCACTCAACAGAAAAAGAAATACTGGAAAGTATTCAAGTTAGACAGACTATATCTGATGGTGGTCATGAGACTATCGAAATAGCTAGTCGTCCAGTTGTCAGAAAACAGAAAGTCGACGAAAAAACGTTGCTCGTTGATGCTAATTACAGAGACGATAATATCCATAGAGATTCTGAACTGAATATCACACATAGCTATCCTCAATCGTTCGAGACTGTGATGGTTGAACCCGATGAAACTACCACCGAAGTAGTCGTCGATGCTGACGGTACGAAGAGAATTATTGTTAAAAAGATTAGAAAAACTCTGGTAACCAGACAACAAATGCTTCAAACTCAACAGCATACCCATCAAATACTATCGAGTGAGAGTGTCCCACAAGAGCAATCGTTTTCTCAGATTACGTTGAGAGAAGACAAAGGAGCCTCTTCAACTACAATGGATGATGGTGGCGTGCAAACCATGCAATATCAAACATACGGAGGGCAAGTCATATCTAGCCTCCCTGGAGGTGAAGTTACTATACAGGAATTCACGTCCAGGCCCGATATGGTTATACAAATGGAAAAAGGAATGAAGCCAGAAGAAATACTACAATTGGCAGAAGGTGAGTTTCCGACGCAAGTACAAGCTTCTTCGTCAAGTGTAACGGCCGTGGTTCAACAAGTCACTAAAAGAATTGTAAAGACAAGACGACGCATCATCAGAAGAGTGGTGATCGTTGATGGAAAGGAACACGTCACTGAAGAAGTCATTGATGAACCTGACAATGTAGAAGTGTTTGAAGAACAAATACCCAGAGTATGTATTAATGTTAAAGAGCAAAGCAATGTTCAATTTGAAGAGATTGATGATTCCTCTAATAAAGGTGATAAACCACCTGAGTTACGACCTGGCACTAAAAAAGACGATGGTAAAGAAACCGAAGAAGACAAGAAGACCGAAGGCGGCAAGTCAACGCGCGATGATAAATCACCTCGACACGATAAATCACCCCGTCATGACCCGTCACCACCAGGAAGCGGACAATCACCACCGCGTGATGACCAATCGTCACAACGAGATGACCCACCGCGTGACAAGTCTCCACCACCAGATGATAAGTCACCGCACGATGATAATACAGATGATAAAAAACCACCAAAAGACGGAGATAGTAAAGTCCCAGTAGACAAAGATACTCAAGAGCAAGAATTGAACAGACTAATGAAAGACTTCATGAAAAAGGAAGGTGAACATGGAGTTCATACTCAAGTAACAAAGTCACAAACCATTATACGGACGTCTCAAGAGAAGGAAACTTCACCTATTCAAACTGTTACAGTTTCTGGATCCTATGAAGTGTTACCGTCTGATGAAACTGCTCAAACTGTTCAAGAATACTTTGTACAGGAGCCACATGAAGGACAAAAAACAATCGTCTCCCATGGCGTTCAGCACTCTTCCTTAGAAACGTCTTCTTCTAATATATCTACTATCGTTCAAAAAGTGACGAGAAAAATTACACGAACTCGCAAGCGTATCATCAAACACATTCAAATTATTGATGGTAAAGAACACATTACAGAAGAAGTTATCGAAGAACCCGACGATGTCCAGATCATTGAGGAAGAACCAAATATATATCACAATGTTCAAACAGAAGGTGTAAAAACTAAACGCATCAAAATAATCAAACAAGTACAAATTATTGACGGAAAAGAGCATGTCACGGAACAAATCGTAGAAGAACCAGACGATGAGTTTGTTCCTGATTCAACTATCACAGCTGAGATCGATGTTCAAATAAGCCAACCGGATTTAGGTGGCAAAGCACCGTTGCAAATCATTAGGGAGTTAGTTGCACCGCAACAAAAAGAAACAATAATAGATGAAAGTACATTGGTATCACAAACAAAAGACACCAACGTCCTAGACATTTCAAGAAGTCTGATCAGCAGTGAAGTGGATCACTCTATTGCTACTTATAACAAACCTGCTGAGATTCAACCAGATTTTGTAGATAAAGTAAAGGAAGCTGAAAAACAACCAGATGTACGAGATACGTCAACATCCAAACATGAAGTTGTTCATATTATACGACAAACGAAAGTGGACGAGCCTGATGTTGTTGTAATTTCGACAGTCTCCAAAGATGTGCAACCGACAAAAGTTGCTACTGCTACGACAGTAACAGAAACACAGGATAAAAAAGAGTCAGAAATTATGAAAACGCCATCTTTACGTAATATTTCTAAAGGAACCACTACAGTTCAAGAATTAGTGACCCCTACTGATAGTGTAACTATTACTTCAAGCAAGGGAAAAACGACAATTATCAAGGATATGCCACCAACAGAAATTATCGGTGTTACAAACGTAACAGAATTGCCGGTAAAGAAAGAATTACAAACTATTGAAACGCCTCCGGTACATGGTATTCCTGAAGGAGTTACTACTGTTCAGGAACTAGTGACTCCTGCTGGAAGTGTCACTATTACTACTACGAAGAAAATTAATACGGGTGAAACAGATAAAGGTATGAAAGAAACAATAACTTCTTCTCAGACCACTACCACATCTTCACGCAAAAAAGTTTCTACTGAAGATCCAGATAAAATAATTCATTCGATACAAGAAGTAATTCAGACAACTGAACCTCACATAACTGTGTCCATGAGTCGCGAAAAGCCTATGCTTCCTAAAGATAAGACTAATGTTACGCAGACTTTTATCGGAGGTGAAATAGAATACGCAGCAACTTCTAGCCTACCAAAATTGGTAGAATATATATTTGAAAAAGAACTGCCAAAATCAATTGAATATGATTTAGTTAAGAAATCTCAGGATGAACTAAAATCAAACGGTGTAGCTAAAAAAGAACCTGAGATGCTCAAAGAAGAGCAACAAAAAATTTCACAACCAGAAATAAAAACTCAAGATAAAACTGCAACCACCATCACCACTGAAACAACTAAATTTATTACAGAAGAAGAATTTAAAAAACCTATCGCAGAGATTGATATTGCATCGTCTGTAAGAACAACTACGAAAGAAACCGCTCTTGTTGGTATCACAAAGAATTTGATTGAAAGTGAAAGTGACCACACAGGTGTTTCCAAAATACCAACAAGTCCTGTGAGAAAGCAAGAACATTCAAAAATCAAACAAGAGCTTTTAAAAACTCAATTTGACCAACCAACAGACGATGTAACTCAAGGCATCAAAGAAGTTGACAAAAATATTCAAACACCAAAAGTCGTGATTCAGGTTACCGAAGAAATTGTCAAGGATTTTCAAACACCAGAAGCTGTGACTCAGGTTACCGAAGAAATTGTCAAGGATGTTCAAACACCAGAACTCGTAGGTCAGGTTATCAAAGAAATCGTTGAAGATCATCAAACACCAAAAGCCATGACTCAGGATATTAAAGAAATCGTCTATGATGTTAAAACACCGAAAGTAGTGACTGAACAAAATAAAGAAATCCTCACGGATATTCAAACTCAAGAAGCTGTGACTCAAGTTATTAAAGATATCATCAAAGAGGTTCAAGCTCCAGAAATCGTAACTCAAGATATTAAAAAAATCGTCGTAGTTCAAACACCAGAATTTTTGACTCAAGATATCCAAGAATTTGGTAAAGATACACCAGAAGTAACAACTCAAGTTATCAAAGAAACTGAATTAGTAAAACCTGTGTTCAAGAATACCACCCAGGAGACCACTACACAAGTTGAAGAACCCGAATCTTCACTTACGCTTAAAGCGCGGACTTTTAAAGAACCTGATCTAGCTGACTGTAAACCTAGAACTAAAGTAGAAATAATAATAACAGAAAAGCAGATCCCATTGGAAGACAAATCTGATATTTTGTTTACACAACAAAAGCCAAAACCAGAAGCGAAGACCATTACAGATTCGACAGTAGAGTTCATTATTCAAGAAGCTAAATACCAGAAACCTATTTCTGTAGTAACCACAAAGGTTACAGAAAAAACCACTAGTCAAATAGTAACTACTAAAGCTCCACTACAGTCGTCTGTTAGTGTTGAACCTATCGAAGTAGACATGATAATAACTGAAACTACCACTAAACAAGTTCCTGAAGTCTCAGAACTATCGTACGTAAGACAATTTGAACCTCGAGTGGAAGGTTCGTCAGATAGCGTCAATCAACTTCTCGCTGCATTTGACCAACCCGAGCAAAAAGAAATACCAACGCAGACACAACCATCAGAGTTAGTTTCCCAGCCAAGCAAAGCAAGCCCTAAATACGATGTCACGTTTCTTCTTGATGCCGAACGTAAAGACACTCATATTCGAGGCTTCAAACCAGCGCCGATTCCTGAACCAACGTGTACCACTGAGCTTAACACATCACAGCAAACGGTAGACATATCGTTATCAATCACTAAAGCTGATGCTACAAAGGAGACAGACCCGAAAGTAAAACTGGAGTACAAAGTCGAAGATTTTGACACAAAGGAGCCTATCATTGTCAAAAAAGAGATTGACGTTCATTTACCGAGTGAACTCAAGATTTCAAGAGAACATTTCAAAGAGCCAGCAACTGACGTTGTTGAAAAAGCTTTACCGCCTACTGAAATATCACCTTCAGAGTCGATACCTAAACGAACTAAAAGAAAAAAGAAACACAAACAAGGTTCAGAAAGCAGTGAGCTTACCCCGACGGAACCGCAAGTGGAAACGGATAAAAGTATTGCAGACACAGATAGTTCTTCGCTGAGTCACTACGTTGAACTGCCGACTTCACCACTGGCAGTAGAATCTCCAAAACCTACTGAAGAAGTTTTAGACCCAACAGTTGAGATACCTGAATTAGAACCAGATTCTTTCGTAGAGTCCGAATCGATTGCAGCTGAAGAAGGGTACGAAGCTGAAATTTCAGTGGCCCCTCCGGCACCAGAGAGGAAAAAGAAACAAAAGAAACGAAAGCAACATGGTGTCAGCGAAGAGACGACATATCCAAAACTCAGTACAACGGAATCTGAAGAAACACCTGATGGTTCTCCGCACGAGGTTATAGAACCTATCTGTGTTGTGAGAGACAAGAAAAAGAAAAAAGACAAACGTAAGAAAAAACCTACTGAAGATACTGATGTTACTACAGAGCCTGATCTAGAACCTGAAGTTAAGCCTGAAACACCTAAACAGGGAGAGGAGGCTGAAACTTCACCAAAAGACGAATCATACCGCACTATTAGTGAAGCATCTGATATCGATACTGTAAAGATTGTTGAAGAATGTGTACACAGTAGCCCAGAGACAGTGAAGTCTGAAGTACACACAACAATTACTTACCCGGTTCCTGTCATGGAAGAAATTCTTGTACAAGAAGGTTCCATACAGACTTCACCAGAACCAATTGTGGAGGTCGAGCTTCCGTCTAGACCAGATACTCTAGATACTGAGCTACAGACATCGCCTACATTAGTTGTTGAGGCTATAATACAAACAACACCAGTTAAAGATAAAGAAGCTCACACTCAAACAGTAGAAGAAATAACTGTTGTAGAGAAGGTTGAAATGTCCGATACTGAAATTCAGACAAGCAGAATACCATCACCAGAAAAAATTGTACAGATCGAAATCACAACTCAAGTCATGCCTCAAGATATCACCACTCCTGAAGAAAAGTATTCTCAAACATCTCCTGTTGAAGTACCAGAGCCTGTAAAAGAAGAAGAACCGGAAAGACCTGTCACGGAAGCCAGAGAAATGCAAACCACACCTGTACCTGTAATAGAAAAAGATGAAAAAAGCACTGAAATGGTTATCGAGACTTCTGAAACCGATATTCAAACTGTGCAACAGGATCAAGTTGATCAAGAAACATCAACGACTCCTGTAAAAGTAAAACAAATGACTGAAATGAGCATCCAAACTCCAGAAGTACCTCTTGTTAGCACTTTTACGCAGTCTGATACGCCTGAACCAGAAGTTATTGAACCACAGCTTTCTCCAAAGAAGGAAGTAATTACTGTTGATAGCATCCAACAAACCTCACCAATAGAAGAAGTGCCACAGCTTGATTTGACCACTATTGAAACTGCTGATGGTACTCAACAGACTACCCCACATGATCCTGAAGTTATCCCTGTGGTTGAAATCATCAGGTCGGACAGTGTGCAGCAGACTACGCCGAGAAAGTTTGAAGATACTGCAATCAGTACTGAAATTATAACAACAGATAACACTGTTCAAACTACACCGCGTGAAACTGAAGTCACTGTTAAGACTGAAGTTATTACAACTGACGTCACTCAGCAAACTACGCCGAGAGAGCCGGAAGCGGTTCCAGTTCTTAGTACAGAAATAATTACGACTGATGCTGACCAACAGACTACACCAAGGGAGCCAAAACTAATTCCTGTTCTGAGTGCCAAAATCATAACAACTGATGTTACTCAACAGACTACACCTAGAGAGCCGGAAGTAGTACCTGCACTTAAGATTGAACAACTCGATACAGAAACAATTACCATGGACGTAACACAACAAACTTCGCCTAGAACACCCAGGGAAACAACATCAGTTGTATTTCCGCTTGACTTCGGAAGAAAAGAAATTATTACCGTGGACAATCACCAACAGACGTCACCAAGAGTGTATTCTGAAGATTCTATATCGACATCAACTGATGAACCTTATGAAATTCATCTGCGAGCACAGATTTCCGTCCCACAATCGACCACCGAATTTCTAGATAGTGAACGAGAGTTCCAAGAAAGACCACAATCTTTTGTTAGTGAAAAACAAAAGAGGAAAAGAAAAACAAAGAAGAAGGCTGACTCCCCTGCTCAGACCCCAGAGAGCCTCTCAGATCTGATCAATACGGAACTTTCGATCTCTGAAACACCAACAAGCGATGACTTCTCAAGCAAAGATCCTTCTTCAATCGATGAGGGTATCTTGGCCAGTCCACTTATACCTAAGCAGCAAGTTATCGGTCAGCATAAACTGACGTATTCTGATGTTGTCCAACGATCCAAGTCGAAGTCACCATCACCGAGCAAGAGCATAATTCCGCGAAGATCTGAAAAGGCTAGACTGCTTGATGCTCTTGAGAAACGAACTCAATCCGCAATGGAACCGCAAAAGAATATTCCAGACGATTCCATGACTATCGCTTTAATTGAACCGTCTGTAGAAAAATCGTACGATTTGGTCATAACCAAGGGACTGAATGAAGTACAAAACACCATTGAAAACAATGATCCAGTAAAAACAGAAAAAAGCATTATCATAGTCATTGAAACGATATCCGTTTGGTTAGAAGAAATTCATTACAAGATCCAAAGAGAGACTATTTCTGGAATTAGACCATCTATTGAAGACAGTGAGCGGCTAAAATCTCTTCAAAGTTATGTCAAACATCTAAAAGAAATAATTGAAGTTGTCGAAGTCAACGAAGAAATCATCACTCTAATTGAGACGTTAACGCGTCAAGTGGATGCAGTTAATACTTTGAATAAGCAAAGCTCAGTGAAAGTGAAAGATGTTGAAAAGGAATGGCTCAAATTCCTAAATAACACAGACAAACTAGTAGAGTCTGTGGACAAAGTAAAGTATAGCTTAGATAATGCTATACTATCTGAAATTCCTTCACAACAAAAACTTGACAAACTAGATAAAATTGAGTCGGATAATTTGGATAATTTTGAAACTATTCTAAAAACGTTTAAAGTGTATCGAGTTCTTCTAGAACTTAACCCGAGCCGGGAATGCCCCTCTAAACTATACACATGTGAAGATGACACAAAGCAAGTGGAAAATGCTATCAACACAGAAAGGGATCGTTTACTCCAACTGACGTCATTGGCTGAAGAATACGAGCAAACCCTGCAAGACTTCGGCCAAATAACAGATGTAGCTGAAGCTCTTTTAGACGGAAAGATAATCGTAACTGACCTGGATCATCTGCATGAAGAAATTCAGAAGCATAGGAAGTTCTTTGTCAATCTGAGTCACTGTAGAGCTATCCTTGAATCTTTGGAAGATAACCTAGATAACGAAACTAAAAACAAATACGCGTCTCTGCACAACTCACTGCACGACAGGGCAACTGTGATCATCGACAAAGCTGGAAGTCGCGCTCAGCAAATGACTTTGGCTGCTTCAAGGTGGACGCACCTAGTGCAAGGAATGAAACAAGAACAGCAATGGCTTATAGTTGCTCAACAAAGAGTTCCAGATCTAACTAACGTGACTTCCATGGATCATGAACAGTACATCAATCTTTACCAATCATTGAGCCAAGACGTTTCACACCACTACGCTAAATTGCTCAGACTTCTGTCTATAACTGAAAGCCTACAAAACCTCATCGTATGCGCTGGCTTGGAATCTGAATGCTCAGCCAACCTTGAAACATTGTTGACTCTTCAAGAAGAAATAGATTCAAGGTTGACCCGGCTAACGGCTTTTAAAGAGACATGGGTATCATACGATCATCAAATTGACAGAATTGAAGGATGGATGAAGATTGCTAACAGAGAGCTCGAGTTTATCTCTCCTGAAAACATTACTGCAACCGGAAACCTTAGAAGGTTCTGGGAGTTGAAAGCTCAGCACGAAGTGCACAGCAATATCAGAAACGAATCAGGAATACAATTTGAAAGAGCTTTAGAAATCTTGCCTATTTCAGACGAGATGGTACAGAGGCAGTATTTCTCAAAGGTCGAGGATAGATGGCGTAAGCTTGCCACCAGGATTGGAGATATACATTCATCTGCTATTCAGAACATATCCGACCGAGACGTTTCATCTGGCGAGAAGTTTAACATCCTTGAGGAAGAGTTAAGGGAACTTCGCTCTGCCTTGGAAGGGCAAAAAGGGGTCATAAAAAGCGAGGACGAACTGAATCTCTATATCGAAAGACTCCAAGTGATGACTGGTCGTATTGATAGGATTCAGAACGAACTAGGACGACTAAGCTTACTGCCCACAGCAGAGTCAGAACGCGTCGGCGTGTTGCTGACTCAGTCGGGGATCATCGACGATCAGATATCCGAGGAGTTAGAACGAAGCTTGTTGCTAAAGGAGAAGATTGCTCAAGTTCAAGCGGGCATCATCCGCTGTCAGAAGAGTCAGCGTAAGACGCGACTGACGCTCGAAGAGTGCGAGTCAGCTGAACGGCTTGGAAGTGATGTGGTGGAGCGAGCATCTCAGACCTGCGACAGGCTGGTGGAAGACCTGGCAACCCAGTGGAGGGATATCCTGGAGCTAAGGCAGGCGTTGCACACCCTGCCGACGAGTCTGCGCGTCGTAGTGTCACCTACGGGCGTGGAGAGAGACATCTCTGCTTTGCAGGTGAGACCATGCATTTTAAACATAAACAGAATATTATTAAGTGCTAATGTGATCCACACAATCATGAAAATCTATAATCATAACCTGGAGAAACTGAGGGTTTGATTAAAAAAAAAAATTGTTGTCGGTCTTGGTGTGCCGGACGTATCTCATAATAGTTTCTAATACCTAACTATAAGGTAGGACTACGCGGTGACTTTTGGATTAATCCTAACGTTATGTTCTATAGGAAACTCACGCAGATCTAGAGGCAGCATGCGGTGACCTTAGCGTCCGACTTCGCTCCAAGCTGCAGCTTTGGAGACGGTTCGAGAGACAGCTGGAGTTGGTGCAGGGGGCAGTCAGAGAGGCTGATTATATGGTGGAGCTACTGACTGTCCAGGGTCAGGTGGACTACGATCGTCTGCTGAAGGCCACTGAGAAACTTGAGGTGAGTTAGCAGCTGTTTGACTCAATCTAACTTCTTGATAAATGCGAAAGTTTTGATGAATATTTTTTCCTCTATGACCCGATAACCACTGTACCGATTTGACTGAAATTTAAAACATAGCTAGTTAATGACCGATAATAAGAAATAGGCTACCCGAAAAAAAAACCGTTCCCGAGTTTCACGCGAACAAAGTCGCAGGCAACAGTTAGTTTAATAATAAGTGTGTAACTCTTGAATAATTCTACTATATGGCTTGATTCAGTTCGGACATTGGGTCGAGTCTGACTAATATAAGGGTGAGTTTCATGTAGCTAAATAAAATAAACTCTTTATATAATGTCTGAAATCTAGAGCAGTGTTCTTTAAATCAAACTGAAATTATAATCTCAAATTTTAGATTTTTTTTATATTACTAGCGACCCGACCCGGCTTCGCATACTAACTGTAAAAACTAAAAATTAGTTAAAGAATCCAAAAAATTACATACACATAATAATATCGTAGAACAAAGTTACTAGTAGTAAAAGGTTGTTTCATGAACACTAATGGTCGTCAGTGATTTGTAACAAAGAATTCTCTGCTCAGTCGCTATTTCGCCGAGGAGGCGCTGGTGCAGAAGAGGTCTAGGTCCATTCTCTTACTTATCATATTAAAGTTATAGCTTGCACGCCTTAAGTATGAGTTTTGTCTATAGTTCGTTGAGACAACATGAACGTGGAGTGGCGAATGAAACCTGGTTAACTTATTTTTTAAAAAAATTTTTTTATACAACTGATGTGGCAACTAAGCGTACGGCCCACAAGATGGTAAGCGGTTACCGCAGCCTATGGACGCTTGCAATACTAGAGGTATCACTCGCGGGTTGCTACTTTGAGGCTAAGATCGAAAGCCTCATGTGTCAATTTCTACTACTTTTACTACTCTTAAACTAAACCTATACGGAATCTAATTAAATTTATACGGAATTTTAAGTTTAATTAGGTTAATAAGGTCTGGGCAAGTCTATATAACTCATCATCAGTGGCCTTTAACATTTACTAAATATGATTAAGCAGTGTCCGATTACAAAGCCTCAGGATTAGGCCTCATTAGGCACCACTTAGCAAGCCGAATGGGTGAAGTGACCTCTTCACGGACGCTACATCGTCTGGGACGCGATTTATATAGTATACTATATACCTAGTGATGTTGTTATTCATAGACGCTGAGTGACTCTCTATCCCGGCGAAGCGGAGAGCTGGTGGGCGACCTGCGCGACGCGGCCGCACCGCTCGAGGCGACCTCCGAGCCGGCGGTCGCAGCCGCCCTGAGGAAGGACCTGGACGCTGCAGCCGCGCAGTACGAGCACACCTGCGCTAACCTCACCCAGCTGTGTGACAAGTGAGTACCATGCAGCTGTTGGCGTGTCGCCAGGATCTTCCAGATCTCGGAGAACAGGAGTATAGTCGCTAAGGTCAGTCTCGTTGACCCAGTAAATTCACTTGCTATAGCGCTTTTTAATGCACACTACTGCTTGGAAGAAGTATAACTGGAACTGCGGTGCAAGAACGCGGTGCGGAACCAAGACGAATTCTTGCTAAAGAGTCCTATCGACATAAAATAAGCCCCTGGTGGTAGGACTCTGCAACTCTGCACTTTGTTGCCTCATTTATTTTATTATAAAATGTCCTGTAATACGAAGCGCAAACTTGCAGAGTAGGTTTATCAAATACTAGATCTTCGCGCGGGTGCAATGAAACCGCACCCGTTCGCAGCCGGGGCAAGTCGCTAGTCATAAATATAGTCTATGTTACGCAGGGATAGTGTAGCATTCTAATGGTGAAGATTTTTTTTAAATCAGACCAGTAGTTTTTGAGTTTATTCGTAACAAAAGTATCTTCTCTCTTTATAATATTAGTATAGATAGACATCAGGAGCCTTATTCGCTATGACCAAACGCGGCCTGGTTACGATATCTGCGTGGAATCGTTGTTGACGAGCCACGTTTTAGGGCTCGTCTGTTTTTTAAAGTCAACCTTTCAATAGCGAAACTATCGCTATTGAAACACAGATACGGATAACAATTTTACAATTTCACACCATGGCACGTATAGAACACGTTACTAAGTTACACGTTATTGGTAAGGAATCTTCTAGGTCATAGCGAATAAGCCCCCCAGATAAGTCAAAGTAACTTCCCCAGGTACCACAACGCCGTGGAGCTGTGGCAGCGGTACCGCGACGCGGCGGGCGCCGTGCGCGCCTTCGCCGAGTTCCAGGAGGGGCGCCTGCACGCTCTGCGCCCTGACGACGCACCCAACACCGCGCAGGTCAGTCACACTACACATAGGGCTATGATTAAATTGTTTTTGTGTTTATATAACTCTGTTTTCCAAGGGCCTTTATGCGCACCCCGGACACTCAATAAAATGTATGAAGCAAACACGTCGCAATCAAACGCATAGTTTGTGTACATAAACGGTGCTGTTGTATATATGAGTGTATTTTTTTTGCGTGCCTTAGCCCTTAGCTTCAGTGCCGGCAAACTTGCGACCGGTAAGGTAAGTAAAACCGGTGGGAGGTGAGTGGCCATTCTGTACATAGTACTAATATCTGTTCTGTGCTTTAGGTTAGCACCTCGACGTTGGACTTTTCGGTAAAATGATGCGTTTCCTCGTGTGTAGGTACCAGTACTATATTTAAGTAGAATGAAAGAGTTCCTCGATTTGTATGGAAACCGAGCGTGTAACATTGTACGTATTTGTATTTTACACGCAAATGTATTTTAGTGATGGGAAACATAAGCCGCGCGAAAATGAATGATTTAAAAGCATCGATAAGCACGCGGCAAACTGATTCTAGGCACTGCCCCCCACATCGTCCCCGGTTGGGAGCAGACTGAGTTTCGCGGCGAGTAAAGAGGTTACTCAGCCCTTACTTAGCCCGTCTTTTCGGCACGCGAGGTACATACACTCACTCATTCTACTTAAATACAGTTCTGTGGTGACACAGCTAAGGCTATGAATAAAGCCCTAGGTGTTTATAACTCTGTGTTCCAAGGGCCTTTAGATTAGCACCTCGACGTTGGACTTTGCGATAAAATTTATGCGTTTCCGTCCTGAAAAATTAATAGAAGAACTTAGTACCTACTTACGAGTATTTAGTTTGTTTTAAATGATTTAAGGCGGATTCGTCCAAACTACTTACAGGTACCTACCTACGCAGTATAAGTCTTATACTCAGATAAATTTCATTTCATTTCATTTATTTCATGCTCAATGTACAATGTATTCAGCTTAGGTGTAACTTAATGATAATGCTGTAGGTGAGTACATGGACCCTGTAAGGGCGTTGCAAGTTAGTTATCTCAGTACTTAGTTCTATTAATTAGACATCAATGCAATATTTTGAATCTATACTAATTTTAAATATCAATACACTTATCTGAATAATTACCTACAGTTACGAGACAGTTTAGAATTTAAATAGAGACAAAAACGAAATTAAAATGTCATAAATTATAAGGAAATAGGAATACATTTTCAAAAATACTTATGAAAGCATGTCACTAAAATTGTAGAAAAATATATCAAAATCAAAAATAATCAGAATGTAGTATCAATATTTACTCTAGGGTAAAGGCACTATGCGTTTGTCCAAATCTCAGTTCAAGACTAAAATTGATTTGATTTTGATTGATTGGAACAGTCATCTTGATATTAGTCAAGATGACTGTTTAACGTTTTCTAGTAAAATTAGTTTTCTTAGTTTTTTAGACTTTTTCTTGTCACTAGATGTCGCCACTGTGTACGATGCTGAATCGCGCTATCGTTGCGTTTTGGTGTCTGAAGGTCTAACACTGAAACTATATAATATAATAACCGTTAACGTCATAATATCATCCTGGTGATCGTATTCGAGAATATGATTACCAAGATGATATTAAGACGCTGACGGACGTCCCAATCCCAAGAGAATGTAAGTAAGCACAATATCATCTTGATGATCACAGTCACACATTATATATGTCATGATGATCGCACAGACGCACAATGCACAATTCGCTCGCACTAGGCAAATAACTAAATATCTAAATCGCACATTACAGAACCAACAAGAAAAAAATCAGGTACGATTTCAGCAGCAGATTTTTTTTTTTACTAATAAACTAAATACAAAACTCGAAATATAATTTTATAAATTTAAACACGATACAACAAGACGATAAACGATAACGATACAGGTAGGTAGGTACCTAAGTCGAAGTAAAAGTATATTTATTGCTGAATTACATGTAGGTAAAGAGGTGTTACAGATAATTCTATATAAATATAATAATAATGTGTTGAAAAAAATTTGAATTGAATAATTAATTTAAAAAAAAATGTCATCAAATAAAATTAAACATAATTTAGTCAAAATTGAATTATGCTATTAAAAGTACCTATCTAATTATTGCATTATTTGTCAGTTATTATCATATCATTATTGTATTATCATATCATATTACTTATTATCTAGCATAAATTGATTTATTTGTGTAGTAACATTTTTCAGCTAAAAATGTTCTCAGCTTTCTCTGAAACAACGAAGTTGGCAGTTCTATCATTGCTAACGGTAGCCTAGTGAAAGTCTTACGACGATTACCAATTTATGAGTGCAGTTAGAAGCAAATGATTTTACTAACGAGGATAGGAAGGCGGAGTCACTACCACTAGACTACCAGTGCTCTATATAGAAAATTAACAAAAAAATCTTGTCATAAGCAACTTACAAAAAAAAGTGAAATCCCACCAAAAACATTTTCATGTAAAATGTTGCCAAGACGAGACTATATTATAATGGCTCGCAAAGTTTAAAGTTATCAGATCTCTTGTAGAGCCAAGCTTACAAACTTGGCTCTACAAGAGAATTAACTAAATTAATGAATTTACGCCCATGTGACAGTAGCAAAACTAGAGGAACTGATAATGACTGGTTTGAAAGCTATCTTAAAAATAGGTATCAATGTGTTTCACTTTCAAGAATTAATGATAAATCAAGAAAAAATATATTTGAATCTGACTATAAACTAAACAAGTATGGTGTACCACAGGGTAGTATTCCAGACCCTAAACTATTCTTATTATATATCAATGACTTGCCTAAAGCAACTGACCATGAGACCATTTTTTTTTGCTGATGACAAACTGTAATCATTAAATGCTCTGACATAAATACATTTGAAAATTGCATACATACTTAATACTATTCTTGACATCATATATATTGTCAAAACTAAATTAATGCAATTCCATTCATTTAAACGTATTCCGATTCAACTTGACATTAAATACAATAATAATATAATTAAAGAAATAAATTCAAAAAATTTTTAGTAATTCATATCGATAAAAATATCAATTAGAAATTACAAATAGATTAAGTTTGTACCAAACTTAGAAGATACGCGTATGTTCATAAGAGGCTTCGCGAGTTCGCATCAATAAAAGTGTCTCTCAATGCCTATTATGGTTATGTTGGTTCAGCTCTTCAATATGGTCTTCTATAATGGGGAAATAGTGTAGATACTGATAGAGCTTTCAGAGCCGAAAAAAGATGCATTCGGTCACTATATGGTGCTCAATTTCTAGAGCCTCCTAGACCAATAATTAGAAAATTTAAAGATTTGATATTACCCTATACATTAAACAAGCTGCAGATATTTTTTTTTTATGTCAGCAAGTGACAGAACAATCAGGGCGCCCACTTGATATTAAGCACCACACCCTATTACAGATGCAGTGCCACCCAAAGCTTAAAGTTTTTAAGTGTTTGCGTGGCACTGCACTGCGCTTATCACCCCGAGACACTGTTGTTAAGTCTTTTTCGCCCAGTAATTTCACTTGCTACAGTGCCCTTCAAACCTAAACACAGTGCAGCTTGCACACTACTGCTTGGAGGTAGAATATCTGACACTGCGGTACCCACCAAGATGAACTCTTGCTGAAGAGTCCTACCACCAGGTAAACCACCAGGTGTAGTTCAGCATCCAGATTTTTTCAGTAAAAATCATGACTTCCGCACTAGAGTACTAAGGAACACGTCCAATAACAAATTGCACTTTCCTTAATATAAATTAAGTCACACACAACGTCAAGCTTATTACATGTGTTTCAGGATTTCTAATAGGTTACCTGCTGAATTAAAAGATTTGAAGGGAAACCTATTTTATATTACATTCAAATAATAGCTAAAAGATTAATGTTTCCATCCAATAAATGTTTTTTTAAACTATAGAAACATTGTACACTGACAATATATATATTTTTTTATTGTTGGTAGGTATTTTCTATAATTTTTTTGTACATTTTTAATTTTGTGTCATAATTTGAAATTACATAGTATTTGCATGCCAAAGATTTTGGTAGGACTACTAATTTAATTTTAAGAGAATAATTTTTAATCTATGACATGTGTTCGTGCAAATAAATATCATTTTATCATTCATGAACATCATCTTGGAGAACTAATTGACATAACCCCTCGTAGTTGCCGTCAGAGTGACAAGGACAGACGGACTTCTTCTTGTTTTCAACTTATAAGCAAATATGAATAAGATATACGAGTATAGTTCGCACAGCGGATCTAGGCTTCTGTGAAGTTAGCCGTTTGTGATGCGCAAAGACAATTTAGTTTGAAAAAGCTCCATTGCGCATCGAAACGGCTAATTTCACTACGGCCGAGATCCGTTGTGAGACCGCGGATCTAGGCTTCTGTGAAGTTAGCCGTTTGTGATGCGCAAAGACAATTTAGTTTGAAAAAGCTCCATTGCGCATCGAAACGGCTAATTTCACTACGGCCGAGATCCGTTGTGAGACCTATACCTATCTAAAAAAACTGAGCAATGCATTTTACGGCATCAAAGTGTGATAAAAGTGCTAAATATGAAAGGCCATGTAACAATGAGTCAGACAAGACCGACTGGCCGCACCTACCACTAGCTCTGTCGATACTCTTGCTCAGCAAATTAGCACTCACTATAAACCTTCAGGTATAATTTTAATTTATTTTTAAATAATGCTGGACAATCCACACATCATCATCTAGCCCAAGGTAAGCTGTTAAACAGAGCTGTATTATGGGTACTAGATGACTGATATATATTTATTACAATACAATACATAGATAGATATTTTTTATTATACATAGAAAACACCCAGAACACCCGGAACAAATATTTGCAGATCCTACAAACATTTGTTCCAAGGCGGGAATCGAACCCGCAACCTCCGCGTCGCAGGCGGACCTTCAACCACCGCGCCACATTGGTCGTCATTATCATAATACCTAACCTATTTGTAAATCTCGTGTTTTTTAACGGTAGTTTTTCCATAATTTTGCATAATATAGGCAAACCGAAACCAAATAACTCGGGCGTTTCATTAGCAACGACACCAGCCGTTATCTGTTGCCAGATTCTTATAGACTCGGCGCGTGGAACTGGCATTAATTCACATACGAGTAGGTTTAATCTTTGTGATTAACTTTTGACCAAATACATTTCCGTTCTTAGCTTAGACTACAATATATTTATCATTATCATATCAGCCGATAGCCGTCCACTGCTGGATGGACATAGTCTTCCTCTAAAGAGCGTCATGACTATTTGGTCTGCAACCCATTATGGTGCCAATGTTCAATTATCTTCCAAAAAAGCGCCCAGTTAAAGTAGTTACACTAATAAGCGTAGGTATATAATAACGTTTGACCAAGTCTCGAGCGAGCAGCTAAATGTCTCAGCGTTGCTCGTTACAGCCAAATACGTCTGGCGACCTATGGAGCGCATGACTCCACTCTGATGTCATGCTGTTTTATTGTTTGTGTTACGATTAACATACCTTTTCCGAGAAATACGTAGCTGTATTTTGACAAGGTGGTGGGAGAGCTGCGTTTGATTTCCGCTACGGGACAAATGTTTGCACGATCTGCATTATGTTGTTCATGAGCTCGTCCTCTGCAAGTTATTTTTTAGACTAGTTTTCTTTGAACATCTTACTAAGTAGTACGTAGGTAGGTATAGTTCGCACAGCGGATCTAGGCTTCCGTGAAGTTAGCCGTTTGTGATGCGCAAAGACAATTTAGTTTGAAAAAGCTCCATTGCGCATCGAAACGGCTAATTTCACGACGGCCGAGATCCGCCGTGAGAACTAGTTATCTAGTTTTTAAGAAAATTTTTGTTAAGTAATAATAAATGTGCATTTCATTGAAAGATCAGAATAGTACCAAAATAATGATTTTTACCTTCAAAGGGGAATTCTTCTATTCAGAGTGCTTGGCACGAAAAACTTCTTTGCCAATCAGAAATGTAAACGTATCGTCCAGCTGTCAATTTATATGGGATTTTTAACAGCGCCTCTACAGTGCGCTAAATGAACTACCAAAATTCCATACAAACTGACAGTCTGGACGATACGTTTACGTTCACGAACGAGTTTTTTGTACTACGCACTTTGTTATTCTATTTAATAATTTAGGTATGGTATTATGAAAGATTTCACAGAATAGTAAACAAGAATTACCCTTGAAAAGGGGATTTAGGGATTTTTTTTTGTTTCAAAATCCCCTTTAGATTGAGCTTGACGCTTCAAAGGAGATTTTGACACTAAAATTCCCTATTCTGTGCATACACTCCTTTTTTCGTTATTTCAGAGTCTATAGTTGTGTAGGAATGATCACGAGCTCAAACAAATTTATTTATTTTTCTTAGGTTGATTCAATCAGTATCGTATACTCGTGTTATTATCATCTGCACATTCACTATCTTTATTGTAATAATAACCGCTAACCGAGTGGTTCCAGTATTGAAAGGGTGTTGACCTAACTAAGGAATACCTATTCTCAGGCAAACCGCGGTGTTTGGTCAACAATACCACGAATAGCATCCGTGCTCTGAGCGCCAAAATAACGGGACGTAGAAAACGTTTCGTCGCGAATGGTCAAATTCGCAATCGGTCAAATTCATGAAATCGCAATCCGTCAAAATAGCAAACTGCCAAAATAGCGTACCGTCAAAATAGCGAACCGTCAAAATTGCAAATAGAAAAAATAAATATAATCATTAAAAATCTTCATTTTTGATGACAGCTGTGAAACTATCCCTGTTTCAGTGTATTGTGAGAAAACTTAACAAAAAAGTACCAGTTGTATTAGCAGTCTATTAATAAAGTCTCAACAAATTTTTCATCCTACTAATGTTATAAATGCGGATGTCTGGGCGTGTATGTGCTTGTTGCCACGTACCTCCGTGACGACTTAACCGATTGTGATGAAATTTGGAATGTAGATGGCTTAGGTCCTGAATAACACATAGGCTACTATACACATACTACCACCATATCTATTTCTGCCGCCAAGCAGTAATGCTCGCATTGCTGTGTTCCGGTGCGAAGGGTATGGTTTCCGGTGAAATTACTGGCACATGAGGCTTTCGATCTTAGCCTCAAGGTGGCAACCCGCGAGTGATACCTCTGGTATTGCAAGCGTCCATAGGCTGCGGTAACCGCTTACCATCTTGTGGGCCGTACGCTTGGTTGTCACTTTAGTGGAATAAAAAAAAAAAAAAAAGGCTACTTTTTATCCCGGAAATATTTACTGTTCCTGTGGGATAACATAAAAACTGCGAAAACGCGGGTGAAGCCGCGCGGGTCAGCTCGTCTACAATATAAATTTTAATCGACATCGAAAAGGGGGTATTAATTCCTTGTTTTGTGAGAAAACTAAACAATATGTAACAATTGTATACTTAGCAGTTTAATAAATTGCATATAGACGGATCTTGCAGTCTCAGCAAAATTTTCGTCAACAATTTTTAAACGACTTCAAAAAAAGTGGAGGATATCAATTCGTATGCATTTTGTTTTTTTTATCAGGTACTGTGTTAATACTTCATAGGTGGTCCCTTATAAATTCTACCAAAATTGGTTCGGCGTTTGTTAAAAATCATAAAAACACGTGTGAACCTTCAATCAAACAAAACAATTTTTTTTAATTTGAAATTGGTTTTTGTTTTTTTATCTTAAAATTATAGATGTATAAAAGTTCTTTTGCTATAGATACACTGAAAGTAAGCCAAATGTATGAATTCTGTTGTGCATTATCAGATTGTTCAGCAGATTTGTCATCATTGGCTATTATTAATTGAACGCTTACTTCGGTGCTAGTAAATGGGCTAAAAATTGCATCGTGTTGGAAATGTGTTGAGACAGCAATATACGGCTACAATAGAGATGGCTATACAATTGCTGCTACTGCTTCGAAACTAACGTACAGCGCCATTTATCTGATTAGAGGAAAATTTCAGAAAAAATACAACCATGACACAACCATAACAATTACCTATTGTTATTCTACAATACCTAAAATAAAGTTAATTGCTCACGTCGCATATCTGGCTAAATTATTCATAACAGATCAACGAAGTTAAGCACTGTTCCGCATGGTCACCATTTGGATGGGTAATTTTAAGAGCGCTTCCGTGTCCACCGGTCCAGGATACATATTTTACTGCAAATTTCAGCGGTTGCATGGGAGTGCATATGCAAGTGACAGGACAATTAAGGCACCCACCCGATGTTAAGCACCACGCCTGACTATTACAGATGCAGTGCCACCTAAAGCTTAAAGTTTTTAAGTGTTTGCGTGGCTTTGCACTGCTTATCACCTCGAGACGTCTCTTTCGCCCAGTAATTTCACTTGCTACAGTGCCCTTCAAACTTAAACATAGTACTGCTTGCACACTGCTGATTGGAGGTAGAATATCTGACACTGCGATGGTACCCACCAAGACGAACTCTTGCTGAAGAGTCCTCAGGTACCTACACTGTCAAAATTGTATTAATAAGATTATTTTATTGATTTATTTTAGTGTTAAAGGCCTTGTTATAAGGTAGGTATTAAGAGATTGAACCGTAAGCCGCGACTAGAAATATTGCGTGACATCTGCGCATCAAATCGATCGTTATGGGGATTAGCTTGTTACTTTAATTAATACATATAAAAGTCGTTCATTCTGAACAGACGTAAATTTACCTAACTCATTACCGTGCCTAATTATATCTAGTGAGTAGGTAATATGGTTTTAATGATCAAAATTCTCTTGTATTTAACTCATTCTCAAATAACAGAAGGTATAGTTCGCACAGCGGATCTAGGCTTCCGTGAAGTTAGCCGTTTGTGATGCGCAAAGACAATTTAGTTTGAAAAAGCTCAATTGCGCATCGAAACGGCTAATTTCACTACGGCCGAGATCCGTTGTGAGACCTATACTCAATAACAATAATAAGGTACTTTACTTTACCTACTTGAGGAGTAGTAAAATAAAAAAAACCTTAATAATTTGAGCTAAGTAGAACATTACAGAACTCACACTATCAGGTTTCAGTAACCGGTTATTTAAATAACGACTAGTACAGCACAGCGTGTACGTTTACCAAAGTGATAAAACGCGGTTAATTAACAAAATGTGCAAAAACTCAATAAAAACCACAAGAACCCAATGAGCGCTGATAACGCTCTGATAACAAACCTTCCAACCAATAACATGCAGTTGTTCCGCGGACGTCCACCCGGGAGGACGTCTGCTGACGAACAAAAGAAAAACACGCGAAAACAAACGAACAAACTCGAATATAAACGAACCAGTGATATTAAAAAAATCTCGATAAAAATGTCAGTCGAAAACCAAAACTGCAGTAACTCGGTACTACACATGACAATCGGAAATCAAGTAACTTCTCAACTGTATGCATAATTTCCTTTGATCATCAAACGATAATGGAACTGCATACAATGTTGTGACCTTGGAGAAGCGTGAATGCATGTACTACGTACCAAATTGAAATTTAGTATTCCGCATTCAACTCAAACTAAATTCACTCGGCCTATCAGTGCGGGTCGGATCGTCCGCCGAGTGAACGTAGAACCTATATTTCTAATTATTTGTCCGATTTTATCGCTAACCGAAAAAAACAATAGAATAAATACAGTTAATTAATGATGTAGTGAATGCGTTTTGGAAATTTAGGTGAAAGAGCAAGGAGTGTCATTGATTTACTGATAGGAAAATGTGTCAGTGTAGCAAGAAGTGATTTGCTAAGATGTCGCTTCAAGAGGTAAGGTGATAAGATGATTTTGCGCTAATTTGAGATGTTTTACGGTAGGTCTTATTCTAAATTTGCACAAATAGATTACGAAATGTCTTGCAGTTTTTATAGGTCTCGAAATTTGCACGAAATACTAACAATTTTAACTATAAAGCTTAATAGATCTAATGATACAAATGATTTATCTTTAAAAGTTGCTATTAATGAACTAGGTATGAGTACAGTCAAGAATGAGATCATCTACTATTTTACATTAGATCAAAAAGGAAACTTGTATGCTTACCTACAAAATAACAATAACATTATGGCAAAATAAAATCTATTTTAACATTTTAGTATAAAATTGTTCCGTTACTGGCTTATTGAGAATACCTAGGTATACGCAAAAACATAACGGTCTATACAAACTTCCCCTGAAGCTAAAGAAAGATAATTAAGTATAAAAATACCGAAATATATTTTGCCACGAAAACTTATCGATTCGCTATGTTTATTTTCACAATATCGTTAAAACTCGTATTCAATCAAATCATAGTGAATTTATCTTAATCATCTCGGGCGACTCACACTCGAGAGTAGGCCATAGTCGCGACAGTAGGAACATTAGAAGGCTGACCATGGTGATCATGATTGCAATTGATAGGTAATTGACTCTATCATTGATCAGTGATCACGCATTGATAACAAATGAATGGGTAGCGGTATTCTTAGTCTGTTACTATACAAGGTCACATAAGTTTTAGACCGCTAGAAGATTATTTTAACATTGGCAACAGGGCAATGTGTAGGTACGCTTCTATAACAAAGTCCCAAGCGACATACATTTATCAATTGGCAAATTTAAAAACTTAATTAAACAAAAACTATCTCAATAAGCTTACTGTAAAATAACCGATTATCTTACTGATAAAAAAGCTGACGCTGAAAAAAGGTACGAATGTGCTCCATCAACTCTACTCGGCATCCAAAACAATAGCAAACATCATGCCAAAAAAGCGATAGGAACCCAGCCGGTGTTGTTGCCAGATCTTTTACGGCATGGGCGCGTTGGAACTGGCGTAAATTTTCCTAGCTTTTATGACGTTTCAAAGTGATCCTTGTGATTTTATTGAAATAAACCATTTTTGACATTGGACTTTGGTTACTATTGTGATATGAGCACGATAAAAACAAATATTTACGACCAACGGCGAATTTAATCGATAAATTTTATCAGTCTTTGTACGTTTTCTTATTGATATTATTTACGCTACTGTTGAATGGAGATTCTGTCTTATAATTATGTCTATTTCAATTCTTATGCATACGATACGACATTAATATCGTATCGTATGTTTATGAATTGATTTTATTATTATTACATATCGAGCTTACCCGCGCGGCTTCACCCGCATTTTTGCAGTCTTTAGGCTATCCCACAGGAACAGTCATTTTTTCCAGGATAAAAATTTGCCTGCTCCAGGACACTTGCCATCTACATTCCAAATTTTATCACAATCGGTCAAGTCGTCAAAGTCAACAAAGTCGCTTCCCACCGTCTGTCTCTGTGTATGTATGCACACTTAGATCTACTAGACCACGCAACGAATTTTGATGCGGTTTTCATCAATAGATAGAGTGATTCAAGAGGAAAGCTTATGTACCAGTTTAATATAGAATAAATAAAAATTCCACGCGAATGAAGTCGCGGGCAACAGCTATTCAATCATAAATGCGAGAGCATGAGTCTTGTATGTTAGATAGATAGATAGATAAATCATTTATTTGTATCTTCAAAACACACGTACATTTTAAAGTGCAGAAAGGCAAACCATAAAGTTTCTTAACACATATAACTTAAATCGACGACCGATGTGGCGCAGCGGGCGCAGGTCCGCCTGCGACGCAGAGGTTGCGGGTTCAATTCCCGCCTCGGGACAAATGTTTGTACGATCTACAAATATTTGTTCCGGGTGTTCTGGGTATTTTCTATATATAACCATAATACCCATAATACAGCTCTGTTTAACAGCAGCTTACCTTGGGCTAGATGATGCTGTGTGGATTGTCCAGCATTATTTATTTAAAAAAAAAAAAAAAAACAGGTATCCCACCCAACTCCGAAACGGCTGATAGGATTCGAATGAAACTTTGAATAGATAGTGACATGGATTCCTGGTATATACCACACGAACAAAGACGCGTGCGGCATCTAATGTTTTAATCATTCTATCATGATATTTAGTTTTCCGTTGTTAGAAAACTTTGAACTAAATATTCTTCAAAGCAGGTAGCTACAACTTATGTATAAAGTTCAGCAACAGACATTAGCATGTGTCTGCACCTGGGAAAGTTAGCGATATTAACGCTAACCGAGGTGAAATATACGAATGTTTGTAATTAGAGGCATTAGTAGCTACAACTCAAGGACATTCCTTGTTCCGCTGTGGGAAAACCTAACAATGGATAGACACGGCTGAAACATTGGGTTAGTCCAAAATTTCTTCCCAGTCAATCCACCGGAATAAAATTATATCGTACTAGTATTATAAATGGGAATGTTTTGAGTAGGTAGGTGTGATTTGTGGTTCAATCGCGTCACAACGGGTGAACTGATTAGAATAAAACTTGATGATGAACTCTACTTGGTATCCATAACAATAGCAAGGGTCATGCAAAAAAAGCGATAGGAACCCAGCCGGTGTTGTTGCCAGTTCTTTTACGG
The DNA here is from genome assembly GCA_951394395.1 of Colostygia pectinataria. Taxonomy (NCBI): domain Eukaryota; kingdom Metazoa; phylum Arthropoda; class Insecta; order Lepidoptera; family Geometridae; genus Colostygia; species Colostygia pectinataria. The sequence goes on from OX596355.1 coordinate 12,206,609, forward strand.
CATGGGCGCGTTGGAACTGGTGTAAATTTTCCTAGCTTGTAAGACGTTTCAAAGTGATCCTTGTGATTCTACTGAATAAATAATTTTTGATTTTGATTTTGATTTTGATGATAATTCTACGCCACAACGGGTGAACTGATTGTGTTATTTCTGCGCCTGGCATAGCAGTTATGCTACATTTTATCTAGGTGCTGATCGAGCAAAGCCGCAAGCAGAAGCTAGCTATCATTAGTTCAAAGATTGTGATAAAACTAAAAGGTGATAATCTTCATACAGCTGAGCAGATTTTCTTGAATCAGAGCTAATGAACAATCTCGATTAAGACACCTTTCAGACGAATGTGGTCACAGACAGATACTCAGTTACACACTACAACCTTACATCAACCCTTTTTACATCAGGGGTTAAAAATAGATTTTGTACCATAACAACTTTTTTTTTTTTTTATACAACTGAAGTGGAAACTAAGCGTACGGCCCACGAGATGGTAAGCGGTTACCGCAGCCTATGGACGCTTGCAATACCAGAGGTATCACTCGCGGGTTGCCACCTTGAGGCTAAGATCGAAAGCTTCATGTGCCAGTAATTTCACCGGAAACCATACCCTTCACACCGGAACACAGCAATGCGAGCATTACTGCTTTGCGGCAGAAATAGGTATGGTGGTAGTCTTTCCCCGGACGAGCTCTATCACAGAGAACTCTACTACTCTTAGAATGTTAAAATTGGCAAAACATGTCTGGAACTAATATTTTATTAATCTTTCTTGTGTATAATATACCTACTTACCCATGTTTGTAAATGAATGATTATGATGCCGTTAATAAAATACGGGTTAAAAAGCAATAAAATTAACGTCCGTTTACCATTCATAGCTCTTCGGTAACATAGTGAAAACGTCTTAATTGCGGGCCTAGGGGTGCGAGCGCCCTTGTACCCTTGCGTTAGTGCTGACTGACACAACTAAACTATTCCGTGGCCTTCAACTGCCTCAATCAATAAACACACATTATACAGGGTCATTCATTATCAACCTGCCAAACTTCAAAATAGGTTCCACACATAAAAAAATATATGTGTACCTATGGTTTTTTTTATGTATATTTTGTCTTAAAAATTCCAAGTAAACAAAAAAAAATCGATTATGTTTTTCTGCTCAATTATTATTTATCATTGTTGGGAATCGAGATAAGCGGCGTAATAATGAAGTATTCGAGTGTGCGCGCCCCGTTGCGGGTCATTGACACGCGCAGGTCAAGGAAGCGCGGGTTATTGACCCGCGGTTCATTGACGCGCGTGTCACTGACACGTGCCGAGCGCTGCCTTTTCGTTTCTAACAAGGATAACTAATTATTAGGCAGAATTTCGATTAAATAGAATTTTTAAAAATAAAAAAAAAATTTTTAGAAAAAAAAAGTACATGTATTTTTTTTTATGTATGGAGCCTATCCCTTAAGTTTGGCAGGTTGATAATGAATGACTTTATAAACCAGCCTGCATATAAAGAGATAACGTAAGAAAGCGACAGTCACGTGGAAAAATGTTCCTGGTATGGGTGTTTCTATGTATTTATATATTTGACGACCGATGTGGCGCAGCGGGCGCAGGTCCGCCTGCGACGCGGAGGTTGCGGGTTTGATTCCCGCCTTGGGTCAAATGTTTGTACGATCTACAAATATTTGATTCGGGTGTTCTGGGTATTTTCTATATATAATAAAAAATACCTATCTATGTATTGTATTGTATTAAGTATATATCAGTCATCTAGTACCCATAACACAGCTCTGTTTAACTTGGGGCTAGATGATGCTGTGCGGATTATCCAGCATTATTTATTATATTCTTTAACCAACTTCCAAATAGAAGGAGGTTATTAATTCGACTGTTTGTTTTTTTTTGTATGCTTGTTATGCGATTACTCTGCCAACAAAAAAATGATGTTGATGACTCATATAGGTACCTATGTATTGTTTGATACAATACAATAACACTTTATTTCAGGCAACATTAGAAAATAGAATAAATTTTTTTAGATGTAATATAACTTACGGCCCATATAAATTAATAATAAATAAATTCTTTTGAGGTTAACTGTGGTAACTGTGTGACCTCATCAGTTAAAAGGTTAAGCGGAATAGACTAGAGATTTTTCGTCTTAAAATGATAGTTAATACATACATCAAAGGTGGTCCCATTTAAATTTTATCGTAATTGGTTTAGTACTTTTTGAATAGATCATAAAAAACGTGTCAATAACGGTAACAGTGCCTACTACCCGCTCCGGCTTCGCACGAGTGAACTATACTTAGAAACCTTCCTCTTTTTTTTATTTTTTATTTTTATTATTTGGTTCACAAATTGAAATTTTCACATGAAATACATAATGAGCTTACATAAGAAATCACTCTCTTATATCACTCTATTGTAAAAAACCGCATCAAAATCCTTTGCGTATTTTAAAATCTCTTAGAGACGGCGAAAAAAAAAAAATAACCCAGTGAATATTTTATATTAAGTTTATTGTAAATAGTTATTAAGTTTGGAAATAAAAGGTTTAATTAATTAATTAATTAATTAATTAGTTAATTAATTAATTAGAGACGGCGGAATGCGACGAAGATAAAGATGTTGATAACGAGTTGCACATTGGAAATGCATAGTTTTTACCTTTTCTTCAGTTTCCTCTATTACTATGTACCTGGCCACGACGCGTAAAATTGCAGCTTGCACTTTCCGTATGCCGTGTCGTGCCGTGGCAATGCGTACTTGCGTAGCGATAAACGCGCGATTTTCCAACTTTCCCTGCGTTAATCGTAATTAACAAATTACGAGTATGTATACGATTTTTAGTTTTGAATAGACGAATATTTAATTACTTTATACTTTGAGACTTAAGGTCCATTTACACCACACAATAATTTCATGCAAGAATTGCCTTGACAAATTGATTTTAGAACTAAAATGTTCTGAAATGAAATTGATTTTGGAACAAAAATGTTCGAAAATGGCAATTCTTGCATGCAATTATTGTATGGTGTGAATGGGCCATTAAGGCCGTATTCAAGAACCTTAGTTGAGTGCGAATTGTGGATTATTCCCATCTGTCACCTAGTTTTGTCACCTTGAGGTGACAGATGGGAATTTTTGACTCAAGCATCATATTTGACAGTTCTTCATAAAAAAATTATGTCAAATCGATGTTTCTCAGGTATAGTTCTTGAATACGGGACTAAGTAGCTGTAAGTTTACTGAACTCTTGTAGTATTTAGACCTAATTGCTATCAAATTATTATGATACTAGCAGTCCGTCCCAGCTTCGCGCGGGTGCGTAGAAACCGCACCCGTGCGAAGCCGGGGCGGGTAGCGACCCGCCCTGGCTAGCGTATGTTTATTACTAGCGAGTAATAAACATAGCCTATGTTACTCCGAGATAATGTAGCATTCTAATGGTGAAATATTTTTTGGAATCATAAATAATAATAACAAACAAAAATACAAATTTTTCCTCTATGTTTATTAGTATAGATATAGATAGATAATGACCTGGATTCGAGAATAAAATATATCCTGATCAAGACCACATCAAGACTTAAGCGTTCTATCCTGGTATCAAGCAAGCAAGCCGCGGTTTTATCTTATCTATACTGTTTATCAGAATCGTCACCTTTGATCTCAGATATTTAAAAATAAATGTCTGGCTTGCCTCATCTTTGTATACCAAAGGAAGGAACACAGACGTACCTACAATCACTCTCACAGGCGTGTCTCACAACATACGACCAATGTGGCGCGGTGGGCGAAGGTCCGCCTGCGACGCAGAGGTTGCGGGTTCGATTCCCGCCTTGGGACAAATGTTTGTAGGATCTGCAAATATTTGTTCCGGGTGTTCTGGGTGTTTTCTATGTATAATAAAAAATATCTATCTATGTATTGTATTGTATTAAATATATATCAGTCATCTAGTACCCATAATACAGCTCTGTTTAACAGCAGCTTACCTTGGGGCTAGATGATGCTGTGTGGATTGTCCAGCATTATTTATTTATTTATTTATTTATAATGATATCTCACAGATGCCTTTGCACTAGCCACTTAGCGTAATGTATCCTATTAATATTGTTAAACCGAAAGTTTCAATGTTTTTGTTTCAATTACAAAGAAATAAAACATAGTTTTAGGGAACTGTATTAGTTCTTCACCAGGAATACCTGAATAATTTATTTATTTATTTATTTTATTTTTGGAAAACCAACAGCTTTCTTACAGTTAATTAGACATCCTTTAGCAACAGAGAGCCAATTCGAGGTCCTCACGAATAATGGTTTAATATGAATACGGTGAGGTATTCATACATAATATAATAGCTGCTAAACGGTTAAAAAATAACAACAATAGTAGGATAGATATATAGAGAGAGCACCGGTGGTCTAGTGGTAGTGACCTCGCCTTCCGATCATAAGGTCGTGGGTTCAAACCCGGTCGTGCACCAATGGATTTTTCTGTTCGAAAAATGTATGTGCGCAATGCCAGTGCTCTCATACGGTGAAGGAAAACATCGTGAGGAAACCGGCATGTCCAAGAACTAAAAATTCGAAAGACATGTGCCATCCACCAATCCGCATTGGGTCCGCGTGGTGGATTAAGACCCAATCACTCTCGCCTGAGAGTAGGCCAGTGTCCCAGCAGTGGGAACATTAGAAGGCTGTCATATATAGTATAGATAAGATGGACATAGTACACGTTGAACAAACTAAATTTGAAATAGCCAAGAGTATTAAGGTCGTCAATCATCAGTCACGAAAAATTCTCTGCTAAGTCGCGATCTCGCCGAGATGGCACTGGTGGACTGGCACTAATTATTAGTTATACTCGTATTAACTCATTTATTTCAGATAAAATCGAAATTTCTCAACTCACACCATTCGGTACCAGTTTTTTAGGTACCTTGCCCACCGTTGTAGAACGACTCATAATATCGGCTAATTTTAACTAGGTACTACGCGAGCGAAACCGCGGGCATAATCTAGTATAAATATTTATTTAATACTATGAAGTGAACCTTCCCCCTGAATCACTCTATCTATTCATGTAAACCTCATTAAAATCCGCTGCGTAGTTTAAAATAATTAAGTATCTAAGCATACGGAAGGACAGACGGTTGAAAGTGACTTTGTATTATACTATGGTAGAGAAGTAAGTAAGTAAGTAAGTTCGTGTGAGTCAGTGGCCAACTCTGGTGACAAAGTTTCTAGGCCACTTGAAGGCGTCTGTCATGGCCTAACAACTTTGAAAAAGCCGGGACCGACTACTTAACGTGCCCTCCGAAGCACGGGAGCGCTCAGTTGAAATTGCCACTGGCGGTCATGTAGAGAAGTACGATCACAGTTCATTCGTTCAATAGGTAGGTATTAGAGCAGATTACGAAATCGTGACTGGGTCAAAATTTAACCAATTGATTGTGCGAACAATGCTGAAATGCTTACGCAACTTTACTCAATACAGCGCTAATTTGCTACGCCTAGTTACAGCTACTCATCAAAAATAATTAGTACAATTCCAAAATACAGTGAAAGTGCCCATTATGTCACTGATTTGTTCATGATTTGAAACTTAGTTCGATGAGGATGAGATACAATTAAAATTGAATGCGCGGAAATTGAGCAATCTGGAATTAACTTGTACCTCAATAGCCGTGCTCGTGCCTCAATGGTCGAATGATGATTGTTGGCAAGAATAACCAACTTAACACTGGTCGCTGTATAAATCATTCCCCTAGTTAACACTAAAAAAACGAAAATAACTAGCTGTATAAAACATCTTCAATCGATGCTAAAGATCTTAGTGCCTCATTAAGAAAAAAAACAACAAGAACAGTAAGAAACACTCTCATGGTGAGTTGCACCATCTAATGGTCTAAATTAGATGGTGCGACTCACCCTTAAAAATAGTAGTAGTGTAGTAATACATAGACCTGACGCCGGCCGCTACCTAGCATTTTGGATGTCGTGGAAAAGTCGCGTTATTTACCAGAAAGCATATAAGTAATCCTTAACGCTCTTTTTATTTGACCCAATTCTAAACTCAGTTCAAGGTGTGCCACAGTCACCCGAAAGTTAACTGATTCCGTCCGGGATGTCTGTTACACAACTGATAATGAAGGATACTGGTTTCCTCATGGTATTATAAATTCAAATTTAGGATATTACTTTGTGTTTAAATCACGCTTTAACGGCTAATTTAATAAATAATGCTGGACAATCCGCACCGCTTCATTCTAGCCCCAAGCTAAGCAGAGCTTGTGTTATGGGTACTACAATATTTATATAGATATATATTTTTTAATATACATAAATAGAAAATACCCAAAACACCCGGAACAAATATTTGCAGATCTTACAAACATTAGTCCCAACCCAAGGCGGGTATCGAACCCGCAACCTCCTGCGTCGCAGGCGGACCTTCGCCTGCCCCGCCACATGGGTCGGATGAGACTTAGTAACCTCACCCTGAACCTTATCTAGGTAGATACCATGCGAGCGAAGCAGCAGAAGCCAGTAGGAACTAAAATTAAAATTGAATGTCTCAAGAATTTTCTGTAAAATTGTAATCGGCACGTGCAGTGTTACGAGTAGTATAAAATTAACATCCCAAGAAGTGTTCGTCATAACACCTCTTTGGATGTCTGGAATTGGCGGTAGTTAGCTATTTCGGGAGCACGGATGTTGAAATATGTTATGCATGCGAGTTTCTGATACAGGATGTCCTTAGGAATATTGTATATTAAAGAAAGTAATTTTGTATTAATTTGTAGTATAATATTATTACAATCATCTAATATTATGAGTCGGTGGGTAGTGAAGGCTCAAAATCGGTTGTAATGGCGCTCTTTAGGGGAGGCCTATGTTAGCAGAGGACGTCTATCGGCGGATATGACTGATGATAACGAATGTTCTGCGTGCACTGCAGTCGTCACTCCGAGACAAATGTAACTCATTCGTCCAGTAATTTCACTTCCTACTGTGCTCTTTATACCTAAACAGAATATCTGGCATCTGCCGTGGTTGGTACTTACTAAGACATCCTCTTATAAAGACCTAAACTTACTTCTTACCCTTGGAGCTATCGGCGCTTCGAGCCGAAGACATCCCAATGATTATTTCGTCCAAGCGAGATATGTCTCGATAGCTCAATTGGTAGAGCGCCCGCGTATCAAGCGGTGGTTGCGGGTTCAAATCCCGCTTGAGGCAAAATAATTTTTGGGATATTATAATCTTTATAATCTTTACTTCTTACCCGTCCGAATGTTAGGTATTATAATAAGTTAGGTACTCTTATGTAAGCAGCTTAGCGCCCAGCATAGCCTACATATAATTTGCAATGCCTGAAAAGGGCAAATAAGTTCTAAGTGCCATATTACTTTTAAGACCTTTTGTAACACTTATTTGTGCAAATAAATATCTTGAATCTTGAATCTTGAATCCTATATTTAGAATAGAATAGAATTGAATAGAAATATTTTTATTTGCAACAACACACAACGTAATCATAATTATTTAACTGTTTATTTAGCTTATCGTGACATTGTAACTTGACTAAATGATTATCAGTTAAAGGAAACGATAAATTTTGTAATCAAACCTTGAAAACTAACCTAGTTTCTCGCATCTAAAGAGACGTTAAAAATAAGACAACTCCTATCTACATCAGTGATAAAACTAAACACTTGCCTTGGTTATTTCAGTCATCAAAACAAAATATGTCTACAAAATGTATCTACTGAATTAAGTAGATATTATTAAGTACCTACCTTTAACATTGTATTACTTAACCTAGTTAATATTGTACGTCCAAAATGGATAAGCTGAGCTTACCTACCAGTGCCATACCTAGTATTAAGATCTTTTTGTGCCTTCATCAGCTAAGCAATAAATATTTTCTTATTCTTATTCATGACACCAAGGTTATAAAATTCAATGCTATTTATGTTTTTTTATTAACGATGTCACAGGGTTATTATAATTTAATAAACACAAAAAGAAGCTTGTTTCCTTGCGAAAATAAATCTAAATTGATTAATCGGTTAAGCCGTGGAAACATAACTGATATAAAGTAACCTATTTATAGTTCTCACAGCGGATCTCGACCGTCGTGAAGTTAGCCGTTTCGATGCGCAATGGAGCTTTTTCGAACTAAATTGTCTTTGCGTAGCACAAACGGCTAACTTTACGGAAGCCTAGATCCGCTGTGCGAACTATACTTATGCATTTATTTTATAAAGTTTGGGTATGATTCACCAAAAACACTTCGCAGAAACAGTGGTTTCTGGTGTTCGGTTGTCATCGATGTGCTTCCGAATAACCAAATAACTTCTTTGTGTTACACAGTTTCCCGCAACATATTTCATGATACATTTATGCAGGTGGTTGTCAGTGAATGCATTACGCGCTCCATTTGTTTGAGACACGGAAACTCTCTCAAATTGCAAGAATTGATATTTCCAATTTTCCATCGATGATATGCACAATAACACACAACACTCACATACATAGTCCCTGACTTAGTACACTAGGATTACCTCAGACGTTGTTATTCAAAAACTACAAGTACTTTATGGTACCACAACCTCCAGACCAAGAACAAATATTTGCAAGTCGTGCAAACATTTATCCCTATTCCCGTCCCACGCAACACCTTAAATTAGACTATGAAAACCTGTATACTAACAGAGCTAAACATTAAGCAGTAATAAGTGAACTACATATTAAAATCAAAGTTATTTTTTCTGAAACAAGCAAATTACTAAAGTTTTTCTATGTTTTCCACGCGGCCGTCATTATATAATATGTGTCACAGAAAAACGCATCCTGATTTCAACTTTAATTTAACATAGTTACGTTTGAAATCAAAAAGGTCCAGCGTCGAGGTGCAAATCTATGATAAACTACTGTATAACTACAAAATTATGGAGTAGTAAGAGTATAGCTCACTCTATCCTTCTTCCACAGGCATGTTTAGAGCAAGAGGCCCGAGTAGCGGAGCTCCGCTCCCTAGCCGCTCGCGTGGCTGCCGAGACCGGCTCCCGCGCGCTGCAGGCTGACGCAGACGCCCTGGCCAGGAGACTGCAGTTAGTGGCTGGCGCGGTCCAAGCGCTGGCCGACCTGGGTGAGGCCAGGCAGGTCATCAGGGCCAAAGCGCACCTTGCCAAGGAACAGATGTGTGATATGAGACAGGTAACTACCTTGTAGCTAAGATGAGCAGTCAATAGCTGGCGCAGTCTAACCGTTGGCTATCCTGGGCGAGGCCAGGCAGGTCATCAGGGCCAAAGCGCACCTTGCCAAGGAACAGATGTGTGATAGAATAAATTAATATGAGAAAGATAAATCTTTTAGCTAAGATGATAGGTTGTTTATGCATTGGAGAGTGCAGTTAGTGAATGGATTCCAGGCGCTGGTGAGGCCAGGCAAGTCATCAGAACCAAGACGCACCTTGAGAACCAGCAGCAGAGCCAATGAACAGCTTTGTGATATAGACCTAACTAGATTAGACCTCACAGGTAGTAGAGTTCTCTGTTATAGAGCTCGTCCGGGAAAGGACTACCTACTAGAATACGGTACAGTATCTTATTCTGCCGGCAAGCCGTAATGCTCCCATTGCTGTGTTCCGGTGTGAAGGGTATGGTTTCCGGTGAAATTAATGGCACACGAGGCTTTCGATCTTAGCCTCAAGGTGGCAACCCGCGAGTGATACCTCTGGTATTGCAAGCGTCAATAGGCTGCTGTAACCGCTTATCATCTTGTGGGCCGTACGCTTGGTTGCCACTTCAGTTGTATAAAAAAAAACTAGCTAGCTTATGCTTTTTGAAGTGTGTCTTGTCTACTGAACTCTTTCTGAACGAGTTGTCTAGTAAAATAGTGATAGCAACGAGCACTTGGAGATTTCTAATGGCGTTCAAATTTATTGAGGAACGTTCATATGTTTTTCTATACTAATATTATAAAGAGAGAAGATTTGTATTTTTGTATTTTTGTTCGTTACGAATAAACTCAAAAACTACTGGTCCGATTTCAAAAATTCTTTCACCATTAGAATGCTACATTATCCCTGAGTGACATCGGCTATATTTAATTACTAGCGACTCATCTTCGCACGGGTGCGGTTTCATTGCGCCGGCGCGAAGCTGGGACGGACTGCTAGTGCATTATAAAGCATGGCAACAGCATTCCTGCAAGTAGTAGCCCTGCATACCGGATGTGCGCGCGTACACTTGGATGTTCCGTCGCGACCGGTAATTTCACCGGCTTTCCCACGCGATCAGTAGCTTTGCTAATTCAATTTACCTGCCCTATGGTTTGACTTTATATTAGCTGCCGCCCGCGATTTAACGCGAAGTATATGCATAATAAGTCTATGTCTTTCCTCAGCCTTTAAACTATCTCGGTGCCAAATTTTATCCAAATCGACTCAGCGGGTTACCAGTAAATATTTGAAAAACAAACAGACAAAGTTTTTTTTTTTGCTAACTTATTAAAACGCGATTTACTAAGTACTATACGCTGAAGTATCAGCGTATAGTACTCGTATTTCATAAAACTGAGAAAGGAACTTAAAAAGTATTTTCAAATCGCGTTTTAATAAAATTACGAGCATTTCTTTCTCTTTTAGACTTGTTAATTTCGTTCTTTAGTTTCATTACCAGTTCTGAGCCACTGTGTACCTAACGGATAAAGCTTACACACTGCATATGAATCCTAAGCAGTAACAGGACTTTGGTTTATTATATGACCTCCATGTATGTCGCCTCCTTATAGAGTTAATTGATTTCCTTGACCCTGTTTGTTAATGCAACAGGGCCTTGATTAATTATAATGACATGTTCCAGAAATGCTTCTCGAAAGTTAAAAATACCATGTCTTGTTCACACTTTATATGATAGTAGTATAAATCTTGGTGCTCCATATGTTAGAATAGAATAGAATAGAAAAATATTTATTTAACGCCACACAATTAACATAAAAATAAAAATAACAATAAAAATGAATGTTCGTATTATGAATACATGCGTTGTTTTACCTATTTATCGTACACCTGTTTCGATTGCGGCATTGTTAATTTTGTGTCATTACGGTACTGTGCATTGATAATTGTTATAATTCTTTGTTACAGGACTTAACCTCAGTAGATGAAGACGGAGAGATAGTCGAAGACAAGCTAATAGCTTTAAGAGATAACCTCATTGCCTTAGGCAAGAGCGAAGTAGACATAGCGCCCGCCAAAGCAGAACTACCCGACATTGACAGGGACGTGTCAGATGAACACTCCATCGTCCGGATCTTGGAGCTATGGCAGGCCATGTTCAGGGATACCTTCCTGCATTACCATAGACTTTCAACAGCTCTAGTCAGGTCTGGAGACGCGGCAACCGCCTTACGTCTCTGGCACGAATATCTTATAGATCTGCAGTCATTCCTCTCTGGATCGGTTCCAGCTGACTACGAAAACCTGACGGAGCACAGGCGTCTGTGCCGCGTGCACAGGAATCTCTTGACATCGCAGAGATCGGTCCTCATGAATGAGAATAGAGAGACGACGAACAGACGATTAGTGGATAAGTTTGACACGTTGACCAATCTACACAACGAGACATTAGCCAGGATAGTCGAGAGACACGATGAGGTCTGTACCAGGATCGCGTCGTGGGACGATTACAGAGAAGCGCACACAGAACTGCTTCGCTGGCTGAAAGAAATGGAACGGGAGAAAGAAAAACTCCAACTAAGATACGTTCACATCAAGAGGGTTCACAAGACTCTCACAAAAATACAGAATCTCGCAGACAAAGTGCCCGAAGGCAGGAAACAGACAGACAAACTGCTCGTCTACCTGAAGAGGGTACTAGAATTCACGGAAGAAGCTTACGGGACGTCTGTGCGAATGGAGTACGCAGGCATCGTCAAACGAGTGGACAACTTACAGGCCAGCCTGGACACATGGAGAGATTTCCTTACCAGGATATTAGGCCTTATCGGCGAGTACGAAAAGCTAACCGAAGATCTGCACAAGCAATACGCCAAAACTCAGGACGAAATCGGAACCTACTCCGACGACGATAGACTATCACGGCCGCAACTCAAAAAGGCAATCGACAAATACACAGAACTGAGAACAAAGATTGAGAAGACAGAGGTTCAGATCGAAGCACTGAGCGTCATCCAGGAGCAGTTGAAGGAGTGTCTCAGTCCCCAGGATATAAGACTTGTCAACCAAAGGGTATGGCAGCTGAGGCAACAACGAGCTGACCTAGAACATCAACTTTCCATCATTATCCATCGACTGCGCGAAAGACTCGAGACATACTCCATGTTTGACACTAGACTGGTGAAATTCACCGAATGGCTAACCGCTGCCGAAGCACGACTCGAGGCAGCCGATAGCAGAGATGCCCTCGACCCTCAAGATCTCATCAGAAGAATCACAGCGGACGTCCACGCCGAGACAGCGATGAAAGAACGCGAATTCGAATGGCTCGTCGAAACCGGCGTTTCATTGGTCGAAAAATCGAAGAAAGATGAAAAGTCATACGGCAAGAGCGCCAGTAAGAAGCTGAAAGATGCCCAGGAGCGCTGGCACCGACTAAAGGAAACCGGAAGAGCGAGGGTCGCGAAAATCGACGAGCTGCTCCGAACGATCGCGCAACTCGAGGAACGGCTGACCGAGATCAGAACGAGGCTCCACGGCGTCGAATCCAGGCTCGCTGCGCCGGTCGTTCTCGAGGAGCTGACCACCGAGGCGGTCGACGAGAAGGTTCGAGAGCGAGACCACATCCACCGGGAGGTCGAGGCGGAGAGCGGCGAGGTCGGAGACGCGCTGAACCTCTGCGAGCTGGTGCTCGGCGACGCGGACGTGGCGCGCATGCGCCCGGATCTGCGCAACCTGCGCACCGGCCGGGACATCGTCGAGCGCAAGTGGACCGCCGTGTGCGACACCGCCGAGCGGAGGAAAACGTCGCTCCGGGAGGTCCGGCGCGCCGCCGAGCTCACGCGAGATCTACTCCCCGAAGTGACCGACAAACTGGCTGCGATAGAAAAGAGAGTCGAGAGGATAGAGAGGAGGAAGGAGCGCGGGGAGGCCGAGGACGAGGCGGCGTCGCGCGCGGCTCTCGCGGACCTGGAGGCGCTGGAACAGGACACGCTCCAGCTGGAGGAGGCGGGAGCGCGGCTGGGGCGCGCGCGCGGGGTGGAGCTGTCGGGCGCGGGCGCGGGCGCGGGTGCGCGGGCGCGGGGCGCGGCGCGGGCGCGGGCGCGGCTGGTGGCACGCCTGCAGGCGGGCGGCGCGGGCGCACTGCCCCGCCTGCTGGCGGCGCGGGCCCAGGCGGTGCTGGCGCTGGCGGAGGCAGACGTGCGTCTCACGCGGGCGCTGCACCTCTCCCCCGAACCCCACGACAAGCAGGCTACGCTGCAAGAACTGATGGTGAGACCACGATACATAAACATTTTTCTTTTATATTTATTGAAGAAAAATGGGCTTTGTCGCTGAGCGGACCACACTGCCCAATCAGTAATATTTACAAAGTTTTTAGAAAAATTATACTTATAGTAGAACTTACTAGTATATATAGTAGATATATAGTATATATATATTATATATATAGTAGAATCTTACAAGAGAAAAAAAATATATATATAGACAAATATCCCATGTTTTTTTATATATTTATGTATTGGAGAACAAACAGCTTTGAATGAATGAATGAATGAATGAAAATCCTTTATTGTACTTACACCAAACTTAATAATTAAAACTAAAGACTACAAGATAAAACAAAATGTATACGTACAATGGGCGGTCTTATCGCTAGCTAGCTCGCTAGCTTTGTTTCAACAATCTAGACATCGTTCTAGTAATCAAGAGCTAATTATAGGTTCTCCCGAAGAGGTGTTTTCATTCACATTGACAAATCTATCCAAAATACTAACTAAACAGTAAAAACTAAAATTTGTTAAACAAATCTAAAAAATTACATACACATATCGTAGAACAGCATTACTAGTATCTACTTGAAGGTTGTTTTATGAACACTAATGGTCATCAATGATTTCTAGAATATATATAAATAATCAATGTTAGAAACTTATTTTTGTGCCAAAAAAAAAAAAACTAAAACTAAACTTAAAAACTTATTTTTAACGTGTTCTGGATGATGTTCTTTTACATCTTTAGGTGACACTGGAGCTGTCATGATCAGACGAGACGCTTAACATCGGACAAATAACTTAACCATCTCGTCATTTGCTGACTTTAAAAAAAACTTTTTAAAAATATTTTAAAACCATTTTACTTTATTTTATTTTGTGGAGAGTGGAGTAGCTTATGCCACTCAAATCTAAACCCTATTCTTTCCCCCCAGGGTGTAGAACAGGATCTCCAAGAATGCCAAACCCTAGTAGAAGAAGCGGACAGACTGTCGGTGGCTGTGATGTCGATGAGCGGAGTCGCCGACATGGTGGCGGAGTACAGGGTGCTGTACGCCGACGTACGCACGAGGCTGGACCTTGCGCGGGCTGATGTCACCGGCGACGTGGATACAGCTGTTCAGGTGAGCCTCGGAGACTGGTGTTTGATGTTTTTAAAGGTTGAAAAGTGAGATGAAAAATATTTAAACGAATGTTTTTTGAACAAAGAATCCTGTAGCCCACGACTTTTTTTATGACTGTTTAATTTTTTTTGGAAAAATGGTGTGATGACATTATTTTCTGAAAATGGTTAAGTACATGATTTTGACACGAGTTAAGGGCTACATAATTTAGGAGCTCGTAACTGTTTATATTTCAAAAAATCTTGTACCACGACAATTTTTTTAAAATAACGATTTGTATACATCTTATTGCTGCTGACTGTACCGTGTACAATAATACAATAAGGAAGGAAGGAAGCTATTTCCTTGATTGAGTATCTTCTCCTCAGCATGTCGCAGTGCCTTATTTTATTTTATATTATTGTATTATTTTTAAATGTGTGTTGTTTATAAATTTTTAACACGTAGTAAATTTTTAAGAGTAGTAGAGTTCTCTGTGATAGAGCTCGTCCGGGGAAGGACTACCACCATACCTATTTCTGCCGCAAAGCAGTAATGCTCGCATTGCTGTGTTCCGGTGTGAAGGGTATGGTTTCCGGTGAAATTACTGGCACATGAGGCTTTCGATCTTAGCCTCAAGGTGGCAACCCGCAAGTGATACCTCTGGTATTGCAAGCGTCCATAGGCTGCGGTAACCGCTTACCATCTTGTGGGCCGTACGCTTGGTTGCCACTTCAGTTGTATAAAAAAAAAAAAAAAAAAATGTTTTTTTTAATACCCACGACACAGATTACTCTGATTTGGGGCAGTAGGTACTATGTAGGTGACAGTTGCGTGTGTTATTTTGGGTTGTTAATAGTTAACAATATACAAGGAACAGATTCTACACATAAAAAGTACATTTTATGTGTAGACACATTATGTCTGCAGCACATGCTGAGTGGCTGCCTTTTTTTCGTCACAATAGTTAAGTTTTAATTTTTATTGTTATTTTTATTTTTATGTTAATTGTGTGGCGTTAAATAAATATTTTTCTATTCTATTCTATTCTATTTTTTCTGTTTAGATTTTTTTTTATCGATATATGGTTTAAATCTCAAATAAATCGATAAAGTCAGTACGACTTTATTGATTTACCTAATATGTAAATATGTTTATTTTTATTT